>CAMRHE010000034.1:5512500-7912500 GCA_947044405.1 Leptodactylus fallax | reverse complement strand
AGTTTGCAGGACCCTTTAAATGGGCTGATTATCTGCTGAATGATCATTCATAGGAATGTTCATTCTCAGTCAATTCCCAGTGTTAGGTTGGGTTTATACATTGCACATGCAGTGTGTACAACATGTACTTGGGATGCTGCCAAACCCAGGGATCAGATGAGTGTAGATGAAGACAGTTTTAATGGTCAGGGGGTACAGGAGGGGGACTTCACTGTGAAAGGGTAGCAAATATCCTCATTATGCCAAAAGTAGGCACACACCACCCACACTATGATGTCGCCCCCTTGTGTATAGGAAGACTAATTGCAGATGTGCAAGTATTTAGAGGTACATGTAAAATTCTACTGACACCTCAGGCCGCTTGTAAGTGACATACACTTGTCAAAGTTGGTGAGAGATTTGGGTGGCCCTGGGCTTCAGGCAGCTGCCCAAAAACGCCATATTATAATCCACCACTGGTGAGGAAGAGGCAGCTGCTGGCTATTAGGTGATTCATTGCTTCAGCTTACAGTGATAAAGTATTATTTTACTAAGCACAGTAAGCAGCAATATGTGCATGTCTCTCCCAGAAGCCTCCTCCTCCCCTTCCCCTCTCCATAGACTTCTATGTTACAAGTAACTCTAAAAGCAGGAATGCATGAAAGCAGTCTGAGCAATGGAGAAAGAAGAATTTTTCTTTCATAAGATATATTACAAAGTTTCTTATATTCACTTGCATAGTTCATTTGTGAAAAACGATGGTATAATTGGAGGTACATTTTAAGTGAAATCTTTGACCCCAAGTCCTTCCCAAGTCCTTTTTCTTGATGTTATTGTCACATTATAAAAATTCTATGTGTTTGCAGGTGGAGTTTTATCGTAGCAGTAGGTGAAAAGCAGAAAGTAGATGGTTAAAATGCAAAGGGTATCATGGGCAAACCACTGTGTGTGAACAGGCATATATAAATTCCCACTAATCCCATTATACTGTCAGGGCTCATGTTTTTCTTATAAATCTGCGCTACTGGACTAAATATGTCAGGTCATCCTAATTGTTCAAATCAGGTTGGACTTAGTTATTGATCTAACGCAGTTGTAGCTGGAAGCGCCAGAGATTCTGCAGCTGTTTTCTGGTGCCTGCCAAGTGCCTGTTGACTACAATCATTACTTTACAGTGCTGGTAAAAGAAAGCTAATACAATTGATGCTGATGCTAATTTTTGGTGCATTGTTTCAAGCATTTATAAAGGGGTTGTCCAGGATTAGAAAAAGGCTATTTTCCAAAACAGCTTCAATACCACCAATGCCATAGCCATGCTGTACTTTGGCTAGCTCCAGTAGTCACATTGAAATGAATGGAGCGAGGGCACTCATTTCCATCCACCACCTCTGCTCAAATCAGGTGATAGGCGGGTGTTCCAGAAGTTGGACCCTCATAAATCAACAAGTTATCAGCAACACCCTTTTAATGTACACAGTGAACTAACAGTACAATAATAGATACTAATGTGACAGTAGATGGATGGTCCACACTATGATATCATAGCACAGACGTAACACAATGGACAGCGTGACAGCATATAAAAAACATAATGAAGTCACAATAAGGCTAAGTTCACATTAGCACTCAGTCTCCGTTTGGGAATTCCATCCCCCATTCCAGTTGAAAAATGCAAGCAGGACTCCTCTCTGCATGTTTTGGGCAGAAACCTGGCGGACCCCATTATAGTCTATGGGGTCCGTGGGTTTCTGCAGATAACCGCTTTTTAAGCAGATTGGGTTTCCGTTTTTCAGGTCCCCAAGTGGGCCCAACGAACAGAAACTCAAACGCAGGTGTGAACCTAGCGTAATACAGTATGCAAAAGTAAGTGCTGCAGGGAAGGGATAATACAGCAGGAATAACCGTGGGCTCTGTAGTAAAATGTAGAATGAATCCACATTGTATGTTCTATCACCTATAGTCATCACTGCCAGGCCCCCTATACTGCTCCACATAGGGGTTACCATGTCTAAATTGGCTGCATCCATGTTAAGGTTTTAAAAGGATGTAAAAAGATTAAAAAAAGGTCTACACTTTTCTGGGAACACCAGCCCACACCCATACACACTATAAACCTTACCATTATTCTTACCACCCCCCACCCGCAGTTATATATATAAGAGCTGATTCTCTGACATGTGTTTTTGTCTTATTCCAGGGTCAGGAAGGATTTTTTTGCTGCTAAACTAACCACAAACCAAAAACTAATCCTCTGAGTGTTTAGAAACATAGCAAGCAATTATCAAATTGGAAAAGAAAGACTTATGTTAACCATATTTGGTAAGTAGCCATCTGGGCAGGGCCGGCGTTAGGGGGGGGGGGGGGGAAACTGGGCAATTGCCCAGGGCCCCGTCCCCAAAGGGGCCCCCGGGATCCGGAACCTGATGACTCCGGATCCCGGAGTCAGGCCCGGACAAATCAATAACAGAAAGGCCCCTTTCCGTGGTGAGTAAAAATAACAAACATTTTTACTCACCTGTCCTTGCGTCCGACGTCATCTTCTGGCGTTCCAGACATCACCGCTGAGGCCAGGCCTCAGCCTTAGCGATCACGTGGGGCGTGCTGACAGCGTGCCTCACGTAATCGCTGAGGCCCAATCACAGGCCTCAGTGGTGACGTCCACAACGCGTGACGTCAGCCGCAGAGAAGAAGAAGCCAGCGCCGGCGGGGATAGCGGAGCAGCGTGAGGAGGCCCAGGAGAGGTAAGAACAAGGTGAGTATAACTGTTTGTTATTTTCCCTTATCTCTTCTGGGCCTTCGATTATTATACTCTGGGGTCTGAAGAGACCCCAGAGTATAATATAATAGCACTGTAGGGCCCCTCTGGATAGAATATTATACTGTGTGGGGCCACTGTGGAGCATTATACTGGGGAAGGGGCCCTCTGGATAGCATGTTATATTCTCTGGGGCCTCTGTGGAAAATTATAATGTGGGGGGGGGGCTCTGGAGATAATGTTATATTATGTGGGGCCACTTTGGAGCATTATGCTCTCCAGAGGGGCCCCCAGTATAATGCTCCACAGTGGCCCCACACAGTATAATATGCTCTCCAGAGGGGCCCCCTAGTACAATCCTCCAAAGTGGCCCCACAGAATATAACATGCTCTCCAGAGCCGCCCCACTTTATAATACTCCATAGAGGCCCCACAGAATATAACATGTTCTCCAGAGGGCCCCCTCCCCAGTATAATGCTCCACAGTGGCCCCACACAGTATAATATACTCTCCAGAGCCCCCCCCCAGTATAATGCTCCACGGTTTCCCCACACAGTATAATATGCTCTCCAGAGGGGCCCCCCAGTATATTATACTGTTTTGGGCCACTGTGGAGCATTATACTGGGTGGGGCTCTGGAGAGCATATTTTACTGTTTTGGGCCGCTGTGGAGTATTATACTGGGGAACCTCTCTGGGCAGTATATTATACTGTGTGGAGGCCATTTCTGGAGCATGTTATACTGAGTGGGGTTACTGTGGAGCATTATTCTGGGGGGGGGGGCATCAGCAGAGCATATTATATTGCGTGGCGCCACTGTGGGGCATTATTCCGGGGGGACTAATGAGCATTATACTAGGGGGCCCTCTGGGGAGCATATTATACTGCGTGGGGCCTACTGTGGAACATTATACTGGGGGGACGCTCTGAGGAGCTTAATATATTGCGTGGGGCCACTGTGGAGCAAAATACTGGAGGGGGCACTGTGGAGCATTATACTAGCGGGGGCCCTCTGGGGAGCATATTATACTATGGGCCACTGTGGAGCTTTATACTGGGGGAAGGGACAGTGTGGGGAGCCTGTTATACTGTGTGGGGCCACTGTGGAGTGTATTATATTGTGTGGGGCTTTTCGGGAGCATATGATACTCTGTGGGGCCATTGTAGAGCATTATACTGGGGGGGACTGTGGGGAACATATTATACTGTGGGGGACCACTGTGGAGCATTATACTGGGGGAACCCCTCTGGGGAGTATATTATACTGTGTGGAGGTCATTATGGAGCATGTTATACTGTGTTAGGCCACTGGGGCATTGTGGGGGGGGGGCATTGTGGGGTGCATATTATACTGTATGGAGCATATTATATTGTGTGGGGCTGCTGGGGAGCATATTGCACTGTCTGGGGCCACTAAGGGGTAGTATACTGTGTGGGCCACTGTGGAGTATTATACTGTGTGGAGCCTTACATACCATGTGGGGCCACTATGGGGGCTCAGGGGAGCATTTTATACTGTGTGGGGTCACTGTGGAGCATTATATACCATGTGGGGAAACTGGAGGGCTCAGGAGAGCATTTTATACTGTGGAGCATTATATACCATGTGGAGCATTATACTGTGGGGGGGGGGGCTCACAATTCCTGCTGGCAGCCCTGTGTGCTATGTCTGCATCACAGCTCCCTCACTATAATCTTGCACATACGTGTAGTGCTCCATGGCCATGTCATTCCCCATACAGTACTGTGCATGAACCGGCCCTGGAATTATTGGGGCCTGCACAGTACTATAGGGGCTGACTATACTGGGAACATACTCAGTAACACCAGATAGTCAGCAGATATGTAAGACTTCGGTGAAGGAGCCGTGGTGTAGGCTATTAGCAGGAAGCTGTTGGGTGGGGCCCCAGAACAAGATCCTCTGGTGGGCCTAAGGCCCTTCAGTCCGACACTGTATAACGGAGAACTATTATATATAAGGATTGGTTACTATATATAATTGGGAAACTTAAGTATGAGGGGGCTATTATAAGGGGGGAACTATTATTTATAAGATGGGCTATTATTTATAAGGGGGGAACTATTATATATAAGGCATCCATTATAAGGGGGAGCTATTATTTATAAGAGGGGGACTTTTTATAAGGGGGGTATAATTGTTAAGTGGGTTTATTTATAAAGGGGGCTATTAGTGATAATGGGGACTATTATTTATAAGTGTAACTATTATTTATAAGGGAGCAGTATTATTTTTACGGGGTGACTGTTACTGATAAGGGGAAATATTACTGATACAAGGCACTATTTATCATTTATAAGGGAGCTATTACGGATAAAGGTGTAATATTATTTATAAGCAGAGACTATTATTTATAAGGAGGCGCTATAATAACTGATGACTGGGTGCAAAAATCTATTAGGTGGTACAAAGGTGCTCATTTGAATTGTGTGTGGTAAAATGGGGCTTATTACTTTTTTGTTGGCAGAAAGGAGGCGTTATTATAGGGGTTGCCACTGGAAGACGATGGTGTTGTTTGCATATCAGCATTTGGGGCCCCGCTTTTAATTTTGCCCAGGGCCCCACTTTGTCTAAAACCGGCCCTGGATCTGGGCATACCATCTACAAAAGTGACAGCATGTGAAGCATCTTTCTCCTCCACTTACTGGCCATGGATTGCAAAAAGAAGTGCCTTGTTCCTTCCCCTACTAGCCGCAGACCTCCAGAAGGAAGCATCCTGTTCCTTCTCCTACTAGCCATGCACTGCTAGAAGAAAAAATCTGGATCTAACACCTACCAACTATGAACCACCAGAATGAAGCATCTTTCTTCTTCATCTACTGACCATGGACTACTAGATGGAAGCATTTTTCTGTTTCACCTACTGGCAATGGACTGCCACAAGAAAAACACTTTCTACTTCACCTAACATTCATGGATTACCAGAAGGAAGCATCTTCTCCTTCACCTGCTGGCCATGGATTACCAAAATAAGTGCCTAGCTCCTTCACTTACCAACCATGGATCACCAGATGGAAGCATCACGATAGACCACCAGAAGTAAGTGTCCTGTTCCTTCACCTACCCGCCATGGACCACCAGAAGGAAACACCTTGCTTCTTTGCCTAAATAAATATATAAATAAATATATGTGGAGTTTTTGGCTCAATTCTTTTCTGTATATAGAACTTATTTATCATAACTGACAGCTGTAACTGACACCTAACACCCTGCTCCATAACGATCTGGGGTTTTTACACCTTGGATGCCGTGGTCAAACATGACCGTGACATCCAAGGGGTTCCGCCATTTTGCCGCCCACCTGCCCACCCCGGCTCTCTGCAGCCGATAAATAGCTGTTTTTGTTACGTGATTTGCCGCAATTTAATTCGGATCGAATAGAATCTGATTGCCAAATTCGGCCAAGTTGCCGAATCGAATTTTTGAATACTTCGCTCATCTCTAGTTTTCATCTTAACTAATGATCACCAACCTTTGGTTGTCCAGCTGCTGCAAAACTACAACTACAAGCATGTCCTGATAGCCTGTGTCTGTCAGAGCATGCTGAAAGTATGGAAAGTGACAGGATGGGAACCATTATCCTAAATGTTACACAACCATGTAGTGATTTTGTATAATAATGCTGTAACGGCCCTTTAAAAAAAGCTCAAGCCTTTTCCACTGATGAAATCATTGAGATGTTGAGAAACTTGTCATATTGTATTCCTCTACATAATACTTTGCATACTGGAAAATGCATTAGTTGCTTACATCTCAGCTCTCTTCTTCAATTGCTCTAACTCATTTAGAGAAATAAAAGACACTAAATGGAACTGTTCCTGTAATGAATGCGAAATACTTAGAAATGACAAATTACCGCTCTCCCTTACGTTTCTCCGGTGGATAATGTATACAAATGAAAGTTTCCTGAAGATGAACGGCATGACTAATCCTAAATTATTTAAGCCATGTAATGAAGGAATGATGCGGCTTCTCCCATCTTATGTATATTCAATATGTAAAGAGCAGCGCCGGTTATTGCAATTCACATCGGGAGAGCATTCATTCAATGTGTGCGGACTGTTTGGTGAGGTCATGCAAGGCTGGGGGATCAATACTGTATAGAAAATGATGTATTTCTGCTTATAGACACATGGGCGATGCTTGTGGAGAGCAATCTCAGATACCATGGCTACGCAAGGATCCATTTTTAGTAACTGTCTAGTGAATTTCATAGCAGGTTTCTGAAACTTTAGAGGGGTTCATTGGGAATTGGCATGCAAAATAAATAAAAAGTGGTCAGCATACTTGCACGGATACATATCTAAATATTTTTAGTTAGATGCAGAAGTGAGTTTTAGTTGCCTACTTCCTGCTACATTCTCTATGTATCAGCTGCTGGGAACAGCTGATCAGTGGGGGTGCCAGATGTCGGATCCACACCAATCTAATACTCATGGCCTTTCACCTACAACAAGTCCAGCTCTTTACATCATTTAATAGGCGCTGCTCCACAGATTCTGGCACAGTTGGAATTTTTTCTCTAGCCCCCTCCATTCCCGAGCAATTATTGCTGATAGTTTTTGTCCCTGATATGTTATTTAGGCACTGTACTGTCAGGAGGGCGGTGTCAGGCAGGAGCAGACAAGGGGTGTGATTCTGAGCTCTGACACTGGCTGCCTCTGATTGGAGCTCTGAATCACGCCCTCCTGCCTGACACCGCCCCCTGACATTACAGAGCTTACATAGCACATCAGGCATTAAACCTACCTGTGCTTGTTTCTCAGGAATGGTGGGGGCTAGAGAGAAAATTCCAACTGCCCCAGAATCAATGGAGCGGAGTCTATTAACAGATGCTAAGAACTTGAATTGGTGGAGGTGGTGAAAGGTCCTCTTTAAGCACTAAAAGTTTAAACAGCACAAGAAATATTAAATAGACAGAGCTCAGAGTATCTATGCTTGTTATATATGTCCTCCTCTGGTCCACCACTTTTTGTACTTTGAGATCTGAAGAGATGTGTGGGTGGTGAACCCTAAAGATTTTGTGGTTCAGACAATCACAAAATTTTGGAAAATTTGTTGAGTCCCTGGCTCATTACGAACCAGCTCACTCACTCCTAGTGGCTATCCAACTCCTAGCCCCAGCCCATTCGCTACATGAAGTGGTTGTAGCATTGCAGTGAAGCTTCAGATCACTTTTACCAATTGCCTGCGCACAGAACCAAGTAAATGGGAATGAGCAGAATTACTAAGCTCAGCCACAACCATATATAAAGTGCTGTGCCTGGGTAAATGAAGAAGACCATTCATTCAGCTGATCAGCAGAGGTGCTTACAGTTAGTCCTGTAGCACATTTTCTCACGGATGATGTAGCCGGGCTTGTAGATTTTGCACACTTGTGGGTTGTCAATGCCGGCATTGCTGTGTGTGGGGGCAAGTATTATCCTGCTGAAAAATGCCAAGAGAGACAACACATAGGGCTGCAGGATGTCCTGCACACATCTTTGTGCTGTTAGTGTGCCTCATATCACTACTAGGGGTGACTGATTGTTGTATGCAATGGCTTCCCACATCATAACACAAGCAGATGAAGACGTGTGTTGCTGTGTCTAGCAGTCCAGGGTTCTCCATTATGATACCACAGCAAACAAAGGTGACGACTGGCTGTCAATGGTAGATATGTAATAGGGGCCGTGACACCAAATTTCCTTCTGTTAAGTGTCTGGAAATTGTCCGGGGCGACAGGGGTGTGTTTTGTCCACCTGCGTCTGCATTGTGGACAAGGAAACTGTGGGAGCCGCTCGTGCTTGTTGGCAGATCAAACAGTCTTCTCTATTGGTGGTCTGTCTGAGCCGTCTGGAGTCTGTGTGCCATATGTGCATGCTCTAACAGAACCTCTTCTCCTCTTCTCCCTCCTAGTAGTCCTAACATTGCTTCCCCTTCCACTCATAGTCACATCAGACCTCCTAGTCCCACCGATAACATAAGCAACACTGTTCACCATAGTATCCCCTTCCCCAATGCTCAAAGTAATGTATTCACCCCAGCTTTCCCACTAATCTCATATCAAATAGAAATGAGACAGATAGATAATAGAAGATAGATATGAGATAGATAGATAGATAGATAGATAGATAGATAGATAGATAGATATGAGACACATAGGTAATAGATATATAGAAAATAGATATGAGAGATTGATATATAGTAGATAGATAGATAGATAGATAGATAGATAGATAGATAGATAGATATGAGACAGATAATAGATAGAAGATAGGTAGATAGATAGATAGATAGATAGATAGATAGATAGATATGAGACAGATAGGTAATAAATATATAGAAGATAGCTATGAGATAGATAGATAGATAGATAGATAGATAGATAGATAGATAGATAGATAGATATGAGACAGATAATAGAAGATAGGTAGATAGATGATAGATATGAAATAGATAGATAGATATAGATAGACAGATAGATAGATAGATAGATAGATAGATAGATAGATAGATAGATAGGTAATAGATAGATAGAAGATAGACATGAAACATATAATAGAACTTAGAAGATAGATAGATAGATATGAGACAGATAATAGATAGAACATATATGGATATCAGACAGATGGATAAGAGTCGCAGATAGATAGAAGTAGATTAAAATGTGTAATAGATATATAAGATAGTGTAGACATAAAACCAGATTTGATGTTTTTGAAATATGTATCTTCCAAGGAGAATATTCCGTCTTATCCAGGTCAACATTCAGCTCCTAGAAATGCCGTGTGACATTTTGTCTTGCAGCAGTAATTATGTGGGTGAGATGTGAGCGCTTTAGAATTTGCATTTTTTATAATTAGTCATTTACTGTCCCGTGTATTTTCTCAAAGCATTTTTCCCAGAGTGAAGCTGCAAATCACGCTGTGCCAAAAAAACACAGCTCAGTTGGCATAACCTTTGCAGACACTAAAATTATTCATTTAAAAGGTTTATTCCACCAGCATGGATTGAAAAGGAGCGTTCTTGTAAGTGGAGCGCTGACATAAATTAGAAGACATAATAATTTATGAGGTTATTTTATTATAGTCATGATTAGATAATCGTTATACTATATTTCACTCCTTGATATACTGGGGTTTAGAATGCGCAGCATTGACTGTAGGTTAGATATGCATTTCAATTGACTATATGTAGCACTAATTAAAATACTTGATTACATACTGGATGGATGAACGTGATCTAATCTCACAAGTCACTCGCCCAATGTCAAAAGTACTTCACTCCTCTGAAGGGGCCTTAAAGCGACACCGCCTTAATACTGACAGAAATGGATGAGAGATTCGGAATAAAAAGTAATTTCCTTGCCATTTATTCTAATAAAATTCCGATATATTCAGGGGCGGACATACCACATTAGTCGTATGTGCAGCTTGGTAAGGCTAGGTTCACAATTACACAAGGCTCTCTATCAACCTGAACAACAAAGAGCCCGTCCACTAGAACAGCGGTTACCTGCGGACCCCATACACTATAATAGGGTCTCTCCACCAATTTTCAACAGAATCTGGGATGGAGACTCTGACACAGATGTGAACCTAACCTAAATGACCACCTATTGTTTCATTTTACGTAATAAATTTGGTTCAATATTCCTTGTTTATATCCAAATTCCATCACATGAGGGGCACCGATAGTTATTAATATACTCTGGGTTCTCTTCAGACCCCAGAATATAATAAGTGGAGGCCCAGAGAAATGTGAAAAAATAATAAACACTGATACTCCCCAGAATTGTTACTTTATAGGGAATACAGTATTTACTAAAACATACAAGTTTTATATATTTAGCTTACTAATATAGTGCCATCATATTCCGCAGCACTTTACAGAGATATTGTCAGGACTGTCCCAAGTAGGGCACATAATCTTAATTCCCTATCAGTGGTGTAAATAAAGTCTTGTGCAAACTTTCTGTTGGGGCCTGTGATTGGGCCTCAGCGGTCATGTGGGTCGCGCTGACGTCATAAATGCTGGTGAGCCCCATGTGACCGCTGGTACCCAATCACAGGCCCCATTAGTCACATCTGGGGTGTGTCACCTCAGTCACAGGCCAGAAAAGCTTGATACTGAGGACTGTCAGAAGCCCAGGAAGCCCAGTGAGTATAAGTATTTCTTATTCGTGATTGTAAGTATTTTTTAATTTTAGTCACCCCTGGGCTGGCATCTATTGGAAAGCGGCCCAGCGACATGCCGGGCCCCTTTCCATTAACAATATGTATAGCAGTCAGGGAACCAGGTTTTCCCCGACTGCTATCAAGTTGCTCCAGGGCACCAGCCATCTCCAGCTGGCCCCGTACCTCTCCAGGCCCAGTCATGGTCTCAGGAGGGTACGCCACTGTTCCCTACCAGTATGTTTTTGGAGTGTGGGATGAAAACCACACAAACACAGGGAGAACACACAAACTCCCTGCAGATGTTGCCTTTGGCTGGATTCAAACCCAGGACTCCAGCACTGTCTTTAAGTAAGAATTGAATTGGCCAAGTACAGTGGTAGCTCATATCAGTGAACCATCCAACATCATGGCTACAAGAGGACTTGAAGTTCCAAACATCAAAAACTGATCATGCACATAAATTCTAGACAAATTAGAAGTCATTGTGACATTGTATAAACATGTAACAGCATGAAACCTTGTATAATTTAAAGTAGGGGGGTACATTATTCCTTATAAAAATAAATACCCTATTAAACTTTATTGACATGTTAGTATTTTGCAGCAGTGTAGTAAGCCAAGAGTGCAGACTACACAGAGTTAAGGTAGAATGGAAAAATTTGCACCTAACCCACCCTTGGTTTTGGCTTACAATGATGCAAAACACTGATATGTGAATAAGGCCTTAAAGAGGACCTTTCACCACCTCTAGCAAATCCAGCTCTTTACATCATATAATAGGTGCCCTTCCACTGATTCCAGCAAAGTTGGAATTTTTTCTCTAGCCCCCACCATTCCTGAGCAATCCATGATGTTATTTTTGGTGTCTGATATGCTATTTAGGCTCTGTACTGTCAGGAGGCGGGGTCAGGCAGGAGCAGACAAGGGGTGTGATTCTGAGCTATGACACTGGCTGCCTCTGACTGGAGCTCTGAATCACAGCCCCTGCCTGACACCTCCCACCTGACAGTACAGAGGTGAAATAGCACATCAGGCACCAAAACTAATCATGCTTGTTGCTCGGGAACAGGGGGGCTAAAGAAAAAATTCCAACCATGCTGGAATCAATGGAGCAGAAACTATTAACAGATGCTAAGAACTAGAATTGGTGGAGGTAGTTAAAAATCATCTTTAAAGGGATTGTTGGGTTTAGAGAACACAGTTTCAAATAATTTATTAGGAAATTCTAAGTTTATAGAAGTATATCCGATGTTCAGAATCCCCTTCAACTGGCCACAGTGGAGGACGGCTTATATCTCTGGGACTCTAAACATAGAATTGTTTATAATGAGAATCCCATCTTTCACATGACACCAGGATCACCGTTCTACATTTTACAAGTCCTCAGATTAAACTGTTAAAGTGACCCCTCTCCACCCTCGGCTTCCCTGCATCATACAAGGGTCGTACTCCAGTGAGAAGCAGCGACAGAAACAAGACGAAGAATACATAAGAGACAGTAAGTGGATTTCAGCACAGGATTTCACGAAAAGGAGACAAAATCCTTAATAAAATAAAGTATATTACAAAATGTATTAATGTCATAAATACTGCCAGAAAATCAGAGTTTGTTTGCGAGTTTAGGTACACTTTAATTTGCCTTGTGGTGGCGCTGCAGGGAGATTGCCAAGTTTCTTCACAGATGACAGCTGATCGGTGGTGGTCCCAGCAACTGGACACCCTATGAGCGGTTTATTGTCAGGGATCCTCCTGAAAAAGAGGACTGTCAAAGGTGGACAACCCCTTTAAGATTCCGGCTCAATGGCCTCCCAACAAAGAACTGTCAGCTTCTAGGAGTGGGCTGGCCACCGTGGTCAATACTTTGCAAAATAATAGTAAAAAATGTTACCCAGAAGCCATTACTTTCTAAGTGGTTTACATTTAACGCAGCCTTTAAAAATAAGAAGCCGAACTCCTCTCTTTGACATCAATTATGCACATGTTCTGCGATATGTTTTATGTAGTCCCTCGCTGCCAGACGCTGCTCTCTACAAGCCCACGAAACGCTAATCCATTTACAAATGTGCAAATTGTCATAAATGACTCAGAAGACTCTTAAAACCAATATTAGTTCAATTTGTGAGGAAGAGGAGGAAGTGAGAGGTCTTTACACAATCCCTGACACCACCAGACTCCATTTCAGAGAAATGGAGAGCGCAGAGGTTCCCCCCTTGGAGCAACAAGCAAGTGTTTGGAAGTGCATTTTGTGTTCCCCCGAGAAGCCATTAATAATTGAGAAAAGGAACATTTACTGAAGGGAGCGCGGAGCTGTGGAGTAGGTTAGTGGTGGCTAGATGTCATTTATCAAGACGAGATGGCTGAAGGAGAGAAGACGCTCTGCCAGATTGGCGCAGTAATATTTTAAGATCATCTAGGAGCAGTTGTAAGCATTCCTAGGCAAGAAGGGGGGAAAACAATTTCCTAATTTAAATGGATATCCGAATAATGATTTTCTGACTCGGTAAATCTCGGAAGTATTTAAACAGCTTGTCTTGTATTATGCGCCATATAAATGAGGCAATTTACACAAGCTGCTCGAGGAGATACAGTGTGAAGAGGGGTCAAGTACAATGCCATGGCAAGAGGCTATACAAGAGCGTGGGGCTGAATCTATAGGGTCTTTCTTTACCACTCAATTTCAGCTTTTGTTACATTTTTTGTCTAAAGGAGTCCATAGCTACTGGTCGATAGCTAGTAGTCAGGAAGAGGAGGGTATGATGCTGGGGGAGGAAGTCAGGGCATGTCAGATGCTCCAGATAAAACCATTGGCTTTCTATGGTAGACTAGAAGTAAGCATTTACCGGAAACGAACCTTATTTGACACAAATATTCCAAATTGTTCGGTTTTTAACTAAATTGAAAATTTGGCATTCCTCTAAAAATGGCAGACGCGATATGCATTGGGATAAATTATTTTATTCTAGGATATCTGCAGACCTCAGAGTATAATAGGTGGAGGCCCAGGGGAGGTGACAAAAAAAAAAAATTATAGTCACCTTCCGTTACCTTTTTCTGGCCTCCTTGCAGCGTCCGGAGCTCTGTCTCTGCTTCCTCATCAAATACAGGCCTCAGTGGTGACCCCGGGCACATGATGTCACAGAAGAGCGCCAGATGCTCTTCTGTGACAAAAGAAGGCCAAAAGAGATAACAGAAATATACCCCAGAGTAAAATAATTTCCCTTTTGGTTTGGGATCTAACCAAACCGGGGGATCGCTTTGTCCAAACACAGGATGAAATGAATCTTCTGAGGTTTGCCTTATAAAGCAACATTTCTCACATCAATCCCTGTCCCCAGTATGGCTCATAATCTAAATTTCTTTACTTTTTGTGTGAAAGGAAACCTGAGCGCCCAGAGGAAATCCACACAAAGACCAGTAGAGCATACAAAGTGTATACACATGTTGTCCTCCTCAAAGAGGACCTTTCACCACCTCCACCAACTCTATGTCTTTGCATCATTCACTAGCTGCCTGTCTACTGATTCCGAAACAGTTCCTGATTGTTCAGGTCCCCATCATCACTGTTAATTTCAGCACCCAATATGCTAATTAGGCTCTCTACTGTCAGGTGGGCGGTCCCAGGCTGTCTGCTGTATTCCAGGCCTTTCCTAATAGACTGCCAACAGGCAGGTGTTGCCCCCAGGTGTCCTTATAATGTACAAGTGTGGCCGCCATTCCCCCGAAAAATTACTTTTATTGTTAATGCAAATTAGGTCTCTCAAGTCAAAAGGGTGGAGGGCTAATGGTAAAAGTAAAGATCTCCACACCCCAACCAGCCCATATGCTGTGACTGATGTCCCTTGGCCCTGGCAGTAGCATTATTAGCAGGGCTGAGGGACATCAATCACAGTGGAGAGGCCAGATTGGGGCTTGGAGAGCTTGACTTCTTCCTTTAGCTCTCCATCCCCTTGACTTGAAAGACCTAATTTGCATAATGAATAAAAGTTTGTTTTCAGGGTGATAGAGGTAGTGCTTATAAGGATACTGGGGTGTAACACATCAAAAACATTATAGTGGCTGATGTCGGCTTAGGGGTTTTAGGTCACCAGTAATATTGAATGACAACCACTCTATGTATATCAACATAAAACCCTCTATCACCTGAGACCACCTGAGATTTTAGATATTAAAAGGGAACCGTTCATGTTGAAAATATAGTCCAATCTGCAGGCAGCATGTTATAGAGCAGGAGGAGCTGAGCAGATTCATATATAGTTTTATGAGGAAATATTGAGTATAACTTGTATTTTATTCATTTACATCTCATTTTGGATTTAGGAGTCCGGTGGGCGGTCCTATTCTACTAGATTAGCAGGTATCTCTCTATGAACACCCATACAGGCCTTTAGTCAATAAGTAGGACCGCCCACTGGACTGCCAAGACACCATGCACACGACCAAGTGTACATTCAATGTGGGGCCGAGTTTGAAGCAGAATGAACTTGTAGTGACATCCAAATCTCATCCGAGTGCATTCCATGATGTACTTACCTCTATGAGGGCTTCCAATACGACCTGCTCTATTTTCATCAGAATGGAACGAACCATCTGACACCCCCTCAGGGGAGCATCAGACATGTGCATGGACCCTAAGCCCAGATTGCGCAAAAATATAAATGAATGAATTACAATTTATTCTGAGTCTTTTCCTTTCTGCTGCTTCTACAAGGCTGCTCCATAATTTTATGTACCATGACAACTTAGTAAATTTAGTTGCGTTTGTATAATTTCAGAAAAGTGTAAACCGAGAAAAAAATAACAATTTTATTTGATTTTCTACAAAATTTTCTTTAGATCTTACTTTTCTGTCCCACATACTATATTTCATAGGGACAATAGAGGTTTGTAGGCTTTATACACAGACACGACAGGAATCATTATGCCAATTAAATAAAAATGACCCCCAATCCCAGAGTTTCACTTTGTGCAAACATGTTTACCTTCTGGACCAGTGAGGTGGATCTTGCATGTTAAGGTAAAGATGTGGTTTTAAAATCCAGGCAGGTGAGGATAGCAAGGAGGAAGAGGGGCAACTTGGGCTCCAAAGCAAAATGTACCATGTGCCATTTATAATACTGGCGTCTTCCTATCGGTCGGGCGGTGGGAGATTGATGTACTATCTGTAATATGCACTTCTAATCACATATTTGATGACCCGTCCTAGATCATGACAAAGTGATACTCAGGTCTATTTTATAGCTTGAAGCCGCCATGTCCAATTATACCTGCTGTGGACATGCATCACGAGTCGCCATATTGCAGTCACACTCCATAGCTGGCTTACTGAGACACTGCTTCCTCCCTGACTGCAGTGAATGGAGTGGCTGTCAAGTTACAGTTGTTCCCTTTCCTTCCGGTTTACCTCTATTTTGAGGCCACTTAAGTGGAGGAAGGAACACAACTTCTAATATGCTAGTAATCTATACAATATATAGCGTACAGTATATATGTAATATAACTTATATCAATGTGTACTTAAAGGAATTCTGTCATTGGGAAACCCTATTTTCACTAACAGCACGTCGGAATAGCCTTTAGAAAGACTATTCTTCTCCTGTTTTATTTTTCTGCTCCGCGTCGCCGTTTTGGAGAATTTTCTTCTTTCTTCTTTATGCAAATTAGTCTTCAGAAATCACAGGGGGCGTCCCCTCTGCTCACGTCACATGCTCTTCGGAAGATCCAGCGTCGCCTCTCCGCAGCGTCAGCACCCGCCCATCGTGTCTGTTCGGGATCCAAATCCCGCGCATGCTCAGTGGGCTCTGCCACTTTGACGTCAAAATGGCCGACTGGCATGCGCAGTCAGCTCTGTCCAACGCGAAATGGCAGAGTCGACTGAGCATGCACAGGATTTGGATCCCGAACAGACACGATGGGCGAGTGCTGACGCTGCGGAGAGGCGGCGCTGGATCTTCCGAAGAGCATGTGACGTGAGCAGAGGGGACGTCCCCTGTGATTTCTGAAGATTAATTTGTATTAAGAAGAAAGAAGAAAATTCTCCAAAACAGCGGTGCGGAGCAGAAAAGTAAAGGTAGGAGAAGAATAGTCTTTCTAAAGGCTATTCCGATGAGCTTTTAGTGAAAATAGGGTTTCCCAATGATAGAATCTCTTTAAGCAATACTTGCAATCCCCGATTCCTATCATGAACAGAGTTTTACCCGCACCTGTAGGCGTACGGTAGACACAAGCTGGTCCATTCAGTGTAGCATGTGCAGCCCCAGACATCTAAGGACATCTCAGACTTGTCATTGCTCGATCTCGTGTGGTTGAACACCACTTATCCCTCTAAGAAGTTGGTAGTGGACCGGCGGGGGTTAGCATGTGAGAGTCTTGTATCGGAATTAACCAGATAATTCGCTTCACCACCCACAGAATTGAGAAAGAGCTATCAACCTGTCATTGCACTTGTCCACCAAGGAGGACTTATTTGCATATTCCTTTCCTATAACTTATATTGTAATAACTATGAGGTCCTAAAATTGCTTTTCATTTGTGCATTAAGATGCAAGATCATCTAATAAACTATAAAACTCTGCCAGTCAGCCTATATAATATACCTATATAGAAGCAAGTAAAAAAGTGTATACTATATTGTACACTATACTATATAATATACCATATTATCCAGATGTTAAAATGCATGACGAAGGAGGTCACAGCAAGTTCATATACCAACTAATGGGCGATAAATATTAAAAAAGACAATATAATAAATAATAATTAATTACAAACAGGATATTTACGGAATGTTTTTTCTTTTTTTTTATTGATTATTCTGTTCGTACACCAGGAGGAGGGGAGAGGGGGAATGTTTTTGGCCATATTTATGTCATGATATTTCAAGCGTTGTCATTGTGATTTGTTTTATATCTTAATAAAGTAAATGAATGCAAAAAAACACAAATATGATATAAGAAATCATTACAAGTATATGATACAAGTGAGTGGTTCAGATAAGAAGCCCAGGAGTGAATTGTGCATCAGGGTTTAAAGGTGAAAATCCCAGCAGGGCAATGAATACTATTAGTATTGGTCTGGATATATTAGTTATTTGATATACAGTCATGGCCGTAAGTGTTGGCACCCCTGAAATTTTTCCAGAAAATGAAGTATTTTTCCCAGAAAATTATTGCAATTACACGTTTTGTTATTTACATGTTTAATTCCTTTGTGTGTATTGGAACAACACAAAAAAACTGAGGAAAAAAGGCAAATTGGACATAATTTCACACAAAACTCCAAAAATGGTCTGGACAAAACTGTTGGCACCTTTTCAAAATTGTGGGTAAATAACTTTGTTTCAAGCATGTGATGCTTGTTCAAACTCACCTGTGGCCAGTAACAGGTGTGGGCAATATAAAAAAATCACACGTGAAACCAGTTAAAAGGAGAGAAGTTGACTCAATTTTTACATTGTGTGTCTGTGTGTGCCACACTAAGCATGGAGAACAGAAAGAGGAGAAGAGAATTGTCTGAGGACTTGAGAACCAAAATTGTAGAAAAACTAACAACAATCTCAAGGTTACAAGCCCATCTCCAGAGATCTTGAGGTCCCTTTGTCTACGCAACACAGTCAATAAGTTTACAACCCATGGCTATTTCTCCCTGGACGTGGACGAAAGAGAAAAATTGATGAAAGGTTGCAACACAGGATAGTCGGGATGGTGGATAAGCAGCCATGATCAAGTTCCAAAGAAATTCAAGCTGTCCTGCAGGCTCAGGGGGCATCAGTGTCAGCTCCAACTATCCGTCCACATTTGAATAAAATGAAACACTATGGCAGGAGACCCAGGAGGACCCCACTGCTGACACAGACATAAAAAAGCTAGACTGCAATTTGCCAAAATGTATGTGCTTAAGCCAAAATCCTTCTGGGAAAACATCTTATGGACAGATGAGACCAAGATAGAGCTTTTTGTAAAGCACATGATTCTACTGTTTACCAAAAATGGAATGAGGCCTAAAAAAACACAGAACCAACAGTCAAATATGGTGGAGGTTCAAAGATGTTTTGGGATTGTTTTGCTGCCTCTGGCACTGGGTGCCTTGACTGTGTGCAAGGCATCATGAAATCTGAAGTTTACCAAAGGATTTTGGGTCGCAATGTAGGGCCCAGTGTCAGAAAGCTGGGTTTGTGTTCTAGGTCATGGGTCTTCTAGCAGGACAATGACCCCAAGCATACTTCAAAAAGCCCCCAGAAATGGATGGAAAAGCGCTGGAGAGTTCTGAAGTGGCCAGCAATGAGTCTGAATCTAAATCCCATTGAGCACAAGTGGAGAGATCTTAAAATTTTTGTTGGGAGACGAGAGGGCGACCCCCAAATATGAGAGACCTGGAACAGTTTGCATAAGAAGAGGAGTCCAAAATTCCAGTTGAGAAGTGTAAGAAGCTTGCTGATGGTTATAGGAAGTGATTGATTTTACTTATTTTTTCCAAAGGGTGTGCAACCAAGTATTAAGTTGAGGGTCCCGGTAATTTTTTCCAGGGCATTTTTGGAGTTTTGTGTGAAATTATATAATTTTTGGATTTTTTGTCAGTTTTCTGTGTTGTTCCAATACACACAAAGGAAATACATATGTGTATAACAAAACATGTGTAACTGCAATAATTTTCTGGGAGAAATACTTCATTTTCTGGATCTGATCTCACCATCTTCCAGTCTGTCTGGGATGACATGAAGAGACAGAAGGATTGGAACAAGCCTACATCCACAGAAGATCTGTGCTTAGTTCTCCAAGATGGCGGGAACAACCTCCCTGCCCAGTTCTGCCAAAAACTGTCTGCAAGTACCGAGAAGAACTGATGGAAGGCAAAGGGCAAAGGTCACACCAAATATTGATGGGATTTACATTTCTCTTTTCTGCATTCACTCCATTTTGTTTGTTGACAAAAATAAACTATTAACCCTTCTATTTCTGAAAGCATTCTTACTTTGCTGCATTTTTTCCTTTTTTGCCTAAAACTTTTGCAAATTTCTGCTAGTATCCTGTATTATTATGTGGCATTGTACCTTGTACACATATCTTTAATTATTATATCATCTTAATAATATTTAGTTGGCATATGGACTTGCCTGTGGTTCCCTCCTCCATCACACTTTATAACTGTTATTAATCTGGATATTGTATTTTTTTAAATAAATTTGATCATTCTGTACATTATGATATATGGCTTTTTACTTGCTTACAAGGGAATGTATAGGTGTTATATTGCCTAGTAGTTACTCTCTTGCTAGTACTGTATAGGGGGTATTTTCTGTAAAGTGTTTGTGCTAATCTATGTAATAATAATTTAATATAGGATGTGCACAAATACACATGCTGACATACTATATGTCTTAGTATATATGTAGACAAGTAAAATGTGCAGACATTTCCACTGATGTGAATTGGTGTAAGGTTTCTAATAAGTAAGGTTGGGATCAGCTGCAGCACTTGGTGCATAGCCTCAGGAATAGAGCGCCGGGTGTGCTGATCCACAAGGGTTGTTTCATCCAACGTACAGAAGATTTGTGAGTTTCTGAATGAAATGATATCCCGGCTGAGCAGTTTATCATCGAGACTTGCTGATCCATACATCCCAATCTATAAATAATTCTGACGCTCCGTGAATCCTGAGACACACAGCGGGGAGCATTCTTCACGAGTCGTCCATATAATACTGAGCCCACATAGTGGATTCGCTTCTTTATTGTGACACTTCTGATTTTGATGTTTTGTGGATTATAAAGTCATTATATTAATAAAAGCTAGGAAACGCTATTGTTTGCCGTCATACCCTGAAGGGCTAGGCTGACCTTGTCCTGCTCACACTGTTTAGTGCTTGTTACAATGTCATTGTAGGCGGGAGCCACCAGTCTGGGGTCTAGTCCAGGACAGGATGGAGTTTTGTTCTGAAAGCAGTTTTCTTAGTATAGGGCATTCATGTCCTTTTCTTCAGATAGTCTGGGGTGGGATCTCAATTACAACCCCAACAGAATGAAGTGACTTCAGCCCTTGGTTAGGATTATTGTGCCAACATACAATCAAGGTGACAAAAAGCTCATTGGCATAAACGTAACACAAAGCTCCTGGGCCCCAGTGCAAAATCTGTACCAGGCTCTCCAGCTCTAATGTATCAGTTATAGTATTGGTCTCCTCGTATTGTGCCCCCTAAGACTACTGGACTGCGGGGGCGACTTCACCCTCTGCACCACCTCAAGTTATGCCCCCAATTATGCTCATTGGAGTACCACAACTATTTTATCTTGCTGGTTGGCGTCACTCCTAAAGTTAGAGTCCAGTCAAGCAAACATTGATGTTTTGTTAGTATTGTGATGAAAGGAGCCTACATGTGTGTGTATCATTACTGGGTTATAATGTTCGTGTATGTATCCTTAGTCAATATAGTGTTTATTCATGTGTTGTCAGTGTATTGCACTGGTATCTGTGTATACAAGTAATGCCGGGGGGGGGGGGCAGGAGAGAAAATGTTTCTGAATCCAATAGGTGATGGCGGGATGCATTTGGGGTGCGTGAACTGTGTCGGGGTGCTATTTTTGTTGTGCGGGTGCTATGTGAGTGCAAGATTGAGTCAGCAGAGTGAATTGACCCAACAGTCGCACCCATGTCACATGCTAGGACAGTTCATATGTGTCAAGCATACAGACGAGTGCCCAGCTTAAATAAGTTATCCAGTTTTTAAAAAAAAAAATATAGGGCAAATAACAGGATGCATCAATGCAAAACACTTCCTAATATACAGTATTTATTCTGTTCAAATTCAACACCATTTATCTGATTTATTTTAGGTCATTAATTACAGCTCTGACGTTTCGTTTCCAAGCTCACTACCCCTCCCTGTTAGCAGTTCAAGCAGCAAATGAAACATCACAACAGCATGTGACATCAGATGTGGGAGTGATTTATTACCTGTGATTTCATTGCAGGGGAGAGTGGAGAAGGGAGGGGCACACAGAGAGTTAGAGCAGGCAGATGAATCATGGAACATGTAGTTTGTCCATAGATTCACTGCATGTAAATAACAGTGATACAAGGAGCAGCAAGTAAAATAAAGTCAAGAAAGGGTGCACAAAGGAGCAGTGAGGATCTTGCACTGCTCTGCATGCATTTGCAAATAATATTTTGAGAGCTGGATAACCCCTTTAGGAAACATGTGGCATCCCGCAGCAAAAAAGCGCTGGCAGCAGTGGTAATGCATCGAGGTTCTTCCCGCAACGCTTTTGACAGAAAGTTTGCAGAGTTTTCCTCTGCTGACTTTTTGCTTCAATTATATCTATAGGGAAACCGCCGGCATTTCTGTAGGTATAATTGATATGCTGCGATTTCCAAAACCTGGTCATTAAGGTCCATTTGAGCCCAGCCATAGAAAGTTGTCCAACGTAGGCTCCATACACACAACATATTGTGATGGCCCCATATACATGCCTGTGTATTATTACGTGTCTGTGTATGGAGCCCTGAGCCCGGAGCAAAGTTCAGGACAGGTCCTATATGGATACTAATGGGTCTGTGGAAGCATGGATGGCACACGGATATCATCCATAAGGTGTCCATGTTGTTCAACCACAGCATGTAGCCTAAAAAAAGAGTATAATAATAAAAAAAAAATAATAGCAGCAACAAATGTGTCAAAATAACAAAGAACATATTTAACCTCTTAGAATTCTGTCAGTTCAGCACAGAAGCTCCAAGAATCCCTCTTTGTTTACTAGCTGCCAGCATGTGACCTCATCCTAGTTCCCATCACTGAGCCTCCATGCTAGTACATATGGCACATTATAACCCCTATGAAAAGGATCTTTCACCACTTCCAGTTCATTGCATCTGTTAATAGGCGCCGCTCCACTGAATCCACCACAGTTGGAATTTTTTCTTTAGCCCCCACCATTACTGAGCAATCAGTATGGTTAGATTTGATGCCCGATATGCTAACTAGACTCTCTAATGTCAAGTGGGTGGTGTCAGGCAGGAGCAGGTGAGGGGGTTAAGGGTCCACCTCTGAATGGAGCTCTGAATCACTCCCCCTTGCCTGCTCCTTCCTGACACCATATCAGGCACCAAAAATAACAGCACTGATTGCTCAGGAATGGTGGGGGCTAGAGCAAAAATTCAAACTGAGTTGAAATCAATGGAGCAGCGCCTATTAAGGGATGAAACAAGAATGAGCTGGTGGAGGGGGGTGAAAAATCCTAACACATCTTATTAAATTCAGTGATCTTCAGACGACAAACGAAAAATGAAAAGAAAGCCAATGTTTTGGTAAATTTATCCAAGCTATAAAAAAAAGGTTTGGGAAGTAAAGTCTGTAGTTACTTTTTCATTGGGAATGTATATCCCATGTATATGTGACTCCATCGCTGCAAGGCTGCAGTGCTAACCACTGAGCCACCGTGCTAACCACTGAGCCACCGTGCTGGATGTGTGACGTATATAAGTGGTTACAAGCAGCTCCCCATATCCTTCTTTATCCAAGTCATCATTTTAGCCCAGTCGATAGCAAGTGAACTAAAATGTCATTAAGGCTAAGGCCCCACATAGTGGGCCGCAGCCAAAAAGCACTGTGGGAAAAAACGTAGAGGAAACACATTGTGGTTTTTCCTGCAGCGCTCTTCACAGAAAATCTGCAGAGTTTTCCTCTGTGGACTTTCTGCTTCCATTATACCTATACGGAAAACACCAGCATCTCCATAGGTATAATTGACATGCTGCGATTTCAAAAACTTTTGGATATTTTTCTGCAATGTGTGGATGGGGATTAGCCAGAATCCCATCCACTTTACTTTAGGTACTGTAAAACGCTGCGGTTTTTGCTGCAAAATTGCGGTATTTACGCTTCGTGAAGCCCCGGCCTAACATATAAAATTCTGCACCAAATTGTCTGTCTAGGCATCAGGGGACTGACTGCAGTAGATCCTAGATATATGCCGCGGCGGGTACAAAACTGACTTTATTCTAATGAAGGAACATACTAGAAAATGCCTAATATAACTAAATGTATAAAGTAGTATAATGTCATAGAATATATAATAAAATGTAGTATAATATAATACAATAATTAAATGTATCATACAATGTAATATAATATCTACCATATCATGCAACATTAGAGGAGATTTAATCAGAAAAATAGGCCAGAATTCTGGAAAAATGGAAATCATGCTGTGCGAAAAATCCTTCCTCTAGCGTTAGGGTCATGACCGACCCGTTTTAGGTTTTAAATGCATACAAATTCTACATACATTTGTTTATTGCATCAAGACTTTTTGACTTTTTCAGGAACTTATTTTTAAACAAAATACAATAAAATAAAACTATTTTACTAACTTGTAAAATGCTCTTATTAAAATTATAACATTTGTGTTGTTGGCGTCAATTTCGACCCAGGTCTAATATAAGAGTAAAAAAACAATAATAAGTCCCAAAACTGAACTCATAAACACAATATAAACCAACAACCCACAGCCAGCTCTACCTCCAACAACTTGAGTTAGGGACATGTCCAGGCATGTATGGCCAAATCAGCTTACAGTTGGTACTTTGCAGAGTATACATCTTCAGTTTACACCATGCAACAATGAGGAGAAGATTAGATGCAAGCCAAATTCTGGATTATATCTTGGATGATAATGAATCAGAGGACACACAGCAGCAAACTGATACAGATGAACAGGTTTCTGAGGAGGAAGATGATGTGGAGTATCAACCGGAAGACACAGACAGTTCTGATCAGTCTGATGAGGAGGTCACCGGTGCTGAAGCTGCTCCCGCTGAAAGATTCAAATCCAAAAGTGGCAAGATCATTTGGAGCTCAGTACCTCCAGATGTACATGGCAGGGCAGATGCTGCAAATGTCATAAAAATGACCCCTGGGATCACAAGGTTTGCTGTGACAAGAGTAAGTGACATCAAGACATGTTTTGATCTGTTTATGCCATTGTTAATAAAAAAGGTCATTATTGCTATGACAAACCTTGAAGGAAAAAAAGTCCACAGCAACATGTGGAATGACCTTTATGATGATGGCCTACATTGGTGTTCTTCTCCTTGCTGGAGTGTACAAATCCTGCAATGAGGCCACTGATAGTCTCTGGGACGCATCGACAGGCAGGAATATTTTCCGGGCAACAATGTCGCTTCAAAAGTTTCAAATGATATCAAGAGCCCTCAGATTTGACAACAGAGACACCAGAACAAAATCTGACAAACTTGCTCCCATCAGGGATGTTTGGGAGAAATGGGTGCAGCTCCTTCCACTGATGTTCAACCCAGGGCCAGAGGTGACAGTAGACGAACGTTTTCTCCCTTTCCGCGGAAAATGCCCCTTCCGGCAATACATGCCAAGTAAGCCAGGCAAATACGGCATAAAAATCTGGGCAGCCTGTGATGCAAAAACTAGCTATGCATGGAATCTACAGATTTACACAGGCAAGTCTGCAAGCGGCATCCCTGAAAAAAACCAAGGAAAACGTGTAGTCCTCGATATGACTACTGGACTGCAGGGTCACAGCATTACTTGTGACAATTTTTTTACCAGCTATGACCTTGGGCAAGAACTCCTCAGGAGGAAAATCACCATGGTGGGCACAGTGAAAAAAAACAAACCTGAGCTGCCCGCTGAATTGTTGCAGATGAAGGACAGGGCTCCACTTTCCTCAAAGTTTGTTTTTACAGACACCACCACTGCTGTTTCATACTGCCCCACAAAACGACGGAATGTGGTACTGATGTCCACACTTCACAAAGATGCAGCTGTGTCATCAGGAAGTGACAAAAAGCCCAGAATCATCCTGGACTATAACAAAAACAAAGGAGGAGTGGACAACCTGGACAAGCTGACTGCCACCTACACTTGCCAGTGAATGACTAGGAGATGGCCAATGGTTGTATTTTCCAACATCCTTGATGTGTCAGCATACAATGCATTTGTGTTGTGGACCCACATTCACCAAGGATGGAATTCAAAGAAAAAAAACAAGCGGAGGATGTTTCTTGAGGAACTAGGAAGATCCCTTGTCAAGGCGCACATTGACCAAAGGGAACGGGTGCCCCGAGACCCAGCCGCTGCAGCCTTGGTCCGACAACTCCAGAGCTCAACAAGTGCTTCGCCCACACCCACAGCAACACAAAGAGCATCATCACCAGCATCCTCCTCAACTAGCCCTGCCTCAACATCAACCACAGCAGCCACAACCCCAGTGAGACCACCTGATTCTAAAAGAAAGAGGTGTCAGGTCTGCCCTAGCAATAAGGACAGAAAGACAAACACATCGTGCTTCGCCTGCAAAAAATACCTCTGCAAAGAACACACAAAAAGTGTCACTTTTTGCCACACATGCATCTAAATACTAATGCATCTAAAAACTAGTACTTGATTTCTGTTGATTTGATTTGCTTGATTGATTGTTGTTTGTTTGTTTGACCTAGAAAAGCTACTTTTTATTATTATTGCTATTAATGTTAATATAATTTTCATCTTTCATTTGTATTAAAGTTCTATAAAAAAAAAAAATCTGTTTTTTGTCTTTTTCATAAAGTAGTTAGCTATGGGTCAAAATTGACCCGTAACACCATAGATGTTACTAGAGTTAATAATATAAAATATATATATGTATATTTTTTTTACATTTAAGAAATGTGTTCTAAAACCCTTCAGTAATAGTCAGGTAATATAACAAACTTTTTTAAGTTTATATTATTCTCTTGAGGTTCATTTGACAATATTTTTATATTGAAAATGAAGGGTACGCTCTCAAATGAAAGGCCCAGGGGGCCACAACAAAAATATTAAAATCAATCCTTCCATGGATGAGAAACCCTAACAAGGTAACTAAGAGGTAAGAAACAAATTGGATCATAAATAACTGTTTTTAGGGTATCCTAGGGGTGATTTAAGACACGGGTCAAAACCGACCCGTTAACATAAGAAAGAGTAACAGAAAACTAACACTAGAGGAAGGATAAGTATTTTAGATGTCTATCTATCTATCTATCTATCTATCTATCTATCTATCTATCTATCTATCTATCTACCTATCCATCTTACTTACTCTTTGTGAAATGTAATAGTATAGCACAAGTATTTGCCAGTGTCAGTAAAGCAATTTATTTTAAGAATGAGAGCGCCCTCCAGTGGAAAAATTGAAGAATACTTTATTTCTAAAATAATTTTGGAGTAGAAAATTGACAGATAGATTTATTGTCAGGGAACCTACTAAGAGGCTTGTCCAAACCAGTGAAAGTAGTTAAGTCTAAGGGGAGAAATGATACCAAAAACCGGGAAAAAGGCCGACTACATGCCTTACAATTGACATGGCTCTGTGCCCCATAGTATGGAACAACAGTCTCTGTTAGCCGGATGTCTTCTATCATGGGAAATATCCAGAATGGTGATATTGAACTCCATTATCTCTTCATACCGACCTAGAAAGGGGGTAAGTGGATTCTATACCTCCAGCCCCCTACTGTGACCTTAGTGCTATTCTGAGGTGGTTACTCTATTCTATGTGGATTCTTAGGTTACATTGCCTCTGAGCGCTGCTATTTTTATTTTTCTACACAAGCACTTTGTACGTTGACCGGTCACCTTGGATCTGGGCACGACCCTCCAGTGCCCTCCAGCATAGACATTGCATTGAACAGGAACTTACCTGGCTATTAATAGAAATGTCCCTGGTCACATTGGCGTAAAAGAATCGTATTCCATGGACAGCACATGGACCCATTCATTTTGGCCTGTGTATTCATACCCGTTGTTCCACGCAAGAAAAAAAAATGGAAACGTGCACAACTTGTCAGTTTTTGGGACAGAACATACACATTCAATTCAGTGGGTCAGTGGATAGTGTGAACTATTACCAGGAGCTGCTAAGAAAACTGCATTTGTGTAGTCATGGACCAATGGGTTGTGCCACAAGGGCCTTTCACAGATGAAAAATGGACACGTACATGTGAATAAGACCTAAATCATCGGATGATCGGGGTCCTAGGGATTGATCCTTCTATATAATTTGATTATATAGTTTCCTGATAAATTAAACAATGGGAGCGTTGATGTAGAAGTTATTATTTCTATAACTTGTATGGCGCCAACATATTCCGCAATGCTTTACAGACATTGTTAGTCACTGTCCCATATAGGGCTTGGGAGTGTGGGAGGAAACCGGAGTAAAACCACGCAAATACAGGGAGAACATACAAACTCCATGCAGACATCCTTGGCCAGATTCAAACCCAGAACTCCCGCACGGGAAGGCGACGCTGCTAACCACTGAGCCACCACGCAAAACTACTCCTGGCAGGTAAGGCTGTTTTTACCCTGGTAAGTAAGGGCCAGCAAATATAGGTCTGCTGAACTGAACTCAGCATGTGAGATCAGTTTGGCTAAATCTGGTCAATACACAGACCAAGTTTCCTGGCCTGAACTTGGCCGAGTGAAATCAACCTAAGTTATCATAATCCAAAGAAGGCAAGCAAAGAACGCCGGTGAGAGCGCTCAGAGATAGTAGAATGACCCTATCCACAGCGAAGACAGAAAATATCCTGTAAAGATTTAATGCTTGTCTTCATAGTATAGAAAATTTTATATACAGTCATATTTTCTCACTCGGCTGAACAGGTTATACAGTACAAAAATGTATTCTATATGTCTTTAGAGACCATCTTCATCTATACATCTGTGCATGTGTTAATGTTGATGAGTGAACTGGTTTGGATCAAATTAGATTCGACCCAAATTTTCCAAAAGTTTTGGGTTTGTCCAAACATTAAATTTTGGGGGTTTGTCACCCACATCATGACACTTGGTGCATCCCATGTGATGGCTGAGGTGCATGACATCTCTCAGGAGGACGGAAGAGGCCAGAAGAGGACCAAGAGAGGGCGCAGAGGCCCAGATACACCTCCCCTGAACCTCCACCTATTATACTCTGGGGTCTGAAGAGATTCCAGAGTATAATAATTTCACCTCCTGTTCTATCTGAGCAAGTTGAGACCGAAACTAAACGAACCTTCAGAGATTCGCCCATCTCTAATGTCTATACTGGGCTCTACTAGTTCTTATTCTACATTGTCTACTGCCTTGGCACTCTCTTCTGACTGCTAAACAAAACACCCCCCATCTGCACTGGTTTGTTCCTCCTAGCCGAGCTGATTCCATTTATATTGCCAGCTGATCTGGCCTGACCCCTGACGTGGCGAGAATCCTGTCCTTATATCGTCTTCCTATCCATCCTCTGCAGGTAATGCACTTATAAACCCTGCATAGCCGGATTTTGCTAACTCCACCTTAATGGGTTACGTGTCCTGTGTGTCTGGGGACTGTGAATACCCCATCAGTCTGGGGATGATCTGATCTACTACCCCTTGTCCTAAAGCCCTCCATTTACATCATAACCCTGCAAATTAAAGGTGCGGCTTTAAACATGCATGACAAAAACGCAAGTGCAAAACAAGTAGAAGACATCTTAAGGCTGGGGCTCCACTTGGCGTAAACGCTGCCTTTTGTCCATGGCAGAAATGCCACAGCAAAAATCAAGGCAATTTAGAGTTTCTGCAAAGTGGATGGGATTCTAGCAAATCCCATCCACACATTGCAGAAAAGTACCCGCAGCGGAAATGCTGCAGTTTCCAAAACCGTTACATTTTTTGGAAATCACAGCATGTCAATTATACCTACGGAAGCGCTGGCGGTTTCCCTATAGGTATAATTGAAGCAGAAAGTTCACAGAGACAAACTCTACAAACTTTCTGCGAAAAGTGCTGGGGGAAAAACAACGATGCAGTTCCTCCGTGATTTTCCACTGCGGCCCGCTACTTGGGGCCTTAGCCTAAAAGCACATTATCAATTATATATTGTATGCTCCATATTAACCCCTTGCAGTATTACTGAAAAAAAAATGTGTTGGTGCAGCTTTAGTAATTTATCAGATAGTCATCTAGCTGCACAACTGCTTTTTTTTGTTGTTGCAGATTTTGCTGCTCTTTCATAAGCCAAAGCCAGGAGTGGATTGAGTAGAAGGTAGAAGTATAAGAACTTCCTATATATTTCCCATTCCTTTTGTAACCACTTCTGGGTTTGGCTCAAAAAACTGCGCCAAAAAAAGCTGCTTTTCCGCAATGTGGAGCCTACATGAATTTTACAGTGTCACTGGCTACAGCCCCTTCATTCTAGGCATCAGAAGGGGTCAGTAATTTTTGTTACATTCTAACAATCTACCATACATTTTAATGACTGTATACTTCATTGTATACAAGCTGGACAGCCCTGTCCCTTTAACTGTGCATAGTCTTATTTCACCTGTTCTGTAAGGCTAGTCCTCTAGTGATATAATCGGCTCCGATTCCGGGATGATTTGCAGCCGTGCATAGCGAATAATATATGAATCAGCTTTAAGTGGAGAATGCAACACAACTAATCTGAACCATAAAAAACAAGCGCAGCGCCGAGTGTTTAATGATGACATTTTGTGGGCAGTCTAGGTGCCTGTAATTTTACACATACATCTTCTCTGACAAGGTCATTAAAAAAAAAAAAGTTTTGAAAGCATTACAGAAATCCATTTTCCCCAATATATGGCATATGGCATTGTAGCTGCTGCGACTCAGTGCCAAAAGTCAAGTTATAGAGAAAACTCGAAACTCTGAGACAAGGTCATAGAAGAAGCGAGGTTATATATCAAATTTATGGTATGTTTCCTACAGAAAATCAATTAAAATTAGAGAAAGTGAATCATAAACGCCGTGGGATTTTTTTTTTTTTTTAAAGAAAGATACCTGAATGTCCTTCCAATGGACAGGCATAAATATTGGGGGTTATTGTACACGGGCAGGACGGAAGTTTTAGAATAGAAGGTTTCTTTTTTGGTAAAGTTTATTTTACAAGGACACCCCCAGAATATATATAGACAGTAGATGGAAGAGAGGACTGAATATTATATTGTGAAATTATTTGCTGCGGATTTGTCATTGCAAAATCTGCAACAATTTGCACATGTAACACAGGCAGATTCTGTTGCAGATTTTGCAATGACAAATCCGCAGTAAATAATTTCACAATATATAGATTTTTTGCAGATTTCACCCCTCTTATTGAAAAATTTGCACAAAGAATGAACAGGCTGCAGATTTTAAAATCTACATTGCATGTCAATTTCTGCATGGAAAGAAACTGCAATATGTGCCTGAGAGTAAGAAAATCTCAATGACTTATGCCAAAACCGCACGTTGCAAAAGCCAGTGGTTTTTTGTTGCATATTTTGCTGCATTTTTTGAGACAAAGTCAGGAGTGGCTTGAAAAGGAATGGAAAATATATAGGAAGCTCTTAGACATTTCCCTTCTGTTATATCCACACTGCATTTCCGCAACCTTAGCCTTACGTTCCTATATTAGTCCGCAGATTTCATGCATGAAAATTCATCTGGTAAATAACATGTAATCTCATACCTTGCACTATTCAAAAGACTCAAAGAGGAAGGAAATCTGCGGTGTGTGTGTGTGTGTGTGTGTGTGTATAGATAGATAGATAGATAGAGAGCTCTACCCCTTAGCCCCACCTACTTAGGCTCCATTCATTCCCAACCATGTCCCTGTGTACCCCCACACTGTACAATGTCCCTCTAGTCGCCCCAACAAGGTATCATGCCCCCCTGTATCCTACATTATGATGCCTCCTCAATGTGGCCCCCACTGTATAATGGCCCCACTAATATGGTCCCCACAGTAATATACCCTTCTTAATATGGCCTCCACAGTGTAATGTGTCCCTTAATACAGTCCCCACGGTACAATAACCCCTTTAATATGCCCCAACAATATAATGTCCACTACTGGTGCCCCTGCAGAAAAACACATAACCAAAAAAAAATAAAACTCCGAGGTTAAATACTGTCCTGTATTGACTAAACTGGGGAGGACAAGGACAAGTTTCACAGCCAAGCTGTGGCGTAATGATCATGGTCACAGGGGATGTGGCCGCGACCGGGCCCGGAGTGGTACGGGGCCCGCGGCCAGTTGGAAATGGCCTGGGCCCCGTACCACCATGTTAGTGGTCGGGGAAAGCCTTGTTCCCCGACCGCTATACATATTGTTACACCTCCCCTGCCAGCCCAGGGGAGGTGTATAAAAATAAAAAAAATACTTATACTCACCTGTCCTGGGCTCCGGAGCTCTTCTTGCCAGTAACTTATGTCACGCCCCCACGTGACCGCTGGAGCATGAGACGTCAGTAGCCAGAGAGAAGAGGATGCCGCAGACTGCAGGACGGAGCGAGGATGCCCCGCATAAATGAGGTAAGGTGAGTATAAGTGTTTGTAATTTTTAATCACTTCCCCTGGGCCTTTACTTATTATACTCTGGGGTCTGAGGAGACCTCAGAGTATAATAATAGCACCGGCTCTAGGAGGGGGGGTGGCTCTTAGGAGCATATGATACTTTGTGGGGGCCACTGTGAGCATATAATACTGTGTGGGGGCCACTGTGAGCACGTAATACTGTATGGGGGCCACGGAGCATGTAATACTGTGTGGGGGCCACTGCGGAGCACGTAATACTGTGTGGGGGCCACTGCGGAGCACGTAATACTGTGTGGGGGCCACTGCGAAGCACGTAATACTGTGTGGGGGCCACTGCGGAGCACATTATACTTTCCCAGTATTGTTTACATGCCGTGCGCTGCGCTGCTCACTCACCGTATTCTTGATAACTGCAGTTGTGGATACTACAGCTGTATCTCTTTCAAGTATCTGAAATATCGCTGCAGCACCTTTAACCATCAAGAATTCGCTCTAGGGATGGGGTAGGGGGCCCCGGGCAAAAGTTTGCAGCGAGGCCCAAAAGACCTTAGTTACGCCACTGTAGCCAAGACTTGTCATGTGAATTAGGCCTTAGGGTATGCTCATACAGACTTTTTAGACAATTATTTTGGTGAAATCCAGGTACAAAAAAATTCACTCACTTAAGTCCTATTGATTTCAATTTGAATTTTCTTTTCAGTGCCATGAAGGGGGTTATCAGGATCATGACACTGACGACCTATCAGATCAGTGGGGTCTTCACCTATCAGCTATTCAAAGAGGCCACAGCTGTCGGATGAAATTTGCAGCTTCTGCTTACCATGCACAGCGCCATACATTGTATAGTACTGCAGCTCAGCCCCATTCACTTGAATTGAACAGATCTGAAAAGAGGCCATGTGACTAATAAATGCATACCTCCCAACTTTCAAAGGATAGAAAGAGGGACAGTACATGTAGCACGCACGTGGCAAATTTAGCTCCACCCACTACTATTTTGACTCCGCCCACTCTGATCTATTTTTGCCTCCACACAGTATAATGCTCCTACAATCACCCATTATATGCCCCCACATTATAATGTTCCTCTCCTTACCCCACAGTATGAAATCCCTCTCCTAGTGCCCCAGTTTAAACTGTGGGCAACTAGAGGCAGACATGTCTCCCTCCAGCTACGCCCACGGTTTAATGCCCTCTTCCAGTTGCCCCCATTTTAATGTCCCCTTCCAACTTGCCCCCAGTTTAATGTCATGCTCTATCTGCCCCCCTCCATCTGTCCCCAGTTTAATGCCCCCCTTCATCTGCCCCCAGTTTAATGTCCCCTTTTCATCTGCCACCAGTTTAATGTTCCCCCTCCATTTGTCCCCAAAGTTTAACATAATAAAAACACTGATACTCACCACTCCTCACTCCCCTGCTGCTCTGTCTGAGGTCTCCCTCTCCAGACTGTTCAGGGAGCTGCAGGCGCGATGTGAATGACATCATCACATCGCGCCTACAGCTCCCAGGGCCTGAGCACACCAGGATGTACTTCACAGACTGGTGAGGCAGGAGCTGTCTGCGGACATATCTCCCGCCAACCGGGACAGCAGGACACAACCCAGAATCCGGGACTGTCCCGTTGAATCTGGGACGGTTGGGAGGTATGTAAATGTGATACCATACTGCTTCTGAAGCCAGATCGCTCAAGTGTCACTGCTTCTTTGAACAGCTGATCAGTTAGGACGCTGTGTGCTGGACCCCAAAGATCTGACATTTATGACCTATCCTCCTTAGACAGCAAATGTCGTGCTGAACTTCAGGACCTGTCTGCAATATGCAAATCTCTGACAGTTACGAATCATTCAGACCAGTAGGGGGACCTGTTGTTACAACAGATTTTAACTCTTTGAGCTTAAACGGGTTGTCCAACTTTCCGATATTGATTACCCATTTCTTCAATAACATATTGGTGGAGGTTCAACTACTGGTATACCTAAGGACGCAGTTTCACGGTTAAAACCACCCCCTTTCTGATACCCAGTTGTCCACAATTCTCCTCAATGATGATGAAGATGGTGATGAGCGGTGATACACTTCTGCTCTTCTAATCTCCCCATTCTGCTGAAGTTCAAGGTGCAGCACAATGGTGCTGCTGATCTCCTAAGTGCGCCAATGCTCTACTGCATCTGAACTTCTGCAGGCTGGTGGCACCAAGTGCAAAACGGGTTCAGCAGCCACAGGACGGGGGGATGGGGAGGCATGGGAAAGTTTCTGCAGCTGGGAAGTCCCCCCCCAACCAATACCTCTGGAAAAGTCTGGGTATGTCCCTGGGTCCAAAACCCAGCACCCCAACTGATCAACTTTTTACAGGAGCCAGTATTACCAGAACTACACAGTGGAAGGAACAGGAAGCAGACAGCTCCATCCTTTGCGCAGTGGCCATGTCAACTTACTGCAGCTTGCAGCTCATTTCCCATTCACTGGCATGATGTGCTAAGGTGCCGTACACATTACATTAATGTAAGATGAACCCAACAATTTTGAAAGTGACCACTAAAAGAAGATCTCAGGAGAAAGAAGGATCAGCCTGGTGGATTTTATCCTAATTGATGCTTTTGTTCTCAGGGAAGATAAATCACAATCAGAGATGTCTGGCAGAGACAAAACTCATCACAATGTAATGTAGGAGCAAGGATGGGTGAGATAAACGGGCACTGTGTGGGAGTTGTGTTCTACTATGATGTACGGGCACTGTGTGGGAACCGTACGCTACTATGATGTAAGGGCACTGTGTGGGAGCCGTACGCTACTATGATGTATGGGCACTGTGCGGACACCGTGTTCTACTATGATGTACGGGCACTGTGTGGGAGCCGTACACTGCTATGATGTACGGGCACTGTGTGGGTGCCGTGTTCTACTATGATGTACTGGCACTGTGTGGGAGCCGTACGCTACTATGATGTACGGGCACTGTGTGGGAGCCGTATGCTACTATGATGTACGGGCACTGTGTGGGAGCCGTACGCTACTATGATGTACGGGCACTGTGTGGGAGCCGTACGCTACTATGATGTACGGGCACTGTGTGGGAGCCGTATGCTACTATGATGTATGGGCACTGTGCGGGAGCTGTGTTCTACTATGATGTACGGGCACTGTGCAGGAGCCGTGTTCTACTATGATGTATGGGCACTGTGTGGGCGCCGTGTTCTACTATGATGTACGGGCACTGTGTGGGAGCCGTACGCTACTATGATGTATGGGCACTGTGTGGGAGCCGTATGCTACTATGATTTACGGGCACTGTGTGGGAGCTGTACGCTACTATGATGTACGGGCACTGTGTGGGCGCCGTGTTCTACTATGATATACGGACACTGTGTGGGAGCCATACGCTACTATGATGTACGGGCACTGTGTGGGCGCCGTGTTCTACTATGATATACGGACACTGTGTGGGAGCCATACGCTACTATGATGTACGGGCACTGTTTGGGAGCCGTACGCTACTATGATGTACGGGCACTGTGTGGGAGCCGTACGCTACTATGATGTACGGGCACTGTGTGGGAGCCGTACGCTACTATGATGTACGGGCACTGTGTGGGAGCCGTGTTCTACTATGATGTACGGGCACTGTGTGGGAGCCGTATGCTACTATGATATACGGGCACCGTGTGGGCGCCGTGTTCTACTATGATATACGGGCACCGTGTGGGAGCCGTACGCTACTATGATGTACGGGCACCGTGTGGGCGCTGTACGCTACTATGATGTACGGGCACTGTGTGGGAGCTGTATGCTACTATGATGTACGGGCACTGTGTGGACACCGTATGCTACTATGAGGTACGGGCACTGTGTGGGCGCCGTACGCTACTATGATGTACGGGCACTGTGCGGACACCATGTTCTACTATGATGTATGGGCACTGTGTGGGCACCGTGTTCTACTATGATATACGGACACTGTGTGGGAGCCATACGCTACTATGATGTACGGGCACTGCGTGGGAGCCGTGTTCTACTATGATGTACGGGCACTGTGCGGACACCGTGTTCTACTATGATGTACGGGCACTGTGTGGGAGCTGTACGCTACTATGATGTACGGGCACTGTGTGGGCACCGTGTTCTACTATGATATACGGACACTGTGTGGGAGCCATACGCTACTATGATGTACAGGCACTGTGTGGGTGCCGTACGCTACTATGATGTACGGGCACTGTGTGGGAGCTGTACGCTACTATGATGTACAGGCACTGTGTGGGTGCCGTACGCTACTATGATGTACGGGCACTGTGTGGGAGCTGTATGCTACTATGATGTACGGGCACTGTGTGGGAGCTGTACGCTACTATGATGTACAGGCACTGTGTGGGAGCTATACGCTACTATGATGTACAGGCACTGTGTGGGAGCTGTACGCTACTATGATGTACGGGCACTGTGTGGGAGCTGTATGCTACTATGATGTACGGGCACTGTGTGGGAGCTGTACGCTACTATGATGTACGGGCACTGTGTGGGAGCTGTACGCTACTATGATGTACGGGCACTGTGTGGGAGCTGTACGCTACTATGATGTACAGGCACTGTGTGGGAGCTGTACGCTACTATGATGTACAGGCACTGTGTGGGCGCCGTACGCTACTATGATGTACGGGCACTGTGTGGGAGCTGTATGTTACTATGACGTACAGGCACTGTGTGGGCACCGTATGCTACTATGATGTACGGGCACTGTACGGCACTACTTACATGGGCCGTGGAGGGTGAAGAAATCTTGAGATATGTTGTGACTCCAGAGGTCAGTCCTGGTATTATTAATGGGCTGTAACACAGTCTGTAACTCAATATTAATCCAATATAACTACATATAAATAATTAACCTATTATTTGCATTACTTGAGAGGGAGACAGTGTGTGACTGCGGGACTGTGGGGTCCCAGATGTAAGACCTGCATCTATAACACATTAAAGGCATAAGGGTGGGTTCACACCTGCGCTTCAGTCCGTCCGTTGCCAATCCGAGAGAAAATCTCGGCGAACGGAATTGGCATCGGATACAGACAGGTCAGCGACGCATTAGTTAAAAACCCATTCATTTGAATGGGTTTTTAAAGCAATGCGAGGGTGTCCGATTCTACCCTCTGCGCTGCGAAGCCGTTTTTTTTCCTCAGAAACAAAGTCGGACATGCAGGACTTCGTGTCCGAGGAAACGGACGGACTGAAGCGCAGGTGTGAACCCACCCTAACCTGTGACTATGTCATAAATAGAGATGGGTGAACCTTTTCTAGCTTAATTTCATGAACGTTAGTGTCTGGGCCCCAGACCTCAGAATATAATACACGGAGGTCCAGAAGTATAATAAACACTGACACTCACCTTCCCTCACTTCTACCAGGCTCCTTGCAGTGTATGGCGTTCTTTCAGAGTCATCTTCGATCATCTTTTGACCTCCTGGGTGACGTCATGGGTCCCAGGGCTGTATAATTGGGCCGCAATGGTCCCCCTAGGCCCTTGGCAACACTCAGGAGGCCAGAAGATGACCATAGAATACCAGGAGGGAAAGTGAGTATCAGTGTTTTTTATTATACTCTGTGGTCATAAGAGACTCCAGAGTATAATAATGATTCATGGGTGACGAACGCCAAACATTTTAGGATCAGTGGAACCTGAAATTTTTGGAAAATTTGTAACCAATTCAGCTTATAATGAAGCAGTTTGCTATCTCTATCTTTAGCTATACATTGTTGAGAAAGAAAGAAAGAAAGAAAGAAAGAAAGAAAGAAAGAAAGAAAGAAAGAAAGAAAGAAAGAAAGTTACATTTCTATTTTCTCAATTTTCTTTCTTTGCGTTGTGACATTTCAGTATTGAGCGCCTGGCTCAGCTGATAAATAGCGTTTCCCGATGCAGGACTGTCTGCTGTAATGAGAGAAGTGTCGGCCCTGCGGCTATTGTCACAGATAAATAAAATAAGAATAATCTACGGCACAATTTATCCATAATAATAACGGAGAAGGTTTTAATTCAGATTGCTTTACGGTGGAGCAGAAGTGAAATTGCTTCAGGCAACAACACAGCAAAAATGTGAACAGAGAGCAAAGCATCAGCAAGTGTATAGCATCAGGAAAAATCCATAAACGCCTCTTCAACTAGATCTGCAAGCACAGAAATCCAGCAGTGTCAGAAGAACATTTTCTAAGAGTTCCTAAAATGGGTTGTCCAGGACTATAAAAACATGACTTTTTCAAAAACACTGCCACGTCTGTATACAGGTTCTGTATATAATAAATAATAAAAAGTGTGGCCATACCAGTGATTTGTATAGAGGCACAGCTATGTTCTTGTCATGAGAATCTAGACCTCTTTTGATGTATCCCATAAATTAATTTGCCTTGGCAGCGGCTGCCTGGCACTGGTCACTAAAGGTAAGCTTATTGTCCACCACAATCCCCAAGTCTTTTTCATTGGCAGTCTTACCCAGTGATTTACTATTAAGTACATAATCATACATTTTATTTCGTCAACCAAAAGGCATAACTTTACATTTGTCTACATTAAACTTCATTTGCCAAGTCTCGGCCCATGCTGCCAACTTCCTTAGATCCCCCTGTAATATTCTATTATCCTCCTCATTTTTTTAATATCTTACAAAGTTTAGTATCTCAGTGAGTCAAAAGCAAATTGAAGATCTGTTACATCCAACAGAGGGCGTATGAGCTTTCCTGCTCCTTTTCCCATAATGCCTTGTGATATGTAGATGCTAAGTAGAGGGCAAAAGGCAATTCGAAACTCTACACACCTTCACTGGTGCTCTCCTCAATGTGAGAGATTCCTGTCCCTAAAGTTTAGTATCATCTGCAAATATGGACACCCTGCTCTGAAAACCCTCTAACAGGTCATTAATACAGATATTAACCAACAAAAACCTCCATATATAAACTTGACTACAAGATCAACATTCCACCGTGAAAGAAATTTAGTCAAGGAAAAGCAAAAGAATCTCAAAAAAATTTATATATAAAATATATATTTATTAATGGAAAATGCAATAAATAGCACATATAAAATATAAAATAGTATAGGTGACACAAACAAAAAAACTAAGACATAACACAGGACTTATCCATCACATAAAGAGGCTCGAAAGAAGATATATAAAGATGAATGTATATATATATAGTGGCCCAAGTTATATAGCTAATATGCCATATAGAAAAGTTTGCAGACCATACATAAAAAAATGTCTAGATGGGGATTTTTATCCAATCAATAGTGATTAAATGCCACATAGACAAAAAGTATCAAAAATACATATGGAAATGCAGAAGATACTATCCATATACTGCTTAAATATATAGTTTAAATATAATAAATATCATACATAAAATGAAGTAATAATATATGGAAAGCATATCAAATAAACAAATAGATGGATACACCATAGTGATGATTACCTGTAGCCATTATAGAAACACTTTTGAGCCCCAGTGAGCAAAAGGGTATGCGGGTATGCTTGGAAACGCACCTCAACGCGTTTCGCTAAAAAGCTTCCTCAGGAGAGGACCCAATACTGACCCCTGTGGCACTCTATTAGTGACTGTGACCCCCCAATACTGACCCCTGTGGCGCCCCACTGGTGACTATGACCCAGTCTGAGTATTTACCATTAACAAGCACCCTCTGTTTCCTATCAGTGAGCCAGTTGTAAACCCAAATGCATATGTTTTCCCCCAGTCCCAACATTCTCATTTTGCATACCAACCTTTTATGTTTAACAGTATCAAAAGCCTTTGAAAAGTCCAGATACACCACGTCCACTGCATTACCCATGTCCAGTCCAGATATACTACATCTACCGCATTACCCATATCCAGTCTTGAACTGACCTCTTCCTAGAAGCTGATCAGATTAGTCTGACAGGACCGATTCCTCATAAACCCATGCTGATTGGGTGTTATAAGATTATTTACATTGAGGTACTCCAGGATACCATCTCTTAGAAAGCCCTGAAATATCTTACCCACTACAGAAGTCAAACTTATTGGCCTATAGTTTCCAGGCTCACTTTTAGACCCCTTTTTGAAAATTGGCACCACATTTGCTATGCAGCAATTCTATGGAACAGACCCAGTCATTACTGAATCCTTAAATATTAGATATAAGGGTCTGTCTATCACCGGGCATAATTCCCTCAGAACTCAGGGATGTATGCCATCTGGACCTGACGATTTATCTATTTTAGTGTTTTGAAGGCGGCGCCGCACTTCCTCCTGGGTTAAACAGGTGACATTTAATTGAGAGTTAACATTACCCCTAATCACGTTGCTGGCCATTGGATTTTCTTGTGTAAACACTGTATAGAAGAAGGCGTTTAATAGTTGTGCTTTTTCCTCATCCTCCTCCACCATTACACCCAGATTATTTTTGAGAGGGGGTGTCACAAGAAGTAGCAGGGGCGGCATCAGAGGTAACATTGCTTATACAGGGGACCAGCTGTTTCTGTGATAGAGGTTACTTTCATTACACATAGACAAGTCTGTATGAAACATCACCAGTCGTGTCCTTTACTGTGCAGATGGTGCCTGGACATATAAAGTTACAGTCCGATAAGGCATCATATCCTGTGGGGTAATTCAGGAGCATGAACAGAGGAGGGTTAGTTTTAGGGATTCTAACTGCGGAAGAGTTTACATTAGGAATTGTGATAGGAATGTCTGGAGAGATGTGTCTTTATTTTGAACTTGAAGCTGTAGAAGTTGGGAGTTAAACTGATAGACAGGGATAGAGCATTCCAGAGAAGTGGTGCAACTCGGGAGAAGTCTTGTATACGAGCGTGGGAGGTTCTGATAATAGAGGATGTTAGTCTTAGGTCATTGAGTGAACGGAGAGCACGGGTAAGGCGATAGACAGAGATGAGGGAGGAAATGTAGGGAGGTGCAGCATTATGGAGAGCCTTGTGAATGAGGGTGATAAGTTTATATTGTATTCTGTATTGAATAGGCAGCCAATGTAGTGACTGGCACAGACCGGAGGCATCGCTGTAGCGTCTAGACTGATAGATGAGCCTGGCCGCCGCATTCAGAATAGATTGTAGAGGGGAGAGTTTAGTAAGGGGAAGACCGATTAGTAAGGAGTTACAGTAGTCAAGGTGAGAGTGAATCAGGGCAACAATAAGTGTCTTTAGTGTATTTGTGGTAAGGAAAGGGCGGATTCTGGAGATGTTTTTGAGGTGGAGAAAACAAGAGCGTGCGAGTGATTGGATATGGGGGGGGTGAAGGAAAGGTCTGAGTCAAACATAACCCCGAGGCAGCGGGCATACTGCCTAGGAGTTATGGTAAGGCCCGAGACTGCAATGGAGATATCAGGGACAGATCTATTAGATGGTGGAAACAGTAGCAATTCAGTCTTTGAGAGTTTCAGTTTCAGATAAAGTGAAGACATGATATTTGAGACAGCAGAGGGACAATCACTAGTGTTCTGTATTAGTGCAGGGGTGATGTCACGGGATGACGTATATAGTTGGGTGTCATCAGCATAAAGATGGTACCGGAAGCCAAATCTGGTGATGGTTTGTCCAATGGGGGCTGTGTATAGAGTAGAGCTGGGGGCCTAGGACTGAGCCCTGAGGAATCCCAATGGCAAGAGGAAAAGGGGAAGAGACAGAGCCCGCAAATGATACACAGAGAGTGCGGTCTGAGGATAACCAAGAGAACATGTTGTCCCTGAGGCCGCCAGTTTTGACATTACAACAGCGACAGATATATATATTACAACAAAAAAAAAAAACAACCCTCAAAAAACTGAGTTTTTCAGACAGATTAGCACTGGTTACATCATTGTTTCGCTGTTCGAACGGCAGTTTGCTTGTATTTAATGACAAAAATAAACTCTTCCCCCCCCCCCCCCCCAAAAAAAGAAAACCCTTAACAAAAGAATGTTCACCAAAAACACTGACATTCACTAACAGGATTGTCAGTAAAAACAATATAAGACACTCTCTGGCCATTCACAGATGAAACTGCTTTATTACAAAAAAGACTAAGACAAAATTAGATTATTGGCAATGAAAGGGTTAGCTGTCCAGTGAAACTGTGAAAAATTAATTGTTTATCTCACTATCTGCCTGTAACTGATTAAATCTAACCAAATTTCGGACTACTTCTCGTACACCTAGGATTCTGTAGTTCTATTGCAGTTTTTTCCAGTAAAAAAAAAAAACTGAGTCATTGCTTTGGATCATGCAGTGATGAATAACACGTCCTTAGGGACTATCACAAAAAAATGGCTCTTCTTTCTGACTACAGCATTTTATATACTGTCTGTGACATCAGCACTGTCAGGAGTGCACTCCTAAAATTTGTTTTGTTTTGGGTTCGGGTGGCTTGTGTCCAGAGGCGTAACTAGCAAAGACTCCTCAGTAAACTTTTGACTTGGGGGTCCCCCCACAGCATAGCACTCCCTTTCCTGTCCCCCACACAGTATAACACTCCATTTACACACACTATTATGGCCCGCTGGGGCCCCTGGAGCGCAGAAGGGGAAGCGGAGTCAGTAGTGAGCAGGAGCGGAGATCGGTAAGTAAGGCTGTGGGCCTGTGGCAAAAGTATTTGTTGGGAAATCTTCGGGCCTCTTTGGTGACGTCATGTGGGCAAGGCCAGTGTCATTATGCGTTGCGTCACATTGAAGAGGGCCGAAAGCAGCAGGGAGTGTGCCAGAGCCCAGGAGAGGTAAGTAACGCTGATTTTTGTTTGTCACTTCCCCTGGACCTTCAATCATTATACTCTGGGGTCTGAAAAGGCCTATCGTATTATAATAGTTCATGGGTGGTCCACTGTGGGGCTTAATACTGTGCGCAGAGGCCACTGTGGGACATAATAGTGTGTGTAAATGGGGTGTTATACTGTGTGGGGGACAGGAAAGGGAGTGCTATGCTGTGGGGGACCCCCAAGTCAAAAGTTTACTGGGGAGTCTTTGCTAGTTACGCCTCTGGACCCAAGCCACCCGAACCCAAAACAAAACAAATTTTAGGAGTGCACACCTGCTGATGTCACAGATAGTATATAAAATGCTGTAGTCAGAAAGAAGAGCCATTTTTTTGTGATAGTCCCTAGGGACGTGTTATTCATCACTGCATGATCCAAAGCAATGACTCAGTTTTTTTTTTTTACTGGAAAAACAGCAACACTTGCAATAGAACTGCAGAATCCTAGGTATTCTTGCCCACATGATGTCACCAAAGAGGCCCGAAGATTTCCCAACAAAAACTCTTGCCACAGGCCCGCAGCCTTATTTACCGATCTCCGCTCCTGCTCACTACCGACTCCGCTTCCCCTTCTGCGCTCCAGGGGGCCCCAGCGCCATGATATGGGACGTAGAAGGGGAAGCAGAGGTGGCTGTGAGCAGGAGCGGGGATCGGTAAGTAAATAGGGCCTGTTACCTACTGGGGTTACTCCAGCAGGTAATGGACTAAAAAAAAAAAAAAGCATTAGGGTACCCCAGTACTTACAATACTGCTCAGGTCCCTGATTTGTTTAGGGTCTAAACAAGTTCAGATAGAACCAGAAGTAAAATTATTATACTCTGGGGTCTCATCAGACATCACGACCCTTGGTGTGCCCATGTCATTGCTGTGTCCCAATCACAGGCGTCAGCAGTGATGACAGGCCCCCGGTGCATGACATTACCAAGGGAGTACCGGACACCATGAGGAGGCCCAAAAGAGGTGAGGGAAGGTTCGCCTATCTCTAGTATGCACCTACCACTGATTCTAGGCCAGGGGTCGGCAACCCCCGGCACGCGTGCCAAGAGTGGCACACGAGGCTTATTTCCCTGGCACGGCAGCGGAGTCCTCACCCAGCAGCTTTGATCGGACCAAACACGGCCGAAACGAAACTGCTATTATTATACTGTTGGGTCTCTTCAGACCCCAGAGTATAATAAGCGGAGCACCCGGGAGGTGATCAAACATAAAAAAACAATGTTAACTCACCTTCCCTGGATCCGCAGCCGCCCTGTGCTCTTAGGGCGCTTCTGCCTGACGTAAGAGACTGCTGACAGGGCCTCAGGGGTCACGTCCGACGTCATTACGCATAATGATGCGATGTAACCCCTGAGACCCAATCAGTGGTCGTTGACGTCAGGGAGAACCGCCCACACATCGGCTGCGGAGCGTGGAAAAAAGTGAGTGACGTTGCGTTCACATATGTCTGGCACAGCTGTCTGTTTCCCTCCGGCTTGGTGCACACAAGCTGCAGGGAAACTGATGCCAGGACGGATCCCATAGTTTTCTATGGGATCGGTTCTGGCACAAGAGGCATCAGTTCTGGCGCCGTATTTGTGCCTCAGCCAGATGGAAAAACGTTACCTGCAGCATTTTTCCATCCGGCTTCCTTAAAATTTCATTAGCGCCCGGTGCTGCCTGAAGATGGATGTGGCAGCACCTGGCGTCTGCACAGTCTATGTACAGTAGTGAAGCCGGTAATTGCCGGCTTCACTACTGTACCTGAGTGAATTGCTTAGGATTGATTAAAGCTATAAAGAACCACTTGGATTCATTTTAAAGATGAGAATCTCATCTTTAAAATGATACCAAGATCACCATGATCGTCCTTAAACATCCTGAGCGATTCGCTGGTGAAAAGGATGTTTGCCATTGAAATCCCAATGCAGATCTCAATTCCCGACATCATTTTAACAGTGAATCGCTCTGAATGTGTAAGGTCAATCATGGAGATCTTGGTATCATTTTAAAGATGAGATTCTCATCTTTAAAATGAATCCAGTTGCATCTTTGTGGCCCTAACAGATCCTTAGAAATGGGGCTCTAAAAGTGTCCCCCCCTCCTGCCTCAGGCAGCATCTTAGCTCTAAGGAAGGAGGGGGAGGAGGAGCTGCAGAGACAATGTTAACTCATCATTGTCTGTGCATAAGCTGCAGATGACGGGGGTAGCAGAGACTTCTGTCCATGTTATCCCCTCTCCTATCTATCAGAGAGCATACTGTACTTTTGCTCTCTGATCGTCACATAGAGGGATAATGTAACACCCCTCTGAGCCTAATCACATAACCAGGAAGTTATTGGCGCTGTGACCCAGACATTTCCCATCGACCAGGTCGCAGCGCCCAAAGTGTCGCACCAAACACTTACACAACACATGCACAAAGTCACCAATAAAGTTACATTTTTTCCACTGTCTCTGTCCTGTCCATACCTGATCTTTATAGAGTAAAATACGCCGCTCGCCTCTCTAGTGATATCTGTTACATGCTAAAATAATAGTAATAGCAATTATCACTAGTATTATCACCATAATACCGTGTGCAGGGGCCGCTATGTGACATAATACCGTGTGCAGGGGTCGTCAGACTTACAATTATTGACCGGCACTCCGAGTACCTCAACTTTGATTTTTTTAATTGAAATCGGCACGCCGAACAAAAAAGGTTGCCTACCCCTGTTCTAGGCTGAGAGGCTGTCAGGTGGCCTTATGGCCATAAATATCTGATCAAAGGAGGGGGCCAACAGCCGTTCCCTGCACACCCAGTTTGTATACTATACAGTGCATGGAGCCAGAAACAGATAGCTCCATGCCCTTTACAGTGATCCGTTGCCAGTACTGCTCCCATTAACTGGCACCAGTGCACTATGTAGGGCATGGATTCTACTGTGTAATGCTCGATGCACTGTATACAACACAGACCAGATGCAGCACTGAACAGTTGATTTATTATTATTTATTTATTATGCTTACTTGTATAGCGCCATCATATTCCGCAGCGCTTTACAGATACATTGTCAGTCACTGTCCCATATAGGGCTCACAATCTACATTCCCTATCAGTATCCATGCGGGGCCAGCTCTCAACCCACCAGTCAGACATTTATGGCCTATCCTATGGCCATGAAGAGAAAATTCATTGACAAATCCTTTCAGCATCAGACAAAATTTTGATGTGAACACAACCTTATAAATATGTAATATGCCTTTCCCTCATGTACTAATATATGCAAGTGTGATTGAATATGACCAATACCAAGCCCATGGCTAACTTAGTGGAGTGGATGGCAGGGGCATAGCTAGAGGGGGTGCAGAGGTAACGGTTGCATCTGGGCCCTGGAAGCTGAGGGGGCCCAAAGCATAATAAGCATCAATATTACAGCATAACAACACCATTATTATACATAGGACATGGTAAGTGGGGGCCCTGTTACAAATTTCATATCTGGGCACAAGAGGTTCTAGTTACGCCTCTGGTAATAGTTTATAGCAAGCACAGATCTGCACTATTTCTCCTTCAGGATCTTTGCCATGTTAAGATCATACCTTTACAAATACCAAGTAGATCTGGTGTCCCTGGCTTAACCTAGAGCCCTGTTTACATATGTGACCATAGTTATACAGTAATATATCTTGAACCACCAGAGGGCACTATGTGTCTTATCTAGTTTAGATCAGCAGCATCTTAATCTCATGTCCGTTATATACAGTTGTCAATGATCTTCTAATATAAACTTTAACATGGTTGGAGCACTGACTTGCTGGAAATTTGCACAATGTTCATTTGAGCATAACTTTACATATACAGTGCTGTGCAAAAGGTTGAGGCAGGCGTGGAAAAAATGCTGAAAAGTAAGAATGCTTTCCGAAATAGAAGGGTTAACAGTTTATTTTTGTCAATTAACAAAATGAAGAAAAGAGAAAATTTAAACTATTTGGTGTGACCTTTGCCCTTTGCCTTCCATCAGTTCTTCTCGGTACACTTGAGAACAGTGTTTGGCAGAACTCGGCAGGGAGGTTGTTCCCGCCATCTTGGAGAACTAAGCACAGATCTTCTGTGGATGTAGGCTTGCTCCAATCCTTCTGTCTCTTCATGTAATCCCAGACAGACTGAATGATGATGAGATCAGGGCTCGGTGGGGGCCGGATCATCACTTCCAGGACTCCAAAGATCACACCAAATATCGATAGACAAATCTAAATTCTATCTGCTGAAACAGTCTTGGTGTCCCAAGAAGGACTACCAGTTCACTAAAGCAAGTGCCCATAAACATCAGCTACTATCTAAGGCTGATGTTGTCCGTGGGCCAGAAAAAAAAAAACACACACACACACACACACACACACACACACACACACACACACACACACACCTCAGGATATTTTCCTAAATACCTTTATTTTAAAAGGTAGCAACCACTGCCATAACTCAAATGTCTGCCGTCCTCCAGAGCCAGCAGGCTGGCTTGTGTCAGTTTGGAGATCTTGAGACTGATGTCATAATTTCTGCCGCTATGCCTGCCTGAAGAGAACGGACATCCATCACAGCCGACACTGACACTGCGGACTGCGAAAGTGAGGGAGCTGAAGGAAGGATGGAGCAGACATAGGCTGTGGTGAGAGAAGAATGAGTACAAGTGATACTGCTATTGTCTCGTCCTATGCCTGCAATAAAAATAAAAGCTTTCCTACTCCCCGTGCCAGCACTGTTCTTCACTGAAGCCAGAGGAGTACACCTCAGCATCAGAGCCCATGCGCCACATCTCTGGCACTAGCGTGGTGAAGCCAACATTTACATCTTTGGCTTCACTGAACTGCGCAGGCGCCGGGAGCACCAGAGATGAGTCCGATGAGACTCATCTCTAGGTAAGTATAAAGGTTTTTTTGTTTTTTTTTTAAATGTGGGCACAGGTGGATTTAAAACAGGGCGATCTGGGACACTAAACACCCACTCTATAAGGACCTGTGGGTGTTTTAGTGTCCCAACCTGACAGGTTCCCTTTAAAGGTAATGATTACCATGTAGACAAAATGAGCAAGAATAAGTAATTAAAGGCATTTGGGAAATATTTATCCTGGGGTATTATTTCAGTATTTTTTGGATTCTCACACAACTCCATAAGTGCAGGGAAGACTGAGTAAGGAAAAAACTCATCTTACAGCTGATGATAAATGGAGTGGACCTTGGTCCTAAGGTCTTATTCACATGTCAGTATTTTACATCAGTGTATCACTAGATTCACACAAGTGTTCGGGTTTTCATCCTTTGGGTCCACTTGGGGACCTTAAAGACAGAAACCCTATCTGCTTAAAAAGTGGTTACACGCAGACCCCAAAGACTATAATGGGTCCTGCTTGCAGGACCTTTTCCTACACCGTTTTAAGCAGAATCTGGGACAAAAAAAAAAAACCCCAAAAAAACACAAAAACACACACACAGAAAAGATACAAATCTTTCCATTATGCCTTATTTCTGTGTGGACTCTATGACACACTAGCTTTAGGTGCAGCATCTTGCCACCTGAGGTAAGAAGCTCCTCTTGCCTCATGGCTGGTTCTACTCAGCACATGCCACAGAGTCTTCTATTAAGTACCTTGACTGTTAAAATGTACCTAAATTTTCAAACAACTTTTGATTTTCTGGCAGCATTTGTGACATTAATAAATGTTGTAATGTATTTTATTAACTGATTTGTAAAATCCTGGGCTGAAATCCACTTTCTGTCCCCTCTGTATTCTTTGACCTGTTTATCTATTGCTATCTGAAGTCCTCTCACTGCTTCTCACTGAGTACACATGGACATTTTATATGCATGGAAGCGGAGGCTGGAGGAAGGCATTATACTTATTAGGAATTATAAAACTTAGAATAGCAGTTCTGGTGTCATACAAAAGGTGTGATTTTCATATGACACAGATTTCGGTTCTACCTTTATAATGCCCAAGATATAACTGTGAAGTGACCTGCCACCCCCAGCTTCCCTGAATTAGACAAGAGCAGCAATGTACAGATTTCAGCTAGCAAAAGAGTATCCAGAAGGAACAGAAAGTGGATTTCAGCGCTGGGTTTCACAAAAAGGATGCAAAATCCATTAAGAATATTACAACTTGCATTAATGACACAAATGCTTCCAGAAAATCAAAGCTTTAGGTACGCTTTAAGGTGGTGACAGTGATTGAACAGTTTACAGTAGATGTAATTGGAAATCTCAGCAGTGGTAGTAATAGTAGTATTAGTAATAGTAGTAAACCTCCCCTGCTCAATAGCTGCTTATACAGGAATGCCTTATACCTGAATAAAAGGTGAAGTGGAGGAAGAGAGCCTGAGTGGAGAAAGAAGCTTTTTTCTGATATATATACAGTACAGACCAAAAGTTTGGACACACCTTTTCATTCCAAGAGTTTTCTGTATTTTCATGACTATAGAAACTGAAGATTCACACTGAAGGCATCAAAACTATGAATTAACACATGTGGAATTATATACTTAACAAAAAAGTATGAAACAACTGAAAATATGTCTTTATATTCTTTGTTCTTCAAAGTAGCCACCTTTTGCTTTGATTACTGCTTTGCACACTCTTGGCATTCTCTTGATGAGCTTCAAGAGGTAGTCACTTGAAATGGTTTTGACTTCACAGGTGTGCCCTGTCAGGTTTAATAAATGGGATTTCTTGCCTTATAAATGGGGTTGGGACCATCAGTTGTGTTGTTCAGAAGTCAGGTGGATACACAGCTGATAGTTCTACTGAATGGAGTGTTACAATTTGTATTATGGCAAGAAAAAAAGCAGCTAAGTAAAGAAAAACGAGTGGCCATCATTACTTTAAGAAATGAAGGTCAGTCAGTCCGAAAAATTGTGAAAACTTTGAAAGTGTCCCCAAGTGCAGTGGCCAAAACCATCAAGCGCTACAAAGAAACTGGCTCACATGAGGACAGCCCCAGGAAAGGAAGACCAAGAGTCACCTCTGCTGCGGAGGATAAGTTCATCCGAGTCACCAGCCTCAGAAATCGCAGGTTAACAGCAGCTCAGATTAGAGACCAGGTCAATGCCACACAGAGTTCTAGCAGCAGACACATCTCTACAACAACTGTTAAGAGGAGACTGTGTGCAGCAGGCCTTCATGGTAAAATAGCTGCTAGGAAACCACTGCTAAGGACAGGCAACAAGCAGAAGAGACTTGTTTGGGCTAAAGAACACAAGGAATGGACATTAGACCTGTGGAAATCTGTGCTTTGGTCTGATGAGTCCAAATTTGAGATCTTTGGTTCCAACCACCGTGTCTTTGTGCGACGCAGAAAAGGTGAACGAATGGATTCTACATGTCTGGTTCCCACCGTGAAGCATGGAGGAGGAGGTGTGATGGTGTGGGGGTGCTTTGCTGGTGACACTGTTGGGGATTTATTCAAAATTGAAGGAATACTGAACCAGCATGGTTACCACAGCATCTTGCAGCGGCATGCTATTCCATCCGGTTTGCGTTTAGTTGGACCATCATTTATTTTTCAACAGGACAATGACCCCAAACACACCTCCAGACTGTGTAAGGGCTATTTGACCAAGAAGGAGAGTGATGGGGTGCTATGCCAGATGACCTGGCCTCCACAGTCACCAGACCTGAACCCAATTGAGATGGTTTGGGGTGAGCTGAACCGCAGAGTGAAGGCAAAAGGGCCAACAAGTGATAAGCATCTCTGGGAACTCCTTCAAGACTGATGGAAGACCATTTCAGGTGACTACCTCTTGAAGCTCATCAAGAGAATGCCAAGAGTGTGCAAAGCAGTAATCCAAGCAAAAGGTGGCTACTTTGAAGAACCTAGAATATAAGACATATTTTCAGTTGTTTCACACTTTTTTGTTAAGTATATAATTCCACATGTGTTAATTCATAGTTTTGATGCCTTCAGTGTGAATCTACAATTTTTATAGTCATGAAAATACAGAAAACTCTTGGAATGAGAAGGTGTGTCCAAACTTTTGGTCTGTACTGTATTTTTTTTTTTCTATTTGTAGTGGCCCTCTTTATATTCGTATAGAACATCAATACAGTTGATAAAACAATAAGCTGGTACACACTGGCCAGAATAAGGCCAAATGACATGTATCAAGACTCTGCATGATAAATAGGGGCCTATAGATTCAGATGCTGTGTGCACTTAGCCTTCTACTCAAGGAGAGCTGACTAAAGCCAGTGCTTTTGCTTCTTTATTTCAGCAACCAGTGAGGGTGTCAGCCTAAAACCACCATTGATCACAACTGCTCACCTGTCAATAAGTGTGATACTCAGCAGATATGGACCCACTGTGCCATTTAACCAATTTGGCTTTGGGCTACTCCAGATGAGTTGTCTAAGAGGCCTTAAACCCCAATACAGGGATCTGAACTTTACAGCACGGAACCACCACACCATCACCTCTAGGATTAGTCCCAATGACTCACCCAGGCAGGTCAAGAACAGTGAGAGATCAGTCAAGAGAATAGTCAGGTGTGGAACAGGGTCAGGTCTAGCAGAGTTTATGTGTTGTCAGAGATAGGCAGCAGGTCAGATCAGGAAGTACAGGCCCAGATATCAGGAACAGGCTGGGGCATACCTCCCAACTTTCAAAGGACAGAAAGAGGGACAAAATATGCAGTGCGCTATGTGCTCCACGGCAAATTTAGCTCCACCCACTTCTACATTGACTCCGCCCATTCTCATCTATTTTTCCATGTGCCCCCACACAGTATAATGCTCCTACAGTCACCCTAACATTATATGCCCCCACATTATAATGTTCCCCTCCAATTGCCCCACAGTATTAAGTCCCTCTCCTCATGCTCCAGTTTAAACTGGCGGAAACTAGAAGGGGACATTAAACTGGGGCAGCTGGAGGGTGACATTAAACAGTGGGGGTAGTTGGAGGGGGACATTAAACTATGGGGCAGCTGGAGGAAGACATGTCCCCCTCCAGCTACCCCCCACGGTTTAATGTCCTCCTTCAGTTGCCCCCAGTTTAATGTCATCCTCCATCTGCCCCCAGTTTCATGTCCCCCTTTATCTGCCACCATCTTAATGTCCCCCCTTCATCTGTCACCAGCTTAATGCCCTCCTTCATCTGCCACCAATTTAATGTCCCCCTTTATCTGCCACAAGCTTAATGCCCCCCTCACCTGCCTTCAGTTTAACTGCCTGTTCATCTGCCACCAGTTTAATTGCCCCCTTCAAGTGCCTTCAATTTAATTGCCCGTTAATCTGCCTTCAGTTTAACTGCCCCCTACATCTGCCCCCAGTTCCCTCCTCTTGGTCACACATGCTGTCTCTTCTATCCTTATCTTCGATCACTCTCTGTAACATCACACTGTCCAGCAGTATCCAGAATAGCTCCGCCCACACAAGAGTCTGATCACATGGTCATGATGTCATCAAAGGTCCTTTAGCCACTAGAATTTAGCATCTACCATTTAGCCTTTACCCTACACTAATAAAGTTTGTTAATAGCAGGGGCATAGCGGGACAGACTGTAAGCTATCCGGGACCGCGGGACAGCTGTGTAAAATTGGGACTGTCTCGCCAAATGCTGGACGGTTGGGGGCTATGGGCTGGGGTAAGATACAAGTAGAAAGCAAAACTGGAATTAGGTAACAGGGATAAGGTCAATAAACAGGCCAGGGTCAAATACAGTTAATGTCAGTGCAGTAGTAAGCACACTGTCGCAGGAGTTATCATAATAGGAACCGATCTTACTAAGGCACATTGCTGTGGGGTAGGTTTATAACCAGGGGATTGTGAACGAGGAGGATTAGTTATTATTATTATTTATTATGCTTACTTATATAGTGCCATCATATTCCGCAGCGCTTTACAGACATTGTGGTCACTGTCCCATATAGGGCTCATAATCTACATTCCCTATCAGTAAGTCTTTGGAGTGTGGGAGGAAACCCACGCAAACAGCATACAAACTCCTTGCAGATGTTGTCCTTGGCAGGATTTGAACCCAGGACTCCAGCGCTGCAAGGCTGCAGTGCTAACCACTGAGCCACCATGCTGCAAGTGGAGCAAGGAGGGGGGTCAGAGCGGCATGACATGCCTTGAAGGTAAAATGGTGGCCATGACTGCTAGGAGAAGCTGGACACCAGCGGCCATGAGCCACTAGTGTCACACTGTAACAAGTCAAATATTTTATAAAGCCAGAAATAACTCTTTAAATATCAAAATAAAAAAAAAAACTAAAAATAATTCCTTAAGAGAGACCAAGATTGGACACTGCCAGGGAATACTACAAGTCTGCTGCCCTCTCATATCTATAGATGCTCAGCCTATGTGCACAGGAGCCACCATGTTAGGGCCGCACTGTCACAGATGACATGGCTTCTCATGGAATCGCTCTCAGGACTTACCAAGGTGGACGACTTGGCTGCCCCTTTGTCACTTCCTATAAAGTTATTTCAAGTAAAGGAAAGTAGTTCGTAGCGTTAAAAGATGGCATGGCTGGGCAGCCTGTCACAATATGCCACAAATGCTATAAATTTCTCTGAGTAAGGAAATATGTCTGTGACAGTGACCTTTCCAGCTGGCTATAAGCATCACATTTGGCTAAAGGGCTGTACTTTCCAGCATTGGTACACAAGACATGATGCAACAGACAGCGACCGTCCAGATGAAGGGAACATACACTTTATTGTGCCGTAAAATATAACATTGCATTGAAGAGCATGGGAAATAACAGCGAAGCCTGGTGTGTCTGAGCAAATATGATGTCATAGCTCTCCAATGGTCCAATATAGAGACATATATACGATTTATGCACTAATATGTATATATCTGTACTCTTTGTATATAACATAAGTGAGAGTACATGAAGTAGAGTATTACTACTTGTATACAGCACTGCAGTATGTATACTACTGACTCTATGCTTTAGAACTATATTGTGCATCAAAGTACAGCTCATAAAACATGACACAGGCAATTGTGACATCATCAAGCCAAGGAATGAAGGTAGAGGTGTGACCCAAAAAAAAATAAATTATGGACACAGTCTATCATGACATCCAACATGCTCCTGCCACACACGTAAAAGAAATACAAAACACTAAATGTGATAAAGAACTCGGGCTTCAACTCCTACAGTGCCTTGCGAAAGTATTCGGCCCCCTTGAACTTTTCAACCTTTTGCCACATTTCAGGCTTCAAACAAAGATATAAAATTTTAATTTTTTTGGTGAAGAATAAACAACAAGTGGGGCACAATTGTGAAGTGGAACGAAATTTATTGTTTATTTTAAACTTGTGTAAAAAATAAAGAACTGAAAAGTGGGGCGTGCAATATTATTCGGCTCCTTTACTTTCAGTGCAGCAAACTCACTCCAGAAGTTCAGTGAGGATCTCTGAATGATCCAATGTTGTCCTAAATGACTGATGATGATAAATATAATCCACCTGTGTGTAATCAAGTCTCCGTATAAATGCACCTGCTCTGTGATAGTCTCAGGGTTCTGTTTAAAGCGCAGAGAGCATCATGAAGACCAAGGAACACACCAGGCAGGTCCGTGATACTGTTGTGGAAAAGTTTAAAGCCGGATTTGGATACAAAAAGATTTCCCAAACTTTAAACATCCCAAGGAGCACTGTGCAAACAATCATATTGAAATGGAAGAAGTATCAGACCACTGCAAATCTACCAAGACCCGGCCGTCCCTCTAAACTTTCATCTCAAACAAGAAGACTGATCAGAGATGCAGCCAAGAGGCCCATGATCACTCTGGATGAACTGCAGAGATCTACAGCTGAGGTGGGAGAGTCTGTCCATAGGACAACAATCAGTCGTACACTGCACAAATCTGGCCTTTATGGGAGAGTGGCAAGAAGAAAACCATTTCTCAAAGATATCCATAAAAAGTTTTGTTTAAAGTTTGCCACAAGCCACCTGGGAGACACACCAAACATGTGGAAGAAGGTGCTCTGGTCAGATGAAACCAAAATCCAACTTTTTGGCCACAATGCAAAACGATATGTTTGGCGTAAAAGCAACACAGCTCATCCCCCTGAACACACCATCCCCACTGTCACACATGGTGGTGGCAGCATCATGGTTTGGGCCTGCTTTTCTTCAGCAGGGACAGGGAAGATGGTTAAAATTGATGGGAAGATGGATGGAGCCAAATACAGGACCATTCTGGAAGAAAACCTGTTGGAGTCTGCAAAAGACCTGAGACTGGGACAGAGATTTATCTTCCAAGAAGACAATGATCCCAAACATAAAGCAAAATCTACAATGGAATGGTTCACAAATAAACGTATCCAGGCGTTAGAATGGCCAAGTCAAAGTCCAGACCTGAATCCAATCGAGAATCTGTGGAAAGAGCTGAAAACTGCTGTTCACAAACGCTCTCCATCCAACCTCACTGAGCTCCAGCTGTTTTCCAAGGAAGAATGGGCAAGAATTTCAGTCTCTCGATGTGCAAAAGTGATAGAGACATACCCCAAGCGACTTGCAGCTGTAATCGCAGCAAAAGGTGGCGCTACAAAGTATTAACTTAAGGGGGCCGAATAATATTGCACACCCCACTTTTCAGTTTTTTATTTTTTACAAAAGTTTAAAATAACCAATAAATTTCGTTCCACTTCATAATTGTGTCCCACTTGTTGTTGATTCTTCACCAAAAAATTTAAATTTTATATCCTTATGTTTGAAGCCTGAAATGTGGCAAAAGGTTGAAAAGTTCAAGGGGGCCAAATACTTTCGCAAAGCACTGTATATGCATATGTCCTGGAGAACACAGAATATACCCCTGCACAAACTGTCTGCACCCCAATGGGAATAAATATACTTCCCACATCTATCAGTGAATTGCTGTATCAAAGACTGGAAAAATAAGCTAAAATGGAATATAAGCATACCACTAATACTGTAGAGATGGGTGAATCTGTTCGTACCAAACTGGCTCGACCCTAATATTCCAAATTGTTCAGTTTTTCACAAAACCGAACAAATGGAGATTCGTCTTGGGCAAACTAAAATGGTTGCCGCATTGTAACCCTGGGGTCTACTCAGACCCCAGATTATAATAGGTGGAGGCCCATGGGAGGTGTAATTTTATATACATATATATATATATATATATATATATATATATATATTCATACTCCCCTTCCCTCACCTCTTTTGGGCCTCCTCACAGTGTCCGTTGCTCTCTCTAGGCCTACTCGGTGATGTCATGCACCCGGGGGTCACTGCTGAGGTTTGAGATTGGATGTCAGTGTTACATGGCCATGCCAAGCATCATGACACCCATCTTTACTTGTATTCCATCTTAGCTTGTTTTTCCAGTCTTTGATACAGCAGTCCACTGGTGGACGTGAGAAGTATATTTATTCCAATAGGGGTGCAGACAGTTTGTACATTCTGTCTACTCCAGGACATGTGCATTTAGGATTTGAAGGCAAGTTTTTTTTTTTTATCATTTTTAGAGTTGTTATATATCAGAAATTAACACTGTGTCCAAATGAAGACAAGATATTTTGACATCATCATAGTTATATACTATGGAAAGAAAATAAACCCTGTTGCGATATCACCACTATAGAGGCAAACAAAATCGTGACATCATCACAATAAAAATAAGGTCTAATGTGACATCATCAAAATAGAACGCATCTTTATACAGGCAGGCAGAAGTTAATGTGATATCACAATAGAAGCAAAAAAAATTTTTAAAAAGTCTGTCGATCTTTTTATACAAGGAATCACACTAGACCCCCTTATTTATCTGCTTAACTTACCCCCAGGCAACTAGTAAAGAAGTCAACTAGATTGTTCCTTTACCTGTGCACCTTGGCTAAAAACTTAATAGCAATGCCCTGGAAGCGAGTCAATCCCCCTCAGGTGTAGATTTATTGAATCGCATGAAAGATAGCCATAGTCTGGAAAATCTGACTAGGACACTGAACAATACAGTGGAGGAGTTTCAGTCCATATGGAGCCCATGGGACACTTATTGTATACTGCGGAGTCTGATAGCTCCCCTATCCGTGGTGTTCTCCCCTAGTCTGCCATCTTTTTGATCTCTACTACTATTTTGATTGTATGCTGTTTATGTTCCTTTTGAACCCAAAAAGTTTATTGTTTTCTATATTTTGTAAACCTTTTTTTTTTTTTTACATTAACACAGTTAAACAAAGATAAAGCCTATCATGACATCATCAGTGTCTATATTCTTAGGTTGAGTTTCAATCGCTAATGTAACATCATTTCTAAATAACACAGCTTATAAGACGACAAAGGCAATTGTCCTGTCCTCACAATAGACCACAGCTAAACAATGAAGACAAAAACTGTTGTGTCATCATCATATTGGAACACAGCCAAAAAACTATTGTGACATCATCGTCTTAGAACACAACCAAAGAATGAAGACAAAACGGTTGTGACATCACACGAACTCAGCTGAAGAAAGAACACAAAACCTGTTGTGACATCATCATACTGGAACACAGCCAAAGAAAACTGTTGTGACATCATTTTCACTTAACTTTCTCCGCTCCCACTGCCACCTTCCTTTAGGCCTACAGGGGGCACCGCATATCAGTATACCGTGAGAAAGGATCAGTAAAGGGGCATTATACTGTGTTGGGGCCTGTAAAGGAGGCATTATACCATGTGGGTGCAATTAAAGAGGGCGTTTTACCATGTGTGGGGGCCAGTAAAGGGGGCTTTATACATGTGCGCGATTATGCTCCTGCACACAAGAGATTTGAGGGCTCCCATACTTAAGAATGCTTTGGGTCCCATTGGGAGGACCCCCATCAAACTGACATTTATCCAGTATCATATAGATAGGCAATAAACGTTGTTAGCAGGAAAATTCCCTTTAATGCTTAATTTAATAAAAATATACTTTATCATAGTGTCAGTTCAGTTCCTTGAGTTATAGGGACTGTACAGTAAGGGTACATACACCCACCCGTTTAAACTTAGAGGGGCATTCCCATCTCGGTATTTATGGCAGTAACCAAAGGATAGGCCATAAAATATGTCTGACCGAAGTGTATCAACCTCTCATACCAACTTCTATCTTGAGAAAAGAGCCCCATTTGCAGCTGCAAATGACAGTGGGCCAAACATGTGCATCTCCATTTACTTTTATAGGATGTCCAAAAACAGCCGAGCAAGTGGCTTTTGCTGTTTTCGAAGTCCGATTCAACTGAATAGGGAAACTTGCACATACGTGGCCCTAACTTATTCACTTGTAGCCATCAATGGGGCCCTGTTCTCAAGATAAATGTGTGTCCCAGAGGTAATTATCTAGCATCTACAGTACAGACCAAAAGTTTGGACACACCTTCTCATTCCAAGAGTTTTCTGTATTTTCATGACTATAAAAATTGTAGATTCACACTGAAGGCATCAAAACTATGAATTAACACATGTGGAATTATATACTTAACAAAAAAGTGTGAAACAACTGAAAATATGTCTTATATTCTAGGTTCTTCAAAGTAGCCACCTTTTGCTTTGATTACTGCTTTGCACACTCTTGGCATTCTCTTGATGAGCTTCAAGAGGTAGTCACCTGAAATGGTCTTCCAACAGCCTTGAAGGAGTTCCCAGAGATGCTTAGCACTTGTTGGCCCTTTTGCCTTCACTCTGCGGTCCAGCTCGCCCCAAACCATCTGGATTGGGTTCAGGTCTGGTGACTGTGGAGGCCAGGTCATCTGGCGTAGCACCCCATCAGTCTCCTTCTTGGTCAAATAGCCCTTACACAGTCTGGAGGTGTGTTTGGGGTCATTGTCCTGTTGAAAAATAAATGATGGTCTAACTAAACGCAAACCGGATGGAATAGCATGCCGCTGCAAGATGCTGTGGTAACCATGTTGGTTCAGTATTCCTTCAACTTTAAATAAATCCCCAACAGTGTCACCAGAAAAGCACCCCCACACCATCACACCTCCTCCTCCATGCTTCACGGTGGGAACCAGGCATGTAGAGTCCATTCGTTCACCTTTTCTGCGTCGCACAAAGACACAGCGGTTGGAACCAAAGATCTCAAATTTGGACTCATCAGACCAAAGCACAGATTTCCACAGGTCTAATGTCCATTCCTTGTGTTCTTTAGCCCAAACAAGTCTCTTCTGCTTGTTGCCTGTCCTTAGCAGTGGTTTCCTAGCAGCTATTTTACCATGAAGGCCTGCTGCACACAGTCTTCTCTTAACAGTTGTTGTAGAGATGTGTCTACTGCTAGAACTCTGTGTGGCATTGACCTGGTCTCTAATCTGAGCTGCTGTTAACCTGCGATTTCTGAGGCTGGTGACTTGGATGAACTTATCCTCCGCAGCAGAGGTGACTCTTGGTCTTCCTTTCCTGGGGCGGTCCTCATGTGAGCCAGTTTCTTTGTAGCGCTTGATGGTTTTCGCCACTGCACTTGGGGACACTTTCAAAGTTTTCCGTATTTTTCGGACTGACTGACCTTTATTTCTTAAAGTAATGTTGGCCACTCGTTTTTCTTTACTTAGCTGCTTTTTTCTTGCCATAATACAAATTCTAACACTCCATTCAGTAGGACTATCAGCTGTGTATCCACCTGACTATAAAAAAAACACAACTGATGGTCCCAACCCCATTTATAAGGCAAGAAATCCCACTTATTAAACCTGACAGGGCACATCTGTGAAGTGAAAACCATTTCAGGTGACTACCTCTTGAAGCTCATCAAGAGAATGCCAAGAGTGTGCAAAGCAGTAATCAAAGCAAAAGGTGGCTACTTTGAAGAACCTAGAATATAAGACATATTTTCAGTTGTTTCACACTTTTTTGTTAAGTATATAATTCCACATGTGTTAATTCATAGTTTTGATGCCTTCAGTGTGAATCTACAATTTTTATAGTCATGAAAATACAGAAAACTCTTGGAATGAGAAGGTGTGTCCAAACTTTTGGTCTGTACTGTATGTCATATACAGTTATGGCTGTAAGTGTTGGCCCCCCTGAAATTTTTCCAAAAAAATGAAGTATTTTCCCCCAAATAAAAAAAAAAAAGCCAAATATAATTTCATGCAAAACTCCAAAAATGGTCCCGGCCCTCAACTTAATATTTTGTTGCACAACCTTTAGAAAAAAAATAAGTGAAGTCAATCGCTTCCTATAACCAGCAACAAGCTTCTTACACCTCTCAACTGGAATTTTGGACCCCTCTACTTTTGCAAACTGCCCCGGATCTCTCATATTTGGGGGGCGCCTTCTCTTCTCCCAACAGTAATTTTGAGCTCTCTCAACAGGTAGTTAATGGGATTTAGATCCAGACTCATTGCTGGCCACTTCAGAACTCTCCAGCACTTTGTGTCCATCCATTTCTGGGGGCTTTTTGATGTATGTTTGGGGTTATTGTCTTGCTGGAAGACCCATGACCTACGACACAAACCCAGCTTTCTGACACTGGGCCCTACATTGAGACCCAAAATCCTTTGGTAATTTTCAGATTTCATGATGCCTTGCACACAGTCCAGGCACCCAGTTTCAGAGGCATTAAACAACCCCAAAACATCTGAGCCTCCACCATATGTGACTGTTGGTTCTGTGTTCTTTTTAGGCCTCATTCCATTTTCAGTAAACATTAGAATGCTGTGCTTTACAAAAAAAAGCTCTATCTTGGTCTCATCTGTCTCCCAGATTGGATTAGGATTTTGGCTTACTCATGTACATTTTGGCAAACTAGAGTCTAGTTTTTTTTTGTCTCTTTCAGCAGTGGGGTCCTCCTGGGTCTCCTGCCATAGTGTTTCATTTCATTCAAATGTGGACGGATAGTTGGCGCTGACACGGATTCCCCCTGAGCCTGCAGGACAACTTGCATTTCTTTGGAACTTGATTGAGGCAGCTTGTCCACCATCCCGACTATCCTGCGTTACAACCTTTCATCAATTTTTCTCCGTCTACATCCAGGGAGATTAGCTGCAGTGCCACGGGTTGGAAACTTCTTGATCATGTTGCGCATCGTGGACAAAAGGAACATCAAGATCTCTGGAGATGGACTTGTAACTTTGAGATTGTTGATATTTTTCCACAATTTTGGTTCTCAAGTCCTCAGTTTTCCTCTTTCTGTTCTCCATGCTTTGTGCAGCACACACAGACACACAATGCAAAGATTGAGTCAACTTCTCTCCTTTTTATCTGGTTTCAAGTGTGATTTTTATATTGCCCACACCTGTTACTTGCCACAAGTGAGTTTGAATGAGCATCACATGCTTGAAACTAAGTTATTTACCAACAATTTTTAAAAGATGCCAACAATTTGTCCAGCTGATTTTTGTGTGAAATTATGTCCAATTTGCCTTTTTTCTCTGCTTTTTTGTGTTGTTCCAATACACACAAAGGAAATAAACATCTATAAAACAGAACGTGTAATTGCAATAATTTTCTGTGAGAAATACAAAAACAGAAGAGGTTATAACATCCATGGCTTTACTACTTGTGATATTGTTCACTGCGTGTAGTATACTCTATTAAAGGTTGGTACATGTATGGCACCGGCTTAAGGCTAAGGCCTCAGGTAGCGGAGAGCAGCAAAAAAACACAGCAGAAACAAATAAAAAAAAATTTCCGCAACATTTTTCTTTGCGATTTTGCAGAGATTTCCTCTACAGACTTTCTGCCTCTTTTATACCTATACAGAAAACATCAGCGTTATCACAGGTATAAATGACTTGCTGCGATTTTCAAAAACACAAATGGATTTTTTTCTGTAACATATAGATGAGATTAGCCAGAATCCCATCCACTTTTCAGGTACTGTAAAACGCTGTGTTTTCGCAGCATGAGACACCAGCCTAAAGCTTCAACAGTCTAGCAGGAACAGGTCTGGTCTCCAGTTGGATATACCCAGGGACCTGAAGAAGATCAAGGTGGTTCATAACTGCTCCTGTCTTCTTTTCATACTACATGGCATTCAATGAGGCACTTTTATGAAGACTGGTGTATTCAACTCCAGTCTTTATTTCCCCTGCCCCAACATAGAGTGTGCTTGATTTCTGATGCAGCGAATGCCCCTTCATAACCCAGACACACCCTCTGCAGAACCGCACACCTGCACACTCAAATCTATGCCAGCTCATAGCTGGTTTAGATTTGATACATCATTTACGCGAGTAAACTGGTGTATATGATAATAAATCTAGTGCTCCATCGCCGCAACACTCTGTCCATGAAAGTGGTATGGGTGGTGCAAAATAGAAAAAGTTGCAAACTTTTGCGCAAAATCTGATAAGAAATATTCCCCATTGAGCAGTTTTCTGCCATGGCATCATACATGTCTCAGTCAGACCCCCTAACCACATTTGCAGAAATTGCTCAGTGGGGAAGAACAAGGGATGTGGTGCAAGAAAGGGCCATGCATGAAAGATGCTCCACATCAAAACCAGTCTATGGCAGAAAACTGGAATAGATGGGTTATTAAATTAAAGAAAAAAAAAAAGTCTATAAAGACATATTTTATTGTGAAATCATCACCATGGAACACAGCGTATAAATGTCATAAACTGCGTTTCTCCTAAAATAAGACCTACCCCGAAAATAAGCCCTAGCTAGATTTTCCAGGTTTTTTGCATTAGGCTTGAAATATAATCCCTACTCCAAAAATAAGACCTAGCTAGTTTAACCTCTTCCTAATATCTGCCGTGCAATTGCAACAGATGGCGGGTCCTTAAAGATGGCGGTCGCTCTGCTGCAGAATGGCTAAGATAGCTGCCGTACCGGGTATCTGCTGTAATGTACAGCAGAGACCCGGAGTTAATGGCCGCGATCAGTGTCTACTCTGATCGTGGCCATTGTTGAATGTGACTCCTCCTCCCACCAAAGTATTAGAACTGCCCCAGGCCAGTCTGTAACCCACCCCCCAAATCAGTAACTTTCTAGTTCCAGGCCGACTCCCACGTTGAATTGCAGTCTACGGGACGATTGCAGGTTCAAGCCCCCCCCCCCCACCGGGGTGAATTAATAGTAAAAAAAAAAAAAAAAAAAAAAAAATTATATATATATTATAAAAGTTCAAGTCCCCGCACTTTCACTAGAATACATATAAAACTGTGATTATTGTGAAACACATACAACATGATGTATCCCTGTGTCCAAAAAAGGCCTGGTTGACAAAGTTCTAAAGATATTTTTCCTGTATGGTGAACACCATAGTGGGGAGAATAAAAAAAATAAAAAAAAGCCGAATTGCTGTTTTTTCACTGTTTCACCTCTGATAAAGATCGAAATAAAAAACGATCAAATGTGTGATTGTTGTTCATGGAAAAAAATTAAAGACCTACCCCGAAAATAAGCCTTAGCTCTTTTTTCAGAGAAAAAAAAAATATTATAAGACCCTGTGTTATTTTCGGAGAAACACGGGTAGTATAACAGCTGAGAAGGTGATTGTGATGTCATCACAACAAACCAAACATGTGTAACTATTAATTAGGATTTTTTTATAAACCAGTAAGGCAAGAGTTTCTAAAGATTCGGTATATTTTATTAGGCAATGTAAAGAGGACCTTTCACATCCTCTGACATTAGCGGTATTATATACCGCCAGGAAGCTGGAATTCATTAACAGGCATTTTTTTCTCTAATAGATATATTTACTTTTCATCCGTTGACTTGGACTCCATTACAGAGCACAGTCCAGATCATATTCAGTGTTATACGTAAAGTCCTTCAGCTCAATTGGCTGCAGTGTCCTCATGTGTAATAGGAGGTGGCCGGATGGGAAGTGTCTGATGTCTTCTCTGCAGCTCATTCCTTTAGTTTGCTTTGGCAAGGAGTAAAAGAAGCAGATTCACGTTTAGCTGAGGATGTGGGAAGGTGTCATGAGAAATGATTCAGAATGTATAGGGGTATGTGGAGTGCAGTGCAGTGCATGAAAGGTCGCAGCACAATGCAATATACTGCCTTACATGTGAATCAGAAAGATGGCAAGGGTATAGTGCACAAGAGTAAAGCATTATATATATTACACAGTGCATGGATGTAAAGAAAAATTTCTGTACCAGATGTACAGTGCAGTGTATATGTGTACCTGCTGTATAGTACAGTGTATATGATGAACTGCTGTACAGCATCAAGAGCACAGCGCAGTGTATACGTGGACCTGCTGTGTAGCACCTGGAGTACTGAGTATCATAAATACAGCTCTAAAGTGCACTGTATATGAGTAGGAGATGTGCAGTGTGTGTTACAGATCAGGTCTCATACAAGATATATGCGACTTGCTGTATACCAATTCTGTGGCGTATCCGTACTCATTACCACACGAATACATGTGATCATAAAAGGGGAACTCTTCTTCCACACTCACCTATCACCCTAGGTTATACAGGAGTGAAGTGACCCTTACAGTCACACATCCACACAAATAGCTGCCACCACTCGCCACTTATGGTAGCCAAGTTACCCACCCCTCTCACAATAGTAGCAAACAAAAGGGTAACAAGCCTTCTCATTGGACTTGTGGGGATAGTTAGAGGCGAGGACAAGCTTATTAAATTTAATATGCACAAAAAGGGTACAGTGCGTTAAAAAAAAAAAAGAAAAGTAAAATAAAATAGGAATTAAATAAACAGACGTGTTTTTAACTTCCTGCACCAGGACGTCAAATGCAACCACAGCATCTGAATGCTTAATTTCACCTTCCCTATGAGAATCGATTATAATACATATAAATAAATGTAAAAACAAACACATCCGGCATCTCCAAGTCCGAAAACGCCCAAACTATTAAAATATAAAAACATTTGTCCCATACAGTAAATGCCATAGCAGGGGAAAAAAAAAAATCAAAATGGCTGAATTGGGTTGTTTTTTTCTTTTTGCCCCACCACTTTGCCTCCAAAAAACCCCCCAAAAAACACATAATCACACAACACACAAATGTTGGTACTGCCCCCCAACCCATTACTAATTCCCCCCCCCCCCCACTTTCTAGTACAATTGTACAGAATACTAAATGGAACCATTTTGAAGTATAACTTGTCACAAAAAAAAAAAAAAAAAAAAGCCCTCATATGACTACATAAACAGAAAAGTGAGAAAGTTACGGCTTTAGGAATGCAAGAAATAAAAAATGACAACACAAAAATTAAAAATATCCACGTCACGTAAGGGTTAAGGTCACAATGAGGAAGTTCAGTTTGAACAGGGTCTTGCCTGTTCATTTATATGGAAGTATAAACAACAACAAACAATATAAAAATACAGCCTCTGGGATAAAAAACCTAAGATTAACTCCTGCTTGTCTGAGCACATTTATCATAGATATACAGGTGATAAATTACCAACCACTCCAGTCCATAAGCAGGAAACAAATTCTCACCCAAGTAGTAAAAAGCCTAACAGCAAACTAAAAACCTCAGCCACCATCTCTGTCTCACACATGGTCCCCTGAAGTATACCCTCTGCACTGCCTTATAGCCCAATGATGAGCCGAGAGCAAACACCTGCACAGCAGTACATGGAAGACCAGTAGTGCAGAGACCAATATACCCCAGTCCCATCCTGTCTCTCATACCACTGAAATCCATACTGGAGAATCACCAAGTATCCTCAGCACAGCTAACATTTACTAAGGATAGCAAATAATATCAGGAGTACAGCGCAGTGTATAGGAAGAGCAGTATAGCATCAGGAGTACAGTGCAGTGTATAGTACCAGCAGTATAGTATCAGGAGTACAGTGCAGTGTATAGGAGGTACAGTATAGTATCAGGAGTACAGCACAGTGTATAGGAAGAGCAGTATAGCATCAGGAGTACAGTGCAGTGTATAGGAGGAGCAGTATAGTATCAGGAGTACAGTGCAGAGTATAGGAGCAGTATAGTATCAGGAGTACAGTGCAGTGTATAGGAGGAGCAGTACAGCATCAGGAGTACAGCGCAGTGTATTGTACCAGCAGTATAGTATCAGGAGTACAGTGCAGTGTATAGGAGGAGCAGTATAGTATCAGGAGTACAGTGCAGAGTATAGGAGGAGCAGTATAGTATCAGGAGTACAGTGCAGTGTATAGGAGGAGCAGTATAGTATCAGGAGTACAGTGCAGTGTATAGGAGGAGCAGTATAGTATCAGGAGTACAGTGCAGTGTATAGTACTAGCAGTATAGTATCAGGAGTAAAGTGCAGTGTATAGGAGGAGCAGTATAGTATCAGGAGTACAGCGCAGTGTATAGGAGGGGCAGTATAGTATTAGCAGTATAGTATCAGGAGTACAGTGCAGAGTATAGGAAGAGCAGTATAGCATCAGGAGTACAGTGCAGTGTATAGGAGGAGCAGTATAGCATCAGAAGTACAGTGCAGTGTATAAGAGGAGCAGTATAGTATCAGGAGTACAGTGCAATGTATAGTACCAGCAGTACAGTGCAGTGTATATGAGGAGCAGTATAGTATCAGGAGTACAGTGCAGTGTATAGGAGGAGCAGTATAGTATCAGGAGTACAGCACAGTGTATAGGAGGAGCAGTATAGTATCAGGAGTACAGCACAGTGTATAGGAGGAGCAGTATAGTATCAGGAGTACAGCGCAGTGTATAGAAGCAGTATAGTATCAGGAGTACAGCGCAGTGTATAGGAGCAGTATAGTATCAGGAGTACAGCGCAGTGTATAGGAGGGGCAGTATAGTATTAGCAGTATAGTATCAGGAGTACAGTGCAGTGTATAGGAGGAGCAGTATAGTATCAGGAGTACAGTGCAGTGTATAGTACCAGCAGTATAGTATCAGGAGTACAGTGCAGTGTATTGTACCAGCAGTATAGTATCAGGAGTACAGTGCAGTGTATAGGAGGCGCAGTATAGTATCAGGAGTACAGCACAGTGTATAGGAAGAGCAGTATAGCATCAGGAGTACAGTGCAGTGTATAGGAGGAGCAGTATAGTATCAGGAGTACAGTGCAGAGTATAGGAGGAGCAGTATAGTATCAGGAGTACAGTGCAGTGTATAGGAGGAGCAGTACAGCATCAGGAGTACAGCGCAGTGTATTGTACCAGCAGTATAGTATCAGGAGTACAGTGCAGTGTATAGGAGGAGCAGTATAGTATCAGGAGTACAGTGCAGTGTATAGGAGGAGCAGTATAGTATGAGGAGTACAGTGCAGTGTATAGTACTAGCAGTATAGTATCAGGAGTAAAGTGCAGTGTATAGGAGGAGCAGTATAGTATCAGGAGTACAGCGCAGTGTATAGGAGGGGCAGTATAGTATTAGCAGTATAGTATCAGGAGTACAGTGCAGAGTATAGGAAGAGCAGTATAGCATCAGGAGTACAGTGCAGTGTATAGGAGGAGCAGTATAGCATCAGAAGTACAGTGCAGTGTATAAGAGGAGCAGTATAGTATCAGGAGTACAGTGCAATGTATAGTACCAGCAGTACAGTGCAGTGTATATGAGGAGCAGTATAGTATCAGGAGTACAGTGCAGTGTATAGGAGGAGCAGTATAGTATCAGGAGTACAGCACAGTGTATAGGAGGAGCAGTATAGTATCAGGAGTACAGCACAGTGTATAGGAGGAGCAGTATAGTATCAGGAGTACAGCACAGTGTATAGGAGGAGCAGTATAGTATCAGGAGTACAGCACAGTGTATAGGAGGAGCAGTATAGTATCAGGAGTACAGCACAGTGTATAGGAGGAGCAGTATAGTATCAGGAGTACAGCGCAGTGTATAGGAGCAGTATAGTATCAGGAGTACAGCGCAGTGTATAGGAGCAGTATAGTATCAGGAGTACAGAGCAGTGTATAGGAGGGGCAGTATAGTATTAGCAGTATAGTATCAGGAGTACAGTGCAGTGTATAGGAGGAGCAGTATAGTATCAGGAGTACAGTGCAGTGTATAGTACCAGCAGTATAGTATCAGGAGTACAGTGCAGTGTATTGTACCAGCAGTATAGTATCAGGAGTACAGTGCAGTGTATAGGAGGCGCAGTATAGTATCAGGAGTACAGCACAGTGTATAGGAAGAGCAGTATAGCATCAGGAGTACAGTGCAGTGTATAGGAGGAGCAGTATAGTATCAGGAGTACAGTGCAGAGTATAGGAGGAGCAGTATAGTATCAGGAGTACAGTGCAGTGTATAGGAGGAGCAGTACAGCATCAGGAGTACAGCGCAGTGTATTGTACCAGCAGTATAGTATCAGGAGTACAGTGCAGTGTATAGGAGGAGCAGTATAGTATCAGGAGTACAGTGCAGTGTATAGGAGGAGCAGTATAGTATCAGGAGTACAGTGCAGTGTATAGTACTAGCAGTATAGTATCAGGAGTAAAGTGCAGTGTATAGGAGGAGCAGTATAGTATCAGGAGTACAGCGCAGTGTATAGGAGGGGCAGTATAGTATTAGCAGTATAGTATCAGGAGTACAGTGCAGAGTATAGGAAGAGCAGTATAGCATCAGGAGTACAGTGCAGTGTATTGTACCAGCAGTATAGTATCAGGAGTACAGTGCAGTGTATAGGAGGAGCAGTATAGCATCAGAAGTACAGTGCAGTGTATAAGAGGAGCAGTATAGTATCAGGAGTACAGTGCAATGTATAGTACCAGCAGTACAGTGCAGTGTATATGAGGAGCAGTATAGTATCAGGAGTACAGTGCAGTGTATAGGAGGAGCAGTATAGTATCAGGAGTACAGCACAGTGTATAGGAGGAGCAGTATAGTATCAGGAGTACAGCACAGTGTATAGGAGGAGCAGTATAGTATCAGGAGTACAGCACAGTGTATAGGAGGAGCAGTATAGTATCAGGAGTACAGCACAGTGTATAGGAGGAGCAGTATAGTATCAGGAGTACAGCACAGTGTATAGGAGGAGCAGTATAGTATCAGGAGCACAGCGCAGTGTATAGGAGCAGTATAGTATCAGGAGTACAGCGCAGTGTATAGGAGCAGTATAGTATCAGGAGTACAGCGCAGTGTATAGGAGGGGCAGTATAGTATTAGCAGTATAGTATCAGGAGTACAGTGCAGTGTATAGGAGGAGCAGTATAGTATCAGGAGTACAGTGCAGTGTATAGTACCAGCAGTATAGTATCAGGAGTACAGTGCAGTGTATTGTACCAGCAGTATAGTATCAGGAGTACAGTGCAGTGTATAGGAGGCGCAGTATAGTATCAGGAGTACAGCACAGTGTATAGGAAGAGCAGTATAGCATCAGGAGTACAGTGCAGTGTATAGGAGGAGCAGTATAGTATCAGGAGTACAGTGCAGAGTATAGGAGGAGCAGTATAGTATCAGGAGTACAGTGCAGTGTATTGTACCAGCAGTATAGTATCAGGAGTACAGTGCAGTGTATAGGAGGCGCAGTATAGTATCAGGAGTACAGCGCAGTGTATTGTACCAGCAGTATAGTATCAGGAGTACAGTGCAGTGTATAGGAGGAGCAGTATAGTATCAGGAGTACAGTGCAGTGTATAGGAGGAGCGGTATAGTATGAGGAGTACAGTGCAGTGTATAGTACTAGCAGTATAGTATCAGGAGTAAAGTGCAGTGTATAGGAGGAGCAGTATAGTATCAGGAGTACAGCGCAGTGTATAGGAGGGGCAGTATAGTATTAGCAGTATAGTATCAGGAGTACAGTGCAGAGTATAGGAAGAGCAGTATAGCATCAGGAGTACAGTGCAGTGTATAGGAGGAGCAGTATAGCATCAGAAGTACAGTGCAGTGTATAAGAGGAGCAGTATAGTATCAGGAGTACAGTGCAATGTATAGTACCAGCAGTACAGTGCAGTGTATATGAGGAGCAGTATAGTATCAGGAGTACAGTGCAGTGTATAGGAGGAGCAGTATAGTATCAGGAGTACAGCACAGTGTATAGGAGGAGCAGTATAGTATCAGGAGTACAGCACAGTGTATAGGAGGAGCAGTATAGTATCAGGAGTACAGCACAGTGTATAGGAGGAGCAGTATAGTATCAGGAGTACAGCACAGTATATAGGAGGAGCAGCATAGTATCAGGAGTACAGCACAGTGTATAGGAGGAGCAGTATAGTATCAGGAGTACAGCGCAGTGTATAGGAGCAGTATAGTATCAGGAGTACAGCGCAGTGTATAGGAGCAGTATAGTATCAGGAGTACAGCGCAGTGTATAGGAGGGGCAGTATAGTATTAGCAGTATAGTATCAGGAGTACAGTGCAGTGTATAGGAGGAGCAGTATAGTATCAGGAGTACAGTGCAGTGTATAGTACCAGCAGTATAGTATCAGGAGTACAGTGCAGTGTATTGTACCAGCAGTATAGTATCAGGAGTACAGTGCAGTGTATAGGAGGCGCAGTATAGTATCAGGAGTACAGCACAGTGTATAGGAAGAGCAGTATAGCATCAGGAGTACAGTGCAGTGTATAGGAGGAGCAGTATAGTATCAGGAGTACAGTGCAGAGTATAGGAGGAGCAGTATAGTATCAGGAGTACAGTGCAGTGTATAGGAGGAGCAGTACAGCATCAGGAGTACAGCGCAGTGTATTGTACCAGCAGTATAGTATCAGGAGTACAGTGCAGTGTATAGGAGGAGCAGTATAGTATCAGGAGTACAGTGCAGTGTATAGGAGGAGCAGTATAGTATCAGGAGTACAGTGCAGTGTATAGTACTAGCAGTATAGTATCAGGAGTAAAGTGCAGTGTATAGGAGGAGCAGTATAGTATCAGGAGTACAGCGCAGTGTATAGGAGGGGCAGTATAGTATTAGCAGTATAGTATCAGGAGTACAGTGCAGAGTATAGGAAGAGCAGTATAGCATCAGGAGTACAGTGCAGTGTATTGTACCAGCAGTATAGTATCAGGAGTACAGTGCAGTGTATAGGAGGAGCAGTATAGCATCAGAAGTACAGTGCAGTGTATAAGAGGAGCAGTATAGTATCAGGAGTACAGTGCAATGTATAGTACCAGCAGTACAGTGCAGTGTATATGAGGAGCAGTATAGTATCAGGAGTACAGTGCAGTGTATAGGAGGAGCAGTATAGTATCAGGAGTACAGCACAGTGTATAGGAGGAGCAGTATAGTATCAGGAGTACAGCACAGTGTATAGGAGGAGCAGTATAGTATCAGGAGTACAGCACAGTGTATAGGAGGAGCAGTATAGTATCAGGAGTACAGCGCAGTGTATAGGAGCAGTATAGTATCAGGAGTACAGCGCAGTGTATAGGAGCAGTATAGTATCAGGAGTACAGCGCAGTGTATAGGAGGGGCAGTATAGTATTAGCAGTATAGTATCAGGAGTACAGTGCAGTGTATAGGAGGAGCAGTATAGTATCAGGAGTACAGTGCAGTGTATAGTACCAGCAGTATAGTATCAGGAGTACAGTGCAGTGTATTGTACCAGCAGTATAGTATCAGGAGTACAGTGCAGTGTATAGGAGGCGCAGTATAGTATCAGGAGTACAGCACAGTGTATAGGAAGAGCAGTATAGCATCAGGAGTACAGTGCAGTGTATAGGAGGAGCAGTATAGTATCAGGAGTACAGTGCAGAGTATAGGAGGAGCAGTATAGTATCAGGAGTACAGTGCAGTGTATAGGAGGAGCAGTACAGCATCAGGAGTACAGCGCAGTGTATTGTACCAGCAGTATAGTATCAGGAGTACAGTGCAGTGTATAGGAGGAGCAGTATAGTATCAGGAGTACAGTGCAGTGTATAGGAGGAGCAGTATAGTATCAGGAGTACAGTGCAGTGTATAGTACTAGCAGTATAGTATCAGGAGTAAAGTGCAGTGTATAGGAGGAGCAGTATAGTATCAGGAGTACAGCGCAGTGTATAGGAGGGGCAGTATAGTATTAGCAGTATAGTATCAGGAGTACAGTGCAGAGTATAGGAAGAGCAGTATAGCATCAGGAGTACAGTGCAGTGTATAGGAGGAGCAGTATAGCATCAGAAGTACAGTGCAGTGTATAAGAGGAGCAGTATAGTATCAGGAGTACAGTGCAATGTATAGTACCAGCAGTACAGTGCAGTGTATATGAGGAGCAGTATAGTATCAGGAGTACAGTGCAGTGTATAGGAGGAGCAGTATAGTATCAGGAGTACAGCACAGTGTATAGGAGGAGCAGTATAGTATCAGGAGTACAGCACAGTGTATAGGAGGAGCAGTATAGTATCAGGAGTACAGCACAGTGTATAGGAGGAGCAGTATAGTATCAGGAGTACAGCACAGTGTATAGGAGGAGCAGTATAGTATCAGGAGTACAGCGCAGTGTATAGGAGCAGTATAGTATCAGGAGTACAGCGCAGTGTATAGGAGCAGTATAGTATCAGGAGTACAGAGCAGTGTATAGGAGGGGCAGTATAGTATTAGCAGTATAGTATCAGGAGTACAGTGCAGTGTATAGGAGGAGCAGTATAGTATCAGGAGTACAGTGCAGTGTATAGTACCAGCAGTATAGTATCAGGAGTACAGTGCAGTGTATTGTACCAGCAGTATAGTATCAGGAGTACAGTGCAGTGTATAGGAGGCGCAGTATAGTATCAGGAGTACAGCACAGTGTATAGGAAGAGCAGTATAGCATCAGGAGTACAGTGCAGTGTATAGGAGGAGCAGTATAGTATCAGGAGTACAGTGCAGAGTATAGGAGGAGCAGTATAGTATCAGGAGTACAGTGCAGTGTATAGGAGGAGCAGTACAGCATCAGGAGTACAGCGCAGTGTATTGTACCAGCAGTATAGTATCAGGAGTACAGTGCAGTGTATAGGAGGAGCAGTATAGTATCAGGAGTACAGTGCAGTGTATAGGAGGAGCAGTATAGTATCAGGAGTACAGTGCAGTGTATAGTACTAGCAGTATAGTATCAGGAGTAAAGTGCAGTGTATAGGAGGAGCAGTATAGTATCAGGAGTACAGCGCAGTGTATAGGAGGGGCAGTATAGTATTAGCAGTATAGTATCAGGAGTACAGTGCAGAGTATAGGAAGAGCAGTATAGCATCAGGAGTACAGTGCAGTGTATTGTACCAGCAGTATAGTATCAGGAGTACAGTGCAGTGTATAGGAGGAGCAGTATAGCATCAGAAGTACAGTGCAGTGTATAAGAGGAGCAGTATAGTATCAGGAGTACAGTGCAATGTATAGTACCAGCAGTACAGTGCAGTGTATATGAGGAGCAGTATAGTATCAGGAGTACAGTGCAGTGTATAGGAGGAGCAGTATAGTATCAGGAGTACAGCACAGTGTATAGGAGGAGCAGTATAGTATCAGGAGTACAGCACAGTGTATAGGAGGAGCAGTATAGTATCAGGAGTACAGCACAGTGTATAGGAGGAGCAGTATAGTATCAGGAGTACAGCACAGTGTATAGGAGGAGCAGTATAGTATCAGGAGTACAGCACAGTGTATAGGAGGAGCAGTATAGTATCAGGAGCACAGCGCAGTGTATAGGAGCAGTATAGTATCAGGAGTACAGCGCAGTGTATAGGAGCAGTATAGTATCAGGAGTACAGAGCAGTGTATAGGAGGGGCAGTATAGTATTAGCAGTATAGTATCAGGAGTACAGTGCAGTGTATAGGAGGAGCAGTATAGTATCAGGAGTACAGTGCAGTGTATAGTACCAGCAGTATAGTATCAGGAGTACAGTGCAGTGTATTGTACCAGCAGTATAGTATCAGGAGTACAGTGCAGTGTATAGGAGGCGCAGTATAGTATCAGGAGTACAGCACAGTGTATAGGAAGAGCAGTATAGCATCAGGAGTACAGTGCAGTGTATAGGAGGAGCAGTATAGTATCAGGAGTACAGTGCAGAGTATAGGAGGAGCAGTATAGTATCAGGAGTACAGTGCAGTGTATAGGAGGAGCAGTACAGCATCAGGAGTACAGCGCAGTGTATTGTACCAGCAGTATAGTATCAGGAGTACAGTGCAGTGTATAGGAGGAGCAGTATAGTATCAGGAGTACAGTGCAGTGTATAGGAGGAGCGGTATAGTATGAGGAGTACAGTGCAGTGTATAGTACTAGCAGTATAGTATCAGGAGTAAAGTGCAGTGTATAGGAGGAGCAGTATAGTATCAGGAGTACAGCGCAGTGTATAGGAGGGGCAGTATAGTATTAGCAGTATAGTATCAGGAGTACAGTGCAGAGTATAGGAAGAGCAGTATAGCATCAGGAGTACAGTGCAGTGTATAGGAGGAGCAGTATAGCATCAGAAGTACAGTGCAGTGTATAAGAGGAGCAGTATAGTATCAGGAGTACAGTGCAATGTATAGTACCAGCAGTACAGTGCAGTGTATATGAGGAGCAGTATAGTATCAGGAGTACAGTGCAGTGTATAGGAGGAGCAGTATAGTATCAGGAGTACAGCACAGTGTATAGGAGGAGCAGTATAGTATCAGGAGTACAGCACAGTGTATAGGAGGAGCAGTATAGTATCAGGAGTACAGCACAGTGTATAGGAGGAGCAGTATAGTATCAGGAGTACAGCACAGTGTATAGGAGGAGCAGCATAGTATCAGGAGTACAGCACAGTGTATAGGAGGAGCAGTATAGTATCAGGAGTACAGCGCAGTGTATAGGAGCAGTATAGTATCAGGAGTACAGCGCAGTGTATAGGAGCAGTATAGTATCAGGAGTACAGCGCAGTGTATAGGAGGGGCAGTATAGTATTAGCAGTATAGTATCAGGAGTACAGTGCAGTGTATAGGAGGAGCAGTATAGTATCAGGAGTACAGTGCAGTGTATAGTACCAGCAGTATAGTATCAGGAGTACAGTGCAGTGTATTGTACCAGCAGTATAGTATCAGGAGTACAGTGCAGTGTATAGGAGGCGCAGTATAGTATCAGGAGTACAGCACAGTGTATAGGAAGAGCAGTATAGCATCAGGAGTACAGTGCAGTGTATAGGAGGAGCAGTATAGTATCAGGAGTACAGTGCAGAGTATAGGAGGAGCAGTATAGTATCAGGAGTACAGTGCAGTGTATAGGAGGAGCAGTACAGCATCAGGAGTACAGCGCAGTGTATTGTACCAGCAGTATAGTATCAGGAGTACAGTGCAGTGTATAGGAGGAGCAGTATAGTATCAGGAGTACAGTGCAGTGTATAGGAGGAGCAGTATAGTATCAGGAGTACAGTGCAGTGTATAGTACTAGCAGTATAGTATCAGGAGTAAAGTGCAGTGTATAGGAGGAGCAGTATAGTATCAGGAGTACAGCGCAGTGTATAGGAGGGGCAGTATAGTATTAGCAGTATAGTATCAGGAGTACAGTGCAGAGTATAGGAAGAGCAGTATAGCATCAGGAGTACAGTGCAGTGTATTGTACCAGCAGTATAGTATCAGGAGTACAGTGCAGTGTATAGGAGGAGCAGTATAGCATCAGAAGTACAGTGCAGTGTATAAGAGGAGCAGTATAGTATCAGGAGTACAGTGCAATGTATAGTACCAGCAGTACAGTGCAGTGTATATGAGGAGCAGTATAGTATCAGGAGTACAGTGCAGTGTATAGGAGGAGCAGTATAGTATCAGGAGTACAGCACAGTGTATAGGAGGAGCAGTATAGTATCAGGAGTACAGCACAGTGTATAGGAGGAGCAGTATAGTATCAGGAGTACAGCACAGTGTATAGGAGGAGCAGTATAGTATCAGGAGTACAGCGCAGTGTATAGGAGCAGTATAGTATCAGGAGTACAGCGCAGTGTATAGGAGCAGTATAGTATCAGGAGTACAGCGCAGTGTATAGGAGGGGCAGTATAGTATTAGCAGTATAGTATCAGGAGTACAGTGCAGTGTATAGGAGGAGCAGTATAGTATCAGGAGTACAGTGCAGTGTATAGTACCAGCAGTATAGTATCAGGAGTACAGTGCAGTGTATTGTACCAGCAGTATAGTATCAGGAGTACAGTGCAGTGTATAGGAGGCGCAGTATAGTATCAGGAGTACAGCACAGTGTATAGGAAGAGCAGTATAGCATCAGGAGTACAGTGCAGTGTATAGGAGGAGCAGTATAGTATCAGGAGTACAGTGCAGAGTATAGGAGGAGCAGTATAGTATCAGGAGTACAGTGCAGTGTATAGGAGGAGCAGTACAGCATCAGGAGTACAGCGCAGTGTATTGTACCAGCAGTATAGTATCAGGAGTACAGTGCAGTGTATAGGAGGAGCAGTATAGTATCAGGAGTACAGTGCAGTGTATAGGAGGAGCAGTATAGTATCAGGAGTACAGTGCAGTGTATAGTACTAGCAGTATAGTATCAGGAGTAAAGTGCAGTGTATAGGAGGAGCAGTATAGTATCAGGAGTACAGCGCAGTGTATAGGAGGGGCAGTATAGTATTAGCAGTATAGTATCAGGAGTACAGTGCAGAGTATAGGAAGAGCAGTATAGCATCAGGAGTACAGTGCAGTGTATAGGAGGAGCAGTATAGCATCAGAAGTACAGTGCAGTGTATAAGAGGAGCAGTATAGTATCAGGAGTACAGTGCAATGTATAGTACCAGCAGTACAGTGCAGTGTATATGAGGAGCAGTATAGTATCAGGAGTACAGTGCAGTGTATAGGAGGAGCAGTATAGTATCAGGAGTACAGCACAGTGTATAGGAGGAGCAGTATAGTATCAGGAGTACAGCACAGTGTATAGGAGGAGCAGTATAGTATCAGGAGTACAGCACAGTGTATAGGAGGAGCAGTATAGTATCAGGAGTACAGCACAGTGTATAGGAGGAGCAGTATAGTATCAGGAGTACAGCGCAGTGTATAGGAGCAGTATAGTATCAGGAGTACAGCGCAGTGTATAGGAGCAGTATAGTATCAGGAGTACAGAGCAGTGTATAGGAGGGGCAGTATAGTATTAGCAGTATAGTATCAGGAGTACAGTGCAGTGTATAGGAGGAGCAGTATAGTATCAGGAGTACAGTGCAGTGTATAGTACCAGCAGTATAGTATCAGGAGTACAGTGCAGTGTATTGTACCAGCAGTATAGTATCAGGAGTACAGTGCAGTGTATAGGAGGCGCAGTATAGTATCAGGAGTACAGCACAGTGTATAGGAAGAGCAGTATAGCATCAGGAGTACAGTGCAGTGTATAGGAGGAGCAGTATAGTATCAGGAGTACAGTGCAGAGTATAGGAGGAGCAGTATAGTATCAGGAGTACAGTGCAGTGTATAGGAGGAGCAGTACAGCATCAGGAGTACAGCGCAGTGTATTGTACCAGCAGTATAGTATCAGGAGTACAGTGCAGTGTATAGGAGGAGCAGTATAGTATCAGGAGTACAGTGCAGTGTATAGGAGGAGCAGTATAGTATCAGGAGTACAGTGCAGTGTATAGTACTAGCAGTATAGTATCAGGAGTAAAGTGCAGTGTATAGGAGGAGCAGTATAGTATCAGGAGTACAGCGCAGTGTATAGGAGGGGCAGTATAGTATTAGCAGTATAGTATCAGGAGTACAGTGCAGAGTATAGGAAGAGCAGTATAGCATCAGGAGTACAGTGCAGTGTATTGTACCAGCAGTATAGTATCAGGAGTACAGTGCAGTGTATAGGAGGAGCAGTATAGCATCAGAAGTACAGTGCAGTGTATAAGAGGAGCAGTATAGTATCAGGAGTACAGTGCAATGTATAGTACCAGCAGTACAGTGCAGTGTATATGAGGAGCAGTATAGTATCAGGAGTACAGTGCAGTGTATAGGAGGAGCAGTATAGTATCAGGAGTACAGCACAGTGTATAGGAGGAGCAGTATAGTATCAGGAGTACAGCACAGTGTATAGGAGGAGCAGTATAGTATCAGGAGTACAGCACAGTGTATAGGAGGAGCAGTATAGTATCAGGAGTACAGCACAGTGTATAGGAGGAGCAGTATAGTATCAGGAGTACAGCACAGTGTATAGGAGGAGCAGTATAGTATCAGGAGCACAGCGCAGTGTATAGGAGCAGTATAGTATCAGGAGTACAGCGCAGTGTATAGGAGCAGTATAGTATCAGGAGTACAGCGCAGTGTATAGGAGGGGCAGTATAGTATTAGCAGTATAGTATCAGGAGTACAGTGCAGTGTATAGGAGGAGCAGTATAGTATCAGGAGTACAGTGCAGTGTATAGTACCAGCAGTATAGTATCAGGAGTACAGTGCAGTGTATTGTACCAGCAGTATAGTATCAGGAGTACAGTGCAGTGTATAGGAGGCGCAGTATAGTATCAGGAGTACAGCACAGTGTATAGGAAGAGCAGTATAGCATCAGGAGTACAGTGCAGTGTATAGGAGGAGCAGTATAGTATCAGGAGTACAGTGCAGAGTATAGGAGGAGCAGTATAGTATCAGGAGTACAGTGCAGTGTATAGGAGGAGCAGTACAGCATCAGGAGTACAGCGCAGTGTATTGTACCAGCAGTATAGTATCAGGAGTACAGTGCAGTGTATAGGAGGAGCAGTATAGTATCAGGAGTACAGTGCAGTGTATAGGAGGAGCGGTATAGTATGAGGAGTACAGTGCAGTGTATAGTACTAGCAGTATAGTATCAGGAGTAAAGTGCAGTGTATAGGAGGAGCAGTATAGTATCAGGAGTACAGCGCAGTGTATAGGAGGGGCAGTATAGTATTAGCAGTATAGTATCAGGAGTACAGTGCAGAGTATAGGAAGAGCAGTATAGCATCAGGAGTACAGTGCAGTGTATAGGAGGAGCAGTATAGCATCAGAAGTACAGTGCAGTGTATAAGAGGAGCAGTATAGTATCAGGAGTACAGTGCAATGTATAGTACCAGCAGTACAGTGCAGTGTATATGAGGAGCAGTATAGTATCAGGAGTACAGTGCAGTGTATAGGAGGAGCAGTATAGTATCAGGAGTACAGCACAGTGTATAGGAGGAGCAGTATAGTATCAGGAGTACAGCACAGTGTATAGGAGGAGCAGTATAGTATCAGGAGTACAGCACAGTGTATAGGAGGAGCAGTATAGTATCAGGAGTACAGCACAGTGTATAGGAGGAGCAGCATAGTATCAGGAGTACAGCACAGTGTATAGGAGGAGCAGTATAGTATCAGGAGTACAGCGCAGTGTATAGGAGCAGTATAGTATCAGGAGTACAGCGCAGTGTATAGGAGCAGTATAGTATCAGGAGTACAGCGCAGTGTATAGGAGGGGCAGTATAGTATTAGCAGTATAGTATCAGGAGTACAGTGCAGTGTATAGGAGGAGCAGTATAGTATCAGGAGTACAGTGCAGTGTATAGTACCAGCAGTATAGTATCAGGAGTACAGTGCAGTGTATTGTACCAGCAGTATAGTATCAGGAGTACAGTGCAGTGTATAGGAGGCGCAGTATAGTATCAGGAGTACAGCACAGTGTATAGGAAGAGCAGTATAGCATCAGGAGTACAGTGCAGTGTATAGGAGGAGCAGTATAGTATCAGGAGTACAGTGCAGAGTATAGGAGGAGCAGTATAGTATCAGGAGTACAGTGCAGTGTATAGGAGGAGCAGTACAGCATCAGGAGTACAGCGCAGTGTATTGTACCAGCAGTATAGTATCAGGAGTACAGTGCAGTGTATAGGAGGAGCAGTATAGTATCAGGAGTACAGTGCAGTGTATAGGAGGAGCAGTATAGTATCAGGAGTACAGTGCAGTGTATAGTACTAGCAGTATAGTATCAGGAGTAAAGTGCAGTGTATAGGAGGAGCAGTATAGTATCAGGAGTACAGCGCAGTGTATAGGAGGGGCAGTATAGTATTAGCAGTATAGTATCAGGAGTACAGTGCAGAGTATAGGAAGAGCAGTATAGCATCAGGAGTACAGTGCAGTGTATTGTACCAGCAGTATAGTATCAGGAGTACAGTGCAGTGTATAGGAGGAGCAGTATAGCATCAGAAGTACAGTGCAGTGTATAAGAGGAGCAGTATAGTATCAGGAGTACAGTGCAATGTATAGTACCAGCAGTACAGTGCAGTGTATATGAGGAGCAGTATAGTATCAGGAGTACAGTGCAGTGTATAGGAGGAGCAGTATAGTATCAGGAGTACAGCACAGTGTATAGGAGGAGCAGTATAGTATCAGGAGTACAGCACAGTGTATAGGAGGAGCAGTATAGTATCAGGAGTACAGCACAGTGTATAGGAGGAGCAGTATAGTATCAGGAGTACAGCGCAGTGTATAGGAGCAGTATAGTATCAGGAGTACAGCGCAGTGTATAGGAGCAGTATAGTATCAGGAGTACAGCGCAGTGTATAGGAGGGGCAGTATAGTATTAGCAGTATAGTATCAGGAGTACAGTGCAGTGTATAGGAGGAGCAGTATAGTATCAGGAGTACAGTGCAGTGTATAGTACCAGCAGTATAGTATCAGGAGTACAGTGCAGTGTATTGTACCAGCAGTATAGTATCAGGAGTACAGTGCAGTGTATAGGAGGCGCAGTATAGTATCAGGAGTACAGCACAGTGTATAGGAAGAGCAGTATAGCATCAGGAGTACAGTGCAGTGTATAGGAGGAGCAGTATAGTATCAGGAGTACAGTGCAGAGTATAGGAGGAGCAGTATAGTATCAGGAGTACAGTGCAGTGTATAGGAGGAGCAGTACAGCATCAGGAGTACAGCGCAGTGTATTGTACCAGCAGTATAGTATCAGGAGTACAGTGCAGTGTATAGGAGGAGCAGTATAGTATCAGGAGTACAGTGCAGTGTATAGGAGGAGCAGTATAGTATCAGGAGTACAGTGCAGTGTATAGTACTAGCAGTATAGTATCAGGAGTAAAGTGCAGTGTATAGGAGGAGCAGTATAGTATCAGGAGTACAGCGCAGTGTATAGGAGGGGCAGTATAGTATTAGCAGTATAGTATCAGGAGTACAGTGCAGAGTATAGGAAGAGCAGTATAGCATCAGGAGTACAGTGCAGTGTATAGGAGGAGCAGTATAGCATCAGAAGTACAGTGCAGTGTATAAGAGGAGCAGTATAGTATCAGGAGTACAGTGCAATGTATAGTACCAGCAGTACAGTGCAGTGTATATGAGGAGCAGTATAGTATCAGGAGTACAGTGCAGTGTATAGGAGGAGCAGTATAGTATCAGGAGTACAGCACAGTGTATAGGAGGAGCAGTATAGTATCAGGAGTACAGCACAGTGTATAGGAGGAGCAGTATAGTATCAGGAGTACAGCGCAGTGTATAGGAGCAGTATAGTATCAGGAGTACAGCGCAGTGTATAGGAGCAGTATAGTATCAGGAGTACAGCGCAGTGTATAGGAGGGGCAGTATAGTATTAGCAGTATAGTATCAGGAGTACAGTGCAGTGTATAGGAGGAGCAGTATAGTATCAGGAGTACAGTGCAGTGTATAGTACCAGCAGTATAGTATCAGGAGTACAGTGCAGTGTATTGTACCAGCAGTATGGTATCAGGAGTACAGTGCAGTGTATAGGAGGAGCAGTATAGTATCAGGAGTACAGTGCAGTGTATAGGAGGAGCAGTATAGTATCAGCAGTATAGTATCATGCAGTATAGTATCAGGAGTACAGCGCAGTGTATAGTATCAGGAGTACAGCGCAGTGTATAGTATCAGGAGTACAGCGCAGTGTATAGGAGGGGCAGTATAGTATTAGCAGTATAGTATCAGGAGTACAGTGCAGTGTATAGGAGGAGCAGTATAGTATCAGGAGTACAGTGCAGTGTATAGGAGCAGTATAGTATCAGGAGTACAGTGCAGTGTATAGGAGGAGCAGTATAGTATCAGCAGTATAGTATCATGCAGTATAGTATCAGGAGTACAGCGCAGTGTATAGTATCAGGAGTACAGCGCAGTGTATAGTATCAGGAGTACAGTGCAGTGTATAGGAGGAGCAGTATATTATCAGCAGTATATTATCAGCAGTATAATATCATGCAGTACGGCATGTAAAGCGCAGCTGAATCTTAGGAGCACAGCATAGTGTATGTAAGAAGCAGCTGTCGCAGAGTCGTTACGTGTGATCAGCGCCCTAGAAGTGCTGCTCTGCGCATCCTGTAGTAGTAGTAACAGGGCGGGGAGCTGAGCTCTAGGACGCCCCCCCCCTAGTACCTGCAGTATAGTATCAGGAGTAGAGCACAGTGTATAGGAGGAGCAGTATAGTATCAGGAGTACAGCACAGTGTATAGGAGGAGCAGTATAGTATCAGGAGTACAGCACAGTGTATAGGAAGAGCAGTATAGTATCAGGAGTACAGCACAGTGTATAGGAGGAGCAGTATAGTATCAGGAGTACAGCGCAGTGTATAGGAGCAGTATAGTATCAGGAGTACAGCGCAGTGTATAGGAGCAGTATAGTATCAGGAGTACAGCGCAGTGTATAGGAGGGGCAGTATAGTATTAGCAGTATAGTATCAGGAGTACAGTGCAGTGTATATGAGGAGCAGTATAGTATCAGGAGTACAGTGCAGTGTATATGAGGAGCAGTATAGTATCAGGAGTACAGTGCAGTGTATAGTACCAGCAGTATAGTATCAGTAGTACAGTGCAGTGTATAGTAGGAGCAGTATAGTATCAGGAGTACAGTGCAGTGTATAGTACCAGCAGTATAGTATCAGGAGTACAGTGCAGTGTATAGGAGGAGCAGTATAGTATCAGGAGTACAGTGCAGTGTATATGAGGAGCAGTATAGTATCAGGAGTACAGTGCAGTGTATATGAGGAGCAGTATAGTATCAGGAGTACAGTGCAGTGTATAGGAGGAGCAGTATAGTATCAGGAGTACAGTGCAGTGTATAGGAGGAGCAGTATAGTATCGGGAGTACAGTGCAGTGTATTGTACCAGCAGTATAGTATCAGGAGTACAGTGCAGTGTATAGGAGGAGCAGTATAGTATCAGGAGTACAGTGCAGTGTATAGGAGGAGCAGTATAGTATCAGGAGTACAGTGCAGTGTATTGTACCAGCAGTATAGTATCAGGAGTACAGTACAGTGTATAGGATGAGCAGTATAGTATCAGGAGTACAGTGCAGTGTATAGGAGGAGCAGTATAGTATCAGGAGTACAGTGCAGTGTATAGGAGGAGCAGTATAGTATCAGGAGTACAGTGCAGTGTATTGTACCAGCAGTATGGTATCAGGAGTACAGTGCAGTGTATAGGAGGAGCAGTATAGTATCAGGAGTACAGTGCAGTGTATAGGAGGAGCAGTATAGTATCAGCAGTATAGTATCATGCAGTATAGTATCAGGAGTACAGCGCAGTGTATAGTATCAGGAGTACAGTGCAGTGTATAGGAGGAGCAGTATAGTATCAGGAGTACAGTGCAGTGTATAGGAGGAGCAGTATAGTATCAGGAGTACAGTGCAGTGTATAGGAGGAGCAGTATAGTATCAGCAGTATAGTATCATGCAGTATAGTATCAGGAGTACAGCGCAGTGTATAGTATCAGGAGTACAGCGCAGTGTATAGTATCAGGAGTACAGCGCAGTGTATAGTATCAGGAGTACAGTGCAGTGTATAGGAGGAGCAGTATATTATCAGCAATATATTATCAGCAGTATAATATCATGCAGTACGGCATGTAAAGCGCAGCTGAATCTTAGGAGCACAGCATAGTGTATGTAAGAAGCAGCTGTCGCAGAGTCGTTACGTGTGATCAGCGCCCTAGACGTGCCGCTCTGCGCATCCTGTAGTAGTAGTAACAGGGCGGGGAGATGAGCTCTAGGACGACCCCCCCCTAGTACCTGCAGTATAGTACCAGGAGTACAGCATAGTGTATAGGAGGAGCAGTATAGTATCAGGAGTACAGCACAGTGTATAGGAGGGGCAGTATAGTATTAGCAGTATAGTATCAGGAGTACAGTGCAGTGTATATGAGGAGCAGTATAGTATCAGGAGTACAGTGCAGTGTATAGTACCAGCAGTATAGTATCAGTAGTACAGTGCAGTGTATAGTAGGAGCAGTATAGTATCAGGAGTACAGTGCAGTGTATAGTACCAGCAGTATAGTATCAGTAGTACAGTGCAGTGTATAGTAGGAGCAGTATAGTATCAGGAGTACAGTGCAGTGTATAGGAGGGGCAGTATAGTATTAGCAGTATAGTATCAGGAGTACAGTGCAGTGTATATGAGGAGCAGTATAGTATCAGGAGTACAGTGCAGTGTATAGTACCAGCAGTATAGTATCAGTAGTACAGTGCAGTGTATAGTAGGAGCAGTATAGTATCAGGAGTACAGTGCAGTGTATAGTACCAGCAGTATAGTATCAGTAGTACAGTGCAGTGTATAGTAGGAGCAGTATAGTATCAGGAGTACAGTGCAGTGTATAGTACCAGCAGTATAGTATCAGGAGTACAGTGCAGTGTATAGGAGGAGCAGTATAGTATCAGGAGTACAGTGCAGTGTATAGGAGGAGCAGTATAGTATCAGGAGTACAGTGCAGTGTATTGTACCAGCAGTATAGTATCAGGAGTACAGTGCAGTGTATAGGAGGAGCAGTATAGTATCAGGAGTACAGTGCAGTGTATAGGAGGAGCAGTATAGTATCAGGAGTACAGTGCAGTGTATAGGAGGAGCAGTATAGTATCGGGAGTACAGTGCAGTGTATAGGAGGAGCAGTATAGTATCAGGAGTACAGTGCAGTGTATAGGAGGAGCAGTATAGTATCGGGAGTACAGTGCAGTGTATAGGAGGAGCAGTATAGTATCGGGAGTACAGTGCAGTGTATAGGAGGAGCAGTATAGTATCAGGAGTACAGTGCAGTGTATTGTACCAGCAGTATGGTATCAGGAGTACAATGCAGTGTATAGGAGGAGCAGTATAGTATCAGGAGTACAGCGCAGTGTATAGGAGGAGCAGTATAGTATCGGGAGTACAGTGCAGTGTATAGGAGGAGCAGTATAGTATCGGGAGTACAGTGCAGTGTATAGGAGGAGCAGTATAGTATCAGGAGTACAGTGCAGTGTATTGTACCAGCAGTATGGTATCAGGAGTACAATGCAGTGTATAGGAGGAGCAGTATAGTATCAGGAGTACAGCGCAGTGTATTGTACCAGCAGTATAGTATCAGGAGTACAGTGCAGTGTATAGGAGGAGCAGTATAGTATCAGCAGTATAGTATCATGCAGTATAGTATCAGGAGTACAGCGCAGTGTATAGTATCAGGAGTACAGCGCAGTGTATAGTATCAGGAGTACAGCGCAGTGTATAGTATCAGGAGTACAGTGCAGTGTATAGGAGGAGCAGTATAGTATCAGCAGTATAGTATCATGCAGTATAGTATCAGGAGTACAGCACAGTGTATAGTATCAGGAGTACAGCGCAGTGTATAGGAGGAGCAGTATAGTATCAGGAGTACAGTGCAGTGTATTGTACCAGCAGTATGGTATCAGGAGTACAATGCAGTGTATAGGAGGAGCAGTATAGTATCAGGAGTACAGCGCAGTGTATAGGAGGAGCAGTATAGTATCAGGAGTACAGTGCAGTGTATTGTACCAGCAGTATAGTATCAGGAGTACAGTGCAGTGTATAGGAGGAGCAGTATAGTATCAGGAGTACAGCGCAGTGTATAGGAGGAGCAGTATAGTATCAGGAGTACAGTGCAGTGTATTGTACCAGCAGTATAGTATCAGGAGTACAGTGCAGTGTATAGGAGGAGCAGTATAGTATCAGCAGTATAGTATCAGGAGTATAGCGCAGTGTATAGTATCAGGAGTACAGTGCAGTGTATAGTATCAGGAGAACAGTGCAGTGTATAGGAGGAGCAGTATAGTATCAGCAGTATAGTATCATGCAGTATAGTATCAGGAGTACAGCGCAGTGTATAGTATCAGGAGTACAGCGCAGTGTATAGTATCAGGAGTACAGCGCAGTGTATAGTATCAGGAGTACAGTGCAGTGTATAGGAGGAGCAGTATAGTATCAGCAGTATAGTATCATGCAGTATAGTATCAGGAGTACAGCACAGTGTATAGTATCAGGAGTACAGCGCAGTGTATAGGAGGAGCAGTATAGTATCAGGAGTACAGTGCAGTGTATTGTACCAGCAGTATGGTATCAGGAGTACAATGCAGTGTATAGGAGGAGCAGTATAGTATCAGGAGTACAGCGCAGTGTATAGGAGGAGCAGTATAGTATCAGGAGTACAGTGCAGTGTATTGTACCAGCAGTATAGTATCAGGAGTACAGTGCAGTGTATAGGAGGAGCAGTATAGTATCAGGAGTACAGCGCAGTGTATAGGAGGAGCAGTATAGTATCAGGAGTACAGTGCAGTGTATTGTACCAGCAGTATAGTATCAGGAGTACAGTGCAGTGTATAGGAGGAGCAGTATAGTATCAGGAGTACAGCGCAGTGTATAGGAGGAGCAGTATAGTATCAGGAGTACAGTGCAGTGTATTGTACCAGCAGTATAGTATCAGGAGTACAGTTCAGTGTATAGGAGGAGCAGTATAGTATCAGGAGTACAGTTCAGTGTATAGGAGGAGCAGTATAGTATCAGGAGTACAGCGCAGTGTATAGGAGGAGCAGTATAGTATCAGGAGTACAGTGCAGTGTATTGTACCAGCAGTATAGTATCAGGAGTACAGTGCAGTGTATAGGAGGAGCAGTATAGTATCAGCAGTATAGTATCAGGAGTATAGCGCAGTGTATAGTATCAGGAGTACAGTGCAGTGTATAGTATCAGGAGAACAGTGCAGTGTATAGGAGGAGCAGTATAGTATCAGGAGTACAGTGCAGTGTATTGTACCAGCAGTATAGTATCAGGAGTACAGTGCAGTGTATAGGAGGAGCAGTATAGTATCAGCAGTATAGTATCAGGAGTATAGCGCAGTGTATAGTATCAGGAGTACAGTGCAGTGTATAGTATCAGGAGAACAGTGCAGTGTATAGGAGGAGCAGTATAGTATCAGCAGTATAGTATCATGCAGTATAGTATCAGGAGTACAGCGCAGTGTATAGTATCAGGAGTACAGCGCAGTGTATAGTATCAGGAGTACAGCGCAGTGTATAGTATCAGGAGTACAGTGCAGTGTATAGGAGGAGCAGTATAGTATCAGCAGTATAGTATCAGGAGTACAGCGCAGTGTATAGTATCAGGAGTACAGCGCAGTGTATAGTATCAGGAGTACAGTGCAGTGTATAGGAGGAGCAGTATATTATCAGCAGTATATTATCAGCAGTATAATATCATGCAGTACGGCATGTAAAGCGCAGCTGAATCTTAGGAGCACAGCATAGTGTATGTAAGAAGCAGCTGTCGCAGAGCCGTTACGTGTGATCAGCGCCCTAGACGTGCCGCTCTGCGCATCTTGTAGTAGTAGTAACAGGGCGGGGAGCTGAGCTCTAAGACCACCGCCCCCTGCTGGACCTGAGAGGAGTAGGAGCGCTGGGGAGCGGCCGCCCCCTGCTGGACGTGTGAGGAGTGGGAGTGGTGTAGCGGCCGCCGCTGGGGAGACACGGGCGGTGTCGCTGTGAGGAGCAGCAGCAGTTGCGGTCAGGTTGGGGCTTCTATTCCCGGCTTGTGGCTCCCCCCGCAGTGCTTGGCCCATGTGCCCGCCGAGCTCTCCTGACACCCGGTCACCCTGCAGCCGCTGCCCCGTGCTCTGGATCTCAGCAGCAGAAGCGGGAGGAGGAGGGGAGGAGCTGGGCCATGACCGTGGAGCAAAATGTCCTGCAGCAGAACTCCCAGAAGGTAGGAGCTTCCCCTGTACCTGCCAGTGTGCACTACTACAGTACTCTATGGCACTGACATCCTCTGTAGCGCTGTACAATCAGCACTCATGTCCCGGCCAGTCTGGCCCATAGAGCTGACACTCAGTCTGTGTCACATGTCACCGGCTGGAGCTCGTGTATAGATTCCATAGGGTCACGTGACGCGCCGGGGATACATTGTATCCTTCTATAGCTCCCTGCTATCTGCAGGCCTTCCCATACAGTGACTGGGGTGGGGTGAGGAGGCGCAGGCCATGGACAGCTTCACCGGGAGATAGGACAGTGCTGGAGGGGAGGGGGCGGCCGGCTGGCAGGATGGGGGCCGGCAGAGGTGACTGCTCAGGCGGCCTCTCTGTTTACTGGAGCTCGTGGTCTGGAGCCTAAGCCTGGAGCTGGGGGTGGGGCGGAGCGGCTGTCACTGCCGGCTGTTTGCAAACTAATGTGAATACTAGAGGGGGGTATAGAAGTGTTCTCACTTGTATCTGATCCTGGGAAAGCTGGGTCATACCTTGGACAATCAGTGCTGGGACTTGCACTCATCTTGCCCAGATTGGATAGTAAGACTGTCTAGCTATGTTGTGATACAGGTTGGTGTTCATTTATAAGAGTGTAAGTAGGCAGGTTTGCCATTCAGGAGCCTGGGAAAGTTGGGTGGTGATCAGTGTTAATCTAGAAGCTCCAGGGAAAGGGGTCGTCCATGGAAGTTGTTTAAAGGGGTTGCCCAGGGAGTCATTTTAATTGATGACGTATCCTTAGGATAGAATATCAGTTTAAGATCCGTGGGGGTCCGACATCCAAGACCCCTACTTGACAGACCATGTGATGTCATGTTCATCAGTCACATGACCTGATCATCGCTCAGTCCCATTCAAGTGAATAGGCTGAGCTGCGATACCAAGCATAGCCGTTGTACAAATGTATGGTCCTCTACTTGGTAAGTACTGAAGAGGCTGCGGCACTCACCGGAATTCTGCGGCCTCTTCAAACAGCTGATCAGCTGGGGGGCCGAGTGTTAGACCCCTGAACCCTATTCAAGTGGGTCTAAGCTGCGATACCAAGTGTAGCCATTATACAATATACAAAGCTGGGCTTGGTTTTCCCTGAGGAGGCCACCACCTTGTAGTGAAGGGTGTCTAGTTACCGATGACAGTGCTGTATTTGTGAGTTATCCATTTCCTTCTGGTCCTCAGCTGTGTCATGTGACCTGGAATGGACAACAGACGCCATCTCATATTTGACCTCGGTGTAAGTCCCATTGGAATGAATAGAGAAATTGACTTCCTGTCCTGAGATGCTTTGTCAGTCTTATTCCTGGTCACATGACACTGCTGAGGCCCTGCAGGAATATACAACCACCTCCACTATCCTCTCCATCGTGTACCTTTCTAATGGGCCAGAGGATAAGATGTTATTGTGGGGAGAGCTTCTTTAATACGGTAACAAAATATGTGCAGAGAGTCACCCCGAATACTGGAGGCCGAGCCGCGTGTTTACCTTCTATTTGGAAACAGATAAATTGAATTTTTTGGAAACCTTTTCAGCCCGAGGATTGTAACACTCTGATAATCGGCACGGCGTGTAATCGCGGTCAGGGCTACATACAAAGCAAATATTAGATCATGTCTGCGGCGACTTTTTATCTTTTTTTTTTTAATTTATTTATTTTTAAATCTATTATTTTTTGCAGTTTTAGCTGGATTTTTTTTCTTTATGTTCTTTGCTCCATTCTTGATCCTTGCTTTGTCAGTGAATAAGGGGCATTTTGTTGACATCTGGACGATGCTGACAAGCTGCAGAGATCTTAGGGTATGTCCACGCAGGACTTGAACTCTGTGGAGAGTCCACAGCATTGTACAGTACCAGAAAGGGGATGAGATTTTAAGAAAGTGTATGTAGCGCTAAGGGTGAAATCTGCCAAAAATTTGGTGCTTTGTTTCTGCAGCAGAAAAAAAAAAATCTACAGCATTTCAACCCCAAACCCTAATTCTCAATGGAAGATTTTGCTGAAATGTATCCAGTTTATGTAACACTTTGTGAGCTTTACAGCCTGGGCTCCGGACTGATACATTGTAGCAAACCATTAGGTATTTTTGCTACTGAGGCTAGGTTCACATCTGCATTGGGCCCTCCATCATTTGGACCCGAACGATGGAGAGCTGGACCTCTAAAACAATGGCTACCCGTGGACATCTGCGGAACCCATTGACTATAATGGGGTTGAATGGGTGTCTGCACTTTTCATACTGCCGATTTTTGGCGGAGTCTCTAGCACAGATGTGAATGTAACCTGATTTGTATATTCACATTGCAGAGAATTTTCTAGATGCGATAACATGCGGAGTTCTGTTCAGCCAAACCGCATTCGGACCAGTAAATTCAGTCAGTACATGGACTGTTTTTTGCAGCCCAAACATGACTGTGTGGAACTGCCTTTAGAAATTTGACAACTTGCACTGGTTATTGGAGGAAAGGTCTCCTGCCAGTGTCAGACTGGCCCCCAGAGAACCTTGTGGTGGGACCAGGCTCTGTCACAATTATGGGCCAGTAGAAGACTCCCTAAATGGACGTATACTATGATTTATTTCCTAGGGGTTGTTAGAGGTTGGGTCCCCAGAATTATTATATGGGGTGGGCCCATAAACCTCAGTCTGACACTGTCTGTTGCTATGGGTAAACTGCAGCGGCACTGCTCCGACCCACATTCAGATGCCATTATTCTGTCTTGGCCACCATTCATGACTTCTGCTTGGTCCTTAATGAGAACCTTTCACGTTCTCTGGCACTGGCGGTATTCTATACCGCTAGAAAGCTGACAGTGCTCTGAATTCAGAGCACTCACCTTTAACAGTACGCGCCCGGGTGCTAAAGATATCAGTGGCGTTAGTTTCGGCGCCGATATCTCTCCAGCTCCTTTCCCATAATGCCTTGTGATATGTAGATGCTTAGTAGAGGGCGAAAGGCAACTCAAAACTCTACACACCTTCACTGGTGCTCTCCTCAAGGAGAGATGTCCCTGTCCATAACCCACTTATTGCCTCCCACAAAGCCAGCCAGTACACTTTGCTCTGCACTGATGAGGGACAAAAATCCCGAAACGGCGCTGTATGCAGATAAGTGAAACTGGCTTGGCTAAAATCCCTTTTGTTGTCTCAAGACTCGGTGAGTCAAAAGCAAATTGAGGATTTGTTACATCCAACAGAGGGCGCATGAGCTCCCCAGCTCCTTTCCCATAATGCCTTGTGATATGTAGATGCTTAGTAGAGGGCAAAAGGCAACTCAAAACTCTACACACCTTAACTGGTGCTCTCCTCAAGGAGAGATGTCCCTGTCCATAAGATATCTCTCCACTGTCAGAAGGGCAGGCCTTACTGCTTAGCATCATCACTGGGCTGTGAGGAACCCCCCCCCTGACAGTACAAGTCTATTAAAGTACTGTTGGACGGGGAAGGGGGGTTCTTCACAGTTCAGCAATGACGCTAGGCTGCAGAGCCCACCCTTCTGACTTCACCGATATCTCTGGCACCCAGGAGTATACTGTCAAAGCTTTCTAGCAGTATATAGTACTGAGATCTGCGAGGACGCGAAAGGTCCTCTTTACATTGTTTTGTTTCTGATGATGTGTAGGATCGGTTTTCAATATGGGATTGGTGGGAGTCTGACACCCGGACACCCACCCATTAGCTGTTTGAAGAGACCGCAGTGTTAGGGTGAGCGCTGCAGTCTCTTCACTACTTACCAAGCACATTGCTGGACTTGGTATAGCAGCTCAGTCCATTCACAATAGGCCATGTGACCGATAAACGTGACATCACATGGCCTGTGAGGTGGAAGCGGAGTTCGCTGATCTGCAGTGGTAAGGATTGGTCATCAATGACTAAGTCATTAATTAATTAATATAAATTGGGCATGAGGAGAAGAAGGAATAAAACTTGTACTCACCTGTTAAATCCCCGGCATTGCTTCTCTGGTGCGCTCTGCTGCGATGACATCACATGTGGCCATGTGAAGAATGTATGTGATGTCATTGCTGTAGGACCAGAATGGGTCAGAGGGGGGTTTAAAGAAATAACCTATATACATCCTTCTCCTGCTAAGGTTAAAGAGGACCTTTCACCAAGTGAGACTCTTCACATCCTTCAATAGGTGGCACTCCATAGATTTTGGGGCAGTTGGAATTTTTTCTCTAACCCTCCCCATTCCTGAGCAGTCGGTGCTGTTCTTTTCAGCACCCAATGTGCTAGTTAGACTTTCTACTGTCATGTGAGTGGTCCTAATTTGGAGCAGATGGCCTTGTACTAGAGAGTAGAGTCTAACTAGCATATCGGGTGTGCTGTAACTACTAGCACCAATTGCTCAGGTAGGGTGGGGCTAGAGAAAAAATTCCAATTGTGTCAAAAAGTTGGAGGTGGTGAAAGGTCGTCTTCAAAGAACCATGAACAGTACCTGCCGTAGACTGGACTCTCCTATATCTCCAGTATTTTCTATGCAGGAATATTAGTCTCGGATCGGTACTTTATCTGTGAAATAGCAGCTGTGTTCAGGTCCTCCACTTTACCACATGACACTAGATCAGACTCTTTCGATCTTCTAAGCTGTTGTTTGGACCAGAAGCATTGCACTATTTGCGCTTTTTTTTTGCTGCAAATTGCACTTTTTTGCAGTCTTTTTCTGCCTTGGTCTTTATTTATGAAGCATTTGTGCCTTTTCCCCAGATGCCATGCTGCCCTCACCCTGCCTTTTTGTTTTTGTCAAGAAAAGGGGGCGTGGCCTAAATGAAGGTGCTATATTCACGATTTGCACCTTTTTTTAAAAAAAAAAAAAAAAAAAAAAAAGGGGGGCAAAAAAGGTGCAAATGCACAACAGTATATGGGCAGAGTGAAAAGCCCATAGGGTCAGACTGCATTAAAAAGGGGCAAAGTGCACATAACTTATACAACACCTGTGTACAACATTTAGTAAGGAGGTGCGCCTACATCCGAAATAGACACCCCTATAACACTAGTCTTAGAAAAGCTGCACCTGCAAAAAATTTGGCCAAAAAAGGGGCAGATACTAAATATCCCCCACTGAGTATCCCATAATGGTGCATAGGACAGCTTTCTGATCCTTTGTTTCCCTGTGACATAAGCAGCACCAGATGGTTCTGGCAGCCGCTTCTCTCTCTACCAATTGAAATAACATGCATGCTCAGCTCAGCCAGAAATAAGGGGCGGTCAGGGATCGTGGCTGCCTATGGCTGACCGGAGTTCTGTCTGTCCAGAAGTTTAGGTAAAATGCTGGGGATGTTTTCCTTTTTATCTGACAGGCCGTCCCGGAAAGGTTAACCAACATCAGATTTATTAACTGGCACAGTACACAGCAGACGTGGCAGTGAAACCTTATAATGTAAAGTGTGGGGGAACAGGTGGCGGTCATGGGATACAGAGCCGTGCCAGGTCAGACTATGCACATAGGATTTGGCAGAGATCTCCTCGCCAGGAAATATGTAGAATACGAAATTGAATCTATAACGTGAGAATTAAAGAATGTTGTGCCGGTCACATGTGTAATACGTATCCAGCGGAGATTGTCATCCTGCCAGATACTGAGAGATGCCCCGTCATATTGTGGGCATAGAATTACAGATATATAGTATAACCCAAAAGGAAGATTACCCCTACTATGTATCCCCTAAATATCACACTAATGACATTGCATTATGAAGAACATGAACCCCCTTCCTCAGTAGACTCAACCTCTAAACAATATCTTAAAGGGGTTTTGTGAGATCATCAAAGATTGTGTCAAAGTTGTAAAATAAAAAAGAAACTCATTACTCACCTGACAATTGTCCGCTCCTCTTCTCCCCATTGTTTACTGCAGTGATTATACGCCCGACTACCTATGTGACCATTTCAGACAGTCATTGGCTTCAGCTGTCTACTGCTGCGGTCATAAGCCCAGAGATTGGCTGCAGCAGTTGTGTGGGGAATGGGACATGTCATTGCTGCAGCAGTCACGTGGAGAATCAGACATGTCATTGCTGCTGCAGTCACGTGGAGAATCGGACAGGTCATTGCTGCAGCAGTCACGCAGGGAATGGGACAGGTCATTGCTGCAGCAGTCACGCGGAGAATCGGACATGTCATTGCTGCAGCAGTCACGCGGAGAATCGGACATGTCATTGCTGCAGCAGTCACGCGGAGAATCGGACATGTCATTGCTGCTGCAGTCACGCGGGGAATGGGACATGTCATTGCTGCAGCAGTCAGGCGGGGAATAGGACAGGTCATTGCTGCAGCAGTCAGGCGGGGAATGGGACAGGTCATTGCTGCTGCAGTCACGCGGGGAATGGGACATGTCATTGCTGCAGCAGTCAGGCGGGGAATGGGACAGGTCATTGCTGCAGCAGTCAGGCGGGGAATGGAACAGGTCATTGCTGCAGCAGTCAGGCGGGGAATGGGACAGGTCATTGCTGCAGCAGTCAGGCGGGGAATGGGACAGGTCATTGCTGCAGCAGTCAGGCGGGGAATGGAACAGGTCATTGCTGCAGCAGTCAGGCGGGGAATGGGACAGGTCATTGCTGCAGGTGGAAAGCACTGTAGTGGTACAGAGTTTATCTAATGGCCTTGACCAAATTTTAATGATGTCTGGAAACCCCTTTCACTTATGCAGGAACAAGGAGCCACTGCTGCAGAACCTCTCTAAAGTGGAAGTCCTTGGAATGTTCTATGTCTATTGATGTTATTAAGGCTATGTTCCATTGGAGACTCTGTCGCGAAAATGCTCAATGGACTTTTTTTTCTCTGCCATTTTCAGTTTTGAAATCATTGACACCCAGTAGACCCCATTATAGTCAGTGGGGTCCGTCGGGGTCTGTGAGTAACTGCTGCTTTAGTGGTCTGCCTTTCCTTTTTTTGGGTCCCCTGGCGGATCTGAACAATGGAGAGCAAACGCTAGTGTGAACACACTGTCAAGCAACCTTCGGGTCAAGAAGAATATAGAAAGGATGTATGCTGGGAGTTGTAGTTCCAGAGCAGCTAGAGTGCTGAAGGTTGTCTACCAGTGCTTCTAATAACAGCCTGCACAGGAATTGTGTAGCAACGATAGAAGTCACCATCATAGTCGCTCATTGACTAACTGTGACGTCTGATACTACAGCCTATGGTACTGGTGCTGTTTCCAGCTTGTACAGATAAGGCCGGGTTCACATATGTGATCTAATGGGGTCCATTGGATCTAATGGGGTCATTTTTAACTGAAATCCTAGGACAAAAACATTTTTAGACTGTTTTAGACAGATTCGCAGCGGAAATGTGAACCCCACCAATTTCAGTTAAAAAGGATGAACGCTTTTATAGTTAATAGGATCCTCTGGCGCCATTTGTGTCTGTCCTAGAACAGATCCATTTTTCCTCTGGATCAGGAGAATGGAAACAACCTGGCAAGTGTGAACCTAGCCTAAGACTGGTTTGGGAGACCTTTCCGGGGAGCGCTTACACAGAGGTGTCATTGTGAGCTCTAATAGACCCCTGTGGCTATCTGTGTCCTTGTCAGACCCTCCGGGCTTCAGACAGATCGGAAGAGTCTAAAATAGACGTGTCGGGAGAGCTGAGCGCTCTTCTCCATTGTTGTTGGTTTTTTTTTTTTTTTTTTTTCTAGGCTTCTCTTGTAGAGAAACTTTTCCTTTTTTGGTTCACCTTTTAACTCTTTTGACTCATAGAAAACATACTTCATGTTCTGCAGTGTGTTCTTTGATGCGAGGAGACTTTCGGGTCTAAAATTAGCAGCGCTGTAACTTTATATTAATAGTGTGGTTTCGATGTGTACATCATACTCCGAGGAACATGTGTGCTTGCTTCATAGGGTGCACAGTGCGTTTACATGGAAACCGTAACTATTGTATATATTGCGTCATGGGTTTCCTGGATCTGAATATTCAGATTCTGCTTTTATTCTATTACAAGGTATATAAGAAAATCTGTTTCCTGTTAGAAGATACGTTTAACATTTCGTATTCTGTAGGCCACTGAGGCTGCTGTAGCGTGACCTCATGACAGCGTATCCTATATTGATGCTGTTAGGAAACGTCTTCGCAGAGCAGGAGAAAATCCTTTGTGGATTTTGTAGTGGGTTTGCTGTGGATTTCACCCTATGCATTGCAAAGGTTAAAAGCTGCAGAAAGGATTGATGTGCTGCGGATTTAGGCTGATACTAGGTTCACATTAACGTCGCCAAACAACGGAGAGGTGATGCTAATGTGAACCTATTATAAGCCTAAATCCCTAGCAAACGCCTAAAATGGCAGCAACACATGGAATCCGACAGACGCCATTGACTATAATGGGGTCCATCATTATAAAAAGTTGGCACAGATTTTTTTTTTTTTGTTGTTGTTGCAGATTTTGCTGTGGTTTTTTGAGCCAAAGTCAAGATTGTCTTGAAAAGGAATGGGAAATATAAAGGAACTTGTACTTTTTCCCTTCTGATAAATCCACTTTCGGCTTTGGGTCAAAAAAACTGCAGTAAATTAGCAGTAAAGAAGCAACTTTTCTGCAGCTTGTGGTCTTAACCTTAAGACTAAGGCCTTACTTAGTGGGCCGCAGCGAAAAAATGCTGCGGGAAAAACCACGGTGGCGATGAATCACTGTTTTTCCCACAGCACTTATCATAGAGACCTCTGCACCCTTTCTGCTTCCATTATACCCATAGGGAAACCGCCAGCGTTTCCGTAGGTATAATTGACATGCTGGGATTTCCAAAAACGCGGCGGTTTTGGAAATCACAGCCTTTCTGCTGCGCATGTTTTTCTGCAATGTGTGGATGAGATTTGCTAGAATCCCTTCCACTTTCCAGTGACTGTAAAATGCTGTGGTGTCTCCGCTGCGGCCAAACAGCGGCGTTTACGCCATGGAAAGGAACTAAGCTGTTATCAGGCCATGTGACTGGTGAACATGCCATCGCTTCCGCTTCAGCCAATGATCCACTGGGTCCTGGGCAGGACTTTTTCCTCCGCCAACTTTCTGGTGACTGTGACGTAGTCTCTAATGGGGACTCCAGCACAGATGTGAACATAGCCTTAACAAGTATCTTCCATGTCTAGCCCTGGCCTAAGAATTAAGTTGGCTACCCCATTCACTTAGCATGAGCAGACGGGGCACTTTCCTAATCTACCAGCCTAGGCACCAAGAGAGTTTAGCACACACCTGCATCAGAGCAATATAAAAAACTTGCTAAGCTGCTAAATTGGTCCCAGCTATCTGATCTTGGGGCCATGGTTGCCGGATTTGTTTACATGCTGCGTGTCCATGGACATGGATTGTTCAGAAACTTCTCATTGTGAAGCTATGAAGGGATCACACAGCGTCTACATTATTGCGTTCTACAACTGTGCACAGCTTTCTGTTTACTAAGGATGTTTTTACTAGGTGTGTAAATCTGGAAGCGGACACTGGTGTGGTGTGCCAAGGAGCAGTCGGGCGAGAGCAGGCATTCCACAGTTCCACCCTGTTTACCGTAGACGCTTGACTGTAAACAGCTAAAGTCTCATTATGGCGGATGGCTCCAGTTAATGTATACAATAAATTATAAGCAATTAATAAATTGTGTAATACTGTAATTATGCCCATAACCCCTTCACTGCCAGAGACGTATACAGTATGTCGTGGCTTTAACGAGTAACTGTCATGTGATTGATTTTTATTTATTTTGTATATGAATAGTTCGGGGGAATCTAAGAAGCTTTGTAATCTATCTTATTGGAGGAAAATGCTTTTATCCTCTGTTATCAGCTCCTATTCTGCCTGTTAAACTGCTTAGTGTATTGATATATCCATCTTCACTGAAGACTCAGACAGATCAAGTTACATAGAAGCCTATGGAGAGGGCAAGAGGAGCCTAGTGAGTGAGAAACAGACCTCCTGCTACCAAAAACAGTTAGATTTGTAGCAGTTTTCTGGCAGTTCTTCAGCAGGTTTTAGTGGCACTGAACAATATATATATATATATATATATATATATATATATATATATATATATATATATACTTAACAAAAAAGTGTGAAACAACTGAAAATATGTCTTATATTCTAGGTTCTTCAAAGTAGCCACCTTTTGCTTTGATTACTGCGTTGCACACTCTTGGCATCCTCTTGATGAGCTTCAAGAGGTAGTCACCTGAAATGGTCTTCCAACAGTCTTGAAGGAGTTCCCAGAGATGCTTATCACTTGTTGGCCCTTTTGCCTTCACTCTGCGGTCCAGCTCACCCCAAACCATCTCGATTGGGTTCAGGTCTGGTGACTGTGGAGGCCAGGTCATCTGGCGTAGCACCCCATCACTCTCCTTCTTGGTCAAATAGCCCTTACACAGTCTGGAGGTGTGTTTGGGGTCATTGTCCTGTTGAAAAATAAATGATGGTCCAACTAAATGCTAACCGGATGGAATAGCATGCCGCTGCAAGATGCTGTGGTAACCATGCTGGTTCAGTATTCCTTCAATTTTGCATAAATCCCCAACAGTGTCACCAGCAAAGCCCCCCACACCATCACACCTCCTCCTCCATGCTTCACGGTGGGAACCAGGCATGTAGAGTCCATTCGTTCACCTTTTCTGCGTCGCACAAAGACACAGCGGTTGGAACCAAAGATCTCAAATTTGGACTCATCAGACCAAAGCACAGATTTCCACAGGTCTAATGTCCACTCCTTGTGTTCTTTAGCCCAAACAAGTCTCTTCTGCTTGTTGCCTGTCCTTAGCAGTGGTTTCCTAGCAGCTATTTTACCATGAAGGCCTGCTGCACACAGTCTCCTCTTAACAGTTGTTGTAGAGATGTGTCTGCTGCTAGAACTCTGTGTGGCATTGACCTGGTCTCTAATCTGAGCTGTTGTTAACCTGCGATTTCTGAGGCTGGTGACTCAGATGAACTTATCCTCCGCAGCAGAGGTGACTCTTGGTCTTCCTTTCCTGGGGCGGTCCTCATGTGAGCCAGTTTCTTTGTAGCGCTTGATGGTTTTGGCCACTGCACTTGGGGACACTTTCAAAGTTTTCCCAATTTTTCGGACTGACTGACCTTCATTTCTTAAAGTAATGATGGCCACTCGTTTTTCTTTACTTAGCTGCTTTTTTCTTGCCATAATACAAATTCTAACACTCCATTCAGTAGGACTATCAGCGGTGTATCCACCTGACTTCTGAACAACACAACTGATGGTCCCAACCCCATTTATAAGGCAAGAAATCCCACTTATTAAACCTGACAGGGCACACCTGTGAAGTGAAAACCATTTCAGGTGGCTACCTCTTGAAGCTCATCAAGAGAATGCCAAGAGTGTGCAAAGCAGTAATCAAAGCAAAAGGTGGCTACTTTGAAGAACCTAGAATATAAGACATATTTTCAGTTGTTTCACGCTTTTTTGTTAAGTATATAATTCCACATGTGTTAATTCATAGTTTTGATGCCTTCAGTGTGAATCTACAATTTTTATAGTCATGAAAATACAGAAAACTCTTGGAATGAGAAGGTGTGTCCAAACTTTTGGTCTGTACTGTATATATATATATATATATATATATATATATATATATATGTGTGTGTGTGTGTACAGCTGGTGAGAGCGTTATCTTGCTGTGCAATCTGCTCCAGGGCATCTGTTTTGCTCTGCTTACTTCTCTAACTTCTCCACCTCCCCTCTCCATAGACTTCTATAAACTGCAGTTTATTTTCAGTGAAGATGGATTTGACCGTGAATAAGTGGTTTACAAGTCGGAAGTGTTTTAAAGTGACCTCAACAGGGGAGGAGGAACGTGGGAACTTTTATCACACCTCTTACCTGTCACTGTCATCTGTACTCCTATACTTTCTCCATTGACTTCAGGAATGCAGGAACTTTTCATCGTTTATCACCCTCTTACCTGTTATCCTCATCTCTAACCTTGTACATCCTCCCATGACTTCATTGTGATAAAAGAACTTTTCCTCATGTCTTCCCTTCCCTTACCAATCGCAGCCTATTGTCATCTCTCCCTTTGTACAGCCTCCGATGGCCTCAGCGAGATACAAGGACCTTTTCGTCACGTTATCAACCCAGTCCATCAAGCAGGAAATATATATAGCCTCACATTTATTGCGACTTTCGTTTCGTGAGAAGATGAGCAGTTACACATCAATCCCTTCCCCAGGGGATAGGGGATCCTTCCAGGACATTTGTTGACTCATCATCCATGCTATCTGGATCGTGGAGATGTTTGGTATATTTAGTTGTGGTCACCATGTTAGGTTATATGTGTGTAGACATAAGTGGTACGCATGAACCCTGCACATATTGAACCTTTTTAGTAAGTTGGTGCATCTAAGGCCACCTTGGAACAAAGTTTTAACCAAAAGTACTTGCGATCGTACAAGTGTCACCCAGCACTATGCAAGGTTTCTAATGTCAGGTTTTACAAAATATGTCAACGAAAGGGTAAAAAAGTGAAATTCAGTGGTAGGGTGTGCCTGCCGGTCAGCAGTCACAAGCTGTTTAGGGACAGTCTGTATGTGCTAAGGCTCTGGGGAGAATACTGCGTGATGTAAACAATGGCTTATACTTGGCAGAGCAATAGCAAAGAGCCGGAGGTCCAGTCTAGTCTACGAGGCAGTTAAAGGGAACACGCACTACTGTAGTACTCTTGAATACTGGGCTGTACTGTTATTACTTGTTATGGGCAACCAAGAGGATTGTCTCCAGTCTGGCCGAGTGTTCTCCACTCTGTTTTTTACCTACAAAATAGTCAGATTTTTGTTGTGCATTTTTGTCATGTACAGTTTTTTTTGTCCATTGTTATTAACAATATATTTGAAAAACAAAATAGAGCAGGTAAGAAAAAAGTACAGGTAAGAAAAAGTATGGAACAGTATTACATTAAATTAAACAGAAAAAAATTCCACACAATCTAATAATAATAGAAATATTATAATTTATTAAATATATGATTTAAAATACAAAAATATGAAAGAGACAAAGAAATATATCCACATAGAATCATAATGTGTTATTAGGAATACATAGTAAATAGTCACTAAAAGTTGACAAAATCACCAATTGTAGCAACACATACAGGGGTCAAAAACAAAATATAATACCAAGAGTGTAAGGGACCAAAAAGTGTAAAGCAACTATTGCAATACAAAGTATAAAAATGTCTACCATAAAGGATGCATACAAGTGTGCAAAGTAATCTAATTACAAAAGGAGAAACATTTCTCAGATACAAAAGTGCACTAATTAGATAAAATGCAAATAACTTAGGTCCCAAAAAGAAAAATAATAATAAACTCTGGATATATGTGCAACAATCTCATGATCTTACTACGTAAAGAAACGCACCCCAACGCGCATTTCACCAAAAATGGCTTAATCAGGAGGTAAGGCTAAGATGAAATGAAGTCCTTTTTATAGAGAAATAACTACCAACTGTTACTAATCAGAATAATTACCTATTTTGAATAATATACATAAGAATACCGTTAGCGTCTGCCATTAAGCCAAAAAGTATCACTGCGCATGCGCGAAAACTAGAAAGATAACGCAAGAATTGAAATCGCGCATGCGCAGACAGTAAAACAAGACCAATGGCTTACTTTATTTTATTTTTTGTTAATTTTGTCACCTTTTTATTATGTATGGTTTATAATTTGTATGGATTATATATTCATCTTCGTGTATTTGTCTATTGTTCAGTAGTCATTTATTTATTGGTATTTTTACGCTTTTAGTGGCTAAATTCTAATTTGGTTTAGCACACTACATCGTTCTTCCACCTTTTGACATTGTGTATTTAATTCTTAACACTTTAGATTTAGTTTGCTGTAATATGTTAAAGATACTCTTATTATCTTTGTTATATCTGTATAAGACAAGCGGTTCTATTTTTAGCTTCTGCGCATGCGCGATTTTACTTTTCGTGCATGCAAAGTTGCTCTTTCAGCCATTGGTCTTGTTTTACTGTCTGCGCATGCGCAATTTCAATTCTCGTGTTATCTTTCTAGTTTTCACGCATGCACAGTGATACTTTTTGGCTTAATGGCAGACGCTAACGGTATTCTTATGTATATTATTCAAAATAGGTAATTATTCTGATTAGTAACAGTTGGTAGTTATTTCTCTATAAAAAGGACTTCATTTCATCTTAGCCTTACCCCCTGACGAAGCCATTTTTGGCGAAACGCGCATTGGGGTGCGTTTCTTTACGTGGTATGTGGTAAGATCATGAGATTGTTGCACATACATCCAGGGTTTATTATTATTTTTTCTTTTTGGGACCTAAATTATTTGCATTTTATCTAATTAGTGCACTTTTGTATCTGAGAAATGTTTCTCCTTTTGTAATTAGATTGGTAATTACTTTGCACACTTGTATGCATCCTTTATGGTAGACATTTTTATACTTTGTATTGCAATAGTTGCTTTACACTTTTTGGTCCCTTACACTCTTGGTATTATATTTTGTTTTTGATCCCTGTATGTGTTGCTACAATTGGTGATTTTGTCAACTTTTAGTGACTATTTACTATGTATTCCTAATAACACGTTATGATTCTATGTGGATATATTTCTTTGTCTCTTTCATATTTTTGTATTTTAAATCATATGTTTAATAAATTATAATATTTCTATTATTAGTTTGTGTGGAATTTTTTCAGTTTAATTTAACAATATTTGGTAAAATCAAGGCATGGGAACACTCATTTTTGGCTGGGGTATGCTAAACCCCACCTCTTTTCAGGAGGAACTTGCTTTTGACAACTCAAGTTTGTCTATATTGGAAGGGGGGGAGAGATGGACATAGTTATGGCACATTTTTGGTGCACGGCCCCTTTTTGCACCAAACTTGCACCACTTCCCTCTTTCTGCACCCTACTCACCACTTTTTAGTGGGTGGAGTGGAGCGAACAACAAGACGGGCCATCAGATAACCGGTGTGAGCTGTACCAGAGATCTATGCCAGTTCTTGGGTGGCTTAGATTTCAGTTTTGGCACACGGCGCCTCCCACGCTGCCCTGAATTACTAAGAGGCGGAACCTCTTAATTCAGTCTCATCTGTCTTAATAAATCGCCCCCACTGTTGCTGAAATTTGGGACAATGGAGGCATTTTTGGGATGTTTGTAATGCTTATTATGGGCATTAGTCATATTGTTAGTTATGAATTGGAAGATTGTCCTGATGTTTTATAAAAGGATGAAAGGCTTTGATCTATCTTTTCTATAAAAAGAAATCAAACGCCAAGCAGGATGACTAGCAAGCCAGTACATGGAGAATGGATTATACACAGAGCTGCAGTGTGAAGTATGGTGGATAAGAACAGGAGCCTGACGTGCTGAAAGTTACAGGGGTTGTCCAGGATATTGAGAATATTTGCTTGAGTGAATTCTGCATTCACTTCATTATTTACCTGCACGCTATGCAATGAAGTACAGCTTTGTACCTATTATCCTGAACCCAAAAACACCCTTAATATTAATGACCCTATAAAGACAACCACTATTCACAAGTCTATTAGGAGCTCCCAGAGGAGCCACACTGTACATGCGGCTCCTGTTTGGGCGGACTCTAGCCGTCCTTGTATCACGTGGTTGCCATTAAAGGGGTTATCCGGCATTTATTTATTTATGTTTTTTAATGGCCCCTGCATGGATCCCTGTACTACCCAGTGTAAGGCTATAAGCACACGTCTGTGTGCATGAAGCTGATCTGTGGTTGGTTATCATGGATGATATCCATAGGCCGCCTGTACCTCCATGACCCCATTCACTTCTCTCATACCTGTCCATTTTGCGGCCCAGGCTCACTGCTGCATACATGGGCCCATGATACTACACAACGGTGTATGTATAGGGCTGTAGAGATGAAATCCATGATACTACACAACGGTGTTTGTATAGGGCTGTAGAGATGAAATCCATTATAATACACAACGGTGTATGGATGGGACTGTAGAGATGAATGGGTCTTGGCTAGCACACTGACAATGCACACAGTCATGTTCATAGAGCCAAAGTAGCCAGAAGCAGATGGCTCCGAAAACTGTATAGTGCCCCGGTGGTGTTACGCAAGATCTCATTGACATTAGTGTTGCGGAAATGTCACAGATTTTCACTGCAATGCAAAGGGTTAAATCCATGGCAAAAACTGCAGAATAATATGCTAGGATAAAGTTAGACGGTTCTGCTTCACTAAAGCACTAGGCAGACACATTCCCTACGCAAAAAGATGAGTAAGGACCTGTTCACATCATGGGTTTTATTTTTTTTTTTTGTGTTTCACTCATTTGCTGGGAAAGCTCCCAGCTTGGAAAACTCATGACCTGTATACGTTGGGAGATTTCCCAGCATACACACTAAATGTTAAAAGGAGTGTACACCCACCAAAGTCCTAAGCTATTGTAGGGGCGGTTAGTGACGGAGCAACATATCTTTTTAGTGCAGTTTTGCTGCTGAGAAAATCGAGGTTTAATCTATATATAAATGAGCTGTTTGGAGCACCAGGGTAATGGCCCCCTGCCGGAGCACCTGTCACGTCTGTGGTCGCTGCACATCTGGACCTGTCAGTCTTTGCTAGGGGGTGACACTGGGTGTTGACCACAGGTTGATAACAGGTGCTCCGGCAGTTGCGGCCATGTCCCAGGTACACCGAACAGCTTATGGGTTAAAAGTCAGTCTCAGCAGAAATGTACTGAAAGTCTGTCACTAGCTGTCCCTAAGACATCGTATAAGAGGGTTACTTTCTTATTGCTTCTCAGCTGATCTTATTTCATGTCTTATCTCCATCACTCCATCCATCTTATATGCATCACTGTTTTTGAAAATTCTTCTGGTTGCCCTTGGAGAAAGACAGAACTTCATTTTTGTCATGCATGTGACCAACTTAGTGTATGTTCTCATACTATTATTACAGTCTGTTGCTCTCATCCGTCATACGTAGTAGAGTGATGGAGTCTCCAGAGTCTACGTCCGTTTCCATTGACTCTAAACACAATGATGGCGGCTGTCTACCATCCACGGTCTATGTCCGTTCCCATTGACTGTCTAAGGTTAGGGTCACACCTGCGCTGGCTCTCCACTCAGGGATTCTGTTCCCCTTTCTGCTTTAAAAATCCGGACAGAAGCAGGACTTTTCTTTCCACATTTTTCGGGCGGAAACCCAGCGGACCCCATTATAGTCTATGGGGTCCACGGGTTTCCACGGGTAACTACTTTTTTTTAAGCGGATTATGTTTCCGTTCATTGGGTACCCAAGCGAACCCCATGAACAGAAACCTGAATGCAGGTGTGAACCTAGTTTAACCATCATGTTTTCCTCCATCAGAAAAGTATAAAACATGGCGGACAAAGTCTCTATCTTGCTTTTTATATGGGGGTGAATGCAGACGCACACCAGGTAGAGGAGGCACAATCTGCCTCTGTCGTTTCATGTCGGTTTCTCTCATCTTGTGACGGATGAGAGCAATGGACTGTAATAACAGTAGTGTGAACTCAGCCTAGATAGTATCTGTCAATTTTTGGATCCTCTGGTTAATGAAAAACATTAAAATTCTAAATGTAGCTTTATGCATGAATGGAGAACAAAACAGGTGCTTGGTTCCTACTAGACAGCCCTGAAACACTGTGACGAGGGCTACAGCTTTGTCAATTGGATATGATCAAAACAGGTTTTTAGTCTTTAAGGTAAACAGTGTTTTCATTCACTGACCGCAAGCAAAAAGTCATCAAAGAGATCTGCGTGGTTTATGGAGACTTTCCATAGGCAAAATATGGCGGCTCTCCTCTAGAAGGAAAGAAAATGGTATCAACCGAACTTGCCTATTCCTTATGGAGGAGAGCTAGGGTACAAACAAATGTAAATTAAAGATGCTAATTAGACACAAAAACTGATACAACAAAGTAACCGTGTAGTCCAATATGGATTCCCTCATTCAGCTTCAGGAAGGAAGTCTCATAATGTCGTCATTGTGTCCACGTTACTAAAACAAAGCCTTCTCTTATGTCCAAGTGAAAGCCAGAATAAACAACCCCGCCGCTCACACATAGAGAGGAAGATTATTACCATTAACTCTCCATTCACAGGATACAGACTGCTGTAAATGGCCCCAGGAGAGCAGCAGTGAGGAAACTGAAAGCGGTGTTTCTACCCTATAACGTCAATCTTTTCCTTTTTTATTTAAAGGGGTACTCTCACATTGTTAGGATATGCCATCCCATTGGGATCGGTGGCGGATGGGACTTCTGGCACCCTCCCTGATCCTGAGAACAGACAGATCCACGGGCAACACCTCACACAACTGATCTGAGGGGTCTCAGCAGTGGGCACCCTGCGATTGGCCTAAGAGATTACCATTAGGGAAGTAGTATAACAAAAACTGGTCCCTATACGCATTTAAAGAGATCTTCTAGTAGGGTAAAAGATTTAGCAATGTATAGTATAGGTGACTATAAGAAACTTTGTAATATATCTTATTAAAGAAATCGGTTTCCTTCTCCACTTATTAGGCTGCTTTCCTCCTCCTTATCTTCACTCAGACTGTTTAGTTATACAGAATTCTTACTGTACTTAGGTCACATACAGAAGTCTATGGAGAGGGAAGGAGGAGGAGGCTGCTGTTGTGAAAGGATTTTTCTGTCCCCAAATAGGTTTTTTTTTTTTTTTTTTTTTTTTTATACGGATGACCTATCCACAGGATTAGTCATCAGTATGTGATCGGTTGGAGTCCGACATCCGCTAGTGCTCGGGGAGCGCATGCAGCAACACTCTTATTCAAGTGATAGGAGTGCACAGCAGCCCCATCCACTGTATAGCGGTAGTTCTGGGAAGTTGCAGCACTTCTCCTATTATTTGAATAAGAGAGGTGCTGCACGCGTTCCCCCTTCCACTAGTAGCTGCTGGAACAGGTGCAGTGCGGGTGTCGGACCGCCATAGAACAAATTTGGATGCATCAGTATTACACATCAATTTGGGGTTGGAAAACTGCTATAATTTACTTCCTCATTCTGTACAGTGGTAGAGTCTTGAAATATGGCGCTCACTTTTATAGCAGAGTGTGTCTTTTCCAGCAGCTTTCTCCCCTTCCATCTCCATAGACTTCTATGTAAAAAGTAAATCAACCTGATAAATGGAGAAGGAAACCTATTTCTTTAATAAAATATATTACAAAGTTTTTAATATCCATCTGTACTATTCATTTATGAAAAGTTGTTTTTAGAATTGAAGGTAGGCTATAACAAAATTTGCTGTGGGGTCTCTAAAATTAAAGGCGTTGTCCATTTTCTAGAATTGATGGCCTGTCCTTAGGATAGGCCATTAATATTAGATTTGTGAGGTTTCCAGGTGTCGGTATAGATTTCATTGGGTGAGGCGCAGTACGTAAACATTACCCAGAGCTGTGCTGTCTTGGCACCAGTGATCAGTGGGTGTCGCAGGTATCGGACCCCTGCAGAACTAATATTGTTGGCCTATCCTAGGGATAGACCATCAATGTTAGAAACTGGATAACCCCTTTAAGGTAATGTTGCAGTTGTCATACTGGCCACTAGATGTCAGCATAGAAGACCCTGGTCTCACTTTCCAGCTGCTGTGCAGATTAGTTGTCATTGCTTTTGAAATGTCTGTATTAATATGTCTACCTGTTCTTGTCTTCTAGCACCAGCAGACGTTTATAAATCAGCTGCGGGAGATCACCGGGATTAATGACCTTCAAGTACTTCAGCAAGCACTTAAAGTGAGTACTGCCCCCTAAACTTTAGACATTGAGGTTGTTTAAGGCTGCATTGTAATGTAGCGGCAGGATTTCGTCCTCATGTGGCCTACAATGATCGCACAATTTTACCTGTATGAACATATGATCATTTGTGGCCTCATGCGGGCGAGTTCATCAGCATGTGATTTGTCGGGGTCCGACATCTAGACCCTGCACAGATCAGCTGTTGCAGCAGACTCCGGGTTCCAAAAGCTGCTAGTGGACGGTCAGCACATGCAACGCTGCTCCTATACAAGTAATACTTGCTTGAATAGGAGTGGCACTGCCGTCTTCTCGCAGCCTGCTGCAACTGCTGATCTGTGTGGGGTCCGGGTGCCGGATCACGACAGATCACATACTGATGACCTGTCCTGTGGATAGATCATCAATATCAAAACTCTCTTTAGGACTGGAAAACTCCTTTAAGACTATTTTAAGAGATTATATTTCCAGACATTAGTGATATATAGTGTACTCCTTGGTATTGATCTGATGGTGTGGTGTATCGCTGCGGGAGTTCCTGTGAGTCTAATGGTAGTATTATTTTTGTAGTGAGGGTGGAGCTCAGGCCAGTTCTAACAACTTGGCAGCGAGCATCATATTAGAGATGTGGTGAACAATGCGGGGTGTGGAGGGACAGTAGGAGAAATGTGAGATTTATATCTGCGTCTCTTAGGGACGAAGGTAAATGTGTTGTCAGTCGCTTAGGCTTTCCACAACGTGTATTTTGTCACTTCTCCTAAGGTTAAGTATTTTACCGAATGGTTTAGATGCATTGGATCATCTGTTGCCTTGTGGTTTGTTTTGTTGTTTTCATATTATTGCTTCGCAGCCCTAAACATGCAGAATGTCATTGACCTAATACTTTTGGGGTTTTTTTGCATCGTTTTTACTGTTCTGTATTGTAAGTGCAGTCATATGTTTGTCTTTTTGGAGCACAGGAGGAGGTCCTATGATGGGTGTAATGTAACTTGATATGAGAATATGTTATGTTAGTAAAACGAAATACTAAGCTAAAGTGAGCATACACCATAGAAACTGTCGGCCAAATGCTTAATTGGCGACCAGTTATTACTCCTGACCCCTTCTTCCTGCTCACGCACATGCACTCCTGGCCTAGTGTACATGTGTTCTCAATGGGGAGGGATGTTGTTATTTCCCTGAGACCTAAGGATTGGGCATATTGAAATTCAAGTAGTCTGGTCCTTCTTTTCCCCAAGATCTGCCATCAAGAAAGAAATGAGCAAGGTTCAGACGATTTTCATCTTGCGTCACTAAGGCTATGTTCACACTACCTATATTAATGTCCTTTGCAACAGGCATTAACAGTAATAATTGATACAGAGCCCCCTCCATTTCCATTGACTCTGATGTAAACAACATGGCGGACGTTTGCTTCCTTCATGTTTTGTTTTGTTTTATAATGGAAGAAAAGGTCCTACATGCACTGCTTTTTCTTCCATCAGAAGAGTGAAAAACACGACGGAAGAAAACTTCTGTCATGTTTCTTACATTGCGGAGAATGCAGATGGACACCTGATGGAGGGAGCTCTGTCTACACTTGTCAGTTACTGTCCATTGCTCTCATCCTCTGAACCCACCCTTAGGCCTCACCATGGCTATTTTTGAAAAGCCATTTGGGCACAGTTATTAAAATCGTCTAAAGGCAAAACTAGTAGTTGCCCACAGCAGCCAATCACAACACTGCTTTAGTTTTTCACGAGCAGACTACAAAATGAAAGCTGCGCTGTGGTTGCTATGGGCAACTAAGACCGCTTTGTTTTTAGACCGTTTTACTAAACCGATAGAGCAGTGACCAACCTTGTTGTAAATCCAAGCTATAGTCTAGTGGACGTGTTGTCAAAACAAATCTTAGTAGTGCAGCCTCAGGCTTTGGGCCTGTTTATTATATCTTAGCATAGAGGTAAGGATTACAGACTGGTAGGTTACACAAAATAGCAGGGGTATTGACTGTCTTAAGTAGGTTGTGACTGTATACTGAGGATTTTGTAGAAATTGAGTTCATTGTGTGATATATTGTGGAGGGTTAGGAGACGTGTGTTATGTTAGGTGTGAGAAAGGTGTGGATGTTTTTATGTTGATGGTGTTTGACCATTTTGACAGCTGGAATGAGAGGGCAGCAGGCAGATAGCGTGATAAACTGCGGCGCTCGGGATGTCGGTGGCAATGAGTATTATGTCAGGCAGGAGAACGTGGGAAAATAATTTCAGGATAAACTAGGTTGGATTTGAGGTACAGAGAAGACTGTGACGTGGTTAGGCATTAAAGTCCATAGGGGCACATTGCATTTTTTTACGCAACAGGTGACTCTCTTCTGAAAAGTGTGGCGAGGGGCATGGCATGGACAGGGCCACCCATTAGATTTCTTAAATGATGACTAAAATCTATGCCAAAAAATGGCAGCAATCCATAATAGCAATAGAAGAAAACTTGCTAATCTTTAATCCAAGGTGACATTTCAGTTCCTATAAGAACCTTTCTCAAGGAAACGAAACATCACCTTGGAATAAAGATTCACTTTGGTTTCTATTGAAACGAAACTTCACTTCTATTGAATTGCTGCCGTTTTTTCACTTTTTGGTATATGGTGGAAATTAGCCATTTTTCTATTAGATTTGCACTCATTGCCTAAGAGGAATTATTAAAATCTGTGGCAGCTATGCGCTGGTGTAGATTTTCGTGCAAGCGCATGGTCCAGTGAAGGTTGTGCCTTCTCATAAATAAGGCGCATTCACCGCTGCCACAGGAGATATAAAGTCCCGCATAGAGTCCAGAATGAGAGCTAAAATGGTAGTGCCATTTATATATCGCCAACATATTCTGATGTCCGTATTGAAATTGTCATCACTCACATTGGTTCCTGCTCCATTCGGATTATTGAAAATGCCATATGAACCTATTGGTGTTTTTAATGTGTAGGAGGAACCAGGCGTACCTGAAAGAAACTCTCAACCATAAGGAGAACATACAGTACAAGTTCCATACAGCTGTTGGATTTGGTCAGATTCAATCCCAGGGCTCCAGTGCTGCAGTGCAACAGTGCTAACCACTGAAGCCCTGTGCCGCAGCAACAGCTTTTTGTGGGCCAAATTAAAAAAAAAAAACCTGAAACAAGTGCCCATACAATTGTTTGCTTTTATTCCACCATAGGATTTGCATTATTGTTGCTGACATATTCTTGTTGTACACACAAAAAATGCTATCAGTGAAGAACAACTATTTATAATTTCTTGGATTTATTGGATCGCTGGACACCTTAAGGCTGGAGCTCCATGTGACATAAAAACCGTGGCGTTTTACAGTCAATGCAAAGTGGATGAGATTCTAGCGAATCCCATCCACACACTGCAGAAAAATACACTCAGTGGAAATGCTGCGTTTTTGGAAGTCGCAGCAAGTCAGTTATACCTACAGAAATGCTGGTGTTTTCCCTATAGGTCCGCAGAGTTTTTCTGTGAAAACCGTTGCGGGAAAAATCGCGTTGCATTTCCACCATGGTTTTTCCCGTAGCGCTTTTTCGCTGCATCCCACTACATGGGGCCTTATCCCAAGGGTATGTTCACATGAAGGAATTTGGAGACTAATTCAGTCTCAAAATCTGTTCCGAATTCTGCCTGAAATAAGCCTCCATTCATTTTGGTGGGAGGCCAGATGTGTTATTTTTTTCCCCCTCATCAGACCCCCGCAGATCTGCTATACCGAGACAGTACATCTCTCTTGTAATGTTTACATGCTGCTCACTCGCCATGCAAATAGACTTCAGTGGGGCAGGGATGCAGTACCTACACCCACTGCTACAGTTTATATGGCGAGTGATTAGCGCGGTACCCGGGACCCCTGCAGATCGAAAATTGATGACCTATCCTTGGGATAGGCCATCAATAGTAAAAACCGGATAACACCTTTAAAATACCACTTAGCTGACGCAAAATTTGCAGACTCCACTGTGGATTCTGCGTTAGATTTGAGACACTTTACTCTCTCCATTGACCGCACATGCAGGCTCTGCTGGTCCAAGCATACACGCATATGGGGAGGTCAGGAGGAAAAGAGATTGGCCAAGTGCGCTGTTGGTGTATGAGCAACTTAAGGTAGAGCTCATTGACTGTACTTTAAGAGTAGCAAGCCTTGCACCTATGTGATCACATGACTAGGGTGTAATATGTGTGTTGCAGGGTAAATATATTGCATAAATATCAGACCTTTTGATCCGTTATGAGGAAGTTGTACAGAAAGTCATTAAAACGTATTATCTGATTGTAAATAATATATATTATTACTATACGGCACATTTCTGAATGTATGTTTTAAAAAGATGAACCTGACTCAATATATGATGCAATATACATAGACTTGTAAGAAAAAGACAAAGTACATCTAAAAAAAGGAATTGTGTGGGAGTCATGCACATGTGCGGGGTTTTTTCACCCCTTTTAGTGTCAATACATTTACATGGTTCCCTTTTATTTTCCAGGATAGCAATGGAAATCTGGAGTTAGCTGTCGCGTTTCTCACTGCAAACAATGCCAAGCTCCCACAGCCGGAAGAAGCAAGCTACTATCAGACAGCAATCCCCAACAATGACCGATACATCAGCGTGGGCAGCCAAGCGGACACAAGTAGGCGGCTTGTTTTTTGTCTGTTTTTACCTGTCCTCCTACAGCAGTGATGTGCAGTGTGTGACTCGCCAAGTACGGTTCCCATCCTAAATGAAAAATAAAGTAACTTTAAAAATAGGCTTGATCCAAAAACTCCAGTTCTGGGTCTACAGCTCTAATGCCAGTGTATGCATCTCCATGGTAGCAGACTACCAATGAACTCTGTGTAGTCTGATCCTACAGTAATGCTTCCTTAAATCCGTCCTATGTTTCTTATTGGGGTTATATTAAAATTTTAAACATATTGCCTATCCTGTGTCAGTCTGATCACTGGGACTCATATTGATCACTAGAAGAGGGGTCTCCTGTGTGAATGTAGACTTGGTTGAGCATGCATGCTGCTGTTTTTTTTTTTTTTTTTTAAGCTCTGTGGGACTGGCTAAGTCATTAGTATCTAGATCAGCGAGGGTTTACCCAACACCTCTGCTAGTCAGTTGCTCAAACACCTCGCCTTTGAACATCAGGTTTCAGTCGAGCAGGTCTGTTCATTGAATACATTATGTAGCTGCTGTGCTTGGTATTTGCAGCTCAGCCTCATTCACTTGAATGGCCTGGCAAACTGGCCATGTGACTTAAGAACGTGAAGTCATATCCAGTGAGGTGCAGGCCTCTTCAAACAGCTGATCAGGGGCTCTGCAGGGTGTTGGTCCCCCACTGATCTGATATTGATGACGTATCCTAAGAATAGGTCAATATTAAAACCCCAGAGGATCCTCTTAAAGCCCTTTTCAGCTAATTTGCATAAAAATTAAATCCTTATTTTCATAAAAATGGAGTTGCAATTCAGAATAAGACTGACCTCTTTGGAAAGTGTTGAAGCCGCGTTACAAGGTGCTGTCATTAGATTGATACTGATTTTCCTGCCGACAGATTTTGGCTCCTTTCTGTGAAATCCACTTCTGCTAAAATCCTCTTTTCGTCCCTTTTGGTATTATTTAACTTGTTTCTCTCATTACTTTTCACTGCAGTACAGGGGAGTATAGGCCAGGGAAGCTGAACAGTTACATCTTGGGCATTATAAAACTTAGAGCAGTGTTTTTTGTTTCATATGAATGGGATTCTCATCATTCATATGGCAACAAGATCATGATTCTAACTGTATTTTTTCCAGAGATATTATCAGTTGAATACAGTCGGGATTATCATATTTATATGCAGCTGTTCTAGTTAAGCTTCTCCTCTGTGTTAAGTCTTATAATGTCTGATATATACAGTTTAAAGTGACTCACCTCCCCCAGCCTCAGCTTCCCTGCATTAAACAAGAGCCTGTACTCCAGTGAGAGAAAAAAGTTGCTGCCCCACACAGCAAATTGCTGTGGATAGACCGTGGCAGAAACGCCTCTTGTTTTTTCTGCAGCGTTTTTCACAAAGTCCGCAGCGTCCGCCAGCGTTTCCGTAGGTATAATTGACATGCTGCAATGTACAAAAACGTGAGCGTTTTTGAAATGACAGCTTTTCCGTTGCAGATTTTTTTTTTTTTTTTTTTTTCTACAATGTGTGGATGGGATTAGCCAGAATCCCATCCACTCTGCAGGTACTGTAAAACGCAGCGTTGTTTGCAAAACTTTGGGGCCGTTGGGGACTAATAAAACTGGGAATCCACTAGTAAGCTTTATTATTTCCTGGATGACCCCTTTAAAGGATACTGAAGGGACAGAACGTGAATTGTAGCGCAGAATTTCATGGAAAGGAGTCAAAATCTGTCAAAGTATATTACTACATTTAATAATGCTGCCTGTTCTCTGAATGTTTAGGTGCACTTTAGGTTTATTTCTCCCATATTCAAAGTGGTACGGCTTTGCGAAACATCCTTTCTATTGCTAAAGGTTACATGCGTTGGAATCCAGCTTTTCTTTCGTCCTGAATGACGATGGAGCATTAGATGCTTCAGTGTAACAAGGCAGGTTATGCCATGTTTTTGGGCAGCAGTCTCTGCAGAATATGTAACTATGCCCATATTGACAACCTCACAGCTATGACAGTAGGGGACGGCTGTATTATCTTTTGGCTACGCTACCAGTTTATAAGAAGTCACTTCTTCACGCTACTTATATCCCCAATTAGACTCTAAATAGCGCTCTTCATTCGGCTTTATCCAGGATGTTTACTGCTACAAGGCTCGGGAGCCGTCTCTCTATGAGATAGTGTGACAGACTGACAGTACATCCTGCTCATGTACAAGTAGATGCCGTATCATTGACATCTGCCCTAACTAGAGATTTAACAGGCTGCGACGTGCACTCACTTACATGTTTTTGTCAATTAACCCCACGAGTCAGACCGTACCCTTCTATAATTAAGATCCCACAACCAGTTACGCCACATCGTGCTGCTGCTTGTTCTTGGGATATATATACATTGTAATTATGGCACATATGTGGCACTTGTTGGAATTACTGTCTCCCAGCCAGTCCGTAATTATTATCCACAAGTTTTAGATGTTCTTCTGTTTCTGTTTAAAGGAAATGTCTAACAGACAACCCCTTTAATACGAGAGATCTGGCCTCCGAAGTTGACGTTTGACACTCATTTCTCTTGCAAATGTAATATCGCATGGTGACCATTTAGAGGAATGTCATTTATGTATTACATGGATGGTCAATTCCACCAGAGTGTGAGGCATTACTTGTTTGTGGCTGTGACATATATAGGGGGCATGCCTAGCTCTACAACATGCGTATGACCTAATGGGGCGTATGGGCAGGGCCTGTCTTAAGACCCCAAGTACATGACTGAGTGTGCTGTTTGAGGGGGAGCTGCGATGTTCCATTCTGATCAGATATAGAGCAGGTTCTATCCTGCTGCATGAAATTGGATTGGAACGTGACGGAACCCTTTATAAAAATGAATGCAGCATGGAAGACACTTGGATGATAATCAGATGTCATCTTGGTGTGATCCAAATACCTTTCTTTAAAAAATCAGAACCCGCTCGGCCCGCACACTTCGTCGTGTGCATAAGTACTAACGGGACAACCCCTTTAAGACTTGGTATTACAGTCATAATTACAGCTACCACGGGTGATGTCACCCAAACTTCCTAGACTCCTAGTTACAGAGCGATACACTGCTGCTTCCAATAACATCACAAAACTTAGCTGATTTTTGGAAGTTTAGGTAACCTTCAGAGCAGTAATGATGGTCATTATTGGTTATCAAAAAAGGGGTTGTTTGATAAGAGACAATCTGCCCACATGTCAATCACCTGACCCCCACAGGTTCACTCCTGGCACCCCAGCAAACAACCCCTGAGGGCCAGTCATTTGCCCTGCGGAAAAATGTTGGTTTACATGGCCATCCATGTTATGAAAAAATGGTTTGAGTCCACCAGAACAGAAGCCACTCTTCTACAGAATGCGTGAAAACGTGGAGCTTAAAATAGATGTAAACTTTTACGTATTTTTTCATAAATCCTTAATCTAGGTGTAGGGAAGAAACTTATATATTAATATAGCATATTAAAGAAAGGTTCCCATGTCTTCACTTATTTGCCTTATTCTGCCAATGATCAAATCTGTACAATAGAAGTCTATGGAGAGGGGTAAGGGGAGGAGAACTCCTCGAAACAGAGCAACAGCTTCTCTATAGAGACAGTTTTTTTTTTTTTTCATAACACAGTCGAGTTATCAGAAATTACTATCCAGCTTTCATTAAATGTTGTAGACGGATTCATTTCTCTGTCTCTCTCCTTCTCCTCTACCCTTCCCTCTCCATAGACTTTATTGTAAACTGACACTGCCTGTGTAGAGAGTATGGACTCAGAAATGTGAGTGAAATCACTCAGAAAAGAAGTAAAGGTAGGAGTAGTGGTTAGAGACATGGGCAGTTTTCTTTAGTGAAATATTTAGCAAAGTTTGTTCCCCTTACCCACACTATAGATTTATGAAAAAATACTTTAAATAAGTTTACTAGCACTTTAAATGCCCCATTTTACTAAGGCAAATGATCACATAGGGGCTCTTAGTCTTAAGAACTTGCTCCCCTGTCTATAATAAGTGATAGTTATACAGGTCATCCGTTCTAAGAGTACTTGAGAGATACAGATGCAGGTTCATGGTGGAGGAGAGGGGCGGACTACAATGTGCAGTAGTACGCAGCATCTCACAGGCAGTGTGTAGGCTCCAGTGAGACAGGACAGTATCATAATACATAATATCATGTATAAATGCTGAATTCCTTTTTAGATGTGATTGACCTAACTGGGGACGATAAGGATGACCTGCAGAGAGCCATCGCCCTGAGTCTGGAGGAGTCAAACAGGACGTTCAGAGAGACCGGGATTACCGATGAGGAACAAGCCATCAGCAGGTCTGTTAATAGTTCACTAAATGCCTTGACGTTATTGTGATCCCCTTCTCATTTTGTGTTACATGTCGCTGAATAAGCTGAGTATTGCCTGTTTCAGCCTACTAGATGGAGGACTCCATTGTGCATTGGATCTGGGAGCAAATAATTTTTTTTTCGTTTTCGTTTTGTGTCAAGCACTCATGGCTATCATTTCAAGTTGGGCAACAAAGTTGTAAATCATGTCTCAGTTTGTAGCCTGCAGGTATCTCGCTTTCCACTGCTTTAGTCGTCCACAAATGGTTTCCCTAGTCAACAACTGCAACATTGACACCTGGAGGCTAAAATATGGTACTGCAACACTTACATAAAAATAAAAATTCTTCCATTCTGGCGATGTGTTGTCCTCTATAACAGGTCACGTGTCTGCCGCAGACAGTCACTGGTCTAAGCAGCTTTTTGGACAGCTCTGTGGTCTCTCTTTTTTAACATTTTACTCCCTGTTGTTTTATAGCTTGGTATCCCCCTCAAAGTATCACATTTTCATTTATGTGTTGCATTGATTTTAATGTATAAGGTGAGGTTTGAAATTTTTAGGTCAGGATTAGGGTTGATCCAGCTATTGTGTAGGGAGGGGGAAGAGGTGATGTTCACATTGCCTGTTGTCAGTGGTGGAGCTTATCTTTATAAAGGTGTTGTCCTTGTAATCTGCCAGAGATAATAATGAGGTCACTGATGAGGAGTGATCTCTACAGAACAGGAAGTGTCATCGCATTAGGACGCTTGTGAAAACTGTGACATTATCTAGTTATCAAATACTAATTTCCTTATATAAATGTATTCAAAATTCTGCCTGCATATTGTTACCAGTGTAGTTGATCCCTGTCTACCCTGGGAAATGGTGTTTCCTATGTAATGTGTCTATGGACTAACTGAATAGGACAGATCATGGCATCAGTCATGTGACACTGGACATGTCATGCATACTTGCCGATCGTCTGGGCAAGTTGTCAGCTCAGAGTGGTGGCAAACCCTGCCCAACTGGGATAACTGTGAAAGACAAATGCTTGTTGTATCAGTCTCTCGTTGATTTGAGACTTCGCTGGCGTCCTCTGTGTGATGTTGGCATGTTGTTAATAAAGTTAGAAAACCGCAAAAATACTCAGACACACATAGCGGAGAAGGGTGCACACATGATGCTTAGATGTGCTCATGGTCCTAAATTTTCCTCAGTAATATTCTATTCACCTGGACAGTGAATGAGACATGACAAATGCTATGTGTATATTCTTCTGTGGATCCTTAAAGGGGTTGTCCAGTTCTGGACCAGAAAGCCAGTGGAGGTGAAACACACACAAAAAAAAACAAAAAACACAAACACATACTTGCCTGTCGCTGGTGCTCTGATGTCCGACGCTGGTGTCTGGTCCTGCAGCGCCTGTGAGCTTGTTCTGCGGTCACAAGCTGAGGACCCGGGACGTCGCTCACATCTGTCACGTGCAGCAAAGACTTCTGCCAAAATAAGTCCTGGGCACCACCGGACATGGTTTTTTTGTTTTCTTTTTTTGTTCACCTTCCCCAGCCTCCTGGCCCAGAACTGTAATTCCTGGACAACCCCTTTAATACAGGAGTAATCCAGACCATAGATACAGATTACAGCACCGCTATATGAGCAAAATGTGAAATACATGTATATTAGAAAAGTGTCTGATATCCTATTCTGAAAATAAACATGAAAACCGGAATACCCCTTTATACCCTTCCTGCTCAACAATGAGTATATTTGTCATGGGCAGGGGGCAGTCCATGCTCTAGAATGAATATATTCGACATGGTTATCTTGCGGACATTGCCAGTTTGCTTGGCCGATCACCAGCAGGCGCTCGGCTGACACACAGCTGGGTCACTGCCGCAACTGCCAGGGATGGATAACTCCGATCCCCAGCAGATTAACCCTCTACATGACACGGCCAATAGTTAACATAGCATGTAAAGAGGTTAGAGAGAAAGTTAGTTCCCTCTGCCGGCTCCTCTGCTGTGGGACGGCAATGGCAAACTGGAGGTTTGGTCGTAGCATCCTACACTGTCATGTACTGCCAGAACCTGGACCTAATAGTTTAAATGTCAGTGTATTGTACAAGCGATCAAGAGATCGCAGGTTCAAGTCCCCTAGTGGGAATAACCAAAGATATAAATAAAAAGAAAGGCAATAAAATGTTAAAAAAACAAAAAGCACTAAACCTATCACAATTTTACTTTATTATGTTAAAAATTAAATAAAAAACAAACTATCACATAATTGGTATTTCTGTATCGAAACCTGCACTAAAATGCTAGTATGTTATGTAACCTGTGAACACTGTAATAAAAATAACGCAAAATTTATTAAAATGAATAGTTTTGTTACTCATTTCCCAAAAAATAAGAAGTGATCAAAAAGTTGAATTACCGCAAAAGAATACAGATAAACTACAGTTCGTCCTGCAAAAAATATGCCCCTACTCAGCTCAATCAAGTGGAAAGTGAAAAAGTTATGGCTCTTGGAATACCACGATGCAAACATAAAATAATTATTTTATTAAAGTGTTATTGTGCAAAAGCAGTAAAACTTAAAAATACTGTCTAAATTAGGCATCGCTGTAATCTTACCGATCCACAGAATAAAATTAACATGTCATTTATACCGTATGGCGAGTGACATAAATACAAAACACCAAAAAATAGTGAAGAATCCTCTCCATCCCAAAAAAAAAAAAGTCAAGCCTTCATATGGATAAGTCAATGGAAAAATTAAGAATTTATGGTTCTCAGAAGACAGGAATGGAAAAAAAATGTTAAAAGTATGCAGTAGGCCGTGTCATGAAGGGGTTAAGTACCATGGTTAGAAATGGCACAAATACTTGCTTAATTCAAAGAAAAAAAAAAAAAACAGCGAGAACCACAGCGACAGATATTAACCCTACTCATTACTTGTTCCTCTTATGTACAGGGTCTTAGAAGCCAGCATAGCTGAGAACAAGGCCAGTCTGAAACGGACACACCCCGAGGTTTGGAGCGATTCTCCTAATCCCTACGATAGGAAGCGACAGGACAATTGTCCGGTGGGATTGAAGAATGTGGGAAACACCTGCTGGTTCAGCGCGGTCATCCAGGTGAGGAGTTCTTCATTGTATTCATTGCATTTTTATAGTAAACAAGGAAACCAATAAGAAAACTGTTCCCCTAAGACCCACCTAACCTCATCTCCTCATTTCTGTCAGCTGAGGCCTAGTCAGTTGTGTCTTATGTCTAGAGTTAGATTATTTCCACAGACCTTCTCCTGAGAGAGATATGATATGATATAATATATATATATATATATATATATATATATATATATATAACCAGACTGAGCCTAAACCACATGTGCTTGGGTATGAGGACAGTAAGAATAGATCTGTACCCACAGTTTTTGAAGATGTATAGCCACCTTGAAGAGGACCTGTCACCAGGTCAGAAATGTCCAGTGACATACTTCATCTCATAGGCGCTGTCAACCTGACCATTTTGGTGTTTCGTCCAAATCTGGTCAGCCTTTCCAAAGACTTAAAGGGAGTCTATCATTGGCAAAAACACTTTTAAGCTAATGGCACGTTGGAATGGCCTTTAAAAAGGCCATTCTTCTCCTACCTTTCCTTGTTTTCTTCTCCCAGCCCATTCCAAGATAATTCATTTCTTCATGTATGTAAATGAGCACCCGGGGCGTACCTTTTCTTCTGCGAGCACTCATCGCGTCGTCACTTCTTACCGCCCTTCATCAGTTGCGGAGACTCTCCTTTTGGTCTTCTTTCTTCTTGCTTCTCACTCTCAGCGAATTCTTGCGACTGCACATGCGCAATCGGCGCTGCCACGCTCTTGTGACAGACCACCAGAAAATGGCGGTTCGATTGCGCATGCGCTGTTGCGAGAATTCGCTGCCAGCGAGAACTGAGAAGAAAGAACGCCAAGAGGGGAGTCACCGCAACAGCCGAAGGGGCGGTAAGAAGTGATGACGCGATGGGTGCTCGCAGAAGAATAGGTACGCCTGGGTGCTCCGTAGTGCTCATTTACATACATGAAGAAATGAATTATCTTGGAATGGGCTGGGAGAAGAAAACAAGGAAAGGTAGGAGAAGAACGGCCTTTTTAAAGGCCATTCCAACATGCCATTAGCTTAAAAGTGTTTTTGCCAATGATAGACTCCCTTTAAGCCCGTTTAAAGAGGACCTTTCACGTCCTCTGCCACCGGCGGTATTATTTATCGCTAGAAAAATGACTCCAGTGTACTGTCAGCTTTCCCAGTGTGCGACCCGGTACCGTCAGAAGGGCAGCCCTTACAGCTCAGCGTCATCACTGGGAGCTAACGAATGCCCCTTGACGCTACTCTTCAATAGCTTTGTACTTGTCAGAGAGGGCGTTCCTTACCGCCCAGCAGAGACGCTAGGCTGTAAGGCCTGCCCTTCAAACGGTCAACTTTCTAGCGGTATATAATACCGCCCATTCCAGAGGACATGAAAGGTTCTCTTTAATTTTGATACAAGGTAGGGTCTACTAACCAAGTGGATGGTAATGCTGTGGTTTGTTTGGGGGAGGGGTCTCTGTGTGCTGTCACTCAGTGTTGGCTAGTAGACCCTAATTTACACCAACACTAAAAAGGGCTTCTATCTTTTGACGGATTTGGATAAACAAAACCTGAAAATGCTCAGGGTGACAGCACCGATCAGATGATGTATGTCATTGGGCTTTTTAGACTGGGTCCTCTTTAAGACTGGGTTTTCTAGCTAAGATTTTGAAAGATTTAGACTTCAGGTTGGTACAGATCTGGAAAATTCCTTCATACCATTCATATCCTAGTTAAGGCCGCTTTACATAGCCAGATCTCAGCCCCTGAAATGCCGATCAAAGAGAAACCCATTGGAGGATTTACACGTAGAAATAAGCCAGATGTGGTTGGCATTGATGGGGTTGTACGCACAATGCTAGCCTATAAGTCCTGTTGTGTGTTATGGGGGTGGTAAAGAATTTTGCAGTATTCTATAACAAGATGACACATTAGAAATATAGGGAGAGAGACCTTGAAGATATTTAGTAAGCGAGAGATCTAATGTGGCCTCGGCCAAGATTGTAACTCAACCTCCTGACTCATGGGAGTATCAGAGCCTGCTCATTTTATGTTTACCAACTGTACAGTGTGTACGTGGTCAATACAGTCATAAGCAGCATGCTTGAATGTCATATCATATCTCCAGTAGTAACCGATCTGTCTGCGGCCAGATTATTCATCTGCACTTATAAGAATTGTTTATTTCATTTAGAAACTCTAACTAAAATGAGTCCAAATTGGGCAAAAAAAGTTTCCTTTTTTTTTTGCAATTAAGTAAAGGTTCATATGTACAGCTTTGTACACTCATTGATAAAAAAAAAAAAAAAAAAAAAAATATATATATATATATATATATATATATATATATATATATATATATTAATACTGCACCAAGAAGTTTTTGGAATGAAATGCAAATCTCAATGTGACTGTAATGATATATGTACGTGATTGTAATATCAGGGTGAAGCTTGTTGGGGAAAATTGTCCATTTGGGCGGAGGATATAGAACCCTGTTGAGCCAACAAGATGAGAGTATGGTTGGGCATGGAGGTTCCATATGTATCTTGCACACTTGCTGAAGCTGGTTTCCCAGCTGGTCCCATAAATGTTCATTTGGAGATCAATATGGTGACCAGGCAGGCCAAGGAAGTGTTGTAATCTGGTGGAGACATCCCTGGCAATCCCTTTCTGGGTGTGGGTGAGGATTATCCTGCTGAAAAATGCCAGTTGTGAGCCCTGCCATGAGAGGCAAAACGTGGGTTTAGGATGTCCTGCATATATCACTGAAGCGCTCTCGACAAGGCCTCAATAGTCAGATCTGTCCGTTGTGAGATCCCGAACAGAACCAGGATTCATTGCTAAGGCTGATACAGTTCCAGCCCATAGCAGTCCAGTTTTCTTGTTTATTACACCACTGCAAAAGAAGGCGATGGTGGCTGGCTGTCAATAGCAGGAGGCAGGTCACTTCTTTCCTTTTCCAGGTAAAGACGGGTGTGAAATAAAGGCGACACCTGTGTCTGGATGAAGGGCAAGGAAACTGCAGGAACTGTTTGTTCTTGTTGGCAGACCAAACAATCATCTCTACAATCTGGGGCTGGCCAGAGCCTGTTTACTGTGTGTACATGCCCTTCTTTAACCACCGCTCCCAACAACTAGGGCAGACTGGTCAGGATGGCGGGCAGTTTGTCGGAATGACCATTCTTTTTGTCCAATGATGTGCCCCCTCTCAAAGTACACTACCCAAAAGAAGCCTCAGAGTCTTTAGATAGGGAAGCGGAAGACAACTGTTTCCCCTGCCTTTGCTGTATAGTACAGGTGCCTGGAGCGGCCCTGAATAGCTGATCTGTGCATGTGTAGTTCCCCTCTGCTGATCAGAGATTTATGGTCTATCCTAATGATAGACCATAAATAATAAAATAAATTAAATAAAAATTTTTGGCCAACCATGAGCAGTTTGAAAAACTAGTGGCTATTTTACAGAAATAAAGTGACAACTAGAAATAAAAGTATAAGAAGCTTTCCTAGACGGCTACAGTGCCGAAGTTAGGCCTCATTCACTTTTCCGCATTTCACGTGAATGTGCACGTATGCTATACGGGAAAAAAAGTTGTCCTTGAATTGCATGGACCTCATACGTCCGTGGATTGCGGACGACGGTGTGTGAACAATGGCTTAATTATAATGATTGCCTAAAATAGATTAATCTCTGCTGGTCATTTGGTGGATCCGAAAAGGAACTACTGTTGATGGATCCGTCAACAGCTGCTCATTGTCTACCAGTTCCTGCATCGCTTACGCACCAGTCTCTTTTTTTCCTTGTCTTTCGCCACCATTTCTGCCACCGCTAATTGAAGAGACGGCCTTATAATCTGCCGGTCACCTGCTCGCGTCTATTCCGTTCTGTTGATCTAAAAATGTTATGTTGGTTTGTTTACAATAAATGGTTCGGCTCCACTGAAATAACAGTCGCCACAAGTCCCGTAACAGATGGTAACAGATGGCGAACCATCCACGCTGCTGTCAGCTGCTGAGACGGGCTTGTTTGCCCTCAGTCACTGATACACATGCCGGTGTTGTTTAGTCTGACTTTAGCTGAAGGAATCCAGTGTAGGGTATGGGTACGATGGGTTATTTTGTGCGTTCAGGATCTTTTGCGCTGTATTAATGCAGAATCGTAAATGAGAATTGCGTGAATGACATAAGGTCGAGAGTGAGAACCATGTTACTGAAAGCAAACCTGATGGCTTCTCTGTGGATCCGGTTTATATGGCAGAATTATTTCACCCTTATCTGCAGAGAAATTGCTTAACCCCTTAAAGATTCCCGTTGCATTGACAATAGTTTTGTAGGAAAAGATTCAGTATAACTTGTTTGTTAAAATCTCTGCTCATTCTGGGTGTAAGAGTCCAGTGGGCGGGTCTACTCGGTAATTGACAGCTATCTCTGTATGCACGCTAATAGAGGGAAAGCTGTCGGGAACTAGTAGGATCACCCACTGGACTACTAAGCCCAGTGAGCAGAGAATTAAAGTAGTTTTCCAGCCCCATAATGAGTTTTCATCCATAGGGTAGGTCATCAGTATGTAATTCATAGGGGTGTGACAACCAGACCCTACACAAATCAGGTGCCGGCAGCTGCTAGTGGACAGCGGGTAAATGTGGAGCTACTCATATTGAAGCAAGGACCTGTTCACATCATATCTTTTACATCCATTTTCCACTTCATCCACCATCATGGCCCAAGTGGAGGATGATCCTTGACCTTTGCAGGGACAGGAGGCAGAGACCCTTCCCTAGTCTCTTTCTCCAGTGTTTCTTGTCCTTGCAGGAGTCAGGTAGTAGAGATACTCTGTAAAGGGGTGGAGTGGGAGATGTTTAGGGGCTCCTATCTGTATGGTGGGACCTCGATCACCATCAGCCTTCCTGGTCTCCTTTTCTCCTCTGGGGCTCAGAGTGGTCTCCATTGCCTGGTCCCCAGGGGTTGTGCCGGCCTCTCCTTCCTGCGGCTCCTGTGTGGCCAAAGTAGGAGAGGTGACCGAGTGACTTCAGGATACACGTGGTTTGCGTGGCTGTGATCTCACTTCCGGCTGCATCCTTTGCGATACTGAGGCTCTGGCGGTTCCTTGTGTCACAGATTCAAAAAAAACAATGTAAATGGATGGCCATTCTTTTACATAGAGGTTTACTATGGTTTGGTATGATGGCTATGTTAGTACCTTGTATACAATTCTGGTATTTAATGTCTTTTTGTGTTTTTTGTTTTTTTTTCTTTTTGACTGCTGATACCAGTTATCTGTAAAAAAAAAAAAAAATTAAGAATTTTGATTTTTTTTTTTTTTTTTGCATTAGTATCTCTAAATTTAAGTCCTACTAAGCAGGTTAACCATGTGGTTGCTAGATCAGTGTAAGGCTACATTCACACAATAGAGCCCTGCCGAGTGCACACTCATAGGTAATCTGATTTTATGGGTCCCTCATAGACATAAGTAATAGAAATAGAAGGTTCTATTTTTTTTTTTCTTGGATCTTTGACACAGACCATTAAAACAATGGCCATGTGAATAGATCCATTAAAGTCTACGGGTCCAGGTGGTGGTCTTTAATTACAACAGCTGGCACTTGGCCGATGAGCCCTAATGCTGATAGACATCCTATTAGGTGCTGCATATATAAGGGCAGCAATTTATGGGGAACAGATCTATATTCCTTATTAGCCAAAAAGGCACAAAAATATAATGCCATTTAGCTAACAATAGCGGCCAAAGAATACAGTGGACACACAGTGATAAATCTGTTGTGTTCTTGAGGAGAGCGCCCCCTACATAGGGCAGCATAGTCTTGTGACAAATATGCTTTAATATCACTGACGCAGATTGGTGGGTCATTGGCTCTTTCGTAACCTTTCCTCAAGCTGATTAGGTAAGCCTGAAGCGTCACAAACATGGCGGGCGTTGACGTGGGCCTTTTACAGCTTCCTAGAAACCTTTGGACATCGCCCAGGCTGTTATTTTATATTTGGCGGTGAATACACCATGTAAATTAGTTTATTAAAAGCATTGGCTTGTACAGGACGGGTACTTGTGCCAACCAGTTTTCTCCAGCGATGAGAGATGACTCTTGTTAACTGGTTGGTGGGTGAGACCAATGTCTTTTTTTATTTTGACAACTGTGAAAAGTAGTTGGTGACAGATAAGTCTCCGGCTACGCTAAAGCTAAAATAAAGCTGAGGAAATGTGTAAGCCTGACCGTGTTGTGACATGATGTGGAGAGCGTCCATTGCCGAGATATGCTCTCCTGTAAAAATGTATTGTATAGGTGACTGTTTTTGTAATATGGTCTACCTAGACTGGATACAGTCTGCAAACAGTTTCCTCGTACACTGGGATCTTCCTGGTGCTGATCCTCCGATTCCCAGTATCCTCTATTTCTATAAAACCAGCCTCCAGCTTCTCAGACTACGCTGTGTTTTGTAGTCTGGACACTCCCCTCTCTTGAATAAACCAGCACTGATAGGGTCTCAGACTACCAAAGCACATAGAAGCAAAGTCTAAAAGGAAGTCTTAGCTGCCCATAGCAACCAAATACAGAATAGCTTTCAATACTTATTGTGCTTTTGGAAAAAATGAAGCTGCACTGCCATTGCTTGCTATGGGCAACTAAGACATTTTTCATATATCTGTCCCCATTATGTATACAGTAGTCTGTGAAGCTGGTGGCCATTTTACAGAAATAAAAAGCGGACTGGAGAACCAGCACTAGAAAAATTAAAAAGGAGAGTACCCGGTATTTTAACTATACTTGATACATTTATTGTGAACTGGCGTGACCTTAAAGGGGTTGTCCAGGATATACAATTTTCAGTAAGTGGCTGGAGAAGGTGAAAAAAAAACTACAACAAAAAAAAATATTCACCTGTCCCCGTTGTTCCAGTGTCCCCTGCCGCTGTCTGGTCCAGCGGTGGTCCAGTTCTTCTTCCGGCGGAAGTCCTCACCTCACATGACTGCTGAGACCAATCTGTGGCCTAAGGAAAGCGATGAAGGCTAAGGTGATGTCCTGCATACTTTCCTTAGGCCGCTGATTGGCCGCCTTAGTCATGTGAGGCGAGGACATCCGCTGGAAGAAGCATCGGGAGCAGCAGGACCAGAAAGCGCCGAGGACAGATGAGTGTGTGTGGTTTTTCGCCTTTTCCGACCTTCTTGCAAAAATTGAATAACCTGGACAACCCCTTGAAATATCTTTATAAGCACCTGTACAGTCAGTCTCTTAGAATTTAGGGATTGTCTTAAGTAGATAACCCTTATGACATTTCGTAAGATCACTGTGTGACCTCCAGCAATCTGCGGTAATCGCAGAAGAAATCACAACGAAGTGTTCGATTTCCCTGCAGTGCCACAACAGGACAAATGAAGTATTGCATGGTGCCCGTTGAAATACACATTGCTTCTTCAAGATAGGACATACATAGTGGTCCTACACTGCTGCAGTTGTCTTTTATCATATGTATATGGGAGGCTTAAGAAGTGAAAGGGCAGCTACAATCGAACATGGTGACGCAAGCAGGAAAGATGAGTGTTTGCAGGACAGATTCACGTACGAGAAACCATCATGGTGTAGTTTGTCCGTCATCGTTGTGACTTTCATTGCGTTCATTAATTCCGGGTGTAAATTATATGACGGACGACTGTCTGATGGAATTTTCTGTAGTTTTAACTTTCTTGTATCTTTCTCTTTCAGTCTCTCTTCAATTTGCTAGAATTTCGCAGGCTAGTTTTAAACTACAGCCCCCCTGCCAGTGCTCAGGATGTTCCACGAAACCAAAAGGTGGGTGTACATGTTCATTATATGTGTGGGTATGCTTCCTGTATGAGTCATGCAGTTTTGCCATTCCCCCTGCAAAACGAAATGCTGAAAATTTCATTTTGTGACAATCTTTTACATATTAGAGCATCTCTTCCCTTTGTGCAGTCCCTACTTGTTAGAATCTTTTTACAATAAGTGTCCCCCATGCAGATCAATGGAGGACAGAGGTCCTATAGAGAGGAAATCTTTGTAGTCACAGCAGTCCCCTCTCCCTTAAAAGGATTCTCCATGCAGTCACGGTTTGGTGTAAAACAGTCTATCCCCATGCTCTGTTATACTGTACAGCCCCAGTCCCCGTTCTAAAAACACAGAAGATGGCGTGCCCGGCTGCTTTATTTAGTGAATGGACCAGTTAGGACCAGCAGGGTGCCTACTCAACCACCCCCTCCATTGCTGGGTACGGGGGTACCCCATACTGATGATCAATGGTGGTCCCGGTTGGTTGGCCCCCTACTAATGCTGGATTCACACCCTGCGTTGGAGTCTCCATACCTGTATGATGCATGCAGTCAGCAAAATAACAATTCAGCAACACAATCCTGCAGTGTTTGTCTAGCAGTTCATACCTTTTCACATAGGATTTACATGTAACTTACATTCAGCTGGTGTTAAAGAGTGGTTGCCGTTTTCTTCTATGCTTTAGGAACATAGGAATCTGCCTTTCATGCGTGAGCTGCGGTATCTCTTCTCACTACTGGTCAGTTCTAAAAGGAAATACGTGGATCCTTCCAGGGCGGTGGAGATACTTAAGGACGCCTTCAAGTCTAATGATTCCCAGCAGGTGAGCCAGAAACCTTCCCATATAACATATTGGTCAGGTGTCAGCAGCATGGACACTGCGGAATAGCTTAGTGTTAGTGTATGGCCAGACAGTGTGGCAACCGCACATGGCCAAAGCTCCAACTGCTGCACCCAATAGATTTGCAATTTTGCAGGCAAGATTGACTCTGACTCTACTGTCAGGAGGGCGGTGTCAGGCAGGAGCAGACAAGAGGTGTCATTCTGAGCTCTGCTAATGGCTGCCTCTGATTGGAGCTCTGAATCACTCCCCCTGCCTGACACCGCCCTCCTGACATTACAGAGCATGAATTGCACATCAGACACCAAAACTAACTGGGCTTGTTCCTCAGGAACGGTGGGGGCTAGAGAGAAAATTCCAACTGTTCCGGAATCAGTGGAGTGGTGCCTATTAATAGATGCTGAGAACTAGAATTGGTGGAGGTGGTGAAAGGTCCTCTTTAAAGAGGACCTGTCGCACCCCCTGATGCATTAGTGTCAAGTTGAAATTCTTTAGCATTAGTGTATGGTTCTGTTGTTATTTCTGGAAATGTATAAATAAATTGAATGTCTTTACACAATTTACAATTAGTACTGACTATTTCAGGCTATGTAGCAACATGATGAGTATAACCATAATCTCCTGAACAGCAGGGATCACACAGAGACTTGTCTTCCTCCTATAATGAAATAAATTTGGGTGAGCCTGATGTAGATCAGATCGGGGACTTGTATATGGACAGACATATTTTCATCATCCTTGATCTGTTTCTTCTTTTCTATAGCAAGACGTCAGTGAATTCACACACAAGCTGTTGGATTGGCTAGAGGACGCTTTCCAGATAAAAGCAGAGGAAGAAAGGTGAGCGTATGTGGTTTATTCACCTGTCTCTGGGTTAAATGTATCACAGAATTGATCAGATATTACATTAAAGAGGACCTTTCACTATCTCCACCCACTTAATTTCAGTAGTTGGAATTTTTTCTCTAGCCCCCACCATTTCTGAGCAATTAAGGTTATTTGGTACTCAATATGCTAGTTAGACACTCTACTGTCAGGTGGGTGGTCCAAGGTTATCTGCTCCAGCCCAGGACCACCCATCTGACAGTAGAGCGCCTAATTAATATAGTAGGTGCTGAAAATAATAGAAATGATTGCTCGGGAATGGTGGGGGCTAGACAGAAATTTCCAAGTGCGCTGGAATCAGTGGAGCAGTGTCTATTAAGAAATGAAGTGGGAGGAGGTGGAGAAAGGTCTTCTTTAAATACACGGCACACTTTCTGTGAGGCTCAGGCCTCCACAGTTTCTAGGGCATGCAGTGTTTTTCCCATATTGCAACATAGACTGGTGAAATTTACCTTGTATGGTGAGAGAAAAAAAAATTCAGCCAGGAAGGCCCATCTGAAAAAGGGGAATGTGCTTTATATGGAAAACCAGCAAAGTACCATGACCCCCATAGAATCCTCCAGAGGAGTTCTCCGCTTTGGATGATCCGACTTGAACATAAGCGTCCCCCTGCTAGGACATATCACAGGATCATTTAGTCTAGATTTTAGACCCAGAAACGTCTGGTAAGTATGGTTCCTATGGGTAACATGGTTCATGAGCAAGGCTTAGGTGCCCATACGATTAGACTGTAGGTCATAAAAATGGGCAATATCAGATATATTGTTATGAGGGCATTGACATTGCTCCAAAGGAGTAAACAGGAACACCCTTATTGCTCCAAAGAGACATTTTCACATTGACAAAAATGGTGATATCTCAGCAATGGAGGCAGCAATTCACAAGGGGAAAACTCTGATTCAGGTGACCCTAACCTAATAATCTATCTGCAGGCTCAGTTCTGATGACACTCCCTTTTAAGCCCAAAATAGACCTGCACTGATGCATCCAGTGTGAACAACCTCTTACTCTCTATCTGTACTGATCAGTAGTGTGCCTCACGCTCCTCTCCTGTGTTCTTACTGTGGACTATTCCCAGGCAGCGATCAGTTTTGTTCCTGTAATTGGCTTTTTTCGCTGTTTAGTAAGTCAGTCAAGATCCCGAGCACTGCCCTTGGGCTGTGAACATTTCCTGACGATTGAAGAGCTAAGTGACATGCACATTACACTCAAGGCTGGAGGCAAAGTGAAGCAGCCATGACATGTCAAAGCCTTCATCTACTCTTCACAGGGAAGGTTATTCAAGAACTCGAGGAATCGGATTTGCTGGATTGAGAATGATTTAATCTTGCGTCGTGTTTCTGAATATCTACATTCATGGTTCCTGAGATTTATATTAAGATGCTGAAAATTCTTAAAGGAGGCAGTCAGCCACTGACTATTAGGACATATTAACTACTAGAGGCCAAGAGCTACGTTAACCTTTACCATTAACCCATTCCCGCGTCCACCTTACTATTATGGCAGATGTCGGGTATTTAAATATGGTTGCCGCTCAGGAGCTGAGCAGCCGCCATAGCCGCCAGGTCTTTGATGTATTATACAGCAGAGACCTAGCACTAATGCCTGCCATCAGTGCCCGAATTGATATTGGGCATTAAGGTCCCCAGTGTTGCATGGGTGCTGCCATTTTGGGGAGGATCCCCTTTTCCATGGACAAGATCCAGGGCCAGCGATCCATTGGCTTGACTGCTGGGGCCTATTGAAGGCCCCCATGTTTGTCTGGCATTCATGCTCTATGCAGCCTGTAATACAAATGCTGTCAATTTGCAATGCATTAGCATAGTAATGAATAGCATTAGTGATCAGGTCTAATAATTACAGTATAAAAAAAAATTAACTAAAAATTGGAATCTTCCCCCTTTCCCTAAAACACATATAAAAGTACTTGAATACACATACACATTAAGTATCCCTGTGTCTGAAAACACCTGGCATACAAAATCCTAAAAGAAAATGTTTCCATACAGTGAATTGCATAGCGGTGGTTCCGGTGAACTGTGTCGCTGCTCATTCTCTATGGCACTGTACCTATAGTTCTTAGTTCTGTAATGGCAGAACTATGGGCACCATATACATGAATCCTATTTGACAACTCTTGAGGGAGAGTCTCGAAGAAGGGAACAAAAAGCAATGGATATGGCGCAGTTTTTTTTCTTGTGCCCATCCGTTTACATAGGGTTGCCCCCAAGCTACAGCATTTTGATTGTATATATAATGTTAGGGCTCCCTTTAGCAGATTCAGATCCTCTGTTTCCCCAATTCAGACCACAGGCCAGCCCTGCCCTTGTAGAACATTGTCTGCAGCAGCATCATCCGGGAGCCGAAAAAACGCAGGAACAGGGAGTGGTGGCTATTTAGGTCACTTGGGAGATTTGCCAACTCTTCCGGGAGTCTGGAGAATTCGCAAGTATTACAGTGCTTTATGTCTCATCTTTCTTTACGAGTTTCCACAAAGAGATGCAGATCTTAATGTACATCAATTTGTTCTAATATATACAATTGTGCCGCATCCTGGCACCGCAGGGATAGTTTATACTGTGTTTTCTATGGGTTTCAGATGGACCTAAAATTAAAGTGGTATTCTATTATTTTCAGGTTTCCCTCTATTCACAGTATAGGGGATAACTTGCTGTTCAGTGGGGTCTGTCTGCTGGAACCTCCACAGATCAAGAGAACAGGGGTCCCATACTCATTGTTAATAGAGCAGCAGGTGAAGCACGTGCACAGCTGCTCCATTCATTCTCTATGGAACTGCAGCAGTCCCATAGAGGTGAATGGAGTGGCCAGGTGTATGGGGACCCTGTTCTAGTGATCGGTGGGGGGGCTCAGCAGACAGACACACAATGATCAGGAAGTTAGCTCCTGTTCTGTGCATAGGCGGTAACTTGAAATAACCAGAATTCCCCTTAAATGGGCACCATTTTCTCATACGTACTTTAGTACAGAAGTCGTTTAGGCCTCATCCAATCCAGCCATTTTATGTCACTTAATATTAAATGGAGTCATACTATGTCATCCATAGAAGTCTAGGAGCCCATACTTCTGCACGCCTGAGCATTCTATATCTGTGAACCATGCAGTTTTAGGATGGCAACACATCAAGATGTATTACAAGCCTGGGGTCAGCAACCTTTGGCTCACAAGGAGCTGTGAAACTACTCCCAGCATGCTCCATTCACTTCTCTGGGAGTTCCAAGAACAGCAGAGCATGTATGCATGCTGGGAGTTGTAGTTTCAAAACAGCTGGCGTGCTGAAGGTTGCCTACCCCTCTTGTAAGTGATTCCCAATGTAATATGTATGTATATGTGTATATATTAAATTTTTTTTGTTTGCTCTGTCAGAGATGGAGAAAAGCCAAAGAACCCAATGGTGGAGCTGTTCTATGGCCGTTTCCTGGCAGTGGGCGTGCACGAAGGTTGGTATTTGCAGGGTTGTGCATCTGTGTTATTCTTTGGAGGGGCCTCTCGGCATATCAGTTTCTGTCTCCCATTGTATTCAATGGGTGGCAGAGATCTGAGCAGTATGCTAAAAAAAAAAAAAAAAAAAAAAAAAAAAAGCATCCCGCTTGATCTTGCTGAAGATTCTGTGGCTTATATAGCTTCAAAGTCCACATTCAAGACAGCCCGCTAAAAGCTGATGCTCTGCTTCTACTGTCTGCCACGTGGGGGCAGAAAATGAAGAGGAATCTGAGGTAGATGTCCATCTCAAATTCCTCCTCGTTTTCTGCCATGTGTACGTAGCCTTAAAGGGGTTGTCCCACCAAGTGAAGACTGCAGAACCTTTCTCCTGCTCCACATACAGCCTAAGCTCAACAAGGCCGAATGTGGTCAGCGATCCCATTCACTTCAATGGGAGCGCTGACCGCCACCAGTACTGCCCACATTCATCCTGACTGCGTCTCCACTTTGTAGGACGACTCCTTTACTTCTCTAGGTGGATACCAGCAATGCGAGGCCCGATCCCTGGTCAATCAGTATTGCCGCACACTAGTGAATAAAACATCTGTTTTCACTTTTTTTATGGTCCATTACATATAGGTTGTACAATGCTATACGTACTGTACTATATTGCAATACTATATGTAAATAGACATGAAGTACCAAAATGGCCATGCAATGAAATTACAATCCCGAAAACCACACACACCGACCTAAAAGGCATGGATTCATGAATGATAACTGTCCAGTGGCATATATATTTTTAATATATTTTTGGTTTGTCACCTTTTTTGCCGCAATCCTTGCTGGACCGTAGAAATTTTGCTGCAGTTTTGTGAAAAGTATTGTAAAGGAAAGAGCAAAATAAGCCCTTGTGCAGTCGTAGCTGCAGCCTGAATACATAGGGTCTTTTGAATATATTGAGGACCCTTGAAAGGGTGGACCTCTCAGCATCTTTGGACGTCTCAGGAATGGGCGCGCCTAGCCTTTGGCCCCTGGAAGCCACTGGGTAAACCTAAATTTTTATATTGCACCATCAGTAAAAGCTATGTATAATCTTATGATGGGGAAATCCGTGATCTAAAGGAAATGTATTGTTTTTCAGTTGTGTGACGTATTTGCCATCTGTAACGTCTGATTGTTTCTCGCCAAGGAAAGAAATTTGAGAACACAGAGATGTTCGGGCAGTACCCTCTCCAGGTGAATGGCTTTAAAGACTTACACGAGTGCCTGGAGGCTGCCATGATCGAGGGAGAAATTGAGTCATTACATTCGGAGAACTGCAGCAAGTCTGGTCAGGAGGTGAGAACGTCATCGTAGCGTTACCTTGTCTCTTATGTATGCGAGTGTTTGAGATCTAGGAAAATACATGCTGTATGTGATTCATAGAAGAGGTATTTATAGGGCACATCGGATTTACAAAAACTCATTTTTCATTGCTATATTAGGAAACTAATAGTTTGTAGTTTAGGTTTTATGTCAAAATTCTGAAAATGATCTGAAAACAGGGTTAAATATTAATAAGAATCCCTAGAAAATCCATGAACAATATGACTGTATAACAAAAAAAAAAGGCAGATTCTGCCTCAAATTCGTTGCCAGATTCCACCCTGATTGTTTTAAGTTGTTTCCATGGCTCAGAGGAGAACGCTGCAAAACTAAGCATCCTGCTCGATTTTGCTGCAAACTCCGCAGCTGATCAGCTGCAGAACCATCGGGGCAAGATAGTAAGCTGTTCATCCCCATTCATCAAAGCCGTAGGGCCCGAAAATGATGGGAAAGTCTGCCTCAGATTCTGTTTAATTTTCCGACGTCTGAACAGACCCTTAGTGAATAGGACAAAGTTATTAAAATGTTCTAAAAATGAAATTGGCTTAGTTGCCTATAGCAACCAATGCAGCGTTCATCTTTCACCAGCTAAATATGAAATGAAAGCTGTGCTGTGATTGGTTGCTAAGGGCAACTAAGACAGTTTTGCTTTTAGACCATTTTGAAAAATCTGCACCAATGGGTCTGTTTTAATGGCCATCAAAATGGATTTGCATCTTAGTGATGGCCATTAAAATCTGATAGGTGAATTGGGTAAAAAATAAAAAAAAAATGAAATTCATAATTTTTTTTTTCTAATGGTCTTAAAAATGAATGCAAAACAGATGACACTCGGCCGTCAAAAACAGACAAAGAAATGCAAAATGGGTGCGCAATGGCCTGTTTTCATGGTCAGAAACTGACACCGCTGTAGTAGTTACCACGCAGAACATTTGCCCTTGTGCTATAGGGCACACCGTACAGCGGGGTCACATCTCAGTACTGCAGCGTTACGCCATAACACGGTGTACTGTTCTCACTAATTCCTCTGTGCTGGACAGTGTGACTCTGTCTATATAGAAGTACAGCCATAACCGGCCTATTCCGCCTTATCAGGAGGACATATCATTTATAGTCTGGGCTGTCACCTCTGATTATATCACCACGTGCCTCCTGAAATAGCAGCCAGAATAGGATTTTGCTAAAATAAAGTTTGTCTTGCTTAAAGGAATAGTAAACCTAGAATGATGGAAGTAAATTGAAAAAAAAAAAAATTTAGCCAAAATGTTCCAATAAAACTCCTACATTCCAGTAAGCGTTCTTGGCGAAACCTTGCACAAAACATAGGTGTTAGAGGGGGTTTTTAGGCTTAGTAATTGGTGACCTATCCTAAAGAGGATCGGCAGGGGGCTGATACCAAGGGAACCTGTCAATAAATTGTTTGAAGAGGCCACCACTTCTTCTGTTCTTACCAAGAACAACACCGTACAATGGATGTGCTTGGATTGCAGCTCATCCTCATTCAGTTGAATGGGACAGAGATGAATGTGGCATCACATGGCCTGTGAAGTGGAAGTTTCAACCAGCTGATCAGTAGGGGTCCTGAGTGTTGAACCACCGCTCATCTTCAATTTACGACCTAAGTCCTATGACCTACAACCCCTGTAATTTCTGTCTGACCCCTTTCATTTTACTCTTTGGTGCTGTTGCCTTACAGAATTTGTCACTGCGCTTTTTTTTTTTTTTTTGTTTGTTTTTTTTTGTTCCTTTACCGAAATATAAAAAACTGAATTCCTAACACAGGTCTGAACCCAGGATTAATTCTTAGTTGCTTTTTAATGTAGTATACAGTATTGTATCCAGAAAAAAAAAGCCCTGAACTCCATACACAGTAACATTCAGTGAGAGGCATGAACATCTCTCAATACAGAAACAAGGGGAAGAGTGAAAAAAAAAAATGCAGGATTTCACAGAAAGGAGACAAAATCTGTTAATAAAGTATATTACAAAATGTTTTTATGACACAAATACTGCCAGAAAATCAAAAGTTGTCTGAAAGATTAGTTACACTTTAAGTCTCTCTATTAGGTCTCTCTATTAGGTCTCCATAGATGGCTCAGCAAAAAAATTATTGGATACTTGATGCAAAGAAGAGTCCTATCATGTACCATGCTGCCTTACGAGACATTATTTGCTTCTTTCCCCTCAGCACTGGTTTACAGAACTGCCGCCTGTATTAACCTTTGAGCTGTCCAGGTTTGAGTTTAACCAAGCTTTAGGAAGACCGGAGAAGATCCATAACAAGCTGGAGTTCCCTCAGTGTTTGTATATGGACAGGTAAGCCCTCTGACGGACATCAAGCATATCAACACGGCCTCCGTTGGCTTAGTTATACTTTGGTATTCCTAAACACAATAGCATAGTCTTGTGCGCTATTCCATCCATCCATCCATACATACGTCCATAGGTCCTGTAAAAATAAAGTAATCTGCACAGTATACATTGGAGCAGATTTTTGAAGACTGGTGAAGGGTGTGCCTCATATATGACTGGGTGCACTCCTCCTCATAAATGAGGTGCACCCTCTGCCGGTCTGTGAACTTAGATTTCTGGCGTAAAAGATGGTAAATTGTTTAAAAAAAAAAAAAAATTTGCGCAAAAAAAAAATAAAAATTAGACTTTATATGCCTTGTACACCACTTTGGTGTACTAGGCATAATAAATCTGCCCCAATATTTTTAGCATGGGAGCCTAAGGGCAACATATGGTACTGTATGCCTGTTTGTCGCCAAAGGGAGAAGTTGAGAAGTCATCTTATGTATATACTTCAAATGTACTTTGCAAACGCAGTGTGAATAGACCCCAAGTAATCATTTACTTGCTACTGTACTGGTAATAATATAATCACAATGACATTTTATTGTATTTTTTTTTTTCTTAGGTATATGCACAAAAATCGGGAAATTACGAGGCTTAAACGGGATGAAATCAAACGTCTTAAAGAGCACCTTACGGTTTTACAGCAGCGGCTAGAAAGGTATCGTGGGCTCGCTAGCAATGCAACTCACAGCCTAGATCTTCCCACAGGGTGTAGCCATAGGGTCCATTCAGATTGACATGGAATGAAAAAAAACTGTGTGGAGTTTGTTGCAACTACACCGCAAATCTACAGAAAAAACCCTCTTTTGTATTTATATACAGATTTTGTAGTATTCTTCACATGTTTCTTATGTACAGCAAAGGGGGAAATCCAAAAAAAAAAGAATTGACATACTGTGGCTTTAAAATCCTTACATAATTATTTATTTAGCTTACTTATATAGCGCCATCATATTCCGCAGCGCTTTACAGACATTCAGTCACTGTGCCATATAGGGCTTACAGTCTACATTCCCTATCAGTATGTCTTTGGAGTACCTGGAGGAAACCCACGCAAACACAGGGAGAACATACAAACTCCTTACAGATGTTTTGCTTGGCAGGATTCGAACCCAGGACTCCAGCGCTGCAAGGCTGCAGTGCTAACCACTGAGCCACCGTGCTGCCCTTACATAATGTCATATGATGCAGATTTCTGCCCAAAAATCCAGGCAGCAAATCCACAACATTTCTGCTCTGTGTCAGCATACCCATAACAAAATTGCTCCCCCTATATTTTTTTTTTTCTTCTTCCTTCAGATTCTTGGTCATCTATAGGGACAGTACTTGGCACAGTTTATATATTTGGGTGCCCATTTGTTGGGTGCTATATTTATTTGGGGACTATGTAGAGTCTTTTATGCATATGTCCATCCTTTTACAATGTTATGTCTCCTTTCGTGTTTCCAGATACTTAAGTTATGGTTCTGGCCCAAAACGGTTCCCCCTGGCAGATGTGTTACAGTACGCCCTAGAGTTTGCATCCAGCAAACCGGTCTGCACTTCCCCTGTGGAGGATATTGATACAAGTGCCCCACCTAGTGGTTCTGCGGTCACACAGCCCATGCAAAGGTACGTCTTGTGCTCCAAAAAAGCCGTCCATCTGTTTTTGCCATGAATGTTATTGTATTTAGTTTGGTTCCTGATCCCGTTCTTTAGGGTTCCAGCAGGCTATGGTAGAATAGTACTAAAGTTTCACTCCCGTTTTCAGAACCTTATGACAGTATCACGTTCTGTATGCTGTGACCCCTACCTGTTGTACACGGTGACCTTCTGGCCGCCCTCTTTGGCAAGATGGACCACATACAGGGACAGATAAACTGTCTAACTTTTAGACCGTGTAAAGTTAAACTAGACAGTCCTAAACTGCGACACATTTATCAAAGTGTCTGATGTTTTTTGATATATCTGTCGTATTCTTAGTCTAGTCTAACTTTACACTTCCTATTAGTTTGCTTAGTTTACGACAGAAACATGCGCTATGGCATCACAGCTTAGACTACACCCAACTTTTGAGAAACCATGCCTCTTTTTTTTAAGCTAAAAACCTTGATAAATGTGGTGCACAGCAGACAGTTTTTTGGCACAAATTACGCCAGAATTCTGGCACATATTGCTTGATAAATCTCCCCCATGTCTTTGTGTGTGGACAGGAAGTCAGTTTCTATATATTTTTTTCTCCGAAAGCCTTTGATGTGAGTTTTTTTTAGAAAGGAATAGAGAAACCGACGTCCTGTCCACACACGAGATGCTCTGCATTGAAGAACATGTCACATGACACAGCTGAGGACCAGAATGAACTGGCAAAATTGGTTGTCCCGTTATGGACACTTATCCCATGTCCTGTGGATAGGGGATAAGTGTCTGCTGGGAGCCTGATCACCAGATAACCCAGCGATCAAGGGGGCAGGGGAGCCAAAGTGAATGGAAGCGCCAGTGCACTGTGTGTGACCAGTGCTCCATTCACTGCTATGGGCTGCCGGGACTGTAATTTCCAGCAGTGTCTGGAGCCCCACAGAAGTGTCTGGAGCCCCACAGAAGTGTCTGGAGCCCCACAGAAGTGTCTGGAGCCCCACAGAAGTGTCTGGAGCCCCACAGAAGTGTCTGGAGCCCCACAGAAGTGTCTGGAGCCCCACAGAAGTGTCTGGAGCCCCAATTGTGCAAGAGCACTTTTTAAAATGACAGATAATAACACAGAAAATGTTTATTAAAAAAAATCGCCAAATATTCTTAAAAAATTCTTTAAAAAAATGTTTAACATAAAACATAAATCCTATTTTCTGGTGACTCGTTCCCTTTTAATGCATTAATAACCCTTTGAATTCTTGTAGCACAATGGATCATCAGGGGTCATCTTCATCGGGCGAGACCCAAGCAAACCAGCGCACGGTCATTCACAAACCATTCACACAGTCCAGGATACCTCCGGATTTACCTATGCACCCTGCACCGCGGCACATCACTGACGAGGAGCTGACAGTATTAGAAGGGTGTTTGCACCGGTGGAGGACAGAAGTGGAAACGGATACAAGAGGTATGATCTGTGCAGGTGTCTGGGCATGCTGCAATTGCTCTGGTTTGGCTATTTGCATTGCACAGGGATGAAATCTGCAGGAATTTCTACATTTTGCTTCAGATTTGTGGGAATAGTCCATCATTGTCTGAGCCTTATCTTCATTTCAGAAGTTTTAAATGGAGATCTGTGATGTTGCAAGTTCAGATCATTAGATCCATGGTTGGGACAGAATTTGCAGCTGTGATACGGGTCATGTTATATTGCTATGTTAATGAAGTAGAGGGACATTGTAGATGTAGCAGTTTTATTATTTGTTACAGTTTATCATGCTTACAAAATGGCTTAACAATGAATTAATTTTCTGTAAATCCTCTTTACTCACATATTACTAATACGTGCTCTGTTTTCAGACTTGCAGGACAGCATAGGGAGAATACATCGGACCATAGAACTTATGTATTCGGACAAGTTGATGACACAAGTAAGATATTATATTTTGCTTGTACCGTACCATAATTATATTTTCCTTAAAGGCCACATATTCATGCTTAGATCCATAATGATAATTGCCTTTGTTTTGTTATTTTGGGAAGTGTTAAATCATCTCCTCCTTTGTTGCCAATTTAATGTATTACTCTGATGTATCTACAACAAAAATAAACCAACTTTTAAAGTAGTTATTAAAAAAAAAAAAAAAATTCTTACAGCTGTTATGCACTTATGTATCTCCATGGTAACAGACTACAAACAAACCCTGTGTCCTGTAGTCTGATTCTGCAGTTACACTCCTTCCCATTTGTCCCCTACTTGGCCTTAAAGGGATTGTCCGGACAAAAATGTTATTTTTTTAAATAGGCCGGGGGAGGAAAAAAAAAAAATAAAAAAAATCATACGCTCCTTTTCCCGATGCTTCGGTGCCCCCCAGCTCTGTCCAATCCATTGTTATCTTTCGGCCGAAGTCCCGGCCACGCGTGTCTGTTGAGGCCAGTCAGCAGCCTCAGTGACGGACATGTGATGTCACTACCTGTGACGTCCCGGGTCCTTCCTGAAGCCGTTGGCCTCAACGGTCACGTGACCGCTGAGGCCAGTCAGCACCTTCAGTAGAAGGGATCTGAGACGTCCCATCCGGCAAGGAATTTCACTCAAAGAAGACACCAGAGCAGCAGGAATGGACCGTGCTGGGAGGACACCGGGGACAAGTGATCATGATATTTTTTTATTTTTTTCACCTCCCCCAACCTATTTAAAAAATGTTTTGCCTGGACAACCCCTTTAACATACATTTGATATTTTAACAAAGTGTTTGGGACGTATAGAAGGGTGGAAGACTGCAGGGTTAGATTTTTATCTCTTACCATGGTGATACATAAGTCTGGATAATAGCTGTAGACCTAAAATGTAGGAAAATTTTAATGACATTTGCAAAGTTGCTTTACTGTTTTAGTTTAGAAATTGGCAAAAAAACTAATTTGGTTGCAAAGGTGTAGATGGCTATTAAATATTTTTTTAAGATAGATACAGATATTTAAAGGGATTGTCCAGGAGCCGAAGTTGACTCTTCTGATGACCTATCACTGCTGCAGTGTATGTAGCTCCATACACTGTATACAGCTTCCGGTCCGTACATTTGAATATAACCAGGGTTGCTTCCAGCCATATATCTAGTATATGACTTCTGGCAGCCGAAAAACCTGATCAGGACGTGGTTTGGGCATTGAACCCCAACCAATCTGATTCTGATGACCAGTCCTGTGGATGGTCATCAGTATCCATTACCTTCAAGTCCTGGACTACCCCTTTAAGGCAGTCTCCACTGAATTTAATGGGGGTGTCTGGGGTATCTGTTATGTGTCTCTCATTTTGCCGGCTGAAAAAGTCCTGTAGGCAGAACTTTTTTGTTTTGTGATTTTTGGATGTTCTTGGATGTGGATCATGGATCAGTGCATATGTGAACATAGCCTAATTCAGTGACACGTACCTTTTCTACTACAGACATAGTATACTCAAGGGTACACAGGGGTTTTTTCAGTTTGACAGGGATGCCATGGTCATCATGTCAAGCAAGTGAAAAGGGGGAGAGCAGGTTAAGCATTGATAGATCTCTCCATATATTCCATAAATGTCAAGTGAGAATACCCCTTTACCATCTCCAGCTCTCCGAATCCTTCAAAAGGTGGCCACTGATTCCACCACAGTTGGAATTTATTTTTTAGCCCCCATCATTCCTAAGCAATCTGTGCTGTTATTTTCAGCTCCAATATGCTAATTAAGCTCTACTGGAAGTGGCCCAGGACCGCCCACCAGACAGTAGCGAGCCTAATTAGCATATTGGAGCTTAAAATAACAGCACAGATTGCTTAGAAACGGTAGGGGCTAGAAAAAAAATTCCAACTGCGGCGGAATCAGTGGAGCGCCACCTTTTGAAAGGATTTGGAGAGTAGGAGATGGTGAAAGGCCCTCTTTAAGGACACTGTGTCGGTGTTTGAATACATCAATCTCAAGGTTGATGTAGTGACCTCTTATCCGTTACATAGTTGTTTTCTCAGGATCCTGTCTGCTGCTTCTGTGTATCGGTGATAAATCTTTCAAACCAAAATGAATAATTTTTTATCTTTTCAGGTCCCTTACCGGTTACATGCGGTGTTGGTGCATGAAGGACAGGCAAATGCAGGTCACTACTGGGCCTATATATTCGATCACAACGAAAAGCGGTGGATGAAATACAATGACATCTCTGTGACTAAATCATCATGGGAAGAGCTGGAGCGGGATTCCTTTGGCGGTTACCGAAATGCCAGTGCCTACTGTCTGATGTACATCAATGATGGTGAACAGTATTTGATACAAGGTAATTGTAGTGTATGACCGATAAGGGTATGTAAATGAAGACGAGTGTGACCTGGCGAGGCACATAGTGTCATTCTCTAAGACGTAGATCTTCAACCTTTGGCTGTCCAGCTGTTGCACAACTACAACTCCCAGCATGTACTCATGGAGGTGAACACACAGTTTATTTATGTACAATTTTCTTATATATATTTCACTGGGGATGAGGTTAAAGGGGTTATCCGGGAGTGTTTCAATACGTAATTCCTCTGTTTCTATTTGAGATGAACCCCAGGTTTCTGAGCTGGTTCTGAACCCTGGTCATGTGGACAGAAGCGGCACGCAGTCCCCAAGTTACTACACCTGTACTGTGGAGGCTGGCCAAATCCATCATTATAATAGTAAAGCCCCATAGTACAGGGTTCCACAATAGAAAATCTGCAGCATTTACGCTACATGTGCATTTAGCCTTAAAAAGTACCTCTGGTTATAAAACATAATAGTACAGGTGAAAATAAGAAACTTTGTAATAAGGATATTAATAAAGAAATCCAAGGCAGCAGAAGACATCTGTGTAAGTGTAGTCAAACAACAGGAATAGAATATGCCGGACATAGACCAATTTTAAAGTGTTCCTCCAGCTATAAAACCAGTTCCATAAATGAACGGTACAAGTGAGTGTATGAAACCTTGAAACATATCTTATGAAAGGAATCTGATAATTGGAGAAGGAAACAGACTTCTTACATAGAAGTCTATGGAGAGAGGAGTGGGAGGAGGCTGCTGGAAAAGACACACAATGATAAATTCTGCTACACTGTGAGTGAGAGCGCTCTTCTGACACTGCTGTATCTTCGAGATAATACTCTGTCACTGCAATAAAGTAACAGCTTCCTCCTCTGCCGCCTTCATAGACTTCTGTGTGTGCTATAGAGGTAAGTCAGGATGAAAATGAGGAGAAGAGCAGCCTAATATATTATAAGATATATTGCAAGGTTTCATATACTCACCTGTAACACTTATGGAAAGTGGTTTTATAAGTGGAGGTACTCTTTAATGTTGTTCTATGTTCCTCTGCATATTCTGTTCCTGTTGTTTGACACACAGACGTCTTCTGCTGCCTTGGCGTGTAAAGTGGGATGGTTACTGGCTTATAAAAGACTGTATCGGGTTCATTGCAAAATGTTGCTATGGTAAACTTGTACCGCGCTCCCCTGCTCACAGCAAAAACTAGACGTTCTGAGGGCTTAGGGTTTGGTAACGGAGGATGAGATCGGTACGCTTGAAAGGTGATCGCTAACCCAGACAATTGGCTGCAATGGTCTGGGCATGGGATACGAGGATATGCAGCATGCTTACGAGAAATGTATCACCAATGTTTTATTTATTTATTAAAACCAGATAATGAAATCTTTCACTTTTTTCTAATTTATTTATTTTATTTTTTATAGTCTTTTTTTTCTGGTCATGATTATGGGGGCGGCCATCTTGCTTGAGCTTCTCCTCTGCTCAGCTTTTAGTGATATGCTTTACAGCATATTCATGGCCATAGGCAGTAATAGTCCGGAACCAACTCAGTGAGGTCTATGGGAGGGTTTTCTAGACGTTCTTTTGGCTATTGGCGAAGGCATGGAGGGTGGTTGGGTCATAGTGATCCACAGAATGGTTTGCAGAGGGGTCGCCCATACTGTAGCTTCACAACTGACGCCTACATGGTCAAGATCCCCAGCCCTGGTTTCTTTGCCAGCTAGTGCTGATATCTACAGACAAGTAATGAATATAGAGAACTATGGCTGACATGCATGTTCTTGCCTACAAGCAGAACAGGTAAAGTCTTTCTGCCATCAGGAAATCTCTATGGCGTCATCATCCTAGACGTCCCAAATGCCAGCTACAATATAAGTGCTGGGTTTATTGCAGGTGGTAAGGGGTTAAGGAAAATCTCAAACCATGTCGAACCCTCCATTTGTTACTATTCAACCCTGACCATTGTAAATCCATGGAACATTTCTCATGTTGTCACAAACACTGTGAGACCCTCGGGTGGGGTAGATACCGAAGAACATAACGCAAATGGACATGCCAGCAATTTTCTGAGTGTGACACGCTGCGAGATGGATGTTCTCCTTTGGGCAAAAATCAAATAGAATTATATTGATACGAGACGTACGCGCTGTACAGAAATTCTGCTTTATTGCTGAGAAAAGCTAATGCTGGCCCTGGTCAAATGACAGGGAAGTTGGCATAAATATCTTCAGGCCAGGATCACTTACGTGCTGTCATTGTGGCATTCACATTTACAATATCCCATTTTACATACATAGGCCCATGATTTACAGGAAAGCGCCCCTCTGGTCTTTGCCTGGTATTGCAGTGTTCGCTTGATGTGGACTGAGTCGTACCAAATAATATTTAATACAAAACTCCTTTCACCTTCGCCATGCTTACTTAGTGGCCCCCAAATATTATCATGCTTCCCACTGGCCCAACACATCATAATGGTCCCAGGCATGTAATAATGCCCCCTAGTGGCCCCACGATGAAGTTGTGCTATATAAATAAAAAAAGAAAAACTAATAACACTTACCCATCACTGCTCTATATAAATAGTCATCCATTTTTTTTGCATTCTGTAATCTATTCTACTAGCCAGATGTAAAGATCTCCGTTGCATTTGAACATTCACTGACTGCAAGCAGAAATTTTGCAAGCCTAGGTTGTCCAACTTCGTAAAAAAAAAAAAAAAAAAAAATCGGATCTGAAAATGTTACTAAACGAAAAAAATAGTTTACAAGCAGCCGCATGTCTGTACTTGGCTCAGCACTGGGCCATGATGAAGCCATTAGAAAAGTGTATTTGTATGAAATCTACATGTATATGGCGGATGGTTTAGAGGGTTTTACAGTGAAGATTATATAGAGCGCCATTCATATGATCTTTTCTGTCATTCTAGAGGAGTACGATAAGGAGACGGGTCAGGTACTTACTGGGATGGACACCTTGCCCCCTGATTTAAAGGAATTTGTGAAGGAAGACAACAGAAGGTTTGAGAAGGAGCTTGAAGAGTGGGACAAGGAGCAGCTGCGGAAAGCTGAACAAGAGAAGATGCTGCTGGCGCAGAAAACCTTAAAGCCAACTCCATCTTCAGTTCCTGGTATAGTAAAGACAGTATTCGTTTTAGAAAAATCTATTAAATTTGGCCAATCTGTTGTCTGAGCTTTTTGTAGCAAGGAGGGGCTGGGTGATATGCTGGTTCTGGTGACACTAACCTATCTATCTGCGGGGCTGCGGTGATATGCTGGTTCTGGTGACACTAACCTATCTATCTGCAGGGCTGGGGTGATATACTGGTTCTGGTGACACTAACCTATCTATCTGCAGGGCTGGGGTGATATGCTGGATCTGGTGACACTAACCTATCTGCAGGGCTGGGGTGATATGCTGGTTCTGGTGACACTAACCTATCTATCTGCAGGGCTGGGGTGATATGCTGGTTCTGGTGACACTAACCTATCTATCTGCAGGGCTGGGGTGATATGCTGGATCTGGTGACACTAACCTATCTATCTGCAGGGCTGGGGTGATATACTGGTTCTGGTGACACTAACCTATCTATCTGCAGGGCTGGGGTGATATGCTGGTTCTGGTGACACTAACCTATCTATCTGCAGGGCTGGGTTGATATGCTAGTTCTGGGGACACTAACCTATCTATCTGCAGGGCTGGGGTGATATACTGGTTCTGGTGACACTAACCTATCTATCTGCAGGGCTGGGGTGATATGCTGGTTCTGGTGACACTAACCTATCTATCTGCAGGGCTGGGGTGATATGCTGGTTCTGGTGACACTAACCTATCTATCTGCAGGGCTGGGGTGATATGCTGGGTTCTGGTGACCCTAACCTATCTATCTGTAGGGTTGGGTTGATAGGCTGTCAGTATGTAAATGAGCTCTTTGGATGGACGAGGGCATTGTCATAGCTCCAAAGAGCTAATTTGCATACTGACAAAAACGACAATATCTCAGCAGCGGAGTCCCAGATACACAATGGGACAACTGCGTGATTTTGGGGTCAGCTTAATCAATCTACTGGGTTGATATGTGGGGTTCTGGTGACACTCCCTTTAACAACTTTCTTATGCTCCAGCCACCACACTCTTTTTAGTTTACCATTTATGTTCTGTTCGTGTCTCCATCCAGCTCCATTGAAAGACCCGGAGTACATGGAGCAACCCATGAGAGCCGAGATGTCATCAGAGATAAAAGAAGAGACCACTAGTGCAATCACCCAGGCCGTCACCGAGTCTGACGACAAAGGTCCAGAGGCTGTCCTGCAAATGGTTAGATAACCTCCATCCTCCCCTTCTGTGTATCCAGCCACGTTTCCATATCTAAATTGCATCCATGTCTGTTGACCTGTCTGTACCTTTTGTACCAGATCAATATAGGAGGATCAGTCACCTCCCCTGACATGTCTGTTGTAGAAAATAATTGTAATACCCATATTGTCTTATGCTGATCCTCTGTTATTCTGCCTAGAAATGTATGAAGGAAATGGGCCTGGGTGATACCAGTTGGGGGTGTGTCCCTGCACACTGTGTGACTTTGTCCAATCAGAGCTGACAATGCTTGACTGTGTAGAAACACGCCCCTTTCATGAATGGTAACACCCAGTTGTTAGTTTTATACATTTTTAAGAGGAATAACAGAGGAACTCTCAGCTGTAAGAAAAGATACTCCAGTGGTGGTGTGTTATGGGGAATACGAATATTTTCTGAAACGGACATGTCAGGAGTGGTGACTGATCCACCTTAAAATCCTTCATTGTCCCCTGGCTAAAATGGTTTACTCAGAAACACCTGAAAATTCATGTGAGACTACGGCTGGCCCTATAGGCCATTTTACCCCATACTCACAATGGTCCAGGAAGCTGAGATATAGGAAGTTGTTTGAGCTACTGTACTTACTGGTTTGTTGTCAATGTGCTGTAACGGGGACATGGAAGAAAAATGTCAATCCTAATTGTATACCTGACTTATAATATAGATAAAAAGGTAGAAAAGGTTTTTTTGTGTGTTTGTTTTTCTTCTCACCCTAACTATTCTGCATTTCAGGTTTTGGGTGGAGTAGAATTATGTGGATTAGAAAAAGTCATGAAATGATTATTACTAAGGCTTCGTTCACATCTGCGTTGGTGTCTCCGTAAGAGACTCTGTCGCAGATCCTGCCGAAAATCGTAATCCTGTACGGAGGAGTTTTCTCTCCGCTGGTTCCCATTATAGTCTATGGGGTCCTCAGGTAACCACTGTTTTAGCAGAAGGGCTCTCTGTCATTCGGCTCCCATGGCAGATACGAACGACAGAGAGCATGGCGCAAGTGTGAACCTAGCCTAAGGCTGAATTCATTCTGCTGACCCGTACTCAAAAATGCAGTAAGTACAGGGCCGTGGACCCGCCGTCGGGCTACAACTTGCAGCATCCTAGATCACTATCATGTGGTGGTACAGATGAGCTGCGGTCGGTCCAGGAAATGTATGGTCACACAGACCGTATTACCTAGGCCTTACACTGCTGTCTGAATTCACCTGGTGAAGCCTCATCTATGGAGATGTAACCTCTGGGACCTTCATTCACACTTAGAACATAGTGGCTGCTGCTCCTTCAGATTTTTTTCCCCATCATGGCTTCTCCTGGCCCATATGGGGCTTTATTGCAATACCAATCACACCTGAGGTAGTGACGCTGGGTCAGAGAATCCGAGGGGGCTGGTATTGTTTTCTTCTCTATTAGTAATGATCAAAGTAAAGCCATATTCGCATGATGGTGTCTGTTTCTCAGCCATGAAAAATGGACCAATCTATCCGATTTTAACAGTCTTTTGCATCCATTCCATGCCCGTTTTTGACGGCCAAGTGTCGTCCGCTTTTAATGGACCGCTGAATTTAGATCAATTTAATTTTTTTTTTTTGTAACCCAACCCACTGATCCGTTTTTAATGGACGTAATTTGGATGTCCATCTGTTTTTGCATCCATTAAAAATGGACCCATTGGTTTCTATTGGGTCCGCGTGTCCGTCAAAACGGACAAATATAGCACATGGCCTTTTTTTTTGAAGGACAGGCATTTTTCAGTGTCATGTGGATAAGGCCTTACCCAGTTTTTTCTGCCCTATAAGAAAGAACCATGCCAGGCTTGTACTGGGGTAAATCCTTGTGTACACAGGTAATAATATATAACTATGCTTTCCAAAGTGACTGAATCACATGGTTATAATTTTTTGGACCAGGTATTTAATGATGTGTAATAGGAGGACGGCTTGGGCTAAGCGAGATTAGAAAAACACACAGTGCCACTGTTGTCCATAGGAGGTGTTTGGTATTGCAGCTCAGCTACTTACTATTAAATGTGGACATACCGGGCATACCCCATGGACAACACTAGCACTGTTTCTGGAAGCAACCGTCTACAACCTTAGCCTTTGGTAAGATATTGTTAGACTTGTAAAGAAATCTGTAAGATACAGTGTCATCAATTGTATCCAATCTATCTATCCTAGAGCTGAGTATATAGATGTATTATGGGATGGGTGTGACTCTAACATGTTATCGTAGCTAACTTTGTATTCCCATAATCTCTTTCTCTGCAGCCCACTGATAACACCCCAGTCCCAACAGCTCCTAGCCAGCGAGTTGTGGAGGTGGCGATCCCTCACATAGGGACTTTTGTTATTGAGTCAGAGGAGGGGGGTTATGACGATGAGGTACCATTTTTGTTTTTTTATTTTGGCTGCTGAGCGCCCCTTTGTGCCATCTCTTCCCTCCCCCTGGCGCTTTTTTTTTTGTTTTGCTGCCTGACTCACTGTTCCACTGTGGCATGCCAACCAAATCTCAACTAATCTAGCACTGGCGTATGCGAATCATCAGGCATTGCTCATATGGGTGCTAGGAAGAAGTCAGTATGCATGCTCCATGCCAAATTGCACACTTGATTCTGCTTGGGGTGACGATGATTAACACTTTCTCCTTCCCCCCCCCCCTCATTTTACTACCTGTGCAATAGAACAACAGTGCAATAACCAGTTTGTGTCTGAGTTCCCACCCGATCGCCCCCCAAAAAATCTTTGGTTATCCACTTTATTTTCGGTTGCAAAACTTTTGACCTGTTTTAAGGTTTGTGTAATTGTTTTTGGGTTTCCGGTGTTCATCCTGTATGACGTGAACATGTCATGTAGAGAAGGATTCAGCCAAAGTGGCCGATTTTGTTAGAATCACCCTGCCTGAACATCTAATGTATGAGGCTGGTTTCACACGTGCATTTCGTTCGTTCTTTTCTGCATTTTTTTGTGGGGTTTTTTTTTTGTTTTGTTTTGTTTTAGCAAAAAATTCATTGTCCAGTTGTAACATACATACATAGCACTTTTTTCTTTGCTGTGTTTTTTTTTTTTTCATAACGTTTTTTCATATTTTTTTTTGTAATTCAGCATGGGCCTGTTTTTTCCCTTTTTTTTTTTTTTTTTTTTCTTTGGTTTGCAGGCTTTTTTTTTTTTTTTAAACTTTTGTATTCTATTAAGTAAATTATTAAAAATGCTGTGTGAACAAAATACACCAATCGTGGGAAAACACCCCAAAACACCATAAAAACACATGCAATACTGGTGTGTACTATGAACTTTAGTTTGTGATACCACCCCCCACCATTATCCATCAGAAGCATACTTGCCATTTAACCCCTTATATGCTTTGGTCAATGCTGACTGCTGAACTAGTCGTTTTTTTTGTTGTTTTTTTTTAAAGTCGACTTTTTTCCCCCCTTTTGTTTTCCTTTTAATGGAAAAAAAAATCATATAATTGGTATCATCACATCCGTAACAACCTCTAAAATTAGTTCATTATTTATTTTACATAATAAACTCCATAAACCTTAAACGTTGGATGCCAGAATTGATGTTTTCTGTTCATCTCACCCTCAAAATACAAGGTCTCATAAAGCTACATTGAAATGAAATGTAAAAAGTTATGAAAGCTGGAATGCAGGCAGGTATAAAATGTTAGGTCACTAAAGGGTTAAAATGTACATAAGGCACCGGAGTGCAAATTCAAAATCTGCAAAATAAAAAGTGACCTTTTCTGGAGGATTTTTGCAATTTTAATATGTCAGGGGGTTAAAGCTAGCTGCGGTAGATTGCAGTTTGGTACCATACAATGTCTATGACAGATTTTCCTTTGTCGTGGATAGATCACATTTAAATATATCCATTGCAGGGTGTCTATAAATGTTGTAAAAATATTTGTAACTTTTTGAAAAAAAATTTAAAATTTGTCTAAATAGCTGTAACTATTTGACACGAAAAAGAAAAATTGACCTTTTGGTGGTTTGGTGAAAAGGGAACTCAGTTGATGTGAAATCTGATCTAGGCTCTATTCACAACTGTATCGTGGCTTCTGTTTATACCAGAAATCACAATGCAGTGCTAGATCCACCATATATTTAATACCATTAGCAGCCAACTGACCCCCCCCTTCCCTCAGAAATGGAGCGAAAGTGAACATGGCTAAATATTACTTTTAAAGGGAACTCCAGAATGTATGTAGTTATTACTAAAATAAAAGAGGAGTGGGCATGCTTCCTAATATTACCCCCATTTACAATGCTGCTTTATGGAAGGTTTACATCTATTACCTATAGCATGGTTAACAATAGTTTGTTAGAATTAGGGGATTTAAGCCCCGCCCCTGTAAATGCTGCAACCCATTGCTATAACTGGCCACATTGGGCAAGGTTTTCATAAGCCCCACTTCTCTCAACCCAGGGTAAGGAAAATTTGCCGTGATTGTCTCTAAGAAGTTGGGAAAATCCTGACAATGCTATAGCGCTAAAAAGATAAGTACGAAAAGGTGTTTGACGCGGTCAAGCAAATCTTTGCACAAAAAATCGATTCTCGCAAAACTTTTAGGACTTTTTCATTCCTTGTATGATCAAAAACAGGTATTTATGTCATAACATACCTGATTCTGTAGGACACACGGGCAGGTTTATTATGCCATACGTCAGATTTTTTTTTTGTGTGTGTGTTGCATTTTTTTATTTTTTTTATTTTTTTTGTAAACAAGTGATGGCCCCGCCAGATTTATTATCATTTGCACCAGTTTACTATAGAGGTGCCATAACACTTGAGCGGGAGCCAACGGTTCCTTTGCCACTTACATATCATATCTTGGTGGCGCATGGAAGTGACCTAAACCTTGTAACAGATTTTGCGTTGTGGTCCAGGAGCTTTATGGGAGGCCCTTATCCTCTATCCACAGTATATAGAGCAGGGATCAGCAACCTTCGGCACTCCAGCTGCTGTGAAACTACAACTCCCAACATGTTCCATTTACTTCCATGGGAGTTTCAAGAACAGCAGAGCAAGTATGCATGCTGGGAGTTGTAGTTTGACAACAGCTGGAGTGCCAAAAGTTGCCTACCCCTGATATAGAGGATACGTGTTCGATCGCTGAGGGCCCACGCTAAGGTCACCGCTGTTTCCCCTATCATCTGTGCATGGGAGTGGAATAGGGATGGGCATATATTAGAAAACTGAACGAAATGCTAAACATTTTTACTAATGCTCGGAGCCCCTTTACACTAGCAAAAAATTATAGCAATCTATGTTTTCATTAATAAATTCTCTTTTTTTATTTTATAGTTTGAGGTGTATGTGCCACATGGTTACTTGTAGTTTCAGGGTAACTATCTAAACGTAAGACCATCTTTGTTGTCCGTAGCAACCAGTCAGAGCTCGGTTGCTCTGGAAAATGAAAGCTAAGCCTGGGTTGCTATGGGCAACGAAGCCAGATTTACCATTTTGATAAATGAGGGCCAATATTTCCATTCCCTACCATTGTATTCTGCGGTCTTGGCAGATCAGCTGTGGTCGGGGATGTATAGGTCTCACCTTCCTGGATAGTTGTGTCCGTCATGTTACTGGTTAATGCTCTGCGGGCCTGCGCTGCATGTGTCTGCCTGCTCCAGCCCCCATGATATTTCCAGAGTCACTTCTCTCATTCGTCTCATCCATTAACATGATCCGGTGTATTGCAAGCAAACCTTCCACCATAGATGCATGCGGCCGCTTGCTTTTAATTCGTTACGGTTTTGTTTTACGTTTGCATGCTTACGATCTATTACGCTAATATGATGATCAATAAACCTTGAATCCTCTGCGGCAGGTCATGATGACCCCAAACATGCAAGGCATTATCATGGCCATAGGTAAATCCAGGAATGTGTATGACAGGTGTGGGCCCGAAGCAGGGTTCTTTAAGGTACAGACTATAACCATGTTCTCATTTGCAGTCGGCTTCCTGTTTTTCGTGTCTTGAATATTTATGTTGCATTTTCTCTGCTTTTACAGTCATAGTCAAATGTGTATTTGTGTCTATGGACAACACATCACATTATCAGAATCCTACATTGGATGATATGAGTACAATAAGATGGACTGGTTTCTAGGGATGTCCTGCTTGACAACCTCTTTGAAAAGACTAGTTGTTAGGCCTCAAATCCTTAGCAACCAATCTGTCAGTCCTGAATTGGTCAGATCAACTGGCATGGCAGCAGCCAATAGCAGAGAAGGTGAAAAAAACAATTGACAACTGCTCCGCTACATCATTTGCCAACTCTGCCATAACCATTGCCCAGTGTTGTCAGGGTAAACGAAGAAGGGGCAAAAGCTGCGAAAGTCAGAACAGGTGCTACAAAAAGTAAGGCATTCAGAGTAGGAACTGGCCCCTCAGCTGATCAGTGAGGGTGCTCAGGGTCTGTACGCCACTCGTCCACTATTGATAACCCCACCTAAAGAACATGGCCCTCTTTGAATCCTATTATATAAGATATGTACCCCTTTGCAGTGTGTGGCTTAAACTGATTCTCCGCAACGTGGAGCCTTACCCTTTAAAGGGATTTTCCCATGAACATAACCAGATATAAATTTGTACGCAATTAAAAGTTAAACATTTTTGCAAATATAAATAATAAAAAAAATTGCAGAGTTTTGAATATTTCCTCTAATCATCTTAGTGGTAACACCTTTTGTCTTGATCGGTTGTTAAAGGGGTATTCCCATGGACATAAACATTTTAAAATTTGTCGATAATTAAAAGTTAAACATTTTTGCAAATATAAGTAATTAAACATTTTGCAGAATTTTAAAGATTTTTTTTTTCTAAATATCTTGTGGCCACAGTCTTGTCTTGATTGGTTGCCAATGGATACGACCATGACTGCAAGAACTTTCTAAGGTTAGAAAATCAGCTATGATTTCCTTATTGCGGCCAGGATATCTTCTCATACATGTAGTGTCCCTGCCTGATAACCCAGCTACAATAAGAAAATCATGGCTGGGTTTTTGACTAGTCCCAGACCATAGAAAGTTTCTACATTTGTGGTTGTATCCATTGGCAACCGATAAAGGCACTACTAAGATAGTTAGAGAAAATCTTTAAAACGCTGCAGAATTTTTAACTACTTATATTTGCAAAAATGTTTAACTTTTAATTACCTACAAATATAGATATGATTATGTTCATGAGAATACCACTTTAATGGATACGACCATGAATGCAGAAACTTTTCAGAAACCCAGCCATGATGTCCTTATTGTGGTCGGGTTATCTTCTCATACATGTAGTGTCCTCCTGATAACCAGCCATGATGTCCTTATTGTGACTGGGTTATCTTCTCATACATGTAGTGTCCTCCTGATAACCAGCCATGATGTCCTTATTGTGGTCGGGTTATCTTCTCATACATGTAGTGTCCTCCTGATAACCAGCCATGATGTCCTTATTGTGGCCGGGTTATCTTCTCATACATGTAGTGCCCTCCTGATAACCAGCCATGATGTCCTTATTGTGGTTGGGATATCTTCTCATACATGTAGTGTCCTCCTGATAACCAGCCATGATGTCCTTATTGTGGTCAGGTTATCTTCTCATACATGTAGTGTCCTCCTGATAACCAGCCATGATGTCCTTATTGTGGCCGGGTTATCTTCTCATACATGTAGTGTCCCCTCCTGATAACCAGCCATGATGTCCTTATTGTGTCCGGGTTACCTTCTCATACATGTAGTGTCCCTCCTGATAACCAGCCATGACGTCCTTATTGTGGTCGGGTTATCTTCTCATACATGTAGTATCCCTGCCTGATATCCAGCCATGATGTCCTTATTGTGGCCAGAATATCTTCTCATACATGTAGTGTCCCCTCCTGATAACCAGCCATGATGTCCTTATTGTGGTCGGGTTATCTTCTCATACATGTAGTGTCTCCTGATAACCCGACCACAATAAGGACATCATGGCTGGTTATCAGGAGGACACTACATGTATGAGAAGATAACCCGACCACAATAAGGACATCATGGCTGGTTATCAGGAGGGGACACTACATGTATGAGAAGATATTCTGGCCACAATAAGGACATCATGGCTGGATATCAGGCAGGGATACTACATGTATGAGAAGATAACCCGACCACAATAAGGACGTCATGGCTGGTTATCAGGAGGGACACTACATGTATGAGAAGGTAACCCGGACACAATAAGGACATCATGGCTGGTTATCAGGAGGGGACACTACATGTATGAGAAGATAACCCGGCCACAATAAGGACATCATGGCTGGTTATCAGGAGGACACTACATGTATGAGAAGATAACCTGACCACAATAAGGACATCATGGCTGGTTATCAGGAGGGCACTACATGTATGAGAAGATAACCCGGCCACAATAAGGACATCATGGCTGGTTATCAGGAGGACACTACATGTATGAGAAGATAACCCGGCCACAATAAGGACATCATGGCTGGTTATCAGGAGGACACTACATGTATGAGAAGATATCCCAACCACAATAAGGACATCATGGCTGGTTATCAGGAGGGCACTACATGTATGAGAAGATAACCCGGCCACAATAAGGACATCATGGCTGGTTATCAGGAGGACACTACATGTATGAGAAGATAACCCGACCACAATAAGGACATCATGGCTGGTTATCAGGAGGGGACAATACATGTATGAGAAGATATTCTGGCCACAATAAGGACATCATGGCTGGATATCAGGCAGGGATACTACATGTATGAGAAGATAACCCGACCACAATAAGGACGTCATGGCTGGTTATCAGGAGGGACACTACATGTATGAGAAGGTAACCCGGACACAATAAGGACATCATGGCTGGTTATCAGGAGGGGACACTACATGTATGAGAAGATAACCCGGCCACAATAAGGACATCATGGCTGGTTATCAGGAGGACACTACATGTATGAGAAGATAACCTGACCACAATAAGGACATCATGGCTGGTTATCAGGAGGGCACTACATGTATGAGAAGATAACCCGGCCACAATAAGGACATCATGGCTGGTTATCAGGAGGACACTACATGTATGAGAAGATAACCCGGCCACAATAAGGACATCATGGCTGGTTATCAGGAGGACACTACATGTATGAGAAGATATCCCAACCACAATAAGGACATCATGGCTGGTTATCAGGAGGGCACTACATGTATGAGAAGATAACCCGGCCACAATAAGGACATCATGGCTGGTTATCAGGAGGACACTACATGTATGAGAAGATAACCCGACCACAATAAGGACATCATGGCTGGTTATCAGGAGGACACTACATGTATGAGAAGATAACCCGACCACAATAAGGACATCATGGCTGGTTATCAGGAGGACACTACATGTATGAGAAGATAACCTGACCACAATAAGGACATCATGACTGGTTATCAGGAGGACACTACATGTATGAGAAGATAACCCAGTCACAATAAGGACATCATGGCTGGTTATCAGGAGGACACTACATGTATGAGAAGATAACCCGACCACAATAAGGACATCATGGCTGGTTATCTTCTCATACATGTAGTGTCCCTCCTGATAACCTGCCCACAATAAGGACATCATGGCTGGGTTTATAATAAGTCCCAGACCATAGAAAGTTCCTGCATCCATGGGTTGTATCCATTGGGAACCGACCAAAACAAAAAGACGTCACCATTGAGATGAAAATCGTTAAAACTCTGCTAAATTAATTATTTATATGCAAAAATGTTTAATTTTTAATCGCCTACAAAATGAAATCTGGTTATGTTCATACGAAAACCCCTTCAATACTTTATGTTGTCAATGAAGAAAATGAAATGGATGAAGAAAAGAGAAATGTAAATCCCATCAATATTTGGTGTGACCTTTGCCCTTTGGAGGAGTCGTCCTGGAAGTGATGATATGGCCCCCACAGATATATAGACCTGATCTCATCATCATCCAGTCTGTCTGGGATGACATGAAGAGACAGAAGGATTGGAGCAGCCTACATCCACAGAAGATCTGTGCTTAGTTCTCCAAGATGGCGGGAACAACCTCCCTACCGAGTTCTGCCAAAAACTGTCTGCAAGTACCGAGAAGAACTGATGGAAGGCAAAGGGCAAAGGTCACACCAAATATTGATGGGATTTACATTTCTCTTTTCTTCACCTCATTTTGGTAATTGACAAAAATAAGCTATTAAAAGTTCTATATTTGAAAGCATTCTTACTTTGCAGCTTTGCTTTCCAGACCTACCTAAAAATGTTGAACAGCATGTGTGTCTATGGCTACAGGCGGCCAATGTATCCTGTGTGCAGTCCGATCCCGAAGTCGTGTAATACTTCACTCTTATCAAGTGTAGTCATTTAGTATGATATGTGTGTATTGTGTTAGTGATCATGCCCTTTCAGTATTAGGGTCCTCTTCTCCTATCACATTACATAGATGATAACCTCAGCTATACAAGGAGTATGTGCACCTACATGTCCTTGAGGTGTGATGACTATCCTGAAAATGGGCTCCTTGCCTATATGTATTTAATACTTGTTTGGTTTGATGTGCCCGGCAATGCCTGATCATGCTTATGCTAAACAATTGTGTAATGCCAAAGTCTATTATCAGTTGCCCATTCCATCATTTTACTGGAAAAGGTCATTTTTCCAGTTCAGAGCCCGCTCTTTCCTCAGACTTCTTGTTTCCCACCATTCCTAAGGTCACCTAATGACACCATCCCTTCCACCTCCATTGTGCTCTTGTCACAGGCTTTCTCCCTTATTAACAGGGGTTATAGATGGGCAAACCGCTTTGTCACAAGCCAGGCTCGACCCGAATATCCCAAATTGTTCAGTTTTTAACAAAGCCAAACAATTGGGGATTCATCTTGGACTAACTAAAATGGCTGCCACGACCTGCATTGTGGTAAATTATTATACTCTGGGGTCTGAAGAGGTGGAGGCCCAGGGGAGGTGAAAAAATAAAGACATTCATACTCTCCTTCCTTCAGTTCTCTTGGGCCTCCTTGTGGTTTCTGGAGCTCTCCCAGTGACGTCATGTCCCAGGGGTCACCACTGAGACCTGCGATTGGGCCACAGCAGTCACATGGGTATGACTCTCGTCAGTCCATGACCCTGGGCATATGACGTCACCGAGGAGACAGAGAGAGAGAGCACCAGACACCACAATTGGTGAGGGAAGGTGAATAGGAATGTTTTACCCTGGGCCTCCACCTAATATACGCTGTCTATAATAATTTTACGTCCAGTTCTGTCCAAACTTGTTCGACCCGAAACGAATCAGGGACCTGAGACACCCAAACATGAAATGAATCTTGGGAGGTTCACCCATCTCTAGGGATGTACAGGGTTACAAAAACATCTTTAAAGTCTTTGAGTTATAGAAACTGCTCAAGAAGCAACACACAGCACTTTAGGTAAATCTCATAGTCTTATAGTGTATGGAGAATGTAGCACTAGGGGACTAGGGAGCCACATTCTCCTGTAGAACTGCCAAAAATGAGAGCTAGAATCTTATTGGTTGCTTTAGGCCACTGCTCCACCTTCCCATAAATCTCCCTTGATGACTTATTTCCATATGATTGTTTTATTCTTAATGGGAATACTTTATATGTGAGTTAAGTAGAAGTTGTGTCGTTGCCTTAAAAAGGGCTTGTCAACATCCCTGAAATAAATAATACCTGTATTTGCGATGAAATAACATTTCTGGAGCATCTTTCTTTTGTTATCCCTCTATTATTCCTCCTGGAACTGAATAAATAGACAATTGGGTGTTTTTCATTATGGTACCCTTAAAAGTGTGACAGTATCAGAGGTAAGGTAACAGCCAATATTTGTGCATTTCCAGGAGGAATAACAGAGCAGTGGCACATCCAGAGAGTATTTTATGAGCAAAGTAAGTGTTTGCTTAAACGGACTAGTCAGGAGTGGTGACAAGCTCCTTTTAAAGAGGACTTTTCACCACTTCCACCAACTCTAACTCTTTATATCTTTCAATAGGCGGCACTACACTGGTTCCAACATAGTTGGAATCATTTCTCTAGCCCCCATCATTCCGGAGCAATCGGTGCTGCCAGATTCAGCACCCAATATACTAATTAAGCTCTGTACTGTCAGGTGGGTGGTTTTCTAATCTTGAGCTCACACTGGGACCGCCTATTTGACAGAGAAACTAATTAGTATTTTAGGTTCCTAAACTAGCACCACTGATTGCTCAGGAATGGTGGGGGCTGGAGAAAAAGTTGCAACTATGCCAGAATCAGTGGAGTGCCACCTATTGAAGGATGTAAAGACGAGTTGGAGCTGGTGAAGAGTTATCTGTAAGATCTGTGCATATAATAATGTGACTTTGTATGGGACTGACATGGGTAAAGTCTACTAGATATAGTTGTAAGCCGTGCTTCTGTTTAGTACATATGGCACTATACACGGTATTCTCTTCAGGGGTTGTGTTTGGATTGTTTAGGTTGCGTTGTGTTTTCTATCATTTTTCTGATGTTGGCTGTGTGTTAGTTTATTCTTCTTTCTAGGTTTGTGGGTTTTCGCGCTTGCCAAATAACTTTGGCTGTTTTCTGTTTCCTGTCCTCAGGCCATCAAAACAGAGTATGCACGGCTATTGAAATTAGCACAAGAGGATCCACCTCCGGAGACGGATTACCGCTTACAACATGCAATAGTCTACTTCATCCAGAGCCAGGCGCCAAAGAAGATTATCGAGAGAACCCTCCTGGAACAATTCGCCGATCGCAACCTGAGTTTTGATGAACGGTACACAAACATTTTTTATTAATTTTGAGATTTTATATACCCCTAGAGAAGGAGATACAACTAGAGAGGATGTTTAATTTTTTTATTTTAATGCTGAAAATAGTCTTAAAGGGGTATTCCATCCTTCCCTATTGCTAGGATATGCCATTACTTTATGATCGGTGCTGGTGCAACTTAATCCTAAGAATGCATCAGGTTGCAGCGCTGTGGACACCATACTGTTTTTTTTTCCTGCGCATCACTCACCCGGCTTTGCACCTCACGCCCATTACTAGAACAGTGTTGTAAAAGGGGTCATAGTGCCAATTCAGCACATTCATTCTCAGGTTCGGTGGGTGTCCCAGAGGTCAGACCTTCATATCCTAATTTTAGGCTGTTGCTTTAGAAGATAGGAATAACTTGTTAAAGTGGTTGTGCCATTACATGCAGTTATCCCCTATCCACAGGATAGGGGACAAGTTTCAGATCACTGGGACCCCCAACGATCATGAAGATAAGGACCGAAAGTCCCCCCTGAATTTTCCTTGCGAATGAAGCGCTAGTGCCTATGCGTGCCAAGTTCCCCATTCTCTTCTGTGGTGCTGCAAAGGAAGCCAAACAGTTGGACATGGATGATGATGAGCGGCGCTGTGTAGACGCTGCTCATCTGCCTGTAGTTTCAGAGAAGAATAGGCGCATCAAAGGGAGTGAGAATTTGTGAACAACACATTTCAGGAATGACCTCTGTTCTCTTCATCGGGCCCAATTCCTGCTAGGACAATCACTCCATCAGTAGGTACACTTTATGGCACCTGTTGCTGGCACTTTGCAATATTTGCCCTTTTGGTTGCTCTTACCCTTTGTACTCGAAAAGAATATTTGTAAATGTTTCCAACCAAGCTGGTGGCCCTTACTCGTAGCACAGTCCTTAAAACAGTACCAAGCTTCCAGTTGCTAAAGTCACCACCATAACAACAAGTACCCGCAAAGTACTATATCCTACCATAGATAACTAAGAATATGTCCAAGCCACACATTGCAGATAACCATTATGAAAGCTCCTTTTATTTCCTTCCCCCTCCACATGTAATACACATGTTGCATGTGATGGTGGACTTACTGAAGTTGCATTGAGACTCTGATAGGAATACACAGGGAGACTGACTTCTGATCCCTACAGAAGACACTGTAGAAATTGCCATGAGGGTCATGTGATGGAGGGGTAACACAGAGCAGCATTCATATTTCCTAAATAAGGTTGTCCGTTAAATATACCATTCATTGCAGCATGTAGATTACCAATGGGGTCAGTAATACATTAAAAACTACCATAAAGATCACATCTTTGAGAAGACCAGACCCCCTCCCACCGATTTTTCTGAGATAGATTAGTTGTCATCTATAACCTAAATTGACCATTTTGGGAGGCTTGTCTATGATGATTGACACTAATATAGTATTTCTAAAGAGGTTTCCTGGCTAAAATTGATGATCTATCCTAAGGATAGGTCCTCAGTATCAGATTGTTCTCAGCAACTGATACACAGAGAATGGATCAGGAAGCAGACAGCGCTGTACTCTGTATAGTGGCTAAACCAAGTCACTGCAACTTAGTTCCTTTTCAAGTGAATAGGAGCAGACCGTTGTGGAGGATGACTCAGCTTATGTATCCTCCATTTTGGATTCCAGGGCCAGGTGGGGCCATGCCTGTAGCCATTTTACATTCCTCTCTGATGGAGAGCTCATCCTCCCACCATATGGCTTAATGGGATGCTGCCCAGCTTTTGTTTCTTATCCAATAGGAATGTGCCAGAACTATTTTACAACTTTGCCACCAATCATGTTATGCTAATTATACTAGTTCAACCTGTTCTTTGTCTACACTGTACTTAAAAACTACCTTCTTCCCTCCATTAAAGCAGAACCCACTATATACACAATAACTGTGTGTGTCTCTCTAAGCTAGATTATACATCAACTTTATGAATTTGGACTTCAAAACGGTGATACTTAGAGCGGATTGCGCTCACACCGGCAGTACCTGGCCCACCCACTAGACAGAGAATACTGCTGCCTGCTCCATTCCCTTTGTATCAGCTGATTGATGGAGGTGTCTGGGGTCGGAGTCTGATACTAACCAATAATCAATCATTTTAGCCTGGAAAACCCTTTTAATACATGTATGTGGTATGTTGTTAATCTTACTTATATGCTCTGGAAATGGTAAAAATGTAGTCACAGAAAACTAGCATTTTGGATCTGTAATGTTCACCCTTGTTCCTTCTTCTGGGACTTGTACTCTGTTTTGCTGGCAATAAATAGAAAGATTAACAATCCGTCCATTGCTAGCAACAACTGAGCCTGTTATATACTTGTGACCTTATGTATTTTTGGCCACCAGCTTCTGACCTTTTTCACGAGCCAGCATTGGGATTATAGGGATGTATCACAATTAACTGGATACATTAGGTCACTTGGATGAGGCCAGGGCAGGAGTTATAATGTTACCTTATAGTAATGGGAAACGTCACTGACCCACAAAAATGATATTTCACCTGCAGGGTATCTCTGGAATATAAAGGTGGTGTAGAATGATAAATACTGTGGCAGTTATGGATGAGATCAGCGATAGATTGGGGGTCATTTAGGTTTTGAGACTCCCTAATGAACCCCATATTGGTGAACATCCTTCCACGGTTTGGTAATCGTTCACACTTTCAACTTCTGAATTCACATCCAAACACATATTGGTAAATAATAATAAACCTGCACCCACGTGCCAGCCAGAAGAAACAATAGCCGTGTTATTTTTGGTAAATATGTGTCAGTATATGCTGTAGTTATGCTACAGGGACGAGGATTTTATTTTCAAAGAGGCTGAGAATGGGGAATCTTGTTATAAGCCGGATTCCTCAAATATCTGTCACTGCTGGTTTCTCGTCTGCAGCAATTTCTCCTAAGAATATGTAACACGTAAAAAGTAGAACGGTTATATTTGTGATACGTTATGGATTCTTCAGATAAACTTCTCTCCACATTTCCTTCAAGTATTTCTCTTGGATTGAAGGTTGCATACTGTACAACTTGTATTCTGTCCTCAATCTTCACCCCCCCCCCCCACCTTTTAAAGGGAGTTTTTCTCACTACCCCCATTACTGAGATCGGGGATTTTTTTGGGGGGGGGGTATGCAAATTAAGTCTTTAGAGCAATGAGGGCGTTGACCTCATCTCATTGAAGCAATGGCAACTCCCTCTTTGCTCCAAGGAGCTCACTTACATATTGTCAAAAACTGCAATATTTCTGCAATGGAGACAGCAATTTGTAAAAAGAAAACACTAATTCAGGTGACATTATCCAATCTATCTGCAGGGCTGGGATGATATACTACATTCTGGTGACACTAACCTATCTGCAAGGCTGGGGTGGTATGCTGGTTCTAGTGACACTAACCTATCTATCTGCAGGGCTGGGGTGATATTGTTTGTTTGTTTGTTTGAGTTGGAAGGGACCTCAAGGGCCATCGAGTCCAACCCCCTGCAAAAGCAGGAATTCCTAAATCATCCCAGCTATATACCTATCCAGTTTCCGCTTGAAGATTTCAATTGATGAAGAACTCACCACCTCCCGTGGCAGCCTATTCCACTCTCTCACTACCCTTACTGTTAGAAAGTTTTTCCTAATGTCTAATCTGAATCTCCTTCCCCTTAGTTTCATCCCATTACTTCTCGTGCTTCCTTCTGCTAATGAGAATAGGGTAGATCCCTCTGCACTATGACAACCTTTCAGATATTTAAATACCGCTATTAAGTCTCCCCTTAGCCTTCTCTTCTGCAAACTAAACAGTCCCAATTCTTTTAGCCTCTCCTCGTAGGACATGGTTTGTAGACCTTCCACCATTTTGGTTGCTCTTCTCTGGACCTGCTCCAATAAATCGATGTCTTTCTTAAACTGGGGAGCCCAGAACTGTACACAGTATTCCAGGTGGGGTCTGACCAGGGCAGAGTAAAGCGGAATAATTACCTCTCTTGATCTAGCTTCAATGCTCGTCTTGATACATCCTAGAATTTTATTAGCCTTTTTAGCCACCGCACCGCACTGTTGACTCATGTTGAGTTTGCGATCTATTATTATGCCCAGATCCTTTTCCCCTGTACTCTCACTTAGTACTATTCCTCCCATACTATATATGCTTCTTGCATTTCTGTTACCCAGATGTAGAACTTTGCATTTGTCCCTGTTGAATACCATTTTGTTCACCTCAGCCCATTGTTCCAGTGTGTCTAAGTCCTTTTGGATGCACTCTCTCTCCTCTCTAGTGTTGGCTATTCCTCCTAGCTTTGTATCATCTGCAAATTTTATTAGTTCCCCATTAACCCCATCATCCAGATCATTTATAAAAATATTAAAAAGTACTGGGCCCAAGACAGAGCCCTGCGGCACCCCGCTTTTTACTTTCTTCCAGTTTGATGTATAGCCATTTAGAATTACTCGTTGTGCCCGATCATTAAGCCAGTTGTGAACCCACCTCACTGATATTTTATCAAAGCCATACTTGATCATTTTTTCAATAAGAATGTTATGTGATACTTTATCAAAGGCCTTACTAAAGTCAAGATATACTATGTCCACTGCATTCCCCTGGTCCAACCATTCAGTGACTTTATTATAGAAGGAAATAAGATTAGTCTGACAAGATTTATTAGGCATAAAGCCGTGCTGGCTTTGATTAATTAAAGCCTTCCCATCCAGGTACCTAATTAAATGTTCTTTAACGATTTGTTCAAAGATTTTTCCTACTATCGAGGTCAGATTTACCGGCCTATAATTTCCTGGGTCGTCCCTATTCCCCTTTTTGTAGATGGGGACCACATTTGCCCTTTTCCAATCTAGAGGGACCACTCCTGTTTCCCATGACTTATTAAAGATTATTGCAAGGGGTTCTGTTATTTCCTCTGCTAATTCTTTTAAAACTCTAGGGTGTAAATCATCCGGTCCTGGGGGCTTGGTTTCCTTAATCTTAGCTAAATGTTCTCTTACCAAACCTTCACTTATAATCAGCTTATAATATGCTGGTTCTGGTGACACTAACCTATCTATCTGCAGGGCTGGGGTGATATGCTGGTTCTGGTGACACTAACCTATCTATCTACGGGCTGGGTTGATTTGGATATATTGTATAGCAGCATTAAAAGAGAGACTGTGTTCACGTCACATTCTAGCCTTTTTTTTTGGCAGTATACAGTACTCTGCTATCTAGGACTAGGAAAGGACATCAATTGAAGATCAGCAGGGGTCCAACGCCTGGGCCCCCAGCCTATCAGCTGTTAAAAGAAGCCTTCCATAAGCACTACAGGCTTTTCAGTACTTCACAAACACAGCACCATACATATGTGCAGTGGCTGTGCTTGCTATTGAAGTTCAGCCCATTCACTTGAATGGGACTGAGATGCAATCAGGCCATGTGACTGAAGTGTGTGACATCACCTAGCCTGTGAAGTGAAAGTGACACCCAGGGAACACTGCTGCCACTTCAGACAGGTCATCCACAGGGATCCCAGGTGTTGGCCCCCACTAATCTTCAATCGATTATCTATCCTGGTATAGATAATCAATTGAAGATCAAACACAAGGCTCAAATATGATGCAAGCCTACTTGACATTCTGACCACTATTTCAGCAAGCAAATTAACTGCCAGGCCGCCTGAAGTATCTCATCCATACGTGATGAGAAAGCATTCATTATGAGGCGCTCATTAAAATATAGCCCACAGCAATCCCTAGCAGCATGAAAACAACTGAGCTGCACAGAGCTGGATACGGTACTGAAAAATAATTACTTATGATGTCATCATCTGGTGGGCATCCAGACAAACATAAGTACCTTTCTATATTTTCTATAAGACTCATTTATACCGTGACATCCCTCAATGGAGTGCTGCATAAACGGAAAACGAATTTTATCTAACAAAGCTCAATAATATTTTTGGACTTTTTTATACTCCAGATACAGGAATAGATCAAGAAGCCATGTTAGTAGTAATGTCTGAAGGTGAACATCCACCTTAAAATCTCCATGTAGACTGTATGTCGCTATTTGGATTTAGACTGTTGTACGTTGGACATAGTGATTTAGAGACTATAAAGCTTTCCAACCATTGAGGACAATAGTACGATGTTTTCAATCTTTTCTTAATATTCAGTACAGATTACAATTGGTTTCTGGGCCTATAATATGATTTATTCCAGATTAGACTGTAAAAAGGAATTTGCTTTTACCCAGAAACAGCTTCATCCTAGTCGTTGGGTTGTGCCTGGAATTGCATATTAACCCAAGGACAAAAATGTTGCTTTTTCAGGAAGAAAAATTAGGCACGTTCTCCTAATGTCATAGATCCCTTTAACTTGTCTCTTCCCTTTTCTTTTCTTCTCTTTTTTTAAGTTGTCGGAACATCATGAAAGTGGCACAAGCAAAGCTTGAATTGATAAAGCCGGATGAGGTTAACATGGAAGAGTACAAGGTTGGTATATGTCACACAGTGGAATGTAGATTTCATTTAAAGGGGTTTTCCGGGATGTATAATTGATCATTTATCTTTGGGCAGGGATCTGACACCCGGGCCCCTGACTGATCAACTGATTGAAGAGGCTGCAGCATTTGGATGAGTGCTGCAGCCTCTTCAGTGCTTGCTGAGCACAGTGCTGTACATTTGTGCAGTGATCATGCTCGCTATCACAGTTCAGCCTATTCACTTAAATGGGACTGAGCTGTGATCAGGCTGTGAGACAGATGAATATGACATCACATGGCCTTTGAAGCAGAAGCAATGCTCAGGGAGCCACCACTGTTGCTACAATCTTCTGATCCTCAGGGTGTCACACCTCCACAGATCTTCCTTTGAGGTCCTAGGCTAAGGATAGGTCAGCAATTACAAAGTCCTGGAAAACCCCTTTAAGCAGTTCTACTTGTATTTGTTCACTATGGTTTGCGGAGATGTATCTTGTGTTTTACTAAATCTTTTTACTGTTTTAGATCCCATGCTCACGACCGAGTGTTTCCAATGTGGGGCCAAGTTTGCAGCGGAATGCACTCAGATGACGTCCTAAAGCATTCCATTCTACGTTCACGTCTAATGGGGCTTCCGACCCATTCTGTTCCGATGACACGGATGATTATAGAGCAGGTTATCAGAACAGAATGAATCAGAAGCCCCCATAGGGGTGGGTGCATGGATGCTGTCGGATTACACCCGGATGGCATTGAGTGTCATCCGAGCGCATTCTGTTGCAAAGTCAGCCCCACATTGGAAACACACTGGGTCGTGTGCATGGGCCCTTAACATACTTTTATAGTAGCTATGTTGGGGGACATGATGGACACGAGGAGGTGAAGTAGGGCCTTGCATCTCCCATCAGTTACTTCTGTTATCTTCTATTCCATAAAAGATCATTCCCTATACATTAAAAAAATGGCTGATGATAGAATGGCAGTCAGTTTATAAACTTTCCAAAAGTTTCCATGACAAAAGACTGTCTATTCTGCTCGATGCGTGTGCCATGATTCTTCTTCCATGTAATAAGTCTGTTCTGTTGATGGATCCCATTTGTCTAACTTTTTTATTTTTGCTGACTTCTTCTTGAACAGAGGTGGCACAAGGAATACCGCACCTTCCGAGAGACGACCATGCTCATCTTGATTGGATTGGAATTGTTTCAGAACAAGAGGTACTAGATTGTGTTTTCCTAATATATGGGCGGGTATTGGTATTTGCTGGTTTACACGTTTATGTAGGGTTTCAGGGTTTGCATGGATCTCTTGCTTACTGCGCATTTCATGTGGAGAACTCAGTCTCCAGAATAGAAAAAAAAAAATCCTTCTTCCTCTGTGTCTCCCACTTAGGAATGCAAAGTTGATATTCTGCCATCATCTTTGTTTACGCCTTTGTTTTAGTATTAACACCAGCGTAGCCTAGAGGGAAAGTTGGTTTTAACCTCTTCCTGACCATTATTAACTTATTAACTATGTATACTTTAAGGGGCTGTTTGTTGCCGCACCATGACGTACATTTTTGTCATGGTGATCCTGTTGATGTTGAATATGCACCCATGAGACCAGTGTCAGGAGCGGAGCTGTAATATATATATCCCAGCTCCTGTTTCAACTGTCAAGAGAAAACTGACAGCCGAGGTGGTTGTCCATTAGGGAAATTGGTTTGTAAAAGCAGGCTCAGAATGTATTCTAGACAAAGGAGCAGTACCTCACCAGCCCCCCCGCCACTCCTGGTGTGAGGATCACCGAATCCCGCTGGTCTCCACTTTCTAGTCCATGTTTTCACATAGCAAATGTCAGGAAATTCCTGCTCAGCCAATCGCTGACTGAGACTGGTTTTCGATGCAGCCATTGATTGGGAATTATGTGTTGGGATGGGACTGAGAAGTAGAGACCAACAAGGACCAGCAGGGAATCGGTGAGGTTGAATACTGCCACTTTTATGTTTTTAACCCATTCTTAAACTTAAACAAAAAAAAAAAAAATGTTATCCTCATGGACTGTGCATTTAACCCATTCAGTGCTGTCATCATCTGTGATATGCCAGTTAGCATAAGGGCCTGTTCATACTACAGAATATGAAGAGGATTTTGTGGTGGACACCTGCCCCAGATTCCACTTCATTTTCTGCACCCTGACTCCTTGCAGCAGGATACCACAGTGAGGCATTGGCTTTTGGCTTGGGCCTAATCACTGGGCTGTTTCGAGCCACAGACCCTGCGGAATCTGCAGCAAGATTGAGCAGGGCGCTTATTTTTCTTGCTCTGATCTTTGTCTTACTTTTGAAATCAATGGGAGGCAAAATCAGAGCGAATTCTGCTGATGATTTTGGGGCAGAAACCACTCCGATTTCTGTGCCAGATTCCACCGTGTGAACAGGCCCTAAAGTTTAAAATGGACATAAAATGTAAAAATAAAGTTTTGTATAAATTAATGATACAATGTACAGAAAACTCTAAAGTATTTATAGCATGGAGTAACCCCCACATATTTGGTATTCCCATGTGCATAACAACTCATCCCTTTAATTTAACCCCTTTTTTTGGTCAGCTATAAACAGGGTAAAAACCTGATGAATTCAAGCCTGTTTAGCTTAGAGGATCCCGGTGTCTTCTCTTTTAGTTATGTTGAAGCATTGCTGTACCTCATTTATGGCTACCAGTTCAACAAAGAACTTCTTTCAAGAGGCCCGTACAGAGGACACGATGAGGAGCTGATATCACATTATCGAAGAGAGTGTTTCTTGGTAAGTACATGGCTTCTTACAAGAGGTTGTAGCTCATGAGACTGTCCCTGATCATCAATTCTATGTATAGCCTAATCTCTGTTTTAAAACTGAAACTAATTTTATCCAAAAACACTGAATGAGTTGAGTCGCTGGATTAAGGGTTTTCCCTTTAATAACATTGTGAATAGGGATAAATGTTCATTGTTTAAGGTTTCCTGTGTGCACTCTATGAGAGGAGTGGTAGTGAGCCTGCATGGCCATCGCTCCTTCATTTCTATGGACAGGGCCAGCTCCAGGCTTTTGTGGGCCCTTGGGCGACAGAGCCTCAGTGGGCCCCTTTTGGAGCAACTCATGCACACCGCAGCAAAAAAATAACCAAAATTGGGTGTTTTTGCTGAGGCAGACCTATTGGAGTTGACTCTAATGCAGTCCAATCCATACAATAGATTGAACCTGTTCAGACGTCGGAAAGTAAAGAGGATTTTGAGGCGGACATCTTCAGCAACCCCCCCACACACACACACACACACACACGCACACACACGGCATAGCATCCCCTTTCCTGGCCCCATTTACACACACTGTAATGTCCCATTGTGGCCCCTCCACACAGTATAATGTCCCACAGCGGCCTCTCCACACAGTATACTCCAGACCCCAGAGAATAAAGATTGGAGGCCCAGGGGAGGTGGGCGAACATAAACACTAGTGTTACTTCCTGTTCTTGTGTGACTCCCTGTCGTCTTCGTCCCTCTTCAATGACGTTACAGACATGGGTTAGGCTGGTGCCATTATGTGTTGTGATACTGGCCGGACTAACGTGACATTTATGACTCCATTAAAGAGGGCCTCCAATCATTATACTCTGGGGTCTGAAAAAAGACCAGAGTATAATAATAGCAGCTTCGGTTTGGACTTATCCGGTTCAAACGAAACCGCCAGGCGATCCTTGCGAGACGAATTTCACAGGGTTCTCCAACCAAATACTCTTGCCACGGGCCCTGGGCTCTACTTACCGATCCCCGCTCCTGCCCTCGGCCACCTTCACTTCCACTTCAGCCCTCCAGGGGGCCCTGTGCATCATGTCGACGTCAGCGATATAATATGATAGGCACAGGGCCTGCTGAAGGTTTGAAGCAATGGCAACCGTGGGAAGGAGCAGGAATCAGTAAATAAATAGGCCCCGTTACCCAATGGAGTTACTCCAGTAGGTAATGGCCTGTTTAAAAGAAAAAAAAACGCGGCCGCAATCAGCGGCCGATTGGGCCTCCTCAGGAGATTGGGGCCCCAACACTTGCACGGGTTTGCCAGGTGCTGACGTCAGCCCTGTCTGTTGGACTGACTGGGCAGGAATCTCCTGCAGCCCTGTAGAAGTGAAAGGAGTGTTGGCCACGCATGTTCTCCACTGCTCCATTCACACAGAGAATATAGGGGAACTTGTTGGTCCCCATTCCCTAAGTAAACCATGACAGGACTCCTAGGAGAAACCGTGAAAGTCATCAGGACTCTCACTGTATCTCCTAGGAGTCCTGTAAAGATTTACTCTTCTTTAACATGAAATTCCACTCTGAATCATATAACCCTATATATCACAGAGCTCAGCTCCTCTCCTCTATCATATAACCTATATATCACAGAGCTCAGCTTCTCTCCTCTATCATATAACCCTATATATCACAGAGCTCAGCTTCTCTCTTCTATCATATAACCCTATATATCACAGAGCTCAGCTTCTCTCCTCCATCATATACACCTATATATCACAGAGCTCAGCTTCTCTCCTCTATCATATAACCCTATATATCACAGAGCTCAGCTTCTCTCCTCTATCATATAACCCTATATATCACACAGCTCAGCTTCTCTCCTCTATCATATAACCCTATATATCACAGAGCTCAGCTTCTCTCCCTCTATCATATAACCCTATATATCACAGAGCTCAGCTTCTCTCCTCTATCATATACACCTATATATCACAGAGCTCATCTTCTCTCCTCTATCATATAACCCTATATATCACAGACCTCAGCTTCTCTCCTCTATCATATAACCCTATATATCACAGAGCTCAGCTTCTCTATCATATAACCCTATATATCCCAGAGCTCAGCTTCTCTCCTCTACTATATAACCCTATATATCACAGAGCTCAGCTTCTCCCTATCATATAACCCTATATATCACAGAGCTCAGCTTCTCTCCTCTACTATATAACCCTATATATCACAGAGCTCAGCTTCTCTCCTCTACTATATAACCCTATATATCACAGACCTCAGCTTCTCTCCCTCTATCATATAACTCTATATATCACAGAGCTCAGCTTCTCTCCTATATCATATAACCCTATATATCACAGAGCTCAGCTTCTTTCCTTCTATTATATAACCCTATATATCACAGAGCTCAGCTTCTCTCCCTCTATCATATAACCCTATATATCACAGAGCTCAGCTTCTCTCCTCTATCATATAATCCTATATATCCCAGAGCTCAGCTTCTCTCCTCTACTATATAACCCTATATATCACAGAGCTCAGCTTCTCTCCTCTATCATATAACCTATATATCACAGAGCTCAGCTTCTCTCCTCTATCATATAACCCTATATATCACAGAGCTCAGCTTCTCTCCCTCTATCATATAACCCTATATATCCCAGAGCTCAGCTTCTCTCCTCTACTATATAACCCTATATATCACAGAGCTCAGCTTCTCTCCTCTATCATATAACCTATATATCACAGAGCTCAGCTTCTCTCCTCTATCATATAACCCTATATATCACAGAGCTCAGCTTCTCTCCTCTATCATATAACCTATATATCACAGAGCTCAGCTTCTCTCCTCTATCATATAACCTATATATCACAGAGCTCAGCTTCTCTCCTCTATCATATAACCCTATATATCACAGAGCTCAGCTTCTCTCCTCTATCATATAACCTATATATCACAGAGCTCAACGTCTCTCCTCTATCATATAACCCTATATATCACAGAGCTCAGCTTCTCTCCCTCTATCATATAACCTATATATCACAGAGCTCAGCTTCTCTCCTCTATCATATAACCCTATATATCACAGAGCTCAGCTTCTCTCCTCTATCATATAACCCTATATATCACAGAGCTCAGCTTCTCTCCTCTATTATATAATCCTATATATCACAGAGCTCAGCTTCTCTCCTCTACTATATAACCCTATATATCACAGAGCTCAGCTTCTCTCCTCTATCATATAACCCTATATATCACAGAGCTCAGCTTCTCTCCTCTATTATATAATCCTATATATCACAGAGCTCAGCTTCTCTCCTCTACTATATAACCCTATATATCACAGAGCTCAGCTTCTCTCCTCTACTATATAACCCTATATATCACAGAGCTCAGCTTCTCTCCTCTATCATATAACCCTATATATCACAGAGCTCAGCCTCTCTCCTCTATCATATAACCCTATATATCACAGAGCTCAGCTTCTCTCCTCTATCATATAAATTGAGCTCTCTGTCTCTAGTTACAGCTTTGCTGTATGGACTGCTACACTACTACACAGTGATCCATCTCAGCTTTCTGTATCAAAGTTTTGTTATATTGAGGGACCCTGCAAGTGGTCTAAAATAACAAAAACTGGTGCTCCCCTAACCCCCTTGATGTGAAAGGATTACCTGTAATAATCTGTCCAATACACCATATTGCATACACATTCAGATGTATATAAACCCATATTTTTGTGTCTCCTAGAAACTAAATGAAAAAGCCGCAGTCATGTTTGAGTCCGGAGATGTAGAAAATGTCAATAATGGCCTGACTCTAATGAATGAGCTCGTCGTGCCATGCTTGCCCATGTTGTTGGTTGATGAAATGGAAGAAAAGGACATTATTGCTGTAGAAGACATGAGGAATCGCTGGTGTTCCTACCTTGGACAAGAAATGGAACGTGAGTCCCTGTGGTGTAATATATTCTCATACCTCGCAGGCATCGACCCCATTTAGCTCGGGTTAATTAGTACATTAATATAAAGAATTGTGTTAATTTCTCATTAAAGAGACCCCTTTATAGATGTTGATCTGATAAGTAGATCGCTTCGGGTCTAGAGTCAGAAACGCACATCAGTCAGCTGTCATTGCTGCTGATGGATATACACTCATTGACAAAAATAATACCACACCAAGGAGAAGTTATTGGAATGGAATAAAACTTTCAGTGTGACCGTAATGATAATAGATGGAAGAAATTACAATATTAGAGCGAAAGGAAAAGTTTATTTGGGACAACTGTACAACCGAAAGGAAGCTCTAGTACCCTATTGGGCGCCTCTAGCCTGGATACAAAATGAGGTATGGTTGGGCAGACAAGATAGGGCTGTAGATGAAGCTGTAAATCTTGCACACTTAGTGATAAATCTTGTGAACGGGCAAGCAAAGCAAGTGTTGCAATCTGACAGAGACATCCCTGAGAAACCCCTGCTGTGTGGGTGAGCATTATCCTACTGAAAAATGCCAGTTGGAAGCCCTGGCATGAGACATGTGGCCCGGGATGTCCTGCACATATCACTGAGCTGTTAGTGTCCCTTGTGTCACTACTAGGGGTGACTGTCTCTCATATGTGATGGATCCCCAGGTCATCACACCAGCATATGGGGCAGTATGTTGCTCCACAGCAGAGGCAGGATTGAAGCGTTCACTATGAGGCTTCAATACCATAACCTTTCCAATGTCTGATCCCAAACAGAGCCTGAATTCATTGCTAAAGACTATATGGCTCCCAGTCCAGAGCAGTCTAGATTTTCACTCACGACACCACTACAAACAAAGGCAATAGTGGCAGGCAGTCAATGGGAGGACACATAATGGGTGCCATAACACCAACTAAGTGCCTGGAAATGGTCTGGTCAGAGACAGGGATGTGTAATGAAGGTGCCATCTGTGTCTGGATGGTGGACAAGGAAACTGTGTGACGCTGGTTCACACTAGCGTTTGGGGATTCCGTCCCCCATTCTGCTCAAAATATGTGGAGAGAGTCCAGAGTCTGTTCACCATGAGCTCACTCGTAACCACGGCTCCCAAAACCTCCTAACCGCTTAGTCAGAATGGCCTGGGTGGCAGGAGGCCATCAAAATAAACCAGTCCAAAGATGTGCCGCCTCTCAAAGTCTGTCAACTGAGCAAAATGTCTTCAAGTGCCACCATACAGGCATGTCTAGAAGTCAGTGCTCTCTCACCAAGGGTACACTACCCAAAAGTAAACTCTGAGATCTTTTTTTCTATTGGGCAGCACGAGAAGAACTTTTACACCCTCTTCTGGTAAGACCCATTGTCTAATCAGACCACACCTGTGATCATTTACATACTGAGCTTTGCAGCAATGTGACATTTCTATGCGTTCACAATATTTTTTTGTTGTCGATGAGTGTACATTTTCCCTTCACTGACCACTGCAGGACACACAGTATTGCATATGCCGGCAAATAACAGGCATTATAATAAAATTTAGCAAAAAAAAAATAAGAGGTAAAAATACAGTAACTTTGCAATGTAATGTTTTATGTACAGCACATATGACCGTATTTGGGTAAGGTTACCCACTTGAGGGGTTTTACAACATACAAATATGTGTGACCAACTTTAAAGGGATGGTCCCGCCCTGTAAAAATAAAATTTAAACCATTTAGCATGTGATAAAATAATAAAAGAAATCCTATTCACCTTACTCACCCCCACTGCGGATACCTTCTGGGGCTCCATCAATGATGTCCCGACATGGATATGTGACCATTGCTGGAGAGAGAAGTATTGAAACCTGTGGGGTACCAGGTAGAAGGTGGATCAGAAGCAACAAAGGTTGAGTTAGATGAACAGAACTAATTTTTTTTGTATTTATCATATACTGAACTGTTTTCAAAAGTTTTTTGGGAAAAACAAAAATATTTCTTGTCGAATATACTTGTATGTAAATTCTTCTAACTTAATTCCTATAGTGGGAATAAGTGGCCTGCAGACACTTCTGCTAAAGCTTATCCTGGGAAACAAATGGGTTGGAGGTGTTGACGTCCAATTGATGCTTCTCATCATGGTGGAGATCATGGGACCACCTGTGAGGCCCCATGGGCATGATGACTGTTGGCCAGCTATTTGTTTCTATGTGTTCATTGTGCCCCTTATCTCTGTTTCCATCTTCAGCCTGTCTGCAAGAAAAGCTGACTGACTTCCTGCCAAAACTGCTTGACTGCTCGACAGAAATCAAAGGTTTCAACGACCCGCCAAAGCTTCCTACTTTCTCCACGCACGAGCTGTGCGAGCGGTTTGCTCGAATTATGTTGTCACTTAGTCGTATGCCGGCTGATGGGAGATGAACAATGCACCTTCTTACGCACCTTGTATAGACTTTTATTTTTATTTTTTTTTTTCCTTTTTGTTTTTTTTTTCTTTTTAGATTTTAACTCATGCCTTCTCGTGACAAGGTTTGCTTTGTTGCTGCTATAGTTTTTAACTTTTTTTTTTTTTTTTATGTTACAAACAGCTAAAGACAAAATGACTGTATAGACTTTTAGCCAGACCGCATCCACACCTGAGTTACGCATGGCCTTCAAGCATACATAAGCAGAGCAGACGCAACCAGACTATCCCAAAATATTTATGACAAGACCGCTTCCTTGGCCACACTTCTGTGACAGTATTACATTGCTTTTATCTACAAAAAATTCATTTTATCAACCGCTTTTTTTTTTTTTTTTTCTCTTCCTTACATCTGGATTTATTATCTGTGACAGCAGCCATTTTAATTATCTGGCGCCATGTTAAAGGACACGGCGCCTGGTAGCTTGTAAATGAAATTAAAGAATAAAGTTTTATTTATGGCTACTCCGTTTGCAAAAAAAAAAAAAAAAAATTCAGAAAGATTTTGTACATTTGTGTATGAATAGATGATTATTTTTGATGAGCTGAGCAGTACTTAATGGACGGGTTTGTGGGGTTCAATTCTGTTTCTTGATTCATTGAAGGATTTTTTTTTTTTTTTTTTTTAATTTTTAGAAAATCCACACATTATTTCTCGAATAAATTTTACTCTTTTTAAAAGAAAAAGCATGTGATGTGGGTGCGACTATAAGGGGTTAATCTATGTCCACTCAGACTGCAAATTCAGCACATACCACGGTACAGTCCACTCAACTTGATGGCAAAACCTCCTGAGATCTAGACCCGTAGTACCCAAAACTCATACAAAGACTAGGTAGGCTGCTTTCTGGAAGTTAAAAGGGGGTTTCTGGGATTATGATATTCCTTCCCCCTGTTGCTGTCTGTGACGTATTTGCAGGGGGCTGGCTGACCGGTTTAGTGCAATGACTAAGCCATTGGCTGTGACTGAGAGCATTGGTTTAGCTATTACAGTGAGCCAGTGGGAAAGCCTCCTGCAAATATGTCAAAGACTGCGCCAAGGTGGAGGAAGCTCCTGGGCAAGTGACCTGGCGCCATAAATCTGAGGCTCCCGAACTGCAAGACCTGCTCCAGATTAAGGTAACTCAACAGTCATAAAATAAAAAGAAAGACCTAAATATTTCACAATTCCTCAGTTTGTTCAGCTTTCTTGGGGGGTTCGAAAGAACAAGGGTTCCATACTTCAGGATCTGACACTGAGTACTTGACTCAGATTTTTGGATCAGCCCATGAGTACATGAAGCAAATAAGATCTTTGTGAATGGACAGTGAGGTAATACGGATATAGGAACAAGTTATTAAATGGGTAATTGTCCTTTAAGATCACCTCCAGCAACTCTTAACTCTTTGCACCCTTCCATTGATTCCAGCACAGTTGTAATTTTTTCTCTGTACCTCACTGTTCCTGAGCAGTCTGCTTGTTTCTCCACCTAATATACTATTTGCGTTCTTTACTGACAGGTGGGCGGTGCTTGACTAGAGCAGAATGTCAAGGTCTGCCCACTTGACAGTAAAGACCAGAATTGTGCTGGAACAAACAGAAACGATTGCTCAGGTCTAGTAAGAGCTAGTAGTAGAAAAGAAATCCCAAAACTGTTGGATTCAGTGGAGTGGCACCTATTGAAGAACGCAAAGAGGTGAAAGTGGTGAAAGGTCCCCTTTAACTCAGCTCACTTTAAGTTTGGATGAAGAGACGTCCATTGGTCCAACTCTCACAGACCTGGTGACTTAGGTGTCAAAAGCAACATTATGTCTTGCCCAAGTGATCGGACCTAAGTTAACACTGACCACGTACCCTACAATAACGTCCAGGTTGGACAGCATGATATTTCACCGGAATGGGAAATGAGATGGATACCAGCTACATCACATTTTGTAACACCTTATATTAAAGCCATTTTAGGAGAATATTGCACAAGACTCCATTATCGGTCATTCCTACTTGCTGAAGTAGCTGAGAAAATGGTTGATGATTGTCACATCAAATAGTTCCACGATAGTGGAGGATTCTGTGAAAATGAGGATTTCCACTAAGCTGAGGTGGTAACTAATTCTAGATAGACATGTAAGGCTAGGTTCACATCTGCGCTCGAACACCATTCGTGGATTCCATTACCATTTCCGTTTGAAAAATGCTGAGAGAAAAGTCCTGTAAGAAGGGGTCTGTGGGTAACAGATTTTTAAGTAGATTGGGTTTGCGGTTTTTGGGTCCCCAAGTGGACCTGTAGAATGGAAACCCGAGCACAGCTGTGAACCTAGAGTAACCTATGAACAAACTATACATAAATCAATGGTATAGTATAGTGTGTGTACATCAGGAGCAATGCTACATATGCCCATTATGTGGCTTATATTTCACATTTTTAGTAGTTTTCCCCTCTGCTGACTCTTATCTCTGATATTTTTAGGCCTCCCTTAGCTACTGTGATTTATATACAGATGTAACAGAGTTAAACTGAACTTCTGCAATGAGTTAAACTGCTGCTGTGTCATCTCTTATCACAGAAGACAACAACAAAGGAAAATTATTGAAAAATGCTTTTCCAATGACTTTTAATTGGTGGTGGTTCTCTCTCTTTCTCTCATATTAATGTAACAGTGGTTTTCCATCCACAAATCACTAATATACCTGGGGGTGTCTTCAGGCCTCAGAGTATAATAAGTTGAGGTGTAGACAAAATGAAAGAATATACATATGAGAAAACAAATCCAGAAAATCACATTGTATGATTTTTTTAACAATTTATTTGCAAATTGTGGTGGAAAATAAGTATTTGGTCACCTACAAGCAAGCAAGATTTCTGGCTCTCACAGACCTGTAACTTCTTCTTTAAGAGGCTCCTCTGTCCTCCACTCATTACCTGTAGTAATGGCTCCTGTTTGACATTATCAGTATAAAAGACACCTGTCCACAACCTCAAACAGTCACACTCCAAACTCCACTATGGTGAAGACCAAAGAGCTGTGGAAGGACACCAGAAACAAAATGGTAGCCCTGCACCAGGCTGGGAAGACTGAATCTGCAATAGGCAAGCAGCTTGGTGTGAAGAAATCACCTGTGGGAGCAATAATTAGAAAATGGAAGACATTCAAGACCACTGATAATCTCCCTCCATCAGGGACTCCACGCAAGATCTCACCCCGTGGGGTCAAAATGATCACAAAAACAGTGAGCAAAAATCCCAGAACCACACGGGGGGACCTAGTGAATGACCTGCAGAAAGCTGGGACTAACGTAACAAAGGCTACCGTCAGTAACACACTACGCTGCCAGGGACTCAGATCCTGCAGTGCCAGACGTGTCCCCCTGCTTAAGCCAGTACATATCCGGGCCCGTCTGAAGTTTGCTAGAGAGCATTTGGATGTTCCAGAAGAGTATTGGGAGAATGTCATATGGTCAGATGAAACCAAAGTAGAACTGTTTGGTAGAAACACAACTCATCGTGTTTGGAGGAGAGTGAATGCTGAGTTGCATCCAAAGAACACCATACCTACTGTGAAGCATGGGGGTGGCAACATCATGCTTTGGGGCTGTTTCTCAGCAAAGGGACCAGGACGACTGATCCGTGTACATGAAAGAATGAATGGGGCCATGTATCGTGAGATTTTGAGTGCAAACCTCATTCCATCAGCAAGGGCATTGAAGATGAAACGTGGCTGGGTCTTTCAGCATGACAATGATCCCAAGCACACCACCAGGGCAATGAAGCAGTGGCTTCGTAAGAAGCATTTCAAGGTCCAGGAGTGGCCTAGCCAGTCTCCAGATCTCAACCCCATAGAAAACCTTTGGAGGGAGTTGAAAGTCCGTGTTGCCCAGCGACAGCCCCAAAACATCCCTGCCCTAGAGGAGATCTGCATGGAGGAATGGGCCAACATACCAGCGACAGTGTGTGCCAACCTTGTGAAGACTTACAGAAAACGTTTGACCTCTGTCATTGCCAACAAAGGATATATAACAAAGTATTGAGATGAACTTTTGTTATTGACCAAATACTTATTTTCCACCATAATTTGCAAATAAATTCTTTAAAAATCAGACAATGTGATTTTCTAGATATGTTTTCTCATTTTGTCTCTCATAGTTGAGGTCTACCTATGATGTCAATTACAGGCCGGCCTCATCTTTTTAAGTGGGAGAACTTGCACAATTGGTGGCTGACTAAATACTTTTTTTCCCCCTCTGTATTAATAATACTTCTGGTTCATGATGAATCAAAACAGGCAACCGGCCCTTGCAGATATTTAAGAAAAAGGAATTTTGCAAGGTTCAACCCATCTCTAATTCTAAATAAGGCATCCGTTGCAACTACAACCCCTTTTTTGCAGGATTAATATTCACAAAGAGCCCATCATTTCATACCATGATGTTTGTGCCATTCCTAGGTTATATTTTATTTGGTTGTGGGTTATTATTGGTTAACCCAACATAACAGGCCCCAAACAATGAGCTAATAACCATGAAGTATTGGGTGATATTTTGGCCAAAATACGCAAACTTGCAACCTGCATCAAGGGTCCCCATGTATTGAAAGTTCCTATACTAAAATTTAAAAAAAAACATCAGTTTCTACAAGTCTCTCTGCTTTTAACAGCAGAAACATCGTAATATAATCGAAAAAATCTTAAATTACATTTTTAATCTATAAAAAAAAAAAATTATGAAATCGGCGCCCCCTCCTCTCCTCCTTCTTAACAAACTACTTGCCCGGAAATACCTGCTTTACTATTTCAAGTCTGGCTGATCACATTTTTATGGTTGGTAAATCCCATATTCTGGGAAAAAGAAGTATTTCAGTAATATTTTCTCAGAAGAGAGTGGCAGCGGCAGAAGTTCCGTTAATCATGTGACGGAAACACAAAGAAGGTGCTGTTAGTGGGGAAAGACAGGTTTTTAATATTTAGTACATCTCAGCAACAGTGTACCGACCACATACTGACTTAATAAGGTGAAATATCAGAGTTTTATTAGTGTTTGAAACCATTAAAATGGGTGTCTAGACCTGGTGTTTAGAAGGGAATATTTTTAACCTTTAAAGGGAGTCTACCATCACCAAAATCACTTCTAAACCACTTATATGGTGTTGTAGGGGCGGTTAGTGATATAGTGAACATACCTTTCTTGTGTCAAAGTACAATCTTGCTGAGAAATTACTTTTTAATTCCTATGCAAATGAGCTGTTCAGAGTCATAGATATTGGAACACCCACTTTCTTTTGTAGTCTCCATCCGGTGCCATCCCCAAAATATAAAACCTAACATGTCCCATGGTCAGTGATTTACAGCAACCACAAAAAGCGAGCTGTACTTCTCATTTTCATATTAAATAAAAGATTAATTTCTCAGCCGTAAGATTGTACTTTAACACAAGAAAGGTATGTTCATTGTGTCACTAACCAACCCTACAATAGCATATAAGGGGTTTAGAAGCAGTTTTGGTGGGTGTAGACTCTATTAATGACTGTGTACTGTAAAGTCATGGCCAAAAGTTTTGAGAATGACACAAATACTATATTTTCACATGATCTGCTGCCCTCTGGTTTTTATGTGTGTTTGTCAGATGTTTTTATCACATACAGAAATAGAATTGCATTCATATTATGAGTAACAGAAGCTTATATTGACAGTTAGAATGAGTTAATGCAGCAAGTCAATATTTGCAGTGTTGACCCTTCTTCTTCAGGACCTCTGCAATTCTCCCTGGCATGCTCTCAATCAACTTCTGGACCAAATCCTGACTGATAGCAGTCCATTCTTGCAGAATCAATGCTTTAATTTTGTCTGAATTTGTTGGTTTTTGTTTGTCCACCCGTCTCTTGATGATTGACCACAAGTTCTCAATGGGATTAAGATCTGGGGAGTTTCCAGGCCATGGACCCAAAATCTCTATGTTTTGTTCCCTGAGCCATTTAGTTATCACCTTTGCTTTATGGCAAGGTGCTCCATCATGCTGGAAAAGGCATTGTTGAGCGCCAAACTGCTCTTGGACGGTTGGGAGAAGTTGCTCTTGGAGGACATTCTGGTACCATTCTTTATTCATGGCTGTGTTTTTAGGCAAGACTGTGAGAGAGCCGATTCCCTTGGCTGAGAAGCAACCCCACACATGAATGGTTTCAGGATGCTTTACAGTTGGCATGAGACAAGACTGGTGGTAGCGCTCACCTCTTCTTCTCTGAATAAGCTGTTTTCCAGATGTTCCAAACAATCGAAAAGGGGATTCATCAGAGAAAATGACTTTACCCCAGTCCTCAGCAGTCCACTCCCTGTACCTTTTGCAGAATATCAGTCTGTCCCTGATGTTTTTTCTGGAGAGAAGTGGCTTCTTTGCTGCCCTCCTTGAGACCAGGCCTTGCTCCAAGAGTCTCCGCCTCACAGTGCGTGCAGATGCACTCACACCTGCCTGCTGCCATTCCTCAGCAAGCTCTGCACTGCTGGTAGCCCGATCCCGCAGCTGAAACACTTTTAAGAGACGGTCCTGCCGCTTGCTGGTCTTTCTTGGGCGCCCTGGAGCCTTTTTGGCACCAATGGAACCTCTCTCCTTGAAGTTCTTGATGATGCGATAGATTGTTGACTGAGGTGCAATCTTTCTAGCTGCAATACTCTTCCCAGTTAGGCCATTTTTGTGCAGTGCAATGATGACTGCACGTGTTTCTTTAGAGATAACCATGGTTAACAGAAGAGAAACAATGATGGCAAGCACCAGCCTCCTTTTAAAGTGTCCAGTGGTGTCATTCTTACTTAATCATGACAGATTGATCTCCAGCCCTGTCCTCATCAACACCCACACCTGTGTTAATGGAGCAATCACTGAAACGATGTTAGGTGGTCCTTTTAAGGCAGGGCTGCAATGATGTTGAAATGTGTTTTGGGGGATAAAGTTCATTTTCTAGGCAAATATTGACTTTGCAAGTAATTGCTGTTAAGCTGATCACTCTTTATAACATTCTGGAGTATATGCAAATTGCCATTAGAAAAACTGAAGCAGTAGACTTTGTAAAAATTAATATTTGTATCATTCTCAAAACTTTTGGCCATGACTGTATATGATATATTACTTTATTGTAACTTATTGATACTATTGGCTACAATTGCGCAATAATTGACCAGGTATGTCATTAAGTAATAAGATGACTTCTGTCCATATACTCTATTAGGTAAAAGGATCATAGAGAGCCCCACTTAGGTCCTAACTAGTGATGAGCAAAGTTTTCAAAAATTCGATTTGGAAACTTCGACGAATTTTCCAATACGATTCTATTCAATCAGAATTAAATTGCGGTGAATAAACAGCTATTTCCTGTCTGCAGAGAGCCAGGGTGGGCGGCAAAATGCCAGAACCCCTTGGATGCTGCGGTCATGTTTGACCCTGTAGCATCCAAGGTGTTAAAACCCCCAGTCGGTTATGGAGCAGGGTGTTAGGTGTCAGTTACAGCTACACCCTGCTCCTTAACCGATCAGGGGGATTTAACACCTTGGATGCAGCGGTCAAACATGCCGTGGGCGCTCGCGAAGGGGTTAAAGGGCTGTGACATCACAGGGCTGGCTGGCTGCTGATTGGTTGCACGCATGGCATTGTGGGTAATCCCGCGTTCCCAGTGTTCTAATATGTGCAGCAGCCATTTTGAACAAGATGTGATTCGTTACCACGAAGTGTGAGGAAATCCGGATTCGATGCAAATGGAATAGTTTCTGAAATTCGGATTGAATTCCATTTCGTCAGCTTCGATTCGCTCATCTCTAGTCCTAACCTATCCATGTATTATATAGCCTGTCATTTAATGAATACCAAATGTATCTTCAGAAAATAGCATGTTATTTACATTATAAACTTTATTTTTTACATTTTTTGTGGAAATCTTGCAATATTCATTTAGGACATTGGAGCAGTCACAATAGACTGACACATCCTGTTTTCTCCAACTAACGTATGAGCTTTACTGTGTAGACGAAGACAGAACAGCCGGAGTCATTTCACTATTATTATACAGTGGACAAGTCCTTTGAGGCCTAGATAAGGCAGAATAGCAACACTATTCACACAGATAAACTTCTGTCTACATCTCTGTCACTCCCTGGCCCTTGGTGTAGGAAAATCTTCTAAATCACTTTCTGAAGACTTTTCTCTGCAGACTGACTCCCATTCTTTGCAGCTACCATAACCCACACGTACCTGCTGCCCTGTGTATACAGACAATACAGGAAGGAAGTGTGTGGCTCCAATATGGCCGCCCCATCAGGGAGTAATAACTAAATATATACCTGAATATATACTAAATATATTTAAAAAATGACATGCAGTATGAGACATTGCTTAAAATTACTTCTATTTCATAATTATTCCCTTTATTCTCATGAAAAGCTTTTCCCAGATTTATTAATTGATGACCTATAAATCATCAATTAAAGATTCTTGGGTGGTCCAACCCAGGAAGTCCTGTGTATCAACTCTTTGGAACTCACTGCCACAGAATGTTGTGGTAGAATTTACTTATGAGCACCAAAATATGGGGTCTCACCATGTGGTCTGTGAGCCTTCAATTCTTAACTTTGCGCATGGAGGAAAAAAGGAAATAAATACCAGCCAGTTGGACAAGAAAAAACACACAGGACTCAGAGCAATGGTGTGAAGTCTTTTTCATAATAACTCCACAGCAATCGTTTATTTTATAGTATCAGGTCTTACAATTCAAGTAGGTTCCATCCAATGGGAAAAATGCTTATAAGTGTCGCTTCCAATCAGAATTGCCATACCATATGAGGAATGTATAAACTAAATATATTTTGCTCTTATGCAGAATACCCTGACCCAGACACAAGAGCTGGGCGCATATTACGCTGTGAGCAGAAATAGACAACAGAAGATGACAATGACGTGTGCAGAGGCAGGGGGAGCTGTGTAAAATTAATGTTTTAATCTCTTTATGTTCTATATTCTTCAAACTACCTTATCACACTCTTTCTTGAAAGGCAAAATAAAATAGGTTATGGGTATTAGATTTTGGTGAAGACAAGTTGAATCAAGATTGCCGGATTTGAAATCAGGAAGGAATTTTTTTCTCCTGACATGAGGTAATTGATATCAACCTCATGCTTTTTACCTTCCTCTGGATCCGTGCTGTAGGGTTATAGGTTGGTCTTCATGGACTTGTATGTTCTTCCAACCTCATCTACTATGTTAGAAGTAAAAAAGTGATCATTTTTAATAACGATGACTTTAGATTATTTTATATTTTTTTTATTTTATTATTTTAGATTTCTAGAAAAGAAATCTAAATTCTCCAAGGAACAAAATATTAATCCAGACCAATCATGGCGCTCACTAGTTTAGGTCGTGGGAAACTTTTCCATTAGAAAATAAAATCCTACCGACAAACTTCAAAATAAAACTAATAGAAGTAGTAACATAAATAAAGACCTCACAATTTTGCCTTGATCTGTAATTCTGATTTATTACCAGCAGGTGGCGCTTACGCACTTCTGATATGACTATGTTAAGCCCCACCATGTTGTAGATTTTTGCGGCTGATTACTGGTGGCACTTTGTTAAATTCTTCTGTGGAAGAATAAAAGGAGCTGAGAGTACCCCGCTTTTCATCTCCCATCTTACATAAAATATATAAAAGTTATGGTAATTCGGTAAAGATGATGAAAGCCCCAGGAGGATCGCCGGCTTTTTCTCATGCTGCATTATGTCACATTATGCTACTTTTCCAAGTTTGTCCTGGTTCTTCTTAAGAATTAATTTCTTTTAAGATGAAAATCCGGTGAGGATTTACATTCAGATTGTACATTAAAGGGTCTTGTTTAGAAGTGAGACTCCAGATATCAGTCCAGTCAGTTCATTCCTCTCTCCGATGCTAATAATTCAGTCTGTTTGAGGAGAAAAGCTGCGAGCTAGGATTACACCGTGTTCTCTGGCCAAAACCGAGGCTAAAAATAAACTCTTAGCAAATATCTTTCTTTTTTTTTTTCACTCTGCAAAATTTTAACCCAGTTTTTTCCATTGAGATACAAGGTAAAAATTGTAAAACATTCCATTTTCTCGGAGATGAAGCCTTAAGATCAGTGCACACTTCACAGGTTTTTTTTTGCGGATTCTGCAACAAAAAGCCATGACAGTTTACCATGTAATATATGTCCATGGGTTTCCAAAACCCCATCCACATGTAGTGAAAAATCCACAGCGTGTCAATTCTGTGGCAGATTTTTTTTTTGTGGATTTTGACCTCTGTGATGCATAAAATCTGCGACAGAATCCATATTTGTAACACATACTATGGACTCATTGGGAGAGGTTTATTGTGCCTTGGACAGCAGTCCCGGTGTCTGCTATACAAGGTATTAAAAAATTGGATTTTGGTGAACAAAATTTATAACTTTTTAGGTTTTGTGCCGTCCACTCCGCTTTCATTTGAGGGGGTGTAGATTGGGAGTTGCACCAAATTTACACCAGTTAGTGGCATAAATGATCCCTGAAATCTATGCTCGCTATAAACTAGCACAGATTTCAGTGCTGGCGCAAAGCTCAGGAGACAGAGGTGTAAGTTAAAGTTCATGGGCAAAAATGCAAAATCTGTAATGGGGCCCCTATATACCTTGTTCCATTTAGAATAGTGGTATATTTTATGTGGCAGAGAGACCTACAGTGCTGGCCAAAAGTATTGGCACCCCTGCAATTCTGTCAGATAATACTCAATTTCTTCCAGAAAATGATTGCAATCACAAATGCTTTGGTAATAATATCTTCATTTAATTTGTCGTCAATGGAAAACCACAAAAAGAATTGTCAAAAAGCCAAATTGGATATAATTCCACACCAAACATAAAAAGGGGGTGGACAAAAGTATTGGCACCCTTTGAAAAATCAGGTGATGCTTCTCTAATTTGTGTAATTAACAGCACCTGTTACTTACCTGTGGCACATAACAGGTGGTGGCAATAACTAAATCACACTTGCAGCCAGTTGAAATGGATTAAAGTTGACTCAACCTCTGTCCTGTGTCCTTGTGTGTACCACATTGAGCATGGAGAAAAGAAAGAAGACCAAAGAACTGTCTGAGGACTTGAGAAGCAAAATTGTGAGGAAGCATGAGCAATCTCAAGCCTACAAGTCCATCTCCAAAGACCTGAATGTTCCTGTGTCTACCATGAGCAGTGTCATCAAGAAGTGTAAATCCCATGGCACTGTGGCTAACCTCCCTAGATGTGGACAGAAAAGAAAAGTTGACGAGAGATTTCAACGAAAGATTGTGCGGATGGTGGCTAAAGAACCTCGACTAACATCCAAACAAGTTCTAGCTGCCCTGCAGTCCGAGGGTACAACAGTGTCAACCCGTACTATCCGTCGGCGTCTGAATGAAAAGGGACTCTATGGTAGGATACCCAGGAAGACCCCACTTCTGACCCAGAGACATAAAAAAGCCAGGCTGGAGTTTGCCAAAACTTACCTGAGAAAGCCAAAAACTTTTTGGAAGAATGTTCTCTGGTCAGATGAGACAAAAGTAGAGCTTTTTGGGAAAAGGCATCAACATAGAGTTTACAGGAAAAAAAAGAGGCCTTCAAAGAAAAGAACACGGTCCCTACAGTCAAACATGGCGGAGGTTCCCTGATGTTTTGGGGTTGCTTTGCTGCCTCTGGCACTGGACTGCTTGACCGTGTGCATGGCATTATGAAGTCTGAAGACTACCAACAAATTTTGCAGCATAATGTAGGGCCCAGTGTGAGAAAGCTGGGTCTCCCTCAGAGGTCATGGGTCTTCCGGCAGGACAATGACCCAAAACACACTTCAAAAAGCACTAGAAAATGGTTTGAGAGAAAGCACTGGAGACTTCTAAAGTGGCCAGCAATGAGTCCAGACCTGAATCCCATAGAACACCTGTGGAGAGATCTCAAAATGGCAGTCTGGAGAAGGCACCCTTCACATCTCAGGGACCTGGAGAAATTTGCCAAAGAAGAATGGTCTAAAATTCCAGCAGAGCATTGAAAGAAACTCATTGATGGTTACCGGAAGCGGTTGTTCGCAGTTATTTTGTCTAAAGGTTGTGCTACCAAGTATTAGGCTGAGGGTGCCAATACTTTTGTCCGGCCCATTTTTGGAGTTTTGTGTAAAATGATCAATGATTTGACTTTTTTTCATTCTCTTTTGTGTTTTTTCATTGCAAGCAAAATAAATGAAGATATTACCAAAGCATTTGTGATTGCAATCTTTTTCTGGAAGAAATTGAGTATTATCTGACAGAATTGCAGGGGTGCCAATACTTTTGGCCATCACTGTATAAAGCCCACTTAGGGTCCAGGGTTTGGTAGTGACTGCTACTGCTGCACCCCTATAGCTACACCCTTGCCAGTAGAGGGTGTGCCACCTCATAAATCAGGTGCAACCTCCGCTGGTGCAGGGAATACAAAGACTGGAATTGAATATGCCAGACTTCAATAAATTGGAAAAGGAAATATCTTCCACATCTGTACTTAACCTATATTTTCCAACATTTGCTGGCACTCTCCCACATGTTAGAGTGGTCACACCTCCTTTCTGTGACACCACGGCCCATTTTAGGGGGCACACCAAACCCTTTTTGTCACTTGACCACAAAAATGTGGTCATATCACAAAAAGGTGCCCACGTCACATGGAGAATCATAGAGAGCCGCCCAGGCCCAGGAGACTGCCAGCTCTTCCAGGAATCCGGGAAGTCTTCCCTTGTTTCAAGTTCCTCCAGGAAGTTCCAGCAGAGTTGGTAAGTATGACTTACCCTTAAAGGCTATGTCTACCTTTAAGCAAATCTTTTTTTTTTTTACTGTTCCAGTACATATAAAATGAGGCAACTTTGCAATAGGTCAGAATTTTAAATTTCTTATTGTTTTGTTTCTACAGTTCCTAAGCAGACTATGCATTTCCATGGTAACAGAAAGCAAAAAGATTCTGCATAGTATAATTTTGCAGCCTTGCAGTCTCATACTTAAAGGGGTATTCCCATGAACATAACCATATCTATATAGCATGATTTTCTTATTGTAGCTGGGTTATCAGGCAGGGACACTACATGTATCAGAAGATATCCCGGCCACGTTAAGGAAACCTTTGCTGATTTTCTGACCTTAGAAAGATCCTGCATTCATGGTCGTATCCATTGGCAACCGATCAAGACAACAAGACTGTGACCACATGATATTTAGAGAAAATCTTTAAAACTCTGCAAAATGTTTAATTACTTATATTTGCAAAAATGTTTAACTTTTAATTATCTACAAATTAAAAAATGGTTATGTACGTGGGAATACCCCTTTAACTTTAATTTGTTGCCTACTTTGTTCTAATGTACATTTATTAAGTTTTCAACAAGTAGAGGAGAAACCGATGGGAATATTCCTCAGAAATCTGACTATACAGAATCTGTTGTCTGTTACCATGGAGACACATAGCCTGCATAGATGTTGAACACAGTAGGAAGTTTTCAATTAACATCTATTGCAAAGTCGCTTAATTATCATTTGTTACTCATTAAAAGAATTTTAAAAAATATTAGGGAAAGTGAACATTGCCTTTAACCCCTTTTGAGGACATAGCATTTTTTTACATTTTTTAATCCTCGCCTAAACTTTTTATTTTTTCATTGATATAGCAGGAGGGTTTGTTATTTTGTGGGACTAGTTGTATTTTTTAATGCCACCATTTTGGAGTACAAATAATAAATTTAAAAATGTTTATTATTTTGGGAGAGGGATGAAAAGAGAAAAATCTGCAAATTACAATATAGTTTTTTGTTTTACTACTTTTGCACAATAAAAACACTGTAAATTAAAAACCAATAAAATATTTATAAATAAAAAAAAATAACACTGTAAATATCTTTATTTTGTGCTGCCATATTCAGACAGTTCTATATTTTTTTTTATTCCGCTGTTGTGAGGCCTTTTTTAAACCTATTGCAGCCATTTTTTTGTGTGTTTTTGTTTTTTACCACCTACCATCCAAAAGTCATAAATTGTCTATTTCTTCATTTATAGAGCTAGATGAGGGCTTGTTCTTTTGCAGGACAACTTGTACTTTGTAATGGTATCATATAATATTCCATACAATGTACTGGGAAGCTGAAAAAAAAATCAGCAATAGGGTGGAATTCGAAAAAAATGACGTTACCTGTAATCTGTGGGTCGGTATGATCTCTGTGATACTAAATCTATATAGTTTTTGTTATGTTTTAATATCCTTGCAAAAATCCAAAACTTTGAAAGATAAATTGCCATATTCTGACACTTGTAATTTTTCTATATTTCTGTATATGGAGTTGTGTAATGTGAAAGAGAAAAAGGGAGGAGATTTTAAATTTTTAGGACCATGCAATATACTGCAATGCTAATGTATTGCAGTACATTGTACAATTATTGATTTCTGTTACACAATGCCTATTCATACGATAGTCTCCAATTGCAGGCATTGCTGTGGGGTCTCCGCTCTGTAAAAAATCAGGGACCCTGTGGCTAAGGTACCTGCTCAGCTCCTCAATGGGCACCATGATTAAACTTTCGACTTCTGCTGTACATGTACGGTGGATGTCAGGAAGAGGTTAAGGATGTAATTTTCACTGCAACCATTATGGAAGCCCATACAGCCTTTTGTCTGTAGGCAAGTCAGGTTGAGTGACTGTAGTAAAGACGATTATCTCTGCATTGCCTTATCGGTATTTTTGCCCATGGTGTACCTACCATGGAGGTAGGGTAGGCAATGGCTATGGGGCCCATGGAGGGAGGGAGCGCTTTGATCTTTTATGATGTCTGGCAGTCTAGGTATCCTAAATCCTTGCCCTCTACTTGGTTTAGGCCCGGTTCACCTCTGCGTTCATCTATACATATATATCTATACATATATCTATACACATAGAAAAGCGGTTAAAAGCGGTTAGACTGTAATGGGGTCCGTGTGGTTTCCGCATGAAGCAAGCGGAGAGAAAAGTGCTGCAAGCAGCACTTTTCTTTCCGCATGTTTCGTGCGGAAACCGAGCAGAAACCACACAGACCCCATTACAGTCTATGTGGTCTGCAGGCTTCCTTAGGTAACCACTTTTCTATGCGTATAGATTTCCGTTCGGGGGTCCCCGAGCGGACTCCCCGAACGGAAAGCCGAACGCAGATGTCAACCGGCCCTTACTCCCATTTATGATATAGTCTGTCAGACATCCCCCTACCCTGTCCCCCCCCCCCCCCCCGGGGGGCCCCTCCCTGTGTGCCCCCCCGCGCGGGGGGGTTTTCCCGCCGTGGGCCTCCCCGGGCTCTGGCTCTCTGTGCTCCGGGGGTGGTCTCCTCCTCCGCTGGGGTTCCTCTGTGTCCATGGGAGAAGATCATTAACCCTTTAATTAAAGTAGCAATAGGTCAATATATAGTCAAATATGGGAGGCTGTGAAAAAAATTTAAATGAAAGGGTTACCGCCTGTCAGCCGGACTAGTGGATTCTGTAGGCAGAGGTGTTGTAAGGGTCTTTATTAAAAAAAAATTTAAAAAAATCTTATTTTTTCTTCACGTCACATTTACCTTAAAAAAGCCTTTATCAAGTTAGAATATACATAATTTGCATGACCCACTGTCCGTTCATTTCTGGTTACGAGCCAATTCACTGACTGCCCTGTGCATTTCTATGTACTCCCGTGGTTTCTGCTCTCAATAAAGGCCCATTAATGACACTAGTATTGGTTTGGAAGGCATTTTGGACCCGACAAATTCCCTTTAAAGATTCTGTTTTCCAAATTAAATGACTTCTGTATTTTATAAAGCGCGGACAGCAATTCATTCATTTAAAATGAAAAGGATGAAAGAGACAGAAATAAGAAATATACTTGTCATAAATTTTCAGCTAGTTAATTTTTTAGAATTTACAGACTTCATGGAAGTTAGAAAAATTCCACCAACAGAATAAATTAATTATTTTGCTCTTTTATCCTTACATGAACTTTCCGTTGAGGAAATTTTTTCCACAAAAGGATTTTTTCTTGTCCATCTTCATGGCATGAGCAGTTTATAAAAAAAAAGTCAGAAACTTAGAATATACTAAGACGAGTGTTGGGCTATAGGTACAAGCTATTTTCTGACATCTTCGAATTTAGAAGGCCTTAAGGTCCCAAGGAGACTCTGTATTTATCTTTATCTCAAAAGTCTTGTTTGGCTGAATTTTTAGGTACTCAGGGGTCATGTTTTATACATTTCTAAAGGAAACAGAGTGAAGTAATTTAAACCACTGCAGAATACTTAGAATATTGGTATAATATTTTTTTTTTTTTTTAAATCTGTATTTTTCAGACATTGTAGATAAAGCAATTTTTTTGAATAGAATTGAAAAATTTCTTTATTTTCTACTACTAAACCTAAAAAGCTTTGTTAGAAATTTATAAACAATTATTGAAGGATTTCTCTGAAACTGTTTTTGTTAGACGTGGCATATGGGAAAAAGAAATTACTGAGATTAATGATTCACAATTGTCTTGTGTACTAAAAAGCATTCAGTCTGTTTCTTGGACTGTCAATTATCAAATGATTCAATGTAATATCATTCATAGACTATATTATTCACCGCTTTTTTTCATTGTTGGATTGGTTATAGGAAAAATTGAGTCTGCCAGTGATCCTTTCATATTGAAGGTTTTTTTTTTTCATTTGTAGCTGTCTAAATGCTCAATAGTACTGGCTCTCTGTGTGTAAGGTGCTACGTGACAAACACCTCTCTGCTCTTTCGGAGTACAGTATGTAGTTGATTTTAGGATTTTTTTCTTAATTGTTAAATTAGGAGAATTTTTGGTCTAAGTTTTTGCCCGTCTTGTGCTTTTTTTCCTCCCAACTCTCCCATTTATTTCAATGGGAGTCACATATAGTTTTTTTCAGTTAGAGGGAAAAAAAAGTGTCATGATCTGTCCTCAGGCGCATTCTGCCTTGCAAAGCCCATTGAAATATATGGGAGGTGGAGGAAAAAATGCTAGTAGTCTTTTGCAGCAGTTTTTGAAAAAAATAGCAAAACAAACTAGCTTTTTTTCCTCCTTCCATTCATTTCAGTGGGCTTTGTAAGGCGGAATCCAAGCGAATATAATTCTAGATAGCTAGAGGAAATTATATAGGAGAGTTGGGAGGAAGATTTTGACACAGAATCTGCCTCAAAATCTTACTGCAAAAAAGTTTGTGTGAACATACCGTTTAGGATTTTGTTATCTATCTCCCCCTCTCTAGAAAACTGGTTGAGCTTTGTGAACCATTTACTGAATACGAAAAAATATTTGGTGAAATGTTATATTTATGTTTAATACATTTTTATTGAAATTTTCCAAAATATAACAAATGCAGAAAAGGTAGAAAAGATGAGAACAAAATATATCATAGAACAAATTACATACGTAATCCAAGCAGTCTGAGGATTGGCTAGACAAAATGGAGGTAAGCATAAGGTAAGCAACAACAATGGTAGGGAGAGGGAATGTGGGGCCATCCACGACTCCAGTGTAAACAGGAAGCGTAATGTACTAAAACCATCAAAACTAGGAAGTAAAACCACAAGGATAAAGGAGGGGGGACAAAGACACAGGCAGAGGACAGGCTACATGAGATCAGAAAGGAAGGAGGGACAGGTTAATGTACCAAAATTGCTGAGCAAGTACAGGAAGACCCCAAGGGGACAGGGGAGGGTCTATGAAAAAAGGTTGGTGAACGCCGTGGACTCCTGGACCACCCACGGCCACCAGAGGGTGTCAAACTTTGAGGAATCAGAGAAATACTCTGCAACCAAAATCTCCCCATTCTCCTAATGTGAGAGAATTCCTAGAGCCACTCCACGGTGAAATGTTATATTTATTATTATTATTTATTTAATGTTTTTTTTTTTCCTGTCCTTATATATCCAGGCTTTACCTTTTTATTAATTCCATGGTGCTGTACATTATTATATTAATTCCATGGTGCTGTACATTATTATATTAATTCCATGGTGCTTTACATTATTATATTAATTCCATGGTGCTGTACATTATTATATTAATTCCATGGTGCTGTACATTATTATATTAATTCCATGGTGCTTTACATTATTATATTAATTCCATGGTGCTGTACATTATTATATTAATTCCATAGTGCTGTACATTATTATATTCATTCCATGGTGCTGTACATTATTATATTAATTCAATGGTGTCTTTACATTATTGTATTAATTCCATGGGGCTGTACATTATTATGTGTTTTTTTTGGTGTTTTGTTCTGGTGCTGTCTTTTTATTAATTCCATAGTGCTGTACATTATTATATTCATTCCATGGTGCTGGACATTATTATATTAATTCAATGGTGCTTTACATTTGCGGATTTACATACGGTACACAAGATATACAAAACAGTATAATACTAACAGTGACCAACTGGTACAGCGAGATAGAGGGCCCTGCCCGCAAGGGCTTACAGTCTATGAGGGAAGAGGGATAGAGACAGAAGGTGGGGGTATTTAGAAGGACAAATTCTTAAAAATGGTTGTAATTGTTTGTGCACTGTTTAGCCATTGGAACACTACTTTGTTGATGACATCGGTGAGGGGGTCGTGAATTTTTATTTGACAAAGGTCTCGATTTCTTGACACAATATCATTTCATTGTGCCTATGGAGATATTCCCAAAAAAATGTCCTCACAACATGGTGTCCATTAGGGACATAATAGTGGTCAGATTGTTCGTCAGCCATCCTTTCTAAAACCAGTGCAAATTAACTCTTTTTTTTCATAAAAGGAAAGATGTGTCTTTTGTGCCACCATTTAAAATATAGCAATTCTATAAGTCTGACCTTTTACAGGCCTGAGGACATGACTAGGATATAAACCAAACCAAACAACTCTGCAACTCAAGTGTTTCAGCATCGTTGCCCTTCATCAGTGCAGAGCAGAGTACTGCTTGGCTGGAGGCCTTTGACAGGAATCTCTGTGGTACTCTTTCTCCTTAAGGAGGTTGACATGTAGGCATAAGGCATCTGTTAGGTCATACAATGTTTCCCTAGGAAAATAGTATGCAAATTAGCTTGCATTCCAAATAAAACAAGCTGTCTCTTGGGCGCAACCCATTGGAACGTAGTACAAACAGCTAAATAGAAATTTTCGAAAAAGGATATTTTCTTCTGTGGATGAATATACTGCTTTAGGAATCATACACATGATAGTATTACTAGTTACTATTGTACAGGACCATGATATAGTGCTCACAGGGGCTCATACTCCACAAGAGCTTTTTTGTTTTTTTTTTAAGATTCTGTGAGAATGCAAGAGAAAAAACTTGAAGTACATTTATCACAATAGTACATCTCCAAATGAATGAGACTGATTTGCAAGATGGCCATGTGACCAATGGACATAATGTCGCTTCCTGAGAAGAAGAAAGCAGCCACGTTTTCTGATCCTGGATAACCCCTTTAGGCTGAGGCCCCACGTTGCTTTTTTTTTTGTTGTAGATTTTGCTGCGGTTTCTTGAGACAAAGCCAGGAGTGGATTGAGCAGCAGGTAGAAGTATAAGAACTTCCTATATATTCCCATTCCTTTTGCAGCCATTCTTGGCTTTGGCTCTAAAAACCTCGTCAAAATCTGCAACAACAAAAAAGCTGCATTTCCGCAACGTGGGGCCTTAGCCTTGGTTCCTTATGAGTATCTATGGGTCCATAGAAGATCCATGTACACAGTAATGTCATGTGCATTTTGCTTACCCATCTGTCACTATGTTTGGGATCTTAAATACGAGATTCTATTTTAGTCTATTCTATGGTTTCCATTTTGAACAAGACTCGATAGTCATGTACATAACTTTTTTTATTTTTTACAAAGTATTTTTCAGGTTGACTGTTTGGCCCTTTTTCCAAGTCTGAGTCTAACAAATTATTCTCCATTTATTGGATGTAATGCCAAGCCACCTCTGGTCTAATAATGGATGGTTTTATTTTTTTTTTTCAATATCCTAGTCATTTTTTTTCAAGTAAAAGATGTGGTGTCAAAGTAGCAATCCATATTTATAGACAGAGTAATACAGAGAACTATATCTGGCCAGGTTGTCAGAGGTCAAAAACTGCTTGGCGGTTGGAGTTACTTGAAATTCCCCTTCCCACTTTTCATAGTTCGTGCTCTTAATCACTGAGCCAAGTCTTTCTTTCCTTGCCAGATACATGACAAATGAACTATGAAAGACTCTTTGGCCAGAGTTCATGACTTGTTGGCACATTAATTAATTTGGATTCTCGGAGAATTTACTCACCCCATGCTCAAAGCTATAAGAAGCCTATATAGTAATCTAAGGGGCAATTACTAAGATTCATTCCCTCTGTTGCAGGGGGATTAATTACTGCTTGATGACTCCCGGGTCTCTTGGAGGCGGCTCAGAAAACGCCATCAATTATTTTTGTGTAAATATGTTGTGCAAAGATCATTTTAAAGTTTCATGTATCAGGAACAAATGCCGCAACCTTCTTGGCTTCTCCAGTTTGGAAGCACTGTGAAACGAGAGACATTTCTAGAAAGACACTTCAGGGACTGCACAGAACCAGAATGAAATGTAGGATGTTTGTTAAAACGCTGTAAAAGTGTCACAGGGACAGCGTAGTATAAAGGGTATTTGGCGCACGCATTTCAGACTCATTCAGTACAGAACATTTTGCAAATACAGTATGACGCTCAAATTTCAAGGAATTAATTCATTTTTTTGTATTCCTTTTTGGAACCTAATATATGTCTTAAAGTGAGTCTCGACCTTTATAGGGGTTATTCGGGAGTAATAAAGTTTACCATTATTATTTTCTGCACTGGTTAAGCTTTATTATTAAAGGGGTTTTCCCATAAAACTAACCATATTTAGATTTGTAGACAATTAAAAGTTTAACATTTTTGCAAATATACAGTGCCTTGAGAAAGTATTCGGCCCCCTTGAACTTTTCAACCTTTTGCCACATTTCAGGCTTCAAGCATAAGGATATAAAATTTCAATTTTTTGGTGAAGCATCAACAACAAGTGGGACACAATCGTGAAGTGGAACGAAATTTATTGGATATTTTAAACTTTTGTAAAAAATAAAAACCTGAAAAGTGGGGTGTGCCAAATTATTCTGCCCCCTTAAGTTAATACTTTGTAGCGCCACCTTTTGCTGCGATTACAGCTGCAAGTCGCTTGGGGTATGTCTCTATCAGTTTTGCACATTGAGAGACTGAAATTCTTGCCCATTCTTCCTTGGAAAACAGCTGGAGCTCAGTGAGGTTGGATGGAGAGCGTTTGTGAACAGCAGTTTTCAGCTCTTTCCACAGATTCTCGATTGGATTCAGGTCTGGACTTTGACTTGGCCATTCTAACACCTGGATACGTTTATTTGTGAACCATTCCATTGTAGATTTTGCTTTATGTTTGGGATCATTGTCTTGTTGGAAGATAAATCTCCGTCCCAGTCTCAGGTCTTTTGCAGACTCCAACAGGTTTTCTTCCAGAATGGTCCTGTATTTGGCTCCATCCATCTTCCCATCAATTTTAACCATCTTCCCTGTCTCTGCTGAAGAAAAGCAGGCCCAAACCATGATGCTGCCACCACCATGTGTGACAGTGGGGATGGTGTGTTCAGGGGGATGAGCTGTGTTGCTTTTACGCCAAACATATCGTTTTGCATTGTGGCCAAAAAGTTGGATTTTGGTTTCATCTGACCAGAGCACCTTCTTCCACATGTTTGGTGTGTCTCCCAGGTGGCTTGTGGCGAACTTTAAACAAGACTTTTTATGGATATCTTTGAGAAATGGCTTTCTTCTTGCCACTCTTCCATAAAGGCCAGATTTGTGCAGTGTATGACTGATTGTTGTCCTATGAACAGACTCTCCCACCTCAGCTGTAGATCTCTGCAGTTCATCCAGAGTGATCATGGGCCTCTTGGCTGCATCTCTGATCAGTCTTCTCCTTGTTTGAGATGAAAGCTTAGAGGGACGGCCGGGTCTTGGTAGATTTGCAGCGGTCTGATACTCCTTCCATTTCAATATGATCGCCTGCACAGTGCTCCTTGGGATATTTAAAGTTTGGGAAATCTTTTTGTATCCAAATTCAGCTTTAAACTTCTCCACAACAGTATCACGGACCTGCCTGTTGTGTTCCTTGGTCTTCATGATGCTCTCTGCGCTTTAAACAGAACCCTGAGACTATCACAGAGCAGGTGCATTTATACGGAGACTTGATTACACACAGGTGGATTATATTTACCATCATCAGTCATTTAGGACAACATTGGATCATTCAGAGATCCTCACTGAACTTCTGGAGTGAGTTTGATGCACTGAAAGTAAAGGGGCCGAATAATATTGCACGCCCCACTTTTCAGTTTTTTATTTTTTACAAAAGTTTAAAATAACCAATACATTTTGTTCCACTTCATAATTGTGTCCCACTTGTTGTTGATTCTTCACTAAAAAATTTAAATTTTATATCCTTATGTTTGAAGCCTGAAATGTGGCAAAAGGTTGAAAAGTTCAAGGGGTTGAATACTTTCGCAAGGCACTGTAGATAATTAAAAATTTTGAGTTTTAAAGATTTTCTTCAATCATCATCTCAAACTTTCAAAGACATTACCAACTCCCCTCTACACTGGAAGCAGGCCTATTGAGTAGAGTTGAGTCGGTCAGGTGACCAAAGGTTGGAGCGTCAGCAAAGGAACAAAAGGGCAGCACAGTGGCTCAGTGGTTAGCAATGCAGTCTTGCAGCGCTGGAGTCCTGGGTTCGAATACTGCAAGGAGTTTGTATGTTTTCCCATGTTTATGTGGGTTTCCTCCCACACTCCAAAGACATACTGATAGGGAATGTAGATTGTGAGCCCTATATGGGACAGTGACTGTCAATGTCTGTAAAGCGCTGCGGAATATGATGGCGCTATATAAGTAAGCATAATAAATAAAAAGTTCCTCTGCACAGGTAGCTTTGTGGCTCCAGGAGACTGAGGTGTTTATTAGTATTAAATCTTAACCAGTGCAGGGAATGCAATGGTTAAGCTTGGCTTTATTCCCAGATTATGCTACTAGATGCCAGAAAAATCAGGTATTGATCTATAGGGAGCTACCTCCCAAAAGGTGGCGCTAGAGCAAGTTCTCCTTTTCCACCTGTACGTTGCAAAGTGACCTCTTTGAGGCAACGTCTCCTTAATGAGATATAGTACCCCTACTGAATAATACAGAGACTTGAAGGAGACTGAGTACAATACCTTCCACCGCCACTACCGTTACCTGTTACCATGAACCTAATATGAAAAATTGGAAATTTGATTTTTTGGGGATTTTGTCTTTCATTTTTTAAAAGACAAATTAGAAACCTGATGAAAACTGATGTCACGGTGTCATCAGATGCCCAAAAGTACACAGCATATTTCTGGACTTTCCCTGTGACTGACATAAAGGGTAGGCGGATGTATGCTCTGCTGCCCCCAGTGTTTAATGACCGATAAAGGTATTTATAGCTGAAATAAAAATGATAGACTTTGGGGTGACTAAGGTTCCAAGTCAAACTTGGTCAAAGTCTTTGATATTTTAAGGCACTTTGGTTCTTACCCTTTATTAAATCCTTTGGATCGTGTCTTAAGAGCTTTCCCTCCCAAAATAAACATGAAATCTCAAATTAGTCATTAGAAAAGCAAAACCGGTTCCAGATTGGTTGCCAAGTTGAGTCAAACTAAGTTTTAGTCATCTCGAAAGTCCTCTGAAAGAACTTGAGAAAGAAGCTGAGACGTGGAATGAGTCAGTGCCCGACATATCCGCCTCCAACTGGCATGGATTGCAAATTCCAAATTTCGGTGAGACGAAGGTTAAATCAAGCTCAATCTTATTTCATATAATCTGACGTTAATGAAGAATATACTACTACAAATAAAGCGTACGGTCCATAGAACATCACTTCATTATCTTGAGACAATGGTCTTGCAAGGGGGAAGAAGCCAATGTGTCGGAAGGATCTGTAGGAATCAGACAAAAGTCAAAGTGATGTCTAGACAACTGAGTCAGAGCGCCTCCAAAAGGCCAGGTCTTGTGGGATGTTCCTGATATGCAGTGGTCATCACCACTCTTCTTTGGTCCAGTGGTTAGTCAATGTTTTTTTTTCCTTCTGTCTACATTATACGCCATTATTGGCTGAATTAGAAATAGCTATTGACCTGGACTTGCTACTTCTCCTCCGAGCACCAATTTTCTAATGGCATACTGTAGTGACGTAGGAGAAAATTGACATAAATATAGAACATAATGGAATTTCTAAAAACGGATCATTAAATACAAAGTCTTCTATATAATTCTATGTTTACCATCCGTACTAAATAATTTCACTGCTATAAATGACTGTATGGTCGGCCCACCATCTAACAGTACAAAATGTGAACAATACCAATGCTCTTTAGTTATCGCTATTTCCATCCCTGATTTGTTCCACAGCTCTGTACAAAGGAAATAATTACGGATCACAGGTATATTGTATTATGGGGACAATTTCACAGTAAGGTAGGTGACCTTTTCATATGATTTTAGATCGCAGAGAAAATCCATAAAGGTATAACGAGAACAAACCTCTCCATGCACGTGTGCCCGCCTCAGATTTGATACTAGCACGCCAAAGCTACAAAGCAATGGTGCTAACCTGAACCATGGCTTAGAATGACTTTACATAGGTGGGTTTGGTCTGTGAGATATGGACCAGATGTAAGATGTATTTGCCACCCTAAGCCAGGACCCGGACTCTCAGCATCATAGTCATCATAGTTCCTGCCTTCCCGCAACTCTACTGTCCCTGTACAGAAAACATGATTAAAGCACAGGACAGAATAGTCGCAGGGAAGCAGGGACAGAACCTGCCTGTGTAAAGCCGGCCTTATAGGAGATTTTTGGGTTGGGAGGTGGCATATTCAATACTGATGACCTATTCTCAAAATAGGTCATCAGTATCAGGTCGGTGGAGGTTGAACATCTGGACCCCACACAGATCAGCTGTTCCAACCAGACTCTGATGCTGGAGTCTATACAGAGGACAGGGCCTAAAGTCAAAGGGTTCGTTCAATGTATAGTGTTACTAAGGATATGCCAGCAGCTTTTGTGATAAAGGTTATTTTCATTACACATATAAATTACGCTGTATGAGCCATCACCAGTCAATGTCCTTTTATGTGCAGATGGTGAACATATAAGATTACAGTCCGAAAAAGCATCAAGTCCTGTAGAATAATGCGGGAGCATGAACGGTAGAGGATTAGTTTTAGGGATTCTACCTGCGGAATGGTTTAGATTAGGAATTGTGATAGGCTTGCCTGAAGAGATGTGTCTTTCGGATGTTCTTGAATCTGTAAAAGTTGTGAGTTAATCTGATTGTACGGGGTAGAGCATTCCAGAGAAGTGGTGCAACTCAGGAGAAGTCTTGGAAATGGCAGTGGGAGGTTCTGATAATAGAGGATGTTAGTTTTACATCATTTACTGAACGGAGAGCACAGGTTGGGCGATAAACAGAGATGAGGGAGGAAATGTAGGGAGGTGCAGCATTATGGAGAGCCTTGTGGATGAGGGTGATAAGTTTATATTGTATTCTGTATTGAATAGGCAGCCAATGTAGTGACCGGTACAGACCGGAGGCATCGCTGTAGCGTCTAGACTGATAGATGTGGCCAGCTGCTGCATTCAGAATAGATTGTAGAGGGGAGAGATTAGTGAAGGAAAAACCCATTAGAAGGGAGTTACAGTAGTCAAGTCTAAAGTGAATCAGGATGACAATATAACAGTGTGAAATGCTACTGAGAGATCCAGAAGAATAAGAAGAGAATGGTCACCATTAGGAGATCATTGGAGACTTTTGTAAGGGCCGTTTCAGTAGAGTGCAGAGTGCGGAAGTCAGAATGTAAGGGGTCAAGAAGAGAGTTAGAAGATTAAGCAGAAATAGACCAAATGTCAGTAGTAACAGCACGGGACGGGTCAAGGAAGGATTTCTTCAGTAGAGGGGTTATGATAGGGCTACATATTAAGTATGGCCTATTTTTCTTAACATAGATACTTCCAAACCCAGATTAGTTTTCCAAGAAACACACAAAGGTTTAGGTTGAGTAGAGTCGAGCCTCTTTGCTCTTGCTCAGCCCTACAGTATATTTGGTGGCAATTTGGTGTTACCAATCAGAGAGATCTATCACAGACGCTTTCTTCACTAACTTTTCAACACACTTGTATAGAAACACCCTCATCTTATCACATAAAAATACCTCTTTCTGCACTTATCAGGCTCTTTCCCTCCTACCCTTCCTAAACTACCAGTCATTAAATAATCAAATCTTTGCTTAATCTGTCTTGTTAGAAAAGTACAGACTGGAGCTCACTGAGGTATCGTATTACAGCTTCACATAGACATCTATGGAAAGGGGAAGGAAGAAGAGCTGAGTGAAAGTGGAGAGACACAGCCACAGAAGAAGAGTAAGTTTCTATCTCACACCATGTGCTTTATTTATTTCAGTGCTGGTCACTATCAGAATTAGAGATAGAGCTTGTAAAACTGCTTAAAAATGCAAAATGTACATTATGTAACGGCCAGAAATCATGTTATATCTCATGTGCTATTGATTTGTTTGCTTTTTGTTGAAAGGTTAGATACACTTTAATACACACGTGGACAAAATTGTTGGTACCCCTCGTTTAATGAAAGAAAAACCCACAATGGTCACAGAAATAACTTGAATCTGACAAAAGTAATAATATATAAAAATTCTATGAAAATGAACAAATGAAAGTCAGACATTGCTTTTCAACCATGCCTCAACAGAATTTTTAAAAAAAGAAAACTCATGAAACAGGCCTGGACAGAAATGATGGTTCCCTTAACTTAATATTTTGTTGCACAACCTTTTGAGGCAATCACTGCAATCAAACGATTCCTGTAACTGTCAATGAGACTGTGATGATATTAGGTGCATGTATAGTCTTAGGATATCAATATTGGCCTATACTACTGCACAGCGGGGGTTGGTGCCTAGAATCAGGCTTAGAAGAGCACCTGGAATGTGGTCAAACTACTCTCTAGTTCAGGTCTATTGTCCTGCCCCTGAAGCAATCAGCCATTTGGTCAAAAGCCTTCATCTGCATAAGACTGCCATCCTCACTAACCCAGCGGGGGTTCATTTAGACAGGATGCTTTATGCAAACGATCCGCATATCACTGAGAGACTCAGTGGCGCCATTGCTAGTTCTAAGGAATTATGGTTTTATGACAATATCTGGCCTGGGGAACCTCTTATTGTCGACCCAGAAGATCCCCCAGATGCGTCAGGTCAAGGTGCACGCTCAGAATATACACATGTCACCGTTCATAGTCCAGGAAAGGTGCAGGCACTGATCTCCTTACCCAAAGGGAGCTGGAGTGTCAAACTTGGAGTCTATGTATTGGGGATCTCGCCAGGAACCCCATTATACTACCAGCCAGACTCTATAAACATCATGCATAGACTTATACTGAAAAGTTATTCTGAGAGATGTAGAGAGGGGGCGGAGCTTCTCCTCCTGACCTCACTCAGGGAGGAGACCAGGGGAGACAAAAGGGCTCCGCCCAGGCTGAACAACTCTCTGTTGCCTGGTGGATTTGGAGATGCACGCTTCTTGGAGGCGAGCTGTGGGGGAAGTCATGTGACCAACATGTGGCTGCCATGCGGCCTATGCAGCTAGGCTTGAGGCCTTGTTGTGGACCTAACAGAGGTGCCACTGCATGTAAGCAACACATGCTTTGCCAAGACTGTGCTCTGAGCCTACCACATGGGCTCAGAGCAATGGACTAACAACTTGTTCCAGAGTCTTTCGGCCATTTTACCTTGTTAAGGTGGTCTGCGGCTGGTTGTCCCATAAGAAAGTGCCCTGGCCTTGGAAGCCAGAGATACCTGCACCAGCTGGTGTTGGTAATATATACTCTTTTCTTTCTTTTATCCCCATTTTTATTTTTATGTACCGTGTTATGCTGTTTTCACTTGTATCTGCTTGTTAACCGCTGAATGTATTCTATGTATGTGTTGAGTGTCTAGTATCGACCCATTTAGGGGTTAATAAATATATAAAATTTAGAAGGCTCGTCTCGTATTATCCTCTACCGGACCTACATTCACGGAAAGTGGGTGTGAGGTAATCGAAGCGATCTTAAGTAGGCCAGGCGCGGTCTCTGGTAAACTCGGATCCTTCACAGAGACATCTGCACCTCTCAGCAGGTATTTTGGTCACTCCTCATGAGCAAACTGCTCCAGTTGTCTTGGGTTTGAAGGGTGCCTTTTCCAGACGGCATGTTTCAGCTCCTTCCAAAGATGCTCAATAGGATTTAGGTCAGGGCTCATAGAAGGCCACTTCAGAATAGTCCAATGTTTTCCTCTTAGCCATTCTTGGGTGTTTTTAGCTGTGTGTTTTGGGTCATTATCCTTTTGCAAGACCCATGACCTGCGACTGAGACCAAGCTTTCTGACACTGGGCAGCACATTTCTTTCTAGAATCCCTTGATAGTCTTGAGATTTCATTGTACCCTGCACAGATTCAAGACACCCTGTGCCAGATGCAGCAAAGCAGCCCCAGAACATAACAGAGCCTCCTACATGTTTCACAGTAGGGACAGTGTTCTTTTCAAGATATGATTCATTTTTCCATCTGTGAACATAGAGCTGATGTGCCTTGCCAAAAATTTAGATTTTTGTCTCATCTGTCCATAGGACATTCTCCCAGAAGCTTTGTGGATTGTCAACATGTAGTTTGGCAAATTCCAGTTTTGTCAGATTCAAGTTATTTCTGTGACCATTGTGGGTTTTTCTTTCATTAATCGAGGAGTACCAACAATTTTGTCCACGTGTGTATGTACTATTGACAATCTTTCATATGACCTTGCCAAGACTCGGCCATGTGTTTAATGGATCTGTGCGGGATCTGTGTTTTTCACGTACCCATTCACCTCAATAGGTGAATCGATAGTCCAACCTGTGAAAAAATTGAACATGTTCTATTTTTTCACAGTTCTCTGACAGCACACGATTGGAAGCCGGTTATCTGAATACACTTTTATTGCTACTAATTCAATTTATAAGGGGGTGCAGTCCTACAATCGAGGAGGTAAATATATATTAGGGAACAATTTAGACTTTTTAATTGGGAGCTGCTCAAAATTTCCATATGGAAAATATAGTATGAAAAAGTATAAAGCACATATAGTGTAAATGCATCAATATGGTATAGACTGATATACAACACTGGATAAAATGTTGCAGGTTTTGGTTGTAGAATGTGTTGTTTGTAGAATTTGATACATTTAGGTTATCCCCACATGTAAAGTTTGTATCACACATCCATCCACACGGCCTCATTTATATAGGAGGATCACGTATATCACCACCTCACTACAATAGTAAAGCGTGTTTGCAAATTTGCTACCTCAGCTTTAACTCAATTATGTACAGTATGTTCTTATATAAAATCTGCCTGTCATCCGCAGGATCAGTTTCCTTCTCGTGTAGCCGAAAATTCCTAATTGATGACTTGTCTTCCAACATTCTCACCTCAAACACACTTGTGGTTTACATAGTATATTGTGGAGTGTACATATGGTATATATATGAATGGCATGAAGGCGGACGGCAGGCAAATAATGTATACAATTCCACTTAGTTGATGACATATTCGATTTCATTGTATGGTTATGTTGTGGCAATTACTCCAGGAAAAGGATTCATTTTTCTCACCACAGGACATAAGATACTGGATCCCCACTTACTGAGGCATAAGCAAACCCCAACCCTTCCCCCTCAGCTTGACATTAGAAATACTAACTCACATACCAATGGAAATGAGTATATATATATATATATATATATATATATATATATATATAACACATGTCCACTGGCTCTGTCTGGTGTTGCAACTCAGTCCAGTTAAAGTCCATGGACAGGAGCATAGTGCCTTTTTCTTGGCTCATATAACTCCTTTAAAGACAACCTGTCACCAGAGCCCAGCATATCAACCTAGATAGATAGGTTATGGCCAACTCAAACAGTTTTTTCCCCTTGTGAATCACTGTCCCCGTTGCCGAGATATCGTCATCTTTGTCAATGTGCAGATAAGCTCTTTGGCGCAATGGCAACATCCTCATTGCTCCAAAGAGCTCATTTGCTTGTTGGAAAAAAAAAATTATATCTGGGCAACAGAGATGATTCACAAGGGAAAAAAACTGTTTGATCCAGGTGCCCCTAACCTATCTATCTGCAGGGCTGGGGTGATGTGCTGGGGTCTGGTGACACTAACCTATCTATATGCAGGGCTGCATTGATATGCTGGTACTGGTGACACTAACCTATCTATCTGCAGGGCTGGGGTGATATGCTGGTTCTGGTGACACTAACCTATCTATCTGCAGGGCTGGGGTGATATGCTGGTTCTGGTGACACTAACCTATCTATATGCAGGGCTGGGATGATATGCTGGTTCTGGTGACACTAACCTATCTATCTGCAGGGCTGCAGTGATATGCTGGTACTGGTGACATTAACCTATCTATCTGCAGGGCTGAGGTGATATACTGGTTCTGGTGACACTAACCTATCTATCTGCAGTGCTGGGTTGATATGCTAGTTCTGGTGACACTAACCTATCTATCTGCAGGACTGGAGTGATATGAGATATGCTGGTTCTGGTGACACTAACCTATCTATCTGCAGGGCTGGGGTGATATGCTGGTTCTGGTGACACTAACCTATCTATCTGCAGGACTGGAGTGATATGAGATATGCTGGTTCTGGTGACACTAACCTATCTATCTGCAGGGCTGGGGTGATATGCTGGGGTCTGGTGACACTAACCTATCTATCTGCAATGCTGGGTTGATGTGCTGGGATCTGGTGACCATAACCTATCTATATGCAGGGGGGTCTGGTGACCATAACCTATCTATATGCAGGGCTGGGTTGATGTGCTGGGGTCTGGTGACCATAACCTATCTATTTGCAGGACTTGGTTGATATGGTGGGGTCTAGTGACAGACTCCCTTTAAAGGGTTTGTTCATTTTTGTTACTGCGATAAGGCTCTGTTCACACATGTGTCTGCAGTCTCAGCAGAATTGAATGAAAGCATAGCGCTGCATCTGACAGAAAATGGCCTACAGCTTGACTTCAATGCGGTCCTCTATTTCCAGCACAGGTATGGATATGCCTACATAGTTTATATTCTAGGGAGACCCAAGTGCATTACTGTAACTTTTCTGTATGTTAATACAGATTTAATCCTTTAAGACCCCATTCACATGTGACAGAAGTACTACAAAGCTTCAGGGCAGAATGCTGAGGATACAAAACAAAATCTAACTGGACTTTTTCCACCACTTCTATGCATGCCCATAAAGAGAGCCTAACAAGAAATAATATGTTCCTCAAATATTTAGGGGGGAAATTTATCAGTCTCTCTACACCAGGTTTCTGGGATGACAGTGTGACACACAGTGTTGTCTTCCACCAAATGTGCACGACAAGACGCTGGTCTTAATAAAGGTGTCACACTGTCATATAAAAGAGAATAAAAGTCAGTAGAGTCCAGGCAGGGGAATGGGGGAGAGCTACTGCTGCAGCCAGTTGCCTTGAAGAGAGCCTGATCTAAAGTTATAACAAAGTAGGGCATATCCTGATCATCTAGGGCACATATAAAATAATTCTATATATTTTTTCACTATTTCTCATAGTTTTGATTGTGATATCAAATAAAATGGTGTAAAATTAGGGGAGGATCAACTAAGTTACATCTTTCTCCACATTCCAAATTTATGCTCTCTCTTGCCGCACAGACGCTAAGAAGCCGAGAGTCTTCAACATGATTCCTCTCATCTCTCTTCCTCACTCACAGCACAAGTCTAATACACAGAAGATCCTGCAGCAGCATCCCCTTCCTCTCCCCCTTCATGTCTAGTATTTACTGTTTCACACTAGATAAACTCTTTGGTGGGTGTATAGATTTATGGATGATAACAGAAAGTCTGCATACAAGGAAACAATAACTACAGGTTGCTGGGCAGTGAGGGAGATACCACCTTCATCTGTTCTATAGTACAAAGTTTCATATATTCACATGTCCTATGGATTTATCAAGAAAACCTGCAGTGTTGTTCAAAGTGCTATTGTGCTTATAGTACGTCCCGGTCCCCACCTTCTTCCTGTATATGCCAATGGAGGCACACTCTCATTTTTCTATTATGGTTGCCCTGAAATTTCAATATTATAGTGTTGTGCAAAAGTATTAGGCATGTGTAAAAAAAAATGTTGCAAAGCAAGAATGCTTTTAGAAATAGAAGGGTTAATAGTTTATTTACTTCAATTAACAAAGTGAAAAGAGAAATGTCAATTCCATCAATATTTGGTGTGACCTTTGCCCTTTGCCTTCCATAAATTCTTCTTGGAACTTGCAGACAGATTTTGTCAGAGCTCGGCAGGGAGGTTGTTCCCGCCATCTTGGAGAACTAAGCACAGATCTTCTGTGGATGTAGTCTTGCTCCAATCCTTCTGTCTCTTCATGTCATCCCAGACAGACTGGATGATGTTGAGATCAGGGCTATATCTGTGGGGGCCGGATCATCACTTCCAGGACTCCTCCTCCAAAGGGCAAAGGTCACACCAAATATTGATGACATTTACATTTCTCTTTTCTTCATTCACTTCATTTTGGGAATTGATAAAAATAAACTATTAACCCTTCTATTTCTGAAAGCATTCTTACTTTACATAGTAGATGAGGTTGGATGAAGACATTAGTCCATCAAGTCCAACCTATAACCCTACAGTCCCCTACAGTGTTGATCCAGTTTGATCCACTTTGTAGTATTTTTTCCATACTTGTCTAAAACTTTTTCACAGTAGTGTATTTATCGGTCTCTATAACATCTTACCTTTATGAGACCTTGTTACAGATTCTTTTTGTCCAGTTTCTGAAGGGTTATCCCGACCGCTAATGCATCGTATCTGGTCCCTATCGATTGATACTTTTGTACTCTTAGATCTGGCCGCCATTTGCCGTCTCTCTCATAGAGGACACTGACAGCAGCAACTTTCAAAGACTTCAGCTCAGCAGAAAAGGAAACAGTGGATCCTCTTATCCTTCTGTATCCCTCTTATTATTGATGGAAAGATGCCCCTCTGTGAGAGAGGAAATCAATGCCGCTAGAATGGCTGAAGGAAAACCTTAAAAAGGATCCTCGACATATCTGGCTGTGTATAGAGAGATGAAGTGGAAGGGAGTTTTTCAATGCATCAAAATTTGGGTGGTGTTTTTTGTATTTTTACATTATGTTATGATATCTCAGTTTATCTGTGGATTTTTATAAGATTGCAGGTAAACCTAATGCAGAAGGATATTAAGGATGTAAATGAAATAGTTACATGACAAATTCAGCTCTGCCACGTCTGCTCAATGTTTTCCTTTAGCTTTCTGGTCTTTACATGGTTCTTTTTGGAAGGGGGGGGATTGTTCCCTTTTGTGGAGGTATGCAAATTAGCTCTCCTCCAGAAGAATGAAAAGTCTCTCTAGTGCCACCTAGAGGTAGCTACACTGTAGGTCAATGTTCAACCCCTTTAAGATTAAGGCACCATGTAGTGAAGCACAACAACAACAAAAAAAATTCTGCAGAAAAAACAGTTTTCCTCTGTGGACTTTCTGCTCCTATTCTACCTACAGTCATGGCCAAAAGTTTTGAGAATGATACAAATATTAATTTTTACAAAGTCTACTGCTTCAGTTTTTGTAATGGCAATTTGCATATACTCCAGAATGTTATAAAGAGTGATCAGCTTAACAGCAATTACTTGCAAAGTCAATATTTGCCTAGAAAATGAACTTTATCCCCCAAAACACATTTCAACATCATTGCAGCCCTGCCATAAAAGGACCACCTAACATCGTTTCAGTGATTGCTCCATTAACACAGGTGTAGGTGTTGATGAGGACAGGGCTGGAGATCAATCTGTCATGATTAAGTAAGAATGACACCACTGGACACTTTAAAAGGAGGCTGGTGCTTGCCATCATTGTTTCTCTTCTGTTAACCATGGTTATCTCTAAAGAAACACGTGCAGTCATCATTGCACTGCACAAAAATGGCCTAACTGGGAAGAGTATTGCAGCTAGAAAGATTGCACCTCAGTCAACAATCTATCGCATCATCAAGAACTTCAAGGAGAGAGGTTCCATTGGTGCCAAAAAGGCTCCAGGGCGCCCAAGAAAGACCAGCAAGCGGCAGGACCGTCTCTTAAAAGTGTTTCAGCTGCGGGATCGGGCTACCAGCAGTGCAGAGCTTGCTGAGGAATGGCAGCAGGCAGGTGTGAGTGCATCTGCACGCACTGTGAGGCAGAGACTCTTGGAGCAAGGCCTGGTCTCAAGGAGGGCAGCAAAGAAGCCGCTTCTCTCCAGAAAAAACATCAGGGACAGACTGATATTCTGCAAAAGGTACAGGGAGTGGACTGCTGAGGACTGGGGTAAAGTCATTTTCTCTGATGAATCCCCTTTTCGATTGTTTGGAACATCTGGAAAACAGCTTATTCGGAGAAGAAGAGGTGAGCGCTACCACCAGTCTTGTCTCATGCCAACTGTAAAGCATCCTGAAACCATTCATGTGTGGGGTTGCTTCTCAGCCAAGGGAATCGGCTCTCTCACAGTCTTGCCTAAAAACACAGCCATGAATAAAGAATGGTACCAGAATGTCCTCCAAGAGCAACTTCTCCCAACCGTCCAAGAGCAGTTTGGCACTCAACAATGCCTTTTCCAGCATGATGAAGCACCTTGCCATAAAGCAAAGGTGATAACTAAATGGCTCAGGGAACAAAACATAGAGATTTTGGGTCCATGGCCTGGAAACTCCCCAGATCTTAATCCCATTGAGAACTTGTGGTCAATCATCAAGAGACGGGTGGACAAACAAAAACCAACAAATTCAGACAAAATTAAAGCATTGATTCTGCAAGAATGGACTGCTAGCAGTCAGGATTTGGTCCAGAAGTTGATTGAGAGCATGCCAGGGAGAATTGCAGAGGTCCTGAAGAAGAAGGGTCAACACTGCAAATATTGACTTGCTGCATTAACTCATTCTAACTGTCAATATAAGCTTCTGGTACTCATAATATGAATGCAATTCTATTTCTGTATGTGATAAAAACATCTGACAAACACACATAAAAACCAGAGGGCAGCAGATCATGTGAAAATAGAATATTTGTGTCATTCTCAAAACTTTTGGCCATGTCTGTATATGGAAAATGCTGCGGCAAAAAACACTGCGTTTTGCAGAACCCGTAAGGCTGTGTTCACACGACGGAAAATGAAGAGGAATTTTCTTCATTTTCCGCCGCCAGAATTTTCGCCGCGGTCTAGTCGTGACGGGATGCCGATGCAGGGCATCAGAATTACATCGCGGCATCCCACTCCTGATTAGGCCCGGATGAATGGGAGGACAATGGGAGGCGGATTTGGGAGGAATCTGCTCCAGATTCGGGGGCAAATACTGCTCCCAAATCCGCGGCAAATTCCTCCATGTGAACACACCCTAAAGTTTTTTCTGATTTTTTTTTTCTGCAAGCTGTGGAGGGGATTAGCCAGAATCCCATCCACACATTGCAGAAAAAAATCTGCAGCTGAAAAGCTTAGTTTTCAAAGGAAGTTGGAAGTTTCATTGGAAATCGCAGCATATCAAATATACCTACGGAAACGCTGGCGTTTTCCATATAGGTGTAATATAGGGGCAGAGTCCGCAGAGGAAACCTCTGTGAAATCACAAAGAAAAACACTGCAGAAAAAAACACAATGCCATCCCGACACGTTTTTTTTGTGCAGAGTTTATTTTTTTGCTGTGCTTCGCTACGAGGGGCTTTAGTCTTAAAGAGCCTTGAAGCCTTCAGTCTTTAGACATCTCTTTCAAAAGCAAGAGACACATCTGAATACAGCTGACTGCATTGTTCTATGTATTCACATGTACATTTCCCTTTTAGCAGATTCCCTTCCCCGAAGACCACCTGTAGGCAAACTCTGACTGCGGCTATAGGTGAATCCAGGCCTGTTTCGCTGCATTGCCAGCACCTCTGTGCATTTTGCAAAAATATAATAGGTTTCCCTTGAAGAAAAATGGGATATTTTCAATGTTCAAGGGTAACAAAGCTGCAAACATAGGCATATAAAGAAACCATTGTCTGCAAGTTTCGAAGTTCTGTTCTTGGTATGTTCTTAGATTCTTATCACTGCAACATAACTCCATCTAGTGGTAGAACTGTGTATTGCAATGCTGATAACATCAAGCTGTTTCTATTGTGTCTGCTCATATGATTTGCAGCTTTCATAATTGTCAGTACTCTCACAGATAAAGCCAACACATCTCTTATGAAGCAATAAATCTCAAAGACATATTTTACCGTGTGTTTCTAATTTGTTGCCGGGCCTCGTTCCCTTAACATCTTCTTGAGTGCACCCAGATGAGCGCCATGTGAGCACATGTTCCTAGCACAGGATTTTTCCTTCACTTAGGAATAGTAAAGTTAATGTTTAACATGGGACATGTTCTTCATATTTGTACTTGTGCATTGTGAAGTGTGGCCTGGTGCTTAGTCCTCAGTGACTATAATAAGTACATGGAATTATATGGCAGTAAGTAGATGTAAGATCCAATATGGAGCAAGGTGTGTAGTGCAGGCAAAAGTGGCCTAGAATTTGGGACTGTGGAAATCAAGCTGTGAGTCCTGTGACCACCTCCAAGACCAGGCTTCTTTCTCTTAAAGGGGTTGTCCAGGAAGTCTATTTTAACTTACTTCTTCCAGGAACTTTTAGCTGCTAAGGAGAATAAGCACCCGGCCCCCAGGTTGCTCCACCTTATCGCTCCTTTTCATCACTGTTACCTGTCCTATGACGCTGGCTTTACTATAGTCTGCCAACCCCCATAGCACAGGGGGTGACAACGATATAGGAGGGAGGAGGAGGAGGAGGGACCGGGTGTTGCATCCGATCATGTGACTCCGGGTCAGGACCAGCATGGAACCCCTGGGTTTGCTGCATGAAAGTCCTGGTGTAAGTATCTATTGAAAGGTTCCCTGAGATCTCCTTTAATGCATGTCTAAACTTGTAAAGAATTTAGACATGCATATTGTTAATGCACCCGATTAACATTCGGTTAATCTCTTTTATGGAAAGGATAGACATTTACCAGTTACACTGCAAGTACAGGCGCATCTCAATAAATTAGAATATCTTCGAAACATTCATTCATTTCAGTAATTCAGTAATACAATCCATAATCAGCGTCTTCCATGATTGTGTGTCCTACTGAACCAGACTGAGGGACCATTTAAAGGCTTAGGAAACCTTGGCAGGTGACACTGAATTTACAATACTGAACTGAACTTACAATATTCTAATTTTCTTAGATTTGGGTTTTCATTACCTGTAATCCATAATCAACATTTACAGAAATAAAACACTTGAAATAGAAGACTCTGTGTGTAAAGAATCTAGAAAATATAGGAGGTCACTTTTTTAATTTAATTACTGAAAGAAATAAACGTTTCAAAGATATTCTAATTTATTGAGATGCAGCTGTATGTATATAGACACCTAAATTCCTGCCGAGATGGGAGGAATTGCTTGTAAGCCCCGATCACCATGGAAACGGGCGAGCAATGCTATACTTTTACCTTAACTCCCATAGAGGTGAATGGGAGCTATGGGTACAGCATGGCACAGCTGGGCTACACTGTTTATATTGCTCGCTTTTATTCACCTCTATTTGCAGAAACAGCCATAAGTTTCCATACGTTGAGCCTTGGTGGTCGGGACTTGCCAGCAGTTATTGGAATAGAGATGGGGATTAACCATTTAATGTGCACCGATACCGAGAGGCAAAGCTAGGCTGCCCTTCAGTCAGGGCAAACATTCAGTTTGCTACCCCCTGCCCTGTAACCAAATACTACTGTGGAGCAAACCAATTTGCAGTCGTGTTCGTTATAAATTTTACAAAACTGAACCTCAAATTTTTGGGGATTACTTAGCCCGAATCCTGCTAAATGGTAGCCCAGGAATGTTTTGTTGTATTTTTATTGTTTTTTTTGTATTTCCCTGCCCTTCAGGGACCTGAAGAGACCCCAGAGCATAATAAACCACTTTTCTCAGCACTTCCACTTCAGACCCCCAAAAATTTTCCCAGCGAACCATGTAATAAATATTTAAAAATATTGGAAAAATATATAAAATATTTGCAAAGGGAATCTCGTAAGGTTCCCCCATCACTACTAAATACCGAGGACAGGAGAAGTAGACTTGTTGCCCCCTCTCTGGCACCCTGCCAGCACCCCCAGGTTTCCTTCTACCTTTACTTTTCTCAGTCTTTTGCCACCATCTTTTTACTGTGACTTTATCCTGTAAATAGCGCTATAAATATAGAAGGGTATCTTAAACTAAAATTCAGGTCGTAAAACTAGGCTAAAAGACCAAGAAGCATTAATGGGGGTTTTCGGGCAGAGAAAAAAAATGCCTAATGCAAGGAAGGAGGCAAAATAAAATAATAAATGTTACATAGAACTATGCCGAGGCGCCTGTTGGGGCACACAATACTACCTGGTCCCAGGGTGTCTCTGTAGTGACACCAACCATGACGACATGGCTGACTACCTAAGACTTTGGATGTACTGTTATGTCAGTACGAGTTTAAAGGCGATACACAGGATTAGAAGAACATGGCCGTTTCCTTGCAGAACAATGCTACACCTGTCTATGGCTTGTGCGTAGTATTGCAGTTCATTGGAATGAATGGAGCTGAGCTGCAATGTCACACGCTGTGAAAGCATGCAGTCATGTTTGTAACATCCCCTTTAATTGTGCCATTATTTATTGCATTGTAGCTGACTAAGCTAATAATTCCTGTAATGTCTGAGGAGCACATTTTTCTTTGTTTCGACTCCACCATCCCCTCTGAACTATTTTGACTCTTGATTTTTTACAGATGTTTAAAATGCTTAGTTTTACTGAAGACTTTTTCTTTTGCGTATATGTATATAGTGCAGCTTATACAGAGTACAGAGACAGTTGTGTACACCTTGTGAGGACTTGTTTTGGTTGCCATTATGGGCTGTCTGCGATCTGGGATCCTTCTTTCCCTCTGATATGGTTCCCCTAATGCAGTCTACATTTCCCATTATACCTCTGCCTTTGCAGAAGTCGAGGGGTTGTCATCACGCTGTACTTGCTCCGTTCATGTCTAAGTGCAGCAAGTGATAGATCAGTGACATAGAACTGCTATCCCCTAATCCACATTGTGTAGTCTAAATTTACTCCTATGGTACGCAGATTTAGCCTGTCTCACCTGCCTCCTACTTGTGATAGGTTTCTCGCTGTCATCTCTTACAAGCCGGAGAGGGAGAGCAGTGTGAAGCTACATCTTATAGAAATACACTGGAGATTCTGCACACAGCACTGATATAGTATAGACATCAGAGTTTAATAACTCTGCAGCTACTCGTTGTATGAACTCACCTATGTAAAGGCTGTTATGCATTATCTGCCATCTTCTTCTCCTCTTCATTTCCCATCATATCTCTGCCTTTAGAGAAGTTGAGGGGGGTCTCATCACACTTCACTTGCACTAATCTGAATCATGTCTAAGAGCAGCAAATAATAGATCAGTGACATAGCTTATCTAACCTGCATCCTGCTTGTGATAGGTTTCTCCCTCTTACAAGCAGGAGAAAGGGAGAGCAGTGAGAAGCTCACAAAAATACACTGGAGATTCTGCACACAGCACTCACATATAATAAACAGGGAAGCTTTATAACTCTGCAGCTAATCATTGAATGGAGGCACCTATTATATCACTGAACTCCTGCTCCCTTAGCTAAAGCAAAAATAATGTCTAGCGCAGCATTGGAGGGACATACTGAAGAACAAGGAGGAGAACTGGATGGAAAGGGGAGGTGTCTGAGAGCTGACAGGAGGGATCTGAAAGGTGAACATGTAATTATATACTTTACTTTTAGCCTTCAACCAAATTAGAGGGAACCAGTCAAGTGTTTTTCCAACCCCAAATAAGCCCCAGCATGTTTAGCATCGTCAGCTCTCCTATTCTGCCCATCATTAAACTATTCAAGACTGAAAACTGAAGTTTCAAAAGTTTCAAAAATTCCCACTCCATATGCAAATGTATCATATGCCGGGTCAGGATATTCATGCAGTCACAGCTACATGGGTAACGATTGACTGGCAAGTGTCATCTGACTTCAAATGGCTTCTGAACACCTCCCTGTCAATCTATACCAGAAACAAGACAGAACTCAAACTTCCATCCATGGGCCCGGGTGACTTTCTTGAGCTACTGCTATAATGTCTATATGTGGTCACGGCCAACCAAGAGGGATGGTATAAAAAAAATAAATTCCAATTCTTTTTGGCTCCTAATTAAATAGACAATCCCTTTAAGTAATAATTCTTTAAGATGGATATTCCACTACGACAGATGGCCTGTGTTAAGCTGCTTTAGTTATACTTTATGGATTTTATTTGCCTGGTGGTTCTTTCGGGAAATCTCAATAACCAGGTGTTGGGGAGAATACAAGAATATCATTATTGTTTCCCTTTGTTATAATGACATAAAGAGCAGTGACATCTACTACAGGCCGGCTTTTGTTCATTTCAGACTATTCAGTCTCCATTAAAAAGGCTTTTTCCGAGCGGAGCAGCCGGAGTACTAATTGCAGTCATTGCCCCCTATTCTCCATGTCAGCCCTCCAGTGTGAAGTTCTGCTCGAGGCGCAGAGGACTGAAGGGACAGGACAGGGTCCCATTGGAATGCAAATCACTCCTTAATATGTGTTCTATGTGAAAAAAAAAATTGCACGAAATTTATTATTGTAAAAGAAGAATTTTTTTTTTTTCAAAAGGCAAATTTTTATACACTTTTTTTAAAATCATAAATTAGTAAAGTGCCTCTCCAAGCCGCACAGGATAGACCCAGGGTTTAAGTGACTTACCTGCAGTGTCCTGAAATGTAAAAATGTTGGGGCAAATTTATTGTGTTTTCTGAGCCAATAAAATTGCAACTTTTTCATTTTTTTGATGCCTTCTCCAATTTCCAGAAAAGGGGGCGTGATGAGGGTGTGCAGGGGGTGGGGCCTATTTATGGCGTATCATCATTTATGCAAGGAATACTAGAAATCTTACACCAGCTATGAGTAGATTTCCCCTGTAGGTGCACGGCCCAGTAAAGGGTGCGCCTCATTTATAAGGAGGTGTGGGCCTTGTCGTAAATGCACCCACCACTGCCTCAGGGGTTATGAAGTTAAAAACACCAGTCTTTATAAATCTGCCCCATTGCCCTCTTCTTTCTCATGGACTGAACAATGTGATGATAATAATAATACATTTTATTTATATAGCGCCAACATATTCCGCAGCACTGTACAATTTATAGGGTCCAAGTACTGACAAAAAAGATACATTACAAAGAAATAGTCAATTCACACACTGGGACTGAGGGCCCTGCTCGCAAGAGCTTACAATCTATGAGGTAGAGGGGGTGACACAGGAGGTAGCAGGGGCGGCATAGGAGGTAGCATTGCTTATACAATGGTCAGACAATTCTGTAATAGAGGTTACTGTCATTACACATACAGTCATATGAAAAAGTTTGGGCACCCCTATTAATCTTAATCATTTTTAGTTCTAAATATTTGGGTGTTTGCAACAGCCATTTCAATTTGATATATCTAATAACAGATGGACACAGTAATATTTCAGGATTGAAATGAGGTTTATTGTACTAACAGAAAATGTGCAATATGCATTAAACCAAAATTTGACCGGTGCAAAAGTATGGGCACCTCAACAGAAAAGTGACATTAATATTTAGTAGAGCCTCCTTTTGCAAAAATAACAGCCTCTAGTCGCTTCCTGTAGCTTTTAATCAGTTCCTGGATCCTGGATGGGTATTTTTGACCATTCCTCTTTACAAAACAATTCCAGTTCAGTTAAGTTTGATGGTCGCCGAGCATGGACAGCCCGCTTCAAATTATCCCACAGATGTTCAATGATATTCAGGTCTGGGGACTGGGATGGCCATTCCAGAACATTGTAATTGTTCCTCTGCATGAATGCCTGAGTAGATTTGGATCATTGTCTTGCTGAAATATCCATCCCCGGCGTAACTTCAAATTTGTCACTGATTCTTGTACATTATTCTCAAGAATCTGCTGATACTGAGTTGAATCCATGCGACCCTCAACTTTAACAAGATTCCCGGTGCCGGCATTGGCCACACAGCCCCAAAGCATGATGGAACCTCCACCAAATTTTACAGTGGGTAGCAAGTGTTTTTCTTGGAATGCTGTGTTTTTTGGCGCCATGCATACGCCTTTTTGTATGACCAAACAACTCAATCTTTGTTTCATCAGTGCACAGGACCTTCTTCCAAAATGAAGCTGGCTTGTCCAAATGTGCTTTTGCATACCTCAGGCGACTCTGTTAGTGGCGTGCTTTCAGACGGCTTCTTTCGCATCACTCTCCCATACAGCTTCTCCTTGTGCAAAGTGTGCTGTATTGTTGCCGATGCACAGTGACACCATCTGCAGCAAGATGATGCTGCAGCTCTTTGGAGGTGGTCTGTGGATTGTCCTTGACTGTTCTCACCATTCTTCTTCTCTGCCTTTCTGATATTTTTCTTGGCTTGCCACTTCTGGGCTTAACAAGAACGGTCCCTGTGGTCTTCCATTTCCTTACTATGTTCCTCACAGTGGAAACTGACAGGTTAAATCTCTGAGACAACTTTTTGTATCGTTCCCCTGAACAACTATGTTGAACAATCTTTGTTTTCAGATCATTTGAGAGTTCTTTTGAGGAGCCCATGATGCCACTCTTCAGAGGAGATTCAAATAGGAGAACAACTTGCAATTGGCCACCTTAAATACCTTTTCTCATGATTGGATACACCTGGCTATGAAGTTCAAAGCTCAGTGAGGTTACAAAACCAATTTTGTGCTTCAGTAAGTCAGTAAAAAGTAGTTAGGAGTATTCAAATCAATAAAATGATAAGGGTACCCAAATTTTTGCACCGGTCAAATTTTGGTTTAATGCATATTGCACATTTTCTGTTAGTACAATAAACCTCATTTCAATCCTGAAATATTACTGTGTCCATCAGTTATTAGATATATCAAATTGAAATGGCTGTTGCAAACATCCAAATATTTAGAACTAAAAATGATTAAGATTAATAGGGGTGCCCAAACTTTTTCATATGACTGTATATAAAGCTGTATGAGCCGTCACCAGTCATGTCCTTTAACGTGCAGATGGTGCCTGGACATATAGAGTTAGTCTGATACGGCATCATATCCTGTGAGGTAATGCGGGAGCGTGAACAGAGGAGGGTACGTTTTAGGGATTCTAACTACGGAAATGTTTACATTAGGAGTTGTGATAGGCCTGTCTGAAGAGATATGTCTTTAGTTTGCGCTTGAAGCTGCAGAAATTGGGGGTTAATCTGATAGTCCGAGATAGAGCATTCCAGAGAAGTGGTGCAACTCAGGAGAAGTCTTGTATACGAGCGTGGGAGGTTCTGATAATAGAGGATGTTAGTCTTAGGTCATTGAGTGAATGGAGAGTACGGGTTGGGCAATAGACAGAGATAAGGGAGGAAATGTAGGGAGGTGCAGCATTATGGAGAGCCTTGTGAATGAGGGGGATAAGTTTATATTGTATTCTGTATTGAATAGGCAGCCAATGTAGTGACCGGCACAGACCGGAGGCATCGCTGTAGCGTCTAGACAGATAAATGAGCCTGGCCGCCGCATTCAGAATAGATTGTAGAGGGGAGAGTTTAGTAAGGGGAAGACCGATTAGTAAGGAGTTACAGTAGTCAAGGCGAGAGTGAATCAGGGCAACAATAAGTGTCTTTAGTGTATTTGTGGTAAGGAAAGGGCGGATTCTGGAGATGTTTTTGAGGTGGAGATAACATGAGCGTGCGAGTGATTGGATATGGGGGGTGAAGGAAAGGTCTGAGTCAAACAAAACCCCGAGGCAGCGGGCATACTGCCTAGTAGTTATGGTAAGGCCCGAGACTGTAATGGAGATATCAGGGACAAATCTATTAGATGGTGGAAACAGCAGTAGTTCAGTCTTTGAGAGATTCAGTTTCAGATAGAGCGAAGACATGATGTGATGTGCAATGTTTTTTTGAAATTGCAGCTTTTCCACTGCGGATTTTTTTTCTGCAATGTGTGAATGGGATTAGCCAACGTGGGGCCCCCGGCCTAAAGCTAATTTAGTCTTAAAAGAGTTTTTCCAAAAATATGACATGTATCTATGAGGTCTGTCCAGTGCACCCCACGATCCCCAGAACAGGATAAGTTTGGTCAAAAGCAGGATGTGCTGGTGTGGTCACTTTCTATACAAATGAATGAAAATTATGAAAATGCTGAATACGCTCTGCTATTATTGCAATGTTATTATATAATTTCTCTGTATATAGAAGGGGTTTTCCTGGTTATAGATATTCATGATCTAACCTTATAACGAGTAATTAATATCAGATTGGTGGGTGTCTGACACCCAGAACCCTTAAGATCAGCTGTTCGCAGGTTTCACCGATGCAGGAACTAACAGAAAGATCAGAGCTTGAAGCACAGCACCGTGCACATGTAGTGGCCAGGCCAGGTTACTGCAGCTCAGCCCCAGTCACTTGAATCTGATGACTTTGATGACCATACAAGGTATGATAAGGTAACTACATTTCCCTAAATATCAGGCAGAAATGCTATACCCAGCTAGTGTGCACTCTGCTCAGAGTTTATTGAAGATAACCATCTCCATAGCATAGATTACATAGTACTCCCCTATAGCTGTCCATATGTCATATACAGGGGTAATCTCGGAATTGTACGCAGCACCGCCAGATTCCTCAGTTTTGTTTGAAATGTCAAGAGTTAATTCATAGGACTATGTGACATCACGCGGCGGATGGGATGTCTCTATAGAGTGACATGTTATATTAATTATGGAAGAGTTTACAAATGTAACACCAGTCACTCCCGGTCAGCCCTATGACATTGCTTACACGCAGGGCGGTGTGGTCTCCCAGCATACCCAAAGCCTAAAACATAAGATATCACACAAGGACGCAGAGATCTGAGCTGCTGTATGAGAGCAGATTTAGTGAAAGCTAAAAAGCAACTTGGCCATTACTGAATTATATAGTAAAATGTTCTAAAAATGAATTGGGGAATATTTTTAAGACCTAATGGGGATTTACAGGATTAGAAAACCACGTCTGCTTTCTTACAAGAACAGCGCCACATATGTTCAAGGTCTGTGTTACACCTTAACTGATGATGGACCTGGGCACGACCCCCATGTCATGTGATTAGCCAGGTCCAATAGCCACCTGGAATATCTGGGGAAGGGGCGGAGCAAACCAGGGTCGGGGCTGGTTCCGATCACGTGAACCAGGCTGGAACCCCCAGATCGATCATCCAGTGTGCGGATCAGTTATGTTAATCTTAACTCCCTGGACAACCCCTTTACGTGAATAGACCTGATGTGCAATACCACACAACCACCAACAATTAAGACAGACCCCAGACTTTAGACGCCCAAAGGTTAATTCAGAACCCAAAATAAGACCCAAAAATTATAAATCCAGATCCCAAACCCCATATTAAACTAATGCAGACCCTAATTGCCAATTGAATTACTATAGACCCCAAAATGAAATGTTACAGAACCCAGACTACCATAGACCCCAGGCTTTAGACCTACAGGTGTACTGGTATATGGCAGTCAGTGACGTAACTAACCCTCTGCGCAATGTAATTACAGCCTGTATCCTGAGGATAGATCACCAATAACAGGTAACTGGAGTATCCATTTAGAGGGATTATCCACTGAGGGGTCTCCACATGACAGTGGTTGGGGAAAGCCTGACACCCCGACTGCAATCTCCTATGTAAAGCTAATAAACCTCCAGCAATAGAGATTGGCACTCATCTCTGCTGTCTGGATAGTTCAGTATAGTGACCTCCACAGGCAGCGGCGATGAGTGCTGAGGCTTTCCCTGACTGCTGCCATGATGCTGTTGGGCCCCAGCCATCTCCAGCTGCCATGATCTTTACATCTTTTAGCTTCTTAGACTCACCCTGTGCTGGGCTCTGACCTCAGGATGTACTGTATGAACAGCATAATTTTGCCTGTCAAAATGATGGAAACCTTGGTGGAACTTGGCAAACCCCATTATAAGTTAATGCAGACCTAGGCATGTGTTAGGCATATGTGCCAACTCTTGTGTAATGTGCAGGAGACTCCTAATAAAAAGGGGAGACATCATGGACTCCCGAAAGAGCTGGCAAATTTCCCAGGGCCAAAGAAGCGCCCCAGGTAGCAGTGCTTTCTGTGTATGGTGCCAGGATACTATATTATAAGGCACAGTAAAGCATCCAAATGCACACTCTGTAGGAGGTGCGCGGCAGCAAAAAGGAATCTTGAAGAAAGCAGTTATGTCTTTTTTCTTTTGTCAAGACAACTAGACAGTTTTCTTAGGTTACTTTGTTACAAATACAACCATAAATAATTCCACCCCCCACCCAGATCCACTTTCTTTACCCCCAAGAAGGTGTGCTTTGTACATATACATCTGCAGTATCCCAATGATACATACTGGAAGGGTTAACTGTTGTGATGCTGTGAATTTTGCACTTTATAATGTATTCATAAGGTTATGTGTCTTTTGTAGTATGCTACAACTTCAACTGGACTGCACCATGCTCGCTGAAGCAAAGACAGATAGAACTGGAACTTAATTTAGAACTGGTGCTGAGCTCTATAGATCTGTATGATAAAGTCTATGGGGAGAATTTTTGACATTCCTCATAACCACGACTGGGCCTACAAACCTCTGGGCCTATGAGGCTTTTTGAACTTCATTGCCTGCAACCTTTTGCAAACCTCTGTTCTAGTCTTATTGTTTCAAAAGCTGTACCTTCACCATCAAGGGCACTCCATCCACCATCAGGCTGGAAACATAACCAAAGGCTGTCCTGGTGGACACCTACCACCAACATCTACACTGCAGGCCTCCTCAGCACTGTGTCAGCCCAGAGGAGTTTTAGAGGTTCTGGCACCATGAACTCAACTGTGACAGACTTCTCTCCCATCCTCTCCGTACTCCTCCACCTAGTTGCTAAACATCATACTACAAGAGAAGTACAAAGAGCATCCAATAAACAGTGTACAATAACCAATGACTGTCAATAATCACTGTGTAAATCCACATATTCAGGTGGAATATCATATCAAGTCTAATCTAGTCCACCCCTTAAAGAGAGACGTAAGAGGAGTGGAAAATGAGTCCAGGAAGCATTTATTATCTGCAGAGCTTTTCTGAAAGGTCTATCCCAATAAATGATATAATATGGTAATAGCATGGAACCATGAACCAAGTATTCTGCTTCCTAGTAGTCAGAATGGAGTCAATTCTGAAGAATCCAACAGTCAGGCCTACAGTCCCTCTAGATATAAATCTGCTTTACAAGAACATCCAGACAATATATTTTAGAAATACATTCTGGAACAAACCATGGAGCCTGAATTAACCAGTGACGGACGATCAAATTCCTGTCCATATAGAGCATAATGCCAACTGCCAATTGTAAAGTCCTTTATTAGGATGATCTTCCATATTTCCCAAATAGAGTTGAGATAAGTTCTTGAAATTAATTTCAGATTTGATTTTGCAATTTTGTCATCCAATCTGTTTCAGTCAGAATAAATTTGTTCCAAATCGAAACTGCTCCAATTGCCCTATAAAGTCGTAAATGACACTCTGAGGTCTCATACCAAGACATTTTGGATAATTTTATGCTTCCAACTTTGAGGGAATAGTTTGGGGAAGGACAGTTTGCGGAGGACTGGTTCAGTACACAAAACAAGGTCCATAAAGGCCTGGTTGGGTGAGTTTGGTGTAGAAGAACTTGAGTTGACTACACAGAGCCTTGACCTCAGACTTATCCAACCCCTTCAGGATGAACTAGAATGGAGATTGTGAGCCAGACCTGCTCATTCAGCATCAGTGTCTGACTTCACAAATGCTCTTCTGGATGAATAGGCAAAATTCCCATTGGCACACACCAAAATCTTGTAGACAACGTTCCCATAAAAAGCTCCTTCAGCTGCAAAATGGGCTACTAACTCCATATTAATGCCTATGGATTTATAATAGGATGTCATAAAAAATCCTGTACATGTAATGTGCCTGTGCTTATTCAGTGGTGCAGCCTTTTTTATGAGATAAGTTAAGAGATATAAATAAAGCTGTATGAGCCATCACCAGCCGGTGTTTTTGTATGTATGGAAAGTGTTTTGGCATGCAGGATTACACTTAGATGAAGGCATCAAGTCATATGAGATAATGTCATGGGGAGGGGTGAACAGAGAAGGGATATTTTGGGGTGAGTAAGTAGAGAAGTGTTAGATTAAGAAATATGGTAGACCTTCACGAAGATATGTGGTTTTAGGGCATTCTTAAAATTGTGGTGTAATCTGATTTTCCAGGGTAGAGCATTCCTGAAAATTGGTGCAACACAGGAGAAGTCTTGGAAATGGAAGTGGGAGGTTCTGATCATGGAGGATGTTAGTCTTAGATCACTGGCAGAACGGAGAGCATATGTAGGATGTTAGATAGCGATGAGGGAGAAGATGGGTGGTGTAGCGCTATAGAGAGCTTTGTATTCTATAAAGGACAGGCAACCAGTACAGAGATTGGCACAGACTGGAGACCTCGGTGCAGTGACTGACATAGGCAGGAGGTCTCGGTGTAGTGTTTAGACTGAAAGATGAGCCACATTTAGAGTAGATTGTAGAGGGGAGAGTTTAGTGAGCGGACGACCGATTCGTAGGGAGTCAAGGTAGTCAAGTCGAGATTTAATTTTATACTTCCATGGTAATGAAAGGGCAGATTATGGAGATGTTTTTAGATATCTGTGGCAAGTTATTGAACATAGGGGGTAAAGGAAAGATCTGAGTCAAACACAACCCCAAGACAGTGGGCGTGCTGCCTCGATGATATGGTAAGACCACACACAGAAATGGAAATATCAAGGTTAGGTTGGTTAGTAGACGGTGGGAACACCATTAGTTCAGTTTTTGAAAAATGACATATGTACAGTGATCCTATGAAAATCTATACAGTGTAGTGATAGTAGTGATAATATAAGGTGACTACCTTGCACAACACTATCACCAAGTTGAACACATTGCAGCATTTTAGGCAAAAACACTACCATGTATCTAGAGAGAGATGCAGTGGTGGAGGGCGACATTAAATATTCACTTCACGACTGCAGACAGGGTTGTTGAACTTTGTTATATAGGACCTCTGGTGCATGCCCTTTAAATTCACACTTGATATTTGGAGTGTATTCAAGGTTAAGCAGTTAGAAAGTTCTTTGTTATGTAAATGGATCTTTGTTTTCTCAGACAGTGATTATGTTTCAGTCAGTGGTGTTAATTAGCTAGCGTGAGAGTGTATCAAATACCACATGTCCCCCCGGGGTGATAGGTCATTCATTAGTGAGTCTGCCGGTGACATTTCTCCCGAGTCGCCTGCTGCATTAGTAAACAGGTTACAATTTACCTAGCAGGTTATAAGACTCATAAAACAATGAAACATTCATGTTAACCTCCATTGATCCACCACTGAAATGTCACATAACATTAACTATAGAATTTGCTATCACTTTGAATATATTTTTGCAATGATGAAAAAACATTCAAGGTCAATTTCTAAAGGTTAGGTTAATGCAGTGTGGCTAAGAGTGACCAATAGTGATAATGTAAATGAATGGATTGGTTTGATGAGGAGCAACATTAGACTTAAAGGGGTTGGTCATGATCACAAAAACATGACTGCTTTCTTCCAAGAACAATGTCACACCAGTCCATAGAGGTGACTTGAAGCTCCCATAGAGGGAACTACAGAAACAATGTAACAGATTAGCTGTGGAGCTGGGCTCAACTCACCTGTGCTACACTGTTTCCTTAGCTCCCATTCACCTCTATGGGAGTTACAGAAATAGTGTAGAGCAGCACTGCTCGCTTGTTTCTGTAAGTCCTGCCCTGCTGGTCAAGACTTGTAAGCAGTTTTCTGAGATGGGAATAACCCTTAAATTATATGGTGCCATTGACAAATATAAGTCATCCCACAAAAACAAGTTCTTATAGAGCAACATTAAGGGTTTAAATAATGGCCCATTGAATTTGGTCACTTATGCTATTATAACTATGTAGCTTTAGGTGGGACAAACCATTAACTCGGAGCTGAGCAGATGGTACAGCCCTTGACTTGGGGAAAGACAGTTTTCTCCTCCCCTACTTAGGTGTAGTTCCTTAAAGGAACAAGCTGGAGTGTTTTAGTCAGACAGAATACCTGTTACCTACAGTCAGCTCAGCTCATATGTCAGTCTAAAATCAGGAGATGAGCCTTAGCTCTGTCCACTTTTATGGGACCTTGTGTGCGCAATAAGGATTGTGAGGGTAATTTTGGATGGACCTCATAGCTACGATCCTTTCTATGTGTCTTGGGCCGGGTTGGACATCTTTTTGGCCCTTGTGCCCTGTAGCTTGGGCATTGCAAGCATTTTTGTGTTTTTGTTTTTTTTTAAAGACTTGAAGCATAAATTTAGAAGAGAAGGCTGCCCCAGCAAGGGAAACATTGACCGACCCTAGGGAGTACCATCACCCAGCACCAGTGTAGGCCTTATGGTGATCCTAAGAATTATTGGACAGATTAACTAAGACTTTTTTAGACAGTGCAAAGTTAGACTGGAAAATCTGAGGTAGTTTAAGACTGTCTAAAGTGTTAGATACAGTTTTATAATCTGGCGCACTTTTAGACTTCCTGGTCTAACTTTACAGAACTTATTAGTTGGGTTAGTTTATAATAAAATTGTGAGGCATTGTCCAGAATTAAGGTGTATTTTCCACAATTTTCTATCTTGTATTCACCATCAAGGGCACTCCAACCACCATCAGGCTCACGAAGGCCAACTACAAAAAGGTGCCCACAAGGATACTGGTTTCAAGCTAAAGGCCCCTTCTTCACTGAATAAACCCTGATGAGCATTGGAGGGCTGGTCAAGCCTTCTACAGCCACCATGAACCTACTCATGACTGACTACTATTTCCAGTTTCCACTACTGGATTGCTGCAATACATATACAGATGCATCTCAATAAATTAGAATATCCGTGAAACGTTCATTTATTTCAGTAATTCAGTAATACAATCCATACTCAGCGTCTTCCATGATTGTGTGTCCTACTGAACCAGACTGAGGGAACATTTAAAGGCTTAGGAAACCTTGGCAGGTGACACTGAATTTACAATACTGAACTGAACTTACAATATTCTAATGTTCTTAGATTTGGGTTTTCATTACCTGTAATCCATAATCAGCATTTACAGAAATAAAACACTTGAAGCAGAACACTCTGTGTGTAAAGAATCTAGAAAATATAGGAGGTCACTTTTTAAATTTAATTACTGAAAGAAATAAACGTTTCAAAGATATTCTAATTTATTGAGATGCAGCTGTATATACTGTATTTTCAGGCTCTAACACAATAAACATCCAGCAGAAGACACCCAAATTCGAAAGGCCACTTTGGACTATATTTGTTAAAGGGTGGGCCTCAGAGTAATAATACTTGCAGGGATCAAGAAGCCTCAGACCAGCACATGTTGAGATTTGTAGTTTTATAATGGCTGAAGAGAGAAAAAATGACATTGATTCTACTAAATACTGGTATTCTTAATTAAATAACAATTATGGAGCATTTTTTTTTGTAATACTACTGGCGGTTCCTCTGAAATTCCTCTTGGAAATGCATAAATTGACAAGTGGATATTATCTGTTGGGGGTGTGTCCTTACATACACCAATCAGTGCAGATTATGAAGGGCCACCCCCCAGCACCTGGTAACACCCAATTGATTCATAAATTTCTAGGAGGAATAACAGAGGAACAGCACAACGTACAGTTCTAGGAAAAATATTCTCCAGGGATTTTGCTTCATAGAGAATACAAGTATTTACTACAGTAGACGTGTCAGGATTTTTTATAATTTCCATAAATAACCAAGTTCTCATGTTATGTGTGTTTGTACTAGATCACGTCCCGGCTACAATCCCATGAAGCTCTGGGAACCTGATAAAGAGTCCTTGCTGGGGGCATGAATCAGTCATCCTACCTTCCCGCATTGATCAGTAACACTTCAATACTGTAGAAAACACAATGCTGACCTTTCCTCCCAATGATCAGCACTTCTGCCTTCAGCACTGAGAAATTGCAAGTTAGTAGACAAGTGGATGACAAGTTCAGACCAGCCGCTTGCAAATATCCTGACATTGTGCCATTAATCTGCTTGTCAGCTCCATTCACCATAATAACACGGGCTGCAGGAAGGACATTTCATTATGTTATGTATTAATTCCTGCCAGTGTAATGGCGTAATGTGCGCGTCTACTCCCACCGCGGTCCTGGCACTGATTATAAGTTACCATTCATCTAAGGTGGATGTGAATGCAGAACATGAGACAAATAATACCGCCAAGATGGAGTCTTCTAATGACTCCAGGGGGGTCGCAAACATGGAGCTGTATTATGTGTTACATCTAAATAAGACTGAGTCAGAGGTAGATGTAAATGTAAAGGTTAAAAGCTGCAGGGGGGGGAGAAGGGGCTGCTGCAGAGGAAGCTGCAGGTGAGACGCTGCAAATATGACCCGGTTTGGATGTTTCTTGCCACAGCAATTTTATAGGGGAAGATGATGATAGATTTCCCAGTGGACATTCAGCAGTGTGCTCGCCTAAGGTTGGGGCTACAACGTAATTTTGAAACCTGTGATCAAAGAATACAGTGGGGGGAATGTATTAACCCATCTATGGCAGTTATCTGGAATAGATGGGAGCTAATATAGCGTAGGAAACACTATTCTTAATAAATTCACCCCGATATCTCCCTATAACATAGGAAGTGAATGGGGGCACACTTTTATTCCTATTTTGCCATGACCGCTACACCCAGGGAAGTTGCAGAACACTAGGGATTGGTGCTCAAAATGGACCAAAATAGGATATGGCTACGTATTTCTTCCACAGACTCACGGTCTGAAAAAAAGGACATCTGAATGACTAGAAAATCAGTAGGATTGCTGTCTGTCTGTGGTGAAGGTGACCAGCAAACATTAAAAATGGACATCTGAGTAAGCCCTTTGGACATGAAACCCAATGTCCAACCAAAAGTCACAAGTTATATAAGTAGCACAAAGGAGACAGAATAAAAATATCTCAGAAAATAAAAACATAAAAACTACATTAATCACCATCTGGTTTTAATTAGAAAATAGATGATAGACAGATAGATAGATAGAGAGATAGATAATAGATAGATATGTGTTTAGATAGATAGATAGATAGATAGATAATAGATAGATAGATAGATGTGATGTGATAGATGATAGATAGGATGATAGATAGATAGATAGATAGATAGATAGATATGACAAATTCCCTCTTGGTCAATGTAATATAAAGATAAAAGGCCTTGTTGGGATCTTCTCTTCTCCTCTATGATTCCTTGTGGCTTCTGCTTTTCACTTCAGCGCTACTTACTCCAGATCTTGATTTCTCAGGGTACTTCCTAGAATGTATGAGCTTCTAGGTGGTTTAGGAACCACCCTGCGTCCATGTGACATCCTATGACTGTTAGTATTAGGCACCACCCCATGTTCCATGTGACTTTTAGTGTTAGACACCATCCTCCGGTGTCCACGTGACCTCCTGTGACTCTTAGTATTAGCCACCATCCCCTACCTCACTCATTATCCACTTCACTCTATGTGTACATTAAATTAAAAGGGATAAAACACAATTAAAAGGGATAGAACCCCCCCATCTCTTTATACTTACAAGACACACATATCACATAAATCACAGACTGTCTTGCCTTTTGTACACTAGTTGTGGACACATACAGTACTTGCCAACATTTGCTGGCAGCCATCCGGGAGAACAGCGTGTCTATGGTAACCTCGCCCCCTTCCAGTGAGACCGCCCATTTGTGGGCATGCCACTCCCTCTTTTCTGCAACAAGCACAAAAATGTGCCAGCTAAGCCCCTTTTTGTGATGTGACCAGCACATACTGTGCCCACCTCACATAGAGATTCGCCCGGCCTGGTAGTCTAGAAGATCTTATTTTGGGAACCTCAAAGACTTTCCGGGAGAGATGTCAAAATGGTTGGACATTGAAGTTATATTCTTACTATATGTTAAAGAGAGGCTACTACCAGCAGTATTGTGCCCAAAAGGACCAGGGAATACTCCGAGGTTCCTGAGTATTCACAATCATATTCATGTTATCAATGTCTATTATAAGACAACTATCTTTAAGGTGTTTTCCCATCTCAGACATTCATGACATCTCCACAGGATATACTGTAGATGCAGGGGCCCAACTTGAGGTCCTATTTTGTGAACAGGGATTGGGGATCCCCATTCCGCAGCTGCTGTGAATAGAAAAGTGACCGCCCATGACCAAATTTTCCATGGGATATCCAAAAGCAGCATACGTCAGTAAGTAAGCTCACCAGTTTTTGGAGCTCCCTTAGAAGTGAATGGAAAGATCTGCCCCTGAAAGAGGGTTCCTGAGCCCAATTCTCTGCAGGAGGACTCTTCACCTATAAAGCATTTATGGCCCCTTAAGCTTTTGGATGTGGATATGTCATTAATGTCTGAAATGGAAAACGTCTTTTTTGGGGTGGTTTTTGCCACCACGGCTTCAAGGGGAACATGCTGCTAAATTTCAGCAAGGTGTCCATCCCGTATGTCCCCAACCTATGTCTTCGCTCAGAACTGCATATTTTGAAACCATATTGTGTCAGTAGGAGGCGGCCTATCAGCGATTGACTGCTATCTCTGTATGCACAGTCACGGAGGTGGGCTGTCAATCACTGATAGCTCCGCCTACTCAATGTCTCAACATAGAAAGAGCAAAGATTTCTATGGATAAATGACAAGTTATACTGAACCTTTTCCCACAAACCTATATATCAATCTGCTCAGCTCCTCCTGCTGTATAACATGCTGCCTATAGACTGGACTACATTTTTCATGTGTCAGGTTCCCTTTAAATTCTTACAGGAGGTTGTATGTCTTGTAACACAGCCTACATATAGGACACTAACCGCAATATTGTGCACAATACAGTATTTCCATATTGCATACTGATATTGACACATCAGTATGAATGGGGCTTTAACTAGTTCTCAGAGGGTAAGAAGAAAGAGTTGTATAGATTCAGCACTGCTACATCTGCAGAAGGAGCAGCCTGCAAAGTGACAGCGACTCCATTACAGATCCCTCATAAATAATTGATAGAAGAAGGTAGAATTAGAAATAGGAGACAAAATGTATTATATAACAGGACGATTGATAAGTCTATAGAATATTAGATGTTCCCTACAAATGTAGCTAGGACCTGGATCCATCATTTATGCCACGATTTATAGATTTCTATGGTGACTTATCATGAAGGATCAGATGAATCACAAATAAAGATGGCCGAATCTTTGAAATTCTGCCTTGTCGGCCATTCGCTGGAGGGTGAATCCTCTAGTATTAAGTCAGGGGAGGCTGAAATGTTGGAATGGGGATCTGTATTTTAGTCTCCATTGTCTTATATGCAGCAAATATTAAAAACAACAAAACAATGCACAATACAATTTAAGCTCTGCTACATCCGAACCTCTAAGGTTAAAAAAAACCACAAAATTTAAGGTTAATATTAAATATATTTATTAATACAAACTTCATGGAATAAAGTGGTTTTATTTGATGAAATGAAGCAAATTTTTTAAATCATGAAATTTAGTAAATTAATGAAAGAACTAAATCTGGTATAAGGATATAATATAATATAATATAATTAATTATACAGGGATAGCAGAACTATGCTTGTCATTTACAGCTTGCTAGATTCCCCTGTAATCTTATGGAACCCCACAGATAACACAATGGGGCTGTTTTACTATAGTATCGATTTTGCGACAAAACAACTTATGTTTGCACCTTGTCAGATACTTTTCTAAAGTGTTTGATAAAGAAGGCACCACTGATATATGACTGGCACGTGCTGATTTTTAGGCCGTGGGTCTGCGAAAAAAAAAAACCATTTTCACTTTTTTTTTACTGATGCATCACGATAATGCAAGTCTATGGGTCATTCGAATGTCATCCGTTTTTTACGGACAGTACACGATCCAGAAATAACCAGGGTGTCCGAGATGATCATAGACATTGCACGTCCACGGACGTGTGAATACGCCTTAGTATTAGTAAGTGTGCGCCATCGTGATTTCACGATAAGGTGTGCCAAATGACAACCTCAGCTTTACTACATCTACATGTAAGCCTCGATTCAGATCAAGTTTTTTATGTGCGTTTATCGGATCGTTTAATGGATGCAAAAAACTGACACAAACGGACGGCCATTCGTTTGTGTCTGGATGTAAAAAACGTGATCTGAATAGAGCCTAAATTATATAAAGCATTGTATACTGGGGTGCATTAAATAACATATACAGTCAGGCTTGTAAGACAATATGCAGAATACGCTGTTATAGATGTAGTAGTGCTGAGTTTGCAATTTGGCACAGCTCATCATGATGATATCGTGAGGTTTAACAACCTCAAAGGGTGCAAAAGATACAATGTACAAATTCAGCTCAGCTACATCTACATGTATAATTCAGATAACATTCTATTGGAGTTCCTCTGGACCTTTTGTAAACTTGGTGCCAGCACCGTTGTGTGTAATGGGGGCACAGCACAGACTACAGTATACAGTCGAGTCTTTGTTTCGCCCCGGCCATCACCCTCTCCATAGTAATGGATATATCTTTTAATAATAATAAAACCTACCATCTGGTAGTGATGCCGATGATAAGTGAACTTGTAAAAAACGCTCAGAACACGGCTGATCTCACATCATGACAGAGCGAGGAAGGTGCCAAATGACATATTTTCCTTCCTGGCTGTGAAAGGTCAATGTACTTACAGGCTTTTAAATATTGAAAATTGATATCCTTCCAAAAAAAAAAAAAAAAAGGGGGCGATAAAGCTTCCTATTCCAGACGCCATCCATTTTCGCCTTGATTTTATTCACCGTGCCGTGGTGAAGGTTGAACGTTTGCTTACTGTCGTGTTCGGATCTGCAGTCATAACAGCCATTTAGTTCATGAATATGTTAATCCGGCATGCATATAAAAAAAAAAATGACTCAAATTAGTGCGGAGAATCCCACTATGCAGTGCGAGAGCTGTTACATTTAACCAACTCGTGGAAAAACACGCGCCGCTATCTCGTCGCTTTATTTCACGCGTCAGAGAATTAGCACAATAGGGCTCCAATTAGGGAAGCTTTGAGATATGTCATCCAGGTTTATTCAGATTTTTTTTTCTTATTTTTATTGGGGTAATAAAACTCGAAGATCTTAATAAATTAACCCTTTCGGCAACAATGAATGGCAACGGTCTGATAAACCGTAATAAAACGGGTTAATGAGATTATATCAGCGCCGTTTATATTCGCCTGCCTATAGGATTGAGTGGAGGGAGAGGGGCACTTGTATGTATATGACGTGCGTTATTACGGTTCGTACCACCCACCCTTATAGGGCGGATTATGTACAGCAATTAGGCGGTTATAATTACGGGGAAGGAATTAAGCGGCCGTGGCTGTTCATCTACTATTGAATATTAAAGACCTATGAATCTTAAGATATAGCGTACATGAACCTGAGCTTGTATCGGGACACAGTGGCCAGGGCACCTATTGTGTCATAGCTGCAGAATGCAGCCCGGCGATTGGACGCCGTCTGCAGCACATAATACCGACTGGTTATAAAGGACTTGTCTAGGGAAAACCTTTAGGTACTTCATTGTCTGCTAAACTTGATATGACTGCATTCCTTTTTTTATCAGGGGGGTCAGACAGCTGAACTGTACAAGCCGACCAGATTTTCTCTCTTTTTTTTTTTTCCAATCCCATTTCGCATAGTTATAAAGAGCGCTCATTAAAACCAGAAAAATAGCGTAATTGTTTTTTTTTTTTTTTTTTTTTAAGCGGGGGTGCTATTAGAGTATTAGAGTCCTAATGCGGTTTTTTTTACCCCCTTTTTTATTGTGCGGAGAACCCATTTGTTAATGAGGTAAATAGAATTTTTTTGGAAATTATTAAAATGGGATCTATTCTAGGGGAAAAGAAATTTACAAAAAAGTAAAAAAAAAAAAAAATATATATATATATATTGGGCTAATAGTAGGTAATTTGTCCGCTTGTGCATGTGGTTCTGTGAAAGAAGCGCTTTTATATTTGTTTTGTCAAATACTTTTTTTTTTGTATTATAGACAAATGTAAGATCGCAGTCTGGGCTCAGTGCCAAGGGTTGGTATTTCACAGCAGCGACCGCCTTACAGACAAGAGCTGTGGGAAACAGGAGAGAGACTCTCGCTTAGGGTACCACTACTATGGAGACGCAGCTGGGCTGATCAAGATTTGCAAGGAAGCGACGAGCAAGCGAGACAGAACGTGTCTGACTCGAGGGCTGCCTCAGCAGTAAGGCAGCGAGCTGAAGAGCTAGCAGCCAATCCGGCCATGCTGCAATGTTCGAAACCAGCTTTTCATCTCAGCCAATCAGTGACATCATTGGTGAGAAACTCATTTACATCATGCAGTAATGAACCTTGTTTAACATATTTTTTGTGCGATTAGGTACCCCCATTAATTATTCTGCCAGCGTAATTTCAATCACTATGCAAAAGACTTGGCTCCGCGCCAACCGTCTCCGATCATGTGCCTCCCTCATTGTAACCAAGAGAATTATCCCATTTTTTTTTTCTTTCACCCCAGATGATGAATTTTTAACCCCTTCATCCTAACACTTTGCACTCACACAGCTTAATTGCACCCCGTTCCCCGACATTTACACTTAAAATATTCAGCGACGAATCCATCGCTGATACGTTTTACAATTTAAATCCATCTAATGCTCCGATTTCCCCACCATTATACCCTCCCCACTTGATATATGTTTCTTCTGGCTTAAGTCAAGTACTCAATTTGTCAAAATTTTAATATTAAAGCGCGCCGGAATCATTATTGAATATATGTAATCCCGACCCCCCCCCCCCCAATATAGTTGTGAAGTCTACCCAGCCTAAACCACCTTATTTGCATCTTTTCTTATAGGAATTCATGAACTTGTAGGAAATAAGCCCCAGGCAATGTATGAATGCTCTCGTAAGAAAATAGGGTCCATGCATGCTGAGAAAACGCTCATTACGCGTCCTTCGCCGGTATAAAAACCGTAACGCTCTCTGCTCATTTAAATAAATCATAGGATATATATTATATATTCCGGGTCTCCATCGGCTAGACAGGTAATAAAAGGTCTTATCATTTAGATTTATTCAGCGTTTCGGCTGTAAAAAAAAAAAATTATTTATTCTGCAAAATAAAAAAAAAATCGAGAAATTCTCCATTTAAAAAAAAAATAAAAAATGGCGCAACGATACAACAAATCCTATTCAGAATTTTTTTTTTCGCTTTCGATGCGCTCAAGGCCTTTCAGCAAATTGCAATGCCACATTAGCTAGACAAAAAAATAAATAAAAAAAGATAGGAAATGCATTACGTTAAGCGGTTTTTAATTTCTTTTGGGAAATGTGTCAAAAGAAAAAAAAAAAATAATATCCAAAAAAAAATAAAAAAATCAGAAATTCAAAAGGAGCCTGAAATACATCTCTATCAGCCAATGAGCGATGCGACGGAGAAATAATCAAGCGTGCAGTCCCTCTGAAAAGAATACAGAGGAGGTGAACGGTAAACTGTGGCTCTTTCAATGCGCGGTGCATTCCATCATCTCATCATCAGTATTCTGTGTGCGGCTGTCTCGGTTCAGCCACTCGCTCCCCTGCTGCAGATCCTGTAATTTGAATCATGCGTAATAATATATTATCCTTCTGGGGGCCTCTTTCTGTAGAAGAGTGGTTTTATACATTCTGCTGTAAGAGGAGTCCTGGCTCGGTGCCAGCGCCTGGCCATTATTCACCCAGGCAATCAAGGCTGCCTTCCTTAAGGAATAACATCTGCACTTTAGCCTGTGCCAAAAAATCCTCCCCATGTTATAAATTAGAATTTCTTGGAAATAAAGACACTTAAAATACTGTGTCGGATTTAGGAACTGGGAGGAAAAAAAAAAAGTGGGATCCATTTTCACAATTCTCCTTTCCGTGTTTTTGCATGTGCACCGGGTAGGAGGGAGGCCGGCGCCGATCACTGCTTACTTGGTGGTGGACTCGACCAGTTTTGACGTGTTTTTGAGAAGTAGTTAATATATGTTATATATGCTTTTTTCTAAGTTCGCCTACTTTATTCGGGGTATAAACATGATAACATGATTTCCTCAAGGCAGGAGACCATGATACTGGATAACACCTGTGCCTGTCTAGGATTGCAAGATCACTGTTCCTAATGTGGACTCTGGGGGTCGCTTTTGTCATTGTTGAGATTTTTTTTTTACTTTTCTTTTATATTCTGCAGCTTAGTGTTTGACTTTCCTGTTGGGTTTTTGAAGGTTGATGTTCACATTTTATTCTATTTATGGTGATATTGGTTTATACATTTTTTTCTTTTGGAATTTTATTATAACTATGGAAACAACATGAGTAAAATTGAAATATTTAAAATATATATACTGTATATATAAACCACTATTGTTGTAATAACTATATATATATATTTACACATGTATAAAAGTAATGTAATAGCAATATATGACCATATATATATATATATATATATATATATATATATATATATTATTTATTATTATTAGAATAATTATACATTTTAAATATACACATAGCTATATATATCAATATATGCATCTATATATATCGCTTTTATATCACGTTTATATTTGTGTGTATATATAAATATATATACAATATATTCAAAATTATTAGTATGAATAAATAAATATTATATATATATATATATATATATATATATATATATATATTCTCACAAATATAAAAGTGATATAATAGCAATATATAAGATGTAATAGATGGATAAGAATCTATATACTGTGCGTTTGGCCCAATATTTTGTATGAAACTGCTTAACATAGTAATGGCGTCTGGTTTACATGTCACTGTCACATCAATACAATCTTATTTCGTGGGATATTGTGCTTTGGTGCAGTCATCCATTTCCATCAATCCATCCATCACAACAGTGTATGTGAAATTATAGAGCACAAGCACGTAAATACCTATACATTTTGGTGACTACTGCCTGGCTACTGTGTGATATACATTTCTATTGTTCTCTTGTATATCTGCTTTACTCGGTGATAAAATCAGAAGCAGAAGAGAAAGGGTTTTCAGCAGCGGTGGCGGGGGCCGGTAATCTTCCCTAATATTAATTCAGTACAGTCTGGAGTCTTAGTCATCATTTATTCATGCCGTATTACATTCTGCTGCATAAGAAAGTGCTGTCCTGACAAAGCACATGAGTCAATGCCTCTCGCTCAGGAACTCGTGAATTTATCTTCTGCTTTATATCTGGACTGCTCAAAATCTTTTTACCTGAGGTTTATCAATCTGAATCTTGGATATATGAAAAAAATACTACTTAAAGAGGTTATACAAAAATAAAAAAAATCTCACCTAGCCACAGTGTGGGTGATAAATGTCTTTTAGGAGAGACCCCCCACTCATCATGAGAATGGGGTACCTAGCTGAGCAATCTGGAAAGGAAAGAGTTAGGTTAGTTAGGTTCCTAGGAGCCCTGACAGTGTTCTACACTATGTTTTATAGATACGTTCCTAGGAGCCCTGACAGTGTTCTACACTATGTTTTATAGATAGGTTCCTAGGAGCCCTGACAGTGTTCTACACTATGTTTTATAGATAGGTTCCTAGGAGTCCTGACAGTGTTCTACACTATGTTTTATAGATAGGTTCCTAGGAGCCCTGACAGTATTCTACACTATGTTTTATAGATACGTTCCTAGGAGCCCTGACAGTGTTCTACACTATGTTTTATAGATAGGTTCCTAGGAGCCCTGACAGTGTTCTAAACTATGTTTTATAGATACGTTCCTATGAGCCCTGACAGTGTTCTACACTATGTTTTATAGATAGGTTCCTAGGAGCCCTGACAGTGTTCTACACTATGTTTTATAGATAGGGTCCTAGGAGCCCTGACAGAGTTCTACACTATGTTTTATAGATAGGTTACTAGGAGCCCTGACAGTGTTCTACACTATGTTTTATAGATAGGTTCCTAGGAGCCCTGACAGTGTTATACACTATGTTTTATAGATAGGTTCCTAGGAGTCCTGACAGTGTTCTACACTATGTTTTATAGATAGGTTCCTAGGAGCCCTGACAGTGTTCTACACTATGTTTTATAGATAGGTTCCTAGGAGCCCTGACAGTGTTCTACACTATGTTTTATAGATAGGTTCCTAGGAGCCCTGACAGTGTTCTACACTATGTTTTAATAGATAGGTTCCTAGGAGCCCTGACAGTGTTCTACACTATGTTTTATAGATAGGTTCCTAGGAGCCCTGACAGTGTTCTACACTATGTTTTATAGATATGTTCCTAGGAACCCTGACAGTGTTCTACACTATGTTTTATAGATAGGTTCCTAGGAGCCCTGACAGTGTTCTACACTATGTTTTATAGATAGGTTCCTAGGAGCCCTGACAGTGTTCTACACTATGTTTTATAGATAGGTTCCTAGGAGCCCTGACAGTGTTCTACACTATGTTTTATAGATAGGTTCCTAGGAGCCCTGACACTATTCTACACTATGTTTTATAGATAGTTTCCTAGGAGTCCTGACAGTGTCCTACAGTATGTTTTATAGATAGGTTCCTAGGAGCCCTGACAGTGTTCTACACTATGTTTTATAAATAGTTTCCTAGGAGCCCTGACAGTGTTCTACATTATGTTTTATAGATAGGTTCCTAGGAGTCCTGACAGTATTATACACTATGTTTTATAGATAGGTTCCTGGGCCCTGACAGGCTACCTATGTTGAGGCTGGAGCCCTGACAGTGTTCTACACTATGTTTTAAGCCAATTTAAGGTGGGGTTCATACCAAATTTGTTCAACCCGAAACAAATCAAGGACCCAAGCCGCCGAACCCAAACACAAAATGAATCTTGAGAGGTTCCTCATCTCTACAGAATACAACCCATTTTCAGTCCATATTGGTTGAGAACTTCCAATGATCTTCTCATAAACTGATACTAAAACTATCACTTTTCAGAAATATCAGGTTTTCAGTTTGTCCTCAAATTCTGAGAAGTGAATATAATGTCTAAAACCAATTTAGCTGCACTTTGCAAAAATGGTCACCGGCCCTATGTTTTTTGATCTACAAATCTTAGAGTCATTTTGCAACTAGTCAAAATCCTCGCCCTAATGCACCAAAAATAGGGTGCACCTTAAAGAGTCCTGACAGTGTTCTACACTATGTTTTATAGATAGGTTCCTAGGAGCCCTGACAGTGTTCTACACTATGTTTTATAGATAGGTTCCTAGGAGCCCTGACAGTGTTATACACTATGTTTTATAGATACGTTCCTAGGAGCCCTGACAGTGTTCTACACTATGTTTTATAGATAGGTTCCTAGGAGCCCTGACAGTGTTCTACACTATGTTTTATAGATAGGTTCCTAGGAGTCCTGACAGTGTCCTACACTATGTTTTATAGATAGGTTCCTAGGAGCCCTAACAGTGTTCTACACTATGTTTTATAGATAGGTTCCTAGGAGACCTGACAGTGTTCTACACTATGTTTTATAGATATGTTCCTAGGAACCCTGACAGTGTTCTACACTATGTTTTATAGATAGGTTCCTAGGAGCCCTGACAGTGTTCTACACTATGTTTTATAGATAGGTTCCTAGGAGCCCTGACAGTGTTCTACACTATGTTTTATAGATAGGTTCCTAGGAGCCCTGACAGTGTTCTACACTATGTTTTATAGATAGGTTCCTAGGAGCCCTGACACTATTCTACACTATGTTTTATAGATAGTTTCCTAGGAGTCCTGACAGTGTCCTACAGTATGTTTTATAGATAGGTTCCTAGGAGCCCTGACAGTGTTCTACACTATGTTTTATAAATAGTTTCCTAGGAGCCCTGACAGCGTTCTACATTATGTTTTATAGATAGGTTCCTAGGAGTCCTGACAGTATTATACACTATGTTTTATAGATAGGTTCCTAGGAGCCCTGACAGTGTTCTACACTATGTTTTATAGATAGGTTCCTAGGAGCCCTGACAGTGTTCTACACTATGTTTTAAGCCAATTTAAGGTGGGGTTCATACCAAATTTATTCAACCCGAAACAAATCAAGGACCCAAGCCGCCGAACCCAAACACAAAATGAATCTTGAGAGGTTCCTCATCTCTACAGAATACAACCCATTTTCAGTCCATATTGGTTGAGAACTTCCAATGATCTTCTCATAAACTGATACTAAAACTATCACTTTTCAGAAATATCAGGTTTTCAGTTTGTCCTCAAATTCTGAGAAGTGAATATAATGTCTAAAACCAATTTAGCTGCACTTTGCAAAAATGGTCACCGGCCCTATGTTTTTTGATCTACAAATCTTAGAGTCATTTTGCAACTAGTCAAAATCCTCGCCCTAATGCACCAAAAATAGGGTGCACCTTAAAGAGAAGCGTTCAGACATGTCCATAAGCAGGATCACTCCTATAAAACTGAATTGAACCTTTTATGTATTGTTACAGCCGCCTATGAGGTAATCTGAAGGCTGATTATAGTCTTCTAAGAGTCAACGCTGCTGACAGGTGAAATACCATTGTAAAATCCCATATAATTTACCTTTCATTACTAAAGGTCTAGAATACCTGAACCGTATAACAGAATGTACAGCGGGTACTGCATGTTCTTGTACAGTCATCACCTCTTGTGTAGCAGGACTGAGTTTTTCTGTGCTGTAGCCCTGAGCCATGTCCCATAGATAATTGTGATATGATGGCGTATTGTCTGTAGTTTTAGGGCAACTTCTATTTTTGTCAACTTTCCCTTAGTACCAAGTACTTCATGTGCTTGACTACCAGGGTAGAAACACTTCATCAACCACTATTCCTCCCATTCTCCCCTTCTCAATACACGTGCACACTTGGCTTGGCTGAGTTTGAGACCTCTGGTCTTGGATTATTCCCCCTTGCAAACAGAAGGATCAGGCATGTTGAAATGCAACAGCCTGATCCTTTGCTCCCCTGTCAGGGGAGCGTCTGAAGGCACCATACACATTAGATGGTTAGCTAGTCCCTCTGAGATTGACAGGTTCGGCCGATATTTAATGTGTATGGCCATATTAAGGGTGCCCATCTTCATTCAGAGGTGAGGTACTGGATGATGGATGCTGTCAAGAGTGTAGATGTGTTCATGAACGAGACGGCTCTTTGAAGTGAACCATGAGAGTAGGCTCCTGACTGGATGCTGATAGCTCACCTAACCTGCCCCCTTAATGGCTAACCATGCCCCTACATGGCTAACCTCTCCTCCAAATGGGTCACTCAGTCGCCTTATGACCTATTATTATGACATCTTGGGTCTGACAACAGGGTCAGACCACTAGGTTTAAAGGAGGAGTGGATGGAGGTTTCTGAGTGTTTGCATATGGTAGACATTAATAATGTATAAGGAGCCGTTCGGGAGCCAAAAGAGTCGGCTCACTAAAAAGAGCCAAAGTTACCATCACTAAATAGTAGGAAAGTAAATGGGAGTCACTGGGAGAGCAAGGAAAGGGGGAGGACCAAAATAACCATAAGACTTTCATATCCTTATGGAGTGGGTTTCCATTACATGTTTGCTATGGGCCCTCACAGTTATAATTGGAGCCCCATTTATAGAATGGTATTTAATATTATATATTAGATACTTTTATATATTAATATATTAGTATCAGAGATAATTCTATGAAGCCAGATCCTGATGATGTTATCTTATGTACCATCGGTGCACAGTAAGGCTGGGTTCACATCTGCGTTGGAGTCTACAGAGTCCGATGAATATCGGCCAAGAAAAAAGTCCTGCACGGAAGGCTTTCTCCTCCACCATTTTCAATTGAAAAACGATGGACACCTGACGGACTCCATTATAGTCGATGGAATGATTTTAGTGGTCTGCCTCTCCACTGTTTGGGTCCCCCAACGGACCTGAACAATGGCGAGCAAGCGCTTGTGTGATCGGCATGTCAATTATACCTGTGGAAACACTGGCGTTTTCTGTATAGGTATAATAGGGGCAGAAAGTCCGTAGAGGAAAACTCTCCAAAATCACAATTAAAAAACTGTGGAAAAAGCCGAAATTAGTTTCCACCGCGTATATTTTCACAGTGTTATTTTTCTGCGCTTCGCTATGTGGGGCCTTAGCCTGAAGAAGATTTACATGTGAAAAAGTACAAAATACTCCAAATATTTAAAAACAACTACAGTAAACTAACTTAGTGACCAAGTGGGACAGTGGGATAGAGGAACCTTCCCACAAGGGCTTACAATCTATAAGGGAAGGAGACAGTAGGTGAGACAGAAGCTGTTCGGATGGTGATGGTGTGTGGCAGTGACGTAATTGAAGGTTGTAGGTAGAGATGGGCGAACCACTTCATCACAAACCAAATTTGACTTGAATATTTCAAATTATTTGGTTGTTAGCAAAACCGAACAAATGCCGATTTGTTTCAGACTGAAAAAAATGGCCACCGCATTATACTCTGAGATCTCTTCAAACCCCAGAGTAGAATAGGTGGAGGCCCAGAGGAGGTGACAAAAAATAAAACAATTCATACTCTTCCGTTACCACTGAGGCTTGTGATTGGGCCACCAATAGTGACATGGGCATGCGGAGCGTCATGATGTTATGACACCCAATCACAGGCCTCAGTGGTGACAACAGGTGCATTACATCACAGGAGAGCGCCAGACATCACCAAGGAAGCAAAGAGAGAGTGTCCTACGCCACAAGGAGGCCCAAAAGAGGTAACAAAAGATAAGTATGAATGTTTTTTATATTTTTTATATCTCCCCTGGGCCTCCACCTATTATACTCTGGGGTCTGAAGGGTTTGGTATAATAATGTACCACTCACATTGATATAACTTCGGCTGTGTTTGCCTTAGAGAGGTAGAAATTGGATAGCTAGGTTCCTAGGAGCACTAAGAGTGTTCTACACTATGTTTTATAGATAGGTTTCTAGGAGCCCTGACAGTGTTCTACACTATGTTTTATAGATAGGTTCCTAGGAGCCCTGACAGTGTTCTACACTATGTTTTATAGATGGGTTCCTAGGAGCACTAAGAGTATTCTACACTATGTTTTATAGATAGGTTCCTAGGAGCACTAAGAGTATTCTACACTATGTTTTATAGAGAGGTTCCTAGGAGCCCTGACAGTATTCTACACTATGTTTTATAGATAGGGTCCTAGGAGCCCTGACAGTGTTCTACACTATGTTTTATAGATAGGTTCCTAGGAGCCCTCATATTGTTCTACACTATGTTTTATAGATAGGTTCATAGGAGCCCTGACTGTGTTATACACTATGTTTTATAGATAGGTTCCTAGGAGCCCTGACAGTGTTATACACTATGTTTTATAGATAGGTTCATAGGAGCCCTGACAGTATTCAACACTATGTTTTATAGATAGCTTCCTAGGAGCCCTCATAGTGTTCTACACTATGTTTTATAGATAGGTTCCTAGGAGCACTAAGAGTGTTCTACACTATGTTTTAAGACAATTTAAGGTGTGGTTCATACCAAACTTGTTCAACCTGAAATCTTGATACCGAACCACCTGAACCAGAATTGAAACACATTTTGAGAGGTTCGCTCATCTATAGTTGTAGTTTTTCAGGATCCTCTTGAAGGTTGTGATTGTGGGGAAAATCTTATGTGTTGTGGTACTGTGTTCCAGAGTATGTTGGATGCACGGGAGAAGTCTTGGAGGCGGTTGTGTGAAGAGCGGATAAGAGCAGAGTGAAGATGGAGATCTTGAGAGGATCGGAGGTTTCATGTGGTTAGGTAGTTGAGAGTTTAGGTCAGAAATATATGAAGGGCACAGGGTGTGGATGGACTTTTATGTTAGTGTTAGTATTCTGAACGCTATTCGCTTGGTGATGAGTAGTCAGTGAAGGGATTGGCAAAGGGGAGAGGCCGATGAAAAATGAGGGGAGAGGTGGATTATGCAATCGGCAGAGTTTAGGGTAGACTGGAGGGAAACAAGAGAATTTGTTGGGAGGCCACAGAGAAGGGTGTTACAGTAGTCTAAGAAGGAGATGATGAGGGTGTGGACTAGCATTTTTTGTTGTCTCAGAGGTGAGGAAAGAGTGGATTCTGTCTTCGGGAAAATCTGTCTTTGTGAAATGTCAAGGCATCCCCACACGTATTAGATAGGAGGGTTCGGCTGACAATCTAATGTCATCACTGTTTTAGTGACTGTCCAACATACTGGATCCATTTACAGCATCTGTTGAGCCAAGTGATGTCAGACAGTCAACATAATGAATAGAGTTGAACGGACCGGTTTGCAAGTTTCATGTTTGTCCATGACAAATGTCATGACGCTCGGTGCGTCCCATGGGCACATGATGTCACCCATGAGGCCGAGAGAGAGCACCAGACTCCACGAGAAAGCCCAAAAGAGGTGAGGGAAGGTGAGTATAAATGTTTATTATTTTTTACACCTCTCCTTGTCCCCTACTTATTATACTCTGGGGTCTGAAGAGACTCCAGAGTATAATAATTTCACTTCCGGAAACAAACCCAAGACTAAATGAATCTTAAATGGTTCACCCAAGTCTAATAATGAACAGGTAGGAGTAGCCGTGTCAGATCCTACAATCATGTCTATGGTAATGTCTTTATGAATTCACTTTCCCATCCGCTCCATCCATTTTAAATGTATATTAAATCTTTAATCTGAATCCTTTAGTATGAATAGCGGCAAAGTACAATAATCCCCGGAGAGTTATGATAATAAAGAAAGATGTTAGTGATAGTATTAGGAGCCGGTGACTATTATCGGCCGCTTCTTCTTCATCTCTAATTAGTTCTCTGTAATCTGCTATGAGCCGTACATGAGCGTTCATTAGTCGGGGGGCACATTGTGCCTTAAGATCACAAAGCAGAAATGATCATGGTGAAATGTCTTTATTCTGAGCGCCGCTGACACTGTTACATTGGCGTGACCAGTCTGGCTATGATCACACAGAAATTTGCCATGTGGAAATTATCTGGCATGGAATCTGCAGCAGAAATCCAAGGATGAACCCAATGAATTGTATACAGATGTGCTGCAGGTCCGCATATGGATTAGCCATATTCAATGGGGTTGATACTCAACATGGTTGCCAAGTGGTGTCCACAAAGGAATCCGTGCCAAGATGGGACATGTCCTGGATTTTAAATCTGAGTGGAATAAAATCTGCACCTATACAAACTACAGCACACTGGAAGTTGGAAAAAATATGAGAGGTGAAAGTGAGCATTTTCAAGCTGAAAAAACCTTATCAAGTGTAGTGCCCCCTAGTGAGAGACAGTCTCAATTGATTACTCCCCAAAGAGTAACACTTGTAAATATTAACAAAATAAAGCTTTGTTTGGAGCCCCCATCAATAGTTATATAATGGTCCCCTTAGTGCCTTCACATGTAGTATAATTACCCCTTTAGTGCCCTAAAATTTAGTATAATGGCCCCCTCAGTGCACACACATTCAGTATAATGGCCACTTCAGTGCCCCCTGATATAATATGATGGCCCCACACTCAGTATAATGGTCCCCATACTCAGTATAATGGTCCTTTCACTGCCCCCACATATATTATAATCATCCCCACACTCAGTATAATGGTCACTTCAGTGTCCATGATATAGTATAATGGCCCCATACTCAGTATAATGGCCCCAGACTTGGTATAATGACCTTTCCGTGCCCCCACATGTAGTATGAAGGCCCGCACACTTAGTTTAATGGTCCCTTCAGTGCCCCCACATGTAGTATAATGACCCACAGAGAGCCCCCACATATAGTAAAATGGTCCCCTCAGTGCCCCCCACTTTTAACATAAGATTGGTGTCCATGACCATTCATCCTTAGCAAGGGGTGGACAGAGGTTCTCAAAAGCAGACTCCTGGAGTATACATACTGCAGGTTGAGAACCACTCCATACTGTTTGTCACAGAAAGCCCAGTGGAAAATATTAATCCCTCTGGAAAAATGGTCCATAAAAAAATGAAGCCCGTCCCTCAGCCACTAGCCTCCCCCATTACATCAGTAAATTGGCGAAAGGAGCTATTGGTGTCATCTACTTTGTCCATTTAAATGATTCAAAAAAGGCTGCCATAGAGTTGAGGGGCACAGCAAAATTAAAGGGGTTGTGTTCCCAGCTGATTTTGCCAAGATAAGCCACAGCCAGGCATTTCCCGTGGAAACAACCATCCATGTAATATAAAGTCACTAAAAGACACTGTGTATCCCTGTATCCATAGTCGCATCCCCAGTGAGTATGGCCACCGAACGCATCTGCCTCTTAATATATTTGGCATGTATCCAGCACACCCGCTTTGTGAAAAGTGGTGAAGCCAGTGCACAAATATTTTAGTCTCAAGAGGGTATTAAAAAGTTGCAAATCACATTTATAAATAATTTTACGCCAAAAATTTTTAGTCCAAAATGGTGGTTCAGGGAATGTTCTATGTTCCATATAGTTGTATACAATTCAGGCCATAGTAAGACTTCCGGCTTATAATATGTATTTTTGTTTGTAAGTTTTAGTTATAGTTTGATCTTGAAAATTCAAGATCTACAGTATGTAACAAAAAAAAAAATCACCCCCTTATCACATGTATTCCCCATAAAATTACAATTGTGGGGCCTATTTTTTTCATATCTCTGTGTTGTGCTGTTCTTCTGTTATTCCTACTAGAAATGTATGGACACATGCACAATCCTACACAATCCAACACAAGCTGGGTTTGACCCAAATATCCCAAACTGTTTTTTGTTTTTTTTTAACAAAACCGAACAATTGGGTATTTTTCTTGGAATAACTAAAATAGCCACCACAACATGCATTGCGGTAAATTATTATACTCTGGGCTCTCTTCAGACACCAGAGTATAATAGGTGGAGGCCCAGGCAGGGGCGCACCGCTAATGAGGCGAGGTGAGGCGGCCGCCTCGGGCGGCACCTACCCGCGTCTGCTCGTGGCCGCCCCCGCTTCCCCTTCTGCTATGGGCCGCAGAAAGGGAAGCGGATGCCGCTGTGAGCGGCCGCGGGCATCGGTAAGTTAGGCCGCGGGCCGCAAATACTACTATTATTATACTCCGGGGTCTATTCAGACCCCGGAGTATAATAATCGGAGGCCTAGGGTTGGTGAGGGAACATAAAAAACAGTGTTACTCACCTCCTGCGATCCGATGTAACTCCGAGCAGGCTTGGGGCCTCTGGTGACGTCATCAGGTCGCGTCGCCGGCCTGATCACGTGACGTGTGTGCGCAATTAAACAGGGCCGAAAGCTGCAAGGAGTGCACCGGTGTCCAGGATAGGTAAGTAACTCTGGTTTTTATGTTTGTATTCTCCCCTGGGTCTCCAATCATTATACTCTGGGGTCTGAAAAGACCCCAGAGTATAACAATAGTTCATGGGTCGGCCACTATGGGGCATAATACCCTGTGCAGGGACTACTGTAGAGCATAATACCCTGTGCAGGGGCCACTATAGAGCATAATACCGGGTGCAGGGGTCACTATGGAGGATAATACAAGAGCAGGGGCCACTATAGAGCATAATAAAAGTGCAGGGGCCACTATGGAGCATAATAGCAGTGCAAGGGCCACTATGGAGGATAATACCCTGTGCAGGGGCCACTATGGAGGATAATACCCTGTGCAGGGGCCACTATGGAGCATAATACCCTGTGCAGGGGCCACTCTGGAGCATAATACCAGTGCAGGGGCCACTATGGAGCATAATACCGTGTGCTGGGGCCACTATAGCGCATAATACAAGTGTAGGGGCCACTATGGAGCATAATACCAGTGCAGGGGCCAATATGGGGCATAAAACTGTGTGCAGGAGTTGCTGCGGAACATAATACCGTGTGCAGTGGCCAATGCGGGGCATAATACCGTGAGCAGGGGCCACTATGGAGCATAATACCGTGTGCAGGGGCCGCTGAGAGGCATAATCCAGTGTGCAGGGGCCGCTGCGGGCCATAACACTGTGTAATACTGTGTGCAGGGGCTGCTGTGGAACTTTATAGTGTGTGTAAATGGGGCGCTATAAACATGGGCTATGGCACCTGTTTATATTATATGCTGTCTGTTTATAGTGGCTGTGTGATGTAATTGTAGCCTTGTCACATACTGTAGACATGTACAGGACGAGGCTGTAGTTACATGACATGGCCGCTATGAGATGAAATACACTATGTAAACAGAGAAGCGGTCATGGCGCTTACACAGGTACCATTCAAATAGCTGATCAGTGGGGGTCCTGGGTTTTTGAACCCCACTGATTAGTTTATTAATGACCTGGAAAACCTTTTAATTAGTTAACACCTGGGGTATTATTAATAAGGGGCACTATTTATACAGGGTACACACGGACATTATTAATATAAAGATGCACTTGGGGGTATTCATTATGGGGGGTTATATCATATATTTTATAATTGGGGGTAGCAGCAGAATGGGGGCTTTGTGTAGGTGAGGACAATGTGGGTTGGATGCCTGGAAAAGTGAGGAGCCAAAGATGTCTGTGTTGCAAACTTTACAGAGACAAGTCACAGCTGGAAGAAGTGGTCATGGCGGTCCAGAGGGAAGAGAAGGGAAATGTGAACGATTAGTCAGAGACGTCGCCTGTAAGTCACAGAATGTTACTGCCCTGTATTCACCTAAATGATAGAGGATAAATACCTGAGTGATGGAGGTCTGTCTGCTGAGTTCCCCACTGGGCCTGAGAATTGGGTTTTCCCCCCCACTAGGTGGGAATTCAGCCTGACCGCAGCCATATATATACGTGTGTCACTTGGTGGATGGACGAACCCGCGTGGCTCTCATTCACTACGATGGGAGCGTCAAATATAGCCGAAGTCCAGTACTCAGCTATCTGCGGTGCTCCTATTATAGAGAATGGGGGCCACGTGGCCTCGTCCATCCACCAAGCAGAAGATGTGTGAAGTTACTTTCATTGTTAATGCCGTGTTGTTGATCTGATACTGAAGTAATACAGGAAGAAGAATTCTTAAAAACTGTTTTATAACTTTGTGTATTGTGTATATTGTGCGACGATAACAGTGTGTTAAACTAGTAGCATGGAAACTCAGTTTTTTGTTTTTTTTTGGGGGGGGGGGGGCGTCTTTCTATAGTCCGCCATAGGCAGCAAAGAGGCTAGGTTCACCACTGGGCCCAGGCGAAGTATAGAAAATAAAAAACATTTATACACACCTTCCCTCACCTCTTTTCTCCTCATTCTTCTGGTGATGTCATTCCTCCGGGGTTACTGTTGAGGCATGTGATTGGTCTACAGTGGTGTGACGCTAGGTGTGCCTATGTCACTGCTAAGGCCCAATCACAGGCGTATGATGTCACCACGGAAACCGAGAGAAAGCACCAGATACTATAAGGAATCCCAAAAGATGCAAGAGAAGATGAATATAAATGTGGTTTACACCTCCTTTGGGCCTCCACCTATTATACTCTGAACAGACCCCAGTGTATAATAATTTCACTTCTGGTTCATACTGAACTTGTTACAAAACGAATCAGGAACCTGAGCCACCTGAGAAACCGAAACGAAACAAATCTTGGGAGGTTCGCCCATCTCTAGAGAGAAGCGTCTCTAAAGGGGTTATGTCATGACAATGATTTATCCTCTAACCATAGCATAGACCAGGGGTCAGCAACCTTCGGCACTCCAGCTGCTGTGAAACTACAACTCCCAACATGCTCCATTCACTTCCATGGGAGTTCCAAGAACAGCAGAGCAAGTATGCATGCTGGGAGTTGTAGTTTTACAACAGCTGGAGTGCCGAAGGTTGCCTACCCCTGGCATAGAGGATAATAAATGACTGATCGGCGCGGGTCCTGAGAATGGCATAAACAATAAATAGTTTTTGTGGTTTAACCCCTTTAAGTCCTGTTGGATCTGATAGCCGATAGTAGTCCACTATAGATATTCCAGTAGATACCTAGTAGAAACTTACTTATAGGCAAAACTATCAACAGGGACACAACTTCTGCTGGGGATAGGCACTTGGAGAAGATCAATTATTGCTTGTTTGTCCCTCTGTCCATACTCTGTGTATAGACCAAAAGCTGGGCATGCTGGGATGTATAGTGGTTATCTGCAGCACTGGCCTACAGCTCTTGTTGCATGCAAAAGTAGTGGCTACTTGGTGGTCAGTCTGAATGTTCTGGTTGCCAGATGGCAAAAAAGAAGAGGGAAGTTATGTATGTCGCCATGTCTCACTATGTATTGTATTATATATAACTTATAGGAGCTATATACAGTACAATAAACATGAAATTGAGCTTCACTTTGAATTCGTTTTCAAGAAAATTCGGAAATTTGGAAAATTGGAAAAACATGAAGTATATTATACAATCTGTGTTCACTTTATTCCTATAAATCTTGGGTATGATATACTGTATGGCATTTACAGGTCTGCTGAGCAAATCCCAGTAGTCTTATAGTCACTGGACCTTATATTTTTATTGGAAGGGAGTTTTAACTATGTGCTCACCCTGACAAGAAACCATAAGAAAAGAGATGAAGGGATACGGTATAAAAATGTCTGACCCCACAATACATCAGCCAAGGTTCAAGAGTTTAGTGTTAGAAATGACCAACAAACATGTAGAAGAGGAAGAAACACAATGTAACTGAGATACAGAGAGTATACAAAGGTAATAAGAAGGGGGGAAATAGTGAAATTATAAAGGGACTTGGGGTCACAGCATATCGTAATAGTAAATTATAAATTATAGTATAAGGATATAAAAACGCCACAAAAAACTGTAGTGTGAAACCTCCTTAAAGAGAATGTCCTGGATAATTTTTTTTTTTTTTAAATTAGTCAACATTTTTTTGTAAATGAAATAAATAAAAGGTATTGTATGAGTGTATAATATCTATGTAATATCTATGTAATGTCTATGTAATAACTATGTAATATCTATGTAATATCTATGCAATATCTATGCAATATTTTGTGTCAATAGTTCCAGTTTTTCTAAGATTAAGTAATGCATATAATATTTGAACATATTTGTTAAGATGGTCTTAACCCTTTAGTGACCGGCCTGCATGAAGTCTTGATGACCAAACCATTTTTTACGTTTTTCCATCATCATATACCAAGCCCTATAGCCCTATAACTATATGAGGTCTTGTTTTTTTTTGCAGGTAATGTAGAACTGTTGGCACTATTTTGGCATAGATAGATCTCATTGATTAAATTTTATTAACCCTTTCTGGGAAGGGATGGAAAAAAACTGCAAATTTGCCATTGACTTTTTTTTTGTTAAGTTTTGCACCGTCCACCATTTCTTCACTTGGCCAATATGATTAAATTCATACCAAATTTTTATAGTTTTTTTTAGGTTGACTACCTTTTTTGCAATAACAGCTGATACCTTTATTATTTTTTTGTTAATTGAGCAGGGGCTTATTTTTTCCAGGAAGACCTATTGTTTTTATTGATGTCATTTTGGTGAACATAATGATTTTTTGATCGCTTTTTATAACGCTGCATATTTTGGATCTTTGGATTAAATCATTCTCTTTGGAAATAGGAAGGGGCCCTGCAGAGAGAAGCTGTATTTTAAATTCCTTTTATTTGTGTGTTTTTATTTGTTATTATTAAAAATTCCAATTAAAAGTCTTTAAAAAAAATTGGTGTCACGAGTCATTAATGAAAATAATTGCGCTCTTTTATTCATCAACTTCTTTTTTTCAGGTGTCAAGACCTAGTACCGTGCTTTACCCATAAGGAATCAATAGAGGCTTCACAGTATTGGACAAGCACCAGTAGGAGGTCATCTCTGCAGAGACACGAGTTGGTCGGATGTAGCTATGTGAGGATCCGTGCGGTCAATAGTAAAGGATCGGGTAAGTGAATATCAGAATTCAGTCATAACTTTTCACATTTCTAAAAGAAAAATTTCAAAAGTTGATTCATTTTGAAAACTTAAAGAGGTTATTTTTTGATATTGATAGGCTAGGTCACCAATACCAGATTGGTGAGTGTCCATCACCAGGCACCCCCACCGATCAGCTGTTCTTGTCTGTGTCCAGTGCTGATTCTACATAGCGTATGGAGCAAGAAGCAATAGTCTCCGGCCATTGTCTAGCATCCATGTGGGGATACTGCAGTCAGCTGATATTCTTGTAAAACATACAGACATAACTTTCCTATATTTAGATTGTTTTATGTTGTATTTTTTTTATTATTAGTATTTTATTATGGGGTTTATAATGAATTTGTTAGTTTTTTTTTTTCATTTGATCTTTTCAAAAATTTTTATGCTTTTGGCTCTCTGTAAGCTGCACCCACTAGCTCCCCCTGTGGGAAATTAGATTGTGAGCTCTATTGCAACTGATTAGAATGGATACAGTCGCCATACAACACCGTGGAACATGTTGGCCTAGGTATATAAGCACATAGATATGACAGAGAGAGAGAGAGAGAGAGAGATGAAATACTTCAATAGATATGAGATAAATATGAAATAGATAGTTTAGATAGATAGATAGAAGATAATAGATAGATAGATATGAAATAGATATATAGATATGAGATAGATAGATAGATATGACATATAGATAGATAGATATGAGATAAATAAATAGATAGATTGATATGAGATATATATGAAATAGATAGAATAGATAGATATGAGATAAATATGGAATAGATAAATAGATATAAAATAGATAGATACAGTAGAATAGATAGATGATAGATAGATTGAAGTGTTGCCTATGGGATAAATAAACAGTTTGATTTAGTTGATATCCCATCCTCTAATATGTGACTTAAGTGCACTAAGTGAAGCTTATAGTACAACACCAGTAATAATTTTCTGAGCATGCTGGGACACCGATTACATCCAAACTTTGCTATGTAACATTGTCCCAATTATCTCCCCATTTCCTCCACTTAGGTCATCTCGCATCATACAAGCATCATTAACTCATTTATGATGATTCCTTAATCATCCCATAATAAGAACAATACCCAGCACATATCCATTCTACATTTCTCATTGTGCTTCTTCCACTTCTTAGTCCTCAATTTAAAACCCTATTAAACACGTCTTTATTAATGACTCGGCCATCAGAAGTGTTTTGACAAGGAGTTTTATGCCTGACTACTTCCATTTTATACCCACTGGTAAATACCACCCAGTCAACTGGGGCAGTGTACAATAGGGGAAATCATTGAAGGGAGGATTTTTTTTACTCTTCCAATATTTTTTAAGGATATTATGAGAAATCCAAGGAGGTAATGTTTTTAACCACTTCAGGACTGGTACATTTTCAGGTTTTTTCGTAAATGCGGTTTTGAGGGCTATAACATTTTTTCGTTCAGGTTATTCAAATAATTTTTGCGTCTTTTTTTTAAGTGATAAATAGAGCTGTAATTTTCTGTTGTTTTTATTTTCCCCATTTTTTTTTCTTTATTTTAATATATATGAGGATAACCTGTCTGTTTTTCACATTTTTCATGTTTTTTTTTTTTTTTTTTTTTATAACACAACATTCTACTCCAAACATTTTTAAAGCTGTTTTCCTTACGGTAATTTTTACATAGGTAATTTTTACACATATTGTTGTGTGGCCAGGGAGGGCTAGAACCTGTGATGCGGGTGTGGTAGTGACAATTTCTTTTTTTTTTTACTTTATTTTTGAAATTTTGATGTCTTTTTGTAAATTGTTATAGACCTGTTAATAGACCTTTGCAGCCTGAATTTCCAAGTCTGATTCTTTTACTCTATCTGGAGTAAAGCTCCCAAAAGAGGCGTATGGCAGCAGCTTGTTCTAGTCTCTTTATTGAAAACATAAAGTTGGCTAGACTGAACGTATAATACCGTATAATGCTCCTTAATTCCCCCACCCTTAGTATTATGCTCCTAAGTGCCCTCATCTACAGTATAATATTCCTTAGTGACCTCTCCACACAGTATAATGCTCCTTAATGCCCACAGTATAATGTTCCTTAGTGCCCCCATGCACAGTATAATGTTCCTTAGTGCCACCCCCACACAGTATATTGCCACGTTAGTGCTCCACCTACAGTATAATGCTCTTTAGTGCCCCACCCACAGTATAATGCTCCTTAATGCCCACAGTATAATGCTCCTTAGTGCTCCCATGCATAGTATAAAGCTCCTTAGTGCTCTCATGCACAGTATAAAGCTCCTTAGTGCACCCACCCACAGTATAATGCCATGTTAGTTGCCCCCAGCACAGTATAATGCCATGTTGGTGCCCCCTGCACAGTATAATGTTAGGAAATTTTTTTAAATGTTAGGAAATATTTTTTACTGATTTTCTAAACCTGGGGTGTGTCTTATAGTCAGACAAGTCTTTTTGTCCAAAAAAACCCATAAATACTGGACGTGTTCAGCTGCTGTTCAGCTCGGACCTTTACTTGATGGCAGAACGCAGTCAATGGACCATTAAAGTAGTTGAGTACCCCTGCCCTGTAGTGATTCTGCAGCATACTATAAACCTAACAATACATCTTCATTTGTAACTTCACTTAGATGACAATAAACTTAGTAGATATCTCCAAACCATATCTAACACCTACCAACTTGATGCCCTTTCCCGACTTATTGTATATGATCTGATCATTCATTCCTATTGTGCGATGATACATTTGTGCACTTATTAAGTATCTCTCAGACAATGGACCTATAACTGTGCAGTATGTGACTTGTATTGTAGAGCACTTGTGTTTCTTTTTTTTTCTCTAGAGGTAAATCAGATGCATTGTTTTATCCTTATCATCATACAAGGTAGACTCTGCACAAAGCACTCAGACGTAGCCGAGATCCCTGAACTTAGATTCCTCGGCAGAGCATGTAAGGACTCAACCTGACCCCTGACTTACAATATAATAAACTATTGTTTCTTCACCACAAAAGACCATTATGTAGTCTGGTATCGTGCCATCTCTTAAAAGCTTCATGTCCCAGCATTTGTCATAAGCACAGATCATCTTTGGATATTCGGAGCGTCCCCGTGGGTTGTTTTGTAAGATAACTTGCACAACATGGAGTGTTTTACTATCCACATTGTATCTTTCAGTAGAGCCAAAATACACAGTAATGCGCCTGTACTTATAATCTTCGTGTTGTCGTAATGATCTTGTATTGATGTGGTCCAATTTTTAAGGTTTTCTTTACTGATTTATGATATTTACACAATAGAACATCTATAACCCCAGGCAGTAAGTAGACAGTGATAGGGGGTCACTGATCCCTCTGTATGTTAAAAGCAATGTATCACCAATTTTTTAATTTATTTATTAAAACAGATTTTTTTTTACTGATTCTAGATGTTTTATTCTCTTTTCTGTACATGATTATGGGGGCGGCCATCTTGCCTGAGCTTCTACTCTGCTCTGTTAACTGGACTTAGTGATATGCTTTATAGCACTCACATGGCCATAGGAAGCTATAGTCTGGAGCCGACTCATTGAGGTCTATGGGTGTTTTCCAGACATGGTCTGGGCAGGGAGGGGAAGTAGATAAGCTTTGATGTCATCTATTGTCAGTAGTGGTTGCAATGATGGGTCACTATGGGTGCTTTCTGTAGAGGTGCTATCTTCTATTGTAATTCTGTCTTATGTGTGAGGCCTATGGATGAGTTTCTAGACATGCTTTGTGCAGGGAGGGTAAGTAAATAAGCTGTGATGTCATCTATTGTTAGTAATGGATGCAGTGATGGGTCATTATGGGTGCTATCTGTAGAGGTGCTATCTTCTTTTGTAATCCTGTCTGTCTTATATGTGATGTAAGTTAGGTCGACTGCTGCAATGAAAGCCCCTACAGAATTGGCAAGTGTCAGTCTATTATAAGGCTTGGTGGCCAGATTAAACATTGCAGGAAGTAATACTTTTTTTTACATACAGATAGTGACACTGAAAATTAAAAGTAATATAAAAAAAAATTAAAAAAAAATATGTTTCACATAAAAACTTAAAAATTGATCGGAAAAATGTGATGAGTATTTTGTCTGTGGAAACTGCGAACAGGAAATATGTGTCGGTTACTGCTACCCGTTGAAAACTATTTTTTTTGGGGGGGAGGGGTTTTATTAGCACATTTTGAGCTATAAAATCCCTCAAAATCAGCTCCAAAAATGCAGTGTGAACTCATCCTTAGGTGTCATTAAGCAAACTACTACCCTACACTATATAAACCCATGCTATTTAACTATATAATAAAATTATTTATTATTTTAGTTTTACGTAAAATATTTCCAATTATTTGATATGAACTTTACTTAAAGCAACTGTCTAGTCACGAGCTCAAAAATAAAATGTAAATCTGTGCCTCTAGGACAAGCTCACCTGCTACTTAGTGCTTGCCATTTGGCTATATGTTAACTAATATCTATTGGGCCAGATGTGACTACAGCATAACTACAGTGACTACAGGAAGTTCAAGGTAGTCTGAGACACACCCCCTATCTGATAATAATGACAGCAATCTCTGCATGAACAGTCATACAGGGGAGGCCGTCATTCACTGATAGATCCGCCTCCTGGATTTCTTAGCATTGAGAATTCAATGGATAAATGGCAAGCTATACTGAATCTTTTCCCACAAACCTATATATCAATATTCTCATCATCTCCTGCTCTATAACATGCTACCTGCAGATTACGCTGTATTTTCTCAGGCAGGTTCCCTTTAAGATACATTTTCAAGAAGCAGAATTGAGGACACACACTTTATCAAAGATTTAGTAAGATATAAGTGGATGTGTAATGGCAGCAATGACATTATCCTGAAATAATCCCATTTTATACAGCACATTATTCAAGTTAATTCCAGATATGTCAGGGGGATGTTCTAGTAATGTCTGCTAATAACTCCATGTCTTAAGACTGTATCAGACTCCTTCACGTGTGTCTAGTGAAGGTTAATAAGATTCTTAAATATATTTTCAACCAATCTTATCTGCAAGTATACAGAATCCATCTGAATATGCTGATCATGATTTATGTCTGTAATAGAATTATCTATCGACAATAGAAAAATCTTCAGAAAAAAATTATTCCTACTTTATACGTTGTCTATCTCCTTGTGTTGTCCTCTACTAGGGAGTTACTTCTAAGTTGAAAAAGTTGTAAGGGAGAAAAATAAAAATTATTTATTTAGTAGAAACAGCGCCACATCCAGACACTGGCTGCGAATGTTGTTGCACCTCATTCTTACTTGAGTGAATATTGCATTACCAAACACAGTCCTTCGATAGATGTAGTGATGTCTCTGGAACTAAAGCAAATGTTTTTCAGCCATGGAAAACTCCTTAAACTCCATTTTTTGCAATGTAACAATCACACATAATGGTAATAATGTGGTAAAAGGCGTACACAGAAAAATGGCAGAAAAATACCATACCCTCAGCATGCTGAGATTTCCTATGCGAGTCTTACTTCATCCCTGTACAGGCACTAGAGGTGCCAGAAATACTCAGAGGCTCCTGTCTCTTAATAATTCGTGTTCATATTGTGAGGTCCTCAGCAGTGACCCAGGCACATGACATCACATCATAGATGCTGGCTCTGGTGCTCTTATGTGACATGACATGCCCGGAGGAGCAAGACACAGGTCAACGGACGCCATGATTTTTACACCTCTCCTGGGCCTCCACCTATTATACTCTAGGATCTGAAGAGACCCCATAGTATAATCATTTCACGTCCTGTTCTATCCGAACAAGTTCGGACTGAACCGAACAGGAGGATCGCTTAGTCCGAACACTGGACGAAACAAATCTACAGAGGTTCACCCATCCATAATGCTAACAAACTCTAACTTTTGCCAGGCCCCACATTGCGGAAATGTTGCTTTTTTTGTTGTACATTTTACTGAGTTTTTTTGAGCCAGGAGTGGATTGAGCAGAAGGGAGAAGTATAAGAACTTCCTATATGTTTTCCATTCCTTTTGTAGTCTTACTAGGCTTTAGCTCAAAATAACGTAGCAAAATCTGCAACAAAAAAAGGTGCGTTTCCGCAAAAAAAAAAAAAAAAAAGAGTAATTTTCTCCTTTCTGGCCATAAAAGGCGCCATTAATCTTCTTCCACTGTTCCACTCCAGTTCGCCAGGGGGCAGGGGTGATACATTTACACTGCACAGACTGCCAGTAATCAAAGGAAATCAAAACAAGTTTTACCAGCCGTAGTGTGTTGCGAGTGACCTGTGGACCCCCCAGTTTATGACCCCGCTCGTAGCTGCAACCACTGCAACCCCTATAATTACGCCAATGGGTATGAGCTCATTTGCTTACTCTTTCCCATAGAGCATTGCCTGATAAATAAATCTCCATACACTGCTGCGTCTCTTCAATAAGAAGCAGTAACCCCCTTAGGTTAGTTCTACATTCTAAAACTTGCAGAATATTTTCCATTGTCTAATTATTAAGTAACCGCCATAATAAATTTGGGAATTGTGGATTATAGACGCAGCAGTTCATATGAGTTTACGGGCAGCCCACACTAAGCCTTTGTTCCTAGCCCCATTTTATTCCTTTGTTTCAGCATTTGGCTGGGGGAGGTTGTTAAAGTTCATTGTCCCAAGTGGGTGAACATTCTTTGGACTTCATTTTCTTTAGGTTGGCTATAAGGGCTTTACCGCTGAGTTCTCTCCAGACTTCAGCACAACACAAATGTTCGCTTTAACGTTGTGGTTTAGGAATAAGCCTTTTCACATGGGTTTTAGTGTTATCTTTGGTATAACAATAAAATGGTGTATTTTGGAATGGATTTGAGTATTGTCTCGAAACAAAAGTATATATAAAGAAATGAAATCCATTTGTTGGAATTATTAACGCAATGGCTTTTAGTTTATTGTAAGGGTTCATATATCCGTCTGACACCAGCGCATAGCAATATATCACGTTAGGACGCTGTGTGGATAGGTCATGGCAGTGCAAGCTGCTTACTAAGGCGGTATTGTACTGACTTATATAAACACTGCCCTTATTGTAATATAGCCAGTCAGCAGTAGAATGAGGGGCCTCGCGAGCATGACTTTGTAGGACTTACGAAATTTACCTTTGGTGAACCTACGCTCATACAGTATAAATCAGGATATTGGGAAAGGTAATGCCCTACTATAAAAATATCAAATTATAAGTAACATATAGTATCAGAATACCAATAAGGAGTATTTCTGCCTATTAACAAGTTAAAGTGAAACCTCTTATATGTTCACACGGTTGCCCCAAAATCAGCGGCATATTTTCGCCCTGATTCTGCCTCCCATTGTGTTCAATAGGAGGCACAAATAGCAGCAGGACAATGAAAAATAAGCATCCGGCTCGATCTTGCCACCGAGGCTTGAGACTCCCCACTGATTTAGTCCCATTGCTCTGCATTGGCATTCTGCCATGGGGTACTGGGGAGGAAAGTCAAGAAGAATCCGAAGTGGATGTTGTCTCGAATTCCTCTTCATTTTCTGCCATGTGAAGATACCCTGAGAGGTCACCATCCAAAATGACAATGAACAGTGTTCCTCTAGGAGGATGACCAGGATGTGTAGCTTATGATGGAACTGAAAATCTACTACAAGAAATCTGGTCTGGATAAGGGGTTGTGCAGCCTCCCACCGGGAGTCCTACAAAATGTAAATACTTCATACATGTTGTGTGTAATGTGCTTGTAATGTAACTTGTACAGAGTCTGTGTATAATGTATAGTTATCCCTTATATGGGCTGTACCATTGTGGGCCAGGGGCAAAGTTCAAGAAAAAGTGGACAAACTAAGAGTCTTCTCCATTCCTTGGAGGAGTTGGGAAGTGCAGAGAGGGTCTGTCTGTGCTTAGACCACTGACTAGCCTGGAGACCTTTTAGCCAGCTCAGTACTGTACACCAGCCACAATCAGGTAAAAGAAAGTCATCCCCACTTGGCTGACACAACATTGCCAGATTTGGAATCTGAGAATAAGTGTTTCATAGGCCTTAGAGCAATGCTCATACCCAATCTACGGAATGGGCACCCTGCCGATCTACACTCTACATACAGAAAAGGTAGAAACCTTTCTGGACATTTATGTGACAGAGAGTGGTGAATAAAAAAGAGTAGAGACAACCTCAGTAAGGGAAGCACAGACTGCAACTGGGAATACCACCTGTCAGCTATGCTCAATTGGTACCTCCATTTGTAGAATCTGTTATACTGCATTCTACCTCAAGTAAAGTTACAAGATACCCTGTTTTCTGCATGCCTCCTGCAAGTCTCCTGAATCTTATGTATGCACAACCATCATGGACACTTTAACTACCTTCAGGCTCAGGAACGCTGACCACGACTAGGATGTGGCCCAGGGGAGAGACTACATCACCATCAGGTACACTGCAGGCCACCTCAGCAATGCACCAGCTCAGGAGAGGAGATGGATGAATTGGTAGAATTCCTAGCTAACATGACAAGTACAAGTTCAACTACTACTACTCCCAGCTTCCGGGCTTCCTCCATCGGGTTGCTGCAGTTGGTTTTTTGAAAGAGGTGGTATTTTGGAGAGGTTTTACTCTATTAATAAACCACAGGGCTCATTGGGTTTCAGATTAACATCCTCTGCCCCGAAAAACATTGTGTTGGTTAGCACTGTTGCCTTGTAGGACTGAAGTCCTGGGTTCAAATCTAACAAAAGGTACAAATACGATTCAAATGAACTAGAACAGATTTGCTGATCAGCTGACAATATTTCAGCTCAACCCTGCAATCTCCACTCCGCACTTCTTTAGATGTGATTGACATTTTCAGCCTCTGCCTGCATCATTGCTTCCAGGTACTCTGTTTCCCGCCCATACTCCAAAAACATATTAATGGATTAATTGTCTTTATATGACATTGGCCATAGTATATGTGCATGAGATAGGGAGTTTAGCTTATGAATCCCATTGGGTACCAGGACTAATGTGAGTGATGGCAATCTATATACAGAGCTGCAGAATACAGATGTATCTTTCAAGAGATCTTGAGATGAGCAGCACCAGGTGACCAGCTTTGCAAAAAATTACTTTACACTACTCTGGCGGAGATTGTGAATAACGCAATTTTTTTTTTTTTTTGCTAGCTGGTCATCAAACAAGTAGTAAGAGGCTTTGTTTTCTCTGAAACGCGTAGGCTACTTACCTATTTTTGTCATGGATCCGTGAATTGCTAAGATTCTTTTATGCTTCTTTTTTACAATCTGGATTAAAAGTTAAATTTAATATTTTGATGCTGGAATTTTATTTAAGCTATTTTTCACTGGTTAATGGTGTAAGTTGCCAATTTTTGCAGGCTGACTAATGTGTGTTAGGACCTCCTGACACTCCGCCAGCAGCATGTCTGGGGTGAGAAGGATTGGGCATGTTGGATTTCTACATGTCTGATCTCTTTGTTCTTAGGAAGATAATCTGATACTAGACAGTTGTCTTTCTCCCCTCTCCTTACTCAGCTCATAAGCATGCTTGGTCTAGTCAAATGTGCACTAGCTGCCTATAAAGTGGGGAATTACTAGCCATAAACTACTGAAGTCACGTATTTTTCACAATAGATCATCTTTGGCCAAGTTTAAAGCAACACTGAAAACTTACATGTTCGGTTTAATATTTAATGGCATTTTAATAAACTGGACTGCACTTTGATTCTTTGTAAGAAAATGACAAATTGTTATAATAGAGACAATATGTTTAATTAAAGAAAGGAAAATAAATGTAGAAATATCTCTGAGTTTCATCTGTTTTCCCTCTGTCAGGCTGGGTACACATCTGTGTCCCAGTTTCCATTGGAGAGTCTGTCTCAGAGACTGTTGAAAATTGGCAGAGAAAAAAGTTTCAAACCGAAGGACCCCATTATAGTCAACAGGGGCCGCTGAGCTCCGTGTGTATCTGCTGTTTTAGCAGTCTGCCTCTCAGTTGTTCGGGTCAAAAAAAGTTAACTTTTTGAGCAAATCCATCTCTGTGTAACTTTTCTGAAAAGGTCTTTGCAGGAGGAGGTGTGGCCAAAAAAATTACTATAATTTACATTACAAAATGGTGCAAATTTTAGCTCAAATCTACACCAGCTCCTAGCGGACATACGCGCTATTAAGAGCCATGTTCCTTGTGAGAAAAGTCAATTACAAATTCTTATAATTTTAAAGTGACCATCCTTTTGTCAATGAATTATTTAAACTCAAGGAGGAATAACAGAGGAACGACACAATGCAGTGGTAAAAGAAAATTTGCCCCAGAATTGTTATTTCATGGGAAATACAGGTATGTACTATAGTATGCATGTCAGTAGAACAGACAGATCTTTAAAGGGAGTCTGTCCCCAGAACCAGCATATCAACCCAGCCCTGCAGATAGATAGGTTAGTGTCACCAGAACCAGCATATCACTCCAGCCCTGCAGATAGATAGGTTAGAGTCACCAGAACCAGCATATCACCCCAGCCCTGCAGATAGATAGGTTAGGAGTCACCAGAACCAGCATATCACCCCAGCCCTGCAGATAGATAGGTTAGAGTCACCAGAACCCAGCATATCACCCCAGCCCTGCAGATAGATAGGTTAGAGTGCACCAGAACCAGCATATCACTCCAGCCCTGCAGATAGATAGGTTAGAGTCACCAGAACCAGCATATCACTCCAGCCCTGCAGAGTAGAAGGTTAGAGTCACCAGAACCAGCATATTACTCCAGCCCTGCAGATAGATAGGTTAGGGTCACCAGAACCAGCATATCACTCCAGCCCTGCAGATAGATAGGTTAGTGTCATTAGACCCCAGCATATCACCCCAGCCCTGCAGATAGATAGGTTAGTGTCACCAGAACCAGCATTTCACCCCAGCCCCGCAGATAGATAGGTTAGTGTCACCAGAACCAGCATATCATCCCAGCCCCACATATAGATAGGTTAGGGTCACCAGAACCAGCATATCACACCAGCCCTGCGGATAGATAGGTTAGTTTCACCAGAACCTGGCATATCAACCCAGCCCCACAGATAGATAGGTTAGTGTCACCAGAACCAGCACATCACCCCAGCCTTGCAGATAGATAGGTTAGTGTCACCAGAACCAGCATATCAACCCAGTCCTGCAGATAGATAGGTTAGTGTCACCAGAACCAGCATATCTACCCAGCCCTGCAGATAGATAGGTTAAGGTCACCTGAATCAAACAGTTTTATCGCTTTGTGAATCGCTGCCTCTGTTGCCAAGATATCGCCATTTTTGCCAATATGGAAGTGAGCTCTTTGGAGCAACGAGGGTGTTACCACTTACCTCTTTTAAGTAACGTCAACGCCTTCATTGCTCCAAAGAACTTGTCAACAAATTGACAAAACAGCGATATCTTGGCAATGGAGGGTCTGATTACAAGGGGAAAACACTGTTTGATTCAGGTGGCCCTAACCTATCTATCTACAGGGTTCTGGTGAGAGCCTCCCCTTAACAGGAACCCTGTACCATGTGCTATTAATAACACTGATGACTAGTCCTGTGCCCGGGCAGACTTTGCGGTGCTGCTGAGTAGTTTCTAGTTGCACTTTTGCATTGCAGATAACTGTACTTTAGGTTCTTGTATATGTGTAGGTTAATTACTATATAGTAAACTTGTTTCTCCGCGTTTTAATCCCAGCTTTATTAACAACATACCACTGACACCTGGAAACCCAGCTATTTATACCATAGAAATCTTTTCGAGCAGATCTAAAGCTATGTATAAACTTTAATCTAGCGCTATATTATCTTACGCTCTCGGCATGTGTAGTGCTATTCACAATCCCTGTTGGCAGTTTGTTAGGAATAAAATGAAAACATTTGTTCCTTGCTAAGAATAGGCTGCAGGCTGTGAGAAAATAGAACTATAGTCAATAGTTAGGTATGGGGGATTGATCCTACGGCCATTGTATTGTATTTTCTACCTTTTTGGAAAGTTGTTTCAAGCTGTGGTAACAAAAGACATTGCAACCCCAGCTGAACCCTACAAAACATACTGATGTTCAATTGTGCATAACTGTGTCATATGACCAATACACAAGCTGATATATACAAGGCAGCGCAACTTTTCTGTTTCCTACTCGCTAGTTATTATGTGCTATTCCTGAGCATTTGTGGGTTTTATTAAAGGGGTTTTCCAGGAGTTAAATATCGATGACCTATCCATAGGATAGGTCATCTATATCTAATTGGTGGGGGCCTGTTTGCAGCTCAGTACCATTCAGGTGAATGGGGCTTAGCTGCAATACCACACATAACCCCTATGCAATGTATGGTGCTGTGCTTGGTATTCAATGAAGAGGTCGCAGTGCTCACCTGGACACTGCAGTCTCTTGCAAAAACAGTTGATTGGTGGGGTCCCACATGTTGGAGCCCCCACATATCTGGAATAATTTTCTAGATAGTGTTACAGGTGCAGTAATAGTAATTCTGTGTGGGGGTGTTGCTTTTAAATTTTTGCATGATAAGGAAGAAAAGGGGTAAACTTCTTTAATGTGAGCAAAAAGGCATACAGAATCAGTGACCATGACCGGGAGAACTCGTAGGTTTATAGAAGCAGTGATCATAATCTGGTGAGCTCGTAGGCTTATAGAAACAGTGACCATGACCTGGTGAGCACATAGGCTTGTAGAAACAGTGACCATGACCGGGTGAGCACATAGGCTTGTAGAAACAGTGACCATGACTGGGAGAGCTTGTATGCTTATAAAATCAGTGATCATAACCTGGTGAGCTCGTAGGCTTATGGACTCAGTGATCAAAATCTGGTGAGCTCATAGGCATATAGAATAGTGACCATGACCAGCTGAGTTCATAGGCTTGTAGAAACAGTGACCATGACCGGGAGAACTCATATGCTTATAGAAACAGTGAGAATGACCAAGTGAGCGCATATACTTATAGAAACAGTGACCATGATCTGGTGAGCTCATAGGCTTGTAGAAAAAGTGACAATGACTGGGAGAACTCGTATGCTTATAGAAAGAGTGGCCATGACCTGGTGAGTGCATATACTTATAGAAACAGTGACAATGATGGGGAGAGCTCATAGGCTTCGAGAAAGAATTATCATGATCTGGTGAGCTTGTATGCTTATAGAAACAGAAACCATGACTGTGAGAGCTCGTAGGTTTATAGAAACAGTGACCATGTTTGGATGAGCTTTTAAACTTATAGAAACAATGACCATGACCTGTTGACCTAGTAGGCTTATAAGAAACAGTGACCATGAACATAATATACAATGATAACTTTCTGTAGTTTAAATGGTTTGGATTTTCAGTGGCGGCGGACTGCTTTATACAGGTTATTTGTCATAGATATATCTGCAGTGAGGTGCACATATCCCACCCAATTTTTTAGAAAAGTGGTGTGAGCTACGTAAAAAGAGTAGAAGAAAAACTGGCATAAAAAAATTTAAAATATTGTGCCCAGGAATAAGATTGGGGGGTGCATAATAGGATTTTTTTGTGTGTGTAGAAAACACATTTTTATCTACCCAGCTAGGGAATTCCAGTGTTCAGGATCCTGATTTTTAGCCAGAGTGGAGAATGCTTGTCCCATCCTGTATTACACAGACAGCCCATAGTTTGAACAACAACTATGTAATACTCAATTTAACCTGTGGTGGCGCTGCTGGAAAATGTAATACTGTCAGGTTTCCCTACAAATTATAGCTGAACATTGAGGGTTGCAGCAGGTGGATATTTTGTGATCAGCTGATTGGCAAGGGATCCTTCTATGTCCCCATACACACGACCGTGTATTTTCACAGTCCTGTGAATAGGGCCGAGAGCAAAACACAGGACAAGTCCTATTCCTGTCTGTTTTGTAGCCCGTGCCTTGTCATCCATGTGCCGTCTGTAGCGTTCAATCACGGCCCAGCGACAAACACATGGGCCATCACAAGACCAGAAGAATGGAAAGACAGCAGTCTGTCTAGTGAAGGACAAAACAGGATCCCGAGAGACCCCATTGACCATAATGGGGTATGTTGGGTGTTATTTTTTCACCAATGTCACCAGATGAAAAAGTCCTGTAAGCCTGACTTTTTTGTTTTTGTGATTTCTGATGGGCTCTGCGTCAGGGGCTCCAAATGGAGACTCCACACCGACACGAACATAACCTAACATCTAAGAACTGTCCAAAATTGAGATGCTAAATCCAAATCATTTCTTGAAGTTTACCTTAAATAAAGTGAACTTTATATTTTCTACTTGGATATATGGAGTTCATTTTAGTTCAAAGGAACACGGTTGAGCATAGCCTAGGAAATACAAGTACAGACCTTATAATGTCACACAGGAACCCCTGCCGGAGACACAGACTGTTTACACACAGTCCTATTGGCAGCCACGATGAGAGAGCTGGAGAGAGTACTGAAAACACTCTACAGCTAGGGTCATGTTTAACAGCTTCACAGGCGAGAGTGCAAAGGGTCTCCATGAACGCCCCGCATTTTACACTGCAATAAGTATGTGGCTGTAGGACAGGCCAAAAGAAAATATCCATCAAAGACTCCATCAAAGAGTCAGAAACACCTTGCAGTAAGCCAATAAAAAATAGAGCAGCTTTAATAAATTGGAACTACTGACGCCAACTATGACAGTACCTGACAAACACATCACTCATGTCGTGTGCTATATGTAGACTGAAGTGACCCACAGTACATGTACACATGAGCTCAGGCTTGTGTATTGTATGGCTGGATAAACTCATGGGCAATGTCTATTGTCATATAATAATGCAGAAATCATTCCGAGGATATCCAGGTATTTTTTTTAGAACGTCCTGTAAGATTTGTCAAGAAAAATAGAACATTCTTCTTTCCAATTTCTTGAATTTTTTTTTATTTCCTCCTTCTGAGAGCAATACGATTTATATTTTTTTTACAAACATATTCCCATGAGGGCTTTTTTACAGGAGAAGTTGCAATTTTCAGGTTATATATGATTATTGAAAAAAAAAAAATCTTAACTCTTCATGGTAGGAGAAAACAAAAAGCTACATTTTCAATACTGGATCAGCATTGCCAAACTATTACTTTTACAACGGAGGATACATGACATTATCTTGTGATTATTTTGATACCAAATTTTTATAATTTTTTATGGTTTACTACCTGTGCAGAATAAATACAGTTTAAAAAAAAAATCCACCTCGAAAAATGTCTCCTATTCACGTCAATGAGAGTCAGTAGCAGTTTTTTCCTCTAGCTGATTTTTTCAGCAGGAGTAAAAAAAAACAAAAAACAACATAACTTATCTTCAGGCGGATTCTGCTTTGAAAAACCGCAACAAGGTTTTTTTTACGCGGTTTTTCATGCGGTGCTCGCAAAAACTGCATCAAAAACTTCAAGTGCTTTTTAAAAGAGAAGTTTCCAGGTCCATACAATGTGCTGGAGTAAAAAAACGCGTCAAAAAACGTGAAAAAAAATGTGACAAAAACGGTATTATGTAAAAAAAAAAAAAAATGAGGCTGAGGCCCCATGTTGCGGAAACGCAGTTTTTTTTGTTGTCGATTTTGCTGAGGGTTTTTGAGCCAAAGCCAAGAATGGCTACAAAAGGAATGGGAAATATATAGGAAGTTCTTATACTTCTACCTGCTGCTAAATCCACTCCTGGCTTTGGCTCAAAAAACTGCAGCAAAATCTGCAACAAAAAAAAACTGCGTTTCCGCAACGTGGGGCCGTAGCCTGAAGCAGATTTTTTTCAGCCTGCAAAAAACGTGTGAACATGCCCTAAATGTGAGCTAGTAGGATTAAAAAGCCAGTGACCATGACCGGGCTGCAGTTTCACTCTACCGATAATGTAGTAATACTATATCTATTATAGAATGGTAACAAATTTCTGCAGTGTAAATGATTGTATTTTTAAGGGAAATCCAATGTGAAGTTCTTATTTTCACTGGCGGTATGATCCTTTATACAGACCGTTTATCATAACTATATATGCAGTGAAACTTTTTGGTAATTTCATTGAAATTGTCCACTGGGATTCGCTAGTATACTTGTGTATAAGTTTAGTTGTCAAAAAGAAAATGTAGCAGAATTTTTGAAAATCCACATTTTTACTGAATGGTCACCTATATCTACTAGGTCAACTTATTTTTAGATTTCCCATAAATCCTTCAGTGGAAATCCACCAATGTCCTTATAGTTCATCCATCCAAGGTCATTACACATTTTAAGGCTGTTTTACAATCACCATTATTTGCCATAAGACTCCAGGAAAAAATATGTCTGCCCATCGTTGCTGTTCTCCAATAGTCCCTTTTTGCCGATAGTGGCATTGGTCACTTCGAAAGAGCCCCATTAGCCACAACTTTCCTCTCCCAAATATGTTTTCTAGTATTTTCCACATAGGAAAACTCAGAGGAATAGACGCTTTGAACTTGTGTGTTTTGCTACAACCCATTTCCAAGTCCGATAAAGAACTTTTTGACTCGGCTTCACATTTTTATTTGATAATGCTCCCATTATATCTAGCTCATTTTTTATCCCAAATTGGCCCTTGGTTCTACATCTTCAGAAGCTGATGACAGGATCGAACTGATAGAAGCATCACAGAAAATATCACATTGCAATATTTTCCCATGTAAGACAGAAAGGCGGCTATTTATTTTCTTTTTGTGCCACGGTCTTTCAAAAAGACTTTTCTGCACATGAAAATGTAATCTTTTTTTTTTTTTTTCTCATGGAGACAACCAGACTTCTGATGTTATCAATAAAAAAACAAATCCGCAGCCGCTGTGTTATGATCAGGTCACAGTCATGGCTCCGAAAGATAAAGGATTTAATTGCACACAGATCTTGATTATTATCTTGACGTTTATAGGAGTAGGACAGATAGCTTCATGTTCTTTGGCATCTGTGCAGACTATGATCATAAGTCTCCTAGCTTCAGAATAGCTGGTATTTATGTGCCTTTAATTGAAGTTGTATACATGAAAGACCGTGGGATTTAGGATGTTTAATTAAGCCAAAGGGTAAAGTAGCAGCATACAATTGTTAAAGGGGTTGTCTGGGATTGTAAAAAAACTGACTAAAAGCAGAAATTGGTATAAAATAAAAAATAAACATTACTTATTGTTAAATTCTCCACCAATCCAGCAACACCATTCCAGTTGTCCATGCTGGACCTATAGTGATGATGTCACATACATCATTCCCATGACTGTTGCAGCCAACCACTGGCCTCAGCAGTTACATTTTGTACATGCAAGGATCATCACTAAGGCTAGTGATTGGCTGCAGTGGTCATGTGCAGGCTCTACGTGACATCATTGTTGCAGGACACATGGGAACCAATTGATAATAAGATCATGTGAGTACCCCTAAAGCCATCCATGAATCTCCTTGAGGAATCCAGGAAAACAATCCTTGGACTCTGAATATGGATATTTAGATGTAGCACAGGGGAGTTTGTTTATTGGCAAAATAATTGTAATATCATGGTTTTATGTCCGACTGGGCAGCATGGTGGCTCCGTAGTTAGCACTGATACCTTGTAGTGCTGTAGTACTGGGTTCAAGGACAACATCTGCAAGGAGTTTATATGTTCTCCCCATGCTTGCATGGGTTTCCTCCCACACTCCAAAGACTTACTGATATGGAATTTATTTGGTGGACAGTGTTGATAATATCTCTATAAAGCACTGTGGAATGTGATGGTGCTCAATAAAATAGTTAAATAAACCACAGTGATCCTTTTCCTTTCAGTTTTTCCTCTCCATCTTACAAAAGCCATCTTTTTTTTTTCTGTTCACGTATCTTTATGAGATCTTCTTTTTTGCAGGGCAACTCATGATTCCTAATGGCTTCATTTAGTATTCCATACAATGTACTGGGAAGCTGGAAAATAATCTGAATGAAATAAAGGCCTAGATTTGTTACAGGTTTTTCTTTCTTTGTGCAGTAAAAATGACATATTACCTATATTCCACGGGTCAGTATGATCACAGGAAAACCTAATTTACATAGTTACTTATATAGGTATTTAAGTTATATTTTAATACCTTCAAAAAGAGTTAAAACAACAGCCAGATAAGCTGTTTTTTTCTATGATATTATCATGTGGTAAATATGACTTTTTATTCAGAAATGGCAATTTGTACATTTTGATTCGTACGGCATAAATACTTATATAAATTTATATGCATTTTTACAATACAGGGATTTTTACAAGCAGCGATTCTTAAAAAGTTTTTTGCGTTTTTATTTTTAAATGGGGAAAGTGAGTGAGTTGCATTTTTAATGTTGTTGTTTATATTTTTAAAAACTTTTTATACATTTTAGTTTTAGTCTCTTTAGAATGTTTGCCCCTAGGGGTTTTGATCCTTCATACAATATACTGCAGTACTTCTGTTTTGCAGTAGATTGTATATATACTGTACTTCTATTGTACTCTACCTCTGGTAGGATGTAATAGAAGATCTAAAATGACAAGCCTTTAGTAGGCTGACAGCTCTCATAATATCCAATCACTGCCCCATCATGCCAAGATGCCACCACCCAGGTGCATATCCAGAAAATAACTCTGCTCCATATATAAGGTGGTGGAACATCACACTTGTTCTTCAAGTGCCCAACCTGAGGTGAACATGATGGACTGCCCTTATGTTGTATAATGCTCCTTTGAGCCCACTTGGGCTATGCAGTGAATTGCAATTATTATCTCTTAACAGTAGAACAATATAAAAAGCTTGTGAATGTTTATATATTTGTGGGGTTATGTTACTGAGCAATGTCATAACTTTACTGAATAGTTTTGTATATATGTATAAATCTGCGCTGCTGTGTGTTTCTCTTGCAGGTCTGCCAGAAAGCAAACAAGCAAATGCTATGATTGATATCAATACCAGGTTCAGTGTAGTACATAGCTACAAACAGCAGGGAATACAAGTTCCAGCCTCCTTAGTTTGTCAGAAGCCTTGAGGGCCTTGAAATTTTCCAGCCCTTACAGTTCATTGTGATGCAGATTCATCTAGGGTAGTGCAAGTGACTAGGCCTCAAGACTAAAGTGAGGCCTAGTGCAACCAGGCCTGTAGTGAGGCCTACACAACCCGGTGATTCCAGCACCAGAGACCAGACTAAGAGCAGAGGCCAGTCAAAGAGCCTGGGGCCAGAGAGGTTAATGCAGGCCAAGTTTGTAGCTTGCAAGCCCCAGTGCGGCAGAGAGAGGCCGGAGGCGACAAGTAAGTGACTGGAGTGAGCGACAGCCTGGCAAGTATTGAAGAATTCATGAGCTTGATGTCTAAGGACTGTGAGCTTAGGTCAGTAAGGCAGAGATGGGCAGGAGCTGCTTTTTATCCTGGGTAGTGTTGAACATAAGGGATCAAAGAGTATATAGAAGCCCTATGTAATGAAAAGTGAAGTATACTGCTGTGTATATATGAACTGCTTGTATAGTTCACTGCAACAATGAAGATCATTTGCCTTTTGCTGACGTTTACCAGTGAAAAAAAGAACCATGTTCAATTCATTCATTTTCTCGATCCTTTTTATCATCTCTTGAGACAACGACACCTCCATTGTGCTGGGTACTGGGTGCACTATAATGACAACTTGTAAGGGAATTGCCAGTTGAGCAATTCTCCAGTGCTGCTGCAAAAACCTGAGAGGAAGGGAATACAGAGACAGTGAGCCCTAAAGTTGACCCAGACCCTGTCCCTACCTACTTGTCTCACTGTCTAAATGACAGGAACAACTTGGAGCCGGTCCCTACTCTGAATAAGTGACAACACAGAATGCAGACAGGACGCACAAACAACAAAGGGAGGTCAGCTAGCCAAGGGATCGGTAACAATCGAGCAATGCAGTACAGAATCAAAATCCAAGAGAATAGTCAAAGGAAAGCCAGTGGTCAAAAAATCAGAAGAGCAGGTAACAAGGAACAAGGAGTATAGCCAGTAAGCGAAATGCAATAGCAGGCGGCAATGGGAAAGTGAGCAAACAATAAATAGGGAGAAAGAACCCGCCCCACACTTGATAGGAGGACAGGCTGTCAATCACAAAGGCAGGACTAAAGTTAACTCTTAGTGGAACGGGGGAGAGCAAGGTGAAGGAGAAGGGCGTGGTGGAAAATCAATTAAGGAGGTGAGGGAATAGGACAGTGTTCAGACAATACAAGAAAAACCCAAGGAAAGAATTACAACCGGGCACGCCTCCTGCGCCGCAGCGTGCGCCCGGAGGACGGTGCCAAAGCCTGGACAGGCAAGGACGTTACACAACTACTACCATCTGTATAACCTGCCCAATCCATGACCCTTATACATAGGTACAGTCATTGTTCAGACTTTTTGTAGAGTAAGTTCGAGAGCCTTTCTAGTCCATAAGCTTGCTGAGCGCACCACTCCTTCCCCCTAGAGACTCACAAGAGAAATGGAACACTTGGAAGTGGAGACCATACATTTCTCATTATTCTCGAGAAAATTGTGCACAGCATGCTTTTAGATTTTGGCATTTAATGTTCTGTAAAATCCTTTTTGCTGGGCGGGCGTTACTTATAAATGTCAACGTGTTCAACGTGAATGGGCTTTCAGGCAAGTCCATGCATGATACAGCAGAGCTTTACAGTAGGGCACGTATAGGGCTCACTCGGGTTGGCTTAAATAACAACCATTAATGCCAAGAGCAACAGTTCATGATGCGAGCTGTTCTCGAGTTGGAAGTCAACCCTATAATATCCAGCATACTTTAGAAGTGCGGTAATAAACAGCAGAGTCCGACTTTAGTGCTCCAAACATGGCAACGTTGTTTTATGAGTTGGGGAAGGAGAGATAGACAAATAGGACCCCCATGCTGTTATACATGCAAAGCACCTCTTAAAAATGGCGTGCTGCTGACAGAGATGTACGACTGTGGTCGCAGCCTGACGTATTATATTACACTGTGGTACAGCACTGCATGGTGGGTGACAGAAGCTCCTGCCAGAATATGGAGGGATGGTGCCGAATCCCACAGCTTGAAAACTTCCTACTCTGCCAGGCTATTATGAACTGAAACTAAAACCAACCAAAATCTTTGTTATGTCTCCAGTATGGGACTTTTAGATTGTTTCCTGTTAACCCTCTGCTATATATTTGCTTATAAGTGTGCTCTATAATAGATAGATAGATGTACCTAGAAAGATATACAGATAGATAGATAGATAGATAGATAGATAGATAGATAGATAGAACAGGTAATGATATAGATGGATAGATTATACATAGAAATATAGATAGGACAGATAATTAGAGAGATATATAGATAGATAGATGTACATACAAAGATATACAGGCAGGTAGATAGCTATATAGAAAGATATACTGTATGTAGATAGATAGACATAGAGAATTTTTTTCATTAAAATTACATTAACATGTGTTATAATAATGGGAAATATCTATTTTAAATCTTAAACCTCAGGTAACACTCCATTTCCTGTAAAATGCTTCAGTTTATGAAGGAAATGACTATATGAAAGCAATTTTCTGGTCCCATCAAGCCCTTAACGTCTTGTGTGTGTGAATTGCACCTGACAAGAACTTTCCATCCTCTCTGCCAGTCGCGTGGCTTCAGATTTTTGTTTTAAAAGGAAAGGACGGGTCATATACTTATAAAGGCCTGTGTGTTTCCATCCTTTTCCAGTGACTTGTGAACTTGTAGTCTTAGGATATGAGGCATTATTAGTAATTTACTGGTGTTTAAGTATGTCTAAGAACGGAAAATCTCATGTAAAACAGGCCCATAAAGTCGTCCTGTCTGGACAGTCATTTTTCCACATTTACTTCCTGTTATTTCCGCTCTGAGCTATTGTGGTTCCTGTTTGCCTCAGTTCACCTAGTTGTTAAAGGAAGTAATATGGCTGCCGTCTCCCATTCATGATTTTTGAAAGATTTACTTGTCCCCAGTTGTAGCATTGTGCCTTTGTCTCCGACCTCCTCCATATGTTCAGGATATCAGCCTGTTTTGGTCAGAAGCTTATTGTTACCATTTTATAGCTTTTCTATCCATTGAGATTCTATCCATTGTTATGGCTCCGCTTACATCACAGATACCTTACATTTTTCTGTTTATGAATCGAGCCCTATCTTCTGATGGTCTAACCTTGTCTTACCTTATTTTTGCGTTCTGCTGATTTCATGAAAGCTCTTAAAATAAGAGTTATATTGAAATAGTTGAAATTTAGTGTCGTACGTACCATAGGGACCAGGCAATGAACTGCTTCCCGTGTGTAGGATATGTTTACATCTCATTTCGAAGGTTTATTTTTGGAGAATTCTTCCAATTGTACATGTACCTCTGACATGTCAATAGGCCTCTATGTACACCGACTGGCTACTGGGCCTGTGTAAGGGAATTGCTAGAGGAGCAATTCCCCAGTAGCTGCTGGTGAACCCTGGGGGGAGGGACACAACAAGACAGTGAGCCCTAAGCTGAACCCCCCCACTGTCCCTGCCTACTTGTCTGAACTGTCCTAGGCGACAGCCGGCAACTGGGCGTCAATCCCTTCTAGATATAAGTGATAACACAGAATGCAGACAGGACAAACAACAACAAAAGAGAGGTCAGATAGCCAAGGGGTTGGTAACAGTCAAGCAATGCAGGACAGAATCAAAATCCAAGAGAATAGTCAAGTGAAAGCCAGAGGTCAGGAATAGGAATACAGGTGACAAAACAGCAAGGAGTAATAGCCAGTACGCACAAGGCAATAGCAAGCGCCAATGTGAATGTGAGCAAACAATAAATAGGAAGGACCTGCCCCAGACTTGATAGGATGAAAGGCTGTCAATCACACAGGTAAGGCTAAAATTAACTATTAGAGGAGCAGAGGGAAACCAAGGTAAAGGAGATGGGTGTGGTGGAAAATAAATTAAGGAGGTGAGGGAATAGGACAGTTTTCAGAGAATACATGAAAAATCCAAAGGAAAGAATCACAGCCGGACCTGCCTCCTGCGCCGCAGCATGTGACTCGATGGCGCAGAAGTTCGAACGGGTGCGGACATAACAGCCTGCACACATTCCACCTAGGGCGTCGCCTGTCATGAGGCTACCTAAGGCGACAGGCGGTGCTTCTCGGCACAAACTAAGGGGTGGCATTTTTTTAATAGGCCGCTACCTATTGGCTTATTCCAACAAGTAGCGGCTGATATTTTTCTCACCGATCCACACTCCTGTCCAATCCAGCCTCCATTTCTTCCTCCAGAGAGAGCAGCAGTGTTCTTCAGCACCCGTAGTCTGGAGGCAGAAGCGAAAGCCAGACATGACAGGAGCAGGGATCGGGGATACAATTTTACAGAACCAAAGATGGCCAGGTTGGTTTATTTATTTATTTGGGGGGGGGGGGCTTCTATAAGTTGCTTCAGGCAGCATAGAAGCTAGGTTAACCCCTACTTGCACCTTTCCTTCAAATCAGACCCTGAAAAGGAAAGGAAAGACTAACAACACATGTGGCACAGGACATGAAATGTGGACCTGGGATGGAGTCAGGGGCACCAAATGAAGCTCTTATGATATGCTGGGCTGACTAGCTTGTGAAGATCCATAGAGAGGATCAGATACACCGCTGCTTGATATATACACTGAGTTCTTAAAGGTATAAAATAATTTATTTTATCAGTGGTGGGGTCAAATAAAAAGGAAGGGATAATCACCTACCCCCAATCCTCCATTATGGTGATGGGTCCCCAGTTCCGTCCCAACCTCAAACTCGCTTGGATGGAAAAGTGCAAGGGCTGAGGTGAGCACTTTGGCCAATCAGTGACCTATTACCAGGCCAGTGATTGGTGGCAGTGGTCACCAGCGCCTTTATTTCCAGTCTGACCAGTGTGGACATGGGATGGAATGTGAGTGGAAAACCAAACAATTGTTGTATATTACTTCCAGGGATATCTTCAGTTGATATTTATCAGATATTTCTATGCAGCAACTCCCAATTCAGACTGCTTTTTCAGCTAGGAATCTCCTCTTTCATATAACACCAAAAGCAAGATTCTATATTTTATAATGCCTAAGATAGAAGTTTTTAAAGTGATCCCCCCCCCCCATTCTCCCTGCATTACATACAAGCCACAGAAGCAGGGTACAGCTCTCGATAGGGAAACATAAAGAAAAGCAGGATTTCATAGAAAGGAGGCAAAATTTGTTAATAAAGTATATTACAAAATTTATTAATGTTTATTAAGTTTTCCTCTGCAGACTTTCTGCCTCTATTATACCTAAACGGAAACCGCCAGCGTTTCTGTAGGTATAAAACGCAAGTGTTTTTGAAATTGGAGCCTGGTTACAGTCACACGACCGAGGTGCAAAGTGGCTGTACAAAACGTCCATTTTTCGCTGCCTTCTTGCACCTGGTCATGTAAATAACCCACTTGCGCTTGCATTGATTTTAATGCTGCCGTGTGACATCCGTGTGAATATAACTTTACTCAGCAGGGGGCACAAATGAGTACAGCAGAAAAAAAACTGCTAAGTAAATTATGTCTACTGTACAAATACTGTTAGTACCAGCTGTGACTAGAATAATTATTTTGCACATATTGACTCTTCGTCATTTTCCGGTACTTATTCCTTTAATGAGAAACATGCCTTTAACTGTCACTGCTAAAAGAGACCTATTTCTTTTATTGTCAATTTTAATTAATCTGATTCATATGAATGAACCTGATAACAATTGTGAATGTGAATATATTATATTTCAAGGGTACAGGTTATAAGTCTGTGATTTCTGCCTCGCTTATGCTTCACATTCCATGTCTTCAGTACATGTGGAATATATTTAGTTTTTTCTCATTACTTATATGGGGCCAACAAATATTACCTGTTTATTATGTTGCTGCACCTCTTCTATTTAGACCCCAGATTATAATAGTAATTCATGGGTGATGAATTCCAAAAATTTCTGGTTCAGACCAAACCCAAAACTCTTGGAAACTTGTTCAATCCAAATTGGTTGGATTCTCTCTATTGACTCTTATATAGATGTAGCAGAGCTGAAATCATAGATAATGCAACAACTTGTGCTACACTGCAAACCCAGCGCTGCTACATACATATAGTAAATGTTTTTTACTCCAGGTAAAGAATGTGTAGTTTGAAGAACATGGCATCTAGCGATGGAAGAATACAATTGAATATGCTTTGGCATATAATTGCATTATATTTTGTGTTCTTAGGCTGCATTTATGTAAAGATATTGACGTCTTTGTCAAAAGACTGAGTTATCTTACTCCGCAGCTTGTATGAGTGAATCTTCTCAAGACCTGGATGCTATGTCCACAGAAACTTGTCTGAATATGAGACATGTCTGTAAATGTCACAGACACATTATTGCCTTCAGATCTGTCCTATTTAGGCTTTACTGTATTAGTAAGTGGTTCAGATGATTTCATTCATCTACCAGGGCATTGAACCTTTGTTACAGAAGATCCAAGGACCTATACTGTAGTCAAGACGTAAAGGACAGGTAGGAAATCCAGTTCATACTCATATAGTCCTGACAATTTGATAATTTGCATATTCCAATAGTACAAGCAAACATAAGTAACTTTGTAATATATCTTAGAGAAAATGCCCCTTTAAACACTGATCTGGGTTTTTTCCATCTCCCCCTACTTTCTAAGCTGAATTTCACTCTGAAATCTCTGCTTTCTATCTTGCTAGAGCAAGACGGATAGAAGTTCACTAAGGTGTCATATTACAGCTCACAATAGAAGTTTATGGAGGCGGGAGAGGGGAGGAGTGAGCAGAAGGAAAGATAGACCCAGTGAGCGCCCCACACCTGAGTAAATTCCTCGTATTCTATACAAAATCCCTCCTAAGTATAGACTCCCTCACGTGAACCTACAGTGTAGCAAATATTCATATCATATCTAATTGTGAGCACAGTGTAGGACATGACCCGGAGCCCAAGAGAAATAAAAGGCCAAACCCCTTTCACATATGGAATTGGTAGGCTAATTGATAATCAAGCCCCCATTTCCAACTTAGCTGTCCCAACTATCGCAACGCGTTTCCCATATACTTGTAGAGTTCAGGTTCCTCAGGAGATATAAACAATAGTTATGGCAGCCCTCCATCGATATGCAGTTAAAACTGTAGCTCCAACGCCCTGATGGTGGGCATTGGTACTTAAAATGATGGTCTTAACATGTATGAAGGCTTATGCAGTCATAAAACAGACTGCTCAGCAAGACCCTGCACATATTTCAACTCTTCATGAAAACTCATGTATCCATCACATGAGCATGGACTGTATATCACATGACCATGGACTGTATGTCACATGACCATGGACTGTATGTCACATGACCATGGACTGTATGTCACATGACTATGCACTGATTTTTATCCACTGGAAGTAAACAATGAATGACAGCAAACAGAGAACTAATTAACCATGAAGAATTAATACAGACAGTATACTGGAAAATTGTAGAACTTTTCATTATACAACAATTAACATTTTTTTGCAGAAACTGGACAACCCCTTTAAAATAAGGTTTGTGGATAATAAAGCGTGCATTGAAAAAAGATTGTGTGAAATCCCTAGCAAAGAATTTTACAAAAAGAAAACAGAATTTGGCTACTTGGAGATGAGTTGATGGGTATATTTCAGCAGCTTCCTGGTGTTTTGAGATCATGCTGTGACTTCCTGCTGGGAGAGGGGGAGAAATAGATGCCTCATTTAGTCTGTACTATGAGCTACTATGAGAACTTCAGAGATCAAATTCTGCTCTCTACTGATAAAACAGGATAATGATGGTCACATACATAATATATTTATTTTTGGAAAGTGAGTGTCTGTTTACAAATAAGTCATGGTGACTCTTAAATAAATATAGGAGAGCACCAATTAATCATCTTAACTACTTCAGTACCAGAGAGTTTACCCATCTTCATTACTGATCATATTTTGACAGTATTTTTTTCATACTTATGTTGTCAAATACAGAAAGCCATAACCTTCTCATTTTTCTAAGCAGGCTTGTTTCTAGTGGGATGAATAGTATTTTTCAATAGCGCTATTTTGGGGTACATATAACTTATAGAGTAACTTTTATTAATTTAATGGGAGGAATGAAATGCCACCTTGGGGTTTAGTCTTTGGTTTTAAACCTGCACCTTCCACTGTGTAGCATTATAGCATTTTACTGCTGTTCTATGCGTCAGTATGATACAGGTGGCACCAAATATATATATCATGTAGTACAGATCTTACTACTTTTAAATTTCAAGTGTATTGTAAGAGCTGCAACTTTCTTTTTTCTTCCAGGTAGCTGTATACGGGCTTGTTTTCTGTGGAATAAGTCATTTGTTGTACATAATATAAATTCACTTACTGTAGATTTCCCAACTACATCTGCTGAATGTTTGTTCCAAGCCTCAACTACTCTTTCAGTGAAATATTTCCTGACATTGCTTCTGATCTTCCTCCAACTAATTTCAGATTAGAACACTTACCTCCTGTAAACTTGGATCCCAGACCCTTAGATCAAGCACCAGGAGCCACTGTCCCTAACCCATCCTAGAAAATAACCGCAATAGAAGAAGGGCATACACAGGGCAGAGGCTTCCTCCTGTTGATTTTTGCTCTTCTTGTAGCATCTGTTGATGTCCCCCATCCTATCTGTTCTGACTACTGCTGCTGTGTATTGTATGTTGTAGTCCTTGCACTTCAGAATACAGTACTTAGTCTACTGATACAAAATATTCCTGGTTGGAATCCACAAGTGCAAGTGAAAAGACTGCACATGCGTTATTCCTGCCCCTGTTCTTTACTGACCTATATGCCTTATTCCTCTGCCATGATATCAGGGTGTGCTTTATCCCTGTATTATTATCTCTGTGCTATGACATTACCATGTTCATAATCCCTGTACTGTGACATCACTGTTTATTATTCCTATACTGTGACATCACTGTGTATTATCCCTGTACTGTGACATCACTGTGTATATTATCGATGTACTGTGACATCACTGTGTTTATTATCCCTGTACTGTGACATCACTGTGTGTATTATCCCTGTACTGTGACATCACTGTGTGTATTATCCCTGTACTGTGACATCACTGTGTTTATTTTCCATGCACTCTGACATCACTGTGTATATTATCCCTGTACGGCAACATCATTGTTTATTATCTCTGTACTGTGACATCACTGTGTACATTATCTGTACTGTGACATCATTGTGTACATTATCCCTCTACTGTGAGTTTATTAACTCTATACTATGATCAGAGGCATAACTTGAAGCTCCTGGGCCGCAATGTAGAATATGTAACGGAGCCCCCACTTACCATGTACCATCTATAATACTGGTGTTGTATTATGTTGTAGAGAGGCCTTTGGGCCCTGTGAGGCTCCAGGAGTGATTGATTCTGCATACCCTAGCTATACCTCTGACTATGATATTATTGTGTATATTGTTCCCATACTGTGACATCACTGTATTGATTATCTCTGTACCGTGACATCACTGTGTTTATCATCCCTGTTCTGTGACATCACTGTGTGTACCAACCTTGTACTGTGACATGTTTATTATTAGCTTATTCTTTATAATTTACGTGAGTAAATATCCACCATTAAACGCCATGAGAGAGGAATGACTGTCAGCTGTTGGGTATATTTACTTATTTCCATTGTGTCAGTATTAGTACGGTTATACTATTATCTTTCTATCATGTAGAGGGGTTGTCTCATAGAGACAAAACCTGCCTGTACACCCTATTAGAGCATATGGACATAATAGAGAGGGTCCTCATTCCAGACCCTTGTATGAGCCAGAATGGAGATCCAGTGTGTATGAGTGTCTCCCACCCTAGTGGACTCAGCCCATCAAAGTCTTACATTGATGAGTTTTGCCAACTTCTCTCCTATGGGTATGGGACCTCAAACTTTTTTATGACACTTTGCAAGGGATTCCTTTAAGTATAAATTACATTGATACCAGAAAAGATTTCTGGGGTCCAATCTCCTATAGAGCAGTTTATAACATCAAAAAGGTTTGGATGACCTGTACTGTCCTCTATATTTATTCTGTAGGGGAAAAATGGCGACAGTTTCTCTGTAAACGTAATATGTGGACAGATCTGTGACGGTATTTTTTTTATACTATTGCGGGTTAATAGTTCATGAGAGAATAGAAAGATCCAAGGATCTGTAATTCGACAAGCAAATAGTAAAGCTTAGCGGAACATTTATTTCACGTTTCCTTCCCTTACAGGCCCTGCGCTTTTCAGATAATATTTTTCAAAGGAAAAGGCAATTACTGATCTAGGTAAGTTCACATGTACAGAAATAATACGTTTCCAGGTTTTTTAACCCTTTTTGATGAAAAGTATTTTTTAAAGTGATGTCTTGAATCTTTGTTGTAAAACAATCAGAATTTTATATAGAACTGTATTGCATTCTTATAGAAGTAACCAAGATTTCAACTTTTTAGGGTTATGCAAACAGTATGCGTCTGAGAAATATGGATGGTACCTTTAAGGAGGGCTCACCATTTATAGCAGTCCATGTATATCTCTGTACAGATCTGTAATATTTTGCCCATAGACAGTTGGGCAATACTGCACTTCCATGTGCTTCTATTTTTGTGCAGAGGATTTTCTCATGGCATCACATGGGAACTATGAGAAATACATTGTGACACGTTCCGTCTCATGCTGTATAATACAGGTATTCTCTCCTAGATACATTGCTTAAAGGGATTATCCGATGAGTAATAAAGTTTACCAGTACATTCCCAGCACTGGATAAGCTTTATTACTAATATATGAGCTGGTCCCCTAGAGCCCTGAACTTTACCTATGCAGAGCACAGTGGTGCCGGATATGTGTGAGTGCTATCCCCCCACTCCAACTCTGACCGACTATCACTGGAGACGGTCATGTAACTAAGAGTTGTAGTATCAGTAGAGGAACAAGACTTCTGGCCTCTCCAGTTGCCCTCTGCAAAGGTAATATTTGGGGCTTCAGGGGACTAGCATATATTAGTAAGCCCTGGATAACCCTTATATAGAGGGGAATAAAACACCTTCTGGAAGCATATATGGCGGTATAGGAAGTATCAATAGTTCTATGAGAAGGACCCTTAGGATCTTCATGTGCCACCACGCAAGGTCTGTGCAGGCAGCTTTTGTGCGTTCACGGACCTCAAAGTCGTATGCACTATTCCTTTCTCAGCTTCTACTAGTATCAGAAACCCTACTTTTTGTAGAATTTGTCCCTGCTTATTAAAATATGCTATATAACAACCATTAGCCTCATAAACAATGTGGATACTTAATGCAATACATAATTTTATATTATTATTATTTTTTTTTTTTTACATTTTTTCAAAACATTTATTATATGCAGTACATCATTTTTCCAGTAGGGGGCAGAAAAGTAGCCACCTAAGACTGAAAAAACATTAAACAATAGATGACTTGTAACGTTTAGCCTATTTTCACCGTTCAGTTCTGGTATTGGTACTGTGACTAAGAGCAATGTCACTGCCATGCTAAAAAATGAGTCAAAAGATGTTACAAAAAATGTGAACGACTGCCAAGGACAACTTAAGGGATGAAGATGTTCTCTGACATCTTCCAAGAACTGTTTTTTTTAGAAAGCCACATAAAACACTGCACGTAACACACGTGGGGGTGAAGGCACATCTATCGTATTATTTTTCTGCAAATACCAGATTATGTTTCTCACTCTATAGTCATGGATTTGAGAATTGAGCATGTCTCTGCATAGTCATAGTCCACATAGTCATAGTCCCTATAGTCTCTGCATGGTCCATATAGTCATAGTCCCTATAGTCTCTGCATGGTCCATATAGTCATAGCCCCTATAGTCTCTGCATGCCAGTCATAGCCCCTATAGTCTCTGCATAGTCATAGTCCCTATAGTCTCTGCATAGTCATAGTCTGCATACTCATAGTCACCATAGTCTCTGCAAAGTACATATAGTCAGTCCACATACAGTATGCAGAGGGGGACATGAAAATGAGGGGGCAATTGGAGGGGGACATTATAATATAATGTCTGATGGGGGTCACAGTGGTGGGGACAGGTTAAAGTATGATGCATGCATTTATCTGTGTGATGGGCCACTGAGGGGCATTATATTGTATGGGGCCAATAGGAAGGCATTATACTGTGTGGTGGCTATTGGGGGGAGTTGTAATTTGTGCAGGTCAGGTATTTCTAAGTGGTGGTGATGGGGGAGCCCACTTATGAAACCTTTGACAGGGCATAGTGTAGTCATAGTCCGCATGATATCCACATAGTCATAGTCATAGTCCACATAGTCTTTGCATAGTCATAGTCTGCATAGTCTCTGCATAGTATAGTCATAGTCCACATAGTCCCCGCATAGCCATAGTTTGCAACTAAGTACAACTAAGGCTGATACCACACATTGCAGAAAACCAGCATGTTTTCTTGCAGATTTTCCAGCGTTTTCTTTATATTTCCTATTCCTTATCACTAAGGCTAGGTTCACACCTGTACCCGGTCTTCGTTTTGGAGTTTCCTTCCGATTCTGCTTAAAAAATGTGGAGAGAAAAATCCTGCAAGCATTTTTCCGTGTTTTTCAGGCAGAAACTGGGCGGAAACCCGGCGGACCCCATTATAGTCTATGGGGTCCACAGGTTTCCACTAGTAACCACGTTTTTTAGAGGGGATTCGGTTTCCATTTGTTGGGTCCCCAAGCGGACCTGACGAACAGAAACCTGAATGCAGGTGTGAACCTACCGTATGTCGTTCCTGGCTTTGACTAAAAAAAAAATGCAGCAAAATTTGCCTCATCATAAAGCAGCAGCAAATATGACAGATCTAGCCTAGATTTGAGATTTCCTTCCCATCCCCTCAATGAGAATATATTATTATACTATTGTATTTATTATTTTTTCTGCTTCTAATTACATTTTTTTTCTAACATTTAGGAATTTTTGGTAATATTTTACCAATTATCTTTCGCCTTCGCTGAATTTGCCACACTTGACGATATTTAAAGCCTATTCTTCTCCCCCAACACGACTTTCCTGCTTTTAGCTAAAATATTACCTAATTATGGCCGAGAGCGGAAAATCTCTGATTTGTTAGACTCCTCTCAAATTGTTTCACAGTCTGTTTTGAGGATTAAAATAATTGACGATACAGTCATAGCGGCTTCCTAGCATTTATCTGGGAATTGCAGACTCAGCATTTCTAGTACTTCCCACCAGTTCTGTGAAGTTTTTGGCACCATCATGTTCGGCAGTGCGATGTCATCACTTTGTGTTTTTATTAAAAAAAAAAAATAATAATTACTAATATTTTTGTTAGGCTTGAATCACACATGCAGTTTTTGTGGCAGTTTTCTGAGCCAAATCCAGCCGTTGATTTTAAAGGAATAAAAGGCCAGCTTCACACAAACAGAGGTGCGGACTGGATGGATGTTGGCAGTATTAACCAGACCGAAACCTGAGGTTAATGCCCCACATTGCAGAAAAGCTGCCCTGTTTTTGTTGTAGATTTTACTGCATTTTACTAAACCCAGAAGTGGCTACAAAAGGAATGTGAAATATGAAGGAAGTTCTTATACTTCTCCCTTCTGCTCAATCTACTACTGGCTCAAAAAATGCAGCAAATCTGCAACAAAAAAGAAGCTTTTCTGCAATGTGGGGCCTTAGGCCGACTGAAGACGATCATGGCCATGATCAGTGTACTATCCATGTATTTCACGAATAGCACGCTGACCCATTCTTTTCACGGTCCCATGAATTTCATTGTCCTGTGTCAGGGCCGACAGTCCGGGCCGCAAAATATAGAACAGATCCTATTCCTGTCCTATTTTGCGGCCCGTGCTTCCGTGGCTCCTATTTATTTAATGAAAGAAGCCGCGGAAACACAGCCCGTGCACGGGAGGCACATGGGGGACATCCCTGTGTCCCCCGTGTGCTGCCCGTGCTTTAATTCACGGCCGGCCGATTGCAGCATGGTCGTCTGCAACCGTCTTAGTCTGAGCCAGGACTTGGACTCCCAGCTTCATAGTCATCTATGATGTTAGGAGTCCCTACTGAAGAGAGGTAATACTAGGAGTCCAGGTGCTGGCTCAGGGTTTGGTCTGGGAAATACTGCCAACATCTGGTCTGTATTTCCTGGACCAAATCCGTGCCAAGCTACCCTAACCGAAGGTCCTTCATGGTGGATCCACTTCTGGCTTTGGTTCAAAATGCTCAAATTAAATATGTATTGAAAACTGCATGCGTGTCTTCAAACTTACCCCCCATTCACACAACCAAGTTTGACCTGTGAAACTCGGTCCGTGTCTTTGCCGGAATTACCAGTGTGAACTTTATGCTGGGACAGGGACACCTAGCATAAAAGTTATCTATGCTGGTAGGAGTCCCTGCCTCCCCCAAAAATACTGTCTCACTATGAGGCAGAGACTCCTAGTACCAAAAACAATTATAATGCTAGGAGTCCCGCTCCAGGCATGAATTATAGGCCGTAAATCCTGCGAACCACGGACTGAGTTTCACAGGTGAATCTAGGCTTAGTCTTTCCTTCATACTTTTTCTTCTTTTTGGATAAACTTGGCTTAGTAAACTGTGTCAAAAACTACTAAAAACTTTGGGTGTAATTCCAGCCTTTTTTTGGTGTTTTTGATATGTATGTCAGTTTTTTTGTGATTGGCATTTGATAGATGAACACTTGCAAACCTTGAGGCCCCATGCACACGACCATAGCTGTTTTCAGTATATTGTCCACAATTGTGGATCCATAATTACGGATAGTATACGGACCCATTTATTTCTATGGCCCCATACATATGTCCGTAGTTTTTACAGATCGGTGCTCTGTAAGACACCACTCACAAGATATGGAGCAGGTCCTATTCCTGTCCATATTTGCGGCACAGACTCGCCTCTACAAGTGTATGGAATCATACAAGTCTTTCTGTGGATCCGGAATTGCGGATGATATAGTAATGCAATACGGAAAATGTTCTTTTTGCAGAATATGGATCCATTTTTGAGGCAGTGAAAACTAATCTGGTTATGTACATGTAGCCTAACTGGAATAAAATGAATGAGGCTGTCAATATCAATGCTTATCAAAAAATTTGACAGTTGTACGGGAACAGGATTTATGGTGGGATAGCGAACCTATCCTTAGTTCCTTCAAATTAACGTCTGGTAAGGTTAGTGATTATTTTTGTAATGTAAATTGTGACCTAAATCATTGATTTTGGAGCATTAAGTAGCAAATGCCCTTGAGCCACCGCTCCGACGACCTACGATATTAAAAGTGATTAATTCCATTCCAAAAATTTTCATGACAATCGCTCGTGATTGCTCCTGGTTTACAATTCCCGATATGTTTTTTTACATCCCGTATTTAACCCCCCCCGCCCTTGTAGCTTTAGCTGTATATCAGATTATCACACTAGTACAGGAGGTAAGAGAGGTAGACTTTGCCGGTCTATAACTATGCTGTTCTTCCTTGCAAATCTGAGACATGATACCTGCTCTGCTCGAGCATCTCCAGAAGGAGGGGGGGAGGTCATGTATCAAATGCACAGAAAAATGCTGATTTTGTATTCCTTTAAGGAACACCCTACACACACTTCTGCTGTGTGACCTCAGGTCACAAGTAATGCCTGCAAGCTAATTGATTAAGAAAGGCTTGTCTAGCTGGGGCCTCTCAGAGAGTCCTCCCTTTACATTCCAAAGTTTTGTGAAGGAGGTTAGCCTAGCCTAGCAAGAAGGAGGAAGTTTTCTAGGAGTATGCAAGACTCTTCCAGCTCTCTTCCTTCTCCACTTTCTGCAAACTTCCTAAGCCAAAAATTTTGCAGCATCTGTCGTCTGTGTGGGAAGAAGAAATACAGACTATCCTTCTCTAATTTTTTTTTTTTCCTATTTTTTTTTTTTTTGGCCTGCTTTGAAAAATGATCACGTTATATAGTGCGGAGCTCCAGTAAATGTGCACATCTGCCTAATTTTGAAAGTGGGACTGAGATTGAATGACAGGAAAATTAGCCGGCCCTGAGAGAGAGGGAGAGAGAGAGAGAGCGGGGCCTATGTGGAGCCACCAAGCTGCACAATGCAAGCCGACTGCAGACAAAACATGAAATGGACCAGGGAGCAAAATACATCCAGAAGACTCCTGCTATCACATGGTGAGTGCAGCCTTGCTGCCAGGGCTTGCGGTCTTGCTGCAGAAGTAGACCTTTACAGCATAAAACACTATTTTTGTGCATACAGATGTAGCAGAAATGAATTTGTCATTTAACTCTTTGGGGTTGTATGGAGTGTGAGTTATACAATGGAGCAGGTTTACCTGCAGTACTCATGACCATGACAAACTCAGCTGTTCTGCACTGACAAGCCGGCCTCTGCTACATCTGTATATTATTTTTAGCTCTCTATTGCACAAAATCGGATGGTTTTGTAAAATCCACCCACGGTTCAAGTCATCCCTGGCAATACTGGGAAAAATAAACTCAAGTTTAATGAAATCTGATGTTGCAGACACTTTATCACTGCCTTCTCTGCTGCCTTATCTAAGAAATTTAGGCTGCGGTCAATATGAAAAGGGCTTTGTGTGAGAATTCTTGGCAGTGCGAGAGGTCAGGGCCTGTGTGATCCATCTGCTTGCCAGAAAGATCCCAGAAGCAGCATTTCTTTATAGAAGCTGAAATCACCTTATAAAACAAGCATGTCGCTTTCTAATATGTGCACCATGGAAACAATGAGGACTCTATTTACTCTCAAACCACTTCTTCTGGCCTTGGGTTTTTATGCTCAGAGTTTTTGTCTTGTGCCTTTGCACTTATCGTTTCCTTTGTTCTAACTTGAGATACATATTTAATGGTTGGTTTGTGGTTTTCGTTACTTTCACCCAGTAGACGTTATCAAAAGGAAGCATATTGCTCTGGTTTGCTGTTGCAAGAGTAGGAATATAGTCTGGGGGATATCTGAAAGTCTGGAGCGACTACATAGACAAGGCTAAAAGCGCTTCGAGTTAACCTGCAGAAGTGTGTCCAAAAATGTGAAATATTGCATTGAAAAAAAATGATAAAAAATTTTAATATCAATATATCTATTCAAAAAAATCTAAATAAAATTAAGAAAAAATATAGCAATCAAGCTAATTTTATTATAACATAATCTAGTCCAGGATGATTTTAGTAGACAGGTGAAAATTGTCACAGATATTAGGAAAACATAATCTTAGATAATAATATTTAATGTCGCACCCATTTTTTGGGTACACATATTTATCGTAATATTTTTTTGAATTCCAATAGGCCAGATTTTTTTTGGATTTATAATTACTGTAATTTTTAATTAAAATAATCATGTATATTTAAGACTACTGGACCATCAGACCATCTGGTTGAGATAAGTTTTCTACCTTAATATTTTTGTATAGTTTTTATTTTTATCCAGTTTGATTTTTATATAGCTTTGGTCTATCTTAAAATTTTTCGAAAATCTAAAAAAAAAAAAATACATTTTTTTTGGCCTTTAAATAAATTTTGCCACACATTCCTATATTATGTATGTATACGTATGTTTGACGCACATTTTTTTTCTTTTTTTATTTAGCGTTTTGTTTTCTTTCTTTTCTTGTAAATACTTGATATGTTACAATTTTTTTCTTATTTTTTATATTAAATAATAAAAAGAAGAAATATTTATATTTAATGTTGACAGACTAAGCATTCACTATACTATATGTTACCTGCTATGGAATATCTGTACAAAGGGTTGTCAATTTTTTTTTCTGCAATTTAAAAAAAAAAAAAAAAAAAAAAAATTTAACTGGCTGAAGCCGGTATTGTTAGTATTGTTAGAGGTTGCAGAGAGTTATGTTGGTTTAGATTAATACAGTCCAGAAGCCCAAAGAAAATCTTTGCTAGCTACACTTTTATTGTGTAAGTAAAGCACTCCTTAGTGTGACATAAGAGGCTTTACAGATGATTAAAGCAGGCTTGCGGTTAGCTCAACAGTTTCACTTTCGGCAAAATACTTCAGTACTTAAGACTATGGGCTGTGTGATCAAGTGCAAGATCTCTGAATAAATAAATAAATCTAATTTTTTTTTTTTGTTTGCCACTCATTATTATAACTATCAATTTAATAATTTGGGTATTTTATCTATAGTTAGTGTGTCTGTAACTGCAAAAAAAAAAAAAAAAAATAGTACTAAATATACACATAAGTAAATTAGAACATATCAGTATTTTAATGTGTAAGTAAAAAAAAAAATATTGATCTATCCATCTATATATGTATAAAATCCAAAAAAGTAGGTAAAAAAATGGCGTACTTATTAGCCCATATGTTTAATAAAATATGCCATTTTTTCACCTGCCTTTGGAAAGTTAACTTTTTGGATTTTATAGGTCTGGATCTTGGGTACGCACTCTTATCTATATGACCGATACTTTTTGTGTATATATATATATATATATATATATATATATAATTTTTTTTTTTTTTACTGTGTGTATTTGTCAACCATGGGGGAATTTAGGACAACTGTAATCCATTTATTATTTTTTTTTTTTAGAGATCTTAAGGGATTATAACAGGACAGTCTGGTTTTGAGTCAGTTTTATGTAAGGAGTTAATAGCAAAAATGTCCGAAGGGCAAATAATTATCTATATTTTATGGAAAGGTTAAGTAGATTTAACATTCACAGCTTTTTCTAAAAATTGCTGATATCATCATCATTCATGTACTATAAATATGGCGGTAGATATTTCTAGGGGATACTACAATCAGACTTTCTCTAGTCGGAAATGGCTGCTTTCAGGGAACAATAAGTGGCGAAAGCAACGTAGTGTTAGACATATTGTGGGTTCTATGTGAAATATTATGTTGCAGCCCATAGCAACTGACAATATTTCATCTTCCATTCGTAATGTTAGAAACCATTGGTTGCTATGAAGTAAAACACGTAATTGCTCAATGCGCTGTGTGTAATATTAAAGAAGTCATTGTAATCTCGCACATCTGCTTTAGGTTAGGAGCAAAAAAAAAAAATTAAATAAAAAAATAAAAAAAATAAAAAAATAAAACACAAAATGGTGCCATGTACAGAACTGTTCTTTCCCCCAGCTTGTGCATTTAGTAGAAATGACTTGACTGCAGATGTTCCAGGCTTCCTTTACATACCTCTGTGCTTTCTAGGAAACCAGAAATGTCTGTGATACAGGCTGACTCATTCCAGCAGTTTGTCAAGCTGTCAGGCACGCACCGTGTGGGTTTTCTTATTAAATGTTACAATACGGAGAACCTTAAGAATATTGCGATCTTGTTAAACTGCACGTGAGGAGCAGAGGGATTTTTTTAGGACGGAATATAAACTTCTGACTTGGCTGATCACGACTTATTCAGTATTATGTGTTGCAAAGAACAGAAAATGACTGCATGTAAGTGGATATCAAAATGGCCGCCTTTCTGTAAAAGATTAGAAATACAGAGTCAGGATTAGCATGGTAAACTATTGATCGGATGTCACAATGTCATTGCTCCTTATCACCGCTATTCCTGTGCAGGAGGCTACAAAGTCTAAGGCAGAGAGGAAGGATTTCATCTTAAAGAGCCAATACTTATATTATATACATATCATCCTTATGATACCACTGCCATATATCAGGCCACTATGGCCCACACAACCCAGCCCCCTGCTCCATTTCCTATATTAGTTCACCAAACCTCTCCCCCCGTCATTTTCTTGTTTTACGTCTTCAATGCTATTCCCTTATAACTATAATTATATGGTTGTGACAAGAGGTTTTACGGTCAATTCAGATATTGTTGCTTTGTGAGTCATTCTGACGTCCACCATTAGGCTGCATTTAGCAAAACGCCAATGAGGTTTGATGCTGAAAAATTTAGGGGGGTTTCTTCCAGAAACACTATTATTGCCCATGAACTTTGTGTGGTAAGTGAATAGAGGTGCACTACAATACCAGACACAGCCTTACAGAGCATAACTGTAAAAGATCCTGGAGACTGAGGAGACCCTCAAGATCTCGGCCCCATAGGAGGACATCAGTACTATAAATGAATGTAGTTAGTTTGGGTGTTCTGTTGCAGAAGTTAGGATTGTTGTGGGTCTACACCCTGTGACCCTCTCCAATTACTAGAAACAAAGATGTGACGTTCCACTGAGTACAATGCCCCTTCATTTTGTGATTTAGTGATCTTTGGATCCAGTCCATTTGGAAATCTCACTGCACTGAGACTATAATGAACATAGTTGCTGACCCTATGTACTACCAATTGGTGGACACAGACCCCAACAATGATGTTCTGACATGTTTCATTCCTAAAATCTGAATCAGCCTTGGTAAAATGGAGGTTTATGCAGAATGTCGTTGTCCCATGTCACAATATGCCCACATCGTCCAGAATGATGGTTTCCCATACCAACAAAAAATAATTTTTGTCCTCCATTTTTGTACTTGTACCTGTCCCTATCTAGTCTTACGGCCAACCAGTTATCAGCCATGTAGAGATGCTGTATATATTTGGTAGACATTAGGATAAGACATCAATGTCAGATTGGTGGAGGTCTGACTCCAGGTAATCTCAACAATCGGCTGTTTTAAAGAATCTGTAATGGATCGGAGCTAGCACAACTCCATGCAGTGTGTAGTGACACGCGTGGACTCCGTAAAGGCCCTCTCCAGTGAACTGTAATATTCTCTAACCATGTAGAAGGTATACTAATGTGAATGATGCAGCCACTCAACAGGCATGTCATTCACTTTATTGGGCTTAAGAATGGGTCCTCCAGCTAGTCATGTGATGGGCAGACTGACCTGCTGATTCGCAATCCAGCCAGAAGTCATTTTTCTATGCAAGTCTAGGAGAAACTAGATGTTATGCTCTCATAGACTTAAATAGAGACCATGGATTTCTGGTAGGTGTGTGAATTGGCAGGTCAGTCTGCCGATCACGTGACCTGTGGAGAGTCCATTCTGAAGCTCAATAAAGTAAACAATGCTCCTGTTGACTGTCTGCATCATTCGCTTCACATTGATATGTCCTCTATTACAGGACTAGAGAATATTACAGTTCAGTGGAGTGTGACTTTAAGTGAATGGGACTAAGAGTGCAGTACCTTCCCTGTCTCTTATCAGGGGCATAAATATAGGGGGTGCAAAAGTAGCAATTTCTACCAAGCCCTGGAGCCTTAGAGGGCCCTAAGGACACTCTGCAACATAAATCTTATATATAGTATTATAGGTAGCACACGGTAAGTCGGCCCCCATTACAGATTTTGCATTGGAGCCTAGTAGCTCAAGTTATGCCTCTGCCTGTTACATAGTGTACAGAGCTCTGCTAGTTATAGAGCACCACTACTTCTGCAAACAGCTGATCAGTAGGGGTATGAGGAGTCAAACCCCTGCCAATCTGAGGAAAATTATTCATCTTGAAAATACATTATTCCAACGCTCATTGCAGACCTTTAGTCCTAAAAAGGTCAAATACTGAAAAGTCAAAACAGCATATTACAAGCTAAGCCAAGATCATATTTTCCGGGTTTAGCTGGGTACGTTGACTGTCTGCCAGGAGCATGTAATAGAGCAGAAGGTCTTGTACTATAGTCTTGTTAGAAAAGTCTAGTGTAACTTGTCATTCATTCATTTAAATCCCTGTTCTTTCTGGCTTTAGGAGTCCAATGGGCGGTCCTACGTAATGGCTGACAGCTTTCCCCGTATGACTGTTCCGACAGAGATAGCAGTCACTGAGTAGGACCGCCCACTGGACTCCTAAACCCAGAAAGAGCAGAGACTTAAATGAATGAATTCTATTTTCTAGTATAGGATAGGATAGGATAGAAATGAATAGGATAGAATAGAATAGCATCTATCCCAACAGGGAAATAAATGTGCCGTTATAACAGTCCTATGCAATATAATACAATATAAGGCAGTGCAATGTGGTACAATACAGTGGTATATTATATGGGAAAAGTCCCCCACCTAGCTCATACCATATATCAATCTTCTCAGCTCCTCCTGCTCTATAACATACTGCCTGCATTTTCATGTGACAGACAGCACACGTCTGTTTTTATCCTCAGTGTTCTGCACGTTTTTTTAAACATTCATATTGCATCTGCTTGTAACGTCCATGTTTTGTCCATTTTTGACATCTATGAACAGTCAAAAAACAGGCACGAATGGGTCAAAAGATGCACCAAAAGAAGTCAATGGGTCAGATTTTAATGGCCATCAAAATGGATTTGCATCCAGTGGGTTGGTTTAAAAAAAAAAAAAAAAAGACGAATGAAATTCAGCTATTTCTTTAATGGTCTGTTAAAAACAGATGGCAGATGATAAAAATAGTCAGACATCCATGTAAAGGATGCAAAATATGTGACACATGGATGCAAAATGGCCACGAAAAACAGACCGTTTCATCCATTTTTCATGTGTGTTTTTTACTACTGTTATATAAATATAGCCTGAGATATGCTGTATAATAATGGAAAGGACACATGGATCTGGGAAAAAACGGATGTGTGCATTGTTTCATAGACAAGATTGGATGAGGGATCTATTTGTGTACAGAACACTGAACATAAAAAGGAATATGTGCATGAGTCCTAAAGATTTGTAACCCTTTCCCAACATCTGCTGTATTATTACTGCAGAAGTTGGGTGTTTAAATATGGCGCTCACTCAGGAGCTGAGTTGCCGCCATAGGCGCTGGGTGTCTCCTCTCTTATCGCAGGCATTAACTTTCTTGATACCTGGGTCAAAGCTGGCTGATGCATCATTTTGCAGGCGGCAAAGTTTTGGATTTCTTTAAGGGGTTGAAATGTAAAAAAAAAAAAAACTATATACATTTTGTATCTCCATATTCATTCCAACCCATAGATTAGAGGTGACATGTTATATTGGCTGCACAGTGAACGCCTTAAAAACAAAGCCCATAAGAAAGTTGTGCAAATGCAGTTTTTCTCTAATTCCACCCTGTTCTAAAATTTTTTCTAGCTTTCCAGTACATCAAATATAATATTAAATGGCACCAGTACAATTTGTCCCACAAAAATTAAGCCCTCAATTAAAAGTAAGCCTTTAATGACATACTGTTATAAAAGTTTGGTATATTAAAAGTTAAGTTTTAGCTATTAGATGGATGGGAAATTGATATTTTTTGCCTGTTGTCAATCAATTAGAATTTTTGAAATAATTCATGTGGTTCATACTAGTCTTGTTTCTCTATTCATGCCCCTGTGAATAGAAAAATAAAAAAAGTTAAGGCTTTTGGAAGCGGGGGGGGAGTAAAAATCAAAAAATGGCTGTGGCAGGAAGGGGTTAAAGAGGGCTTGTAATGATCCTTGACGCTATGAGAATTTAGCTGGTGTATCACTATGCTTCTTACACTCACGGTCCTATAACAAAGTATTTATTCACCCTAATACTGAGATTATGTAACGCTGCTCACTCCTCTCAAATGTAAATGGCCCATGAGACCACAGAAATAATGTAGTTTATATAAGAAGACAAAAGTACTGCACATCTGTAATCTCCAGCCCGGCTACAATCAAGATCCTGTCTGAAATGTTTTCTTGTGTCACATCCAATAGGTTAGTGCCTAAGCTTAAAGCCAACAAATGATATCATAGGGGGGAGGAGGGTATAATAGATAATGGCCAACATCTGCTTAACATCACATTTAATCCCAACTACATAAGACGGAGTGTAAAATAAGAAAGAACAAGCACAGTGGTCATAAGGGCCAAGATAAACACTGCATCCCATCGAGCTAAGGTACAAGGAGCAATTTGGATCAACTTCATCAAGATGACCATTTTTCTTGCATTTTCATCTCAAATATAAACCACTGAATCACTAATGTGGAATAAAACTAAAGTGGATATACTAGATGTATATATATAAATATATATATATATATATATATATATATATATTTGTAGCCATAGCTCCCTCCGGATTTCAGTGGAAAGAGCTGCACTTCATCTCCCCACCTCTTGTCCTCTTATATGGGTCTGCATTTTGTGCAGGTTATCCCCTAAGATAGCTCCTTGTACATATGCTGAATGTATCCATAGGTTCTCATTCACCCAATGAGACTGTAGGCACCAACTGTATAGTAATGTGCATTACACTTCCCATAAACATTAGATACCAGGCAGCCCAAAACCTGACATCTACTGTACCATCGGGCTATAGCCCAGAGGACCCCATACACATTAGGTGGTTGGTTAGTCTGCCTGAAATAAGTTGATACAGGGTATATTCTTTTTAAACATTGGTGCCTATAGGTGATGTTAGCCATTTTATGGGCAATTATAAAAAAAAAAAAATGCCACCCCGTTTGCTCAGGATAGAATTTGATGGGACTATTTGGATAGTCCCAGAACTAGTTGCTGAATCCTGAACCTTAGGGTCATTGTGGTGACTAAGGAAATGACACGAGGAAAGTGCACAGCTATCCCGGGTCAGTTGGTTCAGCCAGTGGACCAAAGAGAGAATTTCAAGTTCTAGAGGCTGAGGTTCTACTCACTGCCCAGGCTCAGATACTACCATTATCTTGTTCTTCTGCTTTATCATGGCTCCTGCCCCCTGTTCTGTACAGGTCTGGTTCCCTTTGTCCCTGATTACACAATTACAGTCACAGAACTAACAAACTACACCGGTCAGTGGTATTGCTCCTGAAGTCGCCTGAACCACCTGTACACTTCCTCAGGTTGGTCACAGTGACCCAAAAGAAGTCAAACGGTCAGGTTTTAATGGATTTGCATCAAAGTGTTGGCTGTTGAAAATGGACCAGTGGGTTGGTTAAAAAAAAAGACCAATGAAATTCAGCTGTTCTGGCCAGGATAATGTTAGGGACTGACCTTGAACAATCAGGACAGTCCTGGAAAATTTGGGACAGTTGGCAAGTCTGCTAATGCCAACAAATGTAGTCCTGAATTTCAAGAAAAATGGAGCTCTGGGTAGAAATCAAAAAGGATATAGCATGGACCTACACATGCAAAGCATGTAAAAGCATAATTGTGATGGTCAGAAATTGATCCATTCTCCTGCCATATTTTACCTCAGGGTCCTCTCTTCCAGTGGTTTCACAAAGCAAGTGGTTCTACCCTGGCTCTACCCCTGAAACCGACCCTCAACAATAATGACTCTGGAGTACCCACTCTAGGTTAACCCTAGGTATATGTGGACCCTTGAGTCAGACTCAATTATAGGCTCATGTCATCACAATCCCTTGGTCTGAGCATTTTTACCCAAATTGCGATGGGTAAAAGTCAAGCCCATGGGTGCTAAGATCTGCCTAGATGTGCTGAGGACAGCCCTGACCCACTGTAAACTCTAACACAATAACGGTCTGACAAAAGACCCCCAAATATGATGGGCACAATGGCCTATTCCTAGGGATAGTTACAGGGTAGGCCCCAGACTCATTTTATCTGGTGAGCCCAAGGAACCTCAGTCCGACACTGAATAAAGCAAAGTACCTTCTTCTTCGGTGTTGCGGGATCATACCCTTTCCTTTGCCTCTAATGCACATTCATCTGTTACTGTGTCTTCTAAATATGTAATTGAACCCTGTTAATACTCTTCTGGCATTTTCATACATTTTGTTAATCTGTGTGCTTATTATGTATGTTGACTCTATATATCACATTCTGTTTGAGAGATTTATATAGTAGTCCCTGACAAGCCAGACATTATTAGAAAGCATTTCCAGGAAGTGCGCAGAAATGCCAAGGCTTGTGTCTACAGAACGTAATTATAGCAGTCAGCCCTCGCAGCTCATTTCTCAGAGGCTTTCCTTTGTTGCAGCACCTGTACAGATGTTACAACCTGTCCCGCAACACAGATCAGCAATGTACTAAAATGGTAGACATTTTATGGGTCGGACTGGAGTCTGTGGATAATATGGTCTTATGTTTTATCTTAACTTAATAAAATACAAAGTTTATATAGTAACTGATAAAGTATTTGGTTCTATAGGAATTTACAGATTATTATATATTAACATATTTTATAAGAGTACATTGAAGAGAGGAAGTCCAACAAAAACATCAAAAAGTGAACCCTGTCCTGGTGTTATTTCATCACTCCCCCATCACCGGTCAGAAGGACCTGATGTTTGCTTAACCTTACCACTGACTGCTTGTAAGACAGAAATTGACATGACCCTTGGATAAGTTTCCCCTTTCTTTATGTGTCAGTGCTGCAGTGCTTGTAGACAGAAGAGGTCCTGCAATGTCATCACTGCTCTTGGTTAAAGGAAATTGTGGCAATTTTAGAATTAGACCTATATTTTTCATAAAGTGTTTGTCCTTTACTTATTTGACTTTGGCCAGATATTAATAAAAATCTATACAATAAGATGTCAGCAGGTATAATCCAGCAGATCAAGCTACTTAGGAGATAAAAAATTGTTGTATCTTAAAGGAGATCTTTCAAAGGAGAGCTTTAAATAGGTGCAGGTCAACTGATTCTGGCACAGTTGGAATTTTTTCTCTAGCCCTCACCATTCCTGAGTAATTAATTTATCACTATTATGCTCTCTACTGTCAGGTGGGCAGTCCTGGACTAGAACAGCCTGGGAACGCCCTCCTAATAGCAAAAGCATAAATGTGCAGAACTTATTGCTCAGGAATGGTGGGGGCTAGAAAAATAAGTCCAATTGTGCCAGAAATAGTGGAACAGTGCCTACTGAAGGATGCAAAGGTGGTGAGAGGTCCTGTTACATTTCCTGTATCATGCTGGATTCACACCAGAGTTCTAACTCCAATCGGGAATTTCGTCCCAAATCTGCTTGAAAAATGTGGAGAGAAAAGTCCTGCAAGCGGGACTTTTCTTTCTGTATTTTTCTGCATTTTTTGGGCGAAAACCCAGAGGACCCCATTATAGTCTACGGGGTCCGCAGGTTTCCGCGGGTAAGCGCTTTTTAAGCAGATTAGGTTTACTTTCTTTGTGCCCCCAAGCAGACCCAAAGCACGGAAAGACGAATACTAGTGTGAACCTAGCATCAGTAGAGTATAGTGCAGCTAAAGATATAATATAATCTGTGGGTCAAGTACCAGACTTGTCGATGCTACCATTATGGTCATTAACAAGCATGGTGGAGCATGTGGTTAGGAAGCACATTGGTATTTGCCTAAGTGCCACTACATTTTAAATTGATTTCAAGCCATGTGTAACTGAAAAAAAAAGTGTATGCTATAAAACAAGCAATGAACATTGTTAGTGATTTCGGTAAACTGAACTTTATACAAATACCAGTAAAACTCAATATCCAGCTAAAGTATTTTTTAATCACTTGTTTTATTTTATAGACCTTCAGGACCTCCAATCCAACCTGTGGTTTCCCAGCATGTAGCTATTGTTAGAAATAAATAGCTGCTATCCTTCTATATGCACAGCCTATCAAACAGACACCAAATCTCTCCTTTTTTAACTGCTCCATACGTCAGACCACTCCTTCCCTACCAACTCCATATATCAGACCACTGCATCTCGATCTCTTTGATGTGTCAGACCACTCCTTCCCAATCTGTTCCATGTCAGACCACTCCTTCCCTAGCTGTTCCTTGTGTCAGACCACTTATTCCCTAGCTGCTTCATATATCAGACCTCTCCTTCCATAGCTGTTTTATGTGTCAGACCACTCCTTCCCAATCTTCTCCATGTGTCAGATAACTTATTCCCTAGCTGCTCCATATATCAGACCACTCCATCTCGATCTGTTTGATCTGTCAGACCACTCCTTCCCAATCTTCTCCATGTGTCAGACCACTCCTTCCCAATCTTCTCCATGTGTCAGACCACTCCTTTCCTAGCTGTTCCATGTGTCAGACCACTTATTCCCTAGCTTCTCAAGATATCAGACCAATCCTTCAATAGCTGTTTTATGTGTCCGATCACTCCTTCCCTAGCTGCTTCATGTGTCTGCTCACTCACTAGACATTCTATGTGTCTGCTCACTGGTTTCCTAGTTGCTCCATATATCAGACTACCCCTTCTTTGTCTGTTCCCTATGTACGATCACTCCTTCCCTATCTGCCCTGTGTATCAGACCACTTCTTCCCTACCTGCTCCATATATCAGATCACTCCTTCCTGATCGGTTCTACGAGTCAGACCGCTCCATCTCGATCTGCTCCATGTGTCAAACAGCTCCGTCCCGATCTGTTTTATGTGTCAGACAACCTCTTTCTAATTGGTTCCATGTGTGAGATCACTTCCCTATCTGTTCCATGCGTCAGACCACTCCATCCCGATCCGTTCCATGTGCCAGACCACTCCATCCCTGGCAGTTTCATGTGTCTGCTCACTCCATCTCTAGCTGTTCTACGTGTCTGCTCACTCCTTTCCTAGCTGCTCCATATATTAGACCACTCCTGTGTATCAGGCCACTCCACTCCTAGCTGTTCCATGTGTCAGTTCACTCCTTCCCAATTTGCTCCATGTGTCAGACCACTCCTTTCCGATCTGCTCCATGTGTCAGACTACTCCATCCCAGTCTGTTCCATGTGTAAGACCACTTCTTCCCAATCTGCTCCATTTGCCAGGCCACTCCTTCCCCATCTGCTTCATATGTCACATATATCCCATATATTATATCACTCCTTCCTGTTTTACTTGCCAAATCCTCCTTCCATGGTTCTGCTGGGTGTCATATCACCTGCCAAATGCAGGTGGATTTTCATAAAATGCATTTTTACACACAGTTTTCAGAGAGTTTAAAAAATGCATAATTCCATGCTGTAATTGTTTTTAAAATTTCAATAAAACAAGATTTAATTTTAAAAAATGCATAGTGTGAACCCAGCCTTAATGGGATTGTGTGAGAACAGAAAAAAATAATCAACACTCTTTCATTTCAACTCTATTCAAGCAAGTTCCACACAAAGCCCAAGTAGGGAACAGTTTCTGGAAAAAAGAAAGTGCTTTTCTATTTTTCTTTATACATGGATCCCTTTAAAGCCCCTTTATGTCCCCTTTCCCATACTGACAGCTATTTTCTTTGCAAAAGAAGACGAAGAATAAACTGAGTAACTTTAGAGCCTCAAATATATTGTACATTTTGAGAATTATAATGTAAAAAAAAATATTTTACATCTGCTTAAAGTTTAATGACAAGGTCAGAATTTATTTGAGTCCCAGAAATTCTTTAAAGCCAAAGTTATTACTATTAAGACATATCCAAGAAAGTTAAGTCCTGTTTCCGTTTTATTAATATGGAAAACCCCACAGGTGATAAATGGTATGTACAGAACTGTTTGCAAGATATGGCTGAATGCAGCATTGCATCCTGACATGTAAGCCATGTACCCACATCAGGGACAGTATTGTGCAAGCCCTGGCACACGCATGGGATCTCACGCCAAATAATGGTGTTCTCGACAAAGGCTGAAGATGCCACCAGAAAGCTAGAGTTCAGGCACCCCCAGTTTGGTCTCTACATCGTTTACTGGCCCCTACCCAGCAATCTCTATAGTTAACAACCTTGGATGGGTGACTGTTGACAGCCATATACTGTGTCTCTACTCAGGTTTGCAATCCCTGTTTAGTATACTCGGTGTTATGCGTTTTTACTGACTGTTGTACCGATTGTTGTCCTGTGTCATAGCTTGGTATAATAATGTGTTGGTTTCTGTCTTCTTCTGAGTGAAGTGGAGAGGTGGAACTGTGGTTCTGTCTTGGTGTTGTACCACATGGTATGCTGTGGCATGATGGTAAGGTTTTGTCGGGGTGAGGACTCTTGTATCTTTTATGGAAGTTCACCAGCCCCATGTCATTCTTGTCTGGTCCTTGTCTTCCTGGAGCTGTGTATCACATTACAAAATACTGGCGATCTGAGTCTTTGAGTGCAACTGGGAGCGTCATCTGTGAGAACAGGAGTGTTGTCCATTGCCTTGCATAAATTCATGGTGTTTGGAGTCAGACTTCTAACTTGACGCTCCTGGGCATCAACGCAAAATCTGTAATGGGTCCCCAGCCTACCTTGTATCATTTAAAATACTGGTGTATTTGGACCTTTGGGGCCATGTCAGGGTCCATAGTCCAGTAGTGACTTCTACGGTTGCACCCCTGGTTGAAGTCATTGCTTTGGAGTACTGAAATGTTTTTATGAAGACATCTGTTCTGCATGCTACAATGAAGACCGGTAAAGTTTACTTCCAGTATACGAGTTGTTGGGTGGTTTTTCTGTACATGACAACACTGCACCACCAGCCTGTGCAGATATTACAACGGGACAACCCATTGCCTTGGCTAAGTATCCAATTTCAGTAAGTAGTGCTACATAATATGTGACAATATACAGTATATTGCCTGTTAAACACCCTGGCGGCTCCAGTAAGCATATTTTCGTGACAGTCCAGCAAAACCGGTTTCTTTCTAACTAGCGTAGCTCAAAGAAGCCTGGTTGAGCGCGTGCCTACAAGTTTTAGAGGAGAAGTCTGTGACTTTAAGCAGGTTCATGGCACTCGTGTTAAGAGCTGCATTGAATTTAATGAGCGTTTAGTTGGTTCCATGTGGATAATTTACAAAACATTTCAATTTGCGACCATTAAGCTGACCCCAAGGCTTAGTTTTTCTTAGCGGTGATGAGTGCACGCTTAGCTTATGAGGGTAGGACTTGAATGGATCAATTAACATATGTCTCATCTCATTAAGACTTGTTTCTAGGACTCCTGAAAGTGGTGTCTATTCATCCCGTGTTGTCTTTCTAGACGTAGTATTGAGATGACAGATGTGACTGCTATGACTGAATGATTAGTCTTCTTCACATTCAAGCATGTTCTATAAATCCCTGAGATTTATTCTCTGAGGAGATGAAAAGAAACAAGAACTACATCCACAAATGAAGTCATTCTTAAGCAAAAAATTCTAGCATTGCCAAAACTTTTCCTCTACCGGCCCCCTTTTTCCTTTGGAACCTTCTGAAAAACTCTCATTGGGTATTACATCTTTTCATAAATGTTTGGTTGGCACATTATCATGTCCGCACCTTTATTGGTACTGCTGTAAACTTGTAGGTGACAATGCCTGAACAAAGGGGCCTAAGGGATTTTAAATGGGTCTGAACCAGACCCAGAGAAAAAGTAGGATATATATATACTACTATATATATATATATATATATATATATATATATATATATATGATAAGAATAAAAAGGTCTCAGACAGCAGGGGGTCCCCATGCAAAGATAGAATGATGGCCTCTAATTGCTCGTCATAGAGAATGCTACTGTGTCGGACTGACGTTCCTTGGGCCTACCAGATATGATGATTCTGGGGGCCCACCCTTCAATAACCCCTGGCAAGTAGACCATAGTACTCTTCAAATTTGGATGTATTGTGCTAGACTATTATTGCGATAGGGCCTGAGCCCAATGGATGATCTTCCGGTACTCTGGTGGGCTGGTCTGACACTGGAACCCTCCATATTTTTCTGTAAGGCTCTATTCCTATCTAGTCATGGGAGCATATGTCGTGAGTGTTTCCTGATGTATACCTCTAATATATGCTTCTGACGTATTCCACTCTACAGTCAGCTACCATGGGCCACAATGGTAAAATATATGTATGTTTAGTGGTCATGTAGCTATATATGTTTTTGTAGTGGCATACTGTATGGGAAAGCCCAATTGAAGCATATAAAAGATATAAAGGCATATAAAAGGTAAAAAAAAGATATGACTTTGCATATTACCCCAACAAGGGCCACAGGATTATCTTTTGGTGTTGAATATTTACTTTGATATATAACAGAGAATAAACTTAATCAATAAAATACTAAGAATGTTGGAACTTGGGCCCTCATGAAGGTGCCCCATGGAATTACAAATATCTCTTAGGGTCTCCCTTTCCTGAGGTAATTTGGCAGGAAAATACTATTGATGCCGGTCACTTGGCTTTGTTTGCCCATGGTCTGTGATTGGCTGATTGCCAGGCCAATTTTATGCTGCTCAAGGGGAAGATTTTTCCTTTAGCCTCGCGACAATTCTGATTGGTTGCCGGGGCTAAAAGGAAGTTGACCCAGTGCCCCGGCAACCGTTAATTCATTGGTCTAAAACGGTGGACCTAATGCCTTTAAAAGGTCAATACAGCGCTGGGACCTTGGTCAGACTCCAGTGTCGCAAGTAAGGAGGCAGGACTCATGGCGTTATTAGAAGGGGATCTGATATGTTGTATAGCAGATGGAGTTTATGGCTATTGGTTAATAATATCTTTAATAAAGGGCGTGGCCAAAGTTTATATCGCCATCTAAGTGTCATTTCAGTTATTTATGGGTATGGTCTTCAGATTTACGTATTGCAGCATGGCGGCTCAGTGGTTAACACTTATTTCTTGCAGCGCTGGAGTCCTGGGTTCAAACCCAACTAAGGACAACGTCTGCAAGGAGTTTGTCTGTTCTCCCCATGTTTTCAAGGGTTTCCTCCCACACTCAAAAGACATTCTGATACTTTTATCCACAATTGTGATCATGTACATGAGGCCTAAGTCTAATGAACACCGCCATATTACAGTTCTTTTTTCTATGGAGTCGTACTATAGGTTCCATAGAAGTTCCCGAGCCCTGTACTGCACCTCCACATGCCTCTGATTTCAAATAGAGGTTTTTATTTCGTGTAATGAAAAAATAATTGTAGTTCACTCCATGCGATCCACGTCCGGAGGTCTAATATGTCGTATACAGCTGCTTGTACCTTTGTGCTCTGCGAGCTGTCATAACATTATTATTTCCAATCTGTGGAGCTGTTGCTTTAAGTAAATATTGCAAACTAAGCAAGAGCTGTAAAAAGCAGCTGTAGGTATGGTAGTAAAATGCAGTGCTCAGCAGTCACTCCTAGGAATCGGAGAAGTGTGTCAGGAGCAGGAGAAAGAGCCATGGGGCAGAGAGTAGCATTAAATATTTATCACCGCGCTCCTCGCCCTGACAATGTCCTGTTTATACATCTGTCCTGCTGGAATCCTCTGCTCTTACAAAAACAGCCGGGCAGAAAACCAGAGATAAAATAATATTGTAGTCCCATATCTGGTATTAGGATTTTTTTTTTCTGATACATTTAATTTTTTTTTAACCCCTTGAGGACACAACAATTTTCCGTCATCCAAAAGCCATCATTTTTTAAACAATTTTCCATCAACATAGTTGTATGAGGGCTTGTTCTTTGTGGGACAAGTTGTATATTGCAAAGGCACCATAATGTAGTACGAAATGGTAAAAAATTGATTTGTGGAGGTAAAATGAGAAAAAAGAAAAATATAGTTTATCTTATGTTTTGCTACTTTAAAAAAGATTAGGTTTGGAAGGAAATTCTTTTCATCGCCATATTCTGACACCCAAAACATTTTCTATATTTCCATCTATTGAGCTGTGTAAGTGGCGTAACTTGAAGCCCCTGGGCCCTAATGCAAAATTTGTAATAGGGCCCCATTCCTACATTGTGCCATTTAGAATAGTGGTATATTTTATGTGGCAGAGGGATTTTTGGGACCCCCTATGGTTCAAGGCCCGTAGAGACTGCTATTGCTGCATCCCCTATAGCTATGACCTTGGAAAGAGATCAAAGAAGTTTAATCAACTTTATTGTGGTGAGGGTAACTGGTGGGTCTCCATAGTTCGTGGGCCAGGTGGTGACTGCAACCTCAATAGTGATGCAAGTGCTTATGGGCCCCCCTAAGGCTCCTGGGCCCAGGTGCAACTGCATCGGCTGCACCCCCTCGAGTTATCTACTCTACTTATCTCATATCTATCTATATATTCTAATGGTTAGTGTGAAAGCTATAATTATCTATCTATCTATCTATCTATCTATCTATCTATCTATCTCTATCTATCTATCTATCTATCTACCATATCTATCTATCTATCTATCTATCTATCTATCTATCTATCTATCTATCTATCTATCTATCTATCTACTATCTATCTACCATTATCTATACTTAAAATGTAATTTCTTCTTTATGATTGATGTGAAATGATTTTACATTGCAGATAGATAATGACACATCCCAGGCTCCTAATGCAGTACAGGTCAGAATGTTACTATTCTACAATCCATACATTGCAGCCTTGCTGATATTGTCTGCTGGTCTGTCATTCATCTTATACTGACTACAAACATTACAATCTTCCTCACATGCCAGTTTTGACCAGAAGAATGGCAAGGAATGTGATGAACCTACTTAATTCCATACTTTATAGTATAGTGACATTACCTACTGTTACTAGGTATCAGACACCCCATGCCATATATTTTATTATATCTAATTACTTAGAGAATCTGTCCACCTCCCTTCACTGTCCTGACATGCCTATTTTACTAAATGCGTCCTCTGAATTTACCACGGTGGAGCATCATTTCTCATGATGCCCCCTGCACAGACAATAGGATCCACCCAAGAAATACATAGAAGAAATACAATAATAATACTATAATAATAATAATAGTAATAACCCCCAAATGGCTGTCTGCGGATGGGTTTCTATTCCTTTTGGAGGAGATGTTGTGATTTAGCTTTAACCCCACAGAATATCACTAGGTTACTTAGAAAACCAGATACTGATCTACAGGAAGCTACCTGCCAAAAGGTAGCGCTAGGACGAGTTTTCCGTTTTCCATCAAAGAGAATTTGTTTGGATATTCTTTTCCCAGAATTCTTAGTAGAGTATGTGTGGTCTGTAAGACTCTGCACACCGCAAGGTGGCCTGCAAAGAAAGTCTCCCTAAGGAGACAAACAGCAAACAAAACGTACTCTCAGTTCTACCTGGGTGAGGAACCACCAAACTTGAGGTATGTATGGTGGGTCCTCAGGGGAGTTTCTTCCACCACCTGCCAAGCACTGTTAAGTAGACGCCAAGTGCAGTGCACATGTACTACCTGACTCCAGTCATATGGGGCACACAGGAACTGCATTCTTGTGATTGTTGAGGGTCCCAGTGGTCCAGATTGAGGTTCCTTGGGCCCATCAGCTAAGAACCCCTAGGAAATAGACCATATTATCCTTTATATTTGAGTGTATTCTGTTGGACCATTATTGTGTTAGTGCCTGGGCCCACCATAGGATCTTTTTGTCCTCTGATGGGCCAGTCCTACATTGCAGTGGTCAGATTCCACCTATCCTGTAATTTCTGGAATACCCCTTTAATTTTCTTCTGGTCTACAGCAGGTAGTAAGGAAATCCTCTAGAATTATCCTCATACACTGAATTTAACACATAAACATAACTTGAAGTTCCTTTTCCCCAATACATAATCTGTAAGGGGGTCCTTACCTACCTTGTGCCATTTTGGCTAGGTTCACATTTGTGCCAGGGTCTCCATTGTTTGTGTCCGCTGAGTGACCTGAATGACGGAGATCCGGACCGCTAAAATAGCAGTAATCTGCATTACGCTGAGCCGTATTAACCCATAAATTATACCTCTCATTACCTGTATATGATATGTAGAATTCAGGAGATTTAGTCTGAGACTGAATAGACTACAGGACTGGTGAAGCTTCGGAGACTGTGAGATAAAGCAGATGTAAAGCTCCTGCTCATGGTTCTGCTCACGGTTCTGTTATAGACATTGATTTTTCTTACAATTATAAAGTTGAGGCCTGTGGGCATAGAATAGCTGCTCCTGGTCTATGTAACGCTCTGCTGTGGCCCAGGATTTAGCAGACCGTGGTGGATCTAGGCTTGTATTTGCAAGATGTCAGCCTGGTGACAGGTGAGAAAGACCAGGCTGATGGCAGGAGCAGGAACATGGAGTCTGTAAAATTTGTGTAGATATCCAGTACATTGAGCAGAAACATTTTACTGACAAATAGTAGAATTGAGAGCTTTAAAATGATTTCTTAAAGGGAGTCTGTCACCAGAACCCAGCATAGCAAGCCATATAGGTTACTGTCTCCATTGCTGAGATATCGCCTTTTTTTTGGCAATGTGTAAATTGGCTCTTTAGAGCAATGAGGGCGTACCGCCTACCTCTTAGAAACAAAAACAGCGCCCTCGATGCTCCAAAGAGCTCATTTGCATATTGACAAAAACAGCAATATCTCGTATATCAGTGTATGGAATAAAGACCAACTTTGGACTGTTGCCCATACCTTTGACTATGTATTGGGAAATATTGCCTGGACCCAGGACTCTGTCTTTGGGTTTATTTTTTCACATGTGCTGCTAGATAGATTAGATAGGTAGATTAGATAGAGATTAGATCGATAGATAGATTCGATAAATTAGATAGATAAATAGATTAGATAGATGGATAAATTAGATAGATAGATGATATATAGATGGTGATATTTTCTGTATAGATATTTTTCTTGTAGATTAAAGGGAATCTGTCACCAGGAAACTCAATGTCAAACCAGCCACAGAGCTTTGTAATGGACATTATGCTGAGTATCATCATACCTTTACATATTTCTATCAATGCACTAGTTCCTTCAAAAAGCAGATTTAGAACAGAGGCTCAAGTGCAATGGGGGCTGTGGCAGAGCCTCCAAGGGCTCCATCTCTAGGTTTATGACCCTATTTGTTGAATTCCCGCACATGTGCTTGGCATTTCCTGGCTGGAACCCTTGGAGGTTCTGACATGCCCCAAATGCACTTGAGCCTTATATGCATTTTTCAAGGAAATGGGGCATCAGTTTGACAATCAAAAGGTATGATGGTGCTCAGCATAATGTCCCCTACAATGCAATGTGGCTGGTTTGATATTGGGTTTCCTCATGATAGACTCCCTTTTACAGGCTCATAGACAAGTAGTGTGATGGTATAGATATTTTTTATAAGGATGAAGAATGGGCTTTCCAGTACGTTTGGTGACCCCCTGCTTCTAGCAGCTTTGGTTGAGGCCCAGCTTGGACTATTCTCTACTGATATGCCCGATAACTCCAAGGAGTGCATAAGCAGATATGTCTGGCACTTAAGAGAAAGTTCAGCAGATGGAGGAATATTAAGGGCTTTGTGAAACTCTTGGCCCAGATGAAAGATGAATTGGCTTTTTTCTCGCTGTGAACCTTTTATGTCAGAGTTGAACTGAAGGGCAATGAGGATTTAATCTGGTCACCAACACATGGGATTCGGGAACTTCTCAGCTGCGCTTTCTTTAAGTGGTCTGAAGACTTTCTCTAGGTTTTGGACTTACTGTGTAATAACTTGGGTAATATAGTTCTTGGGTGTTTTAATATACGTGTATTTGCTGATGATGTGATCTATAAAGTCATTACCGTATAGTTTGGGATTGTCTGGAATTTGCATTGTGATCTTGACAAGATGTTGTGCACTATAAAACATATATGAAAAGGTTTAGAAAACCCAATTTTTAATACCCTATCAAGGAATACTTAGTCCTTAGAGGGGTCCATCATCCAGAACCCTCAACTATTAGCCAAAGCAGACAGTAGAAACAACCTTTCCTTGGGGGACCTAAAATGCATTACATGAATAGTTAATTTATAAAGCTATGTCATGCTTCATTCCTCCTGTGGGGGTGCTGTAGGATTATTGCACATCTGCTTTCAGGTTTCCTCATGGATGTATCTAACAAATAGATTGTCTAAGTGTACAGTCAGACAGTGCAACAAACTACCACCTTCCACAAGTAGATGGTAGTTAGGTGGTAGTAGGTGGTCTTAGGTGGGAAATTGTAATCCTAGATTCATACGACCAGAGACATTTTTCTTCGCTGTTTTGCATCTGAGGGGCACAAGTTTTCAAAGATCCCTCATAGATTTGAGTCAATTGAGGAATCCTTGAAAATAGGGTAAAAATAGGACAAGTTTCATTTTTTGACAGTCCATTAAAACGGACCAAGTGGATAAAACATGGTCAAGTGAATAGCCCCATTCACATACATTGAATTTAAGGCAGCTGTTTGACGGCTGTTAAATAAACATCTGACTATAGGAGTCCTACTCATGATGGGTTACAGGGATTGTCCGGGGAGTGTAAATGCACTTACCTGAGCCGATGGATGATGATGATGGACCAGGGGGTTCCAGCCTTATCACAACCCATGGGTCACATGATTGGAAGCAACGCTCTGCCCTGCGTCACTCTGCCCCTTCCCTTTTTCCCCAATCTTACAGGTAATTTATTATAGTAAAGCTAGCCCCCATAGAACAGGTTATTAATTGGTAAAGAGGGAGGGGGGCGGAATGACCCTGGAATTCGGGGCACTACTTCTGGTCACAGGACCCAGGGATCGTGACGAGAATAGAACCCAGGTCCATCATCATCATCATCATTCGGCTGGATCAACTTCTTTAGATGGGCTTTGTATACTGATGGAGTACTATTTATGTGCACGTGTTCTGTTGATGTGCTGCAGCTGTGAGGTGTTGTTTTGTGTATATTGTATATTCCCATGTATTTTGTGCTGATGTTACTTCAATTATTTTGTTGCTGAGTCATGGGGACTTCTCTGATCTAATATTTTCTGGAAAGAGGGCAGCGCAATGATTCTTCCAAATCGGTGGAACGAATTGCCCATTGGCTGTACTGAAGTGGAGTCATTTTGCGCCACTTGAAATACAGCTTTCATACACTGTGACCTCATGCTTGTAACCCGTGGGAGCTCCTATAACAGGAGGGTCTGAGCCTTCAATGGAGTCTGTTCCAACCACTGCAGCCACAGACAGTGCAGAGTGCTGTGCAGTCCAGAAGTGGTGCCCACACTTCACCCAAAAGCCAGTGTTGGATCTTGGCATGCTGTCCTGTCCTGTGCAGCCTGGGTAAGTGGGCCTACTGCCCTGCCTTGGGTGGCCAGCATATGGGAGGGGCCTGTGCAGGCCATAGACTGTGGGAGACTCCTGCCCCATTACATCTCACCCACCTTTTGCCCCAATAGCCTCTCAGGCTCCCACATTTATCGGGGCTGCCATGGTGGTAAGACCATCTCCTACCTAGTGCGCCAGAGGTTCACACTCCGTTACATAACAATTGGTTGCTATTGTTGTATTTTATTACACACACTAGGGCAGATTTACAATTGTTATCTTGGTATAAGTTAGAAACTAGACAGTTATAAAATAAACCAGATTTATCACAGTGGCTGTGCTGCATGCAAATCTGTGCGTCTAGTCTAGGATTCCACCAGCTATTAGTTTTCAACAAAAATGCAACAAAATGTTGACAGTTTTTGTCAAACTGTGTCTTAGCTCTCACCCTCATTGACACATCTCATCGTTTTCAGCTGCCTCCCCCTTTTGGATAAACTGCAGAAGTATCTAAAACTATTGTAATGTGTTGCACGGCATGTACTCCAGTTTTTGGTCCAAATGCACCAGGATTCTGGGACATTTCCATTAGTAATTCTGCCCCATTGCCTTGTTTGGGGCAGACTTAATATAATATAATATATTATTATTATTGTTATCATCATCCTTACCTTTTGCTCTTGGCTCAGCAGTTACAAGTGTTGTGATCTCTGTCATGGTGCTTAGCCTATTGTGTCAGTGTGGCCACCGGTGGTTGTGTTGTTTGCAGTCGTCAGGGTCTTTCTTGCATGTCTCAATAGTATTTGGAACTTGTTTCATGAGAAATTGGACTCTTTAACCAAATATAAGCTACGGTAATGATGTGTGATTGCCCTGTCTTCATTATGGGTTTCTAGACTTCTTGATGATTTCTGTGAATACATTAGTCTATTTGTTGCTTGCCTTGCCAGATTTACATCGGCATCTGGTATATCTGCTCTCCCTGTACACTGCCTCTTCCATGCACTCCGAGTTCTATCCAAACACATAGACACTGGGTTGATAGGTTCTTTGGATTCCTATGAAATTGACACAAGCAGATCTGTTTGTTAAATCGGGAGTGCAGATTGTGAGTTGTGTGTAACAAGCAGGGTAACAAACATAGCAGCTGTTATGGGGCCCACAACTAAGGGGCCCATTTATACTTAGTATGCAAATAATGATAACTATGAATGATGGAAGGAGATGTGGAAAATAAAAATCTCCTCCATTACTTTACTAGGATATCATAATGTCTGCATGTAACATCATTATAATTACTTTGTTCATACACTGTGAAGTCAGAATGTACACAGTGATCTTTTTGTGTGTATTAACTCTCTTCTATGATCTCATTGTCCCTGTATTGTGACATCACTGTTTATTATCCCTGTAGTATGACATCAACATGTACAGTATATTATCCTTGAACTGTGACATCACTGTGTTTATTATCTCTGTACTGTGACATCACTGTGTGCATTACCCTTTTTCTATGACATCATTGTGTTCATTATACCTATACTTTGATATTGCTGTGTGCATTATCCCTTTGATGTGACATCATTGTTTTTATTATCCCTTTACTGTGACAACACAGTTTTTATCCCAGTACTGTGACATCACTATGTTTATTATCTCTGTACTGTGACATCACTGTTTATTATCCCTTTACTGTGACATCACTTTGTACATTATCCCTGTACTGTAACATCACTGTGTATATTATCCCTGTACTGTGATATCACTGTGTTTATTATCCCAGTACTATGACATCACTGTGTACATTATCTGTAGTATAAAATCCTTATCTATGTAAACCCTTTGTGTAAAGGAGACCAAAATAATCATACACTTTTCAAGTTGTGAACTTGCTGCTTAAGGTAGTCATGGTAGAGGGGTCCCCATGACAAGTTTTGCTATGGGACCACATGGTTACTTGTTAAATCCCAGGCCCTGATTCTTTGGCTTCATGAGAAGATGGCAATAATGGTATATAAAGTTTCTTCCTATTTATACCTTACCTTGTACATTATTTTGTTGATTTGCCATGGCTGCCTCATCACGTCTTAATAGTCTTCATCGTGCAATATCCAGCAAATACAGCGATGCCTCAGCCTGTTACTTCCACCACATTAAGTGCGCAGTTAATTAACCCCGCGTTTGGCTATAATAACACCCCCAGGATTTCATAGGAGCTCATCCTGAATTTTAATTTAGTGAGCAGGTATTCGACTCATCACTTTAGCACCTGTCAGTTCTTTTTTTACATCAGCAGTTTCTGCTAGGTATTCTGGTCTATTTTTGCCATCTTCAGGTTTTATCAAAGCCAATGAAAATGAGTCACAGAAAAGATATTTTTTGCTTACCATCTGGTCTCATGTGCAACAATAACACTGTTGGGTGATCAAAAATGTAATTTGCCAAACTTTTGTACCTGCAAAATTAAGGATACCGACACATTTTCTGCTGCTAACCTTGCTGAGATGATTCTGTATCAAAACCCATGAATTTGTCACAAATTTTGCTGCTATGTAAGGTTCTCACAGATATGTCAGGATATTTCCTCTGCATTACATACAGTACTATGCAAAACTATTTTAGGCAAAAAATGCTGCAAATTAAGAATGCTTTCAGAAATAGAAGGGTTAATAGTTTATTTTTGTCAATGCAGAAATAAAAGAATAAAGAAAAGAGAAATGTAAATTCCATCAATATAGTGTGACCTTTGCCCTCCATCAGTTCTCGGTACTTGCAGACAGTTTTTGGCAGAACTGGGCAGGGAGGTTGTTCCCGCCATCTTGGAGAACTAAGCACAGATCTTCTGTATATGTAGGCTTGCTCCAATCCTTCTGTCTCTTAATGCAATCCCAGACAGACTGGATGATGATGAGATCAGGGCTATATCTGTGGGGGCCGGATCATCACTTCCAGGACTCCTCCTCCAAAGGGCAAAGGTCACACCAAATATTGATGGGATTTACATTTCTGTTCGTTCATTAATTTTGCTAACTGACAAATATAAATTATTAACCCTTCTATTTCTGAAAGCATTTTTACTTATAAGCATTTTCCCACACATGCCTAAAGCTTTTGAACAACACTGTATACAGGAGATGGAGCCAAAAGAAGAAGAATCAGTCCACTGTATAGCAGACATGGGATCAAAGTTGCAGTGCTCCCTCTAATTGATCTGAATCCGATGACCCGTCCTAAGGATAGTTCATCAGAATCAAAATGGCCCCCAGCCAGGAAAGCCCATTTAAGGTGTGCCCTATTATCAGGCCAATTGTCAGTAAAAAGTGTTCACAGAAACCCTCATCCCAAAAATTGTCCTGTTTAAATGTCCTTCCGATCAGTCGTCAATTGAGCAGACTCTGATTTGTCGGCTCTTTCCATCTTCCATGCTACATAAAATTGTAAGATTATTGCATCACGCTGCCCTGTGTAAACAGGGATGTGGTACCCACAACACAGTGGTCGCTATAACCCTCATTCCTCCCCCATGTCCTTTCTTTTGGTCTGTGTATACAGCCATTGCAAGCAAGCGTAGATATATCGGTGATCACCACTCAATGGTCCGACACTAGGGCTGTGCAGAGGAACCTTTTCTTGGACACATGGGTTGTCGATGAAGCTCTGGGGATTATCTGCATCATAGACTCATTACAATGATCAGATGAGAAAATACACAACACTTATTACTAATTTTTTCTGGCTCCAAACCTGTAATCCTTGAAGGTCTCATCTCTACATCAGCGAGATCATTGAGTGTCCATTCCCTGCCAAAGAAAAGTTTATATGTGGGTTATCCCTCATATGGAATCGCTCTCTTGAGTTGTCATGGGATATCCACATATGGTATCTTCAGGTCAATTCGGGTTGGGTTTATATTAGCCATTTTCACTAAATCCTGGATTTTGTCTGGCATCCATAATTTTTGCAATCCTGTCTCAATATTGCTATGATAAAAAGCTCTGTTTTTCTTGGTTAGGAGTATTTTTGCATTTTCCACCCTAGTAAGTGTTTACTTAAAGGGAAACTATAATGCTGTTCGGGATCGCTAAACTTCTGTGGTTTAGGGTCCCGCACCTCTGTATCCTATCATTGCTTGCCGATGGTATCCTTATGAATGTAAGCTGGAAGATCCCTGGTGTCCGATGGATAAGTCTGTAGAGAACCCCCCGGCACATGCACATTGCACACAGTGAAGTCAAGGTCAATACACCCCCTCTTTATTGTGCATGTTCTGCACTTTGGGCAGACTCATCTCAACGGACACCAGGGATCTTACACGTTTCATTTCTAAGGATAGCAGCGGTGGGCAGTAGCATGATAGAGTGGTTTGGGACCCTAAAACCCAGCTGCGTGATGGCTTGCTTGTAGTTTAGTGGGCACAAACAGCCTGACAGGTTCTATTGTGAACAAGGTATAAGCTTCTGAATGGTGGGATCCAAATACTGGATCCCCCACTGATCACAGGAATGGGGTTTTCGAGTCACACTATTGCGCATGCGTGCTTCTGCTCCATTGATCTTTGTGGGACTGTCAAAGAGAAGCCAAGTACAGTGCTTGACTATCTTTAGTAGTCTTCTAGAATCAAATGGAAAGGTAGCAAGCAAGTGCAACTATCACCTCACTGTAATTTGAGATCCCTGTTTTTGTGATCTGTGGGGGCCCCTGAAGTTGGCCCCCCACTGTTCAGATACTTGTCGTCTATCCTTTGGATAGGAAATAAGACTAATGTATGGTAAATACAAACCTTTGAATTCAGACATTATTCCAGTGTTCACATACATTACATGGCTGTTTAAAGGGTTGTCTTACCACAGATAACCTTCCATATTAGAGATAAAGGTCCTGGCAACTGTGCAAATAGATAATTTTCTGAGATAAAGTTGTCACTGACTATATATTTTCACTGCATCAAGAACTGCAAGTGAAAGATAGTCCAGCATGGTGACCATTCAATGAGTGGTCTCCAGGTAATACATAGATGGCTTGTTCTGGAACAGGAGTCCCTCTAAAAGAGTGACTCTCCACTATGGCTCTTAGAGGGCACCTCGAGGAGGCGCCCCCCTCTGTCACACCTATATTTGCTAGTAAGGTGCAGTAGAGTAGAATATTAAGAAGATACGCCATACTTACCTTACCCGGGTCACAGCTGAAGCCTGTGATTGGGCCACCATCGGTCACATGGACAAGGTTTATGACGTCATGACGCTCAGTGTGCCCAGGTCACCTCTGAGGCCAATCACCAATCACAGGCCTCAGTGCTGATCCCCAATCACAGGCCTCAGCCTAGATGACATCACAGAAGAGTTCCAGACGTCGTAAGGAGGTCCAAAACAGTCAACACATTGACTTGACTGTTCACTTTCTGCTGACGATATCCCAACCCTTGACAGGCGCCAATGTCATGAGACAATCCGTGTTAGTTACTTTATTTGGTTTTAATGTTATGGCTGACTGGTGTAGAGGACAATTACCTACTATTGCTATTCACTGTGTTTGCTGCGCCATCAGAACAAGGCTGATACTCAAGTTTTTTTCCCCCAAAATTGTTGTCAATATTTATTATGTGACACTATACAGAGATATATCTCATAATACTGAACTGTAGTACTCCATGTTCCACCTTACAGGGAATATCTATCCATAGATAGAGGAACAGAAGACCATGCCGTATGACTGGTCTAGCTAACAAAGGGATATTCCCATCTAACCATTTAAATAAAATGTATTGACATTTTTTTTATTTATTTATTAACAAAGACTGAAATAAATAATTTTTTTTTCTCATCTCCAGTGAAATCTCCCCAAAAGGCCATCTCTTTGAGAATACCACCTCCTTACCCAGACCACATTTTCTTTGACTTTTTCAGTTTTCCATATTAGCCGTCTTCTTTCAGTTGTCCATCTCCCCTAGAAGACCACTTTTTCATGCAATTTTTTTTAGTTTCACTGTATTTTTATTTCCATATTGTAGATTTTTTTTATTCTATTCTCTGTATATAATTATGGCGGCCATATTGCCATGAACTTCTCCTCTGCTGTGTTAACAGCATCTAGTGATATGCTTTACAGCTTAGTCATGGCTGTAGACTGCAATAGAGACTATAGTGAAGGCAGTCTCTGCAGTTGTGGAACTCTTCCACAAGTGAAGGGATGCGCATGCGCAGCCATCGCTCCCTTCACTACAACTGTAAGAAAGGGGATTCATGTTTTTAAGTACAAAGGCAGGTCCCGTTACTCGTATCTATTGGGCATATAAGGCACATGCCATAAATGTCCAGAAAGGAATACCCCTTTAAGTATATTTTCTCAAAAATGATTACTTTTTAAAGCTTATAAACATTAAGGGCTGACGCTCATCTGGTGATTTTCTTATAGCAGAGGTTATGAAAATATTGAAATAAAATGCATATAACACATGGTATCCATGATGACATGACAGCATAAAATAAATACCAGCGCACACATGATTACTTCCTGCTCCGAGCATCGGGGGAATTGCCACGAACTTTGGATGTTTTTCTGCTCGCTCACGGATGGCCTCGCTTCTTCTGGACAGTGTTTCTAAAACAAAGTGGGAATGTATGTCATCAGCTAGCAAAATGTTCTTGTAAATAGAATTAAAGAATTATAGTAAAAGTGACAAGGTAAATGAGAGAGCAGAATTACCCAATACTAAAATCTCCCCAGCACTGTGCAAAAAAGAGAGAACAAAGAAAAAAATTCCATGGTGGTCATAAGCCAACTGGTTCTTATCTGCCATCAGCAACTAATCATAATATATTTGCGGTCTGAATTTTTCCAGAAAGTCTTCCATCAAAGTTTTGCTGTTGTGGGGTCACTGCAAAGTCTTACCCCTATTGCAGGTGGTTGCTGGAAACAGCTGGTGATGGATAAAGTGCAGTGTAAATAATCCCCACAGAATAGCTGGACGTCGTCTGTCATATTCCTTAGTGAGTATGATTCAAATCAGAGAGGAACATCCTTAGTATCTCAGCATCTGAAGATTTTTTTTTTTATTAATATATTTATGAAATACATTCTGTAAAGTTATATAAGCATCTCTGTTTGTACTTTATTTGTATTGATTTTTTTTTTTTGCATTTATTTTTCACATACACTCAGTTTTTTATTTTCTGTTATATTAGTCATTTATTTTAGCTTCTTTATAGTTTATGCATTTGATTTATTTTATTTATATAGACTTTGGATTCTATTTATTGAGTTATATCATTTCTTTATTTTTTATAGATTTTTATTTATTTTTGTATTTATTTATTTTTTACTTATATTATTTTTGTATTTTCTGTTAAATTAGTCATTTATATTTTAGCTTCTTTATAGTTTATGCATTTGATTTATATTATTTATACAGTATAGATATTGGATTCTATTTATTGAGTTATATAAATTCTTTATTTTTATTCATTTTTTATTTTTGTATTTATTTATTTATTTTTCACTTATATTATTTTTTTTATTTTCTGCTAAATTAGTCATTTATTTTAGCTTCTTTATAGTTTATGCATTTGATTTATTTTATTTATATAGACTTTGGATTCTATTTATTGAGTTATATCATTTCTTTATTTTTAATAATTTTTAAAATTTATTTTTGTATTTATTTATTTTTCACTTATATTCAGTTTTTTTTTATTCTTTGCTATATTAGTCATTTATTTTAGCTTCTTTATACTTTATGCATTTGATTTATTTTATTTATATAGATTTTGGATTCTATTTGAGTTATATAATTTCTTTATTTTTTTTAATTGGATTGAATTATTTATTCTCTGATTTTTTTTGCATTTTATTTATGTGATGAGAGTAAAAAACAATGAGGATACTTTACGTGTGACTACTATCATTGATATGGGTTTTCACTTTTTAGCTTTATCTGTCCATCTAATAAATAATATTGATCACTGTATAATATAAGTAAAAATAATTGATCATTTTATTTTGAAGCCTACGTTGGAGTCGGTAATTTTTGCTCCATCCAAAATTGACTCCTAAGTCTGACTCCACAGTCTTAGTTAGAGACTCATATAGATTGTTTACATCCCACAATTCATGTGAACAAATGCTAATACACATCAGGTACAGATTGCGCAGAATAAATAGGCAGTTCTCTTTTGGTTGTTACAATATCACAATTCTCCAGAATATAAATCAGGTAAATGCATCTATATATGCCATCTATATATGCACTGAACGTACCTGAACCTCCAATGACTAGAGCAAGATCCATACTAGATATAACATAGACCACTGAATACAACACAATATCCTGCGGTTAAAGCCACAGGTCCGGTAATTATTGAGCGCTGCCTTTATAAGGATGCTCTCAGCAGAGTTCTCATTATTAAAGGGGTTTTTCAGGTTTTACTAGGGGGAAGAAAGTGAAGTAATAAAAGACAGTCACACAATGCTCTCCTATGGCCACCTGGGTGTAGCTGGTGAATCATATCTACTCTTCCCTGATTGTCATCCTACTTGATCTGGGAAGTCAATGTTAGCTGTGCTGGGTGGGACTTTAAGAGAGGAAGAGCAGGGATGACTACAGCCAAAACTGTGATGACAACCATCATCCACTGGGTAAACCTCAGGGTACAGTTCTCGCCCCTTTCCTCTTCACACTGTACACTGCTGATTTTAGGTGCAACTCATCTAGCTGCTACCTACAGAAGTATTCTGACGACTCTGCAATAGTAGGCCTCATCACAGATGATGATGACAGGGAGTACAGAGAACTGAACCGTTTTTTTGTGGACTGGTGCCACCAGAACCACCTGAAGATTAACGCGGGGAACACCAAGGAGATGGTGGTGGACTTCCGTAAATGCAGATGCCCTCCTAAACCAATGGACATCCCGGGGACGGGCATCGAGATTGTGAACACCTATAAGTACCTGGGTCTGCTCCTTAATAATAAGCTGGACTGGGCAGATCATATGGAGGCCCTGTACAGGAAGGGCCACAGCAGGCTCTACCTGCTTAGGAAGCTGAGAGCCTTTGGAATCCGGGGGGCACTTCTTAGGACTTTCTTCAACTCGGTAGTGGCATCAGCCATCTTCTTTGGAGTGGCCTGCTGGGGGAGCAGTATATCAACCAGGGACAGAAATAAACTTGACAAGCTGATTAGAAGGGCCAGCTCTGTCCTGGGGAGCCCACTGGACCCAGTGCAGGTGGTGGGTGACAGAAGGATACTGTCCGTGGTGAGCTCCATGCAGAAGAAGAAGTCCCATCCCATGCATGAGACTGTGATCGCGCTGAGCAGTACTGTCAGTGACTGACTGCTCCACCCTAGGTGTGAGAAGGAGCGCTATCGGAAGTCTTTCCTCCCCACCGCGGTTAGGCTGTACAACCAACACCGACCTAAGCGGAGATCATTACATACAGAGAACTGAAATATCTCTCTGCCTGTTAAATCCCCCCCCCCCCCTCCTCTGCTACGTCCTATCTGTCTGTCTGCTATTAATGTAATGCCTCTCACCTTGGAACATTCCTGTACATGTTGTATTTGTATCTGCTTATCTTATCTTTGCTGCTGTAACACACTGAATTTCCCCATTGTGGGACTATTAAAGGACTATTATTATTATTATTATTAAACACGGCGTTCTGGTGAATGAATGAGTGATATGGAAAAGCTGAGTGATCTGATTGATGTGCCATTGATTATTGTGGAAAAAATACCATTTAGTCAACACTCAACTCAATCCCAAGGTCCTTAAAGGAGTTTTCCAAGCTAAAAGGATAGGTCATTAATATAAGTGAGGGGTTGAAACCAGACACCCCCACTAATCAGCTACTCTCTAGGATCCTAAAGATAGGTCATCAATATGGGCAGCACGGTGGCTCAGTGGTTAGCCTTGCAGCGCTGGAGTCCTGGGTTCGAATCCTGCCAAGGACAACATCTGCAAGGAGTTTGTATGTTCTCCCTGTGTTTGTGTGGGTTTCCTCCAGGTACTCTGGTTTCCTCCCACACTCCAAAGACATACTGATAAGGAATGTAGATTGTGAGCCCTATATGGGACAGTGACTGTCAATGTCTGTAAAGCGCTGCGGAATATGATAGCGCTATACAAGTAAGCAAAATAATAATAATAATATCCGTGAGGGGTTGACACCAAATATCCCCACCAATCAGCTGATACACAGAGAATTGGTCAGGAAGCAGACAGCTCCATTCTCTGTGTAGTGGCCACACCAGGTTACTGCAGACTATTCAATTGAATAGAAGCTAAACTGCAGTAATCTGGTCTGGCCACTACACAGAGAATAGAGCTGTCTGCTTCTTGATCAATTCTCTGTGTATCAGATGCCCAGAACACCCTGGTACCTCTACTGATCTGATATTGGATAGAACATATATATATATATATATATATAATATACTGTATATTATTTATATAGCACCAACATCTTCTGCAGCTCTTTACACATCTGAATTTTATTTAGCCCATTTAAAACCCCATGTAAGTAAATCTAGTCCCTGACCAGTGCACTCAGCTAGAGCACTAGAATCTCCCATTCTTTTATACTGCTTAGCCAGGATATTATTAGGCCTTCTGGATTAATTTCTATAACTTTTTTTTACTAGCCACTTAATTTTTGCCCTAGAGCAGACTCATAACAGATTCCTGGTGATTTCATGATCCGTCTTATTGAGTGCTGTATATTTAGCAACCTGAAAAGTGGAAGCAGTAATAAGCTCTAAAGACCTGACAGCCAGGTTCCTATACTAACATAATTGTGCAATTTCCTAAAGGGGTATTCTCGCAATAGACACTGCATCGTATGCATGGCCACTGCGCTATTCAGTTCTGTGCGGCTGATGGAAACGAGTACAGCTCTCCATAGAAGTGAATGGAGCGATTGCATTCACTACGGCTGCATTCACACAGAGGACTTGGGGATCCCTGTTCTAGTGATGGCTGGTGTTCCCCGCATTCATACCTTGTGAATAAGCAATAATTACTGTTCATGTGAAAAACCCCCTTAGGCCAGCGTCCCACGTTGCGAAAAAGCCGTGGCGGAAACGGTTGCGGCAAAAAACGTGGCGTTTTACCATACCTGTAAAGTGGATGGGATTCTGTAGAAAAATATCCGCAACGTTAATGCTGCGATTTCAAAAAACGTTGCATTTGTAAATAGCAGCATATCAATTATACCTACGGAAATGCTGGTGTTTTCCGTATAGATAGAATAGGGACAGAAAGTTCTCAGAGGAAAACTCTGTGGACTTTCTGTGAAAATGCTGCAGAAAAAACACAATTCTTTTTCGCCGCACTCTTTTCCGCAGTGCTTTTTAGCTGTGGCTCATTATGTGGGACCTCATCCTTAAAGTATAGCTTAATTTTCAAGAAGGCTTACATAAGAGGTTGTATTTCAATGGATTTGATAGAGAAGGAGCACTGCGGTACTTGAAGACACGGCTTACAATTTTCTTATGACAAATAATTCCCCTGGTTTTTACATTGTTTCATCCATCTACATCATTGGACTGATGTACAGATGTAGCCATCTTCAACTTGAATCCGATAACTTGTTGCACCGTGATAATTGTGATATACAAATATAAGAGATACATTGTTCTGCATGTGAAATAATCGGCTTGTCTTTCTTTTTTAGGTGTCCTGGAGATAACATGACATGAGGCAGCAGGAGTATACTAGTAAGTAAAATGTATGCAAAATGTATGTAAAATATTTACATCCTACTGACATTACCAGTAGTAGAGATGGGTGCACTGATTTGTCATGAATCAAATTTGTTCCGAATTTCCCAAAAATTTCAGATTCCGCCGAAGCCAAAACTAGAGAATTTCATTACGGATAAACCACTGAAAATGGCGGTGTTACTCTCAGTCAGTGAAAGTAGGTCATTGACCTAGTTTGATTGACCAAGAGTAACCTAATCTAAAGTAGCCAATGACAGCTCTAAGATGATCATAGCTGTCATTGGCTGATCTAGATTAGCTTACTCTCAGTCATAGAAACTTGGTCAATGACCGAGAATTACTGGTGGACTTTTTTGAACAAATATTATTATACTATATTATACTATATATTATACTACATGTCCAAAAAGTCCAACAAACAACTTTTCAGGACAATAGTGGCACTTTTCATGTGGACCAAATTTATGCAGATTGAATCGAATCTGATGGCCAATTTGAGCGAATCTGGTTTCCACAAGGGAATTGTGGCCGGGTTTCTGGCAAGTCCCAGACTCTATAAAATTCATGGTCATGTCCATTTTAATTATTAATATTTTCAAAAAAAAATTAATCTTTCATTGTCTAATAAATTCAAATTTGGTTATGTTCATGGGAAACCGCTTTAAGAGAGTTCAGGTTCATAGTAGTGCAGTAGTTTCATTCATTACTGAAATGACTTCATTTGCAAATGAATGAAGGTTTATTTATGGGATATTATTACATGTGACTTTTTAGGTATTTTTTTACATTAATTTTTTCTATGTAAACTTAGTAAAATAGGCAAAGTTATAATTGGTTATTTACACTGTAATGCGAGAGGCTAAGATTAGGATCAACACTTTACATGATGTGGCAGCAGTAGAGCGCAACGTATTATATACTGTGGCTAGTGGTGTTGTATCAGTGTAAATCTAATGATTCTATGGGGTTTTTCCAGTTATTTTATGTAGTATGTTGATCGTGGAGTTAGGATATCTTGTTCTATCTTAAGGCTGTTTACATTTGGTAGAGACGTGCTACTTAACAAAATCCTGATGAATGTAACATAAGGCAAGTGGTAGGAACGAGATGTGATGAAATATAAGCAATAGCCCTTTAAGGCATAGGTTCTTTGTCGGAAACTTGTGTGTACCCCATCACTTCTGGTTAGTGTTCTGCTACCAAATAGGTAGAAGGATAGGTCAGAAAACTCTCGAGAGACCAATATCAACCTACAGATGTATATTTGTAGCCTTTTAAGTGCAAAAATTGGAGAATGAATGAGGATAGCCGCATAAAAACCGCTCATAGATTACAGTGGAGAGATCTGCCACCTCTCTGTTTAGTTTCATATATGTAACTGCCTTAGCTAACCAGACAAAGGTCATGGGACTCACATTCTCCTGATATGTGAGGGTCCCAGGGGTACCACCCCCAAATATTGGAAATTCTTGTCATTACATTAACATAAATGTCTAAAGTAGAAATTATAGTAAATCTGTAAATCTACTCCTAAAATAAATGCAGTATTACATCAGACTCTGAGTTATATGATTCCTCATTTTCCCTTTGTCCAATATTACAACTCTTGTCAGATTCAATCTGGCCCAGGCAAAAGGGTATAGACAGATATCATGGGATCTATAGCAAAAGTGTCAAGTGGGTCACCAAGCCTCCAAAAGAAAATGTTCCTCCTAATTCCCTCCTTTGCCCATGCCCTCTACTCTCTATTGCCTACCGCTCACTATTCCCCCTCCTCTCTCTCTCTCACGCACATACTTCTCAGACTGCTCCCAACGGTTCCCCTCTCTTACACAAACTGCTATAGTTCTTACACTAGGTTTACATTAGCATTCAGGTTTCTGTCCTTTGTTTCTGCTTAGGGACCTGAAAAATGGAAACGCTATCTGCTTAAAAAGCGGTTACACGTGGAATCCCGCGAACCCCATAGACTATAATGGGGTCTTCCGGATTTCTGTCCAGTTTCCGCCAATTTTATAAGGAAACGGCAGAGAGAAAAGTCCTCCTTTTATGCTCGAATGCTAGTGTGAACCTAGAACAAGTTATTTCATTGCCTTCCACTATAGCTCACTGCAACATTCCTCTTCTTCCTCCTTTGGTGCAGGACCTTTGTCATGTGATAGTTCTGTTCTTATAGTTACAATCTTTTTGCAATTTGTACAAAATCTCAGCAAAAATACCACTGTGTTACTGAAATTGACATAGAACTGTTTCAGAAACAAGCAAATCACTATAATTCATGGAATCTTTGCCACAATTTTGCACAAATTACTGCAAAATTGTAAAGCTATCCCATTTGACCCCAGCCCTCAAGCCCACAGACTCCATAGTAGCTGCCTAGCCATGACTTGATCATACTAATAGGACATATAGAAATGGTTGTCGAAATAGGATCGGTCATTTAATATGGATATCTGTTGGCTAAGGGTTTTTGGACAAGGGAAAATGCAGCCTCAGAAGGTGGATCCAAACTGAACAAACATATATTATACGCATGACTAGTGTATATGAGGCCTTTCAGTAACGCTCATATTATAATGTATAAAGAGGCATCTTGATAGGGAGAGTATGGACAGTAAAAATCTAGGCAGGAATATCAGTGATGCATAACATTCTGCATGATGTACAGTCATGGCCAAAAGTTTTGAGAATGATACAAATATTAATTTTTACAAAGTCTACTGCTTCAGTTTTTCTAATGGCAATTTGCATATACTCCAGAATGTTATAAAGAGTGATCAGCTTAACAGCAATTACTTGCAAAGTCAATATTTGCCTAGAAAATGAACTTTATCCCCCAAAACACATTTCAACATCATTGCAGCCCTGCCTTAAAAGGACCACCTAACATCGTTTCAGTGATTGCTCCATTAACACAGGTGTGGGTGTTGATGAGGACAGGGCTGGAGATCAATCTGTCATGATTAAGTAAGAATGACACCACTGGACACTTTAAAAGGAGGCTGGTGCTTGCCATCATTGTTTCTCTTCTGTTAACCATGGTTATCTCTAAAGAAACACGTGCAGTCATCATTGCACTGCACAAAAATGGCCTAACTGGGAAGAGTATTGCAGCTAGAAAGATTGCACCTCAGTCAACAATCTATCGCATCATCAAGAACTTCAAGGAGAGAGGTTCCATGGGTGCCAAAAAGGCTCCAGGGCGCCCAAGAAAGACCAGCAAGCGGCAGGACCATCTCTTAAAAGTGTTTCAGCTGCGGGATCGGGCTACCAGCAGTGCAGAGCTTGCTGAGGAATGGCAGCAGGCAGGTGTGAGTGCATCTGCACGCACTGTGAGGCGGAGACTCTTGGAGCAAGGCCTGGTCTCAAGGAGGGCAGCAAAGAAGCCACTTCTCTCCAGAAAAAACATCAGGGACAGACTGATATTCTGCAAAAGGTACAGGGAGTGGACTGCTGAGGACTGGGGTAAAGTCATTTTCTCTGATGAATCCCCTTTTCGATTGTTTGGAACATCTGGAAAACAGCTTATTCGGAGAAGAAGAGGTGAGCGCTACCACCAGTCTTGTCTCATGCCAACTGTAAAGCATCCTGAAACCATTCATGTGTGGGGTTGCTTCTCAGCCAAGGGAATCGGCTCTCTCACAGTCTTGCCTAAAAACACAGCCATGAATAAAGAATGGTACCAGAATGTCCTCCAAGAGCAACTTCTCCCAACCGTCCAAGAACAGTTTGGCGCTCAACAATGCCTTTTCCAGCATGATGGAGCACCTTGCCATAAAGCAAAGGTGATAACTAAATGGCTCAGGGAAAAAAACATAGAGATTTTGGGTCCATGGAACGGAAACTCCCCAGATCTTAATCCCATTGAGAACTTGTGGTCAATCATCAAGAGACGGGTGGACAAACAAAAACCAACAAATTCAGACAAAATTAAAGCATTGATTCTGCAAGAATGGACTGCTATCAGTCAGGATTTGGTCCAGAAGTTGATTGAGAGCATGCCAGGGAGAATTGCAGAGGTCCTGAAGAAGAAGGGTCAACACTGCAAATATTGACTTGCTGCATTAACTCATTCTAACTGTCAATATAAGCTTCTGTTACTCATAATATGAATGCAATTCTATTTCTGTATGTGATAAAAACATCTGACAAACACACATAAAAACCAGAGGGCAGCAGATCATGTGAAAATATAATATTTGTGTCATTCTCAAAACTTTTGGCCATGACTGTACATCAAGGAACCCTCTAAGAGATCACGCGATCATGTAGGTCATATTCCGTGGACCATCCATACCATCTCTCGCCGGTGAAGGACAGTTTTATCTAATAAAAAAAAATTGCCTGAACAGACCGCGGCTGAGTCCTGCTAATGTGTAATGTAACATATTGAGTTAGGGCCAAAATGTGCATGCTGCAAGAAATCCCCAGTCACCATTACAATTATACAACCCTTTGGGCTATATTAAAAGCCCTCAAATTAATGGGCTGCATCCTCATCTGATGAAGAGCTTTTAATGTAGCCCGAAAAGTTATGAGATTGTAGTGTTCCTGGGAGGATTGGATGTGAGATTTTCTACATTACCTTCGCTGTTACCCTTTCACTATGTTCTACAGCCTTAAAGTTCTGGTATTTTTATTTCAAGTCATAAAAATATTTTATCTCTTATCTCCTGTGGTTAAGCCGAGGCCCACTAAAAGTTTACATCTATGTGGTTAATATGAAGGAGGAAGCATTGTAAGAGCTTGGAAGACCATGAATACATTTCAGGTACTCTCAGCCTAAAATCAAAGTGTTTATTGGATTATAAAATAAACTCGATAATAATAATTTTGTGTCTAGTCTGCATATATTGGGTCTATTCCATCCTATGATGGTTCTTCTAAATGAATTACTTGAGTAGGCAGGCTCTTCCTGGTGTGTATTTGCCTCTACAATGTTTTTTTGCTGATCTAATCAGATTACTCCCCATCTCTGCCGACCCCTCCCTTCTGACTACATGCAGCCACCAATTGTGCAAGTTCTCCCACTTAAAAAGATGAGGCCGGCCTGTAATTGTCATCATAGGTAGACCTCAACTATGAGAGACAAAATGAGAAAACAAATCCAGAAAATCACATTGTCTGATTTTTAAAGAATTTATTTGCAAATTATGGTGGAATATAAGTATTTGGTCACCTACAAACAAGTAAGATTTCTGGCTCTCACAGACCTGTAACTTCTTCTTTAAGAGGCTCCTCTGTCCTCCACTCATTACCTGTAGTAATGGCTCCTGTGTGACATTGTTATCAGTATAAAAGACACCTGTCCACAACCTCAAACAGTCACACTCCAAACTCCACTATGGTGAAGACCAAAGAGCTGTGGAAGGACCAGAAACAAAATTGTAGACCTGTACCAGGCTGGGAAGACTGAATCTGCAATCGGCAAGCAGCTTGGTGTGAAGAAATCCACTGTGGGAGCAATAATTAGAAAATGGAAGACATACAAGACCACTGATAATCTCCCTCCATCAGGGGCTCCACGCAAGATCTCACCCTGTGGGGTCAAAAAGATCACAAAAACAGTGAGCAAAAATCCCAGAACCACACGGGGGGACCTAGTGAATGACCTGCAGAAAGCTGGGACTAACGTAACAAAGGCTACCGTCAGTAACACACTACGCCGCCAGGGACTCAGATCCTGCAGTGCCAGACGTGTACCCCTGCTTAAGCCAGTACATATCCGGGCCCGTCTGAAGTTTGCTAGAGAGCATTTGGATGTTCCAGAAGAGTATTGGGAGAATGTCATATGGTCAGATGAAACCAAAGTAGAACTGTTTGGTAGAAACACAACTCGTCGTGTTTAGAGGAGAGTGAATGCTGAGTTGCATCCAAAGAACCTTGTGAGGACTTACAGAAAACGTTTGACCTCTGTCATTGCCAACAAAGGATATATAACAAAGTATTCAGATGAACTTTTGTTATTGACCAAATACTTATTTTCCACCATAATTTGCAAAAAAATTCTTTAAAAATCAGACAATGTGATTTTCTGGATTTGTTTTCTCATTTTGTCTCTCATAGTTGAGGTCTACCTATGATGACAATTACAGGCCGGCCTCAACTTTTTAAGTGGGAGAACTTGCACAATTGGTGGCTGACTAAATACTTTTTTTCCCCACTGTACATGCATGCTTGGCCAAGCGTACACGTATTTTTACCAAAGTAAAGCAGAATAACCTCCTATCAGACACCTCTGGCGGCAGCTTATCAGGACTTGACATATTAGTTTCAACATGAAGAGTTGCCGATCCCTCTTTCCCCAACCTCAGCTATCGGGGATAGTCAAGAGTCTTCGGACTCTGCCAAACACATTGGAGCAGATTTATTAAGACTGATATTTCGTACAACAATCTTAATAAATGGCCTGACAGGCACAAGACATGTCTGATTTATGAAGAGGCTCCGTTCCTGTACCAGAATGGAAATCTACACCAGTCAGTAACTAGTGTAGATTTCCTGTATAGCTCACACCAGAAAACTGGCGTGAGTTATAATAAATCTATCAGGCCAAGGTATCCCTGGCCCATCTCCAATATTTGTGAAAGCGTCACATTGCAAGAAAGGGCCCCACATTATCACACCTGAAAACTGGCACAATGGGATAATAATTTCTCCCCCATTGAATTTTTGACTGGTCCTGCTTTTTTGCCTCATTTTTAGGAGACTGGGGTAAGTTTATGGAGAGCCTATAGACAGGGAAAGGAAAATACAGGCTCCCCATTCTCCTAACAATATATATATATATATATTGTGGGGGAGGTAGCTTGGTAGCAGCAATAGTGCGGACCCAACTAGTCAGAGACAGGGACACGAAGTCTGGTGCCCTGCTCGTCTAAGCACTAACGAAACAGTAAAAACTAACTATAGGTGTAGCTTACTATCAACCACATGAACTAAATAAAGTAGCACAGTACCAGACTCTCAGTGTTTCAGGACAGATCCAGACGCCTCCTCTCGCTCCCAGGATCTGCCCTGAAGTGAAGGCTTTGCAGCCTTTTATGGCCTGTAACGAGCCTGGGACCTACACCTAGGGCTGAGGCCTACTCAAGACCCGCCCTGGACCAGACGTATGTCAGAAACCTGGGGGAGATATACCGTGATTCCAGCACTCTGTCTGTCACCTTCTCACAATATATATATATAATTGTTGTTTGTACAATGGTCAACTATCAGTAGCAATAATTTGCCCATGTTGCAATATTTTATGCATATAATGCCATGTATTGGTAGAAATATAAATAATTCATGTTTGATCATTTTTCCATCGCTTCATGTTCATGCTGTTACTGTCACCTTCGAGCCATCCTATCTTTTTACAGGGTTCTATCTAGAGCAGATCACTGGTCCGCCTAATATTCCAGTAGCTCTCCTTTATAAATTTTACCATGGATGTAACTACCAGGGTAGTACACGTTGCAGCTACTATGGGAACCAACAATTATGGGGCCCATTTCCACTGAGACCTAGGGCGCAATTAGTGAAAACTATGGATGATGGAAGGAGATGTGGAAAACTGAATGCACCCCCATTACTTTACTGAGCTGTCATAATACCTGCATGTGACATCATTCTAATTACTTTCTTCATTTGTTGTGATGTCACAGTGTACACAGTGAACTTTTTGTGTGTGCAGTATTTTTGTGCATTGTCTTTGTACTGAGACATCACTGTTACAGATTTACTACTGTGGTTGTGACTAGACAATGGCGTAAATGTAGTGCATCTTTGACTTAACTAGTTTGGGCTAACATTTTTAGAACTGATAGACATGTCACTGGGATAGATTTCAATTCTGGTGCATGGACGTGTGCTTGATTTATTAAGAGGCTGGAGAGGTCATAGCAAATGCCAATCTTGTTAAATCCCCCCCCCCCACTGTGTGCATTATCCTGGTACTGTGACATCACTGTGTGCATTATCCCTGTATTGTGACATCACTGTGTGCATTATCCCTGTATTGTGACATCACTGTGTGTATTATCCCTGTACTGTGACATCACTGTGTGCATTATCCTGGTATTGTGACATCACTGTGTATATTATCCCTGTATTGTGACATCACTGTGTATATTATCCCTGTATTGTGACATCACTGTGTGTATTATCTCTGTACTGTGACATCACTGTGGGCTTTATCTCTATACCGTGACACCACTGTGTTCATTATCTCTGTACTGTGACATCACTGTGGGTGTTATCTTTATACCTTGACATCACTGTGTGTATTATCCCTATGTTGTGATATCACTGTGTACATTAACCCTGTCCTGTGACATCCCTATGTGTGTTACTGCTGTGTGTAAAAGAGACCAAAATAATTGTACACTTCTCAATTTCTGAACATGCTGTTTAAGGTGATGATGCTAGAGTGGGGTCCAATGACAACTTTTGCCATGGGGTGTCATGGTTACTTGTTACACCCCTAAATTTTACATTCTGCAGATCAAAACTTTTAGCAGATTTTTCACTTGTGGACCTCTTTTGTATCCTCCTGGCATTTTGCAGCTGCCTCCTGGCATTGGGCATTGCTGCTGAGCTTACTGGTAACCAGTACATCCCAGTCCTTCTCTTCTCTATACTTACTCTGTTATTTACAGTGGAATCTCATTATACACCCTTATTGCACCCTCGGAAACAAATAAAGGCAATTGGCTGCCATGCATGAGCTGAGCTAACTTTTCGGCTCTTCTTTATACACTATTAGACGCAGACATGTTTGGGCATATGTATGCTATTCATTACTTGTTTGCATGTAACCCTAAAGTGTTGCATTGCACATATTTGCTAATATTCTTGTTTCTTAAAGGGATTTTTCTATTTGTGATATTTTAATCCATTTTTATGTTGGGCAGATTTCCTATTGCAGCGCCATGTATACTGTATATAAAACAATGGAGACCGAAATACCAAAAGACAGATCCATATTTCAGCCTCTATTGTCTTATAATCCAGTTGAGTTTTGCTTCTCTCTAGTGGGCATTTTTGGAATGTTAAAGTGGTTGTAAGGCTATGGCCCCACGTTGCTGAAACGCAGCTTTTTTTGTTGCAGATTTTCTTGAGTTTTTTGAGCCAAAGCCAAGAATGGCTACAAAAGGAAGGGAAATATCTAGGAAGTTCTTATACTTCTACCTTCTGCTCAATCCACTCCTGGCTTTGGCTCAAAAAACCACAACAAAATCTGCAACAAAAAGAGCAGCGTTTCCGCAACGTGGGGCTTTAGCCTAAAGGATTAGAAAAACCTTGGATGCTTTCTTCTAGAAACAGCGCCACAACTTTAGTCTGAGGCCCCACGTTGCTGAAACACAGTTTTTTTTTTTGTTGTTGCAGATTTTGCTCCAATTTTTTTGAGCCAAAAAACTGTATAATATAATCAATGTGTTGGGTGTCAACTCTTTTGAAAAGTGGCAAGCAGGGCACAATATGGGAAATCTCAAAAAAAAAAATTAATTTGTTAACAAAAATTGTGGATTTTGATGTCTTGCACGCCAGAAAATTGATTCCCAAGTCATGATAAATCGGTCCCATTGTTACAAAAATAAAATCATCACTAGAAACATTTTTTGCAATATTTTTTAAAATAGTATATGTGTGTGAACAAACCCTTATTGCAAATTTCTAAAGCCTAAAGCCCAACCCCAAAATGAGTTGTAATAATTCTTCCAAAAAAGAGATATATGTCTATTCATGCCTTATGCCATCTGCTTTAAGAAATCCCAGGGGGTGTGGTGGTGGTGGTGGGGGGGAGCATTGACATTCTTGTCATGTAAATATTGAGACTGCAGACATGGCAGCTTTATGTCACTGTCAGGCCGGGGATACATGTGTGTGTCTGATGTTTATCACCGAGGCTGAAAGACACTAATACAAGTTACAACAATAAACACCAGACAGTTGCACTTTAGTCGTGAGACTGATGTGACAGGTTTGGAGTGCTGCCTTAAACCGGCCACCTGGCAGCGGGGGCCTATAATCTGTGGCCTGACTTTAACCTCGAGAGCCTGAGAGCATAACCCCAGAAGCTGTCACATGTGACCCATGCCTTGTGAAAGGAAAGGTTACTTTGCTGGGATGCATGAACTCTTGCTCCTTTCCAATGGGGTCAAATGCCAATTATTTCTATGCAACCTTTAGGATCACACTTGGTATTCTATAGCAGGGACCTCTCGGTGGTTCATGGTCATTTTATGCATACATTATAGTTTAAATCTATAGATTCCTAGTCAACCGGTCACCTACATATGTAGCAGAGTTGAGTGTGTTAGATGATCATAGTATCATGCTGATCATAGTATCACAATAGTATCACAATATGCAGTTTTATATGAAATTTCGATGATATCCAACGTACACATAGACTAATAATTCAGATGATTACATAGTCAGTTCTGCTACATCTTTATAGATGTCTGCAAGTGATTTTAGGGCATTATTGTCATCGCATCATCATACTGAAAAGGCTCGCCCTTTTAAAGTAGGTTGCACCAGTGTGTCGTAAACTTTGGCCAAAAAAAGTTGGAACAAATTTGTAGCAAAATTTGCAACTTTTCTCTTTGCTCTACAAGTTTGGAAAGTGATGAGAAAAGTGGGCATGATCTCCAAGGGGGCGTAGGACAGTCTACATTTATAAAGAGAAATAGGTTTTGACAACATTTTTGCTTAAATTCATGATCTATATTACACTAGGTTCACACTAGAATCACTTCTCCATTGTTCAGGTCCATCAGGGGACCTCATCAGAGAGGCGGACCTCTAATACAGCGGTTACCTGTTTTACTCCTCATGTGCACACACTATAACATTGATACAGCTGTAGCCAAGTTTAACATGACTTTTAACACGTTAAAGAGGACCTTTCACCACCTCCAAGAAGTCCAGCTCTTTGCATTATTTAATAGGCTCCACTGATTTTGGCACAGTTGGATTTTTTTCTCTAGCCCCCACCATTCCTGATCAATCAATGCTGTTAGTTTTGGTGCCTGATATGTTATTTAGGCTCTGTACTGTCAGGTGGCGGTGTCAGGCAGGAGTAGAAAAGGGGTGTGATTCTGAGATCTGACACTGGCTGCCTCTGATTGGAGCTCTGAATCACACCCCCTGCCTGACAACGCCCTTCTGACATTAAAGAGCTTAAAAAGCACATCAGACACCAAAACTGACTGTGCTTATTGCTCGGGAATGGTGGGGGCTAGAGAAAACATTCCAACTGCGCTGGAATCAGTGGAGCAGCGACTATTAACAGATGGTAAGAACTTGAATTGTGGAAATGGTGAAAGGTCCTCTTTAAGTAAACAGTTGCTAATCACTTTAAGGCTAAGGCTCCATGTTGCGGAACGCAGCTAAAAAACACTGCTGAAAAAAATGCAGCTTTAACGCATTTTTCATTGCATTTTTTGTTGCGTTTTTGAAAATGCTGCTTTTCCGCAGTGATTCTGGGATTAGCCAGAATCTCGTTCACTTTGCTTGTACTGTAAATGCAGCGTTTTTTCTGCTTTGTGGGGCCTAAGCCTAACTCTACATTTTCCCATTGCCTTCAATGGCTTTTGTTGCGAGTTGTCACGCTGCAACAAGTTATCAGACTCAAGTTTAAGATGGCTACATCTGCATGTGCATAGTTTTTTTTTGAAAGGAGATGTACACTTTAAAGGCAATCTGTCACCAGGATGAAGCATATGAAACCGGCAACATAGTTAGACAGGTGAATGTAACGCTTTTTACCCACGAAAATCTGTGCTATAGTCGAGATATTAATTTATTTCAGAATATGCAAATGAGAAATCTGGAGCACCTTGGGCGGATCCATTGCTCCATACTGCTACACAAACACTGCTCTAATAGGGAGCTATGCTGAAATTTCACCTGGCCCTGCCACACAAACAAGGGATAGAGGAAGGAGGGCGTACTAGAGCAGTGCGGGGTGTAGCTGTTTGGGGTAACGGAGCTGCCTTCGATGCTCCAGAATTCTCATTTGCATATTCTGAAATAAATTAATATCTCGACTATAGCACAGATTTTCATGGGGAAAAAAGCGTTACATTCACCTGTCTAACTATGTTGCTGGTTTCATAAATTAGTATTTTCATTAAGAAAAAACCATTACATTCAGGTGAGCCAGACCTATCTAACTGTACGCCTAATTTAATACTCTTCGCCCTGGTGACAGACTCCCTTTAAAGGACAACTCCACCATCCAATGTATGACATACATTATCAATTCTCGCACACCCAGCCCGTATAGTTGGCAGCCTCACTACAGTATATAATACTAGTAGTATATACAGATTCCTGATCCTTATGTTCCCATATTGATGCTTGCTATTCATTGGTGGGGGAACGCTGGGCACAACCATTATGGCGGCTGCAGCACGTATAATGAACAGAAGAAGCCGACTGAAGGACTCATACTAGTGATTTTGGGATTCTAAGGGACTATCCTGTCTAATTTTGTGTATTACAAGCACATCTCTATTTATAGGATCGACTTCCTTCTTGCTCGCCCAACAATTGATTATAAATGTCTCCTTCGAGGCTCCCATCACTATCAGAGGCGATACAATGCGGTGTCATTACATTCACGGATCCCCCTCCTCTCTGCTTACGCTCTTATGATTCCACAGCCCATTTTCTTTCCTATCCTCTCAGCGCTTTCAGTCTGTAGGGGACGGCTTCTTCCTTATTACTAGCCAGCAGGGGGGCCCATGTTTCCTTGTTTTGAAGCTGTGGGACATTTGTTATACCCTGTTTACAGCCAGCAGGTGTCCCTCCCCCCCTTCTACCTTATTGCATGCTTCTTTAATCAGCGCTTGGGGGGGGGGAGGAATCGGAAATAATCTTAATTAAATGTTTTCTGTTCTGAAACAAGGAGATTCTGTATTTGAATATGAGGCGGCGTACCGGATAACAAAAGGCAAAGACAAATATTTACCCAAGAACAAAAAAGAAGTGTGATGAGGCTGACGCTCCATTGGGTTATTTTTGTTCTCGCGGTTGAGATGTTTAACACTGTTAGATAATTGCTAGGACTCCTATAGAGGAGACAATTTCCCTTCTCCAGCTCAGTGTGGCTGGAAACTATTATAGAAATGATATCAACAGTCAATCAGGAAGAACAGTCAGGACGTATATTGTATCGTGGCCCCTCGCCGCCTATTATCGCACCATTCTGTCTATAATGAGTGGCCCCCGTGAAGTCGGACGCTTTATGAATTGTAGCCATTTCTGGGGGTATGCATTCTGGAGATCTGCAGATGGAGTAGAATTTATTGACATGTGCAGACCTTCATGAGCAAGAAGACTTTTTGGTACAATCTTAATGGTTACCATTAAAATCATTAGAAATTAGAAAGAGAATGTATCACCAAAAATGGCCTATTTTTAAAATTATTATTATTATTTTGCTTACTCATATTCTGCAGCGCTTTACAGATACTGTCATCAAAATCAAGTTTTTATGTTAAACAATTTTTTAAAAATTTTAGATTTTTTTATTTTCATGCCATTATCTATATTTAAAGATAAGTACTATATCCTGCAAATACATCACAGATAGGATTACAATAAAAGATATCACCTCTACAGATAACAACACCTCTATAGATAACACCACATAAGGAATCTTCAGAAGTTCGACCATCCTTAGTCGTAATGGCCATCAGATTTGATTTGATCAGATTTCTGCTTAGTAGAACCAAAACCCAGGATTATTTTATGCTGTTTAAAACTAAAAAATGATCCCTTTATGGTAACAGATACTTGTGGGTTTTTATAGACTCTTTCACACACTGACTCCTATCTCTCTCTAAAACCTCTTGATTTATTGTAAATTGAACTTTAAATATGTTCAGTTCTTCTCACTATAAAACGCACTCTTATCCACCATCTTTCTGTATTCTGTGATTTACTATCCCTCATGTCTGACATCCTCTCTCCTATCTGTATGCCCACAAAACAGCAGAATTTCCTGGTTGAGCTGTTTTATGGCCATGTCCATACTAGCCAACTTTTGCAGAGAGCCATGAAGCAGAATGGCATGGGAAGCCCACCGCAAAAATATTTGGGTGAGACCATGCCCCTACAGACAAAACCTCTTTTTAGTGATGTGAGCATGACATGTGCCGGTCACACCCTGACTTTGGGAGAGAACTGGGACATAAAATGGCCACATCACATGCCAGGCCCAAGAGTCTTGCCTGCTCTTCCAGGAGTCCAGGAGGTCACCACAGCTTTCGAGAGTCTCCTGGTTGCTCCATGTGAGTTGTGAAGTATGGTTATGACTTATCCATCAGTGACTCACACCTATAGTCCCTCATGATTGGCTGTGCTAGAAGGAGGACTACCTACAAGGCATTATGGAGAAGACCACCAAGCCACTTCACGAGGTCATGTGATCCCTCTTCTCCGCTATCTTCTGATCTGTGCCTGATGCCATTTTGGGCAATTCATGCAGCACTAAAACTTTTAGGAAATTCAGAACAAATTCAATATGTTCCTAATTGATTCAGTGATCTCTACCAAAACTCGTTACAATATTGGTGCTCAGCAAGGGGTTGGTCTGTCCAATTAGCAGAATTGTGAATACAGCTCTGGATTGTAATACCTATGGATACGCAGTAATGAACGCAGTATTACCAATCTTTCTATGTAGTTGATATCTCTATGTAAACTATAGAATGATGTTGAACATATGTTTTATGGCTTTCTATACTGTTTACGCTTCCTAGGCAACATCTGGACGTGGGTCTCCTTCCCATTTACGAAAATACTGTGCGAATAACATAAAGCACGCGCCACACCATAAACAAATGAGTGTAAATATTTTGTGCACAGAAACAATTTTGCGTTGTGTATTATAAATTCTGTGACACTCATAATTCATAAATCATCGACATAACCGCGTTCATGCACATGGGCCGAGACAGCTTCATTAGCATTGTTTCGTTCTGCTTTTTTACATCTGTATTACAGTCTACTCCATCATACACCCCACGCATACAAATAAGATGCTCACTGTGCCTACAAGCACAATAAAAGCTGTTATTTTATTACTTAGGGGTTGGTATAAACCAGAATCCAAAGGCAACGGGCCTTTACAATTATATCAAATTGAAGGTCATATGTTGATAAAGGTGTTAAAATAAGCAAAATGCCCTTCTTTATTGTACTTGAAATATTGAGATGAATGGTAATTAAGCAAAGTCTAGACAGGGTGAATTACGCTTGAACTGCCCCCCGGAGAAGACTGCGGATTTGTTTTCCATGGTAAAGATAAAATGTTTTTGTTCTTTCAACAGATACATTTGTGTAGATAATAAAATCGGTAATTGAAATCTAATCACCTTTTATGGTGCGCGGTCAGACGGCACCTCGGAGCAAGGTTAACGCTCTCATAGTACATCAACACTTAAGATATAAGCAATTTTCCTGATGGAGAAGGAAGCACTTTAATCCTTTGCATGGCTTGTATAGGCTAACATCATGTATTGTCTATAAATCGCGCAGAGCCGTCTGTAGAATCAATATGGACATTTACCTGTTAGGGATACAAAATCTCATTTGTGTTTTCTCATTTATGTTGAGATCCAATCTCTCAAAATTCAGATGAAATAACGTTTGCGACTTCCAATCCATTTTTCTGTTCCGTCACAGCGATGCTAAAGATGGATCTGTCCAATGATGGACACCAATGGAGCCCAAAAGATCACATTTACTATATTGGGATCTGTTATGGTGCCTCCATGCAGGACAGTTTCATCCAGGATTTTTAATGGAATCTTTGCCTGTAGAGTTGGGCGAATCAGTTTGTAACAAGCCGGGTTTGTCCTGAATATTCCAAATTGTTAGTTTTTTTATGAAACCGAACAAATGGAGATTTGTCTCAGACTAACTAAAATGGCCACAGCATTAGGAGGCCCAGGGGAGGGGGAAAAAATAAAAAAAACATTCACACTCACCTTCCATTACCTATTTGGGGATGGGTGCTGCAGGGAGACCCAAAGAGGTAAGGAGAGGTGAGTATGAATGTTTGTTTTTTTTATTATTTTTTACACCATACCAGAGTATAATAATGTCATTTTTCACTTTGACATAACTTAGACTGTGTTTGCCTTAGAGAGCTAGAAATTGGATAGATGGGTTCCTAGGAGCCCTGACAGTATTCTACGCTATGTTTTATAGATAGGTTCCTAGGAGCCCTGACAGTGTTCTACACTATGTTTTATAGATAGGTTCCTAGGAGTCCTGACAGTGTTCTACACTATGTTTTATAGATAGGTTCTTAAGAGCCCTGACAGTGTTCTACAGCTATGTTTTATATATAGGTTCCTAGGAGCCCTGACAGTGTTCTACACTGTTTTATATATAGGTTCCTAGGAGCCCTAAGAGTATTCTACACTATGTTTTATAGATAGGTTCCTAGGAACCCTAAGAGTGTTCTATACTATGTTTTATAGATAGGTTCCTAGGAGCCCTGACAGTGTTCTACACTATGTTTTATATATAGGTTCCTAGGAGCCCTGACAGTGTTCTACACTGTTTTATAGATAGGTTCCTAGGAGCCCTAAGAGTATTCTACACTATGTTTTATAGATAGGTTCCTAGGAGTCCTGACAGTGTTCTACGCTATGTTTTATAGATAGGTTCCTAGGAGCCCTAAGAGTATTCTACACTATGTTTTAAGTCAATTTAAAGTGTGGTTCCTGATCGATGGGAGGCAGAGACCCATGCAGAACAGTGATAAAATAAGTATGGGGATTCCATGGCTGATCCAGCCGCAGACCCCACAGCACAAGACACTCTTCTGTTTAGCCACATTTTTCTGAGTAAAAGCCACGATGGAAAGTAAAACTCTGCTTCAGCCATCTGCCACAGAAAGCACAAAGTTGGAAGGAATCTGAGGCAGAAGTCTACCTCGAATTTCTCTTCACTTTGCCCAATGTGAACCTGGCTTAAAATAAGTGTTAAAAGGATTTTCAGTGATATAGATACAGTAATGATGAGCTATCTTTAGGATAGGTCATTTATAACAGGTTAGTGGGAGTCCAACTCACAGTACCCCAACCAGTCAGCTGATATTGGGAACCATGGCTGTCAGAACTAGCAAAGTATATGAAGCTACAGTGTGTGGTGGCCATTCCTAATTTCTGAAGTTCACCTCCCATTTACAGTAAGTGGATGGGAACTGAACAACAATGACCTGGCAATATATAAATTCTAGAAAACCCCTTTAAATTCCCCTGCAGCACCATTACCGGGAATATTAAACATTGCACAATCCTCATTGAAATTAATGGGCTATTTGTGTAATGCGTGGGCATGACAGGTCCTCTAGATAAAAACGTTCTTTGTAGCTGCTTTTCAGTTCTGGTGAATAGATGAAGATCCTGGACAGCGGACTCCATTTATTAACTCAATATAATAGCTTGTCAGAGGAAGATGCAGGTGCATCCACATATGTTTAGTATTAGTATTACAAGGCAACCATTGAAGTCAATACATGGTCGCCTGGAATTCTCCAGAGTTCTAGATGCTTTTTGCAGTGAATAATATGGGGGGTCCTGACTTAGATCACTTCTGAGTCATCCATTTACACTATAAGGGCATATGGGTTTGTCCTTGGTCAACAATCTCTTTAATGCACATTATATTCTTATTGTCCTCTCCCTTGGAAAAAGTGGATTCCGAAATTCTGAAGTTTATGTAGAAAGTGGGTCACGGTCATGGTCGCACTGCCCCATTACTAGTGTTATATTACAGACTTACTAGTTTTCAAATATTAGTTAAAGGGGAGGGACTCTTTAAAGAACCCTTTTTTTTTTTTTTTTAAGGAAAGCTTTAGTGCCATCTGGCCTTGGCCACCAATGTCCTTTCTTGCCCATCACTGCTGTCCCCAGGACTATGCTTCTGTCTCTGCCTGTAGAATGCATGTACTGTCTTTTAATAAGTAGTTTTACCCTGTAACCTGTTCCCAGACTATCCCCTGCATCTGGGAGCTATTAAAGGCACCTTCCCAGACTGGGAGATGCCTGAGCAATAGTGTTCCGAGCCTGTCTAGCTCTAGTGAAGATGTTCCAGCTTGCTTTGTAGTCTGACCTCCTAGGTTTGACCTCTGCTTTATTCCCTGGCTTCATATGTGTGCAGCCTGCAGTAAACTATTGCCTGCTATATTGCAATTTTGCACAAACTCTGCCTGCCCTGACCTTGGATTGTCCTTTGACCAAGTTTCTGCTGGTGCCCTTGGTACTGCTCACTGTGTCTATTGACCTGCCTGGGTGAGCTGCCAATAAACTGAAAAAGATTCCTAGAGATGACCTGTCAGTGAAGTTCAGTTGGGGGTTAAAGGGAACCAGTTCAGGGAACCATTCAGTCAACATCCTCAAGAGTATCCCTAAGACAACTCTTCTAGTGGCAGAATGGGTCCACACCTGTTGTGTTTCAGATATCTTTCTAAAATACTGGACGTACCTTCACCCACTATATGCCCTTCTCCCCAGCCAGTGAGAGACTAAAGGTACTGTATGTATAGTGTGATTTCCCTAATATATACCTATTAACCAAATCACTAACAGTAGTAATAAGAGTAATAAGAGATAGCAGGTGCATTGAAAATAAATTCCTGCTCTGCAGGGGCGTGGCTATAGGAGGTGAAGAGTTAGCACTTGCAACCTGTTTCCCTGGCATCTGAGGGCACCCAATGGCCTTGATGCCACATAATAAGACACCAAGGTTATTAACAATAAATGATAGATGGGGGCCTTGTTACAAATATTGTGTGCTGGGCCCAAAAAGCTGCAAGTTATGCCTGTGCTTTGACTTTCCCACCCCTGATGTGCGACTTGAGCCATGTGCATAGTTTATTAGAAAGTCCAAAGTTTCTTATCTAAAATTGGAGGTTTATCTGATCTGTGCTGACGTGATCACCTCCCAATTTTACTATAAAGTGCCTAAGAGTGTCCATAAAGTCACGCAATAGTAAAATTAAGAATAGGTATTCACAATGCGTATTTTTAGCTTGTGCTGATCTCACTAAAATAGCTGACATTTTCGAAGGCTCCCTGTAGACAGGATAATAATGGTAATGACCGGTTCTGATGTAGAAAATGATAGATGATGTGAACCGCAGGTCAGTATATTATTTGTGATTTAGGTTTCATCCACAGTAAGAGTATTTTAATGGCACATACCTTAATGTAGTTGTGTCATACAATGTAAAATTCCACAAAGACAGTAAAGAGCATTATCTGGGCAACCAAGGGAGACTACTTTAAAGGGAACATGTTATAAGAAAATGATCTATTTTATAAACTAAATTTTTAAATTAAACAAATTTTTTTTTAATTTTATTTTTCACATCATGATCCGTATTTAAAAAAGTACTATAGCTTACAATTTTCACTCTGGCCACTAAGTCTAACTAATAATAATAATTAACACTTGAAATTCTGTCGAGTTTTCTTTTCAGCAGTCACCTCATTTACAACCCAGGCAGTATAGATCAGGACCAAACAAATTAAAATGGTTAAGGTTTATATAGGGGAGAGAATGGGCAGAAACAAACCAACTTGCCAATATGGGATCAGGCTAATGTAACAAAAAAATGATGCATCACCTATAGTGGAACAATGCCCAACAGACAATAATAAGCACCCATATACTGCATAGTCCAAAAAAAAAAAAAAGATATCAGATATCAAGATATTGGATATCAAAAATGTGTTTATACCTGCCATATGTTTATGTCGAAAAATAGGCAATGCAGAGTGTCAGACTGCTGTTCTTTGGGCCCACATTTTAATTAAATTGTAATCTTTGTCAATAAGATCCAATGCATTATTTTTTAATCAAGCCATAAGAAACTAACGTCAAGGACAAGTGACTGTCTCAGAAGTCATCTCCAAATGGGGGTTGTCGTCTTCTGGAGCTTTGGTTGTCATTATGGTCCTCCCGCCGTATCCTCTTATATTCTAGTGGCCAGTCTGACCCTGGCAATGCAAAAAGGCAACACTATTTGGGTATGTAGAAGATGGAGGAAAAAGTATCACAAGAAAGTTATTAATTTGTGGTCATGCTTTTTTATTGATGTAATATATAATTGTTTCCATGAGGTCTTGCAGAAAATTTTTTTGCATCTTTTCTCCATTTTTGAGCAATAAATGGCGACTGATTTTGACACTGTCATTAACATTGTCTTCCATTCATTTAAAAAAAAATGAAAAAACATAAATCTAGAGGGTTAACCGAATTTATTTATCTTTAGAAAAAGATTTTAGTTTCATCTGACTCTGGGATCATCAGAAGAATCAATTCAATCAATTTGAGATATTTGAGCTTCACTTTTGACAAATCAAAGTAATTGATAAAGAGACTGTCCTGTCCAGCAGGTCAAGTCATGGCAAAGGATCAGGCTTTGTATACTGTCCACCTCCATGAATATGTGTCCATATACATTAACCTCCTAAGAGTCACATTAAAATAGCAAAAACGCTCCAGAAAATGTCACTTAACACATTTTTTACCTTAAACTAGTGTCATTTTATCCCTCTCTCCATTCCTGCTTTCATAACTTTTACATTTTTATGTCAATGTAGCTTTATGAGACCTTTTATTTTAAGGGTCCATAAGACTTTTTTTTATTACTTTTTGTTTTTGACAGGTGAGATAAACAGATAGCATTAACTCTGGCATCCGAATTTTAAGGTTTATTATTATCACGTAGAATAAATAATGTACTACTTCTATTTTAGGGTTTGTTATGAATGAGGCGATACTTGTCTACATTTGCTTTTTTTTTTTTTAAACATTTAGGTGCCGCAGTAAGCATTGACCGCAGCATCTAAGGGGTTAGATGGCAAGTTTGCTCTCTGATTGATGATGGGGGTGATATAATGTACAAAAATCCATGGTACCCTTCCTTTGGGGTCATCTAAAGTCACAGGGACTGAAGAATGAGGAATCCTTCTACTATCCCCGCAGCTGTACCTGTTCCCCTGTACACAGAAGTGTAAGCGGGGAGTATATGTAGTGTTATCATAGGATTTACTGAAGATATAGACGTGGCTTTGGCTTTAAAATGAGACCAAGATCGTGGCTCTAGCCCCCGTGTCTCCAGAGTTTAAGTGACTGCAGTCTCCCTGAATGTATCCTGCTATGTACTGTATGTGCTTTTCTCAAACCCCCGAGCAGGAGACGTTCAAAGCTGTCAGAGGGTTAATGGGCAAGCTCAGGCATAGTATATATTTTATACTTTGCCTAAGATATTTCAGCTCCCGCAGTCTAAACTATACTGAAAAACAATTATGCTTATGGTATACTTTCTTAAAGAGGACCTTTCACCACCTCCACTAATTCAAGTTGTTAGAATCTGTTAATAGTCACCACTCCACTGATTCTGGCATAGTTGGAATTTTCACTCTAGCCCCCACCATACCTGAGCAACAAGCGCAGGTAGTTTTGATGCCTGATGTGCTATTTAAGCTCTGTAATGTCAGAAGTGCGGTGTCAGGCATGGGGTGTGATTCAGAGCTCCAATCAGAGGCAGCCAGTGTCAGAGCTCAGAATCACACCCCTTGTTTGCTCCTGTCTGACCCCGCCCTCCTGACAGTACAGAGACTAAATAGCATATTAGACACCAAAACTAACAGCATTGGTTACTAAGGAATGGTGGGGGCTAGAGAAAAAATTCCAACTGTGCCAGAATCAGTGGAGCAGCCCTTATTGAATGATGTAGAGAACTGGACTTGTTGGAGGTTGTGAAAGGTCCTCTTTAAATTGGAAGATGGGGGACATTTGTCTATAAGGTCCTTAATAGTCCTGCCAAGTGTAGACACTGCAAATGGTGTAGATCCAGTCTCAATTTGTTCATCTGTATTCACATAGTGTTGGGTGAACTAGAAGAGCTTTCCGGGAAAAAATACTGCTAACCTATCCTTGGGTAAATCATCTATGTATGATAGGTTGGGGTCCGAACCCCAGAACCTCCACAATTAGTAGTATGATTGTATTTATCAGGACTAGGTACTCTATTGGGACATCCATGTGCTTTTCTTAGGGTAAGTTCACATTGAGGTTTTATCATGCGTATTTTGGTGCTGATTCTATGTCTGAAAGCCATGCTATAGAGAAAGTGGCATGTCTTGTCTTGGTGGTAAGTGCAGGACAGGAGAGCTGCGGATGTTCTGAAGCTCACAGGATTGTAGATTAGTATGATTCTGTAAGGTTGGAGAACATAACTGACACACGGGCCATATTTCTCAGCCCAAATACATTTGCTTGAAAGGGCCCTAAAAAAAGGGAAAAAAAAAAAGAAATGTTGCTTGATTAAAAAGGTTTTCCACCTAAAATAGAAAGTTCTTGGGTTGTCCTCCTCTGTCACCAGGTGTTCAGTTTTACCTTCCATGCCCTCTTCTTGCTGCACAGTTGGGCAGATTTGCCAATTAGAAATCTGGGACATTTGGAGGGCAGATAAGAGAGGCAGAAAGAGCCCTGCTAAATCAATTATATTACATTGTATCGAATGTTTGTTACATGAAAACTCTGGAGAGAAGATTTTTCAGAGATTCTGCCTTAGATATTTTTGGAGATTTATTTCATTTCATTTAACACTGTGTTCCTTTCTTCTAGGGCGAAGTGTCGGGAGCAGGGTGCTTGGTAAGTTTCTGTTGTTTTTGTTTCTCTTATGCTTTTGTGCTATTTTTAGTTATGACTTCAGCAAAATGATGTATTTGCTCTACATTGTTGACAGCTTGAGCTATTCTATGCACGCGGATACAGTAAGTGCTCTGCCTATTTAGAAATTACATCACATTGAACCCATTACAGGGGTTTATCTCTTTAAAAAGTTGCTCCCTATGTCAGAAGGTAAGGTTGAGGGCTTAGTTTAGTAAACCCCAAAGCTTGATGACTTATTCCATCTCCCAAAATATCCTGGGTCTAAGTTAAGGATGGAGAAGCCAATGGTCTCACTTGCACTTTTTGAGTTAAAAAACTTTCAGTTTGTCAGCGTCTTTGTGTCCCAGGCATCTCCTGAGCTCTCAGTTGCCTTATTTGGACTTATTTTACTTCAATGGACGATCCGAGGAAAATAAAAAACACAACAAAACATGAGTTGTCAGTGAATTTCTAAGTGACGGGCCAAGTGACAATAATGTTTCGGAAACGGAATTCCAAGCTGTTCAATATGCAATAAAAGTGTCTATTTATTATCATCACTTACCAGCTATTGCTATTGCTCGATAGTGGTGGACACCAGTGAACTGGTCGTTCTGAGATGTTACGCATGATTAAAACTCTAGATCTTCTACATTTACGGTTTTGCATCGATAGACAGTGGTTGAGAGTTTACCAAAGAATGAATAAACTAGTGGAGACTGTGACCAACACCATCCCTGTAAAACCTGCAGCACAGTTGGATAGCATAAGATCACCTAAAACCAACCTTCTTCTTGTCTTCTCAATCAGTCCATCCGTTCCCAAGATATCGTTGTTTCCAAATATGCTCTAAGCCTCCCACCAACCATTTTCCTCAGAAGGGGAAAAAAACATTGGCTTCCCATGTCCCACAACTTATCTAATGGTGCTGTTAGTTTAATCTGGATGGTTCTGGTAACAAACTCCCTTTAAAAGCTAGCCATAGTCATTAGAAAAATGTTGGCCAGCTCCATGAGGACTGGTAGATTGTGTAATGTATATATGGCTACTGATGAAGGATATTGGGATTTCACTTGCCTAGTCGTTTTGTTTTTGGGAGATAAACTATCCCCAAAGGTTTCTGGAAGTGAGTTATTCCTCTCTTACTGTGTATGTAGCTATATAAAAGCTTTGGGGAAAATCCAAAGTATTGTCAGACGCATTGTACATTTACAATTCAGCAAAGCATATTTTTCCCATTAAGAGATTGTGAATGGTAAGGCGACTGGTCAGAAAATTGTACAGATTCCAGTAACTTTTGCATGCATTTTGGTGATAAGTATTTATATATCACTTAGTAGAATCAAAAACTTTAGACTGAAAAGGGAACATGTCAAAAGAAAATGACCTACTTTTTAAACCAAGTTTTTATGTTCAATATATTTTTAAGAATGTTTTTATTTTCCATATCATTATCTATGTTTTTTATAAAAGTACTATATCCAGCAATTTATACTCTGGTCACTAAGCCTAATAATAGACTTACACTGACACTGTAGGGGTTTTCTTTGCCCCAGTCAGTCACCTCACTTACATCACAAAAAAGACAAACATGATTACAATAGAAGATAATGCCTCTATAGAGAACACCATTGACCCATCATTACATCCACTACTGACAGTAGTTGTTGTCACAGCTTATCTGTTACCCCTTCCTGCTCAGAGTATGCCCAGAAAACCATCATATAGGCCTCAATGAGTCAACTCTTTTCTATTGCTGCCTATGGCCATGACTTTGCTGTAAAACATATCACTAAATGCTGCTAAAAGAGCAGAGGAGAAGCTCAGGCAAAATGGCCGCCCCCATAATCATGTACAGAAAATAGAATAAAAAAAATCTGCAATCTGAAAATGTAAAAATATTAGAAAAAAATGGATCCATTTCAATATCTGGTTTCAATTTAAATAAGAAATGGCGATACATTTGTTTTAAATGGGGCTCCATTGCAAAAATCAAAATGGGGGACTTGTCCTAGTGCTGGTCCATAACCCTCATTTGAGTGATCTGAGGACAGGAGAGAACTCGCAGTTTGTTGGTCCCTACCCAAAGTAAGGTAGGCTTCATCACCCCTGGGGTTTATGGTGCTTGTGGTTATTAGTCTTAAGGGGATGGTGTCAACATTGGGTGATAATTATTCTTGCAATGAGCCCAGTGGAAGTGTCTATAACATGTTGTCTACGAAACACAAGGACCACTTCTCGTACTGTATATACAGACTAGAACATTTTTTCAGAGATTATCTGGAAGTAATTTGTCCCTAAATATAACTTTTTGCTTCTTTGTGTCTTCTTTCCATCTCATGTTCCTATGAATAACACTACGACAGTAAATTTTGCCTGTGGATATTTTGCTGGCAGAGATGAAGCAGGGGCTGGATTTAATTACTGATCATATAGATGTAGCCATGGTCGCTCCATATTGTAGCTGAGTCAGCAGAAGTTAATGGGACATGGAAAGTCCTCCAAGAGGAAAATGACTTTTTGCTCCAGGTATATAAAACGGAGCTGAAGCTCAACAGGAATCCATAAAGCAACTTGTAAAAGAGGATTGTAGTTTACAATGCAGGGACTGGGGTTATTATAGGAGATGCTACTGGGACTAAAGTATATGTTGGTTGGCAAATGGCATACATTTTTATATTGTATGGGAAAGCACATCCCATTACACCTTTCAATTCAGTCGGCCACTGAAAAAAAAGTGATTTTTTTTTTTTTTTTTAAACAATGGTAGTCTATGGACACACATTTAGTTTTAAAGGGGTTTTCTATTCATGTCCTATCCTTAGCACAGACCATTCATATTAGATCCAACACCCATGACCCCCAAAAAATCAGCTCTTTAAAGAGCTTGGGTGAGTTACACTTCCTCTTCTCAAACCAGTGACATTACGTCCATTGGTTATATGGCCAAAGTTACATAGTAGATGAGGTTGGATGACAACACAGGTCCATCGAGTCCGACCTATAACCCTACAGTGTTGAACCAGTTCTTGGTCACACGACCAGGACTAAAAAACATGGCTGTTATCAACCTCTCAGGAAGTGACATCAATTCCGTTGGTCACATGGTCATGCTGCAGGTCAGTTCCATTCATTTGACCAAGAAATGTGATGCCACTTCCTGAGAAGAAAAAAGCAGCCATGTTTAGTAATCTTGGATCACTGCATGTGAACAGTGTTGCACTTGAAGGTTCCTTGAGCCCATCAAATAATTCTAAGGTCTCCAACAACCCCAATGAAATAGACCATAGTCCTATGGGTATCTTCTGCTGGACCATTAATGTCTTATAACCTGGACCCAGAAGAGGATCCTCTAGTACTCTGTCAGGCCAGTCCAACACTCTGTGTGATGTCTAACAGAGCAGACCTATCTAGGATGAAGTAGGAGCCACTATAGCATTAGAGCTTTGCTGCTTCCAGTGTTCTCTTAGCAGCAGTTTTCATGGTATTATCTTACAAAAATAAGGCTTAAAAAGTTTAGTTCCAACTCCTAAGTACATCATTTATCAGAGGTACCGCTAATGCAATGCAAACACAGGTTAAGCAAACTTCTGTCACTGTGCATGCGTCTGGGATTCTATATCTCTGAGATGCTTATCCCCCGAGCAAATTTATTTTAAGGTCTACGCGATGCACAGCGTGGGGAATTAGTTAACCAGGGGGAAAGGGGCTACCAGCACGTATGAGCAGCTGCATCCCAGTCATTAGTCTTTATTAGGCTTTTTGAGGCAGATGTAAGACACTCATAAAACATCCTATGACATCAGCAACGTCGCAATCTCAACATGTTGGTTTGCAAAGGGCTGATACAGGCTGTTTCAAGTTTACACTAAATGTGGAAATAAGCCGAATAGGAGCCAGAAACTTGGTCTAATTGTATTTTTTTGATTTGGTTTCTAAAGGTGCAATTTATGAAAGGTTTCCGCTGAAGGCAAGTAATATGTGGATATATTAAGTTTTATATAGGTGCGTGTGTATAATAACTAGATAGAGACCAGGTGGGAAACATACCATTGATATTGTTAGGAGGCGCTTTATATAGATCTACATGGCGTCCAGATGTGTGGTCCTAAGAAAAATTTAAGGGGTTTTCCAGGACTTATCAATTGATGACCTAGCCTCATAAATTGAAGATCAAACGTCCAGAACTCCTTTAGATCAAGAAGAGCGTCACTTCCTGGGCGATGCTTCCTCGTCGCAGGCCATGTGACATGTTTGTCGATCACATGGCCTGTTCACAGCTTAGTCCCATTAAAGTGAAGTGGATTGAGCTGCAATACCAAGTACAGCCACTATACAAATGCACAGCACTGTACTTGGTAAGTAATGGAGAAGTTGCAGAATTTACCTGAACAATGCAGACCCTTCAAACAGCTGCTCGGTGGGGGCCCAAGTGTCAGACCCCTGCCGATCTTAAATTTAATGTATATAATAAAGATAGGTCATCAAGTTTTGAGACCCTTTTAAAAACTGATGATGTACGTATGTAGATATGTATGTTTTAATGGCAACATGTTGGGGTACATATTGTGAGGATAGCAAAAAAAAAAACCCAGCAATTATGTTATTGATCTAGGGCTTTGTTTTACAACATTCACCGTGCAGTATAAATAATATTCTGCGGGTCTTTATGACTATTCGTGATAACAAATTTATGACTTTATAGAGTCTTGTATTTTGTGGGAAAAGTTGTAGTTTTCATTGGTATAATTTAGTGGATTATATAAGACTTGATTGAGTCATTTCTTTAACAAAAGTATGTCCTTATTATGCGATTAGGAAACAGTCTCTACATTGAGCTCACAACCATACTATACATGATTGTCCATCTGTCCCGCGACAAGCAGAAAAACACACAATGAAGTTTCTCCATCGCCACCTCTACAGAGACATACAATGTAGTGGTGGCACTGGGGAGATGCAGCTCTACTCCTATTCACTTGAATGGGGCAGAGCTATTTCTACCCATGTACCCTGTATACAGCTTCCAGCAGGTGTGGTACCCCCTCGATTAGTATCCAATACATATTAGGTCTTGTACAAACCTGTAGAAGACATACTCATGTGCTCCACCTGGGGATCGGACATTTACAGCATTTTTCTTCAACTATGTTGGCCCATCGCTGTATTCTTGTTGTGCAGAATGTCAAGGGGCTAAGTTAAAAGTTTGGAGTAATGGCTTACGTGAAAGTGAAGGGGCCACATAGCAAAAATTTGAATGGGATCACTTTCAGAACTCTAACCACCTTGTACAGGAAGCCTTAGTGCTTTTTGTCCCCATCTTCTCCTTAAGTTTGTAGGACAGGTCCTACACATGACTCTGTAGCACAAATCCCAAAAACTAAATATGGTATATGGCTACATTAATCTCTATTGACATCTCCTCATGGGACTCATAGCAGCCATAGGGTCTTTCTTTCTTTTTTTCTTTTTTTTTCTTTTTCCCTTTTGTCTTTTTGTCTTTTCCCTACATAAGGTTTGTTATTGTTCTCCGTTTATCTATGTATATATATACTTTGTTTGGACGCCATTTCATTTGATATATCTTCTGATGCCAGTATTATTTCAGTGTTGTAATGTGGTTTATTGTACTAACAGACATGTGCATATGCATTACAATTTGACCGATGCAGTATGGGCACCTCAACAGAGTGACATTTTTTAGTAGTCCTCCTTTTGCAAAATAACAGCCTCTAGTCGCTTCCTGTAGCTTTTAATCAGTTCCTGGATCCTGGATGAAGGTTTTTTGCCATTCCTCTTTACAAAACAATTCCAGTTCAGTTAAGTTTGATGGTCGCCGGCATGGCGCCCGCTTCAAATTATCCCACAGATGTTCAATGTATTCGGTCTGGGGACTGGGTGGCCATTCCAGACATTGTATTGTTCCTCTGCATGTGCCTGGTAGTTTGGAGCTGTGTTTTGGATCATTGTCTTGCTGATATCCATCCCCGGCGTCTTCATGCTCTTTTTTTTTTTTTTTCTTTTGTTGTTTGGGGTTGGTGCTGCCGCCCTCCCCCCACAGCTTCCCCGGGCCGGCTGGGCCCCCCCCCCCCCCGGGGGGCCCCCCCCCATTTTTTGGGGGTGGGTGTTTTTTGGTGCTGTGTTTTTTTGCGTCTGTCCCTTTTGTTGCCTATCTTTGTTTCATCAGTCCCGGCCTTCTTCCAAATGAGCTGGTTGCGACTCCCATATGCTTTTTTTTCCCTCCCCCCCCTCTTTTTTTTTCTTTCTTTCCCACCCCCCCTTTTTTCCTCCCTCTCCCCTCCCCCTTCTCCTTGTGCGTGTGCTGTATTGTTGACCGTGCACAGTGACACCATCTGCAGCAAGATGATGCTGCAGCTCTTTGGTGTCTGTGGTTTGTCCTTGCTGTTCTCCCTTCTTCTTCTCTGCCTTTCTGTTTTTTCTTGGCCTGCCCTTCTGGGCTTATCATGAACTGTCCCTGTGGTCTTCCATTTCCTTACTATGTTCCTCACAGTGGAACTGACGGTTTCTCTGGCAACTTTTTGTATCCTTCCCCTGACAACTATGTTGAACAATCTTTGTTGTCATATCATTTGAGAGTTCTTTTGGCCATGATGCCCTCTTAGGGGTTAAAATGGAGAAAAGTTCATCCCTTAAATACCTTTTCTCATGATTGGATACACTATGAAGTTCATATCTCAGTGAGGTTACAAAACCAATTTTGTTCGGGGTGGGGTATACAGTATGTCAGTAAAAGGTTTGGGTATTTAAATGTGGGCCCATTTTGATACGTTCCCAAAATTTTGGTTTAATGCATCGGTCTTTTGGTTTTGCATATTGCACATTTTTACTGTTAGTACAATAAACCTCATTTCAATCCTGAAATATTACTGTGTCCATCAGTTATTAGATATATCAAATTGAAATGGCTGTTGTAAACACCCAAATATTTAGAACTAAAAATGATTAAGATTAATAGGGGTGCCCAAACTTTTTCATATGACTGTATATACATATGTCATATGTTCATATTATACTTTCCTTTTACAGAGAACTATTTGAATCACAACTTTATGGTAGGGAATAAATTATGATCCAATCTACCAACGTATATATAATTTTAATTATTTCGTAGGTGTGTAGAGGTTACCAAGACAATGAATAGTGACCATAGCATTTGCTATTCTTTCACACAAAGGAAACCAAGCTGGCCGGTCATTTATAAACCCTGAATCTCATTGACACGTATCAGAATAAATTCAAAAGGCCAAGAGGGACCTTAGTAAATGATACAAAAATTGGTCGCAGCAGACATGGCCTCTTCTCCCCTACATTTCCATGGGAAGATAACATTAATTGCCCTGGGTTCTGTTCTTTGCACCATGTATGACCTTTCATTGTCTCTTTTGCTCTCCAGTTCACCCAATGTCAGAAAGCTGTGGGAAAGTCATCTCACCCCTTGCATCAGCTGTTAGATGCAGGTCATTGTCCTCCCGTCTTAATATTCTCTTTGGTTGAAGGTATCTGTGACGGCCAACTGCTAGGCAGGTGAGGGCTATTACCATCTTGTTCCCTTTGTGTCTATGTGGTTTCTGCAATCTGTTCCCTAGTGATCAGGTGTTAGAATGGTGTTGAGGGTGGAGGGAAGGTTTTTTTTTTTATTTGGGAGGGGTTACAAGGATTAATTCCCACGAATAAAGAAAGGGGGATGAGAAAGATAGAGCAATTTTTTTTTTTTCCTAGCCAGGGGATTCTCTGCATGACTTCCCCACTGATGTGATCATGTGCTTTCAGCCTGAGATTTTATTAACAATTCATATGGAAATTGAGGGCACTGGAGGAGCAGATTCTCACATAAACTTGATCTATTCATGAATGCAGTTCTCTGTTTGCCCTGACCCTGCATGGCTTAAGATACGCTTGCAAGCCAGAGAGCTAGACACAAAAAGTAGAATGAAAGGCAAGCACATTCCTGCAGTGCACACAAAGGCGGTGGAGCCCGGTTTCAGCCCTCACCTTAGAGTCACAGCCTTATCTTCTTCCTACCAAGATCTCCTAAAAAGTTTCTTCTCCTACGAACTTATATTTTCGATGATGGACCACCAATGTCTTCATATACATATTATACATTACCATTAGTGCCCTTTTACGAACAAGGTTTTACTGCTCTACATCTCTGAACGACTTTGTAGCCAAAGAAGCCACATAGGGCTTAATTCACTTCAGTAGGTTTATTGTAATTTAATATGCTTTATTAAACAAAATGGGCGGTGAATTTTCACTAGGATTTAAAGTGAAGATAGAACACTCGTGTGATCAGATATTTTTCATTTTAACAAAAATTTTTGAACACAAATAAATGTTGGACATCTGGAAAATATTGTATATTGAAGATTTTCTGTCTAATCCAGTTTTTCAAGATTGTGAAGATAAAAAAGGTTGAAAAATATTGACTGAATGAAGAGAAAGATGTGTTATTTTGGAACATTTACGATATATTGACATATGACATGTTTGTTATTGAAATTTTTGGCTCTGGAAAAATTCCTCTAATGTGAATGAGGTTGTTTTGGTGGTAAGAACATGTCATTTTACTGGTCTTATTCAGATGAATGGGACTGTTGCGGATATTTTTGCATCCGATTTGTAGAACGCCTGTTTTTGCCCTTATATCATTTAGTGTGAGAGGCAATTTAAGTAAGAATTATGGTAGAATTGACTTAGGACATGTTCAGATGGCTGAATTTTCACACTGAAAAATTAAACACTGATTTGAAAGAAAATCCAAGGCTGGCCTTTGGATGTCTGAAACTGATTTGCAGTTTTCACTGCTACAGATCCACATGCTTTTTGATTTGGCAACTTCGCCGAATTTCGCGATATGATTCTATTCGATTCGATTTAAATCGCGGCAAATTGCATACCAAAAACAGCTATTTATTGGCTATTTCTTTCAAATCAGTGTTTAATTTTTCAGAGTGGAAATTTAGCCATCTGAACGGACATGTTTGACCGCGGCATCCAAGTTGTTAAAACCCCGGATCGGTTATGGAGCAGGGTGTTAGGTGTCACAGCTAACACTCTGCTCCATAACCGATCGGGGGGATTTAACACCTTGGATGCCGCGGTCAAACATGTCCGTTCAGATGGCTAAATTTTCACTCTGAAAAATGCCGTGTGTGCTCGCGAAGGGGTTAAAGGGATGTGACATCACAGGGCTGTCTGCTGATTGGCTGTACGCATTGTGGGTGATCCCGCGTTCCCAGAGTTCCTTGCCCCATGTAGAGCAGCCATTTTGAACTAAATGTGAATCGTTACCACGAAGCATGAGGAAATCCAGATTCGATGCAAATTGAATATTTCCTGAAATTCGGATCAAATTCCACTTCTGCAGCTTCAATTCACCCATCTCTAGTTGTGCCCTTAAAGCCACAGGATTGGGGGTTAGAGTCACATCGCTGGGGGTCTGATCGATGGATCCCCCATTAATGAGGTAAATGGGAATCTGAGAGTCCCTCACGTCTCCTCCATGTTAATGAAGTCAGTGCCCATAGTGGTGAATGAAACATTGGTCATGTAAGTGCACCAGTGCCTCATTCACATGGAAGAGGCATGTGGGACTTTTAGTCCCCCTGTTCTTTTCATCACTGGAGGACCCAGCAGTTAGATTTCTGTCCGCTTATCCCTATACTGTGGACATGGGATAAATGTCTTTAATGGAACAACCCCTTTAAGGTTAATCCGCATGGGGCTGTCCACCTCAGTTTCCACTTCAAGAATTGAATATGTCCATAATATTTTTATTCCATGATGTGATTTTCATAACCCAGGCATGGAAAAATCCAAGTTGTATCTACTATGTCACAGGGGCAGAATAACCACCAAAATCAGCAGTGTGAACATGTCCTTAGAGTGTAGATTCAGCATTTGGACAACCTTTGGTCATTCATGCAATAAAGCAATGTAAATGAAAGCGTTACATTTGTTTCACAGATTTCATAATATTTAAACATTTTTTTAAATTTTACATTAAATATGAAATATAAAAATATACCATGATTTACTAATATTGTATAGTTATATGATGTCACAACTCCCTTCCTAAAAAGTTGACTAATATAGTAACATTGTAGCTGAGGTTGGATGAAGACACATGTCCATCAAGTTCAACCTATAACCCTACAATGATGATCCAGCCCAAGGGGCCAATGTCAATTGCCCCACGTCAGGGGGAAATATTCCTTCCCAACCCAGTATACAACTTGTCTTCACCAAAATCTAAAGCCCATATCTTCTTCCCCCTGTGTCACCCATAAAACATCAACAGTACAGCAGTATCAACACTCCCTCATGTTCTCATCCTAAGCTTCTCAACAAGATAGCAGGGCATGGATACACGTAGAAATGTACAGTACATATACCACTTTGCCATGCCTAAGACCCTCATACCACCACAATGATTGCTTGACCTTTGCACTTGAGACATAAAATGTAATTTGTTGTAAAAACAACTAGGGGAAAATAACCAGATAGTGAATTGGGTTCCAGGAGGCCTTGACTTTTCCTCTCCGCCCCATGAGGTCTTTACTCTGTGGGTTTTCTTTTCAGTGATTTAGAGCTTAGTATCATTTCCCTATTGACTGGGAAGCCAACCTACAAAGGCCAGCTCGGCATGGGGTTGTCTTGTGTTTTAGCCTGATACGTAAACACTAGTTTACTGCTGAATACATACATAGCAGGGAGACACAATAGACCCCTCAAGACAATCACTCTCCTCCAATCTTGACGGCTAAGATTGAGTCTCTGCCAATTATTCTCTGTGCCCTATCCCTTTAGATGGGTAGCTTACGGGACGGGCATTAACAGATATAATAGCATCTTGCCAATTTCCTTTTAACTGAGCAAACTAGTGTTTTTTTTGCCTTTTATGAGAGTGCATAACCATCCGCAAGCTAACCTTTGATTTGATATTTTAGCCCCAGGCACCAGCCGTGGTCACGGGTAATTATCTCAACAAAGGGGACTCTCCAATTTTACTTTATGGGATTTTTGCAAAATGTACTGGAAAAATCATTATATCAATAGATGGCAGACAGATGTGAGAAGCTGGCAAGACTAGAAAAAATGTGTCTTGGTCATAAATTATTATTTTATTTCCATCAATGAATTGGCATCTGCCCGCGTTGTGAAGTGTTTCATTACATAGACATCACAAAGACACAATAGGTCTGATAGGCCATTGAGAATCAGCTAAGATTACAGCCATTGAAATGGCTGCGGTCTATTAGCTTTTCAAAGGTTATTCTACTTCTGGTTAATTGTTACACTTAAGATAATTGAGACTAATTGGTGACAAATTATTTTACTGCCTTTGTTGAGATAATGACATTATCTCTGCATTATCGGGCCCTTGTCCTAATGAGCCAGACCTTGGACTACCCTTCCCCCTGTCAAATTTCAGTGCCTTGGAATGAATTACGCCAACCAACTTTGTCCTAATCCCTCATGTGTTACAGGGATGTTTGCTTTACCCTTGTTAAATGTCATGTTTCTATGTTATATTGTCTGGACGCTTTCTTTAACGCTACCAGATTAGCATACCTAATACATGAATTTATATTCTTTGCAAGGATGAGAGCGAAATAATGTAACATATGGAGACAGTCAGTCAAGTCCAGGAATCTGTTTAGGAATGAGGAACGCAAGTGGGTTTATCTCTCATTGAAAGACAGTGGGCATAGGGATATAAAGTCTTCCTGGAGGCCGATGTGCCAATGATGAAGGCAAAGTCATTGAAAAATATTTTTGGTTCTTAGGCATGGACATAGGGAAATAAAGTCTTCCTGTGTGCAGATGTGAAAATGATGAACACAAAGCCAATGAAAAATATTTTTGGTTCTTAAATTTTTTTAATGTCTATTAGGTAGGGTTATAGTTTTGAAACTGCCCTTGTTAGGGCGGGAGTCTTGGATATGGGGCTAAGGGTAATTGTAGGGATATTATTACCCTTTCCTTTGTATTGGACCCCAAGACTCCTATTCGAGATTCATCATACCCCCCGACCACATTCCTATCTGTTGGTAAAACCATTCTTTTTCTACCTTGGATTATTTTTGTTGACTTTGCATTTTTAAACTATTAAAAGTTATATTTTAAAACAAGATTTACTAAGATTTAATCATTTGGTTATTAAATTATTTTTATCTATATTAGGTATGGACATAGGGATCTAAAGTCTTCCTGTATACCAAAGTGCCAATGGTGAACCCAAATAGGATTCTTAATAGGATTTCTAAAATTATAAAATAATTTAACTATGTAACTAGTACTGTCTATTCTATTACTGTATTGGGTACTTGACTAAAGAAACTATATTTATGAAGAATTTCTACCCAAACATTAGTTTTTCATTGCATTTTACTGAGACATACTGGAGTCTCCTTTTTCGGTGTGCTCTGTAGTCCTGATTCACACACTGCAATTGCATTACAGTTTCCATTCATCCACGTATCCCTTGGCTCTCTTTAGTAGCTGTTTCAGCTATCATGACACGGTTAAGTAACATGGTTTTCCATGAGTTAGCTATTGAAGATGACCTATCCATATAGTCAGCCCTGACATGATTTTTTGAGTTTGCATTTCTATTGCAACCGTGACAGTGTGCACCTGCATATATAATTCATATTGTTTGGCAGTGTTGACTACTTTTGTGTGTTTGTTGCATCGTACATTTGGAGCTTTAGCTGACTCCATTTTGGTTATTCACTCTGCCCATTTGTCCAAGATGGACACATTTACACATTTTAATAAGAGCATAATATAATTGAACTAAACTTGACTTTAGTTCACTTGGTGGTCCAGGTCGAGAGAGGAGAGTTTTTATAGTATATGGTAAAGATAATATGGTTGAACTACACTTCCGCTGAATTCATTGGAGGTCAGGGCCTAGCGAGAAATGATTCATTATAGTGTAGGGTCCCATCTAAAGAGGTCGCCTTGTCTCTGGCAGATGACAGATTGATCAAAATTTTCTTGTATCTATATAAATAGTAGACATAGCTGTAATGCTTTTTATGCCAGCAGAATGCTAACCCTGAGAACCTTAGTTACAGGCTTAGACCTGCTTTACATGGAAACTTGGCCTGCATATCAGTTGGAGTTACAAGCCCAATCCTGGCTCAGGGTTCAGCTGAACTGCGATTGTTTTGGTAGATTCAACTGGTAAATGAACTGAGCTTCCAAGCCTGAACTCAGCCATGTAAAACTTGCCTTGGGTTGGCCATACATAGTGCATTGCTGTTGGCTGAATGCTTCTTTGGCCAACAGCTATTACTCCTGACTCCCCCATACACATACACACATGCCTCAGTTGAGAATGCATGTGGTTTTAATTGGGAGAGGGAAGAAATATGTTGACAGATACAAAAGTATCAGTCTGGTTGAGATCCCATTGCCTGATCTTGGTTATTTGTGACATCTTCCATCAGAAGAGAGTCATACACATTAGATGTTCGGCAAGTTCTGCTGACATTAATCTAATATGTATGGCCAGCTACAGTCATGAAAAATTGTACTGTCATGAACTTGAACATTTAACATGGTAACTGAGGTCTGTCAACTCTGGAATGTAGGTCTTTGATTTTATTTCTCTAAGCATTGCACAATGATACCTTGGTGTGAATTTGCTGGGATGTCCACGCTTGGGAAGATTGTCAACTGTCTTGAAAGTTTTCCACTTGTGAACAATCTTTCTCACTGTAGAATGATGGACTTTAGAAATAACCCTTCCCTTATTGATGGACACCAACAATTGCTTCTATAGGATCATTGCTGATGTCTTTCCTCCTTGGCATTGTGATAACACACACCTGAATGTTCCAAACCGGCAAACTGCCAAAACCTTCTTTTATAGAGGTGGTCACACTTGCTGATAATCAATTAATGAAGGGCATTCGATTAGCAGCACCTAGCTACTACTTACCCTCTTAATTCCTAAGGAAGACGTAGGGGTGTACTTAATTTTTCACACACTGCTTCTGCATTTTGGCCTAGTTTTTGTTAAATAAATAATGACACGGTAGAATTCTTGTGTGTTTTTGTTCATCTGACACTAGGTTCACACCTGCATTTGGGTCTCCGTTCTTGGGGATCCGAAAAAAGGAAGCCCAAATCCACTTAAGGCTAAAGCCCCACGTGGCAGAAACACAGCTTTTTTTGTTGCAGATTTTGTTGAGGTTTTTTGAGCTAAAGCCAGGAGTGGTTTGAGCAGAAGGTAGAAGTGTAAGAACTTCCTATATATTCTCCATTCCTTTTGTAGCCATACTTGGCTTTGGCTCAAAAAACCGCAACAAAATCTGCAACAAAAACAGCTGCATTTCCACAACGTGGGACCTCAGCCTAAGAAGCTGTTATCTGCGGAAACCTGCTGACCCCATAGACTATAATGGGTTCTGCCAGGTTTCCGCCAAAAATGCAGAGAGAAAAGTCCTGCTTGTATTTTTCAAGCTGAATGGGAGACAGAATCCTCAAAAGGAATCCAAGCGCTGATGTGAATCCAGCCTGAGCCTGTATTATTTTAAGACCTTCTAGAGACCACATTATGCCCCAATACTTAAACCATACAATTCCAATAGCCTGTACTTTGTATTTGTCATGACTATATATGCGTGACAGTAAGACCCCCTTTTAGGTCTTTAAGATATAATTCGTTGTCTTTAGGTTTCCAGTTCTTTTAGATGAACAGCACACAGAACAACGTGTCGGAATCTACATATGCTATAGTGGTGTATTATTATCACCCCATACCTTGGTCTGCACAGGACTGAACCATATTTCATTATAAAGAAGGTATTTGGTGTCATTTTTGCCGTCGTCCCTGGTTTTCAGTGTGATTGATTTGCGGCAATCTCCAAAGCCTTTCTGGGAGTGTCTTGTATTATAACAGTGTCAGTCACTCTTTTTAACACAGTGATGGGATTATCAATAATGCATTGCAGATCTCAAGGACTGTGAAGAAACCATAATCACTAGTGGTGCGAGATTATCTGAAGGACCTGCTCTCATTGGAAGCAGCTGCAGCTTCTCCAAAGTTATGAAGTATCCGTAAAAGCAGATAAATCCAACCATCAGTTTTATTACAAGCAGATAATAGACCTGTTTTATATACACCAACATCTGCAGTCACCTTGAAAGGCAGCCGGGCAAGAAACTGTGTCTAGACATCAGACAGCTTCTTTTTATCTTGTGAGGATTTGTAGTATTTTATGTTTACTTTTTTTGGATCCTAAAAGGGGACTTGTATATGAAAGTGCTGATATACAAAATGAATAGTAATAATATCATAATAATAATAATAGTCCTTTAATAGTCCCACAGTGGGGCAATTCAGTAATTTCTTTGTGCTTCTGCCATAGTGCAGGTGCTGCCAGAACATGGAGGGTCTGGGGCCAACTAGGGGTATGTTCATACATGGCAGATTCATTGTAGAAACATCTGTGAATATTTCCATGGTTTTGTTTCTGCAGTATGTGCATGGAAGCCACATTCAGGTGAACCAAATCGACCATGTGTGAATATGCTCTTAGGCCGGGGCCCCACATTGCTAAATGCTGCGTTTTTGCAAATTGCAGCATGTTGTTTATACCTACGGAGATTCCGGCGTTTTCCGTATAGTTATAATGGAAGCAGAAAATATGCAGAGGAATACTCTGCGGACTTTCTGTGAAAAGTGCTGCAGGAAAAACCGTGATGCGAGTCGTCATGCAGGAGGCTGGAGGAGGATGGATTGTGTCGGTGTGCCTGATCATCTACCCACATTGGGATTTGGAGACCTGGTTTGCTATGGCATCTGCTCAGTGTGCACCTCTTGATAACTGATATGAGCAATACTTTGGTCTCAGGGGGTACTGGCTCTCCTTGTGGGGTTCCAGGTAGTGTATGAAGTCTTACTAGCAATGCAAATTACCGTAACTATCTTTAAGGAGGAAGAAAACTCTCTCTCTAATGTCTCACTATATTTGGAAATACCTGATGAAAAATGAATACTGCAAACTATTTTTTCCATACTTTTCTTATAGAAAGTACTAGGGCATAGTTGTCAATTACCTAATATATCATCAAAATGGCTTTTGGAAACAAGAACAATAGACAATAGTCTACAGGGTGCAGAGAATTTCACATTTTCATGTCCTTGAGCGTTATTGGTCTCAGTTAGAGGTCTATGACATGGCATCTCTGTAGTCAGGGTTGGATCATAGGCAAGGGGCAAGTGCCCTGGGACCTTCACCATCTTGGACCTTCCAGCAACCTCTGTAGGACAATTCATGGTAGGGTGTAACTCGAAGTCTCTGATGTGTAGCTGGAACCTCCCCGGCATGAGCCTGGTCTTCATTTAGTACTGTTATTTAGGCTCTGTTTCCTATTATTACTGGGGCAGTATTCAGATCTGTTATTAGGACGCCCTACGTCGGATTTATTTATTATCTTACAGATATAGCAAAGTTTAACGTGACTAAATAAATAGCTAACTTTAACTTGACTTTTTCAATAGCTTTTCAATGGCTTTTGTGGTTATCACATTGCAACGTGTTATCAGATTTGCTATACCCATAGTAGTATTATTTTATGTTATTTTTATAGTATAGTTTGAAAGACTATTGGGATTCTTCTTTTGATTCAAAATTTTATTAAATTTAATACTAATGTCTATTTTTTACCTTTTACTTGTAACTTCTCGCTATTCTCAATTCCTTCCCTTTTAAAAAAAGAAAGGTGACACCAAAAACTTTTTGCTCAGGAGCCTCCTAAGAAATGCAATGCATTGAGAATATACAGGCTGACGTAAATGTAGACAGCTGACAGTGCAAAGACACAGAGTTTGACATTTTCTACAGCCCTGCACAATATTATTTCAACATTCCCCCTTTTTATCGGGAGCTTTTCTAACAAAAACATTAAACTCAATTGTCAAAGGATCTGCACCTTAGAGTTCTCATCTCTTGCATTGACAGTAGGCACATAGACTTCTCCAACAATAAAAGTGTACTTTATGAGTCTTGCTGAGAAACCATCTCTATCAATGCGATGGTGTAAGAGTCCGCCGACATGGCTGTTTTTGGCTTTGGGTGGTCGCTTTAAGTCAGGTCAGACATTGATTTTGGGGAAGCTCCAACACCAGGCACCAAGTTTGATTTGAGATGGGAGGATCTCTACCCATCATCTACCTATTTGTGCCACTGTTTGCCATAACACCTGTAGACTGTTACACCAACACTTCGTATCCAAACTATTGCAAATACAAGGAAACGGGAGTATAGCTTGGTAGTCATCAAATATGAGAAGGAGCCACTCAACATATGGCTTTCCATTCTTACTCACAGAGCAAAGCCTGAGCCAGGGACACCTTTATGATATGAAGATGCCCCAATAGGGAACATGGAAAAGACTTGCCTTCATGAGACACCCCTTTAATGCTTCACAAGTACATAAGTAAACCTTATTATCTTAAGGCCGCATCATACTTGCCAAGTTTTAGAGGGTGATGTATGAGAGGCATGGCTCACTCCAAGTGCTGCAAACATTTTTTGCATGGTCATACCCCCTGTTAAAGGCTTGCTCCTTCTTGGGATGTTACACGCCTTTTTGGGGTATGATACATCCCTTGTTGTGATGCGGCCATCATATAAAGCACCAATATGACCAGGGGGATTGGTGGATGCAGGAGCATTATGCTTGGTCCGTGAGATTCTCCCACTCCTCCAGGAGCCAGGAGATCACTCCTTAAGACGGGAGCCTCCCAGATGTTTAACAAGTATGGGCCACACGTAGGTACCTGGGCTGGTTTTTAACCTTTACATTGCATATGTGAAAAACCACACTGAACGTGCAGCAAGAAATTGACAAGCTGTGGGTTGAAAACCTGCGGCTTAAGACATTTTGCACTGCTTTTTTTTTTTCAGGATTGTCTAGATTGGATCATATGCCATCCACTACCCTAGTACTGTATATCACAGTGGGTTAGCGGCCAGCGTACGGCTCAGGACTTGATGATGACTGGATGTCCTTATACTTTGTAAGAAAATTGGTCAATTTATTCTTAAGTACCAAATTCATACCCCAGCGTTCTTCATCCTTGATTCCATGAAGAGATACAGATGAGATAAAAAAAAATGGTAATAAAATAAAATGATCAATAAAATTGTAGAAAAATTTTTGTATTTTACTTGATATCGTAAGTAAAACTAGCTCTTCATTTTAGAGAAATGCTAATATTCCTATTACCCATAATCCCCGGCGCCCGCTCCTACGGTACATACAGGCATCTTTATCAATCCGCATGTGGCATACAAATGAGCTTCTTAGACTTTTATACACTGCGTGTCTTGTAAGTTTGTTCAAAAGGTTGTTTGCTCTTCAGCCCTCCTTGTTCTGGACCGCCTTGGCTTTCTGCTCACGTTGGAGGCTGCAAGTAATAGAGAAGGAGTATAAGTGAGTGTGGAAATGCAAAGCTGTCTCTTGTTACAATTTATCGATTTCATTCTGGTGTCATTCAATTAAGACAGAAGTGTGATGGATAGTCCCTGCATAGATCCGACTTTGCTCACTGGCCACCGTAGATAAAGCTTTTTGTTCATTTACGTGGATGGGGAATCAAGGAATAAAAGAGAAGTGTGTGCGTGTGATTGGAATCTCAGGCTGGAATCAATATTCTCTTGCCATTTCATAAATATACATTGTTTTTGCAATCTTCATTTTGATAATGTTTAACCTATCATCTACCAGGCAGCGAGCCAGGAAGGTCAACCTAATCTGAGCTCCTTTGTCATAAAAGATGGAAAATCTTAGAACCTTACCTTTACAATTAATGGACAGTCTTTCTTTAACTAGGAAGAGAAATACGATTAAAGCTCAATTGCAAATTTACTCCCCAAGCGGGAGAGTTGAAGCTGGAAAAAGAAAGTCTGACGCTAGGTTCACACGTGTCTTGAGTTTTCCATTCTTCGGGTCCCAAAAAACATGAACACATTCCACATAAAAAGCGTTTACTGGCAGAAACCCGCGGACGCCATAGATTATAATGCGGTCCGCCCGGTTTCCTCCCGAAAAATGCATTTTTCAAGCAGAAGGAGGGATGGAATCCCCGAACAGGTATCGAACGCAGATGTGAACTGAGCCTTAGGCCGGGGGCCCCATGTGGCGTAAACGCTGCAGAAAAAAAAACATTGCGTTTTACAGTTACTGCATAGTGGATGGGATTCGAGCGAATCCCATCCACACATTGTGGAAAAATATGCGCAGCGGAAACGCTGCGATTTCAAAACTGTTTTGGAAATCGCAGCATGTCAATTATACCTACCGAAACACTGGCAGTTTCCCTATAGGTATAATGGAAGCAGAAAGTCCGAAGATTACATCTCTGCAGACTTTCTGTGAAAAGCCCTGCTTTTCCCGCAGCGCTTTTTTGCTGCGGCCCGCTATGTGGGGTTTTAGCCTTAAAGGGGTTTTCTGATCCCCTTGCAAAATTTACGTACCAAGCTTAAAATAATAAAGGAAAGCACACTCACCCGTCCCAGGCCCTGCCGTCCCAGCCACAACTCCCTGGTATTCATCTAATGTGTATACCAGTGTCTGAAATTTCACCCAACGGGAGATAGAAAAATTGAGTTGTTGGATTTCAACATGTACAATAATTTTTGCCTGGCTGCAGCTTTCTTCCCTTTCTTGGTTCAGAATACATGCATGCTTGACTTGGCTAAGTATGTATGTCTAATAGAGGTCAGGAGGTTCCATAGAGTATCATCTGCACAGAGTATGAAGGTTCTTCTGGTGTTTAGGTGAATTTATGTGATTACTTGGTATACAATGAAACATTGCATTAAACAAACAAATATATTGTGACCGATGAATATATACAGGATGTAAATGAATATATAAGAGCACACTCTCTGAAAAGTGTTGGCACGGAGTAAGATGAAGACAATGTCTCCCTGGTCAATATGTATACTACATGTGTGAGCTTTACAACCTTTCATCGATTCAATTAAGAGAATCCCTGTAAATTCCAATTTTTCTGCTCCGACAAGAACAAAAGCCTTAACAATAGTTTTTATCTTGAGACATTTCTGAAGATTTTCATCCAGTCAATAAGTTGTCTTCACCCGTCTTGTTCAATGTAACAGTGGCTTAGTAGTAACAACTATATAAAGTAACACAAACACAGCTTTGCTGTAGATAGAAACTAGATAGTGCAGTAATATATCAACTAAATATATAAAATATATATACACCTGTTTATAGGCAGCGGACCTGAACTGTGCTACCAGGGACTACAGATGGGCAAACATACCAAGATTTGTTTCATTTCAGGTTTGGGTGACTCAGGTCCCTGATTTTATTCGGGTCGAAAAGGTTCAGATAAAATCGGAAGTGAAGCTATTATACTCTGCTATAATAGGTGGAGGTCCAAGGGAGGTGACAAAAATAGAAAAACATTCATACTCACCTTTCCTCATCTCTTTTGGGCCTCCTCGTGGCGGCGTCCAGCGCACTCCTGGTGACGTCTTACACCCAGGGACACCGCTGAGGCATGATGTCACCAGGAGAGCACCAGAGGCCACGAGGAAGCCCAACAGAGGTGAAGAAACATGAATATAAATGTTTTCTGTTGTTTTTTTTTTCATCTCCCCTAGACCTCCATCTATTATGCTCTGGAGTCTTAAGAGACCCCAGTGTGTAATAATTTACCACATTGAATGTCACGTTGGCCATTTTAGTTCGGCTGAGAAAAATCCCCAATTGTTTGGTTTAGTTAAAAACCAAACAATTTAGAATATTCGGGTCAAACCTGACAAATCAGTTTGCCTATCTCTACCGGGACTACTCTCTAAGTGAACATAACTCTTAGTGGCGTGGACGCGAATGTGGGTGCTCAGGAGGGAAATTCTGGAAATGGGTAATGGCTTAGTGGGTGAATATAGTCTTGGTGGGCATGCTACAGACCCATGATGGTACAGGAGGATCTGACATACACCATCAGCAATCTTGGGCATGATTTTGCTCTTATAGGATTTGTGATGTGGCACACAGCAAGAGGATGTGTTAAAGGGATTTTCCTATGAACATAACCATATATAGATTTGTAGACAATTAAAAGTTAAACATTTTTGCAAATCGAAATAATTAAAAATTTTGGGGAGAGTTTTAAATATTTTCTCTAGCCATTTTAGTGATGACAATTATTTGACCTGATAGGTTGACAATGGCTACAATTTTTTTTTAACATACCAGTCAGGGGGATCCATCCTATCCATGGACAAATATGACATGTAGCCCTTTTTTCTAGGTCCTTGCAGAGAAATGTGGTCATGTTCACTCAGAAATTACAAATTCAGCTATATAAAATTCTTGAAATGATATTTCTCAAGACACAAAAAAAGTCAAATAAAAAAGTAAGACCGTCTGTATGAAGGTTAACACACATTAGTGCTTCACCTCACCATTATAGAATTTTTTGATCCACTAACCTATATTCGGAAAAATCATTGAACATCCTCTGAGTTTGTTATTCTCTTTCAAGAGCAATTTAAGCCAGAATAATACTTCAATCCTCCATGATCTGCAGTAGGTAGTGTTATGGTGACCTGCAGGTCATGTATGAGTCAATGAAGGAAGTGGAGCTATCATCTGGGCAGGAGTCCCCTCCACTGAGGAGTTGCCTGAATTTGGCATTTCTGCTGAAATGACTAAGGCTTCTGGGTTAGGAACTAATGTATATTTTTTATAGTATCCTAATGTGATTTCTTATTAAATGCATAGATAATACCTGGACATACAAATAGTCCTCCAAGATAATACACAAGAATTAATACAAATTACCTTTACGCTTAGGTGCCCTGACTTCTGTTGGATTTCAACACGCCTGATCCATTTCTCCTCAAGGGAAATAATCCACCTCCAGCAATGTCCGGCAGGGATTTTGTCAGTAAAGACACTTATCTCCTATCCACAGGATGGGGATAAATGTGGGATCGTTGGAGGCTGATCAGGAGAATGGGGTTCCAAAAGTCCCCCCATGCCTCCTCCATGTGAATAAAATGCAAGTACGTTCCATGACTGGTGCTCCATTCACTTTTATGGGACCTCTGGGTCCGCAGTCTCCAGAAGTCCCATAGAAATGATTAGAGTGCCGCACTGGTGCTTCTTTCACATGGAGGAGGCAGGGGGACTTTCAGACCCCTATTTTCCTGATCGCTTAGGATCGCAGTGGTCTGATGTTCAACGATTTGACACTTATCCCTATCCATGATCTTTAATGACAAAACCCTTTTAATCCTGTTTTCGCACTGACAACACATGCATACTTGCTTATAGGGTACTTGATAAGAATGATATCTCTTTAAAATATAACAAGGTAATATCTTTTTGAGACTATCCTTCACATATGCAATAACAAATAGTCTGATAAAGGGTTGGCCAAATTCTTTCATTGCACCTGGACCGATACCTCCAGCTGTTTCCTCCTGTTTTGGCTCAGCCAAATTTTTATGTGATCTCGGGTGGTGGCTTACCTCCCATGAGAACTAAAAGATCTACCTGCCCAATACTTCTTTCCCCTAATATCTGTAGTCACAGGAGAGTCATGGGACAATACCAATACACATTAGATTGTCAGCTGGTCCCACCAAAATCAGCAGGTTCAGCCAACATTTATGTAAGGGTCATGGCCATAAGTGAAAGAACCGATATATAATTCATCTAGTAATACCATATCTAGTTATTCCTTCCTATCTTAAAATTTATGAGATCCTCCTACTCCGTTGGGTCAAGTGATCTCATTGTGACCTGCTAGGAATACATGTCCATCTGTCATACCAGAACTTCCTATATGAAGAAACTTAATGGACTGTTCCACACAGACCCCCTCACGCAGAAGGACGCAAACTCCTATCACAGCCATTACTGGATCTTGGCCCACAGTTATAATGAATGAGCTCACAGCTTAGTCTCCCTATCTGAACACTCTTATATTATATAGGAGTATAGCAGGCAGAGATGGTTCTGTCTCTAGCCTCTGTGTGATGCAAAGCTGAGGGATCATGGAGTTGATAGCAGAGCACAAAGAAAAATATATCTAAAAATCAAAATGGTATATGATCCCAAGCAGACAAGAGGGTGAACCTCTGGGATATGAGTGTAACATACATACAAAGTGCAGTATGTAGGTGATGGGTGCCGGGATGGAAAACAGGTTTTACTGGAATGCTCATTTTAAGGGTTACTCCCATCTTAAAAGTGATTGTATATTTCTAGCATTTGTCATTTTATGGTTGTTGGAGGTTTTACCTACCCAATCCTGAGAATACATGGTCTACAGCACTGACTTATCCCTGGGTCTCCTTCACTGCTTTTCCAGTAAATGGACGCCGGCCATTCCCTGCACAGATGGTTGGTCGGAGTACTGCAATGTTGGGAAGAGTTAGATGGGACACAGGGTGTCTGTGGCCACTTCATTGTTAAGATTGGTCGGAGTCCCAGAGTTCAGAGCCCCACCGGATATAAAGCGATAGCGTATCCTCATTGTATACAATCCCTTAATCAGATAGAAAACCCCTTTAATGACTATATTTTACAATTAAGACAACAATGCTATCCAGATATGAGTACACAGCTGCGGGTAACTCGTAACTTTATATTTAAGTCAGGATTATTATTATATTTGTAACAAATCACAGTTTTTACTAACTCGGTTACAAGGCTGTTTATTCGTATTGTATCCTACAATGACAGGTTAATATGTATTGTCTCAAGCTGGAAAACAGCAGAATAATAAGCTGCAAATTAATGATTTCTGCATAATGTACTCACATGACTTCTGTGTTATATGGAGAGTTTTTACTGTACAAGGGTGGAACAAAAATTATCTGCACTAAAACTTCTGTTGACTACACATACGAGGTCACTGCCCCACTTGTATAGCTTTACCTTTATCCACATTAGCTAAGTGGCTGCCCAAACACTCAGTCCGTTCAAGTCAGCAATTCCTCCATAGACTGTACAACATATCTTGGGGGCATTTCATTTATTTATTAAGACTACCGTACCTGCCTGTACCGCCCACTCAGTTTGCTTATAAAACTGATCCTCTAACCCCTCATTTATGCTGGGGGTCTATAGATTATGCCAAAAAGTATTTTTTTACCTTTTTATCTGTACCTACTGTCACTGTAATGCCTCTACCTTGGAGCTTTTTTGTATTTGTATTATCTATGCTACTGTAACACACTGAATTTCCCCATGGTGGGACTATTAAAGGATTATCTTATATTATCTTATCTTGTCACATCTTTATGCAATTTCACCCAAGACATTTTTAAGGTTTAAATTCAATGAAACCATGGGAGGTATGGAAAAGTGTAGGTGGCGCTTAAGCCAGACATGCACATTAGATTGTCTCTGGCCAAAATGGCCAATTTGTCCACTTTAACCAACAAACGGCCAGCTGTCTGATGTGTAAATGCTGCTAATGGCCGTTCACACCTTTGGCCAACCATCATCCAACTTGCACAAACTCACTGCACTTATTTCTTTATGAACTACTGTAAATTGTTCCCCTCATTGGGAAGTTTAGTTGTTAATATTTATGGTGGGATTGTTCACATCACCATCATATCATCATCAATCGGACAGCCCCATGACGGCAGTCAGCCGATTCAACCAACTATCTCATCTGACTCCCCTACATACCAATATACTAGGATAAGGCCAAGAGATGCAGGTGTGCACATGAGAAGAGGTTGGAGAAAGCTGCTGCCGGACATGTTTGGTGGTGGCTTATCTACTAATAAGCAAAAGAATAGGGTGGAAATCTTCCCTGCCATCGGGGAGGAATCAGGAAGACTCCATTTATATTAGATAGTCAGATGAACATGCCGAAATAGGAAGGTTCAGCAGACATACATCTGGGTTCACACTAGTGCGACCTCTCTCCGATGCAGCAGAACAACAGAGAGGCAGACTGCTAAAGAGCTTGGTGGATCCCATTGACTATAATGGGGTCCATTGGAGACTCAAGGACAGGTTTGAGCATAGCCTTAGCTGTATCATTGGGTTTTATTTAGACCAACAATTTTTCATTTATGTTTTGTCCTTAGCATCTAGTCAGATCACTGATTTATGATCCTTAAAGGGAACCTGTCCCAGGGTTTTAGCCTTATAAATATCTTGCTACATTTCTGTTTATTAGTCCTCAGTAGTTCTGCATACCTTAAAAAGAAAGCTTGAAACAATACAGCCCCTTATGCAAAAAAGAAATGATGTGTCTACCGGACATATTCAGACCTTGTAAGTCTCCAAGCCTGGCAGAGCTGCTGGGTCTTAGACCAGGTCAGTGGCTATTGTCGCTAGCATTTGCTTTCCTCTGTAACTGGGACTCCTATGGAGTTATAGTGGAAAACTGCAAAATTAGAAAAGTAAAAATGAAGAGTCAATGTGCCCCAGAGGTTCCTTTTAGACTCTTGGGGGGAACATTATGAAATAAAAAATATATACATACACAAGTAAAAAAAAATAGATAAAATGAAATACAAATAAAGTAAAAAATATGCCATAAGAACCCCTTTACCCAAGACTACACATTAGGTATCAAAATGGCTGGCACAAAATAGGGAAGCTAATAAAAAAAAATATATATATATATATATATAATTTGAAAAAAAAAAATTATGCAGATAAACTAAAAAAATGTATATAATAAATGAATTAAACTAAAAAAAAAATCTAAAAAAACAAAATAATTAAATGTTGTATAAGTTTTATATATATAAATATTTTTTATATATATATATAAAAAGTTAGGTCCATTAAATCACTGCATGCACAAAATTATTCAAAAGTGTCTGGTTATTAAGGTGCTTCTAGGCCTGGTTATTAAGGGGTTAAAGAAAGGTATGAGGCCGGTGATCAGACCTCCATAGCATGACATCATAGCCTTGTTTTATCAGACAGGCATTGTATTCACAGCTTACAGACAGCTGCACCACCAAAATCTTGTCAATTTTTTGTACTTGTCCCCATTCCTTAGCCTTGTTTTGTCTTTGGACTTGACTCTTGCATAATGTCTTAAATGGAATTGATTGTGTGGTTGTAATGAAAGCAACAAATTGATTTTTATCCAGAGTTACAAAGAGTAAATAGAAAAATGTTCCCATCTTGACCTTCTGGGGAAGCTTCTGGGATTTAGTGGCTAAACCCATTTTTTTTACTGTGAGTTTAAATGCAAATGGAAAGCAACAACATCGACAAAATCCCCAAATTAAATGTATTTAATGTATTCTAATGGGGAATGTTAAAGATGAAAAAAATATATGGTAATGAAAAAGATAGCTATAATTAAATAGACAAAAAGATATAGATCTATTGTTCTATCTATCTATCTATGGCTACATCTATGATAGAATATCTATTTGGTTTTTTTTAGTTTAATATTAATTTACCTATATAGTATTATCCATCTATTTATTACCCATATGTTATTCCATATATATTAACTGTTATCTATATATATCTATTTAATAGCTATCATTTTATCATTGTATTATCTACATACTTAGATCTATTTATCTCATATACAGTATATCCATTTTTTTTATTCACAATCTATCCTTTCCTTTATCTATTTATTTTTACCAATTATTTATCAACATATATATCTTTCTTTTTCTTTCTTTCCTTCCTTCATTCCTTCTTTCTAGCACTATTATCTCATTGTACATTTTAATGAAAATATCTGTCTATCTAATATCATATCTATCTATCTATCTATCCATCCATCCATCCATCCATCTATCTATCTATGTAATATCATATCGATCTATCTATCTATCTAATATCATATCTATCTATGTAATATAAAAAGGCTGCACTCTAACTTGAAACATATTAAAGATTCCCTTTGATATATTTCAAATTGGAGTGCTGCCTTTTGTATTACTTATCTATGGTGGATTTTTGCCTTCTACACTGGATTTGCACCCATTGCCAGTTAGTTATATCTTGTGCTGCTTTGGACTTTCTTTTGTCTATCTATCTATCTATCTATCTATCTATCTATCTATCTATCTATCTATCTTCAGTTACAATATTAAATGTATATAACACTGTCCTGTATTGAAATGTAAAGGGAACATTTAAATGGATAGTTTCAATAAAATTCTAATGCTTTTACAGCTACCACTGTATCTTTTTTAAATGGAAGCTCTATAAAATCTCTATATTTGTGCCCTGTCCCTCTTACAACTATATCTGCTAAACTCAATCATATAAACCTAATCTATCTCTCACTTATCTAGCATTAATTCCTAAATCCATATCCATCTATCTATCTATGTCATATCTATCTATCTATCTATCTATCTATCTATCTATCTATCTATCTATCTATCTAATGTCTATCTCTCTATCTATCTATCTCATATCTATCTGCCTATCTATCTATATCATGTCTGTCTATCTATCTATTATCTATCTATCTTATATCTATCAATTTATTATCTATCTATCTATCTATCTATCATCTATCTAATATCATATCTACTTTATCTATCTATCTTCTATATATCTATTTATTATCTATCTATCTATCTATCTATCTATCTATCTATCTATCTATCTCATATCAATCTGTCTATCTATCTTCAATGTTATATGATATAATACTGTCCAGTATAAAATCTCAGAGGGAACATTTATGGATAGTGTCAATAAATACTAATACTTTTACGACTAGAAATGTATATTTTATAATGGGAAACTCTAAACTCTCTACATTTGTGCCCTGCGCCCCCCTTACAACTATAATTCCTAAACTCCCCCATATAATAATCCACGACTAAGTGACTGATATTTGTATAACACTACTTGTATTCCATGTCGGCCATGTTTCTCTTTAAGGCCTCATTGTAAGATATACCTATAATTCCATAACTTCCGTGCGCCATGACTGGTCCTTCTATATATTCTTTAATATTTATCTATACATAACATAAACACTGGATCTATTTATTCTACTAATCCTGGAAAAATCCCCATGCATTTCACTGTCAACAGTAATCTCTAAGAGCACTCTATTCTTTCAAGCCCACTTGATGTCCTGCAGGTTGTGGCAGAACAATACACAGGAAAGGCTTAGACATTGAGCTTGCATGCTTTTTGACTCCATTTTAAACCCTTTGTTCACATCAGGGTGGCATTTTTTCACACAGCATGTGGCAGCTTTGACTCTGATCCAGTCTGTCTTATGAAATCAAAGTATGCAGTTTTTTTATTATTATTATTTGCTGAGCTGTCTCCTAAATTGTCTGTATGATCCTCCGGCTCCTTGCCCCACTCAGTAATGTTCAGATCTAAATATGGACAAGTAGCAAACTATAGATCCTGGAAAACAAAGACAAGACATTACTTATATAAGAAGAGGGGAAGGGTTGTCTGGATGGATAAAAGCATAGATTTTTTTGGCAATTTTATCTTTATTGCAGCCATTATAATTATTCTTATCATTACGGGTTTTATTATTCAGAAAAATAAAATGCACAAATTCATTAGAATTTATGGCTGAAGCCCAAATTTTATCAAAATGGGAAGGCCTGGGTGGAGATGGTGATAGGATAAAGATGATGCAGCTGTTTTAAGACTACGATAAATGTATTCTACCGGGTATTTTATTTCTTTAGATTGTACCCCAGGTTTTATGAAAATTCATAAATGATAAATTAAGATAACAAAATGTAAATATTTTACTTTAACATTTGTAATAACTGACAATGACAATAATTATTAGAAATAATAAGAGTAATAATAGTAATTGTACTTGCTTAAAAAAGTAATAATATCCTGATGTCATGTTAGGAATGGACCACAGTAAAGTTTGGAAAGATATCTTTTTTTTTTTTTAACTTTTGTTCATATGGCGTTAAATATTTTAGTTTTGTGTCATATGTTACGTGTGCAATTTTTTCTGATTTTGTCTCTTATAATTGTTTGCGTTTACTAATTATTTGTGATATTTAGTAATCTATGAATCGATCTCATAGCTATCTATCTATCTGTCTATCTATCTACCTCCTATCTATCTATCTATCTATCTATCCGTCTATCTATATATCTATTTCCTATCCATCTATCTATCTGTCTATCTATCTCCTATCTATTCGTCTATCTATCTCCTATCTATCCATCCGTCTATCTATCTATCTCATATATTTAAATTCTAATATTATCTATCTAAATGTCATTGTGTTTTATACAGAAGTATACAGAATTGACTCATGTCTATCTCTCTATCTATCTATTTGTCTCGCACATATCTAACCTAATATCTATCTACCTATTTGTCTGTCGTTATCTGTTATTTCTATCTTTCTATGTCATATCTATTTATCTATCTATTACAAAGCTATCCATCTATCTATCTCACATTTATCTATTCTATTATCTATCTATCTATATATTATCTCCGATTTCTATCATTTCTTGTCGTATCTATCACACAACTATACATCTATTTTTCTTTTTGTCTATACATCTATTTATTTACTTTAGCTGTATTTTTCTAACTTTCTTTGTCATTTCTATATTTATCTGTCTACCTATTGCACAGCTATCCATGTATCATACACTTATTCTAATATCTATTGTCTATCTATCTATCTATCTATCTATCTATCTATCTATCTATCTATCTTTGTGTCTATCACACACTTATTTATTCAAATATCTTATTTTTCTATCTATCTCATATTTCTATATTTTCTTATCATATCTATCTTTCTTTCCATCTATCTATCACACATAAGAAACTTTATATCAGTAAGTAACGTCAAAGAAGAATTTTGCTTACGAAATCTTTGTATAAGTTCCTGGTAATATTCAATTTTTTTAATAAAGTATTACAATTTCATGTAAAAATCATCTTCATATGTTAAAGGATAAATAAAACATTTAAAATGAAATGTATAAAATTAAAAAGTCTAAAATGAAAACATATGACAACATTTATTATTAGCGAAATCGCAGCTTCCTGAGCCACTATTTATAGTTTGGAAAATTCCAAATACTGAAATACTTATTTCAATTTATGTTGCGATTCTCTTGCAATGAATTAGCCATCGAAGGAGAGAAAATAAGTAAGGTGAAAGGTAAAATAAGGAAAGGCTACAGCCCTTTGTCCGCTGTGAATTGTGCACAGAAATGTAGATATTCACACTGAACAATAGATATGCCCTTTTTCTAAAGCCAACTTCTCAATAGCTGTGGGCAGTGCGGCATCTGTCTATTGTAGACGAACATCGCCTTACAATAATTTTACGCTTTTTCCATTGAAATATAGTTTTTGGTAGGATGGAAGAATATTTTAGAGCTGCTACCTCTTAGATTATGTCCATACCCTTACTATCAAAATCCGGTCGCACTTATCTTGCCCTTAAACACTGAAATCCCTGCACTCTGCGCAATGCTGGGATGAAAACAGTCCTCATTGTGAATTATGTTTCATCTGTCACAATAACCTTTTTTCTTAAGTGCACCTCCCCTTTGCCTGTAGCAATTAAAAGAAAAAAAGAAGGTATGTCATGTAGGATGAGATAATACTGTCTCAAGGAATACATACCAATGTCTTATACTGAGAGCACAACCATGAAGATTGGTTAAGTCCTCTTGGTATTTGATATGAAGTTTTTGAATCCTTACTATCAGACGTCTTACCCAGACTAAGCAGGTGGTGCTGGCTGTCACCCTCAAGCAGTTTTCATTTTGGCAGGGAACTTTGGATTTGGTTTATTCTGGAATAGTTTTTCTGTTTTTTTTACTTATAAAATATAAAACCTAATAGATAGATAGATAGATAAATAGATAGACAGATAGATATGATAGATAGAGGTGATAGATAGACAGATAGATAGAGAGATTGAACGAAAGAAAGAAAGAAAGAAAGAAAGAAATTGGACATGTATTGATGTGAATTTTTGTAATTTTTAAGTGTAAATTTAACATTTTAAAATGTATAGAATTTTATAGCTATCTAATATCTATTGTCTATCAATTCATCTATATCTATCTATCTATCTAAATTTCTATAAAATAATAAAATACTGTAGATAGATAGACAGACATAAAGATATGGGAGCCATATCAGTGTGAATCTTTGTCATATAAGTAGCATCTTATAGTTATCTATCTTCTGTCTATCTGCTTGTCTAGCTAAATGTCTATACAGTAATAAAATGTAATAGATAGATATTGGAGATATATTAGTGTGACTATTTGTCATTTTAATATGTAAATTTTAACATTTACATCTACAACATTATCTATCTATTATCTATCTATCTATTTATTATCTATCCATCTATCTATTATCTATCTATCTATCTATCTATCTATCTATCTACCATAACAGAATAGATAGACAGAAAGATAGCAGGCTAGCAGAGCATATAGATAGATAGATACTGGAGATATATCAATCTTTTTAATGCATAAACGTTAATATTTTAATATTTATCTAATAAGAGAATATTTATATGTATTATCTGTTTATCTAAATAAAATACTAAAATGTTCTAGATATTAAGAAATAAGATTTTCACATTAAATCTACAAGGATTTACTAATACAGAAAAAGGATGAAATAATTCAAATGTACAATGATATTTTTTGATGAAAATGTAAAAAAACAAAAAATATATAAGAAGTCTTCACCTAGTCTTCATATTCACATATTAAAAAAATAACATAAAATTTACTTAAATAAACTCTTCAAATAGATGTTACATACATATTACTTTTTTCATATTATATTGATAACTTTACTAATGCTTAGAAAAAGTGCAAGACTGTTAAACTCAGTTACGCTAAATAGAATATGAAATATGATAAAATAAGTGATAGATAAAATAATATAATAAAATAAGTGATATATAAAATATTATAATAAAGAGATCTATAAAAATAGTATCTTAAAGTGAGAATATAAAATAAAAATGAAGTCTTGAGATTAAATGCAAACAAAATGAATGAAAACCATCAAAATAAGATTTTCTCTGCAAAAGATGATAACTCTAGAAAAAGAAACAAGCATTTAAAAAAAAAAAAAAAAAATGTGGATAGGGAGGGAAAAAAAAAATGTTTGGCCCACCGCTCAGGTTTGGTTGGAAAAGTGCTTGCTAAGCTATCTATTTCACACATGCAACGACAGAAGGTTCGATATTCATTCGATCGATGAGTGAAAAGGCACAATGGCAAAATCGGACCGTCTCCTTTTCAATACAGATCTCAAATGTCCCCCTACAGTCTGCAGTCGCACGGCTGGTGGTGTGGTTCTGAAGGAGCAAGGGTTACATCAAGGCTGTTCCCTCGACCGTTCAACAGTCTAGACCAATGACCTGCATCACCGTGCCCTTTGAAGAAGAAGCAAGTTCGTTCATGGTAAAGGAAAAAATCAAGGCGTACCCCCTATAACAAAAGGGAGCAGCTCGTGGCTGCAAAGAGGTAAGCAGGGGCAAGCAAAAAAAAAAAAAAAAAAAAAAAGGCATCTGCTTCCATGGTTACAGGCCAACTATGAAAACCTTGCCTTTCATGGAGAAGCGTTCTCATGCTCCCTCACAGACTTGTGTCATGCATTAGAAGCAGAGGCAGGTTGAGCTGAAATCCGCATAGTTATTTCACGGCAGAATGATACGCAGGCACATGGTTCATACGAGGAGGAAAAAAAAAAAAAAAAGTCACATGACACGTTCGAGGCTTCTGCTGTTTCATAAAAATCCTCTTGCTGGGTCAGACCAAGACAAATGTTTGCTGGAATTTAGCCTTCTTATGATAGTTAAGATTTGCCCTTTACATTTTTTTTCTGATTGAAATCAGGGGTTAGAGGTCAAGGTTTATGTGGCCAGGCCACAAACCCCCTTTTGTTGCCGAAGCCCCAGTGTGAATAGCGTTTTGAGTCAGATTTTGCATCTCTTTAAAACCAAGCCGTTCTCATAGGTTTGACAAAGCATGAAAAGTAATGAATTTCTATCTTGCTGACCTTAGCCGCATTGTCATTTTTTTTTTCCTGACTGTGCATTTCTTCTTCTTTATGTTTTTTTTACATGGAGTTCTGGTTGAATTTATTCTTAACCCTGGCAGAAAGCAGCAGGGTAGAGAGTTGGAAGGAGGCAGAGGTTTTTTTGTATCTGTTTTAGATTCTGGATATTTTTTTGCAGGGGGGTTATCTTTTGGAGAAATAGAGGTTACTTGGTATTCGGATGGGATGTGGTAATGGAAAGCAAAGAACTGCTCTGTATATTGCAGAAGAGGACTGAGTATAACATACTGCTAGCTGGAGTGGTGGGGTGGCGGACTCCATTTAGTTCTATCCATCCACTTAAGATGTAGTTTTTATGTGAATTTGTGCTTAAATAGACAATTGGAAGTAATCTTTAGATATATATATAGAGAGAGAGAGAGAGAAGAGAGAAGTATATGAAAAAGATAATTTATTTCCAACAGATTTAGCAGATTTTCTAGAAATATATATATATTTTTTTTTATTGAACACTCCTGATTGCGTTTGGATGTTGGAAGGTTTTCATGGAAATGTGTGAAAAATATCCATTGATCTATCATCTATGTATTTATTTAATATCTCTCTAATATCATATTTATATTATGTATATTTATTTAATATCTATATTGTATCTATAGTCTGTCTATATAGCTTATCTTGTCTATTTTCTTAATATATAGAGGTATGTATGTGAACATTTGGAATTGTGAGTGTGCAGTACTATCACTATACTAGTCCTAGTAATTACCTTACTACTATTACTTTCTATATTCTATTGCTCTTATTTCTTCTATTATTTTACTAATAATAATCTACACCATAATGATATTGGATGATCAGTCTTATATCCTGAATTTTTTATCTTATTTATTTATTTTTAGTATACATTATGATATTTTTGAAGGAAGTATATGTATTCTATCTCTCTATCTATCTCCTATCTATCTATCTATCTATCTATCTATCTATCTATCTCCCTATCTATCTATCTATGTACTATCTATCTATCTATCTCTCTATCTATCTCCTATCTATCTATCTATCTCTCTATCTATCTCCTATCTATCTATCTATCTATCTATCTCCTATCTATCTATCTATTATCTATCTATCTATCTATCTATTTATCTCCTATCTATCTACCTATCTCCTATCTATCTACCATCTATCTCCTATCTATCTATCTATCTATCTATCTATCTATCTATCTATGTCCTATCTATATGAGAGGAGTGACTTGTAACTCACTATAAATGTTTGCACATTTTCACTGTGTTACTGCTGAGAAAGGTTTGTTGTATCTATGACTGAAACATTGGAATGGAATAAATCTTCACCCATTTGATTTTCAATATTGGAGTGCTGTCCATTTTTTGCATTATCTTCTATCTATCTATCTATCTATCTATCTATCAATCTACGTAAGGTATCTATCTACATATCTATTTATCCATCTCACAGTAACTATTTATTTATATATCTATCTGGAGAAAGGTTCAAGTTGAACTGTAACATTCCATCACTGGGCTAATAAAGTCCATTTTTTGGCATCAATTTTGGAGTGCTGCCTCTTTTCTACTTATCAATTTATCTATCTATCTATCTATCTATGTATCTATCTATCTATCTATCTAGCTAGCTAGCTAGCTACTCTGTTATGTATAATATCTATCTATCTCCTTATCTATATATCTATCTATTTATCTATTATGTCTATCTATCTATCTATCTATCTATCTATCTATCTATCTCCTATCTATATATTTATCTATCTATCTATCTATCTATCTATCTATCTATCTATCTACTCATCAGTTATCTTTACTTAATTAGTACAGAAATAGAGTAAATTCTCATTTACAGCCATGCTGGATTGTAGGAAACGAATGACAATGCATTTTGGGGTGGTGCAGTTCCTATTCCAGCCTCCCAGTGTTGCCTGGGTTTTTCTTAGGAGATTCATAGGGCTGTTCTATGATGAGTTTACTATTTCATATCGGAGCAGCTGATACACAGGGACATTGAGTGACATTCCAAGGTCACCAGAAGCCATCCCTGAAGGTCATCCAACCAGCCACTGCTTTTAATTTAGATTTTCCTTCATATTGGTGTGATTTTATGTTTTTGTGATGCATATTAGATAATCTCATTAGCGATGGATTCTTTTTTTTCATTAAGTGCTGTGACTCGGTAATGATCTGTGCATAAGCTCGCCATAATCATCGCACGTCTATTTATACTTCCAAGGTGTCCTTCAATGAAAGCTCCTTAGCTGAACCATTTAGAAAGTACCGATTGCGTGTCATGGTTTGGCATAAATTTGCTGTAACTTTTTGTCTAATATTCTTTTTTTTTAATATTACCGTATCAGTGATTTTTTGGCCCTTTTAATATTTGAACCCCCAAATTTTCCTTATGATGGACCTAGTTGTAGGTGTTTAAATAAGGCCTGATTTAGAGCCATGTTAACTAGTATTTTAGGAATTGCGTTATAAGGAATTCTCTAATATCATGGTGTCAGTGCGCTTACTCCGTCTACATACATGATTATAGGCTTGATTATATAATAAGACCCCAGACCTATTACATACTATTAACTCCTTCTTGCACTGTCATACTATACAATTACTCTACCATTTAACCCCTTGATTGACACGACATATGATTTGTATATAAGGCTAGTTCTTCCTGGGGTCCTTGAAATGGCCCCAGGGATGTCTTTCTATATTGCTTATTTTTGGGTATAGTTAATTGTCTATATCTATACAGGTATAGACACTGAGTATAAAATTCAGGCATATGAATATATGCTAGTAAATTATTAGTAAAAAAAAAAAAAATCTAAGTAAAAGCTATTGATCTCTTTATAAGTTGAAAATAGATTTAAAAAATTCAATTAAAAAATAAAGTCCTATTAAAATATGATTTTTTTTTAAATAAAAGATTGTACTTATATTTGATATAAATTTGACCAGAATATTTAGGTGTTGAAATGAACAATTTTTTGGTATTTTCTCTCAACTAAAATTGAGTAAAAGTGAAGCAATAACATATATGTAGCCAAATAGTGCATTAACCACTTCAAGATCAGGCCATTGTCAATGCTTCATGATCATATACATTTTCAGGTATTTTTGTACATGTGGTTTTGACAGCTGTAAAAAAATATTTTTCGTTCAGGTTACTCAAATAATTTGTGCGGCTTTTTTTTTTAGCAATATATAGGGCTTTATTTGTATGACATTTTTATTTTTTTTGTTTTTTTAAATATCTGGGAAAATGTAAATAAAAAGGAGGAGAAACATGGCTGTTTTTCACTTATTTCATGTGTTTTAAAAAAATAAATAAAAATTGCACTAAGTGTTTCTATAAAATGTCTTTAAATAGTTGGTCTTCACCGTTACGCTGATTTTTATGTAGGTGACACATAGTTTTATTTCACTGGGGGCAAGTCTACAACTCGTAATGTGGATATTTATTCTTTTATACACTGGGCTCCCCCATAAGGTCATAATACACCTTAGAGGGAATTACAAAATTACATTTTATTTTTCCGATTTCTTCTGTAATCAGTTACATTAGACTCCGTTACTGGAGGAATAAACCTCCCAACCTGAGCTGGGACTCCTAGGACCCAACAGCTCCTTCAGTTCCCAGCACAAACATATGTAGCTGGTTAACTCTGCGAGGACGTACAGGTACGTTCTTGCAGAGTTAGATACCAAACATATATAGAGATACCCAGACATAGATAGTCAATGGACAGTCAGCATCTAGTTAAAAAAAAACTGCTGCTCATCCAGCAAAAATCCTCAAGGCCCAATACAACTAAGTCAATGAAAAAATAACAAAGTTATGGATGCCATAAGGTTGGAAAGCAAAAAGCGAAAATATGCTTGCATTTTAAAGGAGAATAACTACTTGTAAAATTACTTACAAAGCAAATCCCTAATATAATTTTTAAAGGGGCCTTAAGTATTAAACCCTAAAGAACCAGGCCAGTTTTGGCCTTGAAGACCTAAAAAACATTGATTTGTTTCTTTGCAAACCGGATGTCATAACTTTTAGAAATAAGTATAGCTGTATGCGGCTTTGTTTTTGCAGGATGAGTTGCACTTTTTGGAGATGTCATCCTTTTGTATGTATACATTATTGTTCAATTTAATATAAAGGCAAACTAGATGGACCGTGTGGTCTTTTTCTATGTTTCCAAATATGTATTTTTTTTATATTTTTGTACTTGTAAAAATGTAAATTAGATTTAATTTTAGATGTTTAGTTTACTTATTTTACTTTTCTATTTAATATAAATAAGGGTATTAAAAAGAAAAGTAAAATAAGTAAACTAAGCATCTAAAAATAAATCAGATTTACATATATAAATATCTCTATGTATTAGAGATGAGCGAAGTATTAAAAAAATTCGATTCAGCAACTTCGCCGAATTTCGCGATATGGTTCTATTCGATTCAAATTAAATCGAGGCGAATCGCGTAACAAAAACAGCTATGTATTGGCTGCAGAGAGCCGGGGTGGGCGGGTGGGCATCAAAATGGTGGAACTCTTGGATGCCGTGGTCATGTTTAACCGCGGCATCCAAGGTGTTAAAACCCCAGATCGGTTATGGTGCAGGGTGTTAGGTGTCAGTTACAGCTAGCACCCTGCTCCATAACCGATCAGGGGATTTAACACCTTGGATGCCGCGGTTAAACATGCCATGTGCGCTTGCGAAGGGGTTAAAGGGATGTGACATCACAGGGCTGGATGCTGATTGGCTGCATGCATGGCATTGTGGGTGATCTCACGTTCCCAGAATTCCTTGCCCCATGTCCTAATATGTACAGCAATCATTTTGAACTAAATGCGAATCGTTACCATGAACCGTGAGGAAATTCGGATTCGATGCGAATCGAATATTTCCTAAAATTCGGATCAAGTTCCACTTCTGCAGCTTCAATTCGCTCATCTCTACTATCTATCTATCTATTGCTATAGCTATACTAGAATTCCCTGTGTGGCAGTTAAAGGGGAGTCACTCCCTTTGAATGCCACAATCAACATTGGTTGCAGCATCTAAAGGGTTAAACGGTGGGGATCAAAAGGTTTTCCTGAGGTGTTTCTACACCTTTTTGTGTTATGAATCTAAAATTAGGCCCTCAAAATGTCAGTTTGTATAGTTTTTGTGTTCATTTTATTGATTTTCTGTAAAACTTTGCATGTGCAATGTTTGTTATTATCTTACCCAGGGTGAATCTCGCAGTCATTTTCTCAGGGATTTCAGCTCCGCTCACATCTATCTGTTTTGTTTTTTTGAACTCAACCTTCTTTTCTTCTCTCTCCGGCCCACTGCCAGGAGAAACAGCGCCTGATATTACCTCCAGTATAAATAATCACACTGCAGCCAATGGGATGAAGGGAATGTATAAGATAATAATGGATGTTTAGCGATGCCTGCATATACATGTACTCGGTGCGCCAGCCATCTTCTCAGAAGCTGATGGATTTTTAGATGAGTGACCTATTCACTGATTTGCACATTTACTATGGAGAATTTATACACCTCATGAGATATCACTTAACCATACAGTTTTGCTGCAATATTGCCCAGGAAAGCACACATTGGAAGGGGGTGGAGCTTATGCAAATATACCAACAAAATAGGTGTTTCTGGGAAGTTTTGTGTTAAAATGTCCTTAGAATGGAGAAGATGGGAATTATTTATTTGCACATTTTTTAGTGGGTGTGTCAAATATTCATATTATATTCATCAGGTAATTCCACCATATTAAGGATGCCTATGGATCATTGTTTACAGTCTCTATAAGAGGGCACACAACTTATTGGTTACAGTTTCTATAAGAGGGCACACAGCTTATTGGTTACAGTCTCTCTTAGAGGGCACACAGCTTATTGGTTACAGTTTCTATAAGAGGGCACACAGCTTATTGGTTACAGTCTCTATAAGAGGGCACACAACTTATTGGTTACAGTCTCTCTTAGAGGGCACACAGCTTATTGGTTACAGTCTCTCTTACAGGGCACAAGGGTTTTTGGTTATAGTCTCTCTTAAAGGGTGCATAGCTTATTGGTTACAGTCTCTCTTACCGGGCACACAGCTTATTGATCACAGTCTCTCTTACGGTGGGTTCACACTTGCAGCTGCACTCCGTCCGCCGCAAATCCGACCTAAATGTTGGAAAACTGGATAGGGAAAGATTTGCGACGCTTTGCTTAAAAACCCATTCACTTGAATGGGTTTTTAAAGCAATGCGCGGGTGTGCGCTTACACCCTCTGCGCCGCAAAACCAGTTTTTTTCATCGGAAACAAAGTTGGACATGCAGGACTTTGTGTTCGACAAAAAAAAAATGGTTTCGCGGCGCAGAGGATGTAAGTGCACACTCGCGCATTGCTTTAAAAACCCATTCAAGTGAATGGGTTTTTAAGCAAAGCGTCGCAAACCTTTCCCTATCCAGTTTTCCAACATTTAGTGCCGCCGCAAGTGTGAACCCACCCTTAGAGGGTATACAGCTTATTGGTTACAGTCTCTCAGCAGACACAGAGCTTATTGGTCACAGTCTCTCTTACAGTTTACACAAGCTATTGTTACAGTCTCTCTTACAGAATACACAGTTTATTGGTTACAATTTTTCTTAGAGGGCACAAGGTTTTTTGGTTACAGTTTCTCTAAGAGGGTATGTGGCTTATTGGTTACAGTCTATCTTACTGGGCACAAGGTTTACTGGTTATAGTCTCTCTTAAAGGGAATGTGGCTTATTGGTTACAGTCTCTCTTAGAGGACACACAGTTTATTGGTTACTGTCTCTCTTAGAGAATACACAGCTTATTGGTTACAGTCTCTCTTAGAGGGTACACAGCTTATTGGTTACAGTTTCTCTTACAGGGCATACAAGTTATTGGTTATAGTCCCTCTTAGAGAACACACAGTTCATTGGTTATAGTCTGTCTTAGAGGGTACACAACTCATTGGTTGAAGTCTCTCTTAAAGGGCACACAGATTATTGGTTACAGTCTCTCACAGTGGACACACAGCTTATTTGTCATAGTCTCTCTTACAAGGCACACAGCTTACTGGTCATAGTCTCTCTTACAGGGCACACAGCTTATTGGTTGCAGTCTGTCTTAAAGGGCACAAGGCTTATTGGTTACAGTCTCTCTTAGAGAGTAAACAGCTTATTGGTTACAGTTTATCTTAGAGGGCACAAAGTTTACACAGTTTATCGGTTACAGTGTCTCTTAGAGAGTACACAGCTTATTGGTTACAGTGTCTTTTAGAGAGTACACAGCTTATTGGTTACAGTTCGCTGTAAGAGGACACACAGTCTATTGGTTACAGCCTCTCTTGCAAAACACATAGCTTGTTGGCTACAATCTCTCTTACAGTACAACCAGCATATTGGTTAAATTAATAACAGGCTCCAATTAATTAATTGTTTGGTATTCTCAATGCCTACAATGCAGACATTCTCCATGAAGTGGCCTGGTACAACTTGCCATATTCCTGTGACACCGCCACTGCAAGGCTACAGCCTGGCAAAAGTCAAGATGAAAGTGGGGGTTCATTACAAAATAGGACCCCCGCTACCAGCTTATTGAAGAGGTCGCAAAGTTTGAGTGAGTGCTGTGGCCTCTTCACTGAATATCACGCACAGCACCATACTGTACATGAATGAATGAGTCTAAGCTGCTGTATTACAATGTGACCTATGATTGTGACTACGGTGGACTCTTCAAGAAGCTGATTGGTAGGGGTCTCAAATGTTGGTCTCCCAGTGATCAAATTAGGATAGGTCTTCAATATATAAGTGCTGGGAAACTCTGTAAATGATTATGGGGGTAGCCATCTTAACTGAGCTTCTCCTTTGCTCTTTTAACACTATTTAGTGATATGCTTTAGAGCATAGTCATGGCCAAAGAAGCTGACTAATTGAGGACCATGGGAGTTTTCTAGGCATGGTCTGTGCAGGGAAGGGGAGTAGATAAGCTGTGACATCATCATTTATTATTTATTATCTATAGAGGTGTAAAACTGTCTATGATGTAAATAAACAGGAAAAATGGAAAATGCTCTAAAATCTGTCACCCATTCATATCAATGGGATTTTCAGGCAGCAGGACACTTTATTATTATTATTATTTATTTATATAGCACCATTAATTCCATGGTGCTTTACATTATTATATTAATTCCATGGTGCTGGACATTATTATATTAATTCCATGGTGCTTTACATTATTATATTAATTCAATGGTGCTTTACATTTGAGGTTTTACATACGGTACACAAAATATGCAAAACAAATATAATACTAACAGTGACCAACTGGTACAGTGGGATAGAGGGCCCTGCCCGCAAGAGCTTGCAATCTATGAGGGAAGAGGGATAGAGACAGAAGGTGGGGGTAGAGGCTGTTCAGGTGGTGGTGTGGTGACAGTAGTGTTATTGGAGGTTGTAGGCCTTCCTGAATAGGTGAGTCTTCAGGGCCTTCTTGAAGCTTGTGGTTGTGGGGGTCAGTCTTATGTGCCTTGGTAATGAATTCCAGAGTATGGGAGATGTGCGACAGAAGTCTTGGAGATGATTGTGTGACGAGCGGATGAGAGCAGAGCTGAGTAGGAGGTCTTTAGAGGATCGGAGGTTACGTGTGGGCAAGTAGCGGGAGATTAGGTCGGAGATACATGGAGGGGACAGGTTGTGGATGGCTTTGTATGTCACCGTTAGTATTTTGAACTCTATTCGCTGGGCAAAGGGTAGCCAGTGAAGGGATTGGCAGAGCGGAGCCGCCAATGAAGAACGGGGGGAGAGGTGTATTAAGCGAGCAGCACAGTTTAAGGTGGACTGGAGGGGGGCCAGAGTATTAGCTGGGAGGCCATGGAGAAGGGTGTTACAGTAGTCTAGGCGGGAGATTATGAGGGCATGGACTAGCATCTTTGTAATTTCAGGGGTGAGGAAGGAGCGGATTCGATGGATGTTCTTAACTTCTTTTTTGTCACTTACTACCTGCAAAAATCTTCCTCTGCCTCCCAATGAAAGGCAATTTTTTAAGCAGATTTTTAGGTGGAATCTGTTCACATACCCAATGATATAAGTTTAGTTTTAGTATAGTTTGATAATTTAGCATTTTTACCCACTATATGTGGATGCTATTGGTTACCTCAAATTTACTGGACATGTTGTTATATGCAGGGGCAGCATGGTGGCGGAGTGGTTAGCACTGTCCTGCAGCCAAGGACAACATCTGCGTGGAATTTGTATGTTCTTGTTCTGTGTTTGTGTGGGTTTCCTCCGGGTACTCCAGTTTCCTCCCACACTCCAAAAATATACACATAGGGAATTTAGATTGCAGTGCAGTGGGGCTCTGAGTGATGACAATATCTGTTGTGGATTATGTCGACATTATACAAGTAAGAAAAACTGTTGCCAATGCCGCCAATTTGTCATGTATGGATCGCCCTAGCACGTGATGTGGGTGCAGCTGTCACTCCATTCACTCACCTACTCAGGCTGCAAACTGAGCATAAATCACACCCCAACACAGTCTACGCACCCCAGATACACGCTACCACCAAATAGCAGTAGGGACCCAACACACGTCTCTCCAACAGATGGCAAAACACACTTCAAGGCTAAGACCACACGTTGTGGAATCGTAAAGTTTTGGCTACTGTGGAAATGCAGCAGAAAAAAAAAACGCTGTCTTTTATAGTACCAGCAAAATGAATGAAGTTTTGGTTAATCTCATCCACACATTGCAGACAAAAAGAGCTGCGGAAAAACTGCTGTTTCAAAAACACAGCATGTTAATGTTAGCTGCGAAATCCTAAGCGATTTCCATATAGATTCAACAGATGTGTTTTTTAGCTGTGATTTGCTATATGGGGCCTTTGACTAAAAGGCAATGAATCCTTAGAGCATACAGGGACTAACATTAAAGTGAACGCTTTAATACAAAAAAGTTCAGTGTTTACAAAAAGAGACAAAGCAAGTGACGTAAACAAGCAGTTATAAAATAAAAAGGGAGAAAAAACAGAGAAACCTTACAAGTTACCGTTCTTCTGACCGAGTGGAGCCTGGGAACGTAAAATGGCCACCACCCAACTTGGCTGACTAAACAGGTGTGACAAATAAAAAAATATATGGATCTATATATATTATACATGTATATGAAGGCATAGATGGAGGAGTTAAATACTTGCTTGTTCTTAAGCTGGCCTTACACATGAGATGATTGCCAGCCGAACACACTGATTTCAATGGGACTGACCAACAACCTTATGTATATATGGAACACATTACTCTTCCCTGTTGGAAGATATCAGGGATGGAATGGATCAGGAAGTTGGATTTCAACTACTCTATGCTTTTGGTCTTGGAGAGATAAGCGATAGCCAGACGGCTCTGACAGTGACATTCTCCCCCCTTCAATTAATTTGTGTTCTGCCAAACCGAGCATGCATGTGTATAGGGGATCAGGTGAGAAAGCAGTTGGATCATCATCGGTCCAACAGCTATCTTAAAGGGGTTTTCCCATTAAAGACACTTGTAGTCCTCTGCTCTCCTGTCTACTGGGGTGCCCAGCACTCAGACCCCCAGCAATGTGACACTTAACCCCTAACCCACGGAAACCCCTTTACATATATGGCATTAGAGAGAAGATTCATCATTTTACAGCTTCCTCACTGTAACCTGTTGCTTTAGAAGTAATGTTTTCTGCATTTCCTATCCCACAGTGGTCTCTGCTCTATGTAGGAAATATATTAGTTCTGCCTCTGTTGTGGTGATGCGAACTCCCAAATGAACTTCATAGACATCTGCTGCCACTCAAAATAAATGGCTTTTATTCAGCATCTAAAATAAGTGCCGGTAAGAAAATAATAACCCTCCTAGCAGACTCCTAGAGCGCTATATCGCCAGTGAACCCTCTACCACAATACATCTGCTGAAGTCCCTCCTCGGCTTGTTAGCTCCTGCTCAACTCCAGAAAGTCCAAGTGTTTAGGAATCATGAGACAGTGTGCCTACCGTGTATGTTAGCTCAGGGCTGGGGGGGAAACACATCTTTTCAACCCTGTCTTTGAGGCTTTGGGGTACTATTGTATCTCTTACAATAACAGATGTTATAATATTTATCTGTTTACACTGTTTACAGTATCTATCTATCTATCTATCTATCTATCTATCTATCTATCACCTATCTATGTATCTATCTATTATGTATCATCTATCTATGCATCTATCTATCACCTATCTATCACCTATCTATCTATGTATCTATCTATGTATCTATCTATCTATCTATCTACACCTATCTATCTATCTATATCTATGTATCTATTATGTATCATCTATCTATGCATCTATCTATCACCTATCTATCTATCTATCTATGTATCTATCTATGTATCTATCTATGTATCTATCTATCTATCTATCATCTGTCTATCTCCTATCTATCTATCTATCTATCTATCTATCATCTATCTATCTATGTATGTATGCACCCCTGTGTCCATCAAATGACCATGTATCCTTGTGTCCATATGTCCATGCATATTTATGTCCATCACAATACATGCACCCATGTGTCCATCACATGACTGTGTACCTGTGTGTCCACATAGATAGCTGGATAGAGCGTATCAGATAGACTTAGACATGATAGATAGATAGATAGATAGATAGATAGATAGATAGATAGGAGATAGATAGATAGATAGATAGATAGATAGATAGATAGATAGATAGATAGGAGATAGATGATAGCTAGATAGGTGATAGATAGACGAAAGCCATAACAATTTAGCCAATTCATTTATTATAAAGATCTCCGATTATTGGACACATGGCGCTGTAATATCACCAAAAACCTCCACTTTCATATCAATTCATTTCACTTTCCGGTTTATATCAGAATATTATTAAAATGAAATGTAAAAGAGTCACAAGAACTTCCTAAAAAAGCATTAAAGGTCCTGTCAAAGATAATGCTAAACTTAAAGGGGTTGTCCAAGATCTGAAGGTACTTGATCCTGATGTCCTATCCACAGGATAGCTCACAAGTATCAGATCGGTCAGGGTGCGACAACCAGAGCTGTTTTGACTGCCAGAAGCCACATAGGTGTACGTTCGGAAGCAGTCCTGTTCCTGTTCAAGTGCATGGGAGCGGGGCTACAGTGTATGGAGCTCTGTATACTGTATACAGTTTGTGGTCCATACAGTGGTGGTGCCTGGAACACACATATGGACACAAGGATACATGGTCATTTGATGGACACAGGGGTGCATGATCATGTGATGGACACAAGGATGCATGGTCATGTGATGGACACAGGGGTGCATGGTCATGTGATGGATACAAGGATGCATGGTCATGTGATGGACACAAGGATACATGGTCATTTGATGGACACAAGGGTGCATGGTCATGTGATGGACACAGGGGTGCATGGTCATGTGACGGACACAAGGATGCATGGTCATGTGACGGACACAGAGGTGCATGGTCATGTGATGGACACAAGGATGCATGGTCATGTGATGGACACAAGGATACATGGTCATTTGATGGACACAAGGGTGCATGATCATATGATGGACACAAGGGTGCATGGTCATGTGATGGACACAGGGGTGCATGGTCATGTGATGGACACAAGGGTGCATGCTCATATGATGGACACAAGGGTGCATGGTCATGTGATGGACACAAGGGTGCATGGTCATGTGATGGACACAGGGGTGCATGGTCATGTGATGGACCCAAGGGTGCATGATCATATGATGGACACAAGAGTGCATGGTCATGTGATGGACACAAGGGTGCATGGTCATGTGATGGACACAGGGGTGCATGGTCATGTGATGGACACAAGGATGCATGGTCATGTGATGGACACAGGGGTGCATGGTCATGTGATGGACACAAGGATGCATGGTCATGTGATGGACACAGGGGTGCATGGTCATGTGATGGACGCAAGGGTGCATGGTCATGTGATGGACGCAAGGGTGCATGGTCATGTGATGGATACAAGGATGCATGGTCATATGATAGACACAAGGGTGCATGGTCATGTGATGGACACAAGGGTGCATGATCATATAATGGACACCAGGGTGCATGGTCATGTGATGGATACAAGGATGCATGGTCATATGATGGACACAAGGGTGCATGGTCATGTGATGGACACAAGGATGCATGGTCATTTGATGGACACAAGGGTGTATGATCATATCATGGACACAAGGGTGCATGGTCATGTGATGGACACAGGGGTGCATGGTCATGTGATGGACACAGGGGTGCATGGTCATGTGATGGACACAAAGATGCATGGTCATGTGATGGACACAGGGGTGCATGGTCATGTGATGGACACAAGGGTGCATGATCGGAGAGGTAAAGCTTTGAGATGCTTAGTGTAACAAACCACACACCTGTATATCCAACACATGTCTCCACAAAAGTGCCCATACAACCTTTGGCCAAGTGGCAGACCTTCTTGAGATTTACCAGCCTCCTGGAGACAAAGTGAATATCACTTTACATATTTCTTAGTTTTACTTGTAATACAAGACAAAATATTAAAGGAAATTCTTGATTAAGAGAGGAAGTCCTTTACTTTTTGTGAATTTGTTAAAGGGGTTGTGAAGGATCTGAAGGTAATTGATACTGATGACCTATCCACCCGATAGGTCCACCTATCCGACTCTGTCCTGATCATCTGTTTGAGCCGCGGAATATACTAGGTATATACAGCCAGAAGCAACCCTGCTTCTATTCAAGTAAATGGGAGTTGGACTTCAGTTCCAGGCACCACCACTGTATGGACCACAAACTGTATACAGTATACAGAGCTCCATACACTGTAGCCCCGCTCCCATGCACTTGAACAGGAACAGGACTGCTTCCGAACATACACCTAATATGTGGCTTCTGGCAGTCAAAACAGCTCTGGTTGTCGCACCCTGACCGATCTGATACTTGTGAGCTATCCAGTGGATAGGACATCAGGATCAAGTACCTTCAGATCTTGGACAACCCCTTTAAGTTTAGTATTATCTTTGACAGGACCTTTAATGCTTTTTTAGGAAGTTCTTGTGACTCTTTTACATTTCATTTTAATAATATTCTGATATAAACCGGAAAGTGAAATGAATTGATATGAAAGTGAAGGTTTTTGGTGATATTACAGCGCCATGTGTCCAATAATCGGAGATCTTTATAATAAATGAATTGGCTAAATTGTTATGGCTTTCGTCTCGTGAAAACCAAAATGTCCTCATCACGGAATCATTAAATCTGTCTGTATTCTGTGAAATATGTGCTGGTAATGTACAGAGGAAATCTCTAGCCGACCCCTAAGATTTCATCTCAGTGACATGATACATTTCATAGTCTCACTCACATACTCATTTATATATCTCTGGGATAGAGAAATCAATATGGCTGCAGAGGTTAAAATAAAGCATTTTATTACAGGTTTGACACAAATTCCACTTTTATATATAATAAGAAGGTGATATACATTACAGTAAAATATCACTTTAACGAGGGCTAAAATTCCATGTTTCATGGTCTCGAACTGTAAACTGAGGGATGAGGTTTAGAAGTAAACTGTAGAGCTGTGATTGGTGACTACACTTAGCTCCAGTGCCTACAGGGAGTCTGAAGTAGTCTGAGACACGCCCCCTGTCTCTGGATTGGCTCAGGCTGCTCACTCTCCTTCCTGAAGCTCTGCCTCTTCTGATTGGCTCCTATGTGTAAACATATACCAAATTGTGTTTTCTCCTTGTGAATCACTTCCTCCATTGCTGAGATATCGCTGTTTGTTTCAATATGCAAATGAGCTCTCTTGGAGCAACAAAGGCGTTGCCGTTGCTCCAAAGAGTTAAAGAGGTTGTGCTTTTAAGGACACATCCCCAAAAGTCCCCCTAGAGTCTCTTTGTGAGTGGCATGTCAGTGCATTTGTTTGGTGCTACATTTCTTTCCATGGGGCTGCGGACAATGCCAGAGATTACAGTCCCGGCAGACCCATAAATGTGAATGGGGTGCTGGTTACGCAAGTGCACTGGTGCTCCATTCACAGGGAGGATTAAGGGGGACTTTTGGTCCCCTGTTCTCCTGATTACTGATGGACCTATAGATTGGGCCCCCAGCAATGCAACACTTAGGCCCCATGCATACGAACAAGTGTGTCATCCAAAGCTCCTCTGAGGGGTGTCAGTTGGTCCGTTCCATTCTGATGAACATGGAGTAAGTCCTATCCTGTTCTGTGTCATCGGAACAGTCCCCATAGAGGTCAGTACATCACAGAATGTACTCCAATGACATTCAGATGTCATGTGAGTGTCGTCCAAGTGTAATCCGTTGCAAGCGTGGCGCCATATTGGATGGCACGCTTAGTCGTGAGCATCCGGCCTTATTTCCTATCCTGTGGATAGGGGATATGTGTCCATAACGGCATAACCACTTTAAGACTCCCACCACTCTGGGCTGCCCTCGGCTCCTTCCTTACTTTCATTGACAGGGTCAGGCAGTTAATCTTCAATCTCTCCTGGTTCTGTCGCACTCGCCGCTGCTCATATACTCGGCGCATGCACAGTACTGCTGTGATACTTGCCTGGTCTGAATGACATGTACTGTGCATGCGCCGAGAATATAAGCAGTGGTAAGTGTGACAGAGCTCAGGGCCAGGAGAGATTAGGTATAAACTGCCTGACCCTGTCAATGAAAGGAAGGAGGAAGGGTAGCACAGAGGGGTACGAGGCTTACCTCTAAACCCCAGAAACTCTTCCAGGTGCCTGAGAGACCTCCCCTCATAGACATAAGACTTAAAGGGGTTTCCCATTAATATAACCATATTTGTAGACAAGGGCAAATATAAATAATGAAAATTTTTGCAATTTTAAAGATTTTCTCTAACCATCTCAGTTGGATACAACCATGAATGCAGGAACTTTCTATGGTCTTATGACTGTGGCCGGGTTACCTTCTCGTACATGTAGTGTCCCTGCTTAGGGTGGGTTCACACTTGCGCCGGCACTCCGTCCGCCGTGAATCCGATCTAAATGTCGGAAAACTGGATAGGGAAAGGTTTGCGACGCTTTGCATAAAAACCCATTCACTTCTATGGGTCCAGACAACCGATCAAGACAAAAAACTGTCGCTGTCAAGATGGTTGTGGAGAAAATCTTGAAAACTCTGCAAATTTTTAAATTATTTATATTTGCAAAAATGTTTAACTTTTGCCTTTCCAGTTAAATATACTTATGTTCATGGAAAAATCCCTTTAACTGTGGCTTTGTTTAGTGGCGTGTTGTAGCTGGAGATTCTGTGTCCCAATACAAAATTTACACGTCTCCCCCCTCCCTTTTTTAAAATGTCCCCTGCCATTTATTTTGCTGCTGTCCTTTGCCGGGCCCTTGGGCTCCCTCAGGCAGCAGGACCCAGGTGTATCCCTAACCTCTGCACCCCCTATAGCTACGCCATTGGGCATATTACATATTTTATGCATACAAACCTCTGCATTTATCTGTAACATGCCCGCAGTCTCCACGTTTTGTACACTGAACTGTCACACAAATCATGAATCATTTTGGAACATATTCTGACATTTAATAGAATCCAAAAAAAAAAATGACCACTTTAATTCCGCAAAATATTTTCTCTTAATAGACAATCTCTAAAGATTGAGTAAAATAAGCAGAAATTTCCCAATTATCAGGTCCATTTTTTGCATAACTGCAGAGATTATTAGGCAGAAGGACAACATCTGGGGATCGGCGCAGGATCTGGAATGTAAAAGTCATGTCTAATTAGAGGTTCGGAGAAATCTCTCCAGGGAAACCAACTCCAAAGTCAAACATGACTAATGTCTACTTGTCAGAATACACAATCCCGGCCTTCTATCTGGAACGCACTTAATAATCTCCGCTCTGCGTAACCCCACAGGTACAACTGGTCATTGTCATTGTGCTGCGGGCGTAGCGGAGCCCTTAAAGAGTTAATATCTGCCTTGTACATCTGTTCCACTGTCACAACCAGCCATTTTCTTAACTTTCCAGAATAAAGAACTCCATTGTTCTTACGAGTTCCTGAACTTGAAGATGTCGTTACTGCCATCTGGTGGAGGAATTAATAAGTCATCTTTGAAGAAGGAATGTGCTGAGAAGGGGATATTTCTGGAAAGCATCTGGAAGCCTCGCTGCTACTATTCATGTATTCCCTATCACGCTTTCAGAATTGACCGAGGACGTGCGACAGGAACTGCTTGCACTAACCGTAAGTGGCTCTCGCTTTACTTATTCGTATCGACCTCGTCTTATATTTATTCTGCAGAAATAAGTTCATTATTGATTGTGAATACAGAATATTGTCCTAAGTGACCCAGATACATCTATCTAGTTCATCGCATGAGCTTCAACCTACAAACTACCTTTCCGCATTTCTTAATGTATATGCATAGCTTTTGACGTTGGCGAAGCGTCGCAGTATAGCACGATGGTGCATCACATGATAAAACCACGCTGAATGTTGGCGAATTATTCTCAGTGGTATGTAATATCACCAGAAGACGCCAGGTGGCAGTATTGAAATCAGATTTTTTTTTTTTAGGATTAAAGCTTTATGTGACGATACAGCTAGAAAAATGGCCAGAACTGCAGTTATTAGGATTTTTATTAGTAGCGATATTAATATTATTACATTGATAGGAGTCTTATTATTAGTAATGACATTATTATTTAGGATTACTGTTATGGCTGCTGTATATAGATAATAAAGCGGTTTTCTGGGATAGAGCTTCTTGAACAACAAGAGGTTTTGGCAATACAGTGAATTCCCTCCGTACATCGCCAACACCCATGTAAATTTGGCATTAGGCTGGAGTCTGTACATGGTTTCTCACATAGTCTGTGCAATGTACGAGACACCCATACATTGTACACATATGACATATATGACATGGGTGCAGCAAGAAATGCCTTGGCTAGAGCAAAAATCCTCTTTGTGCAATATACAGGTACTGGGCTATGTTGCTGATTTTATATGTGGATGCTTTTATTGTTAAATTCTGGACCGTGCATCATCAGATGTCATATTATGGAGGTATTACCTCTAGGGGGCAGTATCTATGCAGAATACAGTGCCTTTGGCTCCATAGTAGGGAACTGCAATGTGCACTGGTAGCAGGTGTATGTCTGCAACCGCTAATCCTGCGCCCCCTACATGTAGACCCCTGCACCATATTCCCATGTCTAGCCTCCATGCAGACTGCTCTGACTTATAAAGTGTAAATTCTCCAAAAGTCACCCTTCACTTTAAAGTTCACCGTAGTGGTCTCCAAGAATTAGGAATTGTAGGAAAAGGAATATCCAGATAAGTTTTTCTCTGACTAACTCTAGCACCACCTTTTGGATGGTTGCTCCCTATAGATCAATGCCTGGTTTTCTAAAAAAACCTAGTGATATTGTCTGGGTTTATTATCAAAACAGAACATCTCCTCCAAAAGGAAGATAGACCTATCCGCACACAGCTGTTTTGGGGTTATTGACCTTCATCAGTACCGAGCAGGGTGTGGATGGGTCTCTCTTCCTTTCGGAGGAGAAGTTCTGGTTTGGCTTTAATCCCAGACAATGTCACTAGGGTTCTTTAAAAACCAGGCATTGATCTCTAGGGAGCTACCTTCCAAAAGGTGGCGCTAGAGCAACTTTTCCTTTTCCCATAAAGGAAGATTTATTTGCATATTCCTAACCTTGCGCTCATCACTGATGGTTTTCCCAAGGATTGTTGATACCATGGAAGTACTTGGTATTATATAGAACGTTCTGCCGCCAGTCTCCATGATTTTATTTGCGTGGCACACTGATATAAGGTGAAAAATTAAAAAAAAGAGCGCGTATTTGGCTTATATTGTAGAACAGTGACATGGTAGCATTATTATTGTAACAACATATGGCGATTTTTCAATACAATCTGCCTTTGTAACATGCATGTGGTTTCTGCGGCGGATCTTGTCCCGATACTTTGAAGGGGTGATATCCACATCGAAAATCTGTGGCATGCTTGTTATTCTCTGTTTCCCCTTTTTCCTTTAATGGTTTATTCAAAAAAATAAAAAATCTGTAGCAAATCTGCATCATCTGAATTCATCCTAAGGAATTTTATTTCCCCAGACAGTTCTCTCTTGCCTGTTACCAGTATATATTATATACAATTCCCTAATACATCTACAATAGTTTACCATCAGTATCCCACAGCCGCCACCTGCCAGAGACCCTTTAGTCAATGCAGCCGTCCATAGACATAATACTGTTGATGCGGAGGCTTTACCTATGAAAAGCGTATAGTTTATTGTCCTTCCAGCTCATTTCCTGCAGCCGCAGCCTCCAGAATGATAAGCTGTCCTCATTTAACCAGCGTTGCATTTCTCCTGATTTGTGGGAAGTATAGGACATTGAAATGTAAAACCGCCTGCTATAAAGGCTGCAGTGACCCCTGATCTCAGCTTTATAGGGATCTCTTGATGCTTGTACAGTGCTGAAGAACAAGAGGAATTGTGGCTGCTGCAGCGCCCTGCTGGGTCGTACCATAGTGGGGATCGCTGGGCTTCTCTCTGCCTCTTTACCTGTTGATATAATGCTGGGAATTGCGGGCTCTCTGGCTCTTATCAGACTGACATACATGATTGTGATATATATGTACAGTACTGTGAAAAAGTTTTAGGCCGGTGTGTAAAAAATGGCACAAAGTAAGATTGCTTTCACAAATAGAAGGGTTAATAGTTTATTTTTGTCAACTGACAAAAATTAAGTGAATGAAGAAAAGAGAAATGTAAATCCCATCAATATTTGGTGTGACCTTTACCCTTTGGAGGAGGAGTCCTGGAAGTGATGATCCGGCCCCCACAGATATAGCCCTGATCTCATCATCATCCAGTCTGTCTGGGATGACATGAAGAGACAGAAGGATTGGAGCAAGCCTACATCCACAGAAGATCTGTGCTTAGTTCTCCAAGATGGCGGGAACAACCTCCCTGCCCAGTTCTGCCAAATACTGTCTGCAAGTACCGAGAAGAACTGATGGAAGGCAAAGGCCAAAGGTCACACCAAATATTGATGGTAATTTTGGTAATTGATAAAAATAAACTATTAGCACTTCTATTTCTGAAAGCATCCTTACTTTGCAGTATTTTATTCACAACTGCCTAAAACTTTTGCACAGGGCTGCTTATATACATATACATTATGTCAGATAGTTGTATTTCTCAGATTCACAGCTTCTTGGCATCTATGGCCACTCAACACTTTACATAATTCTCATTGAAGTGAACAGAACTAAGATGCAATACCAGGCATAGCCTATGTTGGCGCTGTTTCTCAAAAGAGGAAAATGCATACTTTTTACTCTAAAAACCTATTATAATCATTCTCAAGTGACCCCTTTGGCCCCCTTACTAAGGTTTGTTCCCCTCAGTCCACATGTGGCATCTTTTTCTTAGTTGTGGTTAGTAATCTGTACTTGATAATCGTTCTGCCCCTGCGGTCAGCTCTCCAGCCATGACGTCCTGCTGTGATACACTTGTGTTTATGGTTGTTCCTAGAATGTGTGTGCTTCTAGGAGGTTCCCACTTTCTGTGGATCCAGTAGGTGGCGCTGCCTTGGCTTCGAGCGTGCTAGCTGTGCAGTCTGGCAAGTTGCGGCAGCCAACCCATCACAGAAAATGCTCTCTCCACCTAGGCATTTATTGTTGCAGCATGGCCAAGTCACACTAAGTAAATATGCCTCTCCTAAATGTAAGCCCAACCCTCCTACTTTAACAGTAACTAGAGGTGACATGGACTCAGGTGGTGGTACATAATACTAATAGTCATAGGAGGTCACGTGGACTTAGGTGGTGGTACATAATACTAATAGTCATAGGAGGTCACGTGGACTCAGGTGGTGGTACATAATACTAATAGTCATAGGAGGTCACGTGGACTCAGGTGGTGGTACATAATACTAATAGTCATAGGAGGTCACGTGGACTCAGGTGGTGGTGCATAATACTAATAGTCATAGGAGGTCACGTGGACTCAAGTGGTGGTGCCTAATACTAATAGTCATAGGAGGTCACGTGGACTCAGGTGGTGGTACATAATACTAATAGTCATAGGAGGTCACGTGGACTCAGGTGGTGATACATAATACTAATAGTCATAGGAGGCACGTGGACTCAGGTGGTGGTACATAATACTAATAGTCATAGGAGGTCACGTGGACTCAGGTGGTGATACATAATACTAATAGTCATAGGAGGTCACGTGGAGTCAGGTGGTGGTACATAATACTAATAGTCATAGGAGGTCACGTGGACTCAGGTGGTGGTACATAATACTAATAGTCATAGGAGGCCACGTGGACACAAGTGGTGGTACATAATACTAATAGTCATAGGAGGTCACGTGGACTCAGGTGGTGGTACATAATACTAATAGTCATAGGAGGTCACGTGGACTCAGGTGGTGGTACATAATACTAATAGTCATAGGAGGTCACGTGGACACAAGTGGTGGTGCCTAATACTAATAGTCATAGGAGGTCACGTGGACTCAGGTGGTGGTACATAATACTAATAGTCATAGGAGGTCACGTGGACTCAGGTGGTGGTACATAATACTAATAGTCATAGGAGGTCACGTGGACTCAGGTGGTGATACATAATACTAATAGTCATAGGAGGTCACGTGGAGTCAGGTGGTGGTACATAATACTAATAGTCATAGGAGGTCACGTGGAGTCAGGTGGTGGTACATAATACTAATAGTCATAGGAGGTCACGTGGACACAAGTGGTGGTACATAATACTAATAGTCATAGGTCACGTGGACTCAGGTGGTGGTACATAATACTAATAGTCATAGGAGGTCACGTGGACTCAGGTGGTGGTACATAATACTAATAGTCATAGGAGGTCACGTGGACACAAGTGGTGGTACATAATACTAATAGTCATAGGAGGTCACGTGGACTCAGGTGGTGGTACATAATACTAATAGTCATAGGAGGTCACGTGGACTCAGGTGGTGGTACATAATACTAATAGTCATAGGAGGTCACGTGGACACAAGTGGTGGTACATAATACTAATAGTCATAGGAGGTCACGTGGACACAAGTGGTGGTGCCTAATACTAATAGTCATAGGAGGTCACGTGGACACAAGTGGTGGTGCCTAATACTAATAGTCATAGGAGGTCACGTGGACACAAGTGGTGGTACATAATACTAATAGTCATAGGAGGTCACATGGACACAAGTGGTGGTGCCTAATACTAACAGTCACTGATGATCACATGGGTACAGGGGGTGGTACATATTACTAACAGTCACAGTAGGTTATGTGGACTCAGGGGACAGTGCCTAATACTAACCGTCACAGACGATCACATGGGCACAGGGGTGGTGCCTAAATCTCCTAGGAGCCTAAATATTCTATGTTATACCTTAAATCTATAACCAGGAGGCAGAGCTGCAGGAGGAGGGATAGAGCAGCAACCTAAGCCAATCATGAGACAGGAGGCGTGTCACAGACTACTTCAGACTCCCTGTAAGCACTGGAGCTAAATTGTAGTCACTGGTCACAGCTCAGCCCAAAGAGACCTAAGCTAAAATATAGACAAGGTACAAAATCTAAAATAAACAGCAGGTAAGTATCCCATATAGGTACTGACTTACATATTATTTTTGAGGTCATAACTGAATAGTTGTTTTAAAGGATTTTTCCACAGCCTTATAGCATATCATATGGATATGTCATAAATGTTTAGTTGATAGAAATTCCACTTCTGGAAGCTCACATATATCTGCAGAATAGTGAGTTCAGCTCTGCGGTATGATGCAGGATATAACTCGGGATCAGGACCTAATACTCAATGTAATGTATTTATGGAGTTACTCAATTTTATAATATTTATTATATAAAAAACTGAAAAGAGATTAATTTACTCTGTAAAGGGAATTTATCATGAATGTTTTATTTATTACAACCATATTTTCAGATTATAACATTTTTATTCTATCCATATTACAGTACTTTAGCTTCTTCTCTGCTTTAACAGCATTTAGTGATATGCTTTACAGCACTCGAATGGCCATAGTCAGCAAAAGTCTGGAGCCGACTCATTGGAGAGTTTTCTAGAAATGCTCTGTGTAGGGATGGGGAGTAGATAAGCTGTGACATCATCTTCATTCAGTAGTGGTTGTAATGATGGGTCACTGGTATTATCTATAGAAGTGTTATCTTCTATTGTAATATTTTCTGTGATGTAAATGAGGTCAGTGCTGCAAAAAAAAAAAAAAAAAAACTACAAAAATTGGGCTTAGTGGCCAGAATGAAAATTGCAGGATATAGTAATTAAAAAATATATATATATATATAATGACATGGAAATAAAAGAAAATCAAAATGTTTAACGTAAAAACTTAAAAGAGGGTCATTTTTGGGTGACGCATTCCCTTTAAACAAAGATTGCAAGACTCAGGACAGTGTAACGTCTGTGTTTTTTCTCTACGTAAAATACATTTGCCCTCTCGAAAAACTCATTTATTGACTTTATGCATAAAAGAGCCACTTAGAAGTCAAGCAGAAAAAGGCTAAAGTTTTTAATAATCTGAATTATATCCTGAAGTATTGTGTGGCGTGTAGGAATAAAATGAGCATGTATTGATTCTTTGTATGTTAATGCAAATAAAAAGAAGCCAAGAGATTCTACAAGTGCCACTTACAGACGGCTTAGTTACAGCAGCTTCATTTAAGGCAAGACCACTTGACCTGGCACACTGTGTAATGTAAACACAACCCTGCCGTAATTAGTCAGGGCCATATATGAAAATTGCTTTATGAGCGCTCGGATGGTTTGCTAATTGTTTTCACGGTGTCGTGCGAGAGCCTTTTATTCCGACTTCTCATTCTAATGACTGCAATTTTTTTAATTCATTTTATTATTATTTTCAGTAATAAATTCAAAACTTAACAAACACAATTTACAATGAAATATAATAATCTGAAGATAAACATATGATTAGTATCCGGCATAGTCGTCACCTATAGTAGACATCATCCATGGAATATTTCAAAACGATTTGTAAATGATTATTCTTTGTTTTCTTCCCTGACGGCTAAAATTCAGCGAATACTAATGATGTTTTTGCACAGACTTGTCTGACTCATGATCCAGCCAGCAGCATCCTCGCTATATTTTTTTTTTTTTTAGAGATTCTTTTTTAGCTTCCATCTGCAGAGCTGCAGAACTCATCCTGTTATATGTGGTCTTATACAATATTTTTGTTATGTCACTTAAAGGCCATGTCTACCATCCCAAAACAAAGTTTTTTTTTCCTTTAATGTATATAAGATGACAAGTTAAACAACCTTGTAATTAGTCTTTTTTTTTTTTTTTTTTTTTTTTAAATGTCTATTGTTTTGTTTCTAGAGCTACAATGCAGTCTATGCATCTCCATGGTAACAGACTACAAACAATCTCTGTGCAGTCATATTCCCTTCTGTCTGTCCTTTACTTCTGGCTAGCCTAGCAAATGTACATTAGCACAAAGTAGGGGGGAAATGGAAGAAAGTATGAGATGGCAAGGCTACAGGACTATACTACATAGTATTGGTTTGATGTCTTTATCAAGATGTATAGTCTGTATGAGAGATGTAGAAATTAAATATTAGGAAAGTTTTGGGATAGGTGGAGTTATGACAGCCTGGACCCCCACTGATCAGATGTTTGAAGAGACTGCAGAGTTTGGGTGAGTGCTTTGGCCTCTTTGAATACCTAGTGTAGCTGCATTTCAGTCCCATTCAAGTCAATGGGACTGAGCTGCAATACCAAACACAGCCCCAGTGAGCACCGCAGCCTCTTCAAACAACTGATCTGTGGAGGTCCTAGATATCAGACCCCACTGATGATCATATGTCAGTTCTGGAAAACCCTTTAAAAAAAATGAAATCAAGACTTAAAAGTGTTACAACACCAGTTTGGTTTTGATTCCATCTGCACCATGACTTGTGTATAATGAAGCAAAAATATAGTGTTAGGTGTGTTGTATGACTGATCCCAAGGGCGACCATCGGACCCCATCGACAAAAGCTGGCCATACACTTTAGATACATATAGTTGACAATTATTCCACCCAGTATCTCCTTGGCTCAGTGCGCATGCGTAGGGAAATAAGTCTCTATCATATACCCTCCAGCAACTTATCACCCATGTGAACTAAAAATTGGGTATGTTGAAATCCCACACGACCCTCCTTCCCTTTTCCTGGAATCTGTGGTCAGAGTCAGGGCACCACATACCCATTAGAGGGTTGGCTGGTCTTGCTTAGATTGGAGAGTTTGGCCAACATTTACTTATTTTATTATGAGGTCTTCAGGGACACCAATGTGGTTTCTATTTTTCTGACAGCAAAAGAAATACTGCAAGTTGTGCTGTTATTGCTATAAAATATATCTGCTGTTAGAGGGTCTGAACTGAGCCTTACACACCACCCTACAGTAGGTACAAATTTTTCGTAGACCTTCCATATAATAGTACATGGATTGGCATACAGTTTACATGGAAATCACAAATCAAATCCTCTGTTGACTTCTTTCATGGACTGTGCAGAAAATTGGTGGTTCAAGGTTTAGCGCTTAAAAGTAAATTCTGCTCCGTAAAGGTCTCCATGTACATTAAAAACTGGGGTATTTTTAACTTCGTAGAATATGAGTCGGTTATTGTTTTGCTACTGGTGCTTTATCCTCTCTATGTTCATCCTAAAAATTGTAGACTATCAGATGCACAATCATATCCTTGCCATTGCCTCCGTTCTTCTGGTTCATAGCAGGATAGAAAAATAGTCCATCTAATGACGGACATTATGTATCCCGAGGGACCCCACTGCCTGTAATTTTCACCAGACGAAAAAGTTGGATTGGCAGGACTTTTCATCCGAGATTTCTGATGAACTTTGTGCCAGAGACTCCAACGCAGATGTGAATAAAGCCCTGAATTGAGTTTGGGTATATTTTCATTATATGATAAAACAATGGGATGCCAGACATGATAATGGGGAAAGAGATGGGATGAAAATTGTGCAGCACAACTACTAGACCACATACGTTAAATTAATTTTTGGGTCAAGATCTGAGGACCATGGAGTATGGAAGTGCTGATAACCCTGAACAAAGCTAATCATACACTTTCGATAACTGTTGGTCCTTACTTCTGTCTCCCCAGGGGTGTAACTTGAGGGGTCTATGAGAGTCTGTGGCCACATCTGGACCCAGAAGCCTTAGGAGATCCATAAGTTGTCTCTTTCCAATATGAGGACACCAGTACTAAAAACAGTACATTATAGTTGGGGAGCCTGGTACAGATTTTGCATTCGGGCAGAGGCGCTTCATGTTATATCTCTGCCTCCCCCCATCCCTGTACAAATGCATACTCGACTCAGCTTAATGTGCAAATGTTTAGAATTTGCAGAGGAAAGCGAGTTGTTGTTGAACTTCTCTGGCAGCAACTTATCATCCCTGAAAATAAAAGGATCGGGCACGTTAAAATCCAAAATGACTGGCCCTACATTCCCTCAACACCTATCATCAGGGGACAGTCAGGAGATCGCCATACACATCGGATGGTTAACTGCTCTTGCTGAAACCGGTGGGTTAGGCTGTCGGCATTCTAATATATGAGGCTAGCCTAACATCATCCATCTCCACAGCAGCAAGAAGATCCGGTGTGGCCATCTCAGTAGTGGTTGGAGCTTATCTGTCTGTAATAAGTCATTGTAATGGAGAATTCCGTTTTTTACCAGTTTTCCTCTAATACCCCCTTTATTAAAGATAGATAAAGGACAATATTACAAAAAACATATCTTATTTCATTTTTGGGTGTGAGTACGAAGCAGACGCTCTGTATACTCTAGTTATCCTGTGGCTGCTCTTGATACATTTTGATAACATATAAATTAATACCATGCCGCTGATTTTTTAGCCCCGATAATTGTCATTTCTGGCAGGGTTCTCGTGGAGTTCTGTTCCCAGCATTTAGTTTGATTAGAGACTAAAGAACCAAGACCGGGCTTCTAATAACACTGACAATGTGAGGCCGCTCCGCGTTTATTACAATTACACCATGACCTAATTTTGCTATAAGCATTAATATAAATTACTTTCTGAAACTCGGCACTTCACTTAATCTGCTTCTTATTAAATCTGACATCAAGTGAAGTTGTGTACGTTCAGGCTGCAATTCACACAAAGCAATCAGATATTCCACATCTGAGATGTACTTGATTAACTTTTTTTTTTGTCAATGTACAAGGACATCAAGCACTTTTAAGGAGATGATTAGAAAATGAAGTGTTTCTGGTGATTTCAATATATAGAGATAGTATAATGAAATTCACGGAGGAGGATGGTGTCAGTATAGCATCTGCTTCTGGTTATTAGCATACAGCCTGGACATACGTCTTACTGTCCTTGTGCCTTCTTACTTTCATCAAGAAATGTCCAAATTTTATCAATTTTCTAAAATTGTCTTTTACTTTCCAGGTCTAGATTTATTTACTGTCATGCTGTGTCTGATTTTGTGAAGAATGGGGATGGATATTAATAAGGTTATTGCATATGTGGCACTTCATAGACACAGTTACTATTCTGTTTATAAAGTGGTTAAATAGTTTTACTATACTGTGTACTGCAAGTAGTCTGCTATACTGTATACATAGCTAATGCTACCATACAATATATACAAATAATGATACCATATTGTACAGATAACTAATATTACCATATAGTACTCATAAATAATGCTTCCATGCTGTACACATAAGAAATGCTACCAATACAGTATATATAAATAATGATGATACCATATTGTACACATAACTAATATTACCATACAGTATACATAAATGATACCATATTGTACACTTAACCAATACTACCATACAGTACATATAAATATTGCTACCATACTGTACACATTACTAATGATACTTACAGTACATATAAATAATGCTGCTATACTGTACACATAACTAATATTACAATACCGTACATAGAAATGATGCTGCCATACTGTACACATGAGAATTACAATACCGTACATAGAAATGATGCTGCCATGTTGTACAAATAACTAATATTACAATACCGTACATAGAAATAATGCTGCCATACTGTACACACAACTAATATTACAATACCGTACATAGAAATAATGCTGCCATGTTGTACACATAACCAATATTACCATACAGTACATATAAATAATGATGCCATACTGCACCCATAACTAATGCTACTTACAGTACATATAAATAATGTGCCATACTGTACACATAACTAATATTACCATATTGTACACAAAAATAATGCTACCATGCTGTACACATAATCAATACTACCATACAGAACATATAAATAATGTTGTCATACTGTACACAAAACTAATATTACCATACTGCACACATAAATAACACGGTCATGCTGTACACATAACCAATACTACTATACAATACACTTAAATAATACTGCAATATTGTACACATAACTAATGCTACTTCCAGTACATATTAACCATGCTGCCATACTGTACACATAGCTAATGCTGCTTTACAGCACATATAAATAATGCTGCCATGCTGTACACATAGCTAAAATTACCATACAGCACACATTAATAATGCTGGCATGCTGTACACATAACTAATGCTGGCATACAGTGCACATAAATAAAGCTACAAGAAGAGTGCCTCATATCAGCAATCATATCGGCAGAGTATAGCAGTACTATATAATGAGTAGTGGTCTTGGACAGTAAGGTGAATGATAGACCTTAGGTGGATAATGTAGTTTTGTTTTATTACTTGTAAAAACTCCAAAATCATCTTCTGAGTTATAATATTTTATAGGGGTCAGTTCTCACACAAAATCCCTTTCTTCGCACACCCTGATTCCCAAAATTTGTTTACCCAGCCAAAATGAATCTGGCTATACACATTAGATGTGTGTCATCCGAACCCTCCGTGGATCTGTGTGTATGTGGTCCTCCTGACTTATCTATAGCAGATGTCGGAGAAGGTAACAGTCAGGTAGTTGGATTTCATTTGCCAGATCAGTTTTCTTGCACAAAAGGGGCACATTTTAGCAGTTTGCACCCAAAAATTTTCAGATTTTTTTTTTTTTTTTTAGAAAAGTGGAAAATGCCAGTTTTAATAAACTCCCCCCAATTTGTTTTAAAAATGTCCGTCACTCAACTGTTTTTGAATCTTGTGTGAATAAAACTTAAGTGGGATTTTTGGTCTTAATATAATATATTAAGTATAATAAAAAATGAACACACAATTTAAGGCCTCATATACGCAACCGTGTGCTAGTTGTGCTTCTCATGGCTAGCACACTGACCCATTCATCTCTAGGGCCCTATACACACGACCATGTCTAGGGAGCAAAACTCAGGACAGGTCCTATTCCTGTCGTCTTATGGTCCATGCTCACTGACCTCAATGAATGGGGCCGCGGAGGCATGGGCAGCACAGAGATGTCATCCATGTACCCAGGGGCGAACCTAGCCTTGCTATCTTTGGTTGTGTGATGGGACCCTCCTAATTAGGACACGCCCCCATTGACAGATCAAAAAATCCCCTTATTTGGCCCCCACATGATATACAACCCCCTTTTTTTGACTTACCCCCCACATGGTATATGACCCCCTTTTTCTGGCCTCCCGCACAATAGATGACCCCCTTTTTATAAAAATCCACCCAATCCAGTCCTCAGATCCACAGTAAAAAAAAAAGTATAAATGGCTAACTTAATATTTTATAGGGCATTAAAATAAAACAAAAAATATTAATACTAAAAATAAAGCAATATGTAGAGTAATATACGAAATCTCATCGACTCTTCCTTATAGCAATCCAAAGAAAAGTGAAAAAAAAAAAGTCTTCTATAAAGGTCCCAGGAGACTCCTTCCAATCCTCCCGCACTCTGCACATGAAAAAGGAAGCTGGGCGTAGGCCGCTCGGATTCTTTGTCTGGAATAAAGACAAGATAAGCTAATTAAACTAATCCTCGCCCATCAGCTGATCTCCAGCTGAAGACGGAGGTGACCCAGAGGTGATAGACCCTTATTTTCTCGGAAAATTATAAAAAGTATTACAGACTCAAAAATACATGAATTTTTGGGGCTTTTTTTTTAAAGTGTCTTTTTAAGGGCATTCGTGTGCTAAACGTATTTATAAAGGGAGATGATCATGTTACAGCAAGAGCGGATTTTTATGCCATCCCCAAGCTGGTAACAATCTCCACTAGGCTAAGGTCTAGCTAAAAAAAAAACGCTGCAGAAAAAATGCAACAAAAACGCATTGTGTTTATTTTCCGCAGCATTTTTCATTGCGTTTTTCTTCCCCTGTTAAATATATAGGGAAAACGCACGCGATTCTGCAGCTAAAATTAACATGTTACTCTTAGGCTGAGGCCTCGCATTGTGGAAACGCAGCTTTTTTTTGTTGCAGATTTTGTTGCGGTTTTTTTTTAGCCAAAAGCAAGAGTGGCTACAGAAGGAATGGGAAATATCTAGGAAGTTCTTATACTTCTACCTTCTGCTCAATCCACTCCTGGCTTTGGCTCAAAAAAACGCAGCAAAATCTGCAACAAAAAAAGCTGCGTTTCTGCAATGTGGGGCCTCAGCCTAAATGTTTTTTTTATTATTTTTTACACCCCCCTAGGGTCTCCATTTATTATAGTCTGGGGTCTGAAGAGATTCACATGTCCGTCTGAGAAATGCTCTATCTTTTTCCATTTTGACGCATACAAATACAGACATGTGAATACATCCATAGACTTTCATGGGTTTGAAATGGCCATGTGATGGCATGTGTCATGTGAATAAGGCCAAAAGCGGACCAACGAAAGTTAGATCCATGAAAAACTTAATGGCCATGTGAATAAGGCCTTAGCCATTTGGAATGGTCAATCCAAGGTCGTATGCACATGACAGTGCTATATTTCACGGACCTAATGTCCATGAAAAGCGGCCGTGTCTGTCTGTGCAAGTGTACGGACGGCCATTATTCGCATTGCAGTGAAACGGCCGTCACATGGCCATTATAGAACCCATGATTTTCAAGGGGTATATTCACATGGCACGTTCTATGTTCGTGTTCACGAATGACAGTGCATGCCATGAAAAATGGGCCGTTAAAAAAAAACGGCCATGTGAAAAGACACAAAACAGCCGTGTGATGGCCATTGCAAAAACCATTGTCACACGGCCATTTTTCATGGTCATGTGAATAAGCCCTACAAGGTGTAGGCAGCAGCGATAAGGTTAGGCAGACGCGCTCATTCCCCTCTTAGGCTACATGTCTGATACTTATACTACATTATTATCATTAAAAAAGCCTTAAAATAGTGCGGAAAATTGAATGTTCCGATAAATAATTAACACATCCTATGAAATTGTTTGTCGCTTGTAACTAGGCAACCGGACTATAGCGCTCTTATTTCAGTATGTCAGGCTGACGGGTACAAGCCAGATAGCTTCAAGGAAAAGGGCATAGGCATTTGTTCGGAAACAGGAGAAAAAGTGTACACAGAGAACCTGCTTTGAGTGTAGAAAACCAGTTTTTGGAAGACCCGCATGAGAACCTGAAGAAGGGAAATTCTGCTTTTTGAAACAGAGAAAAATCGGTGACTTTGAGCCAGCTCAGCACAATGATGAATTGAGACGCTTGAATGGTGAAAATGGCTGCTCCAGATGATGTAATCTGCGGTCATATGGCAGGACTTTGTTCCATTTAGTTGGAGCTCTCATGAGAGAATGAGAAATGTCCTATAAAGGAGTCATGGAGCATATTTCTCCTTTATATTTGTGATTTATAGAGTAGTCACTATCACCTGGTAACTTCATTCAGATCCCAATTCATGCACCACGACCTGGGCCATAATTTGAGGGGGTCCACCCGAGCCCAAAAACCTTAGGGGGTCCATAATGTGCCTCTTTCTAATATGAGGAGACCAGAACTATAAACAACTTGGTAGGGATTTTGCATTGGAGCCAATCATCTCTGTCCACGACCCTGTCAGGAATTTTAAGACAGACCTGTCACCTCTCCTAATATGTCTGCTTAAGTAAATACTTGAATGGTCCATGAAGTAACAATTCCGGAGCATCTTTCACAACTGCCGTTGCCGTTCCTCTGTTATTCTTCCTAATATATATATATATATATATATATATATATATATATATATAAAGTGACTGAGTTTTATCATTCCAATTGTCAAAGGGGTGTGCCCCTACACAGTCTGATACTGACTGCAGTGATTAGATGTCAGACTGTGTAAGGACACGCCCCCAATTAGTTACACCCAATTCTCAATTTATTCATAAATTTCTAGTAAGGATAACTGAGGAATGGCACAACGTAGGGCTCTAAGATAGGTAACTCCAAAATTGTTGTTTTGCAGGGAAACTACAAAAGAGCCCCTGTCCTCCTGATCACTGCGATCGGGGCTCCCAGTGATCGGACACTTACCCCCTATCCTGTGAACAACCCCTTTAAGAACTTCGGTTATAATAGAAAGGTCCTATTTCGTTCCATCACTACAGTAATCCTACATTCACACGACCAATGGACAAAACTACCATTAAAAATGGACATTTTTTTGCCGCTATTTTGCATTCATTAGAGGGCACCCATTTTCATGAATTCCTCATAGATTTGAGTCTATTGAGGGATTTGTGAAAATGGGTGAAAATAGGACATGTCCTATTTTAACTTCCATTAAAACAAAAAAAAAAAACATCATGTGAATGGACTCCATTGATTTTAATGCAGCTCCGAGACTCTTGTCTTCTTGGTTCAGAAGACCAACCCAGAAGAGAGAAGACCTTAGCAGATGTAAAGTCATTTGGTTTTTAAAGTACCCTGTGTACATGGGGAGCATGCCCCAGGGTTAGTCACCACCTTGTAGAGCTAACCCTGACACTTACTATGTATATAGGTAATATATGGACTGCTGACCTCTTGGATACTCTTTTCTTGGGGGGGAAAAAAGGGGTGTTTCTTCTTGGTTGTTCAGTAATTTTATCTAGATGAAAACAGATATCCATGCATGCCCATGACTCTTTTGAAGTCTCACATAAATTGCTGGTTTGGTTGTCTCCCATTGACTACAATAAAGAAGGTCCTGTGCATACCTGGTCACCTGTCTACGGAAGGAATTATATGGGGCCCGGGTTCCTGAAATGGGATACAGACTCTACCAATGTTTTGCCCATGGTTGCTAGTGATAAGAGAGTAGCATGCATACACATTACAATGATATTAACTTCAACAAGAATTGGTCAAGTCAGAAGATGGGCATATACTTCTGATAGCTGTTGGCAGAATAGTTACCCCTCCTGAGCCACCATACATGTGCAAGTTCAGACAAATTTGCAATAGGGTAGAGGAGGGGGAAGCTGCCAGGTACCTATGAAAAAAGTTTATGTTCCTTGAGAACAATAGGATTGGGCATGTGAAAATCCAATAGCACCAACCCTTCTTTCCCCTATATCTGCCATCAAGGTAGAGTCAAGAGACCCCCATACACATTAGATGATCAAGTCCAAAAAAATTGTTCGTAGGATTGGTATTAATCTGTGTGTGGCCAACCTAAGTGTAAGGCGTACAAGTTACTGGTGTTATCTAAATGACATGCTAGAAGATAGTTAAAGGTGGACATACCCTTCAAAGAGAACCTTTCACCACCTCCACCAGCTCTGTTTTTTTTGCATCCTTTAATAGATATGGGTCCATGAATTCCAGCACAGTTGGAATTTGTCTGTGCACCCTGCCATTTCTGAGCCATGCAGTTCATTTTGGTGCCTGATATTCTCACTAGGCTCTCTACTGATAATTGGGTGCTCCTGGGCTAGATGGGGGTCCTGAGACCACCCACTTGACAGTAGAGAGCCTAATTAGCATATCAGGTGCCAAAACTAACTGAACTAATTGCTCGGGAATGGCAGGGGCTAGAGAAAAAATTCCAACTGAGCCAAATTCAGCAGAGTGGCACCTATTAAAGTCTGCAAAGAACTGGAGTTAATGGAAGTGGTGAAAGATCTTCTTTAAAGACGCCATGACTCTAATCTGGGCATGTTTGTACTGTGAGCATCATGTTCTAGTTTATATGTGGCCTTGTATTTGTTTCTATATGAGCGTTTCTAATGGGATGCATGTTCAGGCCCCCGGGGCTTTGGGTCCACGTGTGCAGTGGACAGAGGCCGCTATATGTGAGGGTAGGTTGTGATGCTGAGGTCTCTGTAGACACTTGTTGATCGTGAGGGAATGAATACATCTTTCACTCTTGGATTGCAATGCCTTCAATACTCACTTGAGAACGTGTGAAATATCAGGAGGAGGAATGCTAGCATAACCTGAAATGACCCAATAGCGCACTGATATGCATTTCATCTGTGCTAAGAATATGTTTTCTCTGGGTCATGAAAATCCCCCAGACTGTAGCGAGAGCGAGCATTTAATCTGTCTCCCCAGCAGATGCGGTACAGTAGTTATTTATATATTCTTTTTTCGGGTTTGGTGTATCGGCAGCACATGTAGTGCGTCTTCAGCTGGGCTTTCTTTAATTGAGATGCTCATTTACGGGTCAAGTTCTCCTTCTTATTGTCTTGGTGGATGTGAATTTCATCACAAAACGGGTGGAATGACTATGTTAGCGTAGAGTGTTGGATAATACCACATGTAGAGGTGTTGACATGAAGTTTACATTTTGCATTGAGATAGCTGAGAGTTTCGTGTACACATGAAAATATGAAGAGCTAATGGTGTCTGGCATTATGGATGAATACGATAAGAGAAATCACGAGGAATGTGTCACCGAGAAGGCTGGAGGTTTTGGAGAAACGCTATTGGTATGGTGGTTAGTTGAGGAGATTACCATAATAGTCGATAATTTAATATTACATGGTTCATACAGAAGAATAGAAAACTTATGCGTTTTGGGATAGAGGAGAAAAACTAAAAAAGATTAGGTTGGCCCCAATTTATTTATTTATATAGTGTGAACATATTCCCCGCCATCATACAGAGATTGCCATCGCTCATATCACATTGGGGTTCAGAATCTAAATTCTAAATTCACTTATCAGTATGTATGTAGTGTGTAGGCAAATGTAGCTCTAGGTCGGAATTGAACCATTGAGTCGCTCTTCTCCAATGTAATTCTTTATATGGGGTCTTTAAGGGGTTAAGGCAGCTACGGAAAAGAGTGAATGGATCTTTCAGCAGGAATCAGCTCTTTGAGAGGAACAACTGGGATCAGAGAGAAAAAGTCCACGTCCTGAGTACTTTTTAACCCCTTTTGTCAATTTTCCACTGGAAGAATGTGCCACAAAGTACTTTGTACCAGGAACTTTTTAACCCCTTTTGTCAATTTTCCAGTGGAATAATGTGCCACAAAGTACTTTGTACCAGTACCTGCTTTAGTCTAGGTACCAAGAAACCAAAGTGGTACTAGAAGGTCACATGTCCAAACAAAAGTGGAAAACAAACTATGAATCATGAACTGAGTTGAGTCAAATTGAACGGTACTAACATGAGGCGCTACTAGGTAGCGAGAAAGTGGGTTAGCATAGTTGTTCCTCATAGTAGATTATTATTGGGCTATTATAAGCTATGGTGGGCTTTGGACTCTCCCTGGTAGACTTTGGACTCTACCTGGTGACGTTGCTAATGTGACCCTACCTAAGAGTATCAACAGAATTAAAAGACATAAAGGGTACAAACTGTCCATTGAACCATCCACCATTACATTATAGAATACTTGTTACCTGGGTTTTTTACTTAAAGGTATTTTCCAGCATAATTTATAAACTAACCGAGGGCCAGAAGTAGGGTAAAATAAAAAAGAAATGATACTCACCTACCCCATGTCCTTGGATCAGGCAGCACGTCTCCCATTTCTTCATGTCCTCAGACTTCAGACTGTTTGGCCCAGAGGTGCCAGGGGCTCAGGTGACTGCTGCAGCCAATCATAACCACTAGTCTTAGTAGTCACATGTTGGGTACCAGTGATGTCACTGCTGACACCCAATAGGTGAGCACTGAGACCGCTGTGACCTGAGCCACTGCACTTCTGTCCCGAGCAGTCTGAGAAATGGAAGCAAAGGGGGACACACTGTCCAAACCAAGGCCAGGGTGTGGGTGAGTATAATTTCCTTTTTTATTTTATCCCACCCCAGCTCCCATTTTTTATCCCTGAAAACCCGTTAAGAAGTTTATTTTCCCGAATGAGATGACTCTAACCTGAAGATGTTCAGTAGTATCTGGCACCAAGACATTACCAGAAGATAAGTCCTATAAATTGTAAGGTATGGCCTCCTTGGATTGGGCTTGCATTTCAAGCACATCAAAGAGATGGTTGGATGGATTGAGATCTGGAGAATTTGTAGGTCTAAATTAACATTGTGAACTTTTTGTCATGTTCCTTAGACTATTCCTGAACCTCTTATCCTGTGGAAAGAGGTCAATGACATGAGGGAATGTGACTGTCATGTAGTTGGTCTACAACAATGCTTAGATAGGAGGACAAGTAACTACCACATGAATGCCAGGACCCAAGGTATCCCAGTAGTAGTGCCCGATCATCACACGGCCTTGGCCAAAAGTGGTTATACCATGTGCACGATAGTCAGAAGAAACTACAACTTGGCATTGAGACAGCAGGCGGAGAGGCATACACAGTGCCGCTGACACTCCTCGCCTCGTCTTCTATCAGAAATGATTTATTTTGTACTAACAATCTGTACTAACAATGTGATCTGGGATATTTTATACTAAACCCATGACCTTTCTTCCCTGCGACAGTCCCACTTCGGGGGCATTCCATGAATGTTCTTCAAAGACATTTATCTGCTTTATTGTTCCATTGTTAAACATTTGCATGTGGTATGGGATTTCAATGTTTGCTTTGAGATAAGGGCATGAATAGCCGTTTTTCATCATCTTTGGCGGGTGCTCTTTAGAGTTGAGCTACTAAAGTGATGCTGTTGCAAGTTGTGATTTGCCGCTTTTTCCGTGCACCTCGTCATAATATCAAGTCAAGTGCTCGATTTAATAACATCTTAACTCAGATTTGGGGGGACCTTTCAGGAATTTATAGGGTCCCATACCTGGTAAAGAACACGCTATAGGTAAGACACCTATTTTATGTTGTAAAGAAGCATTACTGTTCTATGTGGTTGTCCGGTAGCATTGGGGCCATGGGTTCACATCTGATCAGGGCAACCACTGCATGGAAATTGTATGTTCTCCCCTTTGTTTGCTTGGGTTTAACTTCTCTTATTCTGGTTTCCTCACGCAGTGCAAAAACATACCTATAGTTTAGGTTGGCAGCAGCCAGCGTGTGTGTGCTTAAGATAGGGAAATTAGATTATGAGCCCCACTGAGCACAGGAACTGATGTGACGGATTACATTCTTATTCTTCTATATTTCTTCTGTATCAGCAGAGACCGACTGCTGTATGGAAACCGTATCCAACCCCCCAAAGCTGCATCTAAGGCAACTCATGTAGCCATCTAGTAACCCTGCTGTATAATGATATGGGGCAAGAACCCAAAACGGTGCTGTCTACAGATGGGTGCACCTGGTATGAGTTAGTTTTTGCGACATATCAGCACAGAAGATTAGTGAAGCATTAAACAGGAAAAAATAGAAAACATCCTCCCATGTATAGGATAGGGCCTTTCATCACCTTCACCAATTCTAACACTTTGCATCCTTCAATGGGCACAGTTGGAATTTTTTCTGTAGCCCACACCATTCCTGAGCAATCAATGCTCTTAGTCTCAGCACAATTGTACTCTCTTCTGTCAGGTAGGAGGTCCCAGACTATCTGCTCCAGCTCATCACCACCCTCCTGACAGTAGAGAGTCTAATTTGCATATTGGATGCTGAAACTAAAAGCATTGATTGCTCAGGAATGGTGGGGGCTAGAGGAAAAAAATTCCAATTGTGCCAGAATCAATGGAGCAGCACCTATTCAAGTGTGCAAAGAGTTGGCCCTTGGTCTGGTTCTAGTTTAGAAAATAAATACTGTACTGTATAATACTGTATATAACAAAGTGTACAGTTTATTGTAATGTATATAGTTTATATGTTTTATATCATGGTCAGATAGCATTTGTAGTCTGTGTTCAGTATATGCACCACGATGGCACTAAGTGCATGCAGAAATTTTACCATATACTGCCATAAATTAGTACTGTAGTATATTGTAGGTGCTATCAGGCCCCCCAGGGTTCAAACCCCCTAAAGGGTATAATGATAAAAGTAAAATAAAATAAGATTAAAAAAAAATATTAAATAGAAAATATAGAAATTAAAATCACCACCCTTTTCATATATATATATTTGCCACTTAAAACGAGAAACGTATTACTTTTTGAAATCTATTTTTATCTTTTGAGTATAGATTTTTAATTCTATTTTCTGTACATGATTATGGAGGCGGACATCTTGCCTGAGCTGCGGTTAACAGCATCCAGAGATATGCTTTACAGCAGCCACATGGACCATAGAAATCTGTAGTCTGGAACTGTTAATTGTATTCTATAGGAGAGTGCTGTGGGCATGCTCTGTGACTTGATCAAAGGTCAATGGCATACATACCATGGATGCAGGACAGGCAGGCCCTTCTCAAAACACTTCGACCTCTTTTGCTGTCCCTTTAGTCTGAGTGCTGAGATCATGAACCCTTTAATTAAAAAGTATCAGTAGCTCAGTATATAGTCAAATAAGGGAGGATGTGAAGAAAAATGTAGATGCAAGGGTTACAGTATTCTGCCTGTCAGCTGGGCTAGTGGACTGTGCAGGCAAGCTACATAAATAAGTGCAGAATTGTTGTAAATGTTGAGTCCAATCTGCATTCACTGTGTGAAGAGAGAAAAGAACCTCCCCCTCCACTCACTGTAAAGATGTCTTGCTTTTGGCTGCTATCTATGGATGGACCTTCCCTAGCAACAGGGAGTGAATTGAAAATTAGCTAGAAGGGAGACACCTAGTTGCAAAAATGTTAGAGAGGTTTCTCAGGCAGAAAGAAGCCATGTCTTAAATTAAAGTGCATTACATTTTGGTCCAGAATCACATGCTGTATGAAATGAGACTAAGTTATCTGAAAACTTAGTGACCATTTAAAAATATTAAGAGAAAATACATTCAGGCAGATTTATTATGCCTTGTATGTAAGTTTTTTTTGGCCTACAAGGCATAAAAAGTTGCAATTTATTTGTGCAAAAAATTGCGACTTTTAAAAAGTGTGCTCTGCCTTTGCCACTTTTCCGAAAGGGGGTCCAATTCTGACTTTTGCTAAGGGGCTCCATGATTTCTACGTACGCCTCTGGCAGAGGTCATTGGATGTGAGCTATGACCATTACCTAATGGTAACCCGTGTTATCTATCTATATAGATGATTGTAATTCTGCCTCTAATGATAATGAGACTACTGAAAAGTGATCTCTGCAGAACAGGAAGTGTCAGACTATTATTAGGCTTAGTGGCCAGAGTGGAAAGTGCAAGTTATCAGGATTTTTTTTAATGACATAAAAAAATGATAAAAAAAAAAAAAAAAAAAATATTTTTAAAAATATGTTTAATGTAACAACTTGATAATTTAATGGAGACGCTTTACCTGTGAAAGAAATAACTTGCCTACAACCTATCAACATAAGGCTGTGATCGATATCATAAAAAACTAAAAACAAATAGTCATTTTTAATTATTTTCTGCAAAGAAATTAAAGTGGACTGGAATAAAAAAAAAAAAAAATTAGCGGTGACAGGCCTGGAATGAGTACGGTAATTTGGGAAGTGGCGCTGGTATTTTATACCTATTTTAAATTACTTGTAAAAGCCCCGATCCGATGTGAATCTTATGTGTGAAAAACCTATTTTCACCTAGTTATCTGACAAAAGATTGTCACACCTATTAGGGAGCGCTCTTAAAATTCGAAGTGATCTGGACGCTATGTAGAGAGCGTCTAGTAAACACCATCCCTCATTAGCCCTTTCCTGCCAGGTAGGCCTCCTAACAAGGTCTAGTGGGTGTTTTTTTTTTTCTTCCCTGGTAGGCGAAGGGTTAAGCGTACTAAGGATGAGAGCACTCTGTACTTTGCAGAAATGTAAAGCCATAGCCTGTACATGCAGCTGTCTGATGCTGGGGGGACAAGAGATCTCTGCACCCGGTGTGCAAACGCTTCACTGGATATTGTTACAGCTTCTCCGTCAGCCATGGGCGATCATACACAAAGGGGCCTCACAGCGAGGGAGCTCTTGTACGTATACACGATTTTCCAAGTTTGCAACCAGGTGGATTCAGTCAGCCATTGATTGTAGCAGGTAAATTGTTATAGTGACAGGAGCTGAAAAATGGAGGCACGTAAATGGGCACTTAAAAGGGACTGAGCGAGATTTTCTGTCATCTCTTCATTCATGTGCTTCTGTGCAAACCCCCACCCGTCCATCTTAGAAGAAATTCACGATGAATTTCACCCTTTAATGGGAACGTCGGGCTGGAATAAAATAATTGTGTTTTGCCTGAGCCCTGCCTGTGAAAGTGTATGCAGATGGAACCTGTTATTTCTGTGCGCTGCAACTTTGCCTTAATACTATGTTGGCGGTGCCATTGTAGATAAATGACGGCCCGCCAGAAGGGGTAGAATTGCTGAATCAGTGCCTGGGGTTACATTGATGTGATAGAAATGTCTACCTTGCATCGTGCCGATAGTGAGAGTGGGATACTTATAAAAAGGTGCAATTTGTCCCATGTCAAGAGCGCACCTTGGCTCCGTAGACAAATAGTACGCAGCGCCACTTTCCATATAGACAAGGCACTAAAACACCTAATAATACACTTGCTAGATATTGAAGAGCACAATAGATACTTGGTCAGGACTGTGGGGAGTTTTGTGCACGTAACAGGACAAGGTGGGGGGAAAGGATCACTTTTATAGGGCCGTATTCACCACATATAACTCAATGGAATGCAAAATGTTGGAATATGGATTATTATTGCAGCTTGCAGCAAATATAGCAGTATAATGGAAAAGTTTTGTATTGGTAAAGCGGCACCAAGGTAATTTTTTTTAAGATTTGCTCATCTGTGATCAGATTCTAATACAAAGTATATTGGGAAAAGGTAGTGTTAGGGGTTAACCTCTGCCCTTCAGCCGCAAATGTCCGGGACCCCAGGCTGCAAATCACAGCCGCCTATTGGGGATATAACCTGAGCAAGTGCAGTACTGGTGTTAGAGGTGCACAACCCTCATGTGCCCAGGACACATGAATCCCGATGTAACGGGCACACGGAACTAGCTTATATAGCGCCAGCATATTCCACAATGCTTTACAGATATTGTTATTACTGTCTCAAGTAGGGCTCACAATGTAAACTAACTATCACAGATATCAGATTTAGTGCCCACACCAATGGAAAGACACCTGGACAGGCAGCTACAGTATATCTCCTGGGTGTAACTATGGATGATGGAAGCGGAAAACTGAATGCGCCTCCATTACCTTACTGGGACATCATAATACCCACATCTGACATCATTATAATTACTTTCTTCATATGCTATGATGTCACAGTGTATACAAGACTCTTTTTGTGTGTGCATTACCCTTGTACTGTGACATCACTATGTACATTATTCCAATACTTCGGTCAGAAGGCGTACTATATCTTATTAAAGAGATATTGTCCTCAAAAAGGCTGCTTTGCAGTGTCCAGGGAGTTGGGTCTTATTTGACTATACATGTCCTGCTAAGAATTCCCGGAAAGTAATATGCAAATCAATCCTTCTTGGTGGAAAAGGGGAACTTGCTGTAGCGCCGCCTTTTGGAAGGTAGATCCCTATAGATCAATGCCTGGTTTTCCTGAAATCTAGTAGCATAATCTGGAAAGTTATTCTGGTTTGGCTTTATTCCCAGATTGTGCTACTATATTTAAGGAAAACGAGGCATTGTTCTATAGGGTTCTACCTTCCAATAGGTGGTGCTAGAGCAAGTTCCCCTTTTTCACCAAGGATGACTTAACTGTGTCCATTGGTACTGTGACATCACTGTGTATGTTATCCTGTACTGTGATATTCCTGTGTATATCATCTCTGTACTGTGACATCACTGTGTGCATTATCCCTGTACTGTGACATCACTGTATACATTATCCCTGTACTGTGACATCACTTTGTTTATTATCTCTGTACTTTGACATCACTGTGTCTATTATTCCTGTCTGTAAGTGAGACCAAAATAATAGTACACTTTTCAACTTCTGAACTTGCTGCTTAAGGTGATCATGACAGAGTGGGGCCCCATTACAGTTTTTGCTGTGGGGCCCCATGGTTACTTGTTATGCTGCTAGTGTATTGATTGGGCAGTATTAGGTACCGCACAGCACCAATGTAGAGGCAGCCCTGAGTGTTGGTACTATTTGTGCTGTTTGGCTGCTGTATATTGGAAGAGAGGGTAAATTTGGCAGAAATCTCAGATATTCCAGTAAGTAAATTGGCATCTCTACATTGAAATGATGGAGTCACTTGGAAGGAATTTCCTCCTGGTTAGGGGCTTTTGGTTGTCATAACCTTCCCATTTGCTTTGTTAGGGCATATGAATGTCATACATAGGTGGTCCCATTCTCACAACTTTACCCTATGAGCCAGAGCGGAGACATGCTTGTAGACATACATTGCCCCTGTAGTATCCAAAACCAAATTCCATTGGCTAAACCAGCTGATTTTTGGGGGTCTTAGGATCTGGACGTCTCCAACATGGATATTGAAGTCAGTGGTTCAGTCATTATTTCTAAGGTTTCTGTAAAATATGTTTTAGGCTGAGACCAAACGTTGCGGAAACGCAGCTTTTTTTGTTGCAGATTTTCCTGTGTTTTTTTGAGCCAAAGCCAAGAATGACTACAAAAGGAATGGGAAATATATAGGAAGTTCTTCTACTTCTACTTTCTGCCTTATCCACTCCTGACTTTGGCTCCTAAAACCGCAACAAAAAAATCTGCTTTTCCGCAGCGTGGGGCCTCAGCCTAACTCTGGATTTTGTTTCCATCGTGGATCACAATCTTTCATTTCCGGATGTGCTTGTTGTCACCCAGTGCTAAGTATTCAGCTGCTAAGTCGAGGTGAGTTGTAGAACTGACAAGTGCTGCGAGCAAATGTCACCTTATAGTTGCATGCAGTCATCGGTCTCATAAAATGTGTCAGATATTTGTACTCTGCCTATACTGCCCCCTTTGGACAGGAATATGGAACAAAATCTGTAGAAGCAATATCCAATTAAATTTTATTCAGAATACTGTACACCTTTCGGACTCTACATTAAGGCTAGGTTCACATAGAGGAATTTTTAGAAGCCATAAAATTTGAATTCAAAATTTATCTGCCCTATCAATTCCTCCACAGAATCCATAGAGCAATTTGCAAATTCCACTTATAATTCTGCACCGGTGAGTTGGTATTTTTCCGCATCCCTTTGGTCTCAATGGGAGTTCTCAGACCTGAAGATTGAGCATGGCGCTTATTTTTTCAGCTAGCTGATATAATTAGAGGAAAAATCTGTCTCAACATAAGCTACAAATTCCTTTGTGTGAACATACCCTAAGGGGATAACATTGATTATCTGGGGGCAATGGTGCCTGTCCCAGGGTGAGATTTATTAGGCAGCAAGTAGCCAGTCAGGTCATGAAGCTGATGAGTTAAAAGCAGGAAGAATGGGCAAGCGTAAGGATCTGAGAATTTGATAAGGGGCCAGATTGTGATGACGAAACAACTGGGTTAGGACATGTCCAAAACCTCAGGTCTTGTGGATGGGTCTAGTGGTTAGTACTAGAGATGAGCGAATTTTTCAAAAATTCAATTCGGCTGGTTCACCGAATTTTCAGAAACGATTCGATCTGAATTAATTTGCGGTGAATTGTGCTAAAAAACAGCTATTTTCTGGCTGCAGAGAGCCTGTATAGTGGTGTAGAACATTGTGCCTTGCAGTGACACATATAGGGAGCCTACTGTGGTAGTCAAGCAATACTGAGAGTCAATACACAAACCTGCAATGAGCAGCAGGATAATGGCAGTCAGTGCAGCAAGGTGTAGTAGGATTGCTCCTATTACCCAGGCTGCAAACACCCCAAATGAACCCTTTTCTGCTTCAATACTCTGTATAAATTCCTCCCTGTCCTTTCCCTACACTTCTAATGCTCTTTCCCTGAACTTCGATTGAGCAAAATATCAGTTTTGAAGTCTTTTCTACCACTTTCCCTAGCGCCTGCTGATGTCTCTCCCTGCACTAAGTACACTGGAAAATGGCTGAATCCAAGATGGCGGAGGGTATTTATCTTCCTGTGACATCACAGGGCTGGCTGGCTGCTGATTGGCTGCACACATGGCATTGTGGGTGATCCCTCGTTCCCAGAGTTCCTTGCCAAATGTCCTAACCTATGCAGCAGCCATTTTAGGAAAAAATGTTATTCATTACCACGAAGCATGAGGAAATCCGGATTCGATGCGAATCGAATATTTCCTGAAATTTGAATCGAATTCCACTTCGTCAGCTTCGATTCGCTCATCTCTAGTTAGTACCAACCAAAGTGGTCCAAGGAAAGAGAACCAGCTGATGTGCGTGGGAAGTGAGGGCAGAAATTAATGAAAAAGTTAATGCAAAAGAAGGCAAGATGGCGGAGGCAGTGTGATGCCCTCGGCAATATTCTATTGGGCGACCTTGGGCCCTGGCTTGCCTGTGGATGTTGAAATGCACCACCTACTTAAAGTTTGTGGCAGTCCAAGTCCCCCCCTTCATGATAGCGCTGCCCCCTAGTGGCTGTAGCCTCCTTCAGCAGGAAAATGTGCCCTGCCACGCTGCAAAACCTGCTTGATTTGAGGAACATGGCAAAGGAATATGCAAATAACTTTTCTTTGATGGGAAAAGAAAAGCTGCTCCTCTAGCTCCACCTTGTGGAAGGTAGCTCCCTATAGATCAGTGCCTGGTCCTCAGGAAGTCTAGTGACACGACCTGGGATTACGGCCAAACCACAATATCTCCTCCAAAAGGAAGGAAAACTCACCCGCAGACAGCTACTTTGGGGTTATTGTCCCTCATCAGTTTAGAGCAGGGTACTGGCTGGCTGGGTGAGAGGTCATAGACATAGGTCAGGAGGGGTAACATGTATCTTTAAAAGGAATATATCAGACATTTTTTTAAATTGTTAAAACTTTATAAAATTTCCTTTTAATTTCTGACTAGATTTTTTTCCAACTATTTTCTGTCCATGATTATGAGGTGGCCATCATGCCTGAGCTTCTCCTCTTCTCTGTGAACAGCATTTAGTGATATGCTTTACAGCATAGTCATGGCGATAGGCAGCAATATTCTGGAGCCAACTCATTGAGGTCTATGGGAGCGTTCTCTAGACATGCTCTGTGCAGGGAGAGGGAGGAGATAAGCTGTGACATCATCTATTGTCAGTAGTGGATGTAATGATGGACCAGTGGTGTTATCTATAGAAGTAATCCTGCCAGTGATGTAAATCAGATGACTACTGCAAAGAAAACTCTTATTGAAATGGCAAGTGTCAGTCTATTATTAGGCTTAGAGGACACAGTGAAAATTGCAGGATGTAGTACATTTTTTATTTAGATTACGTAGAAAATGTAAAAACAATTATCAAACTTTTGGAAAAAATATGTTTGTAGAAACACAGTTTTTTTTGTTGCGGTTTTTTGACCCAAAGCCCAGAATAGCTACAAAAGAAATGGGAAATATATATTAAGTTCTTATACTTCCCCCTTCTGCTCAATCCACACCTGGCTTTGGCTCAAAAAACCGCAGCAAAATCTGCAACAAAAAAAAGCTGCGTTTCCGCAACGTGGGGCCTCAGCCTTAAGGGGTTGTGCAAGACAGAAAAACATGGCTGATTTCTTCTCAGCAAATGACATCATGTCCCTTGGTCACATGGCAATGCCACATCACCATCCCATTAAAATGAATAGGGTTGAGCTGCAGCATGACCATGTGACCTACAGACATGATGTCACCTCCTCAGAAGAAGAAAGCAGCCATGTTTTTGAAGTCCTGCACAACCTCTTTAACATAAAAACTTGGTTTATAAAGTAGGTCATTTTTAGGTGACACATTCCACTTTTTCATGTGTGTAGATCAACAGTTCAAGGTGTCGACTTGGCTTCCAAATTCCCAGGTTGGCATCTATGGGATGTCTCATCCATGAAGGCCCCACCTTACAAATTTCAGGGCTCTGCTGCTCAGGTCTTGGAGCCCGATACCACAGGAGACCTTCAGAGGGGGAGTCCATGTCTTGACAGGTCGGGGCCGTTTTGGCGACACTAGGAGGACCTACACAATATTGTGCGGGTGGTTTTATTATTATGGTAGATCGGTATAGATTCCTAGGTGCATGGAGATATGTGTAATATGTGATAACAATATGGATGCCCGCTGCAACATTTCCAAATAAAGTAACTAATACAAGAGCTGAAAATAATTTATCTGATGCGAAAACATTGTAGATGCGGATTTGTGTGTGCGGCGCGGGGTCATCGGTGCAATGGCGGTGCACAGCTCCGAGCCAGAGAGTAAACAGCTGCTGAAGCCTGATTTCAGTTAAAATAGTGTCAGTGTTTAGTCTGGCGCGCTGCTACGGGAAAGATTGGCAGCTGGGTCAAACAAAGTCATTGCCTTGGCATCCGTCCCAGTATGCTAACAGTGAGGTGCAGGGCCCTTCTATCAGGGATAGCCTAACATCTGACCACACCTTCCATGTTGTATAAGACCCCCCCCCACTTAAAGATAAAATCCACATTATTCAATCTCAGCCCCCTGATAGAGTATTTGGAATGTCTATGTGTGTTTTGGTTTTTTTTTTTGGAATCTTCAAACTTTTCCCATCTCCCAGTGAGGATAGTGCGGACGGCAGATTGCTGCACTGGGATCACGAAGGGTCCTGAGGGCTTTGCCTGGTATATTTTAGATCTACTATGAGACAGATCACATCTTGGTAAGGAGATCTATTACTATTGTTTTACTTTGTGTAATTGCATTTTTGCTACTATTCAAGCACTTGCTCAGCTCAACGCTACTTAACTCATCTCCATAGGTTTACCCACAGTCCTATGCAAAATTTGCTAATAACACCTATCATATAAAATAATCTGTACCGTCTTGAACCATATCAGCTCTGCTACATCTAACCTCTATTCTGCTGCATTTGGTTATCTCAGCTCTGCTACATATGGTCATTTCAGCGCTGCTATGCTACATATGCTACAGTGCTGCTCATGTGATAAACTCAGCTCTGCTGCATCTTCTCAGCTGTGCTCTATAGTATGTGATAATCTCAGCTCTGCCATATTGGATCATCTCAGCTCTGCTACATCCAAGCATCTCAGCAGCTCTGCTACATGTGATAAATGTGCGCTGCCATATCTTATCATCTCAGTCCTTCTGCCTATGATAAACCCAGCTCTGCTACATTTGTAAACATATGTGCGGTCACCTCTGATCATCTAAACTCTGCTACATTTCAGTATTTCAACTCTACATCTGAAATCACATGTGCTGCCACACTGGATAATCTCAACTCTTCCACATTAGATAAACCCTGCCCTGCTATATCTGTAAATATACAGTATGTTATGTCATATCTGACCATCTCAGCTTTTCGACATATGACAAACCTAGCTCTGCTGCATTTTTCAACATCTGCGGTTATATCGGATCATCTAAACTCTGCTACATTTCATTTGAGCGTCTCGGCACTGCTACATGTGAAATCCTATGTGCTGCCACATAGGGTCATCTCAATTCTTCCACATATGATAAACCCAATTCACCTACGTCTATAAACATATTTGTTGCCATAGCTAATAGTTTCAGCTCTGCTGCATCTGACTATGTCAACTCTGCTACATATATGCTGCCATATCTGACAACTTCATCTCGTCAACATGTAACATACCCAGCTCTGCTACTTTGCAAAATATGTGCTGCCATATCTAATCATCTCAGCTTTTCTACATGTGATAAACCCAACTCTGCTACATCTGTAAACATTTAAGTATTATATGTAATCATCTCAGCACTACTGCATCTTACCATGTCAGCTCTGCTACATCTACGCTGCCATATTTGATGACATCAACCCTTCCATATGTAATATATCCATCTCTGCTACATCAGTAAAGATATGTGCTGCCATATCTGACCATCTCAATGTTTCTACACTTGATAAACCCAGCTCTGCTACATCTGTAAACATATTGCTGCCCTATCTGATGACCTCAGCTCTGCTACTGCTGCATCTGTAAACATATTGCTGTTATATCTGATCACCTCAGCTCTGCTACATCTGTGCTGCCATATCTGATGACCTGAGCTCTGCTGCATGTACTATATCCAGTTCTGCTACATCTATAAACTTATGTACTGCCGCATCTTAGCTCTAGTCCATGTGATAAACTCAATTCTGCTCCATCTGTAAACATATTGCTTTCATAGCTGATGATCTCAGCTCTGCTACATCTGACCATTTCAGCTCTGCTACATCTGATGATCTCAGCTCTTCTGCATGTAGTATACCCAACTCTGCTACATCTGTAAACACATGTGCTGCCACTTCTGAACCCCTAATCTCTGCTACGTGTGATATACTGAATTCTGCCACATCTGTAGGCATCTGCGCTGCAGAAGCAAAAAATGAAATTCTGAGTAATTTCGTGTAAATTTCTGCAGCGCCTATGAGTTTGTCTTTTGCAGCACTTTTTGTGTATCTGCAGGGAGCAGAACCGCTCTGTACATGATTTTGGCAGTGGTCCAAACACCACTTCCCGGTGCTGAGCGTTCACTGAAAGGACCCCGAGCAGATTTTTTCTTTTTTTTTTTCCATGATAAAAACTGAAGTCTGAATGAGAGGAAACATTAAAGTGACTTTATTCTGCCGATTGAATCCGTCCTTTCCTTTCATGTCCCTGGATTATAATTGTACTTCAGGTATTCTCAGGGATTATGGAGATGCTTTTGCTAAGAAAACATTTTTTTATTTTCCGTAATTTTGTGCTTTTTTCTTGTGTTATTGTCTGGGCTGTATTGTATTCCGGTTTCGGATAGTCATAAAATTTTCATGTATTTGTGCATGTGTAGCACAGCTGTGTTTGACAGCTGAACTGACTGTAACAAATATTCTCATGCAGGATATTTGTTGCAGAAATCTTTTGATTTTTGCAAAAATCCCTGTGTCTGCTTTCCTCCAAAATAACCCTATTTAGATGAAAGTAACTGAATTTCAGTCGCAGAAACTTCTCAACAAATCTGCAGAATCAGAGCCCACTCTTAGGGGAAGGGCACAAGTTTTTTGATGAAGTTTTTGAAGCCAAAAGCCAGGAGGGAATTGAAAAAAGTGGAGCAATGTCATCTGACCTGACTGCTTTATAGGGTCTTACCTTTTATGAAACATACTTGGTATTGACTTCAAAATGACACCAAAAAACCTGAATGCGTGTCCTTACCCCTAATGTCATTACTACTGAGGTATTAAATGGGCCACATTTGTCAGTTGATTATTTATTTTTTGTATTTATTTTTATTCTATCTCATATCTATCTATCTATCTATCTATCTATCTATCTATCTATCTATCTATCTATATCTAATTTATCTATCTATATATATATCTCTATCTATCTATCTATCTATCTATCTATCTATCTATCTATATATATATACTCATTTATCTATCTATATATATCTCATCTATCTATCTATCATCTATCTATATATATCTCATCTATCTATCTATCTGTATATATCTCATCTATCTATCTATCATCTATCTATATATATCTCATCTATCTATCTATCTATATATATCTCATCTATCTATCTATCTATATATATCTCATCTATCTATCTATCTATCTATATCTCATCTATCTATCTATCTATCTATCTATATCTCATCTATCTATCTATCTATCTATCTATATATATCTCATCTATCTATCTATCTATCTATATATATATCTCATCTATCTATCTATCTATCTATCTATATATATATCTCATCTATCTATCTATCTATATATATATATCTCATCTATCTATCTATCTGTCTATCTATATATATCTCATCTATCTATCTATCTATATATATATCTCATCTATCTATCTATCTATATATATATCTCATCTATCTATCTGTCTATCTATATATATCTCATCTATCTATCCTTTATCTATCCTCTATGTCATACATATGTATCAGTCTTTCTACATATATAGCAGAACTACAATTGTCCTTTAATTGTTTATTTTTATATGTCTTATATTATAGCACTGTCTATTTATCTATTCATTTTTCTATGTATCCCCTATCACATCTATCTATCTATCTATCTATCTATCTATCTATCTATCTATCATAACTATGTATCTGTCTGTCTGCATATATAGCAGAGATAGATTTGTCATGTATTTATTTTTGCATTTATTTTTCAGTAGATAGACTACTATCTATCTCCTATCTATCTATCTATCTATTTATCTCGATCTATCTATCTATCTATCTCATTATCTATCTATCTCATTATCTATCTATCTATCTATCTATCTATCTCATTATCTATCTATCTATTTTTGTATCTGACTACATATAAAGCAGAGATACATTTGTCATGTATTTATTTTTCGGTAGATAGACTTTTATCTAACTATCTATCTATCCATCCGTCTATCTATCTATCTATTTCACTACATATATAATTTACTTGTGTACTTTTGTAGTTCTTTTTCTCTCCTCTATCTATATATCTATGTACAGATATAGCGGAGCTACTTTTGCCATTTAATTGTATATTTTGTAGTTCTTTTTATACCACTAAAACCACCTATAACATATCGTCATATCATGAAATATTGTGCACAATGGCATACTATGCTGCATTACTTTGCAGTTTGTATGTGTGTGCGGTTTTCTATTTATTTGTGTATGTAGGAGAGATACAGAATGACTTCGGTATTTACTTGCATACAGCTTAGATATCATTCTCTACAAATAAACATTCGCTCAGTAATTTATCTGTGTAAATATCTGTCGGGACATTTCATTCTTTGTCTGGGTCATGCCGTATAATAAAAGTTCAGCTCGATGTCAGTAAAAGTAACAAATGTCCATTGGGCAGATTTATTAATACCGTCGTAAAATTAGACAGGATAAAAGTAAACCGGACAGGCAGAAACGGCGCCAAATTTATCAGTACTGTGCAGCATGATACATTTGGCTCACCTACCCCTTCTTGGCTGAATCAGTATGTACAGTACCAACATTGTGTGCAAAATACTTGCTGCTCTCCATTAATAAATTGCACATTTTTTTAAAAAAAATTGTCGAAAAAGAATCAAAAAATGTCTAAAACACATAATAAATTTGCCCCATGCCACTTTTTTTTTGGCACCATTTGTGCCGCTTTTTACTCAGTAAAATAATTCTTACATTTTATTCTTCTTTTTATTAATGTGAGAGCTGGTAATATAACATTTTAGGTTTACTGTCTGCAAGCTCCATATCTAAAAGGCAAAAGCTACACCAAATAACAAACTCCTCACTGCTACACCGATTTAACCAAACTCTGCTGATAGGCTTCAGAGTAGGAAGCAAGCCATTAGTATAAGCAAAGAGATGTGTAATGTCCCCCATGTTAGTGTAGCAGCTATAATACAGAATACTATGGAGTACATAAAATATCTAGAAAGAGATAGAAAAGTGCAGATGATAAGGAAATAGCCTGATTTTAATTTATTTTTACATAAATGTTATCACATATATATTTAAAGATGTATATGTATAGATAAATATGAGATAGACGGATAGATAGAGAGATAGATGGATAGATAGATAGATAGATAGATATGAGATAGATAGATAGATGATAACAATAATAATAATAATCTTCGTTTAATAGTCCCACCATGGGGAAGATAGAGAGAGAGATAGGATAGATAGATAGATAGATAGATAGATAGATAGATAGATAGATAGATAGATATGCAATGCTAAAACATCCCTAAACATGGTAGCTTCCCCTGCACTGCTCTGGGAAGTCAGAGACACAATTCTTATATTACATTCATGAGATGAATTACATTTAAAATCTCAGCTCCACTACAAATATACATGTATTATATCTCATATCCACTGCGCCCAGTATTTTACACATTTCTAACATATCACAGGATATTTTTACAAATATTTTATACATTGGTGAATAACTCCAAATTAGACAACCTAGACAGTTATAAAATATAGTTGTTCCTTAGCAAAATAGATAGAAATAAGAAAGACAGATAGATAGATAGATAGATAGATAGATGATAGGTAGATAGATAGATAGATAGATAGATAGGAAAGACAGATAGATAGATAAGTAGAGATAGATAGATAGATAGATAGATAGATAGATAGATAGTAGATAGATAGATAGATAGATAGATAGATAGATGATAGATAGTAGATAGATAGATGATAGATAGGTAGATAGATAGTAGGTAGATAGATAGACAGATAGATAGATAGATCTACAAAAAGACATTATAGTTTGTACGTATTCAGTAAGAATCAAAGATTTTCAGTATAATTTACATGTTTCATGATGTTGTTCTCAGTTTTTTAAAATAAGACTTGAAATTATTCCCATAGAATAGATAGAGAGGACCGACATAGACGATAGATAGATAGATGGATAGATAGATAGATAGATAGATAGATAATGAGGTAGATATGAGACTCCAGGGACCCATATTTAGGTACAGTTTATAACTAGGTAACTCCTTTAATTGTCTCGCATTTATTTTATACTCTACATCAATCAATATAATTTATAATTAATGATATGGAAATAAATATAAATAAATATAATAGATAAAATATAGATAATGATAGATAGATAAATAGATATGTAGATTGTGAGCCCTATATGCGACAGTGACTGACAGTGGCTGTAAAAGTGCTGCGGAATATTTTGGCGCAATATAAGTAAGCAACAAAAAAAAAAATAGATATGAGATAGATAGACAGATAGATAAATAGATAGATAGATAGATAATGGACAGCACTCCAGAGTTATAAATCAAATGGGTGAAGATCTATTCCTGAGCCGAGTCAGGTTATTTTTGGTGCTGCTCTGTATTTAGAATTTGTAGATAGATGGTATACAGATCTAGCAACAAAAATCTAGCGACAGTGCACTATTGAAAATGGGTGCAAATACTCCTCGAGTGAATAAAGTTATCACCTTTATTTTTCACTTTGTAGTGCTGCCGCTACTTTTTGGATATTGGTAGATAGATAGAGGCAATAGATAGATATTCAAGAAAAGAGGCAGCACTTTAAAATTGAAGTCAATTTGCAAAAAAAGTGTATCTTTAATCCATTGGCAATATATAAAAGCAATTATATGTAGATAGATAATTAGATAAGAGATAGACAATAGGTAGATGGAGAGACAGCTGGATAGATAGATAGATAGATAGATAGATAGATAGATAGATAGATAGACAATAAACAGATAGATGATACATAGACTCTCCAGTGACCCATATTTCAGTACAGTTTATAACCATGTAACCACAGTAATTGACATCTCATGTATTTTATACTCTGTGTCAATCATAATCATTTCTAATCATGATATGTTATACTGGAAAATATAAAAATAGGTGGAGGCCGGGACAACATATCCTTATGTGACTTGTAAGCCACTAAATCCCTTCTGCATTTCTGCCTTTTAACCCCTTCCTGAACCTTACCATACTAGTATGTTTAGGGCTTGAGGTACTTTGGGCACCGTGCCTTGATATAATGTCTAGATTATCATTACTGGGGCTAATATTGCTGCTGAAATAAACACTAAATCTGATGTAAGATATCTATCAGAGCAAGGTCGCATGTCCTATGTCCTGCTTGTAGTATTGGCGATAAATTCTTTTATGGTATGTTCACATGGGGTAGAAATGCTGTAGATTTCTGTTCAGATGATAATGTCACAATGTGGTTAAATAATTGCATAGCACCATATAGTGACCAATAAATCTGCCATATTATAAGGTAATAGTGTACATAAATACGGTCCTGAAATGTTACCAGTGCTTAGTGCTGAAAAACGTACTTTATAATGTTCTGATAATACCATGAAAGATAATGATAAAGAGTCATAGGACAGCTCTGTTAATGCTTATGAGTTTGGTCATTGAGTGACAACCTATGGGGGACATATAATAGTTACCATATTGGAATAAACAAAAGAGAAATGTAAATCCCATCAATATTTGGTGTGACCTTTGCCCTTTGGAGGAGGAGTCCTGGAAGTGATGATCCGGCCCCCACAGATATAGCCCTGATCTCATCATCATCCAGTCTGTCTGGGATGACATGAAGAGACAGAAGGATTGGAGCAAGCCTACATCCACAGAAGATCTGTGCTTAGTTCTCCAAGATGGCGGGAACAACCTCCCTGCCGAGCTCTGCCAAACACTGTCTGCAAGTACCGAGAAGAACTGATGGAAGGCAAAGGGCAAAGGTCACACCGAATATTGATGGGATTTACATTTCTCTTTCATTCACTTCATTTTGGTGATTGACAATAATAAACTATTAACCCTTCTATTCTGAAAGCTTTCCTACCTGCTTAAAACTTTTGCACAGTACTGTATATACGGTTTGACTCATAACCTTGTGATCTGTGTCTGCTGTGATGCATTTTTGCACATAACATCTGCTGTTGTAAGTCATGCCCAGACAATGTGTTCTTATCAGAAACTTCAGAAACTATGATATTCACGTAATCCCACTTGTCAGCAATAAGAGGCTTTCCAAGATCCCACAAGTGTCTTGTAATGTCACTGCCACATATCTATTGTATCCGTGTCCTGAGGCGCCCCTCATAGTCACTGACGGGAGACAATGTAGCCATATGTATAAAATGTACTGAATAGGTCAAAGTTAAGTTCCTTTTTATGCAACAGATGTAGCAGAGCCGAGATTGTATTTGCATTATTCATCTGCGGCTTTACTTAGACCTGTAGATATATGGATTGACCTAATGCTGTGACCTCAGATGGAACTTGATTGTAATATTAATCTAATGGATTTTTAATTTTGGGGGAGGTGACAACCACTACCGGCAGCCATTATAGTACCCACAAGGGATGTTCCTGAATGGCGTTAAGAGGGGTCCTCAAACATTTGCACCTTATGAGCCACATTCCATTAAATAAAACCTAAGCCAAGCATGTTGTATACAGAAAACTAAGAAATCATGAAATTACAAATATGTGCAGCTACTTCAGTCTGAAATGTGTTATATTGTAACCATATGTGCATATGGTATAGCTGGGGGTTCCTATGGAGAGCCACCCAGCCGGGCGAAATGACCCATGTGGCTCCCAAACCTCTTGTATAATACTACGGCCTAAACTACCAACCTACTTACATTAAGCTGATCAGAAGTGTAAACACTGGGGGCAACTTGTAGATCAGAACTGCCCCTTTTTATTGTTGTATGCCAATACATCATTTCATATACAGTATCATGGAGAAGTCTATTTAAAGGGAGTCAATCGCCTCCCCCAACCCTATCACCATAGCGCTGTAGATGCCGTAACATTCATAGAAAATCTTACTTTTTTTTTCCGATTTTTTTTTATATTTTAATCCATTGTGAAAATTAGTAAGTTGGAGCATTGGGGGGTTCCCTGAAAAAGAGGAATTGGACAAGTAAATTTCAGCATGTTCAATACCTCTTTAACTCCTCAACATATTTTGGTATAGCCCCATACAAATAAGACAGTCGTCCGGCCTGCCAAAATTACTCGGGTTAATGTGTATGAGCACCCGTATGGGAGTCGACCGTCCCACAGCTCCAATGTTACCATCCCCTTGGTGAAGTCTTGCACATGTGCAGTAAGTTCTCGCCTCACCTCAATATGTTCATATATGCCAAGGACTACAAGAGCATACTGCACATGGCGAGGGGACGGTGATGTCACAGCAGTGGGACATATATACAGGGGCGTGTTTTAATGGTGAGATCAGAGAACTAATGTTAATCAAAATGTCAGCTTCCCCATAAAGTTTAAGGTGCCCATACACAATAGTTTAAAGGGGATAGGATATAAATATATGATCAGTAGGGGGCCGACACCTGGCCCCCGGACCGATCCTCTATATGGAGCTGCTGAAGCAGTAAGCTCTGTCCCCTCTATAGTGCTCTGACTCCTTCACTGCAGCTCAGCTCCTATTGACAGTGAAGCCTTCGGGCCGCTATACAGTGGACGGAGCTTTCTGCTTCCCTATTGTTAACAGAATGGGCACCGGAAGCGGCTCCATACAGAGGATCGGTCCGGGGGCCAGGTGTCAGCCTCCTACCGACCATATATTTAAGGCCTATCCTGAGGAGAACCCCTTTAACATCAGTCAAACCCAGTTTATTATGGTGGGCCGATCTGATTTGTATAGGGGTGTCCCAATAGACAGTGTGGATTAGAGAGGGATCGGACATGCTGAAATTTACATCCCCATTCCTTCTCTTTTTCTCCAGAGGTGTCCGGCAGCGGCTTACTCTTCTTTCCCTATTCAGAACACATACACTCAGCCAAGTTTAGCATGCATGTGTATGGATGGGTTGAGAGGAATAGCTGCTGAACTAATATTTAACCAATAGCTATTAAAGGTGTACGGCCAGCTTTAGATGTGATCCACATTACACATGAAATCCTCTGTGTGCCTTGTCATTACAAATGTTCTATAGATTGTGATACTAAAGCAATCCCAGCTAACATGGCGCTATACATAGGACACGCCATTTCTTGGCAATGACACCTCCTCAGACTTGCAGCCAGAAATCACTTATGCCTCATTTCATTTAACTTTGGCTTTTCACCTCGCAGCAATTCTTCAGAGACGTTTCATCCTGCGCGCTGGAGTGAGCAGTATATAGTGGACTGATTCATTAACCTCCAGGTCTTCGATGTGATATTTTAATGTATCACCTTGAGGGAATATAGATCAGTCCGGATGGACAAAGCCAAGCACTGAAAGCACTGAATAAACATATCCGCATGTTTAATGGGAATATATATTCAGCTACACTTAGCTATTGCCACAGTATATACCTACTACCTATATAGAGCCTCTCTATACTAATGTGATAAGGAATACACCTAAGGGCAAACTAAGAGTGGTCCGGGCCCCTGGCAATAATTGGCCCTTATAAGGCTAAGTGCACATCTGCCCCAGAGACTTCGTTGCAATGTCGTCTAAAATCAATGGACGAAAAAGTCCTGCTCGGAGGATTTTTATATTTTCAGTTTTAAAATGTAGGACGCCTGGAGGACCCCATTATAGTCAATGGGGTCCATTGGACTCCGTGTGTAACCGCTATTTTAGCAGTACTCAGAGGGACCAGAGCAACGGACAGCTAGCACTAGTGTGAACCTAGCGTCAACCACCTTAGTCATAGACAATACCTCTGAAGGGTATTTATCTAATTTATAGTATATCTCACTCTTAGATGATTTTCTCTCCAGGGTACCTGCCCTAATACATATCTGCAATCTCTTAGTAATATCTGACACTTTTTTGTTAATTTTTATTTTTTTGGACATTTACCTGAAAACCTCTTTAAACTGAACATACAATGTAGACAGCCGATGGCCAAATGCTCATTTAATGTCAGGGCGATTTGGGACAATAAACCACCTACAGGCCCTTATGGATCGGGGGTTTAGTGTCCCAAATCACCCTGTAATAAAGCCATCAGTGCCCACAATAAAATAGCTTTATTCTCACCCTGCCGCTGTACTCCTTGTGCCTGTGCAGAGGAGTACGCCATATGTTTTAATGGGCATGTGCTGTACCTCCGGCACTTGCGCAGTGATGCGGGGCTGTACGTCCTCGGCTTCACTGAAGACCTGCGCAGGCGCCGGGAGCACCAGAGAGGAGTCCGATGAGACTCATCTCTAGGTAAGTATAAAGGTTTATTTTTTTTTAATTGCGGGCACAGATGGTTTTATAACAGGGCGATTTGGGATCTATAAGGACCTGTAGGTGGTTTAGTGTCCCAAATCGACCTGACAGGTTCTCCTTAACCACCAAATGTTCCTCCCAACCATACACATGTACACTGAGCCATGTTTGCAGAGGTTTTCAATAGGACCAGAGGCATAAGCTGACGCTAGGCACTGCTGGTGGTGACTTATCTCCCCTGGGAACACAAGAATGGGGCATGTCCAGCTTTGTCCAGAGTATAAATAATAATAATAACTTTATGTATATAGCGCTAACATATTCCGCAGCACTTTACAGATCAGAGGACACATGAACAGACAATATGAGACATTACAAAGTGACAAAGAAATAAACATATCAATAGGAGTGAGGGCCCTGCTCACAAGAGCTTACATTCTATGAGGAGATAGGGGGACACAAGAGGTCAGAGGACTTGTTATTTGGGTATATTTGGGACACTCCTTTACACAGGAGACAGTGGCCACCTGAATGCCCCAAAGCTTAGTCCATGCCTGCTCCAGATCATTCTGTGTCTGCCGTTGGGCTGGGAGAATGTTGATTCTAATAATCTTATTTCACGTCAAGAAAACATAAAACCCTTTAACCGCTTGCTGACCGCCCGCTGATTTTATGCATCCCGGCGATCCACTCTTAACCGTGCAAGGACATACGTTGTGCACGTGCAGAAGCGGGGAGCCAGCTGTTGCTACAGAATATAGAAGGGATTCCCAACAGGGGTGCCATGATACCCAGGGGAACGCCCCCCAATGGCCACGATACTCTCGTTGGGAAGATGATCTGCATAGCTTCATGTAAAATTATTATTTTTTTTTTGTTGATTGGAGCAAGCCTACATCCACAGAAGATCTGTGCTTAATTCTCCAAGATGGCGGGAACAACCTCCCTGCCGAGTTCCTCCAAAAACTGTCTGCAAGTACCGAGACGAACTGATGGAAGGCAAAGGGCAAAAATCACATTTCTCTTATCTGCATTCATTTTGTTAATTGCCTAAAATAAACTATTACCGCCTCTACCTTTGAAAGCATTCATACTCTACAGCATTTTTTTCCACGCCTGCCTAAAACTTTTGCACACCACTGTAAAATATTCCAGAATTTACACACTTAATTTATTATTTTTGTACAGCTTTTACAACTTTACTAGACTTAGTAACGCGCCTTGTAGCTACATAAATGTACAAGATTCGGGGGAAGTACGGTGCGTTGGCTCACCCCTGTCCATGTATGTTTACTGTACAGCAGCTATGTTCTTCCACTTTGGGTATAACAATGCATAGCCTTGCCCTCAGTGATCTGCCGCTAGATACTAAATGTGAAATATATCTCTCTTCCTGATCAACAAGGGTGAATGCTGTATAGATGGAAGGAAATGAATTTATACATCAGCGCATACGTTCACTGGGTTTATTGTTTTGTCCATGAATGTCATTCCACAATACTGTGAATAAGAACACTTCAGCTCCATTCATTGGACGTGGTTTATTTATATTGCACATATTCTTTAGTTACACATTACATTTATATTGCAGTTTTCCAATATTCTTCAAAAAATTGTGTTATAGCCGAGATTAACCACCACGTATTGGTGTAACTAAAAGGTAAAAATAATTATTTTTGTAAAATTTGGCCCAATGTATCTCATGTTATGTCCCGTGCTATGGATAAAAACTGCAGAGGAAAGAGATAAAAAGCAGCAATTGTTAATACAAGGAATATGAAAAAATGTGCAAGTCCTGTGTGTGAATCTGTAGTGTGCATGCATAACCAGCACATACCGCCATACCTTTCTGTTGGACCGATGGAGATAGCCGAGTACAGGATTCCATCATAGAAGTGAATGGAGCGCTGGTCAGACATGCATGTTCATGGGCCAATGCCTTTAATATACATTCATAGAAGTTCTGTTTTCTCTAATACAGAGCTCCAAATTCCCTACATAGATGTCCAGTAATATAATTCTGGATGCCTTGAGCCACCACTAGAGGGAGCATCGAGATATCATATAGCAAAAACCTTTGAAAAGCCAGTTGCTCAGGGAGTTGAAATTTACATACGTGGTCCGGGGAACGCTGATGATGGTCTTGGGGGTTCCGGCCACATCATGACCCCCGGGTCATGTGATCTGATCAGTGTTCTACTCCCTGGTTGCTCTGTGCCCTCCATCCTTCCCTGATCTGTATTGAGGCTGGTTGACTATAGTAAAGCCTGCCTCCATAGGAATGAATTACCTGTGACATCAGGGGAGGAGGAGGCGGAGCGACCTGGGGGGAGGAACACTACTTCAGATCATATGACCTGGGGGTCGTGATGTGGCTGGAACCAGGTAAGTAATTTACGACTCCCCGGCCAACCCCTTTAACTGTTCATGTGTTGAGTTAAAATTTGCTACATCTGTAAATTTAAAGGCATTCTATCACCAGAACTCAGCATATCAACCCAGGCACACAGATAGATAGGTTATCGATGTTTTTGTCAATATGCAAATGAGCAACGACAACACCTTTGATGCTCTAAAGAGGTAAGCGGCCATGCCTTCATTGCTGCAAAGAGCTCAATTGCATATTGAAAAAAATGGCAATATTTCAGAAACGGAGGCGCCGATGGAGAAAACACCATTTTAATCAGGTGACCATAGCCTATCAGTGGGAGGAGTTGAGTCAATATGCTGGAGTCTGGTGAGGACACCCATTAAAGGGGTTTTACATAGTTCAATGTCAGATATTTGGAGGTTGCAGCGTCCAGAAAAGTGTTTCAGCCTCTTCACTGATTACCAAGTGTCATACATTACATAGGGACCGTGCTTCGTATTGCAGCTCAGTCCCTTTCACTTGAATGGAACTGAAATGTAACTATAGCATGTGACCGATGAATGTGATACCATTGGCTGCACTTCCAAGCACCATGGCCTCTTCAAATGGCTTATTGGCAGGAGTCCCAGGAATCCAGCCCAATATTGATGACCTATCTTAAGGACAGGCCTCCAATATTTAAGTCCTGGAAAACCTCTTTAATAGTCCTCTGGTGTCTAAAAAGCATTGACTTCTACAATCTTCCCCTCCTTCTATTTCTCTTAAATCCTGGCAATAATAATTACAACTCCTCTCATTTCTTTTCTTGTACAGGAGCGTACGGAGGATGTTACATGGAAAGCATGACATGAAGGTAAGGAGAATATATTGCTTATGTACTGTAAAATTCATTTTTTGGTTGTTGGCAGCACATTTCATGGTTTCCATCAGAAAGTGAAAACTGTTTAAGACCAGCTTAGCAATGACCTTGGCAGTGTCCTTGGACATCACACTTTTATTGGACCAGTCATTAATACAGAACATGATAACAACAGGGGTCTTGGGCTTCCAGGGCGATGGCTGACTGATACAGCTCCGCTCCTTGTCCTGCGATGAACCCTGGCAGTCAATTGGAGTTCATCAGTGGAGGACAGAAAATGGAAAACCATCAGGCACTGATTGTACTGCAGGCTGGGAGCAGGTCCAAGACCCAGCAGGCAAGTTCCTTGTCATCAGCAGGAAAGTAATAGGCTATATTTTCTATACAAGCCTAATAAAAAAGGGACTTTGTTCATCGACCAAAGAAAAAGGGGTCCGACTTTGTGCAGCGAAAACACAATGGGTTTCTACCCACAATGGCACTTTATTGATAGACTATACTAATACTTGTATACTAGTAACACCATAGAGCTCTTCCTTTTCCGCTGCCTATACATTATAACACGCCTTTATACATTATCCATGTTTTTGCTTTATATGCTGGACAACCATAGGGCTTTACGTGGTGGGCATTGGTTTTGTTTCTTACATATTATTTTTTTTTTTGAAGGGCTTTACGTGGTGGGCATTGGTTTTGTTTTTTACGTATTATTTTTTTTTTTGAAGGGCTTTACATGGTGGGCATTGGTTTTGTTTTTTACTTTTTTTTTGTTTTTTTTTTCCAAGGGCTTTACTATTTACAGTACACTATCCTCCATGCCTGCCATAGTTAGACAAAGATACCCATCTCTGGCTGCAAAATGGGAGCGTGCTCCTACAAGTGTTCACACACCGTGGTTCACAGCTTTGTCAACAGTTCCACTATGTTGCTCGGCTATTGTGCACTTGCCGTACAATGGGGCTCTGCTGTGAACATGGCACACATAACGGTCCCTGCACAGTACATATCAATTGGGCTTTGACGTTTGCTTTATCCACCTCCAAAATATCTACATTCTGTTATGTATGCTGCAAATGGGTTGGCGTTGGAATCAAACCACTAGAATATGTTATGCATTGGATACTTGCCTATGTAAATATTGTTATTCTGTACCTTGAATATTTGTTTTATGATGGACGACTTTATTAAAACCATGTGGTGCTAATATTCATCTGATATGGTTCTATTATTTAAGATTGGCACTATGTAGCTTCAGATATAGAGATTATGTGGCCACCAAATATTATAGAGAGGTCCTTATCTGGTGCTGGTTGAAGGGGTATCCCCAAAAACTTTTTCATACTAAAAATCAGGATATGCTGTTAATATGGGTTCAAAAGAAATTTAAAAGGAATCTGTCCACAGAATCCGGCATATCATCCCTACCCCGCATATAGATAGGTTAGTGTCACCAGAACCAGCATATCACCCCAGCCCTGCAGATAGATAGGTTAGTGTCACCTGAAACCAGCATATCACCCCAGCCCTGCAGATAGATAGGTTAGTGTCACCTGAAACCAGCATATCAACCCCACCATGCAGATAGATAGGTTAGGGTCGCTGTTTTTGTCAATATGCAAATTTGCTTTTTGGACTAACAAGGTGTTACTGTTATTCTTGTGTTACTCTTTGCGTGGGTCTACACAGTACATTTTTGCCAGAAATAAAACCAGTTTTCAAAATCACATGCTATTTTTATATTGAAATGCTGGCGTTTTTTGGTATAAAAACACTGTGTAAACCTAGCCAAAGAGTTAAACAGGAATACCCTTGTTGCTCCAAAGAGCAAATTTGCATATTGACAAAAAAGACAATATCTCAGTAATGGAGGCAACAAATCACAAGGGGAACACACCTTTTGATTCAGGTGACCATAACCTATCTATCTGCAGGGCTTGGATTCTGGTGACAGACTCCTTTTAAAAGTGTTGTGTCAAATTTTGCCTCCATATGTCCTTCTTGGTGCTGCTTCTAAATTGTGTTGCTGGGGCAGGCTCTGAGCAGAACCAGTCTCCTTCCCCCTGCGGCTGTCCTTTGATAATAGCTCCTGCAGCTATACTTCCATGTTACTGCAGCGCATCTGTTCCTTTCCTGAAAATCATGGTGGAAAATAATAACTATGCTGAGTCCTGACTGTGGAGAAAATGATTGAGCATGTGTGTCCACTAGCACTCTGCTCGATAGGTGGACATGCACATTCTAGTTCTTTTTCTACAGCAGGTGGAGCCATACTATGTAAGTAGAGATGAGCGAATCGATTCTGCAAAAGTGGAATTCGATCCGAATTTCAGGAAATCTTTGATTCTCCGCGATTCCGGATTTCCTGATGCTTCGTGGTAACGAATATTTAGTAAGGACCTTTGGGACATCAGACGGTCACATGATGTTCTCTAGTGATGTGATTGGGTAGACGTGTCTTTGCTTGTTAGCAGATCCTTCCACATGAATAAAAGTTGTCCGTGCTGAAGAGAGAGAGAGAGAGAGAGAGAGAAAACATGACCGCGGCATCCAAGGGCTTCCGCCATTTTGCTGAGCGATGGTCTCCTTATCTGATATTTACATTAGTCTGAGGAATATTTTGTCAGTCTATAGATATATGTTAAGTTATCTCTTGGTATGTTTGGAGCAACCTTAATCTTTGACAGTGTCCTCAAAGAACATGTGACTATTGACCATATGCTTTATAAAAGTGGTATAAAGTGGTTCTTTCATGAAGAAAATACCTGCCTATTTTGCATATTAGGGCGTAAGGATGACACAGAGAGGGTCTCCCACTTGGGGTCTCCTTTATAAGAGTAGCTCCCACTGCTCCTTCTTACTGTAAGGATGCCAGAGAGTGCCGAAACAGGCACAGCTATGTATATTGTGTAGTGCCCATGAGTGGTACTAGAGCTCTTTCCCATTCACAAAGATGGAATCTATTGTGCTGCAGTACCACTCATGACCACTGCACAATGTATGGAGCTGTGCCACTCAACTCCTTGCTGGAGCTGCCATGAGTTAACCCCCCCTCCAAACTGATACTGATGACTTATCTAAAAGGGGTTTTATAGGCTAAAAATGTTCATGATCAATATAGGATTGGTGGGCGTCCAACACTGGCCAGCTGTTTTGGGGCATGAAATAGACAGCTCTGTTCTCTGTGTAGTAGCGGGACTAAGTCACTGAAGCTTAGCTCCCATTCAAGTGCAGTAGCCTGGCCTGGCCACTACACAGAGAACGGAGCTATCTGCTTCCTACTCCATTCTCTGTGTATCAGCTGCTGAGGGTGTTGAATGTCAGACCCCCACAATCTGATACTGATGACCTCACCTTAGGAAATGTCAACAATATTTTTAGCCTGATAAAACCTTTTAAAGACAGTCTGTCACCAGAACCTAGCATATCGCCCCAGCCCTATAGTTAGATACTGTAGGTTAGTGTCACCAGAACCCAGTATATCAACCCAGCCCCGCAGATAGATAGGTTAGTGTCACCAGAACCAGCATATCACCCCAGCCCCGCAGATAGATAGGTTAGTGTCACCAGAACCAGTATATCACCCCAGTCCTGCAGATAGATAGGTTAGTGTCACCAGAACCAGTATATCAACCCAGCCCCGCAGATAGATAGGTTAGTGTCACCAGAACCAGCATATCACCCCAGCCCCGCAGATAGATAGGTTAGTGTCACCAGAACCAGCATATCACCCCAGCCCTCCAGATAGATAGGTTAGTGTCACCAGAACCAGCATATCACCCCAGCCCTGCAGATAGATAGGTTAGTGTCACCAGAGCCAGCATATCACCCCAGCCCCGCAGATAGATAGGTTAGTGTCACCAGAACCAGCATATCACCCCAGCCCTCCAGATAGATAGGTTAGTGTCACCAGAACCAGCATATCACCCCAGCCCCGCAGATAGATAGGTTAGGGTCACCTGAATCAAACAGTGTTTTCCCCCTTCGAATCATTGTCTCTGTTTTCGTAAATGAATTATTTGGAGCAATGAAGGTGTTACCATTACTCAAAAGAGGTAAGCGGCAACGTCTTTGTTGCTCTAAAGAGCTCATCTGCAAAAATGGTGATATCTTAGCAACAGAGGCACCAATTCACAAATAGAAAACACCATTGGATGATATGTTGGGTTCTGGTGACTCCCTTAAAGGGCAAGTCATCAATATTAAAGTTTGGGAAAACCCCATCTTTGCAACTGTTCATTCAGAGCTTTTCTGAACAATCTCCTAAGGACTTACCATACTTATACACATATTACCGTTCCTCTAGAGAGCCTACTACAACCCAAACAATAATTATTTTCCAGTAATCTCCATATAAACGTGTGCTATAGAAATATAAAAATGAGAAAAAAAAAAAAATCCAACCCAGCGTTATCCATAAAAGTAATGACTCGTCCACGGCATGAATGGAGCCTGTGCGAGTAATGAAGTCTACAATACAATAATTAGCTGAATATTGGACAAACGTTTCCCCCCTCGGCGTTTAATTACCCAACTAGATACCAGTGTAACCAAGGCTGCTACATTTGTTGAAATGGACAATTTAACAATATGCCATTGTTGTCGTACAAAATCGCTCTATTAGGGTTTGTTTTGAATAATGTATGTCCCCCGCAATGAGCGGCCCATTCTATAGAGTCCGCGGGCACCCACTGAAGGGCATTTACTAAGTTTTAATCAGCCCTTCAGAAACAATGGAGGCTAAGCCACTCTTTCACTCTTCAACATGCTTCTCCTCTTTTCACTTTACTGAACAGCATCGGCTTAACAAGCAGCCGCGGGTTTGTAACTCAATATTCCAATTACAGGAAGTTTTATGGTATTGAAGGGTAACAGAGAAGAAATCTTAAAAAGAAGAATTAAGAGATTACTAATTCTCTTCCCTTACCAAGCACTGGGAACAGTTATAGGGTGGGGTGAAAGAATTCTTACTCAACTTTTTTTTTTTAAGAGATTGTAAAACACTAAATGAATTTTACCGTGACACAGATTGTTGGAGATGCACTTAAAGTGATTTTTTTTTTTTTATAGATTAATTTAAAAGCTTGAAGGGAAAAAGTTTAATGGATTTCACTTGCTAATAGAGATTTTTTTTTTTCCTAGGGATATTAAGAAGTCGTTATCCATCACTATGTTTTTGTTCCGTTTTACACACATTATAGAACGTGATCATTACATTTATTACAATTTTATTTTTAATTTAGTTGTGTAAAATTGACTTGTTAGTCAATATTGTGTTATTGTTATTTTTTTTAGATGTCGCACAGACAGATGTCTTGCTAAAGTGGCCTGGTATATGAAAAAAAATATGTTATAAAATAACAAAAAACAATAAAAAATCCCTTTCTCACCTTTTCAATCCCCAATTTTTAATAACATAAGTCAAGTTTGTTATTATATGTTACAGATATTATTATAAGGCCAGTGTTGCTATTGTGTTTGGATTAATTTTTTTACAAATTTTTTTAGACTAATTTTAATAATTTTATTTCTTCCAGTTGCTTAGAAGTTTGATGAATTTTCTTGTCCCCCTCTTCCCCCAGTCTTTATTTATAAGCTGCTAGTGATCAGATGCTCAATCAGTGGCAGGGGTGTAACTTGAGGGGGTGCAGATGGGCCCTGGAGACTTAGGGGGTAGCAATATGAAGAGACTAGTACTATAAATGGTACATTATGGTTGGGGGGCCTGGCAACAGGAACTTCATGTTATGCCTCTGATCATGGCCCATCACCGCTGAGGCCAATAATCAGCTGCAGTGGTTGCTGTCAGCTTGCAAAGAAAAACTGACAGGGGACCACCAGAGCATCCGCACTGGATCAACAAGGGATTGAAATAGTTAGTAGTGATTTTTTTTTTTAATGTCATAATATTTGTGGTTCTTTTTTTCTCCAATATTACAAAAACACTGTTGCTTTCTTCCAAAAATAGTGCCACACTTGGTCCATGGGTTGTGGTATTGCAGCCCACCCCTATTAACGTCAGTGGAACTGAGCTGCAATGCCGCTTCCAGCAGTTGATTGAATTGATTGGTGCGGGGTCCGAGTGTTGGACCCCACCAATCTGATACTGGAACCTAGGTCTCAGACAACCCCTTTAATTGCAAACATGTACACAGCTTGGAGAGAACCATTTACAATATTATGGCCATGTTTTACTTTATCATTGTAGTATATTAAACCAACCCTACAAGGGGCAGTATTTCAGCAAAATATAAAAAATTGGGTCAATAATCGGACCAGTCAAGAAGACTAATCAAACTCTCCTTGAGATTGTGAAATCTCTCTTTTCTCCTAAAAAAAAAATCTAATTAATGAAATTAATTAATCCCTTTCTATACTATTATGGCGGATGTTGGGTATTTAAATATGGTGGCCACTCAGGAGCTGAGCTGCCGTCATAGCCACCGGGTCTCTGCTGTATTATACAGAAGACACCCGGTGCTAATGCCCGCACCTCGGTCAAAGCTGACCAAGGCGCCATTTTGCTGGTAGTACCTAGGCGCCGCCATTTTGCCAGGGATCGCTGGCACCCGGAGCAAGGCTCCCGGGGTTGTCTGCCATTCATTTATATGGCAGGCTGCTTTATGCAGCTTGTCATACAAGTGCCGATATTTTGCAATGCATTGCTATAGCCACATTTGCTCCATGATGTTATAGGTAAACAATATTGACCAATCTAACAAGATATCCCGGGACTTGGGGAAAAGTTTTGGAGGAAGTCGGCAGGAGAAACTCCTGTAAGGATCCAGATAAGTAATATTTTAGTAATGCAAAAATTAATCATAAAATGGATTGTTCTGTTTTTCACATAACATTCTAAATCCAACACTCATTTCAGAGTTTGGTACATACATGTTACTTAGGTATACAATATATTATATAATTTGCGTGCAGACTTTACTAGCCTTTTAGATCACTCGACAGATTCAGTGGCCACAACATAAGACTTGTCTATTTTGTAGGTGCGAGTAGTTGGTTTCCAGAAGCTTTGGCTACATGGCTCCTGCCACTTCCTACACAATATTTAGTCAGTGACTATTGTCCCTAAACATTACACAACTATTACATGATGTGCATATCCCACATACAGTTATTGTAAGGGGTGGAATGTTCTGAGAAGATGACTCTGTAACATTATACGGGTCACATGCTGCACCCCTATCACCCAACCATGTGTTCTCGATTACTTCCCACTCTCCCGCTGATCCCCATGTGTATTCCAGCTCTCGGTGTTATCTGTATCAACATGTGTGTTACATTCCTCCAGTTAGTCACATACTCCCTTTTTGTGCATTTGTTTGATTTTTCATTGCTGGTCACTGTTATTACTTTATTAGAAACACTTTTAACATCCTGATGCATTTATGAGCAGAGAATGGCAGTATCTGTTTTTGCCTGTAGGTATAGCAGAGCTGAGTTTGACAGATGTGTTATATCTGAGTGCAATAGATGTATTACAATGGACTTTAGTAGATGTATAAGGGTCAGTTCGCATCATTTTTATGGCTTCTGTTTAATGTGTATGTGATGACTCCAATGGATGCCATACTGTTTATAAGAAAACATATGCATTTAAAGGGAGTCAGTCACCAGAACCAGCATATCACCCCAGCCCTGCAGATAGATAGGTTATTGTCACCAGAACCCAGCATATCACCCCGGCCCTGCAGATAGATAGGTTAGTGTCACCAGAACCACCATATCACCCTAGCCCCGCAGATAGATAGGTTAGTGTCACTAGAACCAGCATATCACCCCAGCCCTGCAGATAGATAGGTTAGGATCACCAGAACCAGCATATCACCCCAGCCCTGCAGATAGATAGGTTAGTGTCACCAGAACCAGCATATCACCCCAGCCCCGCAGATAGATAGGTTAGTGTCACCAGAACCAGCATATCACCCCAGCCCTGCAGATAGATAGGTTAGTGTCACCAGAACCAGCATATCACCCCAGCCCTGCATATAGATAGGTTAGTGTCACCAGAACCAGCATATCACCCCAGCCCTGCAGATAGATAGGTTATTGTCATCAGAACCCAGCATATCACCCCAGCCCTGCAGATAGATAGGTTAGGGTCACCAGGTCCAGGATATCAACCCAGCCCTGCAGATAGATAGGTTAGTGTCACCAGAACCAGCATATAACCCCAGCCCTGCAGATAGATAGGTTATTGTCACCAGAACCCAGCATATCACCCCGGCCCTGCAGATAGATAGGTTAGTGTCACCAGAACCACCATATCACCCTAGCCCCGCAGATAGATAGGCTAGTGTCACCAGAACCAGCATATCACCCCAGCCCTGCAGATAGATAGGTTAGTGTCACCAGAACCAGTTCCATATCACCCCAGCCCTGCAGATAGATAGGTTAGGGTCACCAGAACCAGCATATCACCCCAGCCCTGCAGATAGATAGGTTAGGGTCACCAGAACCAGCATATCAACCCAGCCCCGCAGATAGATAGGTTAGGGTCACCAGAACCAGCATATCACCCCAGCCCTGCAGATAGATAGGTTAGTATCACCAGAAATGGATAACTTAGTGAAGTGGGTGCTGAACTGTAGTAACCCTGCACAACCAGTTAACAGCGAGTGCCCTTCTGCTTCTGTTCTCTGTGTCAGTACCAGCACCCACGTGTCAGGTGGGTGTGTCAGGAAAGATTATCAATATCAGTTTGGTGGGGGTACAAAACCTAAGAAGACCAGCTGATCATATGTTTATGGAGACCTCCCAACTATCTCTGGACAGATGATACAAGGATAAAAGAGCATTGGGCATGCTGAATCTTTTCCTTTGTTCCCCCAGGACATGAACCGTCACTGGCTTTCTGCCCTCTCCTGATTCAGTACATACCTAACCAAGCATGCATGTCTATGGTAGAGATAGGAGGCCAAGAGAGTCTGCAGTTATCTAAACTCATTAAGTTATCACAGTACTCCAAAAAAGAGTTAAATGACGATTTCTCAAAAACTCTCTGTAGGACATGTCACCAAGATATTTCTTGATGATGTTCTTTGTTCCGTGTGACCCTTGTCATGTTCTTTATGCTTTGCCAGTTTTTTTTTTTTTTGGAAGAATCTAAATTTGTAAATCACTGAAAACTCTAATTGACGGTGAAATCCGTGCAGGATATTATAATGATACAGATACAATATAAAAATTCTGTTTCCGTCCAGCGGGGCATCATGGTTCGTGATAGCGTTTTGTATGGAAAGTTATTAGAAGATATTTAATCAGAGGTATCACGCCTCCTTAACTCTCATCACATGCTGGGGTACATTGTTCCAAGGGTTGGCGTCCAATTGGGAAATCAACGCTGCATTGTGGAGGACAGACCAGGTCTTCTGGGTAGATTTCTTCCTTGGTTTCAGATGAGCGCGGATAATTTACAGTGATTTTCTGAGTGTTACTGAGGAAATAAAGTGATCATCTTTCCTTAACAAGTTGACAGACGCTATATGCTCCAGTTGGAAGAGGGCCCCTAATCATCAACTATTGAAGGAGAAGTAGCATGCTGCTGTCACTGGGCATCTTTCCAGCATTGCCCACAAGTGTGTCTCCGTTCGATGGAAATTATCTGACAGAGATATTTAATTTTTTGGTAAGCGGTGGGCGCAAAAATCCTCTATCTTTAGAAAAAAAAAAGGAAATTTTGTGGAAACTCTAGGCAGAGCAGGTAAAGTCAGATATATCTGAGACTAAGAAGAAACCCTAAACATGCCAAACGTTCTAACAAGTGGCCTTCTAAATACTAACTCATATGGCCCATCCTGTGTACAATGTATATTTAGCAAATTTTTTTATTTTAGTCTAAATTTTTGTATGTCTTATTGTAAGTTTGCAGTTTTTGCAGAGACTCTCCAAAATGACATGATCACGGCATGTTAAAGGGATTTTCCAGGACGACCTATCTGGGCTCCTGCAGATCAGCTGATTGAAAAGCATTCATGTGAGCACGGCAGACTCTTCAGTGTAAACCAAGCACAGCGCCGTACATTGTGTAGGGGTTGTGCTTGATATTATAGGTCAGCTCCATTGACTTGTAGGAACGTGACATCACTAGCCTGTGACGTTGAAGCAGCGCCCACTTGAGCATCACTGACGCTCTGGGCATCGGACCTGTCCCAAGTGTTAGACCCCCACCAATCATATATTGATGTCCTCTTCTAAGGTCATCATTATTCAACACCCAGAAAACACATTTAAGAGTTATCACCATGGGCGCCACTCCTGCAAATGCCCAGGTTACAGTACCAATGTTACAATGTACAAGTGTGGTTCTTACCTTGTAACACAACAGGGTCATTAAAAGAAATTTAATAAAATTGGTGGCATCATCCTGTGCCCTCCAGATTTCTGGTAGATCACCTAAAACGGACTTCACAAAAAGTTGATCCCATTTAAAAAAGCTTGTCCACTCCTGGTCTAATGCGTATGAGGCATGGAAGTCCTTCAGGGGAGGATTTTGGTTGTCTGACTGCCTGGAAATAAATGACAGCATAAACGTTGCTTTTCATTCCTCAGGGCAACTTTTTGTAGCACTATGCATTTGGGAGACAGCTGCGGTCCACAAGGTGGCATATAAACCATTGTATGCCTTTGGACTGCAGCTGGGTAGTTAAGGAGGTTTTCCAGAATTTTTAATATTGATGACTTATCCTTAGATGGATAAACCATCAATACTAACTCACCGGGGGACTGACCGTCTACACCCTCGCCAATCAGCTGTTTGGAGGGCCTCTTCATTCTCCTCCCTACACTCAGCACACCATACATATAGTAGTGGCCATGCTGGGTATTGCATCATTGAAATATTCAAGTGAATTGGCTAAAGCTGCAAAACCGGAGCACCGTGGCCCCCTCAGATAGGTAATAAGCGTTAAACCCCCTTCGTTCTAATTTTGATGGCCTATTCTATGGTTAGATCATCATTATTAAATTCCTGTCAACCCCCCCTTAAAATATATTAGTTGCACTACAAAATGTCTCCATGTTGCCCAGTCTGCCATATGCAGTTTTGTTACAACGCTATTATTTTTTTGGTATCACTTCTAGTTATATAAAGCAGCTCGTATTGTGGTGAAATAGAGGTTGTTCCGTGTAACGCTTCCAGGCCTTGGCACTAATTTTGGGTCGGGTTGAGACAGCTGAGGCCAGGCTTCTGTGCTGATCATTGAGCTGGCAGGTACACTGGTACAGTTTTCTGGGAAATGGGGACAAGGTGGCAGCCAGGCATTTAATAACGTATAAAGCTCTCACTTGCTGGATGAGGAAAAATGCCTCCCCTCGCTAGAAACATCTAGAATATTTGTTGTAGTTTTATGACCGGATTTTAGTTTGGAGATGTGATCTTTCTCCCTCTTTCTTTGTCTCTTTAGCCATCTGAAACACATATTTCTAAAACAAATGCATCTATCTATCTTATTTTCTATCATCTATCTATCTTATTTTCTATCTATCTGTCTATCTATCTATCTAATCTACCTAATATCTCCCAACACAAGTGATAATATATGTACCCTCAATAGTCAGGTTGGGGTCCATGCTCTTTATTTTACTATGATTGAAACTGCCCTTGTGCATTGAGTAAACTTATTATGATACTTCTGTTGACTTTTACTTTTAGGATCGGTCACAATAGTTTTGTAATGTTCTGTGTATTGTATTTTTATCACCTCATTTAAAGCTTTTTAATGTGTTTAAAAAATGTGATTTTTTTTTTTTTTTTTTTTTTTTTTTTTTTCAATTGCATGATGTTACAGTATCAGTGTTTACCCTGAGCCTCTATGACTGCAATGACAGCGAATCCTATCTCTGTACTCTGAGACGGTTCAGCTAAGTGTTGTCATGAGACCTAAATACAAGAACAAAAAATTCTGATTGACTGCCATAAGGCTTTTTGTCCTCATGGTATATGATTGAAAAATTAGATGATAGATAGATCAGAAGGGAGTGCTAGTCAAACCATGATCAAATGTGTATAACAAATAACCTCTAATTTCTAGATTATATTAGGTGATTTTATCAATATTAGTAGTGCCTTTTGGATTTCCATTTCCATATGTCCTGCTGCAGTGTGCGGAGTGCGGCTGCAGTTTTTTGTATTTGCATATTACCCTTATAGTAAGCACCTGTTCACACTTGGATGTGCAGCCCAAACCCTTTTTGTTTTGTTGTGAATCACAGAAGTGAGGGCTGGTTCCCTTCATGGTTTAACTAGCACTCCCTTCTGTTGCACAGGTTTATCTAATTGGAATGGACTATATATACCTTTCACCTCCCCATCTGCCTTAGGCTGTTTTAAAATGGAGGGTGCTCTGGATCCTGCTCACCCTGTGTGTACACTGTAGACCTATTTTGGGTCCAATAGAGGTATGTTGCCCTGTGTTCACACTGTAGACCTATTTTGGGTCCTAGAGAGGTTTTTATTTAGTGTGGGGTCCCATCTGAATGAGGTTTCCTTGTCGGGGCAGGTACAGGGCTTCTTACTATTTGATCAAATGTGTATTACAAAGAACCTCTAACTTCTAGATGACATTAGATGATTTTATCAATATTAGTAGTGCCTTTTGGATTTTTCATTTCCATATGTTGTGTGGTGTGCTGCTGCAGTTCTTTGTATTTGCATATTACCCTTGTAGTAAGCCCCTGTTCCCACTTGGTTGTGCAGTCTAAACCCCTTTTGTTCTATAGATATATATTGCTGTTACTAATACAAAGTCCTGGGGCCAGATGAGCACTAAGGGGAGGGCTATAGGTGAATACCATGACCGGTTAGTTACTCCTTATGACATGATGTCATTTGGAAATACATAGACAGATATGAGATATTTATAGATGATAGATCTATGTCATTTAGATTGATATTACAGCAGTTTGCCAACTCTAACATGCCTGCAACACGTAACATGAGTGACTAAGGGTACTTTTGCTGTTTAATCCATCATCTGTGACCTCCCGGGACTGCAGCTTGACACCCTGCCTGGGAAGCTTAGGTTTTATTGGCTGGAAAAATCCCATTTCATGTTCAGGTCAAAAGAGCAAGTTTAATTTGTCATAAACCCAAGTGAGTGAATATGAAATGTGTGCAATGTCAGTGCACACGTCCTATGTATACTTGTCTGTCTGGAGCTGCTTCCTCCCTGACCCGTATAATCAGCAGTTAGTTTAAGGAATATAATAACACATGTTATACTGGTGGTCTTTACTTCACGTCCATAAATTTAGTTTCACAGCCTGAGCGCTCTCGCTCCATCCGCCATGCTATTATTTACATTTCCCTCAGGAGACTTCATGGATGCAACATTTTCACAGAAGTTTCGCATAAGCATTCTTGGATCTACTTCAGCTATCATGTGGATATTTCTTCTCAACCACCCCCATCATCCCCCTCCTATCCATCCTCTATTGAGCTGAACCCGTCCACTAATACTTAAAGGGGACCTGTCCCCTATCTTGACATGTGTATATTTAGCAAATACTTGTATTCCCCATGAAATAATAATTCTGGAGCTTCTTTTCATAGAGCTCTGTTATGCCTTTCCTTGATTATTCCCTCTAGAAATGTATTAACAAATTGACACCTAGGTGTTACCTTTCCCCTTGACAAATGTATGTGTCCCTACACAGAACATGTGGGGGTATTAATATAAAAGTTTACTGAACAATTCCCCCTACTGCACTCCATTTCCTGGTGTCTCCTGACATACACAGGAAGTGCTTGGGGATAGTCTCTTCATCCAGTCTCTGGCCAGAGCAGTCACCCATCTCGGAGTGATTAGCCAAGAGAGAATTCCCTGTTTGTGTCAGATATCAAAGTGTAGTGCAATGGGGACCTGAGCAGCGCCTGGACTGGCAGCGGGTTCTGCAGAGAGGGGACTAAACATATAGGACACTACCAAGACCTTTGTAATGACAAAGGACATCCTCTGCACCTGGAGGAGAGAACATCTCACAGTATCATAGATGTGAATTCTTTACGGTTATGGAACTCACTGTCACTGAATATGGTGGATTGATTGGACAAGTTCAAGGAGCCTGGTTGCCTTTCTTGAAAATGAAAATATTACAGGGTATGGGTTTTAGATCTTTGAAGACAAGTTGATCCAGGGTTTTATGCTGATTGTTGAATATGTAGTCGGGAAGGAATTACTTCTCCTGACATGGGGCAATTGACATCAACCCATGAGGTATTTTTGCCTTCCTCTGATTCAACACTGTAGGGTTATAGGTTGGACGTGTCTTCTGCTATGCTACACTATTGACCTCAGATCCCCAAGATCCTCTAATGTGTTCTGGGGCCTCCTGACGCTACCTTGATGGGAGATGTCATGGGGGGGAGATAAGTATCAGGTAGTTTTCTACCCTCTCCCAGTTCAGAGTACATGGACTGCTAGGGCTAAGCATGCATGTGTGTGGAGGAGTTGGGCATGGTAGCTATCAACCCAACAAGTGCTCATTAGTTATCTAAAGGATATGGCCAATGTAACCTACTAGGCTGTGGCTTCATGGTGACTTCCACCTGTCATGCTAATGTCTATCTCCACTTAGGGTTATTACATGCCTCTCTCTCTAACCTGTCAAACGTTCTCTTAAAGTGATACTCCAGTGTCTTGGGTTTTTTACCTATGCGTCGAAGTAAGTTCAATATCTCCTATTACTGATGCTGTCCCCATGTCTATTACCTGTTTCTGCAGAACTAATACATATAACATCCAGGACCTTAGGCTGTGAGTGATGTCACTATAGGTCCTGAAAGCTGTACCATCTGCTGCTGATAGCACTGGGGAAGGTAATGGGGGCATAGTGACCTGAGTGTGAGTGGAGAACTATAGGCAATATGTGAGTGGGCTATAGGGACCAGATTGTGAGGAGCAGGGAGGCGTTTTTGTAGATGAATGTGGGGAGGGAATTTAATGAGCACAAAGGAACTTCCTGTTAGCACATTATTCCGTAATAGAAAAACATATCCCTACGGTCAGCAGTGTCTACAGGCCTCATAGCTCACAGCTGAGGGTTTGTTCCTTTTATACCCAGTCTAGACAATACTTTGACAAATCAGGACCTGAAGAATCTTGCTAACGTGTATATCCCACATAGGATTATCTAGACTTGGTACCTGTGATTATCATTTACTAACACAGATCTTGTACATGCTCAGCTCTGTTACATCTGACAAACTCGTCTCTGCTGTATCTTGTATTACCCTGATTTTTCTGCCTGTTTCTTCAGCTTCCTCTTTGTTATAAATGTAAATGAAATTCCAGCCACTTGTGTGATATAGAGACATGTTCACACATCAATCTGCTAATAATCTCAGCTACTTAATCAGGAGTTTTATTTATAATATTGAGAACAATCAGAAGGCTTGGATTATTTTCGGTATTACAGAAATGTAATTTCACAGACATTTACATTTCTAATATGCATTCGGCGGAACTGTGGGGATGGGATAATTTGCTGATATATTTTGTGCCTATGAAGTCTACAGAGTTAAAGGCATCGGCAATAAAAAAAAAAAAAAAGTGCAGACAAAATGTGTAGCAGCTGCCCATAGGAACCCGGCAGATTATCTGACCACAATGCAGTTAAGTAAGAAATTAAAGGGGTTTTTAATGTAATGATGAAATACCCATAACTCACTTTTTAAATACCCCAGCACCACTGCCTTGGCCCCTACTAGTTGTACAGCGATGATGTCACATCTATCTTTCAAGTAACCAATTATTGGCTTTGGCGATCATATGCTGTACATGCACGCAAAAACACTTTAGTGTACAGAAAAATTACTCTATTTAATGAGTAGAAATGAATGAATTCACTGTTTACAGAATGAGGAACTGTATTAACTTCCTGTTATAGAGCAATATTTGGGGCCCAGCGATAATGGACCCACCTTTAACCACTTTTAGGCTAAGGCCCAATGTTGTAGAAACACTTTTTTTTTTTTTTTTTTTAAGTAATCCCTATCTTGGTGGTTCTCGGTTCAGACTCTCTCACTGGGGGGGGGGGGGGGTTTTGAGGAGTCTGACACCCTAGCTTATATGCCAGCACATGAAAAGATGGGAATACCCCTTTAAGACTAGGGATGTGGACCATCTTATTATACTGCGGGGTTTTTCTCTTTCTGAGCTGCAGCAGAGCGGTCATTACAGTATGAGTGTGAAATATATGAATTATCTATACATTATCACATATTTCACAAGTGTTAACACCCTGTTTTTCCTCCCTTTCACATCATAAAGACGCCCTGAAATTTTGGCATAAAATATGCTGAGATGGACTCATTTTGGATTTTATCAGATGTCTCCGATTAGGACTTTGCTGTGAATAATACATGCGCTTCTTACAAACCACTGTGGCAACATGGCATATTAGTACAGGCCTGTCATCTATGTAGCTAGGAAGCCGCTATTAGGAGATTTTGAGAGAGTCACAAATTTTACTGTTTTCTGCTCAGGACTAAATACAACGTAGCCTTATAGCTTATCTGGCTGTAACATGGCAAGAGTCAGTGTTATAGAGACTGGGGGAGACAGAGGGGATCTGTCCCCACCTTGCACCATCAATGAGTGAAAGTTAGATCTTCTATCAATAACCCTCCATGTTTCATCTAATGGGGTATGGGGGTGTTGCTTAAACTCCCTTTTCCAGGACTTAGGTATTGATGACCTCTCTATAGGGTAGGTCATCGATGATAGATTGGTGGGAGTCCAACACTCCCACCATCAGCTCTTTGAAGTGACATCGGGGGTGAGTACCACTCACAAGACAATGACATTCATTGCTCACATGGCATGTTTACAGCTCACTCCCTTTAAGCTGAATGGGACTGAGCTGCCATACCAAGCACATTGCAGTGCATAGTAAGCTGCGAAGAGGCTTGTCTGAATGCTGTGGCCTCTTCTAACAGCTGATCGGTGGGGGTTCTTGATGTTGTAAGGGTAAGTTATCAATATTAGTCCTAGAAAATCCCATTAAATCTCCTTTACTTTGTCCAGTCGGTGTATGAAAATAGGCTTTAACCTATGGTATTAAATGGCGGTCGCTGTTATTTTTGTGGACTTTAAAGGGCAAAATGATTTCATAGATCTGCATATGCATTGTCTTGATATCCATCCTTGGAGCAGTAGACAAACTTTTTTGTCTAACATTTTATTTTCTATTCCCTGTGTATAATGTGATGGGGAGACTCTATATTAAACTGAGCAGAGAAGGGGTCCACACTTCATCAATAATATGTGCACATATCCTGATCCTGAATATTCTGGCAGCCTATGTTCTCAAGAACAAAAGCACCAGACCTGATTAAATACAGCATGGCCCCTGCTTCTCTCACCATCAGGGTAGAGTCGGGGGACCTATACTATAACATGCCTTACCAGTCAAGTTGAAATCAGTTGTGTAGTCAACATATATCTAATGCAGTGGAACATATCCACTTCCACAAAGGACGTAGCCATCCAATATCCCAATAGACTTGTGATCTAATCATAAGAAACCCAAGTGACAAGTGATCGCTCCAGTCACATCCAAATTGGGTTGTCTACTGGATATTTGGTGTCTATTACTGTCAGAGCCTGGATCCAGGAGTAAGAAATGAGTACAAGAAAACAATTGATCAAAATGGATTATATTGATGGTCTCCAAGAACGACCTAAATGTCACACGCCCTGGTTATAAGTTCTCCAAATCATGCACATGAAAATGTTGCCAAAATTCTAGAGAGCTTATTGTTGGTCATAATCCACATGATTTTATTTCCATGGCACGCTATTGTGTAACCACTGCTGTCAGAAACATATGGCAAGGGTTTCTATTAATTTTGAATGGGTTTATTGGGTAAAAATTCTGCCACCATGCATGTTAGTGTGGTATACCATGTACGGAGTGCAAGAAACAGGAATTTATCCAAACCTCTTTAGGCGTATCCACTAAGGTTTTCTACCATCCCAATGTGACTGTCTGAACACTACTTTATAAAAAACTTAGAATTTGATTTTCTTAGCCTTTTGACCTCAGGTCCTAAAACCTCCCCACTATGGCATCTGTTTGTTGTCTTAACTTGTCTACCTTTACAATATGTTATTTCCTATAGATATGACACGGTGCTGTTTCATATATTTTCGCGTCGTGCTATCCCACATTTACACATAGCAGTCATTTTCCACTTGCACCGAGTTGCCTGCCAACAAGTATAATATGTTTTCAGAAACGAGAGAGCAGGAAGTATGCTGCCAGCTGTCTGTCTTATATGGTAACTGCAATCTATTATTCAGTTCAGGTTTTGGCTAATTTATTGTGGTCTTAAAGCCAGCAGTGGAGTTTGTTCCATAAAACACAGATATTTCACCCGCTGTCCTGATATGACCCAGGGAGCTAACACCATGCGAGGCACAGGAAAGGTTGCTGTACGAGATCAGTGCGGATGACTGTTCCTCAGAGGGGCCTCCGATATACTGACATTGGAAGCAACCCATCCCCGCTATTCCTTATCCCCTGCTTCTATGGCCGGCAACTAATGCAAGCAATTACCTAATGTAATCTTTATCAGTAATGCATTATTGAATTAAGCGAGCGCACAGCTCTTACAACTACATTGCCATTGAAAAGGTCAAACGCAAGTATAAATTTATTTTTTTTTATTTTTTTTTTTTCCTGCCACCATCTTCAGGCTGAGATAATCCAGCTGATATTATCTGGAGATTTTAAACTGCTTGGATGATACTCTAAAAACAATAAAAGAATAACATGACCTCATCTTATATATCAAGCTACATCGTTTTTAGTTTTTATAGAACGTTCCAGAAAATATGGAAAAGTCAGGCTGCCAGTGTTTCCCCCACCAGAGGAGTGCACTTCATGAAACTCAAAGGACAGCAGGTCAAAGATGAGGACATGCCAGAAGTAAAGTCAGCTCTATAGTGAGGAGAAGCTTATACCTGCATACATGTCCAAAGTAGATAAGATGGCGGTAGCAGCCAAGTGTTGAGGTCAATAGATGATCATGCACACAGACTGGTGAGGAACACAAGGATATGTACAATAGCATCCACATATGTCACTTCTATGGGGCCCCTGGAGACAGGGTGCAAAGTCTACATTGTATTGATCCCTTATATTAAACTATCGTTAGACTTGGGATAGGTCATCAATATCAGATTGGTTGGGGTCCCAACCAGTCAGTTACCACAGCCCCAAAATCTGTTAAGTTTGTGGAGCCAGAAGTAGACAGCTCTGTACAATGTCATGGTGGGCCAGAATACTCCTTATTAGCTCTCATTTAAATCAGTGTGAGCTGATGGGCAATAATCTAGCATGGCCACTACACAGTGTACAGAGCTCTCTGCCTCTGAGTCCGTACACTGCAGATTTCAGCTCATTAGTGGGAGTGCCAAGTGTTAGAAAACCACCAATCTGATATTGACAACCTAGTCTATCAATAGACCATCAGTATGAACGTTTGGTACCCCTTTAGCTTTATGATAAGGGAAAATAAATGGTGTTAAATGGGTTGTATAAATATTGAATAGTCAGTGTCTTTAAGCTTAGGATGGGTCATCAATATGAGATCGGTGGGGGTCCAACACCAAACAGTCCCACCGATCAGCTGCCGCAGTCTCAAGATCTGAACAGTGTGTGGACCCAGAAAAAGACAGCTCAGTACACTGTTTGGTGATGGTCCATGATACTGCTTATTGGCTTCCATTAAAGTCAGTGGGGCTAAGGTGCAATAGAATAGCATGGCCACTACAGTGTACAGAGCTCTCTGCTTCTGACTCCTTATACTGTGCAAATTTCAGCTCATCAGTGGGGGTGCCAAGTATTAGACCAATAACCTGACATTGACATCAATATGAACACTTGGTAACCTGGTATCCCCCTTTAGCTATTTTATGGAATGAAAAATAAATGATCTCCCTCTATTATAATTTTTTTTTTTTTTTTTAACCCCTCTTGTGTATGGGTTGTGTAAATATTTATAATATTGTACAAACACTGAATAGAATCAACAGATCAGTCAACAGCATCTTGTTGACTGTTTCAAGGTAACAAGACTGAACACAAATTACTATAAAGCCAAAGATTACCTTAGTTGGTAACTTGACTTAAATTTATTAAAACAAATTAAAAGTTTAGTCCAGTATTACCTTATTTTGCCTCTGAACAGATTTAGGTGTTTGTTTTGCATGAAAATCCATGTCATAGTTTCACAGTGCAAATTAGCATCCGTCTACTTGTGGATTTCAAGTGGAAACTGTGATAGGTTACCACACACAGATTAGCCCCATTGAATAAATCCTTGACATAATCTGAAAATCAGGGGCAAAAATTAAGGGGTCAGCCTCAGATTTCTGCTTCAGATTTTGTAGAGTCTGAATGTCCACCATCTGCAGTGATGCTGCGCTGAAAATGCCTGGCTGTCCATGGTTTTCCCCTGAAAAAAAAAATCATTGTTTACTGGGGGTGCTGGGAGCAGGACCTAACATGATCAGCTGATCGCTCTAGCGTCTCATAGGCACCACCCCAATAATCTATAAACATGCAATAAACTTCTACACTCCCTCTAGTGGCAGTTGCAGGGATCTGGAATGTTATCATTGAACTTTCTGTTCATGCAGGGCTTTTAGAGCTCTATATTGTTTGAAGTTCTATAAAGATATATTAAGAGATGAATCGCTGCCATATGTCTTAGAAAGAACATTTTTGCAGTTTAGCAAAGTCTATAATGAATGAATTGCAGGATAAGTACAAGGGGCTAAAGTCAAAGACTGATCCTATACAGCTCCGCCATGACTAGTAATCCCCATATAATAGCTATTTCTTATCTGCTGACTTTTTCTGTCCAGGCTGAGTGTTTAGTTGGTACAGATATATTGTATAGTCATGTCTCTATATATTATACAGTTTTTAACCTGCTATGGCCTCAGTAATAGAAATGAAGAAGCTGCTGCCAGGAAAATGAAGATATAAACTGTATAGGTTTACAGGCAAGGCATGAATATGCTGAACAATTATATTAGTACGCTTGTCATATTAGGATATTGAAATAATATGAACTCACGTGACTAACCTGAGCCCAGAATAGAGGCAGCATGCCAAGCCAAAGTTATGTCCGCCGGTCCCAGGATGGAGGTAATTCTCTGCTTTATCATTCAGCTAAATGGGGCTTACATACAGTAATTCCAGCTGAAATATTGAAGTCTGCATATACAGAAGTAGAAGAGGTAACTTGACTTTCTGTAGCATGATAACTTGCTGCACAGTGAAGACAACAAAAGCCAATGGAGAGTGCAGACATTGCATTAACACTCCGTGCCACAGCGATAACCTGTTAAAGGGGTTGTCCATAACTTTATTTACTTATGAACTATCCTGTCGGGTGCCAATGCCAACTTTTGAAAGACTGTGACAGACCATTACATCCATTATGGCCTCAACAATTGTAGGAATATGCAAGAGAGTGGGCAATAGAAGCCTCTTAGATCCCACAGTGGTGGAGGTCTGAGGCCAAGTTTCTATTGTGCCCTCCCTATGGTCTTGCCATTATTGCATCCACTTCAACTTTGCAGTATTACACGTTTTATTATATATGCTGCAACTTGCTATAGGGCAAGCAATAATGTTTTAGCAATAGACTCCAAAGTGTAATGGGAGGAGAATAACCCTTTTAATAAATGTCCCTCACCAATGCCCTCTACAGTAATCATAGTGTGCATACATATACAGTACTGTGCAAAGGTTACAGGCAGATATGGGGAAAAAATGCTGCACAGTAAGAATGCTCTCAGAAATAGAAGGGTTAATAGTTTTTGTCAATTACCAAAATGAAGTGAAAAAAATCCAAATCCCATCAATATTTGGTGTGACCTTTGCCCTTTGGAGGAGGAGTCCTGGAAGCGATGATTCGGCCCCCACAGATATAGCCCTGATCTCATCATCATCCAGTCTGTCTGGGATGACATGAAGAGACAGACGGATTGGAGCAAGCCTACATCCACAGAAGATCTGTGCTTAGTTCTCCAAGATGGCGGGAACAGCCTCCCTGCCAAGTTCCTTCAAAAGCTGTCTGCAAGTACCGAGAAGGTATTTAGAATTCTCTTCCCTTCATTTTGTTAAATGACAAACATAAACTATTAATTTTGCAGCATTTTTTTCCCCACACCTGCCTAAAACTTTTGCACAGTACTGTAATTACTCAGCATATTCAGCCCTGGTTTATGAGGTAGAGGAGAGTGACAAGGGTGACAGTCCCCAAGTGCAACCATATTGAATGGCACCAATAAATCTACTGTAAAACTGATATTCTAATATCCTATTTTACCAATAGTGTAAAAGCAGTTAAATGGAAACAAAAATGGTCAATACAGAAAAATATCAGTTATAAAGTCCTCACAAATGACAGGTTTAATGGGTTTGTCTCATTAAAGGGGTATTCCCATGAGCATAACCATTTTTCAACTTGTAGATAATGAAGTTAAATATTTTTGCGAATATAAGTAAACATTTTGCAGAGTTTTAAAGATTTTCTCTAAATATTTTTTGGTCACAATTTGTTGTCTTGATCGGTTGCCAGTGGATACGACCATGAATGCAGGACCTTTGTAAGTCAGTCAGCCATGTTTTGCCTTATTATGGCCGGGTTATCTTCTGATACATGTAGTGTCCCTGCCTGATAACCCGGCTACAATAAGAAAATCATGGCTGGGTTCCTGACAAGTTCCAGACCATAGAAAGTTTCTGCATTTGTGGTCATATCGCTTGGCAACTGATCAAGACAACAGATGTCACCACTAACCTAGTTAGAGAAAATCTTTAAAACTCTGCAGAATTTTTAACTACTTATAGCTGCAAAAATCTTTAACTTTGTATTATCTACAAATATAAATGATGATGATCATGGGAATAAATAAGAAACAAAGGGGCAGATTTCATAATAGTCTAAAAATATGGATAGCACAAATTTATCAGTGTCTGATGCAGGAGGCTAAATCTAGAGCATCTCTAGCCTGTCTAGTCCAAAGTCCACAGATTTGTTGGTGCATCTTGCAACATTTCTTTTTAAGTTACGCTATCTTGAGTAAAAATTCTAAAGCAAATAATGTGGTGCACAAGAAAATCCAGTGAAGAGCTGTAATATTTACTTTCATAATATGGCGCCACCTGGTGGTTAGTGTGTATAGTAAAGTGCAAGTCCTCCTAATGACATGATTGCAGTGGACACACATGCAGAGAGAACCTTTACAGGGTGATTCTCGAATGGCACTTTGTGGCAAAAGTAGGAGGGGCCTTTTCAAGGGGCATGGCCTTTATAAAAGGGCACAGCTAAATATACTTAGACCCGATATAATATTGGAACCCAGATTGTAACTGGCTAAAACAAACAATTTCCTTTTTATTTGCCATTTAATGATCACTTTAAACATTGTAAATTCTATTGTGTAGTTTGCAACAGTTATGGCAATATCTATGTATAAAAAAGATATATATATACCTAAAAGTTCAAATCACTCCCTATCCCTACAATACTTCTAAAATTAAAAAAATACTGTGAAACCTACACGTTAGGTACTCCTGTGTCTGAAAACACTGTCTACAAACTTATAAAAATATTTTTCCTGTATGGTAAATGCTGTAGTGAGGAGGAATCAAAAGTGCCAAACAGCTTTTTTTTTTTTTTTTTTTTTTTTTTTAATTATTTTATAACAATTGCAGAACTGATCAGAGAAGGTATATGCTTATAAAACTATCAAAATGTGTTCCTCTCTTTGCCCATGTTGTATTTTATGTATTTCCTCTCTTGAAAAATAACTTACAATTATTAATATAAATCAACTACATAGTAATACGGATTGTTATACCTGCAGTAGGACGACATCAAATCCATTTTGACAAGGATAATTCTGCTTATGTGTTTGATTGAGGGGGTAGATGGAGACGGAGAAAGAGAACCCTTGGAAGATGTGGTTGGGTATGAACATCTTTACTATGATTCTGACTCCTAGATGGGACACACTGATATCAATCTATAAAAAAAAAAGTGATTTATTACTCTAGTATTATCTGGATGAATACACACTATGCAGATGTGGGCAGCCTTATAGGACAGCAAGTTAGCACAGATTCATGGACTAACCCACAATACATACACCGTCTGTTTCTTGATATTTTACCTGTGTATGTGCTTGACCTGGAACATAGAATTCATCATCAGGAAATAAACACTTAAAGGGAGAGTCACTAGAATGTGACGGATCACCCAAGTCCTGCAGATAGGTTAGTGTCACCTGAGCCAGCATATCAGCTCAGCCCTACAGATAGGTTAGGGTGACCTGAATGTTTCCCATTGTGAATCTGTGCTTATATTGTCAAGAGTTTGCTGTTTATCTATATGCCAATGAACTGTCTGGAGCAACGAGGGTGTTGCCATTGCTACAGAGTGATAAACGACAATGCCCTCCCTCCTCCAAAGAGCTCATCTGTATATTAACAAAAAAGACGAAATCCCAGCAACAGAGGAACCAATTCGCAAGGGGAAAACACCATTTGATTCAGGTGACCCTAACAATCTGTGGCATGAGTTAACATGCTGACTTTTGGTGAAAAACTCCCTTTAATAGCTGTCTGCATAAGTATTCAACCCCTTCAGATTAGAACTAGAAATGGGTGAATCTCCCAAGACTTGCTTTGGTTCAGGTGGCTCAGGTCCTTTTTTTTTTTTTTTTTTTTTTTTTTTTTTCCCCTGGGTCAAACAAGTTCAGATGGAACCAGAAGTAAAATTATGGTCTGGGGGAGATGTAAAAAAAAAAAAAAAACCTTATACATGCCTTCCCTTACCTCTTGGTGACATCATGGAACTGTGGTTACCGCTGAGGCTTGTGACTGGGCCTCAGTGGTCACATGGGCATGCCAAGGGTCAGAAGTGAAGGGGAATGAGCTTAAATGGGTTCTCAAGGAAAAAGGGGAATCAGTATAATTAAATTGATTCACTTCACTAGCAAAAAAAAAAAACGCTCAGTCATTTGTGTAGGGGAAGAATTACTTTAATATGTTGTCTCCCATCTTTCTTGGCTGTTAGTAGCCTGTCCTTGAATATAGCTTCTTGCTGCCTGAGATCTGTGTAGCGTTCTGGAGAGGGTAGCCATGTGGCTGTTTTATGTAGAATACCATGTGTGGGGTTTTTCCTAATCTTGGTGACTCCTTTATGATACAATACGTTTCTAATAGCTTTATGGATTGTTTGGAGTTGACTTTCACCTATTCTTGCTGGGAGATTTCCTCCAAACTGCTCAGATTAGGTGGATAACACTTGTGGTCGCCAATTTTCTAAACTCCACATACTCTAAATTGGATAAAAACCTGGGGGTTTTTTTGTAGCAGAAATTTGTGGTGAGTTCCTACATAGTCTCACTGTTAACAGTGATTGTCAGACTGTGTAGGGACCAATCTTAGTGGTACATGAAATGGTAACACCCAGTTGTCAATTCATACATTTCCAAGACAAGCTAGAAAAAAGCTATGAAAAGATGCTCCTGAACTGTTTCATGGTGAATGCGATCACTTGCTAAACCAGAATATCAAATGTCAGGAAACTTAAAGTTAAAAAAAAAATTTATTTTAACTTAGATATAAGAACTACATAAACTTCCCCCAAAAGACCACCTCTTAGAAAAGGCTACCACCTCTCTCAAATTCTCAGCTCCACCATATTTTATGCATACTGGCTATCCTTTTTGAGAAGACCACCCCTTAGAAGACCAAACTTCTACGCATTTTTGAGTGGGTTTCTGAAAGGGGTTTTACCATATTGGTTGCTTTAATAATTTTCTATCTAAATATTATATTTTTATTTTACACCCCCCCCCCCCCCCTCATGTCACTCTAAGCTTCATTAATGTATACCGCACTCATATTCCTAGAATCCAGGTACTTTGAAGGTCCTGATTGGACACCATTTTGACATCTTGCTTTTTCTCTATCAATCCCATCATACATCGACACCACTTAACATCGGCAGCTAGAGACTGTACTAGATCTACCTGCTGAAGGACAGTGCATTTATCCTTCTCTCGATATTCTCCTAAATATGAAACTTTAAGTATAAAGTTAAGGAAGCTGATCTATAATCTCCTTTTGTGCCAGGAACTTGACATCTGCTCATGAAGTAGTTACTAATAGAACTGTGTTGAACAGTCCATGATACAAGAAGTCCAGGATCTGTGCTTTATCTTCCCCACCCCCCCCCCCCCCCACCACCACTTTTTTTTTTTTTTTTTTTCTGGTCCTATGACCTAACTGAACAGAAGGATTGAGATAGGAAGAATAACTATATATTGGGAGAAGAGGCACGTAATGAAGAAAAAAAAAAACAAAAAAAAACTGAGGCCTGTAGAGTCTTAGATGTAGCTCTTTCCAATTTCCCTAAGCATTAGTTTGGGTGAACTTGCTGGGATGCCCACCCCTGGTAGAATTGTCAGCTGTCTTGAATGTTTTCCACATGTAAATAATCTCACTGTAGACTGATGGACTTCAAATTGTTTGTTTGCAAATGGCCTTAGAACCCTTCCCTGATTCCTGGATGGCAACAATTGCTTCTAAGATCACAGCTGATGTCTTTCCTCTCTGGCATTGTGATAACACAAACCTAAATGCTCCATATCAGCAAACTGTCAAAACTTCTACTTTTATAGAGGTGCTCACACTTGCTGCTGATCATTTTATCAAGGGTAATTTATTGGCAGCCCTTATGCTACTTCTCTTAATTCCTCTGGAAGCCATAAGGTCATATTTAACTTGTCACTCGCTACTTCTACATTTTGTTCTAGTTTTTGTAAAGTAATTAATGAAACAGTGGAATCTGTTGTTGTCCATCTGAGATTGTATTTACCTACTTTTAAGACATTCTAAGGAACAGGTGTGTGTTTTTGTTTTTTGTTTTTTTTTGTTTTTGTTTTTTTCCTGCCCTGGTGTGATAAACCATAGCGGGTGTACTTTGCTTTTTTTCACGACTGTACCTACAATATGAGATGAACTATTCACAGGTTTGCCCTGGACTTATTAATGTGACAATAAGGAGGGGCATTTAACTGCTAGTTGTCACCAGGTATCTTCTAGTGTCTAGATGTTCCGGTGTGTACCTGAATATCTTGTTCTTCTACAGTCCTACATTGTAGTAAGTAAACTGGTGATCATTGGAATCTACCATCTTATGCCTGACTGATGCATAGAAGGTAGTCAGTAAACGTTACTAGCCAGAGGCTAAGTGAATACAATACATTGTATGCTGTTACCTGTTAGGAACTGAATTTAAAAAAAAAAAAAAAAAAAAAACTAAATACCATTAAGAATTTTTAACTTCTTGTGGCGCTATGAGATTGTGGGTAGGGTTGATATTTAAGGGGATGCACTAACTTACTGAGGATTATGGATATTGAGGCTTGAATCTGAAAAATACCAATTATTGAGTCATTTATTTGTGGACTAAAGCTTGCAATAATGAAAATGGAGACTGGCATCTGCATGCAGCCTGCTACCCCACAGACTATTCCCCTCTACCCATGAACCTTGGCCATGCTGAGCATGCATATACAGATGTGGCAGAGTTACGGTTTGGTTACATTTCTGAGCTCTTTTCCTCACCTACATCACACATGGAGGACCCATTGGAATTAGATTTCATATCTCTCCTGTATAGTTTGGGTAACTTGCAAAGACACTGTGTATTGTACCATGCATAATCTCATACAATCTAGATGCCAAATACCTCATTTCCATGAGCTGTCACTTAGGACAACCCCCTGGTCTTGTGATGTTGCGCTGATCACACTAGGGCACAGCTCCCCCAATCGCCTGTTATTGATGCATTGAGTGACCTTTACACCAAATCAATAGGATGCCATGTAATGGGGACAAGATGGATTCTCCAGAGAAAGACCTAATCACTACAAAAAAAAAAAAAACTCTGCTAAAAGGGGAGCTCAAGTAGCCCCCCCAAATGCAATTCATATGCCCTAACAGTTAGATGAGAGAAACCAATGTATAGGCATTCTAGTTTTTGCCTACCTTGGTATGAAGAGTACATTCCCCAGTCTTGTTTCCTCCATTGATTGCCTTCATTTCCAACTAAACACCTGTTGCTACTCTGAATACTCATTGTCTACAATCAGGGTAAAAGTACAACTAGTAATATTGCATATATTGTAAGATTATTCAAAATGGCTGCCATAAATTTTTGAGAATTTTTGGAGTATTTCTGTAAATTGATAAGGATTATCCTACATCTTTAAGGAGACGTATTTGTCGCAGGATATTGTAGTCTATATAGCACAGTCTGGTTCTAGATTCCATCTTGGCATGAAGAATACACTGGTCTTTCTTTCTTTCCTTCCATTGCTTCCCTTTATTCTCGACCAGACATCTGTTGTTACTGTTTGCTGACTTACTACCATGAGGAAAAAAGTATAACGAACAGTGCTACGTATATCCTATGATTTAGTGCTTCAAAATGGCTGTCATATCTTTTTGAGACCTTATGGAGTCTTTCCATTAGAAGAATCTGATAAGAATTAATCTACATCTTAAAGGGGTGACACGTTTGTTGCAGGTTATTGTAGTTTACATTGTGCACAGTCTGGTTCTAGATAGCTTAATGAACATCATAAGCCTCACAACCACTTTATCTCATGTGGCGAAGGCATGAATTTATTTTTAGTTTTATTCCAAGCCTTTGTGGTTTTTACACTTTTTTTTTTTTTTTCTCATATAACTGGTGCTTTAAACCTAAGAGCGAGGAGGGGCCTTCTTACAGACTTGCTTCTTCGTACTACTAGAATCTACACAGATTTTTTTTTTTTTTTTTCGGTGATTACTTCCAGCAAGTATACTGCAATATTGTATCTGCCATAGCTGCTGGCTATTGCTGGGCATCTACTTTCTAAGGAATTTTAAGTCGGACTGCACCGAACAAGATTTAAAAGGATCCGTTATACAATACTTTAACAAGTCTGAAAAGGACAAGCTATTGGCAGCTCCTACCGCTCACCCCTTCCGTGACAGGAGGGAATAATTGTCAGATTTAACTCTTCTAAGCCTGGGATAAAGTTTTGGCTGTCTAACGTGTCGCAGGTTCCCTTCTTTCCGAAAGCTGTGGAAACCAGGAAAGTAGTTTTATACAAGAGAGCAGTGTCTAGTAGAGGAGTGTTTCAAGGCTAAGGCTAGAAAGAGGTTAATGCAGTCCAGGGGCTTGACAGGACACGGTAGGATTTTTTTTTTTTTTTTAGGGATTTTAAGGCCATTTTTTTGAAAATCCAACAAGCAGTAACGTTTTGTAGGGTGGGTTTTTTTTTTTTTTTTTTTTTTTTTCTCGCTCTCTTCATTGCTCTTAAGTAGCTTGAAGAGTTTGTGAGAATGAATCAGATTCACTCCGGACAACTTTGCATTCCTAGTCATCATCCTATTAAGCAGCCACCATTCCATCTCTAGCTGATGGGCAGAGAAAGTGGGCAGCGTGCCAGGTACTGTAGACGTTACCATGACTCCCAACCCCCAAAGGTGATGCGTAGGTTTTTTTTTTTTTTTTTTTTTTTTTTTTTTCAGCTAATTTAATGAAGAGTGGGTTGAGCTCAGGGTGTACAGTACGCGAGACAATAGCTGCCTTCGCAATATCAACAGAATGGTTTATGGGAATGCACTCCCGACTTGGCAGAGGATCATGTGACCGTACGGCTGAGATTTTGTGTGGATGCCAAGGGGTCTTGGATAGCAACATCCGTGCTGACTTTCCCCCTCTTCTTCTTTCACGGCTCAGAAAATGGCGGATTTTAAAAAACTTGACTTTAGCCAGACTCAGCAAGCGATTCAGCTTTGAAGCACAACTTCGTCTTTATTCCGGCTTTTGGCAGGCCACCAGGAGGCTGTCCCTTTCACGCCTGATAAATTTTTGCTACTTATCTTCATACAGATAAAGACAAATGTAAATATTATTTGCACCTAATACATCTTGAATATGCATTTTTAAGGGACACGCAGCGTTCCGTACATCGAGCTGAATATTAAGATTGCCTGCAAAGTAAAAAGTTCTGTTACGTATAACGAACAGGCACACGAAGCAGGCAAATGGGGCGACAGCATACAACATGAGCTCATTGCTCTACACTGAAGCATACTGGCAACCTGCCTCTCTGACCCCCCTGCTCCAGCAGATCATTTCCCTTATTTTATAAAATGCAAGCTGCCTACATACATTTTATGGGCTCTCCCACCTCCACCGTGGTGCAGATTGGTGCCGCAAGGATTGGTGCTGATTTTGTGCAGTGCTTTGTGCCTGGAATCCTGAGGAGAACTGAATTGCAAAAAAAAAAAAAAAAAAAAAAAACAAGGTTGCAACCTGGACTTTCTGGAAAGACAGCTCAATGTAATGGATATTAGATATAATGCAAATATATATTTGCATTATATTCAATTTTATTTTTTTTATAGCAATAGTCTTAAACTTTAATATATAATTTTTATTTTTTTTTCCCATTTAATTTTGGTGGAATAGGCCATGAGGCATTGATCTGCACCCCTTTCTATTCATACAGGTATATGCTACTATGATTTTCTCTAATCATTTGTAGCTGGCAATCCTCAGTGTACTTGTTCATTTGTGCTTTTGTTAATGACCTTTTCGTACGTAGCACTTTGTATTGCGTAGATTCTGTAATAATTTATACTAGAATGCTACGTAGTAAACTATTTTTGGGCTTTTCCAGAAGTGTATATGTAGGTGTGTAAAAATATATAACTTATATCTATAGCTGAGAGAAATAGACAACGGGTTCTGTTGATCTTCGATTTACTGAAATGATAGTAATATTACTTTTTTATATTTTTGCATTATATAATTATGTGCAAAGATTTTGCTTTTAGCTCTTTTTTTGTAAAGTCGAATACCTAATCGTAATTGAGATTCTTTGAGAAGTACAGAATGTTCCCAGGCTTTAAACAGTAAAGTAAATTTTTAGAGAAAACGTGAAAAAATGGATGGAGACACTATAATTACTCAAATAACCATAGCATTTCATGTTTACCTTTCTCTCCTGCTGAATCAAAGTCTTTGGATGGTATTTAAAAATTTTGGGGACATGTTACCATATATTGTATGTATATCGACGCGCTATGTCATGAAATTGTTTCTTCTTTATAATATACTCTTTGTAGAGTAGTATTCTTTGTAATAGGTATTGAATGTAGATTTGTCTATTAAATAAATATAATTGACTATTTTTGAATTTTAAAATGTTGCTATTTTTGAGCATAATTTCCCTTTCATTCTACTAATCCCAATCTTTCTCTCCTAATTTCAGTCAAGCCCAGATGATCAAACTTTTTCCATGAAGACGTGAAGTTAATAGGACATCAAGAAAGGTAACGTAGCACTTATCACTTAAGGTCACTTCCATATGGCACTATTTTGTCCAATATTTGTAAGTGAAATCTACAGAGGAAAGATTAGTACCTTTTCTGTATTTCGGACCTACTCTTGGTTTTGCCTTAGAAATATTGATGTAGAACACTGACCAGACTGATGCCGTGTGAAACTGGCCTAATGCAAATGGTTAAAATGTTCTCATGTTTGCTGCAAGTGATTCTCATTTCTAAATTAGCCACATCAATCTTACAAGGCGCTTAAAAAAAAAAGAAAAAAAAACTAACAATTTATAAAACCTTCTGCTGCCAAAATCCTTCACGTTGGTTGACAAGTGTATAAATATGTATGTGTTTGTTTTTTACTTTGCAATAGTTAGATCTTGGAATAAAAAGTTATTTTCCGTCGTTGCGTATTGAGTTCTGGCAGTTTCGAGCATCTGTTCTTAAATAAGTTCACGTTTTATTCCAAGGTGCTGAAATTTGTAATACTAATAAATGTCCTGATGTGTTTCGGTACTGATCGATAAAGATTGTTGACAGACATAAACAGATGTGCGGGTTCTATGGAGATTACAAAAAATGTAAGGGGGGTAAAAAACAGTGCAGGGTTGTATCCCATAATGCATTGTTGAGGTTATGTCATATTATGTAATATCATTGTTGCTAACAGACTTCACATTATACGTGTCTGTGGTTGGGTAATGGGGCACACCTAGTCTACCCAGAACAGTGCATAAATATTTATAGGAGGTATTACTTTACCAAATGCTTAATATTGCGAGAGATTCTCTATTCTGCTGTGATATATTTAGATTATATATATATTTTTATTTTTATTTTTTTTTTATTTTTTTTTTTTTTTTTTTGTGTTAAATCCTCTACCTTTTTTGGGAAAGTGACTGAAAAAAGGTAAAAAAAAAAAAAAGTGGGTATATTTTGTGCTTAACAATATATGCAAGTATTCTTATTTTTGATTACGTTATCTCTAAATGCTTAATTCTTGCCAAGATTTAAATATTCTTTCACTGTCTCATAATAAAATACAAAATTATAAGGGTACGTCAAAGTTTTAATGCCTAATAACATAAACCCGTAGATCCGATCTTGTGGTGAATTGTTCTACTCAAGCTCGTTTCTGTGGGTCTGTGTGGTTGAGGTTCTGAATCTACGTATTTCACAACCTGTTACAATGATAAATATTTACTTCAATTTTCTTCTAGAATTTTTTTTAACTTTTCAAGAATTCTCAGTTTTTAGCTACGAGCAAAAATTCTGTTATGTCTATTTCAGATCTATCATCTCAAAAAAAAAAAAAAAAAATCTTTAGATGACAGACATATTTTATTACAGAACATGTAAGGTATAATCTCTTGCTGGAATCTGATTTTGTTTTAAGCTTAGGTTTTTCACTCTTTTGTGTATATTTTTTATTTTATTTTTGTCTTATTTTTATTAAGCATAACAATTTACCAGTATTAAGTTACTTGACGACTTTAAGTCATCGACATTTTTGACAAATAGTGCAAATTTTCTTGAGTGTTTTTGAATTTCCATTTTTTGAGAGAAAATCCATTTTAGAGTTAAAAAAAATGTGGGGGTGATAGGAAGGGGGGGCATCGCAACTGTGCAAAATGTGGAAGAAATGAAGATATGGACTGCGTTGGAAACTGTGTGCATCCAGGTTGAGGTAGTAGGTTGTATGGTTTAGAATGACACCCTGGGAGTTAACTGTACAACCTTCTAGCTTTCCTTGGAGCACACTTGAACCATCGAGGAATCATCATCTCCTGAGACAAAACATCTGTCTTCAGTTGTGTTCTAAACTGTCCCACTTGTATGTTGCAAAACTGGAAGCTTGAAATGTCTTTAAAGCATAAGATTGGGGGGGGGGGGGGGAGGGCCTCATGAACAAAAAAAAATATTCTACTCCTACAAACAATGTAGAATGAAATAAAGTAACCTAACAAAGTTAATTCAGTGAGCAAAAATTTACAAAAATAGAGAGAAAACTTTGGTGGGGCGGAGTGGGGTAACAATGCATTCATTTTACAGAATGAAGGATTTTGGAATCTATCGCACAAATACTGCGGATATTATAGAAAGGATATTAGCTTTTATTTTTAACATCAATTTGTGTCAATTTTATTTCTCACCTTTGTCTTACAAAGGGTATGGTATTGACATAGGTGTCTACCATTAAAGCAGAGGTAGGCTGTGGTGGTCCAGTAAATTTAGAATTCCTTGGATATTCATTCAAGAAAATGATGTTGCCTTAACCACTTATAATGTACCCGTAAGATATAGGCAGCCATTTTGTTCATTGCACGCATGCAGTTAAACTGGTACTAGTAACAATGGGGTGCAAGCCAAAGATAAATTAATTGCCCTTCTATACCCATGAACACTATCAATAATTGCCTATAGTGCTTTTTTTATTATTTATTTATTTTTGCCTATAACCAAAAACAGCATAAAATACCCTTCTGTCTAAATACTACCAGAGCCCAATATTATTGTAGTATTCAGGTCTGGTTGATTTAGGCGTTGTTTTTTTAATTTTGTTGGTCTGGTTGACTTAGACGTTATTTTGGCACTGAATGTAGCGTAGGTGAATTAGTCACTGGGCACAATTCATCTGAGATCTAGTTTTCTATAAACCTACACTATTTTTATAAAGACTCCTCTACGTAGTATAAAGTGGGTCAGTTTCTTAACACTGAACTTTTTTTTTTTTTTTTTTTTTTTTTTTTTTAGACGATTAAAATGCTAAAGTGACTTCAATCTTCAGTAAAATATAACTTTACTATAATTTTCTTATCCCTTCACTTTTATAACTGTCTTCCCATAATGCATAACTGGCTGTGTATGTGATGGGGATGCTATCCAGAATTGTATCTTATTTCCTTTAATGGTAATGTAACAAATTTCAAAAAAGAGAATCTAACACTTTATTCTTAGTTCTATCATTTCTTCAATCCATATTGAATATACTTGTAACCTTGTATTGGGGCAATCCATTTGACTTGAAGTGGTATGTACTAAAATGCAATTTCTTTTTATCCTCGGCAAAACTTGAACTGTGTGGTTTTTTACTATTTTCTAGTATAATGGATGCTATCTGTTATTTATATCATCCTGTAATTATTATGATTAGCTCTAACAAAGTAGAAACCAGTCATTTAGAATGTACATCAATACAATTAGCATTCATCCCACTGATTGCTTGGATGTTCCTACCCCATTCACCTTCATCAAATATTTTCCTCATTATTTTTGTACTCTTAAATTAGATTAGTGTAATAAGGCAGGATAAGTTTTTTTTTTTTTTTTTTTTTTTTTTTTTTTTGGTAATTTCTTGAGATGGCTCTGTAAAAAGCAAACTAATGGAAAACGTTTTAGTTTGTTTTTTGTAAAAATTGGTGGGACGACAGTTGTAGCCCAGTTTAACTTGACATCTCTATTTGCCAAATTGTACCTAGTTTTAGCTAATCTCTGAACCCATAAATACTAAGAAAAATATTTGTTAAAAAAATACTCTTCCCAACAAAAAATGGAATGGATACAGAAGTGTGGGTTTTTATAGTTTACCCCTTATGCGTATTACTACAGAACTTTGGCTTTAATACATTTTCCAATTTGCACATTTTGGCCCAGGGCTAAACATTTTGGATCTCTACACGTTGACTTTAACTATTGAGTGACCAGCTGCAGTCCACAAGATAGCATGCAGCTCATTGCATTCATTTACACTGTAAATGTAACTTAGTAGTTAAAATCAGTCACACCTTAGAAAGTTGCCATGTAGCCCTTATTTTAGTGGTCTCAAAAAATTGTTCAAAAATGTCTTGAAGATAAAAATGGAAAGCTTAAATGAAGTAGCCACCCCTGTATATCCAGTGAATTTATTCTAGGGACTTTTATGTAGTTTTTTTATCTTATAAATTTAAAAAAATCATGCAACACTATATACACTAATAAAAAAAAAAAATAAAATTATATATATATACTTTGACTTATTGCTTATATGTGGATTATAAGAATATTAGTAGTCAGCTCATGGCAGTATTACTGTACATACAAAAATGAAGAGACAAGAGGGGGACAAGTGTGTTAGCTACTGAGTTTTATATGGTGGTGTTCAAAACAGAGCACTTGATAAGAGTTAAAAGCTGTAGTTGCCAAGGAAGTTGCCAAGTAGGGGCTTTGTCTTCATTTACTAAAAACCTGCTTGTTCACTCCAGAATCTGTCTTCTGAAAATAATGGTTGGTAGACAACTGTGGGTCTATGGTTTGAGTATCTATATATGAGTTGTGTGTTTTTGTTTTTTTTTTTTTTTTTTTTTTTTTTTAAATATATTTCTAGCTGTACTAAGGATTCAGGTTGTATGGACCACAGACTGCTCTGTGCTCATACTGTACTTCTGTGTTCCTCTGTGTGTTTCTACTTTTAGCCACACTTCAAAAATATGGCTAAGAGTAGGTAATAAATAGGTAGGTGAAAAAATAAAAAACAAATCAAAACCTTGCTTAGGCAGGGTTCACACTACTGTTGGAGTCCATTATGAAGGTGTCCATTAAAAAAGACACCTATCAACACACTAACTGATGTTAATGTAGTTTTTTATTTTGTTTTTTTTTTAACTGATGTTTTTTTTTTTTTGGATTAGAAAATTACATCTGAAATGGAGTTGGAGCCCACAATGTCCTGAGCTCAGCTAGCCTAGCATGTGTAGATTGGAAGGGACAATGACAAAAACTCTTTGTTATCAGTGCTTAATGGAAAATGGACCAAAAACTCTTTCATTCCGGTTGCAGAATGACAGCACCAGTAGGCACATTGCACCAGGGAAATCAATGGGTTTTCTGCTTGGTTGTTGCAAATGATTGATGACTCAGGCTGATCATAGTCAAAAGGTTCTGGATGTTTACTGAGTGCTGGTGACCGTCTGTTCATGGCATAGGACAAGGACATTCATTGGTGTGATGTGCCATCATGTTTATGAAAATGCTGAAATTGGAGAGCATAGGGTTCACTTATATCTTTGTATTTGAGTAGAGTCTCTTTCATGACCTTGGTAGGTCCATTAACAAAGTATTGTCTCAATCATACTTTAACAGCCCAAGGCAAAGCAGCAGCTTGTAACCTATTCAGTGATGTGCAAAAGTTTTAGGCAGATGAGGTAAAATACAGCAAAGTAAAAAAGCTTTTAAAATTAGAGATGTTAATAGTTTGTCAATGAACAAAATGAAGTGAATGAAAAGAGAAATGTAAATCCCATCACTATTTGGTGTAACCTTTGCCTTCCATCAGTTCTTGATATACTTTGACTGTGGTTTTTTTTTTTTTTTATATAGAGGAACTCGGCAGGGAGGTTGTTCCAAACATCTTATAGAACTAAGCACAGATCTTCTGTGGATGTAGGCTGCTCCAATCCTTCTGTCTCTTCATGTCATCCCAGACAGACTGGATGATGATGAGATCAGGGCTATATCTGTGGGGGCCGGATCATCACTTCCAGGACTCCTCCTCCAAAGGGTAAAGGTCACACCAAATTTTGATGGGATTTACAATTCTTTAGTTTTTGTTAATTGACCAAACTACTAACCCTTCTATTTCTGGAAGCATTCTTACTGAGCAGCATTTTCTGTCTAAAACTTTTACACAGTACTGTGCATTAGAAACTGTGTTATAGGATTGTTGTGGCCGGCATTGTCACATGTTCTGTTAATTTCTAGTAATTCTGTATTCCAAACATTACAATTGTGATTCAGATAGATCACAATGAATTGTCTCTTTGGTGACTATCAGGAGGGATTTGTTAAAGGGGTTGTCTTAATGGGTCAACCCAGCTGGATCAAGTGCAATATTGAAGAAGGAAGAACCTTAAAGGGATATTCCCATGAACATAATCATATTTATATTTGTAGATAATGCAAAGTTAAAGATTTTTTCAAATATAAGTAGCTAAAAATTCTGCAGAGTTTTAAAGATTTTCTCTAACTATCTTAGTGGTGACATCTGTTGTCTTGATCAGTTGCCAATGGATACGACCACGTATGCCGAAACTTTCTATGGTCTGGGACTTGTCAGGAACCCAGCCATGATTTTCGTATTTTAGCTAGTTTATCAGGCAGGGACACTACATGTATCAGAAGATATTCCGGCCACAATAAGGAAATCATAGCTGATTTTCTGACCTTAGACAGTTTCTGCATTCATGGTCGTATCCACTGGCAACCGATCAAGACTGACCACAAGATATTTAGAGAAAATCTTTAAAACTCTGCAAAATGTTTAATTACTTATATTTGCAAAAAATGTTTAACTTTTAATTATCTACAAATTTAAAAATGGTTATGTTCATGGGAATACCCCTTTAAGGCTGAGGCCCCACATTGTGGAAATGCAGCTTTTTTTTTTTTTTTTTTTTTTTTTTCGGGTTTGAGCCAAAGCCAGAAGTGGATTGAGCGAAAGAAGTATAAGAACTTCCTATATATTTCCCATTCCTTTTGTAGACCTTTTTGGCTTTGGCTCAAAAAACCGCAACAAAATCTGCAATAAAAAAGCTGCGTTTCCGCAACGTGGGGCCTCAGCCTAAAGAGGATTACCAGTACCTACACAGTGGTTACTAAAGATGGACTACCATGGGGAAATCCTGATCATTAGAACTGGTCCCCATTCATGCAGTGAGGAGTTTTGATGTCATGGTGTCCACATATGCAAACTGCTGCACCATTCAATTTTCACAAGTCCAAAGGAAACAGCCATACGCTCTTCCTTAGCCTGATATGGAATGGTGTTGAATGTGTGACTGCCACACTATACACTTGGGTGTGGTTTGGGCATTTTGGACTCCTATTCTAGAGATTGTGGGAGATCGAGCAGTCACAAGTGATCTGTTACTTTTAAAACACTAAGAGTAAATTGCCTGAAGTTGTTATATCTAATATCCTTGTAAGTTGGTTTCACTGTCCGCAGTATACAGATGTAGACTTCATGGGCTCATGGTTGACTAGGGCAATGTGATTTTTAGGTCTGTGTTGCTATAGCTGCTCAATGCCAATGGGTAACAGATGTAGCAGAGCTGAACTAATGTTACAATAAGTGTACCTGCGGTGTTACACAACACACCAGAACACCCAACACTTCAGTAACTTGTACCCACTGACAAACTAATCTCTTGTGTCTAGTAACTTTCTACCCCAGTAATCTAACACTCTACTATACTGTATATAACTGATCTTAGACCCCATTAATGGCTATTTTTGGAAACTTTATAACTTAAAAGGAAACAATTCATATTGAAAGCAATTTTAAAGTAAGAATAACAGATTGGATATAGGGAAATCAGATTCCAGCGTTTGCCCCATGCAGGCGATATCTTGTGCTTGCCAGGGGTTACTTTGGCCACTCCACAAACATACCATAGCTTGGTTGATGTAGTCGGAGGTGTGTCTGACTCCAAACACACAAATGGCACTGCCAAACAATATGAACTATGTGCAGGAGCATGATGTCATGGCTGCAATAGAAATGTGAACACAAAGTTGCAACAGGGCTTTGGTGCCAAGAACATTACTGTACTATACGTACCTTTTATATAAAATATATAGATGAGGTTCTTGGTTAACAACTTGATCAAATTATCTGCCCAATTGTCAGTGAGAAAGCAGACTCTTTAGGTGGTTAGATAGATGGGGTACATAGAGATATCTGATAATTGTATAGGTAAATATCTGATATCTATCCATCTGATAGATAACTTGAGGTAGATAAATAGATGGAAAATTGTAATAGTATTTGTCAGATTAAAAATGTAAGCCATTTGTTTGAGTCTGGGTCTTTTTGCAGATTATGATATCTTTTGCAATAATTAAATACAGCTGATTCGTCACCACTTTTTTTTTTTTTTTTTTGCCAACTTCCCCCCCCCCCCCTTCTCCTAAACAAAACAGAAGGCTGGCACTCCTGGTGGTTGTCTGGTTTTACATGCCCATGCTCATACATTCTCTTCATACAGAGCTGTAATACTGCACCTACAGAAATCTATGGGACCATCTTCCACACTTGTGTCTCGGACTTCATACAAAGGCATACACAGAAAACCAATAGTGATATGTTGTGGCATCAGACATTGTGTTAGAGCTTTTCTACTTCAAAAGTAAAGCTTCTAGTAGCGAACATCTCACGTAGCACATATCTGAGTCCTTATAATGCATAGTTTATTTCAGAAAGCATTTAAGACTTTTTTTATGGATTACAAAGCTGCCATTATTACCGATTGCCTTCCTGCCCTTTTAGAACATTCTGTTTGATACATTGAAAGCTGTTGCCCCGATTCTTTATACAGTCCTTCATTCCTGTACAGTCATATTGTTATATAAAGTACAATACACACACGTCATGATCATTCACTGGTGTCCAAAGGCACATGTAATGAAATAGGCAGTGGGTCCAAATGGCTAAGGGGTTGCATCCACTCTGACCATGTCAGTCGTAAAGCTTCTGACTTGTCACTTTCTTTTCCCTGAACCTGTTGAAATGTCTTATCCCAAAATGCTGGATGGAAGAAAACCCGATATACTAGATCAAAGAGATTAATGGATTTATTATGTAATTGGCCAAACTATTATCTAAACTACTTTATACAAGGGTTTTTTTTTATAGAGATCTGTAACTTGAGATTTGTGCCTTTAAAGGAAAGGTTCACCTTGGGAGAAGCTACAGTAATATGTAAAACTGCTGAAAAGGGTTTGTTCACTTTGCACAATCCTTCCCCTACTATAAGATGAACAAAGTGGGAAATTCAGCTACACCATCATGCCTCTCTTGGCAATTTTGCAAAATTGAGCAGAACTGGGCGGAGAACAGGATGAGGACACCTCAGCCCAACATATTTATTATAGCTCATGCCGGTTTTATACAGGAAACCTAAGTCCATTCCTAATTTGGATAGACCTCCATTCTGGTGCACGGGCAGGAACCTCTTTATAGTTATATAGATGAGGTTGGTTGAAGACACAGATCCATCAAGTCCAAACTATAACCCTACAGTGTTGATCCAGAGGAAGACAAAAAAAAGACTTATGCCAATTGTCCCATGTCAGGGGAAAAAAAAATTCTATCCAACTCCAATCTGGCAATCTGTATAGAACCCTGGATCAACTCTAACTTAAAATCTAGGACCCATAACCTTAAAAAAAAAAAAAAAAAAAAAAAAAAAAAAATCCTTCAACTACTAAATCCCAAATATTTTTGTAATCGCTCCCAGACTTACTAGAGGTGAATCTATAACAATCTATTAACAAAATTCTAGACCTCTGAAGTGTCACCTCTATAATTACCCAGATTTTATATACTGAGTAACCTAGTGTTTAATCACATGTCTAGACAAATATAAGGCGTTCCCCGAGGTAATAAAAAGACTGGTCATTAAAGTGTACGTCATCCCTTTAAGATCCGGGTTGAGACATAGCAGCTAGTAAGTCATATCCAGTTTGGTTATGTCTTCAGTTCAGTGATGGCAACCTTACACGTAGGGGGTAGAGACATACATTGCATTTGCTAACAATTGAGATGTACTCTAGTAAAAAAAACCAAAAAAAAAAACCTGCAACCGATTCTGATTTTGTTTTTTTTTTTTTTTTTTTTAGATCTTAAATCTGGCTTTTTTTTAACCATATCTTGGCCACTTAACAGTCACAGCCTGTGGCATTAGCCTTAGATTTCTTAATTTTAGTGAAACTATTCCTTATAAAGGAGTTCTATATGAATGATAAAGGTGAGAAGGTGACCATAGAGTTAGTTTGTGACCCAAAAAATACACAGGTAGCCAAAAAAATTTGGTTGCGGTCAGGTGCATGAATTTTGGTCACAAGTCGTGCTCTTATAGGACATGCCATTCACATTGGGTTTTGTCATGTGTATGGGGTTTGTAGAAACTTAGACAATACATGTTAGATTTAGGATAGTTGTCATGAGGTCAGCAGATTGATCCCTCCAACACTGCCAACTGAGCTGCCTGATCAGAGGTGCAGTTTACTTGGGGGAAAAAAAGTGCAGGCCAGCTGAAAATAGTTTTGTTTTTGGTAGGCTAAATTCTGCCAGTGGTCATCCATGAATGAACACTAATGGAATCTACATGGCAGATTGCCAGCCATTGCTTGGTCAAAATGCCTGAAACTTGCTGAAGAAAATTGAGTGCATGGCCAGCTTTAGACTACAAGGATCCCAAAGTCACTGCATTGTCTCCTGCTGCGTTATCAGGGTATGTCTTTATGCACACTAGTGTCATGGCTTCCATTTGACAGAAGCCGTAATGCTTTGCTGGATCCTTTGTGTGATGGATCCAAGTGGTGCCCAATGAACAATTTTCCCTCCTGATGTGTAACATTGGGATACTGTTGAGTCAGTCAAGAATGGGTCTGAATGGAGCATCTTTAATGACAAACCTTGACAGAAGGGTTGAGTGACAATGTGGACATGGTCCAATAAATTAACCAGGTCTGTTAATTTCATTATAATCTCTGAATGATCATGTGGAACTTGAATAGCCATGTGTCCACCATGAAGTAGTAAGATTGTCCTGCTAAAGTTCACTCTTATAACATAGATGGATGTGGTCAGCCTTTCTTTAGCTTCAGTTTGGTTACGGATGGGGCCATGGTGGCCAAACCAACTCCAAATCCTCTACTGCAGGAGCAGTAATTCACAAAAATCTAGTGATTGTATTCCTATGAAAGTACATATGCAACAAACTATACATCGAATTATGTAACATTATATATAATTAACAATAGTAGGTTTTTTTTAAATCAGTTTGTAAGGTTTTTCCCAAAACTAGCTCCGACTCCAGCTCCAAGACTCAGATATCGACTCCACAACTCTGTTATTGACTCCAATTTCTTATAAACCGATTCATTACTGTATCACATGTTCAAAACTCTAAACAGGCAGCAACATAACCCCTGGGTGACAGACATATAGGATAGACATCTTGTGACATAATATCATAAAATCATGTTTTTACGATTTTGCTCTACAAGTCACAGAATACCTTCAGATAAGGTAAGGAAGGACACATCTATATCTTATAGATAATAGTAAAACATGATTAATTCAGTCTTGTATCTGCAGCATTGTGACATTGAAGTATGTTAGTTTCTGCTGAAGTAAATCATTTTGTCTTAGATACTCCTGTACAGTATCGCCAGGACTCGAAGTCCTTCTCTTTTAATACAACAGTAATGAAATTTCCCAGAGTTCCCCGGGCCTACATCTATAGCACTTCACATGGTATTGTGCCCACCGCTGGCTCTTTGTGCAGGCAAATAAAAGCCAAGGAGCTCTGAGCATGGATTCTGAAACCACAACCATGCCCTAATTGTTAGGGAAATCATTTCCAACTTTGTAATGACCTCAGCTTAGGTTACAACTTTGTGGCCATCCAGAGGAAATAAAAATAACACAAAAACCCCCTATTCAGCCGCTTCAGAGAACTTTCTACACAATAATAAACAATTCTTTCCTGACCTCCAGAAGTGTTTAGATGAAATCACGGTTTCAGCACATAGCAATTACATCTCAGTTCATTTCACACAAAGTTTCCTTCCTGAGATCATATGTTAATTTCAATTCATTGTTTCTCTCGAGAAACGTTTTCCATTGACCACTTCACCTTAAATGCGGCTTATCTTGGTTACAACCGCTTACCATATATTCTGTTACTGTACACTCTGTAAGGGTTGACTAAACTATAGTGACATAGCTACCTGCCACATCATTGGGGTTCAGGCTCGTATTCTCACTTGGAAGGGGGTTGTCGTTTGGTTTCTCTTCTAGTGTTTCCATAGTGTTCCCATTTTGCAGTGACCTATAAGTTATCCTGAATATATAGTACACCCTATACATTCCAGGATTATATTGACCTATCCTTAGGATTGGTGGGATCCAATACTCAGCACCCCACCGATCAGTTATTTTAAGAGGTTAAAGCATTCGGATGAGCGCTGTAGCATCTTCACTGCTCACCATGCACAGCATCATATGTTGTATAGGTGAGGTATTACAGCACTCCGTGAATAGTTTTTCTGGTGGTCAGAAAGGAACTCACTCCTTACATATTCTGGTACTCGACAAGTAATATTTCTGCAATTTCAGGGTTTTATGAAGAAATGCGAAACGCATGGCACTTTGGTCCCAGGAGGACTTTCATCAGACATTCAGATTGCCCAGGACCATAAAGATTAGGAGGAGTGGCATGGTGGAGGTCCACCTATGGAAGATGCTCTATTGTACAGGGGTTTGTCCTTGGTATTGCAGCTCAGTTGAATTGTGCTGCAAACAGACCATGTGACCAATGAACATGATGTCACTAGCCTGTGAAGTGGAAGTGCATTCACCCAAGTGCTGCTGCCACCTCGAACAGCAAATTGGTAGGGGGTTGGTAGGTGTTGAACACTCACCACTGATATTCATGACTTATCCTTATAGTATAACTTCCAGAAAACACCTGTGAGGTGTATAAAGCAATGTGCTTTACAATTGCAGAAAAAAACCTGGACTGAACTCCATTGTATACTGCGATTTATTGCTGCTAAGCAAATTTTTTGACACAAGGTTCTTAGTAGACATTATGGTCAAACTGTATAAGGTTGTGTGTGTGGTGGGGGTGTGTGGGGTTCCCCCCCCCCCTGGGCCTCCACCGGTTATATTCTGGGGTCTGAAGAGACCCCAGAGTATAACGTAGTGGCCATTGTTTGCCCAAAGGGAGTGGTTTTGAAAAAAAAGGAACAATTTGGAATATTTGGGTCGATTCCAGTTCGTGACAAAGCGTTTCATCCGTCTCTATGGTGGCTAAAAATTGTCAGCACTGGAATGAGTGGCGAGGAGCCTATTGAAGGATACAAAGTACTGTAGTTGGTGGAGGTAGAGAGAGGTCCTCTGCAAAGGGCATAGCCATGTGAAAAAATAGGGATGTCAGCGGACTGCCAAGTAGCAACCTAAAAATTTCATACAAAGAGAAAAAGGAAATGTTTCAGATCAGGTCTTAACTATAATTTTCCTGCCTAGATTAATATAATGCTAATTACATGACTGTTTACTATGGCTAAAACCTTTGTTCTTATTTATACACACTTTGCGAGTCCGCTTTCTTCTATATGTAGAGAGAACCTTTGTATCGCGTACAATGTAGCTTTCATATTCATTACCTGGAGCGCAATATTGACTCTGTATTGATACACACTGTGAGTAAGACAAGAGCAAAATATTCGAAACTGATCCAGTAAAACTGACACTTGAGTCATTTAAGTAAAAAAAAGTAATAGTGACCATGGCAACCGATGTCGTACTTGTTGCCGTTGTCATTTTTGCATTTAACCCATATTTGTGTTGCTTAGTCAGTAATTATGTACAACACACAGGTTCACTTTAAAGAGAATCTAAAATTTTGAAGAAACTTTCAGCCAGTCCTGTATGTTCAACTTAAAAGGAACTTGCCATGTTGTACTTGCAATATTATTTGTAGGCAGCATGTTATAGAGCAGGAGGAGCTGAGCAGTAATTCATTCTGGGATTGTCCAGTGGGCGGTCCTACTAATGATTGGCAGTCTTCCCTGTATGAGAAGGCTGTCAATCACTGATTAGCACCGCCCCTCAACATGAAAAGGATAGGGATTTAAATGAATGTGAAAAAGCTATAGCGAATCTTTCCCCACAACACTATGCCAAAAGATATATATAATCTGTGTAGGAATTTATTTGTAATTTATTTGTAATCTGTGTAGGAATCTAAGGAAAGTGTGACATTTCTCTGCAGTGCCGCCAGAGGAGAAATGAAGCCTTACACTGTCAAAGCATTGCAGACTATGGTGCTGACTCATCAAGATGGGTGCTTTCCATACTAGTCTTGGTAATCCCTGTCCTTGCTGGAGTCTGTGCCTAATTTATGCAACCCTCATCATGAATTAGGAGCATTTTACGGGCGTCTGTACCCTAAACAGAAATTGACAGTCAGTGGCCCTTTCCCAACATGTCCCCCCTACTCTTCCTTTGAGGGAAGTGGTATGCGGAGCACAAAATTTTTAATTTTTTCATTCTTGTGCAAAATTTTCTGATGCACAAGCCATGATAAATTAGCCCCTATGAATTGCATGGACACGTCAGGTCCTCCAGGTCAAGAAAGAGCACTACAAAGAATCTAACTAATCTCCAATAGGGCTGACCGCCTCCTATTAACTCCAAATGCCCAAGTAGATTGTTTGAAAATAATTCTTCTAATCCAGACAACCCCTTTTAAAGATGTACAGACCAAGTAATAAACATCTCTGCCTTTTAAAAATACATAGTCATTGGTAGAATAAATTTCGGTAAGTCTAGACTCAGATGCCCCCTCTGCTAATTGCCAAGGAGAAGAATAACTTTGGAATGAGCTGTTTAATACAAGAATGCCTCGATGCAGCCGAGTCCCGTCACAAAGTAACTAACATTTATAACATCCTGAGCCACAGCGCAGCTTTTTCCAGCCTGGAATAAATCTTGCATGCTTACAAAGATTTGCTTTTATTGTCCTATAAAAGTTGTCCATAGACTGGTACACTTTGATTCTCATGTTTGGAAGGAACATGTGGAATGTTATTTCTAATGATCTCTCGCAGCACAGAAATCATAAACACTGGCATAGTCATGTGAGACTGGTCTATCTCTTTTATGTGACTGATTCAGTATAGTTCTATCCCAAGAGTAGACGAGACCCCGGAGTAATGGGGAACGCACCTATAAAATGGCTAATGGCTATCTAATCTCCTCCCTAGAGGGACTGCAAGAATATACTTACTAACGCCAAAAGAATTTCGGCTACCGATCTCTAGATATCTTTTACTGTGTAATACGTATAATAACTTCATTTCTCATGTCTCTCTATCCATCCTTCATCTATTTCAAAGCTGTGGAACACTGATACACTGACACATCTTACATTATCAGACCCTGTCACATCAAAAATGACTTCCAATATGATAGCAGCATGTTAGAGCAGGAGGAGCTAAGCAGAATGAAAAAAATTGTTTTTGGGGAAATTTCTCACTCAGTGCTTAGGAGTCCAGTGGGCGGTCCTACTTAGTGATTGACCATTCTGAATACAAAGCCTATACAGAGAAGGGGAGGAGGAGCGCTCTTCAAATCAGGGAGACGTCTCCACTATAGACAGTCATCTTTCACAACACAGAGTTATTGGGTATTGCTATCCAGCCTTCTCATTGTAGAAATGACTCAATGCTGTAGATGGCCTCCTATCTCTGTTGTCCTCCTCCTTCCCTTTCCATAGACTGCATTGTAAACTGTGTACAGAATACAGGCAGAAATGACGAAGATAAGACAGGAGTAATCATTAGACACAGGCACTTTCCTTTCATGAAGTATAATTCAAGGTTTTTCACCTACACTATAGCTTTAAAAAAAACTTTTATATAGCGCCAACATATTCCACAGCATTAAAAATAAAATTTACTTACACTTTACAACAGTAAATGACAAGTTCCACTTCTCCTGCTCTATAACATCCTGGCCAGAGACAATAGCGTGTTTGCCATGACAGTTTCCTTTTAATATGGGAAGACGTTTGACTATTAGGGACTGTGCAATGAAATAACTAGTGAGTCTAGTTATTTAAGATATTGAGGAAGTGACTTCAGTCACCTGATAGTCTTTTCTCATTTTAATAGACTGGCTGTATTCACATGTATTGGTTTAGTGGTATTTTATATTTGATTTGCGCTAAAAATCTCCACAATTAAGTAAAATCGACCATATGATTTTGCAAAACTACTTTTTTTTTTTTTTTTTTTTTTTTTTTTTTTGGGCCCCCTCCTTTAAACAGATTATATACTGGAAACAAAAAGGTTGCAACAAAATCATACCGTAATGACAGGGCAGCAGATAACCTAATTAGCATATTGGGTGCTAAAACGATCAGCGCCGATTGCTCAAGAACAGTGGGGGATAAAGAAATTTATGCCATGAGTATTTGATACTTACCAGTTTCCTCGTCCTGCTGCTTCCATCTCACTCTTGCCTCCATGTCCACCAATCACCAGCCTTAGAGGTATACAGCATGTAAGTGCTGTAACCAGTGACTAGTTTTAGTGGTGACATGGTATATATGGACATGTAACTGCTGCGCCAATGTAAACAAACAGCGAGATGGACTGGGGCCTGGCACTGGAAGCAGCAGGGTAAAAAGATGGTATATGTCACTTATTTTGTAGTCTTATATCAGTGCCGATCACTGACCTGTTTAGCAAATAGCTTGCACATCCCCTTTAAGGGCAGGCTCAAAATGGCTGAATTTCATACAGTAGCTGACCTGTTAGACTCTTAGTTGTTTGTCCTTACTTTCGGGTCACTTTCAGTCCAGGCAAGTGGCTGATTCATGTTCCTAATTCCTTCCTGCAGATGTGCTGATGGCAGAGTTACAACTTTTACCTGCTCTTTCTTTCACATGAGGATCAAGGTGTGCACAAATATTTGAATTCCCTCCAAATCCACTTATATTCATTGGATAAAATCAGCTATCCTGAATTTGATATTTTAATACTTGCAGAACAAACAGAAAACTCATTGTTCTCTTAACTACTAACAAAAGTGCTTTGCAAATGAGAATTTAATTAATGGAGATTTACCTGGAGATCAAAGGATGCCGTGAATTAGATGCTTTTGATTTTAGATTCCAATATCAAATTTTTTTTTTTTTTTTTTTTTGTGCGTGGAGTATGAGTAACAGTCTCGGTATACTGTGAATAAATGTATATTAGACGCTTATTATGAACAGTCCACGTCAGGCTTCAGTAACCTACTTTACTAGGTTGGTCTATGAAAGGAATAATTGCAGAATCCTTTATAATGGATTGACTTGTAAGGTACTTGGGCGCTGTACATTGGTTGAGATGATGGCTAGCTCCATGCATAGTTGGAAAAAGTTTTGGCTTAGAGTTTTAGTAAACTGTTAATGTTTAGATCCATAAAATCTATAACCAACCAAATGTTGGGTTGCAAATCTGATCCATGGGTAAATATTGAGACCCTTAAAAGGATATTCTGGAAATGGCAACTTGCCCCTACCCACTGGTTAACAGAGAACTGTTAGAATGGTAAGGTCCGACTGATGGAATCTCCACTGATCACAAGAATGGGTCCTGAGCCCTCATGTGGGAGTAGAGCTGCGGTGGTGCATGGCACTACCAATCCATTCATCATTATGGGACTACCAAGGAGAAATTGAGTATACTACTTATATATCATTGACTGTCCCTTAGAATGAAAGAGTGGCAGAATGCCCATTCTCAGTGGTTGGACCCCCTCATTTAAAGGTTCAGTTGATAGAGCTAGTTACCAGTGTATATACCTGCTTTAAGGCTATGGACGTGGTTAACTTAAAGGGAATGTGTGACCAGGAAATAACCAATTTTTTTTTTTATCAGATATATTTTTCAAGAATCTTGTGTAAAATATATATATCTATCTATCTCAGGCAAGATCATGTACAGAAAATAGACTTAAAGTTATAAATTTCATTGGTTTTAATATATAAACAGCCTAATTTATTTCCCTTTTTTTAAATAGGTTTTCTGACGAAAAGTATTGGGGTTGGGCGGAGGAGCCCTTGTGCCTAGATAAACAGTGACGGTACAGCAACACCATCATTCTGCTGATTTTTGAGTTTTGGGGGTCAGACCCTCAATTACCAAAGAATGATGGTCAAGACTATGGATAGGCCATCAATGGTGGGTCCCCCTGAAGTCTCTTAATCTCTTTATACCACTGATTTCTAAGGATCCTAATCAACCAGACAGTCATGGCCTCTTCTATGGAGAAGCCATCACTGTTTTTGTTTTTAACCAGGAAACCCCTTGAAGCCTTGTTTAAAACATTTTAGTATGAAGTTCTAATTTAAATTCATACTTTACTAAAAAGTCTTTAAAATTGGTTATGAACAAAGCCAGGCAGACTATAATACTCTGGCAGCCAATCGGTCGGTTCCATATAACACATCATCTGTAATATATCAAATGTTGGAAGAGGCGGTGAAACTCTAGACCTAAAGACTACAAACACCAAGCATAACTTCTCCACCCCATAGAATGGGGTGAAATTGGAGGGAATATCTATTTTTATTGCCAAATTTACTTCATAAAAGAAATTCTTTATATGGTAATTATGAAGAAATAATCCGGACCACCAGGAAGATAAATTTTGGCAATTTATTTACTAAATGTGATTAGCTTTATCACATTTCTCAAAGGCTAAACAAATAAAGAAAATTTGTTTTTTGACACTTACTCAAGTTGGTCAGAAGAGCTTGAAGTGGCCATGAAGTTTCCAACGAACCATGTGGTGAACCATAATGGGCCACTAGACCAAGTAGATATCATAAGCAGGGCCATAGTAGTATGGTTAAGTTGGTGACCTTTTTCCCATAAGAGGTGTGAAGTTGTTCAGGAATTAATCTCTTGTCAAATTCTACAAATTTAGAAAAGTGAAGAACTGGTTCAAGGGTTATGGCAGTCTTTCCGAAAAATGGATAATCTTAGGCCTTCCAGTCCAAAGATGAATTGAATGATTTCATTACATGAACTCAGGCCAGAAGTAGAGATGTTTTGATTTGTTAGAGCCACCTTTCCTCCATGTATGGTATTTTTTTGAGACTCAAGTAACAGATCAAGTATGATCTGTTAGTGGTCATAAATCCAATAGTTTAAAGAGGTTTCTGTTTCATTTTTATAAAAGCTTAATTATTGTATAAATTAAACTTTCTATGTCCGTGTAACATATAAGCCTCATTATCATCAGTTTTTACATGTAGCGCCAGCAAGCCTGATATAGATAGTCCTGCTCTCATCTGAGAAGTGAATACAATTGTAGCCAGACCAGACAATGTTTTGTGAGTTACATACATCAGCAAGAACACCAATCTCCCATGGAGTTTGCTACAATGTCTGGAGTCCAGGCTCCCTGAGTCGTCCAGGCTCCCTGAGTCGTCCAGGCTCCCTGAGTCGTCCAGGCTCCCTGAGTCGTCCAGGCTCCCTGAGTCGTCCAGGCTCCCTGAGCCGTCCAGGCTCCCTGAGTCGTCCAGGCTCCCTGAGTCGTCCAGGCTCCCTGAGTCGTCCAGGCTGCATAGGATTGTACAGACTTCTGTGCTAGTAGCAGGACTAGTTACGTACAGGTTTATTACCTTGAAATGGAAAGTTTTCCAACATTTTCATGTTATGGTGAAATACGGAACACTAAATATTATAGAATTGTGATTGTGGTGTTTACCAAAAAAATTTAAACCTTTATTTTTTTTTTTTTTTTCATTGACAACCATAATCATGTCATCAAAAGGTTTGTATAACTCAAGTAAAACACAATGACCCAAAGCGCAAAGATCCCTAAGGTTTATAGTGGGGACATCAGGTTATTCCATGTGAAGAGTCATTGTGTGTGTTTGTGTTTAAAAAAAAAAAAAAAAAAATATGCTGTAAGCTTTACTGTGCAGACTGACACAAACTTTCATGGCAGTGAAATTGATAGTGTGAAGGGCATACGAGGGTAGACTGATAACAGATATGACATTCTGAGCGTGGAAAATGGTGGCCATTTGCTGGGTGTCCTCTTTGGAAACACAGCATCGCTTAGGCCAAGAGTATTAAACACAATTGAACCACCTTCCATGTAGTTTTTGTCAAACTTTGCTCCATCTGTAACAAAATATTTATTGGAACTAGTATTCTGTTTTTGGTGGAAGAGAAACCTTTCACCCATGGCCAGAGAACTAATCAAATATGTTAACCTTATCTTTTTCATAATGTGACTTGGGCTTTACTGTAGAGACTGTGACAGACTGGCAGTGAGACTGACAGTGGGAAGGGTATGCAGTGAAGGTAGGATGGATATGTCTTTCTGGTTGTCCTAGCTGTAAACCCAGCATCTCTTAGGCCAAGAGTAATAAACTCAGTTGGACCACCTTCAATGTAGTTGTTGAGCAGAAGCATAAATGCATATGTGTCAAGTTAACTTTGCAAAATGATTTTTCACTGGAACTAGTGTACTACTATCATGTTGGAACAAGCCTCCCACCAATGTTTGGGAAATATAACAAACATGATCACTTGCATGTTTTTCATAATGTGCTTAGGCTTTACTGTACAGACTGTGACATATGCACAGGCCTGGCAGTGGACAGTGAGAATGGCATTCGAAGAGGGTAGGATGATGCCACTCCAAAAGTGTGAAAAAGTGGCCATTGCTGGTTGTCCTATTTGTAAACCCAGCATCTCTTAGGCCAAGAGTAATAAAAACACAATTGAACCGCCTTCCAGGTAGTTTTTGTGAGCAGAGGCGAAAATGCTTTTTAAGTGAATGTGACTGCCATGTAACTGTGAATAAATGGTGAAGGCTTGATGCCTGCTGAATAAAGTAATTGCAGTAATTGCAGCATTCAGACTTTGATAAGCAAAGTGTTTGTGTGGTACTTAACCCACTAGCAGCTTCTCAGCTTTGTAATGCTATTTCCTGCTTTAGTCATTCCCATGCACTGATTTGCAGATAATAAGCGGTATTATTAATGCTATTACATAATGGCGAAGTACAATGTCGTTAAATCTTAACTGTAAGGACTGATGCAAGCTTTCTACGCCATTGCCAGCTAGCTCCTTTCTAAGATAACATCTCCCCTGTTCCACAAGCTACTTCTATCACAAACAGGCACCCAGCAGTCAAGAATAACATATTTTCCTCAGCCAGAACTAATGGAATTGTTATAAAACTAACAATATTTATCTGCATATTAAAATGCACTATCGCCCCCATACTGTGAAGTCAGATGGTTTATCTGAGACAGTATTCAGTCTATGGATATCCGATCTTAGGGAATCAATGATATTGCTAAAACACAGGACCAAAACTGTTTTTAGATAGTTAAAAAAAACAAAAAAAAAAACAGGTTTTTTTTATTACACATTCCCTTTAAAATAAAAAAAATAATGTAATTCATTTTTGACTTCAAGTTTTCCATTACACTATCTAGATTTTAGAAAAACTACTATATCCTGCAATTTTCACTCCGGCCACCAGTGGCATTACTAAAGCCTCAAGGGTTCAGGTTTGAAAGCCCAGCTCGGTCCCCATCGGACACAATGTCTCCATGACTCAGCCATGTTCCATCTCTCCATTTTTGCAGCATTTGCATTGCTGCTTTCTTCTGTCTGGACCACAATGAAGAATTAACAGCATGTCTGTGCACACAAGCTTCCCATCACTCTATCCTCTATCAGTGACCCCCAAACAGCTATTTTCTCCCCTTTTTGTGCTACAACCTCCCCCAAGGAATCCTTGACGACCATAATCTGACCAAGTGCTCCTTTTGGCACAAAGAGGTAAATTTTTCTCCTTTTTGACAGTGGAAGGCTGTGTATCACAAATTTTCTCATTTCAGTGCACCAGAGGGCAGGGGTAATTTGTGAAACATCAAAGCAAATCAGAAAGGAGATCAAAGAAGTTTAATAAATCTTTATGCGTTGAGGGTGATCTATGCACCCAGTGGCAGGTGTGACCACTGAAAAGCCTTTAGGTTATGTCAGTGCAAATGGGGGGGCCCCCTTAAGACTCCTGGGTCTGGGTGCGACTGCATCCTCTGCAGCCCCTCAAGTTATGCCCCTGCTTGCCATGTTGTAAAGCCTATTACCAAATCCTATTAACCATAAATTTCCAAAGTTGGAAATAAGGAATATTTACTTCTCCAGTCTAGTGATTTCATTGAGGTCTGTGTTTTTATATTCTATAATCCAGTTTGAATACAACTTTGCCTTAAGAGTTTACTGTTTGGGGGCTAGTGCTTGAGAAGACTTGCAGGACTACCTTCCAGCTTATGTAGACGTGGCCTGGAGTGTATCTTGTAGAATTATGTAACTTCTCTTCCTGAACAGTCTGAATCCGTGTGTACATAGACTCCACAAATGGTTTTCATAAACTTTCCATGGCTGTATTTGTACATGCTGAAATAAAGATATCCTGTGGTTACTGCATGTTGGATGGTGGATCAGTTAAGCTATGAGCAGCCTGTTCCAGCTTCCCAAGCTTACTGTAGTGTAGGATCTGAGGTCAGGGGCCTGTGTATACTGCTGAATGAAACCAAAGAGTCGAAATGTAGAGAATGGTTTTGTGGTCTAGCAAATTGTCCTGTTTTAGGAGTCCTTGTCATACGGGAAGCTTTGTCTATGATGAGATGTTTGATCTGTTGACACCAGACAGTAGGAATCTGTGGGTTCATAAACTTCTTTGCCAAACCCTTGCCCTTTCAATTACTGTGACACAACAGCTACTACTTACACATACTGTACTCCCACTGGATTGGTTGTGGCCTCCTGTTGACTTTTAGTCTGAGTCAGTTATGTCTTGAGGTTTGTAGGGTTTTTATAGCCTAGCAGGTCCTTTACTCTAAAACTGGCCATACAAAGTAGACTATTGTCCATCAAACATCTCACTATCTAGTGTGTGTGTGTGTGTGTGTGTGTGTGTGTGTGTGTGTGTGTGTGGGCGCGCGCATGCGCGCGCCTCCTGATCTGCATGTTGTATGTCTCACAGGAGATAAGCCATTGTCTTATTCCCCTTTCCCCATTGAAAACCTGTATATGCTCCGCTTGGGGTTATTTGTATTATGGGCAGGAACATTTAGCCAACAGTCATCTGAAGAGTTTGGTCAGCCTTACCTATTTTCCAACTTATTAATCTTGTTACATTAATATAAGCCATAGCAAAGAATATATCTTTATGTATTATACATCTATTCTTTTCAGGTTACTTTTTCTCCTCTTCTGTTTGTTTTCTTTAAGACAGTACAGAATTAAATAACAGTAGTCATCGTGTAAGGAATATCCAAAAGATGTTGGCGGTGCTTGTTTGGACCAGATCCAAACCAGACATGGAACATAAGGAACAGTACTGATTTTTTTTTTTTTTTTTTGATATGTAAAATACAGTGAATAGTCTATTCTGAGCTTGTGTTCTGGAGTCAGAGTATACTGGGATAATTTGTCTCTTTGGTCTTCTGGGCCAAGACACCGTAATAAATTCCCCCTTACGAGTAGACAAGTAATATTAAGACTGGTGTTTCCTATGCCAGTCTATACAAAGGCTCCGACTGGCATGTTTGAATTATTAAAAGACTTAGGCATGCACCTGATTTATTAAGAGGCCGGTTTGCCAGAATGGAAAGATATGACAGTCAGGAACTGGTGTAGGATTCTTGTATAACTTAAGCCAATTCTGGTGTGAGTTATAAGTATGCTGGGCTGAGGTATCCTTACCCAGGTCCACCCTGCTCCAACCACACTTGCAGAAGTGGCAAGCAAGGCGCAGAACAGGGCATATGGCACATCTTAGGGGCAAGAAAGGCCTGTGCATTAAAGATGTTCCATATTATCACCCATCTATGCCAGAAAACTGGTGTATATGGGATTATAAATTTCCCCCAGTATCTTTCCTTATCCTACTTTCACCTCCATGAATAAATCACAAGATCATGCTGATTTTTTTTTTTTTTTTTTTTTTTTTTTCTAGCATAGATTGCTGTGCAAACAAGAAGTCTCTCTGAATCTGAGGTCAATAGTATATGCACACAGCAGTCTCTCCCCACCCTAACTCTTCTGCAAAAAATGCCTCCTTTGCCTCACATAATCTGCTCCCTATGGCCCTCATCTCTTGCATTTTACCCAGTCTGGTCATAAAGTCCCTTCACTATTCACCTTCTCCATTGTTATCCTGCAGCAGTTTATGCAGCTTTACAAGGACCTTTCAGGACTTTTGGTGACGACCTCCTCATCGAAGGCCCTGAAAGGTGTATAATATAGTGTGAGCTCTGCAGTGCTATGTAGGAGCCGGTAGTAGACATGGGTACAGGTACTAGACCTGATTAGCATCAGCAAAAGCAGATTGACTGACTACCTTGCATAGCTAAAAAAAAAAAAAAAAAAAAAACTAGCGTATCGCTGTTTTCTTTAGTTTAGCATTGTATCCGTTATATTGTAGGTTGTAGTCTGAGGTCTTTCCTATGAAAGGCTAAAGTTGGAGGATATAAGGTTAATCTTTTCAGATTATTTATCACTGAAATGTTTTGCTATCCTGAACAATATACCATAGTTTATATTTTCAGTCTGAGTTAAAAGGAAACTTTTTGTCCCTTTCTGCGAATATTTTTGTGCTTGTACACATCTGTATTCAGGTATAGTCATTCTTATGCAAGAAATCACCATAATAGGTTTTATATAAGCTGACCACCTCCTGCTCAGACTTCACCTTGACATATATACTGTACATGGAATGATATGCTTTATTAGATTTTATTACGTGAAGTACTTTACCAGCCGGTCGCATTCTGAGAAATCCCCACTGATCCCACAAGCTGTTTGACAGTTTAAAGCAACATAGTTTAATGGCCCCTGTTCTTCTGTATTATACACTTGGCAGAATATAACGGAGTGTTTTGTCAGAGGGTCCGGTTTCTCCATAAGGCACATAGTATGTTATGTTACATATGGAGCAGCTCTCACTTTCAAGCACAGGCCTGTAGGATTATGCAGATGTATCATGTTCAGGAGAGATGAAATCTGATATAGACAGACCCAAGATGTCTTGTATGTATTGGGAGCTTTGTTTTTGCAATGTACATTTTAACAAGTAAATGATGTCTTTGTTCCTTGTATTGTTGGTACTTGGTCCTAGTTAGGGCTTATCTTTAGCAGCTGGACTACTTCAAGGAAACCTGATATGTTGCTCTCCGATCTGTAGGCAACATGTTGTAAAGGAGGAGCCAAGCAGATTGATATATGGCTTTGTTGAGGGGGGGGAAAAAATTCTTGATTTTGAGTATAGGAGTCCAATGGGTGGTCCCAGTTATGATCACTAAAAAGACCTCCCACTGGACTCTTCAGAATGAGTAAGAACTTAAAGCTTTATTCCATTTCAGTATTTATATCTATATCCATAGGATATGCCATAAATGCCTAATATATGCAGGCCTCAACTCTGAGACCTGCAAATGTCTTGAGAACTGGGAGTTACTGAAATGGCCAAAGTTGCCTACTCGACTAATTCTAAACTCTTCCAAAATTAGATGGAGGCGATGAAATTGCAGTTTAAGCAATTTCCTAATATGCAGCAGATAACTGGCAGGACAAAATACATAAATAGAATCTACCTATAATGCAAAACCACCTTGGTTTGCAGAGGTACCAGAGCCAGCCTCAAGGCAGGATGGATCTGGTTGCTTCGAAACCCAAGGTGCAACCCCAGAACAAGGTGCAAAAAAAAAAAAAAAAAAAAAAAAAACAGGTGCGCTTGTAAATTAAAGAACAAACTATATTGTGGCAAGACAGCAATACACAATCTGGGGCCAAAAGCAAGAATATAGGAATACCAAAGTCCAAGCCAGGGTTGAGTTCACAGATAAAGCCAAATCAGCAACATATTGGAGAATCAGGAAAGTAAGCTGAAACTAGGAAATTAACAGAAAACAGGAGGTCCTGAAAACACAGGGCCAAAATACAAAGTAATCACAGCCATCTGACAAGCCTCAATGCCAGGTTTAAATACCTCAGCTCAGGATTGGGCAATGAGACAGCGCTCTGGCTCTGCTTCTCAGATATGATTGGCTGAGCAGACCCAGTCAGAGTTTGACTGGTAGGCATGGCTGTGAACAGTGCTGCAAGGGAACGATGGATGCAAATAAAGGCAGGAACGCATTGAGATTCCTAACAAGCTGGTTTGTTTAAGACTACTTCAAGGTATTGCTTGCTTCTGTCTTTGATACTTTGTTAAATAGATGTAATTTTATAAGTTTACATATTGACTACATTACATTTCCCTTAGGAAGCTTTACTTTCTTTTCAAGATCTGCTTTCTCTGAAATGTTAGCTTGTGGAGGTGCAAGTTCAGAGCTCAGTATTTTCTGTGAAGCTAATCTCTGTCCCTTCTCTCTTGCTATAGCCTGTGCACATGTCTCCTCTCTCATCCCTAGCAGGGAAAACAGACATGGCACTTTTTTTTTTTTTTTTTTAACAGGGCCATCTGCAAAGATGGTGACTGACTACTGTGATTCAGCGCATAAAGCCAGAAAGTGGCCATGTGAAGATATCTTAGGCCCCATGCACTCGACTGACTGTGTATCCGATGTGGGGCTGAATCTGCAAAAAAATGCAGTCAGATGACACTCAGAATGCACTTGAATGGATCACGGAGTGTTATCCAAGTGTATGGGGGCTTCCAATCCGTGCCGTTCCAATGAAAGAGCAGAATAGGACCTAGGTTATATAAAGATTCATGGGCACAGACACATTTTCACTTTTGTCTAGTTACTTTGGGATAAGTCTTTAATATTTATAGTATAAATAGCACATAACATATGGGACTTATGTGCCTCTAGGTTTTTGTATCTTTTCTTCTTGTCCAGGCCTTCCATTGTGTCTAGGCACGTTTCGTCGGTTCAGGCAGCACCTGCTGTATTCAGCCCTTCTCCCCATAGACAAGAGCAGACATGCTAGAAGTATAACAGCTGAGCTCAGCATACCTATTGGGCCTTCAGTCCTCATATACACAGCGTCCACACTCCCACACAGTGAGATGTCATATAACCTCCTTAGGTACTTGAGAAATCAGTATACCGCCAAGTGTCTTCCAGATCTTACATTATTTTGTGCTAAGTCATTTGCAACAGTTTTTCCTTTTCCTTTTCTTCAGTCTTCCTGAAATAATAACTCAAACATATTCACCAGTAAAAGTCCTGCTGGGAAAGGAGGTGACTACCCTATCCTGATATACAGCATGCCTATGTAGACGTGCCGTTCTAGAGTCTAGGAAAGTGGTGTCCATTCATTCGCTTACAGCAGTTCCACACTGCCAAATCTAAGGGGAAAACTTGGTCCGTGTATTACAGAATAACTGGCCCAAACTCAGGTCACCTGAACTAAACTTAGCATGTCAGTTCAACTCAACTGGTAAAACTAGTTAATACACAAATCACAAAGTTTTCTACACAAATTTCAGCCGTGTAAAACAGCCCTAAGGGAGCTGTAATGTCAACCACAGAACCAACATGGTGGATAGAACTAATGCCTGTGGGGTCCGAAGGGTAAATCCAACCAAGGCTTGGCAGAATTTGTCCATATTCTCACGGTTACCTTTAGGTTTTCTCACACACTTGGAAAAGAAATATATGTTAATTCTGAATTTAGATTGCCAGTGGGGACAAATGATGTGAATGTGGATTGTTCAAGTGTTAAAGGGTTTTCCAGGACTTATGATATTGAGTGTTGTCCTCTTCACTACTTGCCAAGCACAGCGCCTTACATTGTATTGTGGCATTGCAGCTCACTCTTTCCCTTGGATGGGATTGAGCTGTGGGATGGCTGTGTGTCCAATGGACGTGATGTCATTGATATTGAGCTCCACTTCCTCTTCTCAGGCAATAGGCGCAGTAACTCCCTTTTAATGCTGTTTAAAGGACTTTGCTAATTTCAATACTATTAACATCATATATTTGACCAATGGGACAGACACTGGTCCTTAGAACTAGAATGTACAGATTCCTGTTTCCAGTGAAGTGGCTGAGCATACTACAGACGTCAATAAAAAAAAAAAAGACCAGAACACACTTGTTCTCAACTCACCAGATTTTGTCTTCAATCGGCCAAGTGTGCATGTTCACTGTTATGGATTACATTGGAAAACAACTCAATCTCAAATTCGGAGCTCCCCAAAAGGCAGTGGTTAGGAGAAAGTGGGTTGGGCATGTTGGCATTCTTTTGTTTTCAAGGGATATAAACTGGTGCCAAAGGTGTTAGGCAGAGGCTTACATCCTGCTCTACTGAGAACACATACAAGATCTGAGCATGCATGTAGATGGGGAGTGAAGTGGAATAACTGTTGGACAAATGTGCATTCAGTAAAGTATAAATGTTGTTCAGCTTAATAGATGGTGACTGTGTATTCTACATGTAACTACATGTTATATATACAATATTAACATTGCACTTGGTATCAGTAATTGTCCTCCACTACAAGTCAGCATGTGTGGCTTCACTGATGATTATTGATGACCTGTCACCAGGTGTGAAAAGCCCAATGATAGCCATCACCCGATAGGTGCCATCACCCGATGGGTGCCATCACCCTGAGCATTTGGTGGCTTTGTTTTTCTATTCAGCCACTCCAAAGATATAGGCCCTGTTAATGTTTGATATAATTTGTCTATTAACCAAGTGGAAGGTCATACTTTGGTTACTCTGGGATGGGGTCTCTGTGTGGTGGTCAGTGTTCCCACCCACTTGGCTAATTTACTCAAACATTAAAAGGGTTTATATCTCTGGAATGGCTGAACAGATTTGGATAAACAGCAAAATGCTCAGGTGATCAGATGTATTGGACTTTTCAGACCTGGCGGTCTTTAATGTTAAGGTCCCACATAGCGGGCCGCAGCAAAAAGGCGCTGCCAGAAAGTGTCGGAAACGCATTGTGGTTTCTCCCGCATCGCTTTTCATATAGTCCGCATAGTTTTCCTCTGGACTTTCTGCTTCAATGATACCTATAGGGAAACTGCTGGTATATTGACATGCTGCGATTTCCAAAAACTGTTTTGGAAATCACATCTCCACTCCGTATACTTTTCTGTAATGTGTGGATGGGATTCGCTAGACTGTAAAACGCCGCAGTTTTTGCCAAGGTGTTTCCACGACATGTGGGGCCCCGTCCTGAAGGAGTTGTCAAGACCTGCATTTTTTTTTTTTTTTTATCCAAAAGTCACATCTGTCCAAGCGTTGTATCTGCTAGTGCAGCTCAGCTCTACTCACTTACATAGGAATGGGCTGCAGCACATAAACCGACATGGTGCAGATCCTGTTTTTAACCCTGGCAAATACTGGACTCACATGTCATCTATGGGGCCAGCACAGAAGAAGCTATTTAGGGACAGCTTGACTGCATTGCCCTGCCCTATTCCCTCTCCCTTGTTAGAACTGATTAATAATATAAAGTCAGCATCATTCCTTACTCCTGGGAAGCTGCCTTGAAGACACACATCAGAAACATATTAGTAAAAGCCCCCCACCGACGCATCCAGCGGGGCTTCTTAGCCGTGCTTTCAAAGTCATTTTGTAACCGAGTAGCCTTGTCTATTTTCATAACCCTTACAAGCCCTGGGTTTTTTTGTTTTTTTTTTACTTCCATTTCTGGGAAAAAGGCAGGACGTTACATTTTTGAGATCTCTGGATTGTTCACCTTTTTTTCCCCTGTAACGTACAGAATTGCGCACACGGTGTCCGAAGGAGTTAAGAACGGGATGAACGTCCATGTTTAAATTCAGCTCACTGGTGAAGGGGCTGCAGACTATGAGCTTTTGTTACTGGTAGGCTTCTCACCGCTGGAAGGGTTTACATGCACTTTTCATGCAGCTTGTTTAAAATCCGCACACGTCGCCTTTTTGTTGCTTCGGAGACTTTTGATGAGCAGGAGCAGCGATTGTACGCCGCTCAAAACGCCAATGACAGTTCGGAATACGTTGTCACTAGCAAAGAACAGTATATAAATTTTTTTTTTTTTTTTTTTTTTTTTTTTTTGGCATGAGTATTCATACATAGAGTTCAAGGTCTGTTTTAATTCAATGGTATAGTGGGGCCTTCGGATAAAAATACCATGTTCTATACAAATACGGTTACGTGATTTTAGTTTAAAGATGTACTAACCTCTGGCTGCAGCTTATGTCTAGAAATGGTTTTCTGCCGTTTTTTTGTATACGCTTTGTTTTTTAGTGTGTATGTATAAATATATATTATAATATAGTACTTGAACTTTTTAAAAGCATCAGCTGAGAAGAGGGGAGGGAAAAATGGATTCTTATTTAACACTCTCCTCTCAGTTGTCCATTTTGCTCATAGAGGAAGAGTCCTAATGTATGCAGAGATCTTATTGCGGGAAGGGTCAGAATATCTGTGCTCTGTCATTGAGCAAATTTTTTTAGTTTGGTGTTTTTAAAAGGAACCTGTTGCATAGAACAGGAAAAGCTAAGCAAATTGATATATGGGGGGGGGGGGGAATTTATCAACCTCTCTACGCCAGTTCCCTCTACAACAGTGTCACATTTTGTGCAAGGCTTTCATGCACCAAACATGCACTACAACCCTCCTTTTGTGCCTCGCTCACCACATTGTGTGAATGTGAGGGGATCGGGGGTGGTCCAGGGTGGGGACGCCTCGGCCGATATATTCATTAGAACTCATGCCAGTTTTCTGGCGTTAGCCATAATGGAAATCTATACCAGCTCCTAACTGGTATAGATCTCCATTCTGGCACTGGGATGTGCAGAGCCTCTTCATAAATCACTTGTTCCCTACACCAGCTGGGACCCTTATTAAGACTGGCATGCGAAACACCAGGGTTAATAAATCTGCCCCATAGTTCTATGGGAAAAGATTTAGTGTAAGGCTATGTTCACATTGATGTGGAATGCTCTGCTAGGAGCATCATCACAGAATCTGGTAGAAATTGATGGGAGAAAATGTCCTGCATGCAACGTCCAACAGAATGACTGATGCCGGAACAGAAGTCCAATGGACTCCGTAATAGACACAGGGATCTTCTGGGCTTCATTGGTGTCCATCATTCTGAACATGTGGTGCTGCTTTTGTTCTGCTCCTATAACATCGTAGAACAGTAGACAGCACAGACGTGAAAGGAGCCATTGCTCTTTTGCAAATCTCTTTATTATGGCCCATTAGAAAGGTACGTAATATAAATTGTAGTGAATGTTATCTTCTCACTGGGGACTGTATTTGAGATTTCCATTTCCTTTTGGGCCTTAGCTGTGTCATGTGACCAGCAATAAGACACAACTGACTCAGTGGTGAAGCATTTATCAAGCCACTTGCAACTATTTTCTTCTAATTTTGGACAACTGCACTCCGGTATATGGTCAGCGTTTAAAAAATAAATAAAAAAAATCCTACAGCTGTGGAATCACACTTCCTTGAGGATAATTTTCAACTTTATTACACATTTTGTCCCTTAATTAAATTACCATAGGCACATGGAAATAGACCCTGTACAAAAGGTGCACACAGCTAAAAAGGGGAAAGACACAATTAATATATCTCACCCCCCCCCCCCAGTGTCTTGTGAGTCTCATAGGAATGGATAGAAAACTGGTCTTCCTGCTCCTGTCCACACATGAGACCTCATCTGGAGAGTCGGGCTGGGCTGACATCTGTGTCAGACTGTTGCAGAGACTGCTGAAAATCTAAATTTTTTTTTTTTTTTTTTTTTTTTTTTTTTTTTTTTGTTTCAAAATGGTAGACCCCATTAGTCAATAGGGTCTGCCGGTCTCTGTGTGTAACCGCTGTTGTAGCAGTCTGATTCGCCATTGTTCGGGTCCCCGATGGAGAACTGGAGAGCCCAACGCTAGTGTGAACATAGACTGTTGGTCACATGACATACTCCTATTATTCTGTATTATAGTGCCAGAATCTAAACCCACTGGAGTCATCTAGTACCCTGGTGGGTCATCCCAACCATGGAGAGGGCTACCCAATAGCAACATATGCTGGTACTACAGGCTATAGTAGTTGCCATACTAGTAATAGCACTTAGTGAGACTTGAAGGTCAAGGAAGACTTTCCTACAGTGATATTCAACTAGATACAGTAGGCAACTAAAATTTGATAAGGAAACCAATGGTTAATATTGAGTGGTCCCACCAGATCATTGGTACATCATTTTGAAGCATCATATCATATATGCATTTATAGTGGATTACATGTGTATCAAAAATGGCAAACTTTCTTCTAACCATATCTATTGCATTTAGATGTTTCACTGCTAAGATTGCACTAAAGTGAGACTTAACTAGTTTCCATGTAAACATATCCATTATAAGAAATGTATAATGAAAGGAAATCAAAGAAACAAAACATCATATTATATTACATCTTATCAAGGCCGCTAAAAAGCATTTTCCTAGACATGACACTTATGGTTATGTAGAGATAATGGGATATTCATTTTTTCTATAGATAGCGGTATAACCTCTTTATGTACTGTTTGCTTCACAATAACGTAAAGTCATTCTATCTATAATATTAAAGGGAGTCTGTCAAATCCAAAATGCCTCCTAATCCAATAGTATAGGGGCTTTAATAGGAGCAGAAACTTACCTCTGTGGCCACAAACTGATAAAACATTGCCTAGATTATCATTTTATGACTATGCAGATAAGCCTGCAAGTGCACCAGGGGCAGATCTGACTTGTCAAATTGACCCACAGACAGCTGCAAATACTTTAGTTATCCTCTGAAATCTCAGCCCAACACCCCATAGAGCTGAATGGCCCCTACGTCACAGCTATCTATTGGCAAATTTCCCAAATCAAGCCCCGCCCCTGTTGCACTTGACAGCTGATTTGTTTGTCTATGTAAGATCTCTGCATGGCTAAATCAGTTTGTGGCCACACAGGTATGTTTCTACTCCTATTAAAGGCCACTACATGGCACGATTAGGTTTTGGGAGGTATTTTGGACCTACAGACTCCCTTTATAATATCACTGCAATAGACTAGAATGCAAGGTTATGGAAGAGATTGGAAAAATGTGGAGTTTACGATAGTCTAAGGAGAAAAAAAAGTGAGCAATTTTTTTGAGGACAGAGTTTAATCCTGTTCTTTAGAAAATCCATTCGAGCAGATATCAATGAATCTTAATGGCCTCCATTGGTCTGCCTTTAGGCTTTCAGGATTTTGTGATGGGGAAAAAATAACACTGGAAACTACGCCATTCATCCTGCCTAAAATACAACAAACTAAATGATATGATGTGAAATGCCAAAATTGACTGTCCAGAGATTTTTAAGCCTCTTGTGACATCCCTTTCAATATAACTTACTATTACAAAAAATAGACGAAGTAAGAATTTTTTAATAGGAAGATATCACAAATGGGATTTTCCAACAGATTTTCCCCCCCCCCCCCAAAAAAAAAATAAATCTAGAAATCCTAAGAGAAACAGATACATCTAAAAAGGTTTCAGGACCAGAACTTCACTTGTTTACCCCCCCAAGCTTGATACTTATAGTGGCTATGCACAGTATTGCTATATTGTCCCATTTACTTGGAGAGCAGTCTAAATAATATCTAGAAGTGTAGAAGACTGTTTATGACTTGAGTCTGACTGGCTTTTAGAAAATTGATTTTCCCTTTTTTTTTTTTTTTTTTTTTTTTTTTTTTGAAAATTGTGAAATTTGAAGACACTGTATTGAATCTGCAAATCAATTTTCTTACCTCAACTTGGGAGAGTCTTTTATGGTCCCTTGCTCTTCATATTCCATTGAGATTCTAATTTTCCTTTTATTTTTGACTCACAGACAATACATGGCAGATGTATAATAGATTGTCAGATATAAAATTGTTCAAAAACATAACCTTACTCTTACGAATCGCCAAATTGTTTTGTGGGTGTTACTTGAATAAATTCCTTGACAATCCTTTCAAGGACATGCTTGAGATGTTTCTCTTTGCACCATAACGCAGATACTGTAATTCTTTCTTGAAAAATGGTCATGACTAATATAGTGCTCCAGTATCATTCAGTGACACAGCTGCTGGTGATGGTCACAACTTGACGCACTTTGTACATGCTACTGAGCATTTTTCCTCTTGAAATCTCAATCTGGCAGTGTTAGCTATCCTGTACAGACTCTCTGAAATACCACATCATTTTAGAGTCAAACTTAGATAATTTGTATGGTTAGGGGAGCATAAAACTGTCAATTTCCCTTTTAAAACCAGTAACAAACTTTACTTGCAGTACCACTCCTAACCACATGGTTTGCTGCTAAGAGGAAAGGTCTAAAATGGGCTGGCAGCTCTACAGCTCCACCCAGTGACAGATTTTGTGCTGTAACGTAATTTCCTTAGAGGGTCTTTCACCACCTACACTAACACAAGCTTTGGGCATCCCTCCCCAGATTCCAGCCCAGTTGGAGTCTTTGCACTGATTGCTTTGAAACGATGGAAGCAACAGCAGTTTAGTTTTGGTGCTTGATATCCTAACACTGCCTCTTGTTGGAAATCGTAGTCACGCCCCTTTGTCTGCTCCTGCCTGACAACACCCGCTTGACATTAGGCAGTCTAGTTTAGTATATCAAGCACTGTAAAGAACAGATGGTAGGAGCTAGAGGAAAAATTTCCACTGCGCCGGAATCAGTGAAGTGGCACCTATTAAAGGAGGCAAAGAACTGGAGTCGTTGGAGGTGGTGAAAGGTCCTCTTTAATTAGAATAAGATGACAGTTCCCCTGCAGTTACGAGGAGGATGTGAGAACTGAAGTGGGTATGGGCTGGCCAGACACGGCAATAAAGGCCGTAAAAATGAGTTCTACCCATTACGAAGAATGTATGCAACTGATATCCATGTGTTAAATGTAAAATATTCCTAAATTGCATTGAAATTTTGTGAATCCAAGCCCCTTGGTGCCGTTTCTCTGCACTTTATGGTTTTGAAAGGCTTGACTTAGTTGTCAAGGGTACTTAAAATCTTAATGAAGAAAACAGGATGAGAGCAGATGCCCAGTGCCAGTTCACTTACAATGAAGAGCATGGGTTCCAAGTTCTTTATAAAAAGGGACAGGAATATAATACCAGGTTCTGTGAAAGATCAGACCTGCCTAGACCAGTGCCAGATTCCACATAAACCAGGAAATGGGGCACACAGAGGGGATAGAAAACCAGTTTCCAGACCTTGACATTTGGGTCTCATTGTGGTTTACATTTATGAATTAGGAGTGTTTATCATTGATGCCCAAATTTTGAGCCAGCAAGGTCACCCATAGGCAAGACCAAAACTAAGGGAACTCCTAGGTCTTGTCTTTGACCTAATGAGATCCCCACTTGTTTGTCTGGAACACTTTGTATTTAGGGGCAGGAAGTGTTGGTCATAGTTATGATGCACAGGCTATGGCATTAAGTGTTCTGATGTGAGTATAGGGCAGAATACTGAGATGTGGTGCTACTTTTCCAACTATGCATAATCATTCAGATTATGGCAATGGAAAAAAAATCAAGTGCTCACAAGTTCACATACAGAAATAACATGGTGGCATGTCTGACCAGTGGAAATTACATTGGCAAGCGTTAAAGCGAACACAAATGCACTTCCACTTTCTACAGTTCTGCTTTGTGGTCCAAAATATTGGAGCTTCCTTTAAAGGGGATATACAGTGAGGGGAAAAAAAAGTATTTAGTCAGCCACCAATTGTGCAAGTTCTCCCACTTAAAAAGATGAGAGGCCTGTAATTGTCATCATAGGTAGACCTCAACTATGAGAGACAAAATGAGAAAACAAATCCAGAAAATCACATTGTCTGATTTTTTTAAAGAATTTATTTGCAAGTTATGGTGGAAAATAAGTATTTGGTCAATAACAAAAGTTCATCTCAATACTTTTATATATCCTTTGTTGGCAATGACAGAGGTCAAACGTTTTCTGTAAGTCTTCACAAGGTTGGCACACACTGTTGCTGGTATGTTGGCCCATTCCTCCATGCAGATCTCCTCTAGAGCAGGGATGTTTTGGGGCTGTCGCTGGGCAACACGGACTTTCAACTCCCTCCAAAGGTTTTCTATGGGGTTGAGATCTGGAGACTGGCTAGGCCACTCCAGGACCTTGAAATGCTTCTTACGAAGCCGCTCCTTCTTTGCCCTGGCGGTGTGCTTGGGATCATTGTCATGCTGAAAGACCCAGCCATGTTTCATCTTCAATGCCCTTGCTGATGGAATGAGGTTTGCACTCAAAATCTCACGATACGTGGCCCTATTCATTCTTTCATGTACACGGATCAGTCATCCTGGTCCCTTTGCAGAGAAACAGCCCCAAAGCATGATGTTGCCCCCCCCCATGCTTCACAGTAGGTATGGTGTTCTTTGGATGCAACTCAGCATTCACTCTCCTCCAAACACGACGAGTTGTGTTTCTACCAAACAGTTCTACTTTTGTTTCATCTGACCATATGACATTCTCCCAATACTCTTCTGGAACATCCAAATGCTCTCTAGCAAACTTCAGATGGGCCTGGATATGTACTGGCTTAAGCAGGGGGACACGTCTGGCACTGCAGGATCTGAGTCCCTGGCGGCGTAGTGTGTTACTGACGGTAGCCTTTGTTACGTTAGTCCCAGCTTTCTGCAGGTCATTCACTAGGTTCCCCCGTGTGGTTCTGGGATTTTTGCTCACCGTTCTTGTGATCATTTTGACCCCATGGGGTGAGATCTTGCGTGGAGCCCCTGATGGAGGGAGATTATCAGTGGTCTTGTATGTCTTCCATTTTATAATTATTGCTCCCACAGGTGATTTTCTTCACACCAAGCTGCTTGCCTATTGCAGATTCAGTCTTCCCAGCCTGGTGCAGGTCTACAATTTTGTTTCTGGTGTCCTTCCACAGCTCTTTGGTCTTCACCATAGTGGAGTTTGGAGTGTGACTGTTTGACATTATCAGTATAAAAGACACCTGTCCACAACCTCAAACAGGAGCCATTACTACAGGTAATAAGTGGAGGACAGAGGAGCCTCTTAAAGAAGAAGTTACAGGTCTGTGAGCCAGAAATCTTGTTTGTAGGTGACCAAATACTTATATTCCACCATAATCTGCAAATAAATTCTTTAAAAATCAGACACTGTGATTTTCTGGATTTTGTTTTCTCATTTTGTCTCTCATAGTTGAGGTCTACCTATGATGACAATTACAGTCCGGCCTCATCTTTTTAAGTGGGAGGACTTGCACAATTGGTGGCTGACGACTAAATACTTTTTTTTTTTTTTTTTTTTTTCCCCCCCCCCCCCCAAATGTACACACTTGTTTTGACTACTGTTGCTCCCAACTCTCCAATACTCACGCATTCTCAGCCAAGAGTGTGTGCGTGTGTGTTTTCAATGGCAAGACACCTCTGCCAGAGACTTTTTGGTATCAACTTACCTCCCTGGAAGAACTTGCCCAATTCTTCCTTCCCTCAACATCATCTGTTGACGTAGGTTTTCTATTTCAGCCTGGTATCCTGGCGCTTCGACTCTTCATTACATCACCAACCCTGCTCTACTGCGAGTACATGCAGCAGGAGTAAGCAGAGTCAGGCATGTTGAAGAGTCATAGCGTCAGGAGGCCACCCTATGAAAAGCTGGAAATCGTTGTGATGAGGCAGTGGTATCTATATTAAGTTTTTCCTTCCCAGGTCTCAAAAATATGTATTGAATTTGTATCAAGAGCAAGTGATTTCCTTAAGGAAATTCATGGAGAGGTAAGGATGGACATTTCAGTACGATAATACATCTACAATAGTGTTGTGCACATATGTTCAGCATTGCTTTTACTCAAACTTGGTTTAGAAGTTTTCAACTGATTATGAAACCAATTACATAGTAAAATATTGCAACCCTTGAAAGACTGCAATTCACATGACAACCACTGGGTGCCTGTAAATACACACACACACACACACACACACACACACACACACACACACCGATAGATATCAAGGCACAATATCATAAAATGTTGTTTAGAAAAGCTGACCATCTTATGAAACACATCTGGACACGTCTTGCCAGAGGAATGGTAGGGAAGGATACATCTGTTTAAGCAGAAGAGTTCTTTACTTTTATGACCTTACGAAGGACAATTAGTAACAGGTTACAGGGCTTCGCTTTACGTTAAGTGTGATTCCTTAAAGGGGTATACTGATACTGATGACCTACCTTAGCAGATCATTAGGGATCCTGTGTGATGATCCTATTTCAAGAGACTGCTGTGCTCACAAGCACTGCAGCCTCCTCCTTGTGCAGATGACATCATGTTCATCAGTCACATGATGCAGCAGGAGATCAGTTCTATTCAAGTGAATGAAGCTGAGCTGCAATACCAAGCACACTCTATGCAGTGCACACAATCACATATTCATATCCTAGCCTAAGGATATTTCATAAATATATAAACCCCCTAAACAATGAATCTCATCTTATAAATGACAGTTGTCATTCTTCTAAGGTCTTATAAGTTGTCCCTCCTCCCCTCTCCTTTTATTTTAGTAACGTTAGATGTTACATGCCTGTAATAAGATTAACCAGTCTAATTCATTTCACTTCATGTAATCACATCAGTACAATGGATCTAACACAGGAAATATAGGAGCATAGTGTTTGCAGTGGTCGGATGTGTACATAAGTAGAAGGAATAATATTCAGCACAATAGTTCTTTTAATTCACGGGAACAGATATTTCATTGTATTAGTCTTCTGGTGAAAGATACAACATGGCGGCCTTATTGCCTCTGTTAGCTTTTCATTATGGTTCTTTGTAAATAGTTAATGAATTGGACTCACTACTGCCCACCAGAATGTAGAGGATAAAGGGAGTTGCACATGGTTGGTTTTAATGGTTCACTGGTAGTGTTGAGCAAACCTTTCAAAGTTTGGGTTCGATGAGTTCGGCCGAACTTTGCCCAAAACTTCGGGTACCCGAACTTAAGGTCTGTGCCGAACATTGTGTCTTCAGGTACCCACAAGCTGGAGTCTGGAAAATTTTAAGAATTATCCAGTCTTTGGTAGTCCAATACTAAATTCTCTTATAGCATGTTAACTAAAGTATCTGGAGCGTAGTAGAGTTTAATCATAATAATAATAATAAGTCCTTTAATAGTCCCACAATGGGGGATTTAATCATATCTACAGACCAGACTCATCCATGTTGATCTCCCCCCTGCTGTATATTCTGTTATCTAGTAACCAATGGGTGACTACACTGAATTTTCATTCTTTAGTGAGTGAGCATTATTCTGCATGTATGTACAAAGGAAATGAAGTTTAAAAATATATATTTGATTTTTTTTTTTTTTTTTTTTTTTAATTTTATTGAAATAACTAATCCTTTTAACCACTGTGTTTTATGGTTTTGGATGTTGGCACCAGTCCCCTTATCTATCCTTTCTATCACATCCATCTCATTGCAGTAGCGCCCATTCTTATCTGTTTAGATGAGATCTTGATGGCATCTGATAATCTTTTAAAATAAGCTATAACAATGATTTTTGCAGTTCTGGTTTTGAAACGTGTACTATTGTAGGGAAGTGTTCTAAAAACATCTATACAATGTGATATATAGGTTTATATGATAGAGAGAGAAGCTGAGCTCTGTGATGTATAGGATAAAGGAGAAAAGCTGAGCCAGGACTACATTGAGCAGAAGGTAGAAGTAGAAGAGCTTCCTATATATTTCCCATTCCTTTTGTAGACATTCTTGGCTTTGGCTAAAAAAAAAGCAACAAGATCTGCAACAAAGCTGCGTTTCTGCAACTTGGGGCCTCAGCCTTAAACTGCCTGTCACTAGGTGCTTCCCTTCTCTCTAATTTGCTGTTCTCTGCCTGTTACTAGGAAAGATCTGTCTTAGAAATCAGCAAACTCATAAGCGAGCACCGGAAGGGGATGGGGAGAGACAGATTTATTCAGACACCTGCTGTGTGCTCTCTGCCTGTACGCTGCTCAGAAGAGTCTGCAGCTTCACACAGCTTACATTGAGGACAGTCTATGTATGACTAGCTGCTTGTGTAAATGTGGACTTTATGCATAATGTGCTGCAGTCATAATGGGGCAATAGAAGTTGTCCTCCTTCACAGGATTTATACCCTGGACGACAACATCTGCAAGGGGTTTGTATGTTCTCCCTGTGTTTGTGTGGGTTTCCTCCAGGTACTCCGGTTTCCTCCCATACTCCAAAGACATACTGATAGGGAATGTAGATTGTGAGCCCTATATGGGACAGTGACTGTCAATGGCTGTAAAGCGGTGTGGAATATGATAGCACTATATAAGTAAGCATAATAATGGGTCTCTTAGCAGCATAAAAATTAATAGGACACCATATGTGAAGGCTTATACAGCCAGAGCATTTTCGATTTTTCATGAAAAGTTGAAATGTTAGGTATCCTCTAAAACTAATGCAAAGTGAGTATGAAGATACTTGACTTATAAGGCTCTGTTCACATTTCTATTTTTTTTTTTTTTTCTGTTCAGTCAGCAAAAAGGCAAAAATAGTGCTATGTCTCTACATTCGGTTTCTGGACTGGTGCCTACAATTATGAGGGGAAAAGTGGTGCAGAAGATCCATTATGATGGCACGTCTAGTAGAAATCTGAACAAAGCCTTATGTAGTTGTAAATTGGTACAGTGTTAAATGGAATGTATCAGAAAATCAAGTTTTTGTGTTACATATATTTTTAAAAGCTTTTTTTTTTTTTCCCATGATGCCATTACTATATTTTAAAAGCAATGCTTAAAAATAGTTTAGTTTAGAGGTCACTCTTCAGCTGTCCTCTCCTGAGGCAGTATTACAATAAAGGTATCTATACATAGCACAGGATTCACTATTAACAATAGGTGATGTTCACCTCCTCCCCCTCTCTGCACAGGTCACAGAGCATGCCCACAACACTCTCCCATGAAAAGTCAATGGATCCTCTCCAAACTTCCTATGGTTCATTGGCTACTATAAAGCGGATCTCTAAATTTTTTTTACTGCAGCTCAGTCAAGATGGCTGCCTCGTGATCATGTACAGAAAATAGAATAAAAAATGTAAAATCAAAAAATAGAGATTTATTAGTATCTGGTTTTAATTAGTAAAAAATATCTAGGTGTTCAATCCCTTAAAGTGGATTTACTGCGCACATTATATTCTATGTCTGGTAAAACACTACAGGGGATATCACTTAGTTTGCCCGCGCCGTTTCCTTTGTAGGTCACAGCATCTCTGTTTATTTCCAGATTCTGAAGTAGAATCCTCTCTTACTTAGTTAAAATTCCAAGAACATGTAATCCTTCTTAAAACTGCCTGTGGAAGGAACATCTGAGAGTTGAGAATAGGCCAGTAATTCTAATCCTATATCTCAAAAAGCATTCTTCCTCTTGATTCTGTGTAGGAAGCCAGCGATGGACTGATAAAAGTTCTATAAATGCCTCTTCTGAAGACAATTATGTTTATCAAGAAAGCTGAAAGATATTTGTCTCCAGATCTAGAATATCAGTAATCTGTATCAGTGATGCTCCATACCGTTCGTTGCCCCAAATTAACTCCGACTTAACTTTTATTTTCAGATCAAAATAATTGGAAAAACATCTAGGACGCTTTGAGTTCACCTTCCAGAATATTTCGTGAGGAACTTTCCACCATTTCCGGGTTCTATAGAAAAAATCTTCAGAAGATACCAGACACTAAGATGAGGTATAGTAAGATTTATGGAAATTAGTTTTTGGTTTGTTAGACTATTCAGCATCCATATCTTGTCTCCAACACCCGATTCTTCTAAGGTAGAACCCTCTGGTAGTCTAAGTCTTTCAGTAGCTTGGTGGGGTGTTTGGGTGTTGCCAACATAATATGCGTGCCAAATATACGGTTCTGTTTGTGTTCTTGCTACCATTCAGTGGGTAGCAAGAATAGCACAGCATGCAGCTTTTTTTTTTTTTTTTTTTTTATTTGAGCCCACTGCGGTTTCGTCAAGTTTTAGTCATCTACAAGTACTCTATAAACATTTACAATAAATGCATAATCTATAGGTAGAATACCTGGTGCACAATTTTACTTTTTTGTTTGTTCCAGCTCCTCTTATTCATGAAAAATGGCCACCAGGTCCTCATACTATTCTATGTACACTGGGGCTTATTTTCAAACCGCATTGGACACTTTAAGACAGTTTAAGACTCTCGTCTAACTTTACTTTGTCCAACTGTGTTTTGCTAGCCTGAGACGCTCCCTCCTGCTCTTCAGGGCCACCCAAAAGGTGGCTAGAGTGTCTCAGACTACTAAAGCACAGCATGTATATAGTTGTCAGATTCTGCACTATGAAATTGATGGACCAATCGAGACTGGAGGGGAATATCTCAGACTTGTAAAGCACAGTACTTAGAGGAGTCTAAAAAAAAAAAAAAAACTGGTGGCCATTTTACAGAAATGAAGAGGGGATTGGGAATAGAAGAAACCACACCAAAGAAGCATACCGGGTATTTTAATGTATTATGCATTTATTGTGAATTTTTTTTTTAATATGAACTAGATGTTCACACTAAATCTTGATGGAACCATTTATAAGTCAGGGGCATCCTTCAGTCTCTATTTGGCACCTTTAAGGCAGTATTTATTCATCCCATCAAAAGTGGGATCTGTCGGTGACCATTTGAATCCATTATATGACAAATCTGTTGCTTAATAGACTTATTCCCTTGGCATAGATCCATCATGTACTTATTGTGATTGGTTAACGGTTTACCTATATTTAACCTATTCATCAGGAAGTTTTGCAAATACTAAAGATAATTTTGCCCTACCAAGTAACTCCATAAATGATGCCATAAGAACTTGGAGGCTCAGCAAGTGCTCCAAAGTTTACCAGTTCACCTTTCCCTATGCCCACCACTTGCTTTGACAGTCCTGATTGAGAACCTCTGCGGTTCTCAATCAGGACTAAGGGAATGGGAGGCCCAGGAGACCCGGGGCACACGCCAGGCGTTGGGATACTTACAGCCCCATTTACATACAGATCCAATAAAAAAAAGCATTCCAATCAATTTTCACAGTAAAGTTGGCCATTTATTTTTCTCAATCCATACTTAACCCACCAGCCTCCTACTGTATCAAGTTTCTTGTGAATTGATAGGAACCCACAAACTGTCATCCGAAATTGCAAATATATATACCACAAGTCAAGGCTAGCTGGCCAACAGTGGAGGATTTTTAGGCTGCTTTGCTGATAAAAGGACAAAAAAAAATCGAGGCGGATACATATATACACAAAAAGGAGCGCCTCTCAATGGAAGCTTTATTTTAATAAGCATCCCCCTGATGGGGATTTGCTGGTTGCCTGGGCATCTTCACCGTTGGTTGGGTTTATTTAAAGAGCTTTTCTTGTCACCTTTGAACTCAAACGATTTCTCCAGATGTACAAAAGGGAACAATGTAGAAAATCTTGCTGCTTCAGCAGAACAGGATCCAGCTGGAAGAGGAACTAGATCTGCAAGTCATTGGTTACAGCTGTGTTTCGATTTATGTGTTGGTTGAAAAAATAAATTAGCAGATTAAATGGCCAGAAAGAGGAGTCTTTGTTTGACTGTAGTACGAGGCTTTTAAGTGTTTAGTATGTTTTTGGTTTTTTTTTTTTTTAGACATTGCCTGCAAGTTTCATGAGAATTTTTGTTCTGAAGGAGCCCCTATATATATATATATATATATATATATATATATATATATATATATATATATATATATATATATATATATATATATTATTTTTTTTTCTCCCAAGATGTAATTAAACTAGGGGGCTTCCCATGCTATGAATGCAGGGGGAACTACAGGACGGTGGTTTAATTATGAGGCATGAATTATTCCAGGTCATTGTCGAAAATGTGGCACAGCTGATGAAATAGGCTGGTGCAGCCGGGAACTATTTCCAGCCATGGGGTGGGAGAGACGCACGTTCCTCTTACACTGAAGAGATCATTAGCGTTGAGCAGTGGCATTGTGTTATGTTACATTTTGTGTACACATATGGATTCGGCAGAGGTACATTTCTCGAATAGATCTCAGCACTACAGTACGTGCACCATGTATTCTTTCCCGTTCTGAAGATGCCCCCACTTCCCAATAGAGGTCTCAGGTGGGGGCTAGCTCATTATTTCAGTCACTGGTGTGCGCTGACAGGTGCAAAAAACAGCTGCTACATCTGTTTTTGATTTAAATGGTTGCTCAACAAAAGTGGCTGCGCTCCCAGAGATCCGGGATACGATTCTCGTCTGCACGGTAAAAAAAGATACACTTGTGTTTGGTGTGCTTCTTTGAGCCTTTGTGAATAATATATGTTTGGGAGGTAATTCTTTTATATACCGTTGTGCTGGTTTGAATCCATTGGTCTGCCTACGCGAGCTAAAAACTAAGCTGGGCCATAGTCATTTCTTTTATAGTTAAAGGGGTATTGCCATGAACATAATCAGATCTATATTTGTAGGTAATTAAGTTAAACATTTTTGCAACTATAAGTAGATTTTTAGATTTTCTCTGTTAGTGGCGACATCTGTTGTCTTGATCGGTTGCCAATGGATACGACCACAAATACTGAAACTTTCTATGGTCTGGGACTTGTCAGAACCCAGCCATGATTTTTCTTGTAGCCAGGTTATCAGGCAGGGACACTACATGTATCAGAAGATATCCCGACCACAATAAGCAAATCGTAGCTGATTTTATGACCTTAGAAAGGTCCTGCATTCATGGTCGTATCCACTGGCAACCGATCAAGACGACAACTTGTAACTACAAGATATTTAGAGAAAATGTTTGCTGCAAAATGTTTAATTACTTAGATTTGCAAAAATGTTTAACTTTGAACTATCTACAAATTTAAAAATGGTTATGTTCGTGGGAATTCCCCCTCTAAGGATTTCTGCACCCTAATTTGTAGCTTGTAACATTAATTGTAGCAAATACTAGACTGCTTTAGTGTATAGTTGTCGTCCTCTTTCGATATGGTTTTGACGTATTCAGTAATCTAGTGCGACCATATACAGTATTGATGAGTTTTAGGAAGGTGAGGAAAAATTGCAACGTTAAGCAGGGTTCACACTACTGTTGGATTCCTTTATGGTGTCCATTAAAAAAAGTACACCTATCATAAGACATTAACAGACACTAACTGATGTTAATGTGTCCCTTTTTTTTTTTTTTTTTTTTTAACTGATCCAAATAATGGACCAGTTAAAAAAAGACACATTAGCATCAGTGTCTGTTTTTTAGAAGTTTTTTTTTTTCTGCTTTCTGAACATGTGCAGAAAAAAGACATAAAATAAGACAGTAACTGATGGCTATCAGTTAGTGTCTGTTACCCATAGACTTCAATGTTAAAGAAAAAAACAGACACTTGCTGTCCAAGAATCCGTCTTTCCAAACGGACAAAAAAGTCCTGCATGTAGGATTTTTTTTGTCCGCAGAAAAAAACAGACTTCTGACAGATTTGGGTGTAAACGGACACAATATAAAAACCCATTGAAATTAATGGAAATTTTAACGGCTTTGACAGTTCAGCTAGTGTCCAATGCTAAAATCTTGTAACGGGCAATAGCAACACACTACTGACGGTCACCAACAGTAGTGTGAATGTCCCTTAAGACTGCGCGCAAAAAACTGAAGTATTAACAAAAATGAAGCGAGTAAACAAAAGAGAAAATGAAATCTGATCAATATTTGGTGTGACCTTTGCCCTTTGCCTTCCATCAGTTCTTCTCGGTACTTGCAGACAGTTTTTGGCAGAACTTGACAGGGAGGTTGTTCCCGCCATCTTGGAGAACTAAGCACAGATCTTCTGTGGATGTAGGCTTGTCCAATCCTTCTGTCTCTTCATGTCATCCCAGACAGACTGGATGGTGATGAGATCAGGGCTATATCTGTGGGGGCCGGATCATCACTTCCAGGACTCCTCCTCCAAAGGGCAAAGGTCACACCAAATATTGATGGGATTTACATTTCTCTGTTGTTCGTTCACTTCATTTTGTTCAGCGACTCATTATATTATTATTATTTATTATTATTATTATTATTATTATTATTATTATTATTATTATTATTATTATTAATTTATTTATTTTTTCAGTATTTTTACTGAAGTTGTCTATACCCATAACATTTGCCTTATTGACTAGTGAAGCCTTATTGGAAATTAGAAAAAAAATTAAAATACCTGAGCTGCTGATTTCTTTCTGAAAGGCTTTCCCTAATTAAAAATCCGTATTTAGAAATCTCTTGACAAGAGGCTGATCACATAAGTGTCCTTAGACTGAGGATCCCCCCCCCCCTCCTATTTACTGAGCATTAGAGATATGCAAATCTCCTGAAATTTGTTTCGAGTCATATTAGCTCAAAACAGGCATTACATTTGATTCAAGCTCTAGACTTTTTGGTCACTTAGCATTATACCAGGTTTCCAAAAAACTAGTGACTCTCAGTGGTTGACCTACTTTCAATGACAGAGTAAACTACCTAAACCGGCCAATGACAACTGATTGGCTCTGTCATTGGCTGGTTTAGATGTGGTCAGGAAACTGTTGTGGTCATGGAATCTAGGTCATTGACTGTAACCTCCCAAACCACATGATCTAAACCAGCCAATGACAGCTGTAAGCAGCTGTCATTGGCTGGTTTAGATAGGTGACCAAGAGTTACACTGCCATTTTGAATATTACATTTTTGGAAAAGTCAAACTTTTTTTTTTTTTTTTCTGAATTTTTCTCATTAGAAATCCTATTTTGATATATCTAAACTAGACAACTCCTTTAACCACTTCAGTACTGGGCCAATTTGTGGTTCAGGACCAGACACCATTTTGGGTATATTGTCTGTGTGGTTTTGTATGTCGTTTTTTTGGTGACACAGGGCTTTATTTTTGCATGTTTCTATCTGTTTTTTGCCTTTTTTATATCCAGAAAAATATAAAAAAAAAAGGGAAACGGGTCTTAAATAAAAAAAAAAAAAAAAAGTAAACAAAGTGCTACTAAAAAAAAAAAAAAAAAAAAAAAAAAAAACTTGCTAAGGCCTCACGTTGCAGAAACGTAGCTAGTGACTCTCAGTGGTTGACCTACTTTCAATGACTGAGAATAAACTACCTAAACCGGCCAATGACAACTGATTGGCTCGGTCATTGGCTACTTCTATCTTCTCCTACATCCATCCCTGGCTTTGGCTCAAAACCGCAACAAAAAAAGCTACATTTCCGCAACAAGGGGCTGTAGCCTAAAATATTAGTAAATTTTTATTTTGTATGGTGTCAGGGGTGGGGCTAGAACCTGTAATAAGGGTGTGTTATTGGCATATTTTATATATAATACATATATATTTATATTTCCCCTGTAAGTGGGACTGGTATAGCCTCCTGCCCGTTACTATAGAGCTGATCTGAGTCCTGTAGGACCCAGCAGCTCTAACAGGCTCTGATCCTGGCGGATCACATGACCGCTGGAACAGAGGGGAGCCGCAAGATTGCGGCACCCATAGTGCTTTATACAGTGCTCATTGAGCTCTGTATACACAGCATTCGGAAAGGCAGGGAATGTAATAAACCTTCCCTGCCTTCTCTGGGAGCTCCGGCTGAAGTTTACAGCCGGCTCCCTGTTTCAGCAGCTGCATGATTTCGTGCAGCTGCTGAAAACTGCTTGGACGTAGTGGTACATCCTTGCAGAACAAGGAAGCCACTATCTGGATGTAAAAACTCAATGGGCGGTCCAGAAGTTGTTAAACAGTAAATGTGGTCAGATGATGCAGTTTTATATACTGAGTACATTTTTTCATGACGTGCTTATTAATTTCTTAGAATTCGATGGCTGCAAAGATATATATTATTTTTTTTTCTGATACTAAGCTCCAAATCCGCTGTGGACATACTTAGTGGCTGTCCAGTCAGGAATTCTAAAATGATATACTAGGGATGGTTATCTGCTATGTATATCCTCACATCTCGCTGCTTTTTAGCTTAGTTCTGTTAGGGTAGAGCTGTGGTCTGTGACCAGCAGGATATCATTGAAATCTATATCCATGTATCTAAAAACATCTGACCACTATAGATACACTAAGAAATTATTTAACACAAAATATTGGACTTACAAACAGCAGAAGTTAGATTCACTTTAAAAGGAATGTAGCACCGTTTTCTTTATTAAAATCAGATTAGAACAAAAACATCAGATTTAATTTTCTGATTGTAGATTTTATTTTTTTTTTTTTTTTTTCTATTTTCTGTACATGATTAAGGGGGCGGCAATCTTGACCGAGCTTCTCCTCTGCTCTGTTAACAGCATTTAGTGATATGCTTTAGAGCATAGCCATGGCTATTATCAGGAAGCGTCTGGAGTTGACTCATTGAGGTGAGGGGAGTAGTGGATGCAATGATGGATGCTATCTATAGACATATTAACTTCTATTGTAATATTTTGTCTTGTTTGTGATATCAATGTAGTGACTGCTGCAATAAAAATCCCTACAGGATTGTGTCAGTCTATTATTAGGCTTAGTGGCTAGAGCAAAAAGTGCAGGATATGTTTTCAAAATATAGATGGTGATATAGAAAATGTAAAAAATATCAAAAATTCTTTAAAAACAGGGTTTATAAACTACATTCTCTTTTGACACCTTTCCTTTAAGTGTCAACTCATACTTTTTGCAATCCTATAGTATATCCGATTAGTGAAAATAGCCATTACAAGTTTGTTTGCCTCTTCTCAATGCTATGTGATTGTACCGGTTCATCTTGGAAGGCCCTTTTTCCGTTTTGTCTTCTCGAGCTACGTTCACATCTTTTCTGTTCTATCCAGTCTTCTGGTTTGTAGCAGGACCTGAAGAATGGAAAAATGGACTGCTAATAATGCACAGCAACGGATCTGGAGGGATCACAATTACTATGAGGTCCATCCGGTATCTGTCAGGTATCTATCATTCTGGATTCATTCACAGAGACTCCGACACAGATGTGAACATAGCTTTAGAAAGAAAGATCAAGTGTCAGCCTGGCCATTTCTGCATCAATTGTGTAGGGAAATTTGGATGTAGCAATGTTGAGTTTGTGAATGTTGCAGAACGGAGTATAGGGGGGAAATGTGGATGTATCAGAGCAGGGTATAAAAAGTCCTTTAATAGTCCCCGGGGGTTCGTTGTGGGAAATATGAAGGCAGCAGAGCTACATGTATGGAGGGTGCAGGCTGTATGTAGGGAGGAAACAAAGTAGCCGAACTGTTGGTTTTGGGGAGGACCAAGTGTGCAGAAAAAAAGTGGGCAGCAGTGTTTGTGTGTGTGTGTGTGTGTGTGTGTGTGTGTGGGGGGGGGGGGGAGGGGGGAAAAACATTGGGGGTCGTGGAACTAGATGGGTGTGTGGAGAACATGGAGACCACACCTTTGTGTGTGGGAATGTGGAGGTAACAAAGCTTTGTTTGGAGAACATAGAGGTAGCAGAGCTGTGTGTATGTGTGTAATAGGCATGTGTGAGCAAAACACAACTATATTTGCCCTCTTTTCAGTTGTATACTGACTTTTTCTTTAAATGGGACCAAGTGTGCTAGTGGGAGGTCCTGAATGGCATTTTCACCTGAAATGGGATCACGCTTTCAGAATATTAGGAAACCACAGCTTTATAGGGTATATTGAAAAGTTTTTCTAACTTCAAACATGCAGCTCCTAATTGGCCGCCCCTTCACACCTCCGACATCCTCCCGTTCTCTTTGTAATCTATGCCAAAAAGTTATCCATCTCTTGACTAAAGTCTTTTTATTGTAAGAGTATTTATAGATTTTGTTCAATAGTTACATGAAATGTTATAGGATGACATTTATGATTTAGAACTGGCGCCATTAGGGGCATAAACTTTTTATTATCTGGAAATCCTTTGCTGTATAACTAATGCAAAGATCTGCTTTTGAAGCTGCCTTCTTTATAATATTTTCCAATTGCTTTAATGGCCGCTTACACTCATAATGTTATTATTGGAATCGCTCCCTTCAGCTGTGCAAGTGATTCTAAATATTGACCTGCCTATGAACAACTATAGACTACACTTTGTGGCACGCTGTAATTCCCCTGTTCAGATCTAATGCTGCAATTTATCGACACAGGCATATTACCATTACTGTGGGTCATTCTATAGACAGATTATAGATCTAGTTTGGCACATACTAACTTTGATTTAGGGGGGTGAGGGGGTAAAGAGAGCAGATTGAGGAAACGGAGGCATTTTCACTGTAGAGGTAGGAAGAACAGGGGATGGACTGATTAATCTGAAGTCACATGGTAGTTCTCATTAGTATTTGCAGGCAGCAGAGAGAAACTGTTTGCACAGATACCCATGTTAGAAAAAAAAGTTACACTGATTATATAACTTACTGAAGAAAGCTAAAGTAGAAAAAGGAAAGACACCCATGAGTAGACAACTATAACTACTTAGGGATGTTTTTTAGATATATAATGCATAAAAATTTTTTAAAAAAAAATAGGGACTAAGACTGGATAGGGAATGAATGTCCACTGAGCTCTGAACTTGCAGCTCCACAAGCAGACATGTCAGAAGAAACCAGTTTTAAAACGAAGAAAAATACTACAGCTTATACTGTACTTAATGTTTTCTAATCTTCCCTTTTGTTATGTTAAAATATTTTAAGCACGTTACTTTAATTTTGGGTTATTTCACCTTCTTTTCTCCATTCACATACATAGCTATTTTTAAAATATTGCTGGTTTCCTTTAGAAACTGAATGTCGAAGAAAAGATTGCTTAGCATTTTATGCGGAATTTAATGGAACGCTGTTGAATTTCTATTTTAATGTGAATATGTTGGTGAAATAGTAGATGGGTTGAATACATAGTATAAGTTACAGACAGTGCTGCTGATTTCTTCGTAAGATAGAGTGAGATGGATGAAATTTATTAGGGCGCACATACCTCTTAATACATTTGGGGCATCTGTGGGCTGGCTGTGCACCAGAAACTGGAATCTATCCCAGCTGGAAGCTGAAGTAGATTTCAGCTATAATTTACACCACTTTTCTGGCATCTATTATAAGAAATTTGTCAGGCCATGGTGACCGTGACTCTCTCCCACCCACGACATGCTCACTTTTTAGAAGAGTGATGTAAGTGACAAAAATCTGTTAAGTCCTAAATTTAGTATGACAAAAAAACAGCAAAATACAGTTTTGTGCCTTTTTGATGCTAGAATACTGGTGTATGGATATAGTGGGGTTGATAAACTCCCCCTTTGTCTGCAGATTTGTAACCAGAACCCTGTTCGTTTTTATGGCGTTCCGTGCAGCCAAAATGACATGTCACCTTTATTCTATGTTTCAGTACAATTCCAGGGATACCAAATTAATATAGTCTTATCTACGTTTTAACCCCTTAACAACAATGCTCTTTCCGGGGTCAGGTGTACTTTTTAGTTATACCATTTTGGGGAATTGCTATTGCTTTGATTACTTTTTATTCAAAGTTTTTGTCAGTTGCGAAACAGCGAAAAAACAGCAGTTTGGCACTTGTATGACAGGCTGCATAGGCTTCAATAGGCTCCCGGCTGTCATGGCAATGGAAGGCTGGCCCTGGATCTTGTTCTGGGCACCAGCGATTCTACTTAAAATGCCGGTGTCCATGTGCCACAGGGAAAACGATGCCTCGGTATAATACAGCAGAGCCCCGGTGGCTATGGCAGCTGCTCAGCTCCTGTCATATTTAAATACCCGACATCCGTCATACTATTACGGCGGATGTCTAGGGTCTGGAAGGGGTAAATATACTGTAGCATTAAAAGCAAGTGCAAGGGGGAGATTTATGAAGACCGGCCATGCACCTGCACTGTAATCTACACTGTAAACTGGTGTCAATGATAGTAATTGTAGTACGCACAACTGAAAAGTTATACATCTTTGTACAAAAACCTGATTTGCAAAAAATGGACTTTTTTGTGCTTTTTATGTCAACTGGTGTGCAAGGCATAATCTCCCCAATTTACAGTACTGGATAATGGAGAACAAAGACCTTTGTATTACAGTATCAACATACAATAAAGGGGTATTGTATAATATTATATAATATAGTAAAATATGATGTTGATTTTCCATCGCTGCTGCTCCAGTGCTCTTTGGTGGTATCTGTCTTCTAAGCTGCATTGATCACGTACCATCTACACACACCGGTGCTGCAGCCAATGACTGACCTCTGCTCCTATCAGGTGTAGATGGCACAGCATTGCTGCAGCCTATAGACAGTGGTGGGGAGCATCAGAACAATGGAGGATGTAACAGGTAAGTAAAGCATCTGTTGTTATGGGTTACAACTTGAAAGCAGAAAACTCCTATAAACTTTATTTGGTATCTTTATATACACGGAAGGATTTTTATTATAGAGACATATTATAGACTATATATATATATATATATATATATATATATATAAAAAAAAAATATTTTTTTACAGTTCTACAAATTTTTCTCTAAAATCCAATTTGGTGCCAATAGAAGCTCAATCTATGCCACAGGAGACACCAAAGTCCTTGGTCATGAAGGAGTTAAATAGTTTTTCCCATACTAGAATGTTATGGCATTTTGTTAGGATATGCCATATTATTCTGCTTGGTGGGGGTCCAAACACATTGTTGTGCAAGGAAAAACTGAGGCCAGGGCTCCATGTTGTGAAAACGCAGAGATTTGGCCACGGTAAAAACCGCAGTGTTTTACAGTACCTGCAAAGTGGATTGGATCTGGCTAATCCCATCCTCACATTATTGAAAAATATCTGCAGCGGAAATGCTGCAATTTCAAAAACAATCACATTTTTGTACATAGCGGCATGTCAATTATACCTACAGAAATGCTAGGGGTTTTTTGTATAGATATGATAGGGACAAAGTCCATGAGAAACTCTGCAGACCTTCTGTGCAAAGTGCTACGGGAAAAACAATGTGATTCCGGCGCAGTCATTACCGCAGCGCTTTTGGCTGGAGCTCGCTACGTGGGGCCTTAGCCTGAAGGTGTTTGCTGGCCCTTCATTCTGTGCCAATGGGTGTCTCTGCGACTGCACTGCTACTAAGGAATATGTGATAGAATGTCCTAGGTGTAAGCCATCATTTTGGTGAAAAAAATCTCCATTAGCAATATAACATTGACTATAAGGTCCCAATAACTGACAGTCGGTGATCCTATAGATTTGACCTTCCTTAACCAACCTTTTGTCTGGTCATGCAGATCCATATGTCACAAGACCAGCTTATCTAAGTAGCATTATTTCTCAGTATTCATCACCTAGTGGTTGTCATGTGGATTGCAGCCTGTCAAGGGTTTTGCTAGCATGTTGTGCTATTGAATTGAATTAGTATCGTGAGAAATTGCAACCAAATTTTTGCTAAGTCAGAGTGGACACATCTGTATGTGTGATCATCACACAGATATATGTATTATAATATTTAGTCAAAATTTCATGTGATATATATACCGTATTTATATTTAAACTTTCTGAATCTTCAAACCTCTTCCACTAGAAGGAGCTAAAAGCTGACTTGTAGCAGTCTTGTAAGCTGCTAATACGTTGGATGACATCATAGATGAATTTTAGACTTGGTCTACATTCAGACATGTTTTTACACAAATGCCTATTGACGGCCACTTGTGGGTATAATACATAAGCATGAGCTTACATTTGTACTGAGAACAGCTTCACACAAGGTTAATGGCATTCATATGAAAATATAAGTTACTTTCAGACCCCAGAGTATAAGTGGAGACCCTATGGAAGAGGGGGGTTGCAGAAAATAATAAACACTGATATACATCCCCCCTCACCTCTTCTGGACTTTCTTGCAATGTCCTCCAGTGTTTTCAGTCCTCTACAGGCATCTTTTGTGATGTCTGGGGTCACCTCTGAGACCTGTGACTTGGCTTCTGCGGTCACATGGGATGCGCCAAAGTCAAGATGCTGGGGATCACTCATTGGAAGCCATGAGGAAACCCTGGAACAGTGAGTTGAGGATCAGTGTTTGTTTTTCCACATCTCTGCTGATCTTTCACTTATTTGGAGACCCCAGAATATAACTACAATTCATGGGTGGGGAGCCCCAAAAATTTCAGGTGTAGCCAAACCCTAAAATTTTGAAAAATCTGTATGAATCAGTTCATTACTCTTAAGGAGAAATGAAAATTAGAGAAGACTGCTAATATGCAAAAAAATAAGTCATGCTATAGCCAGAAACAGTGTTAATGTATCTAAAACTCAAAAAACATTGTACATAGTCTTCTCGGTTCAAAAAAGCCGACCACTTTTTGAATTCTGGTCCTAGACATGCCCATCTACGGCTACAGATTACAAGAAAACCATGGCGTCGTTCAGTATTACTCTTCCATTTCTTCCCTCTTCTACTGTGTAGGGGTTGGCAAGAAGAGGGGACACATGACATCAGGGAAAGACTACACAAAGGATATGTTTGTAGTCTGTAACCATGGAGACACAAAGATTTACTTAGTAGGTTTATACACAAAATAGTAGGAAATTTTTAATAAAGACTATTTGTAAAGATAAAAGCAGTAATTACAAACATGCCCAAAACCTGTACGTCAACCTTTCTTACCCCAAATAGGATGGTGCTAATTGTATCTTTGTGAACGTCCGACCCATACTGCTCTAAGGCCTTAGGATAGGCTTTCAGATGAAGACTGGTGGGGTCTATCACCCAGGATCCCGGTCAGTTGTTTGAAGAGAAGGTGGCATTCATGTGAGCGCTGCTGCCTCTTCACAGAAAACAAAGGAGAGCTCCGTACCTTGTATACCAGCTGAGCTTGGTATTGCAGCTCAGCCCCACTCACTTCAATGGGACTGAGCTGCAAACAGGATATGTCACAAGTGTAATTGGCAAAACAAAAACACCTAATTTGCAGCGGCCCCAGTTATTGGACCTCCGCTGATCTAAGGATAGGTCAATTGATAAAGCCTGGAGAACCCCTTTAACACATTCTGATGCATTAATACAGAATACAGTGAGCTAGTAAATCCTGGCAGGTAAACAGAATTTGGTCATTTAACTCTATTTGAAAAAATTGGTATGTGTCCGAAGATGGAATATATTTTAAGAAATTAATGAGGAGGTTTGACCTAGAAATAGGATAAATGGTAGAAATTCAATAAAAGGGATACAATTACCAAAACCATTACAAAAAGATATTCTTTACATAAGATGGTATAACATTACATCCCTATGAGTGCCGGATGACACAATATGGCCTTTCACTGTTCATCCTTGTATTGTATCGCTCCCGTACTCATGTAACACAATTTTATGGAGGATAAAATCCAGGGCACATGATGCTTTGATGGCTTTGAATAAACCTTAATGTTTCGAATCTAGACATGGTTGCAATTGATCTGTCTGGATTCATCTGCTCTTCAGCTGTGTCAGGCTGCTCCTCGGATCAATAAAGGTACAATGTCTGACCCTTGGAAATATCAGCAGTATCGATCGAAAAAGCAAAGAGAAATTGAGAGAAAATAAAACTGCAAAGCGAGAGCGTGCAGGCACTAACAGAATATGCACATCTCACCTGCCCCAGGCCACAAGATGGTGGGTGGTACTAAAATGTAATGCATTTCCAAAGAGCTTGTTTTCAATCTATTTTTGGAACCAAGAAAAACATTTTTTTCCAAAAATAGTTCCAAGACGGAACGGGAATGTTTACTGAGGCCAAACATACTGTGAGCAGTTTATACATAGACCCCAAGATGAAGACGTCTCTGCAGGAGTCAGACCAATGGTACACCATTCCGATGGTGCAAGAGGCGCTTAAGAACAGGAAATAGGGACCCCGGCCAAGGAACAGAGAACATTCTACTCACTCTTTTATTAATATCCCAATAAACAATCTCATTTTACATATTTCATCTGGGTTATAATCTAGATAGACTCTTACATTTCAGACCATGTAGCAACACACTGTTGAATTTTCATTGATACAGGTGAAGTTTAACTATGTGAAATTTAGAGGGTAACCTCAACGCCAAAATATTTTGGTGGAGGCTTTTATAAACACTCCAAAATATTTTCTTTGCCAGTATGTGGGCCATAATTATTTTAGGTTTTGGATGTAATGGTTTTTACTCTTTGACATTTGGTAGTCTAAATATTTGTGGCCACCACCCACAAACATGAGAGTCCACATCCAATTACATACCTGAAACTGGCATATCTAATATCCTGCTTCCCCCAAAGATTTTATGGGGGGAAATCCCAAGTTGCTACAGGTCTGGTTCTTCCAGATATGTTCCAGAAAAGACTGGTTTGTCTGAGCTGGGTCTACTCTTTAACTTGCCATACATCACCGATGGCTGTAGCGATTTCTCCTGACCACCTGCTGTGTTCTCTTAAATGGCAAGTTGTCTGTAGACACTTCTAGTGGTGACTTATCGCCATTGAGAACAAAAGGATTGGGCATATCGAAATCGAACATGCCTGACCACTCCTTCCCCCAATTTTTGCCCTCATTGGAAAGTCAGGACATCACTGTAAACATTAGATGGTTGGTCAGTTCCACCAAGATCAGCAGATTTGGTGGACATACATCTGTGACTGTACAGCAAGTACACATTAGAAAAAACCCATCAGGACCCCCCTCCACTCTTTACAACCACTTAATGCTTCAGGTTTTTCCTTAACGTCCCTGATATGTCATTTATACATGTTAGAAAATGGAATTGGTAGGCGTTTGGGAGCAGAAATTCTTCTGGATTCGTTAAATAAAAGGGTCCCAGCACTTTGATCCAGACATTTATGACCTATCCGTTTCCGATTGGCAATGGAGCTACTTAAATAGTACCTTCCAAACCTCCTAGAGTTCCCCAGAGGCTGCTGACACAAAAGACTTCTGGGACTACCAGAAGGGGGTGGCGAATGTCCTGAAAGCAAGAGAAGTCTCTCAGTAAGCGGTACTCCACATATCTCTTATGAGCATGGGTCCTGGTATGTAGTATTAGATCCAACCCCAGTCCCGATGTCTCTCTTTTGAGTGACAATCTCCTACGTCCCAAATGGATTGTGGTCCTGAAATATGGCCAAGCCTGGCATGCATAGATATTGATCATCTGAAATCTGCAAATATCTTGGCCAATGTCTGAACAAAAAGATCACTATTGAAGGGTTCTGGCTGTTTTTGGATCTCCTCCAAGGTATCAGTATAAGGCCTCGTATACAGAGTGTCCAGACAAAGGCGGAGGGGATTCCATTTTGTAGCGGAATGCACTCAGATGACACCCGACTGCCCTCAATTCCGCCCCCCCCACCCATTCCAGTGGGGGATTCCAATCCATTTAATTCCAATGTCCGAGAACAATATGACCTGCTCTATAGTAAACATGGAACGTAGCCTCAAAACCCCCATCGGAAGAGCCTCCACTTGCACACTCGGTCAAGTGCATGAGGCCTTATCCCCCAGACTCCAGACACCTTACAATATTTTGTAACTGTAGAACCCCCGTGATGTGGTTGACACATAATTTATTTTTTATTGTGGCTTTTTTTGTCCTGATTTGCATTCTTAAGGTAGTTCCACATCTGACAATTCTTAGCCCTGTCACCCTGGTAAACGATAACAGATAAATTATTGAGAAATTACTGTAAATGACTAAATAGTTTGCCACTTTCCCAAGTTCAATAGCAGCTCCACCAAGTAATGCTCATATACTGTATAAAACATGTGTGTGTGACATCAGGGTCGCAGGTTCAGATCCCAGTGGGACAGACTCGTTCTTTCATGCCGTGGCGGTAAACCGCTTGATTACCAATTATAATTAGATAATATGAATGATGCGGTAATTGCTTGTTTAACGTTCCTTACTTTAAGGATGAAAAGAATACAATAATTATTGTCTGGACTGACTTCCTGGAACCCAAGCTGCCAGTTTGCTGTGCTTGAAAACACCCAGTGATAGATTGGTATTTGGTACACTGAAGGCAGGAACGTTACAAGGAGTGCTCGAGAGGCACCGAAAAAGGGAGACGTTCTTAGCTGAACTCAGTAAAACACTCAAGACGACAGTAACTCGCATTATTATTACATGTTATGTATTCACCGATTTACACTTGTAATAAACCACTCTAAACAGTGAATATTAAAGGGATGCTCCGCTTTGGAGAATTTTAACTTGATAAAGCGTACCTGTCGTTTCATTAGACTTTTCATTGAGTGTGTGTGTGTGGAGTAGCACTATCTGGTCATTATATGATATAGCATGCAGAGCTGAAAACTGCAGAATATATCTGGAGTTTGTAGTTCTCTCCAATTTGGTAGTTGGCTACTTGCTGCCATACACACAGTAGAAAAATCTGCTTTATACTGTAAGCCTTTCCATTGTAGGACCATGCAGGTCATCTAGAGAAGTACTGGTGTGAATACAACACTTGGGTTGTGATACAAAGCTTCTATTGAGCTCCAGCATCAGACTAAGCCTGTCTTTTTATCTCCTTCTTACTCACCCCCAACCTCTCTAGCCTTCATAAACTTGTAAGTTATTGATTGAAATCCTAAACTCAGATTTTACTAGTCATGCTGAATCTTTTCCTATAAAGTGCTTCTACTCCTGATACAGATGAATATAATATATAAATATATATAAAAAAAAATTTTAATGTAAAAAAAACAAATCAAATGTAACCAAAAAACAAGGTACTAAGTTTCACAACACAGAAGGACATGTCTATAGGACCTGTTGACAATAGGGACCTATAATTCTTTAGAGAATGTTCTGTTAATCTTTAGTTAGCTAGGTCCCAAATCTGTCTCCCTGGTCGCCACCTCTTTACAGTCGGTCTAAAATTATGGATGAAAGTCCTGCATGGAGGACTTTTTTGGTCTGGTGAAATAACAGAATATATACTGGATACCCAATGGACCTCATAGTCAGTAGGTTCCCATGGGATATAGTTTTTCATGTCATTAGATGGATCAGTCTTTACTCTGTTCTTCTGTTCCATCATAGGGGCTAAACCGTAAACAATGCAGATGTAAAGTCAGCCTAAGACTACAGGGGTAATGGGCAAAATGGGTCATCTAACTCTCCCAAAGATATGTCAGTCCTATGACATTGTTGCCAACTGTCTGCAATTTGTCGAGGTCCCCCATAAAGGATGTGGCTTATGAAAACACACCCAAAATTGGGTGGTCCCACTTAATATAGGGGCAAACCTGGGTGGGTCGAGGCAGTCAAGAAATCAACTTTTTTCTCCAGTTGTATTCTTAGATGTGATTGCAACCACTACTGAAAAATCAGGTACGTAAGGAAATTCTTTTCTTAAAATAAGGGTGAGAAATAAACCAGGGCGGGTGAATTCTAACTCCTTATAAAGATTCAACTAAAAGAGCAATGCTCTCTGGGGAAAAAAGTATGCAAAAAAGCTTTTCCATCAGCTTGATCTGTGGTGTGGCTCATAGCCTAAGTCACAGTGCAAGGTGGTTTAGATACTCAGACACTGGCTTACCTATAGGTGGCACTAAAGAGCCAATTTTCTTTGTTCTGCATTGTCTGTGTTCACTACATGACCCCCATCTTCTGATGACCTGTGACATTTTACACCCCCAGCAGTTATCACCGTGCCACTTCTCAGGACTCTCATATAATCTGCATATTTGCTCTATATGATACGTCTTCATTCGCTGAATGTCACTTGCTCTGTAGGACATTGATTTAGCAGATTCATGAATGACCTGCAGTCATATAATAGGATTCAATTTATCTTCCATTTTCAAGTCATTAAAAGAAAACGAGTCTGATGAAATCCTAGATCTTATAAGACAGGATTTAGATTTCTGAGATAGACGCTGATAATGAATACTTGAACTGCTATGGACCTTACTTGATGCGTTCGCTAAGTAGTAATAACATATAGTAACCAGATTCTACCACCATTTTCACAATTACCCTGAAAATTATGGTGGGACACTGCCTTATATTGGCTATGTGTAAATTCTATACCTTATGTGACCATGTATGAGAGAATTATATACATATATTTTATTTATATATCTAGACAGATGCTATAACCATGTTGTCGTCTTGCCTGTCCTCCTGGCTGGACATGTCCAGATGTTTCATAAGTTAGCTGCTTTTCTACAAACAGCTTGGTTTCATGATATTTTATCACAAAGCGATATGCTAACTATCCTATTTGTGTTTATGTATGGCCACCCAGTGGAGAAGCTGAGAATTGCAGCCTTTCAAGGCTTTTAGCATGTTACGATTGGTTCGAGATTCCAAATTGCCTTGAAACCAAACTAGACATACTTGTGGTCACACCTGCTGCTCCATGTTCTAGTAAGACCACATTCTGGTCCTGACCTTTCAGTGATATTCCCAAATTCACCTTACTTTGCATGCACAGATAATGTATCTATAAACAATCTCTGGTGAGGGGGAAAGTCAGGACCCCTCAATACACATTAGATGTCAGTAGCCCTAACAAAATTGAGGTTTGGCCAATTCATAAATTGACCACACATTGATCTAGTTTTGCAATGTATGTGAGTGTCAGCTAACCTTTGTCAGCACCCCATGTTAGTGTTCACTTCATACACCCCAGAGCCCCAAAGTTACCTGTGTGGAGGGCATCTGGGGTGACTGGAGCGATCATTCCTTTGCCTTCCCTGGTGATGGTTTGAGTTTTGGTCATGTGACCAACTCCACTATTCAATAGGCCTGCAGCATGAGTATAGGGTAGTTGTGATGTCATTGAGAGTAAGAGCAGCAGCTAGGCAGAAGAGAAACAAATCCCGGCATCTCCAGCTTTCCTCCACATAGGTAACTAGTTCTTAGCCTCTGTTAATAATTGCCGCTCCACTGATTCTAGCACAGTTGGAATTTTCTCTCTAGCCCCCACCATTCCTGAGCAACAAGCAGTTAGTTTTGATGCCTGATGTGCTATTTAAGCTCTGTCAGGTGGGCGGTGTCAGGCAGGGGGAGTGATTCAGAGCTCCAATCAGAGGCAGCCAGTGTCGGAGCTCAGAATCACACCCCTTGCCTGACACCGCCTCCTGAGTGCAGAGCCTAAATAGCATATTAGGGACCAAAACTAACAGCACTGATTCCGCAGGAATGGTAGGGGCTAAGGAAAAAATTCCAACTGTGCCAGAATCAGTGGAGCAGCAACTATTATCAAATGTGAAGAACTGGAGTTGGAGGAGGAGGAGGTGGAGGTGGTGGTGGTGAAAGGTTCACTTTAACCAGTGAAGGGAATGCACAGGTAAGCTTTATTGCTCCTAAAAAAAAACCCCTACATTTATTCCTTGTGTACAGGATAGGAGACAAGTGACTGCTGGAGGCCTGACCTCTGTGACACACAAAGGCCTTAAGACCAGGGGTCCTCAAATCTCCCATATGACTGAAGCAGTGTAGCATGGCCACCACTCCATTCACTTTTAATTATGGGACAGCGATCTCTGGCAGTCCCATAGAAGTGAATGGAGCAGTGGCCATGTATACATGCAACCCTTCCATTCCCTTGCACTCCCCCATTCTCATGATTCCAGTAATCAAACCCCAATAAAACAGTATACATTAAAACTTCTAAGTGCCCTCTAGTGGTGACTACAGGTATCACACATGATATAATATAACTGTTTATATATAGCTCTGTATTGGACAAAAGGAGCTCCAATAACTATAAAGTCTGCTTTAAGCCTGTATAGTCTTGCACAAGAACTTGTGTAGCTGGTTCAGAGACGGTTACTGTAACTTTTTAATTTTTTAAATATATTTGCATGGTTTGCAGCTACATCTAGAAATAACCTTCATAGGTTTTAATACTACAAAAAATAGTTTCTAGTTATTTACTGGAATTCCTTCTAGGGTAATGATGATTTTATGGTGGAGTAGAACAGATAGGACATCTGCTGGTATAAAGAACAAGTGACCAACCCTACAGGTGCTGCATAGTGCTTGCCATGGGGACATGTTATAGGCAATTCCTGGCTATAAAAAAAAAAAAAAAAAAAAAAAATCCCCCTACATGCAGGAGTGACCTGATAGCAGAGCAGCCACGTCCCTCACATTATCAATAGTTTCTGCTCATAAAGGGATCATTTTTTATAACCAATCCATAATAAGGAATAGCCAAGAACCTAAACTATAAGTCATGTTATATCCTGACAATTCCCCTTCCCCAGGCAGTCGGAGTTGATGGACATCCGTCTTTCTCCATCCAGACAAATTCTAAGAAGCATATGACCTGCACATAATAATTCCTCTCCTTGTCTGGCCGGTTCCCTGTGCTGTATACTCATTTAGTAGAGGCAACAGTGACACCTACAGGACAAGATAGGAATTCCACTCATAAGATAATTACTTTACTAAGAATCTAATATAAAAATGGTGGTAAATATAATATATAATAGATGTTAAGTCACCTGGTAGAAATATTTGATTTATATGACGTTATCTTTGTAGATGGTTATGTACAATAGAAGTATAAAGTGAAAAACCTGTCAGCACCCCCGCTGATCTGTACATGACCACTCTGTATTCAGACAGAAGAAACCAGGCTCCTATGGGACTCCTTCTCCCATGAAAAAAATCAATATGTGCTGAGCAGATTGCTGTCTCCTAGGCAGGCAAACACTCACATGGCTGAGACCTGTGGCTGCCCGGATCAAGTATAAATCTACTCGACTCTCTGAACCTTCTGCCTCTGATCTACAGCATCAAAATCTGTACATATTCCTTCTCCTAGGAGAATGGGTGACCGAGCTTACTACATCATATAAATGGATTGCTGCTTAGCAAAGTGGACAGCCACAATAAATAGTTCAATAAAGTACATAAAGCCTCCTTAATACATATTGTACAGCATCATAAAGTGGCTGAGCCTCAATATGAAGCTTCAGAAATATGGGTAGACTTCCCGTATACTAGCTTGGTGTGCTTAGGTTGGCTGCTGTGACTCGAAAGTCAGTGCATATAGACCTGACGTCCCTTACATGAAAAATGCCAATATCCATTCCTGGGTTCAAATATATGGCTACAGGGTTGTTGCTGACAATAAGGCCAGCAGACCCTTCAGTCCTGGGACAAAGTGTGCAATTTTTAATTTTATGATGTTTGTAGGTCCTACATTATGTGCTGAATATATTTTATAATAGTGATGTCGTTTTTGTGTGTGTGTGTGGTTGATTTTTTTTTTTTTTTTTTTTTTTTGTTTGTTTTTTTAATACAAAGCTCTATAGTCACTGCATAGACTTACGATCAGTTATAGCATTTATTCTGCCACTAGAGGGAGCTTAAACTTTTTTTTTTTTTCTGGGATTGTAATAGCTGATCGGTAGGGGTATGACACATAGAACCCCTACAGATCAGCTGTTTGAACAGACTGCAGCATTCAGGTGAGTGCTGCAGTCTCCTTACTGAATGCTAAGCACAGCACCATACATTGTGTAGAGGCTGTGCTTGGTATTGCAGCGGAGCTCCATTCACTTGCAACCAAGTCATGTGATAAATGAAAGGGAGGTCTCTGACTTGTGAAGAAGCAGCTAGGCTCACCCGAATGCTGCCACTATGAATACCCAATAGGAGTCCCTTCCATCAAACCCTCACTGATCAGATATTGGTGAACTATCCTAAGGCTAGGTCCTCCAGTATTTAGCTCCCAGAAAAACACTTTAAGACTTCCATCATGTTTGGCAATTCTGATGGAAGAAACACCACAGAAGAAAGTGTCCATCGTGTTTTTTACATTCTAGTCAATGGGAACAGACACACAGAGGCTCCATCTGTGTCCATTACTGTTAATGCCCGTTGCTATCATCCTATGACAGATGACAGCAGACAGTGGACTGTAATAGTGTGAACAAACCCTTAAAGCATAACTAAACTTGCAAACTACTTTTGATTTTCTGGCGGCATTTGTGACAATACATTTTGGAATATCCTTTAATTCTTTCTCCTTTGTTTGAAGTCCTGCAAATCTTTATTCATTCTTTCCTCGCTTCTCTACTGCAAGAGCTGAAATCTGTACACTGCTTCTCAATGGAGTATGGATGGAAGCTGGGGGGGGGGGGTTACTTTAAACTGTTATATCTCAGGCATAAGACTTGACAGTGGTCCTGGCCGGCGACCATCATCATTACCAATTCGCCGTGCGCGGTTGCAGCTTGTTAGCCCCCTGCTGGGGGGCTCTGTCTTGTAGACCTACAATTGGGGGTGGTGCCTTTGTTGGGGGCCGCCTCCCGCCCCCCCCTTTTAAAAACCCCCCCCCGTAAGTGTACAGATTTCAGCTAAAAATAGAGAGGGGAATACTGCGTTTGGTTCTTTGTTTTTTTTCATCTCCGAAAATCGAAGGTTGTTTGATTTAGGTATGCTTTGTCTTTTGTTGTAGTCATTATGCTGATGTATCAAAGGTAAGTTTGTTGTTTGTTTGGTCTGTTGTGATAAAGCACAAGATACACAACACATTTACCGAATTACAAACTCGGCCCTGCTACATCTCTATGTGGTCCCAGAGCTTGATTCATATATAAAAACATAAACTTAGACAACTATATACAAGGAGTCATATGCAGAACATGTACATTTAATGCAAACACCTTGGGATTGCGATTTTAATAATTTTCAATACTAATGGCATTTTAGCGATTCTGTACATTTGGCAAAAGTACACAGCTATTTGCTACAACAATTTTATGCTAATACCTTTATAAAGCCTAAACTATGAGAACATGGATACATTAAATGCATTTATCTGCAAAACAAAATTCTATACTGTCAGTTCAAGATACATTTGTAACATAGTAAAAAAAAAAAAAGCTATATAATAGAGATAAAAGCTTCTATAGAAATAAAGGAAACAAGTAAAATGTCCAGTGTGGGGTGTGTCATTTGGAATATGTGGGAAGCAATATTGAAAGTCTATCAATTGTCATAAGATGCTTTAGTGGGTGGTGCCTGTTTACATTGCTCCATCTACATACTATGGAGCATGATATTGCAGCTTCATCCCGTTCACTGTGGCCCCTTTACACAGCTGATCTGCATGGGTACCAGGATATTGACCACCACTGGCCTGATATTGAACTATCTTGAAGATAAACCATCAATGTAGTGAAAAAGGATAATTCCTTTACTAAAATCAGCTGGATTGGCAGACAATTATCTGATTTGTATAGGCAGCTTAAAGGGGGTATTCCCATAATAGATGTTTATGGCATGTCAACAAAATGTCATAGGTGTCTGATAGATGTGGGGTGACTACTGGGGCTCCAGAACAGGGGTTCCCCCTACACCCCTCTCACTTCTAGCCTCTGCATCCCAATAGCTAGAGAGGTGGCAGCTTTCTCCATTCACTTCATTTACAGAAGCAGCCATGCACGCTTGCCTAGCCTACTGCCATAGGTGAACAGACAGTAACAATGCTAGCACAACCGCAGTCCTTTCATATCTCCGATAGTTCCTAGACTATTAAAATTTCATTCTGCTGGTTCATAGTTTTTATGCCTAAAATTAGAACTTTGCAAGAAAAACACGGGACATGTATTTAATATCTGCACATAAGTAGGACGGAGCAGATGTTTTCCTTGGTCACATTTGCTGCCCTGTAGTTTTATTACATCTGCAGATAAGGTCAATCCAATTAATGTTTCATTTCTATGGAATTTTCTTAGTCGTGGGGAGATTCTGTGGCACAGAGGAGATAGTAAAAACAGCAGATTAGTAAAATGGCGCAAGTGCTGTAGTCCGAACAAGATTTGCACATATACTCTGCCAGTATGGTTGCTTCAGTTTTATTATGAGCCGGCACCATTTTCTGACATCTTTGACATAATATGGACCAAACCATAACGAAACTTTGTTGACTTTTCAGGACCAGCTGCCATATGCGTCTATATTGGGCTCACTCTAGTTGTGCATATTAGGGCTCATTCACATTCCCTCACATGGGGAGCTTTGGGGCAGAAAATAGAGGATTCTGAGGCCAATGTCCACCTCAAATTACTCATTTTTCATAGTATGATCAAGGCCTTACACAGTATCATTTTTACTTGCATTTTTTAAAACTTGTTTTATTGAAAGTATTCATGTCCGGGTTAGAGATGAGTGAACTGGTTTATAACAAGCCAGATTCGTTATAAATTTTCCAAAAAACTTTGGTTTTACTCACACACTAGAAGTGGCGACCCAGGGGAGGTGCAGAAACCTAATAATCACCTATATTCCCCTTCCCTCACCTATCCTGGGCTCCCTCGCGGTGTCTGGTGTTCATCCTCGGGGTGATTCCAGCAGATCCTCTATAACCACCAAGTGTTTTTATTCTATAGAGCCTCCATTCATTACTTATGACTACTGATACACGTGTACTGCCAGGAGGGTAGTCTACACTGCTCAGCATCCAGCTCAGGGGTATACAATCTAGAGGGTCTGGTTTGGGGTCTGAATTAACTTTTGGGGTCTGTTTGTTTAAGGTTCTGGTCTTATCTGTGAATCTTTTGGGTCTGGTCTAATGTCTGAATAATTTAGTGGGTCTGGATTTTCTTGTGAATTAATTTAGTGCTCTGGTCAATATTATGTCAGGTATTGGGCACTCTATGTAATGGGGAACCTGCAGCAGCATCAGGCACACGACTGGTGGGAGAAGGATGGCATTGGTAAAATATTTGGGTTACACTTCTATAGAGGCTGGGGATGGCAGCAGCAATCTTAAGGCAATTTCTCTAGTCAGGAGCAGATGCGATGGTGATTTGGGCAGAAGGAAAGGAAAAAGCTTCAAGCAGAGAAGCTGTCACCTGTGAGTCAGCAGCTTAGACAATTAGGATTGTCAGTGCGGTGGTCTGATCGGTGCTGTATTTTCATGTATACCCTTCTGTATGACTGGAGCTGAACTGCAATACCACACACAACCTATGAACGGACATGGCACTAATTTTGGAAGAATGCAGCCATGCTTTTCCAATCGTGGGACACACGTATCATATTCCTCCGATGAAAGAGGCTTTTTTTATTATTTTTTTTTTCTTTTAAATAAAGCATTTAGGTGTGATTAGTCTGTAACCATGGATACACATAAATTTGTATAGTAACTGCATACACAAAACAGAAATGCAATAAAGCCATATAAACATCAGGGAAGGTTTATTAATCAAAGGTGCAATTTATGACAATCTGATCGGTTTAGGTCTGACTGCTCAGAACCCCACTGATCTGGAGAACAGGGTTCCGGCTCTCTCATGATATAGTGGCAGGCTGAGCATGCGCCTCACCCCTCCGATAACTCTGGCACTCCCATAGAGAATGAATGAAGCATGCTCTCTAGCTGAGCATGCAAGATTTGTTAAAGTTAGTGGCCATTAAAAATATCTATCTATCTATCTATATATATATATATATATATATATATATATATATATATATATATAATCTCAATCTACTCAGCCTTTTGTGCTCTATATGGTCCCATTCCATATGGTGGAATCTATCACTGATTTTGTAGCGGATTCCACCCCAAAACCAATGGCAGATTGCACCCTCATTCTGTCTCCCATCATTTTTAAATGGAGGCAGAGAACAGCAGGATGCGGGAAAATAAGCATCCTGATCGATCTTGCCATGGATCCAACAGCTCATCCAACCGCTGCTCGAGACTCCTTGCTGATAAAACCTATTCAGTTATGGAAAGTCGCAGCTGAATGCCGATGCTCTTCTCCGGCCTTCTGACACGGGGAATGGGGTAGCAGGAAATGAAGAGGAATCCGATTGGAATGCCGCCTCAAATTCCTCTTCATTTTCCATAGTATGAATGAAGCCTAAGGAAACATTCATATCAGTGTCACTCTCCATTCTAAGCCTCCTGGGCAGATTCCAGCAGAAATACCAAAAAAATAAGATCCCTATAAACCATGTTATAGCCAATGAGGTTCCTTTGGATCTGTTGCAGTCTTTGTTCTTCTGGACCTGTGATGGTTGAGAACAGATGGGATGATGCAGGTGTGGCCCTAGCATGACATAATGCCCACACATTGTATGTTCAGTGTGACAGGTTCCCTTTAATAATAAAATGCTAGGTAGGTGACTCTGCAGATATATCAGCAAGGTGCAGGGGTGTAGCTTAGACAAGCATATAGCCCAGTCTGTACATGGATGTACTAGCCGTGGCATACAGGAAGTAAGCAGCTTGTCCCCTCTTCAGTTTTCCCATGTGATCTGCGCCGCTCGGATGTTTGGAATACTCGGCAGCCGGTGTAATCACTTTGCCTAACTAAATATCTAACATTCCCGGTGTCAGCTGTGGAGAGTGAATTTGCATGCCCATACACAGGGTGCTTTGTGCTGGTACAATGATGTGCTCAGTCTGTCGATGGCACGTGGGAGGACGTTCAGAATGACATTTTCCAGTGTTTATAAACAAATATTGTAGAGGGAGAATTTTCTCCTTCCACATGAAGCCATACATTATCTGCCGACCTCCCCATTAATGGTCCATCACGTGAATATTTCTCCCAGAAACAAAAACAGGAACCAGGAGGCATCTATAGATCCTGTGCATCAGTGACCAAGGCTAGAGATGTCCGCTCTATTGTCCCTGGAATGGTAAGCAGGATGAGATGCAGGTCGAACACAACACATTTCAATCATAGTGTTACTAGACTGTACGAAATAGTACTGGAAACTGGCTAGAAGGATGGGGGTGATCTGTGCCTGGCACATTGTCATAGTATAGGAGAAGGTAGAGGCGTAACTTGAAGCTCCTGGGCTCTAATGCAAAATATGTAAAGGGACCACCACTAACCATGTGATCTGTCTAATAGTAGTGTCTTTCTATATTGAATCCCCTCAGTCTCCAGGGCTACGTAGCGATAGCTACCTCTAACCCAGGGACATAGTTGTAGGGGGGTGCAAAGGCAAGAGTTACCTTTTCAGGGAGCTATATAAACATGAGCACGTGTCTGGACTAGACCAGGACAAAATGATGTGGCCAAAGGCACAGCCATCAAAACTGACTGAATTGCTACACACAACCCATGGATGATGTCATTGTGTATGGTAGGACTCTGCTGGCCCCTAAACTGAATGGAGCAGCAAGTGCTTTATGACCAGGTGCCCTGGTTGTAACTGGGGTGCAAAACTCAAGAACAGTAGGGTCCCAGTGGTGGGACACCCACTGATCAGCAAGTTACCCCCAGTCCTATGGTTAGGAAGTAACTTGTTGTAACTGGAATACCCCTTAAGACTGAGTTTTCATCTTCATCTGTTGCTATCAAGGAACAGAACAATGGAAACCTTAATGGGAATGGATCCACCATATGACAGACACAAATGGATCTGATGTAGACATTGACTATAATGAGGTCCATCAGATTTCTGTTATGGGATCCATCATTTTGGCAGAGGTGTGTGTGTGTGTGTGTGTGTGTGTGTTCCTGACTTTATGGAGATGTGTACTTAATCCTAATGGGTTGTCCACAGTTCCAAATTTTTTTTTTTTTTTTTTTTTTTCCCCCCCAGAAATGGCAGCATGTCAGTCCATAGGCTGTGTGGTATAGCAGCTCTATCCCATTTACTTTAATGCAGATGAGTCCCAATACTAGAAACACATGGACAGATGTGGCACGGTTTCTAGAAGGTGGCAGCCATGTTTTTTTTTCTAAACCTGGACAAACTTATGTTGACCACATTCTTAATGACTAGTATTTTGACACCTATACAGAGCACTAGAGGGAAGATTATCTTGTTGTTCGTGTTTCAAGCGATGGTGCCTAAGGATGGAAAAATTCATTGAAGCCGCGTCTGAATTTTTCAGAACATTAACTTAATCAACGTGGAAGAAAACTGCATTTCTTGCAAGATATGGTAGCAGTGCTGGGGAGGTCTTTGGAGATGTTCTTATATTAGAAGCTAGTTTTGGTCAGAGCTCTTACTTATGTACAGACTCAGACTGGTGAACAGGTAAATCCCCCAATGGGCCTCAGCTCACGCTGGCATGGCACAGTACACTCATTGTGATTCATTCAGACACTCTTCATACAGCATCTCAACCAGGCAATGCATCAGTGTAATATACAAGGTAGATTAAGAAATTGTCTAGTGTGTGTGTGTGTGTGTGTGTGTGTGTGTGTGTGTGTGTGTGTGTGTGTGTGTGTGTTTTTTTTTTTTTTTTTTTTTTTTTTTATATATACTGTAGACACACCAGGCAGAATCAGGCCAACCAGTATCCTTCATCCTCAGCAGTGCCCCTGGGTGCATGATGTCACCGAGGAGACCAAAAGAGCACCAGACCCTGCGAGGAGGCCCAAAAGAGGGAAGGTGATACCAGAGTATATTAATTTCACTTCTAATTCTAGCTGAACTTGTTCGGCCCAAAACTAATCATAGACCCAAGCCAGCCAAACCCGAAAAGAAACAAATCGTGGGAGATTCGCCCATCTCAGAGCCAAGAGGGCTCTAGTCCAAAGTAAGAGCCAAGCAGAAGGCTACAAACAGGGCCCCAGGACAGAAACAATCAGAAGCAAGGGGTAGGCAGCAAGATATTGCTGAGAAATATTTGTTTGTGACATTTTAGGAATTTGAAAATGACTGTCATATATTTGTAAGCAACTGTATAGTGGGCCGCCAGAATGAATTTTCTAGGTCCTAGGTTTTTGGGTGTATCGTGTGTTCTCTATGTATTTTAAATCTGTATTGATTTTTGTATGTAGTATTGAAAGTGAATATAAGGTTTCCTTTTGGGAATATTCTTCACCCCTTAAGGACATGGCCTAGTTTGGGCATTAATGCTCACTATTTGTTTCATGTTTTCCATCTTCTCCTTCCAAACTTCTTAACTTTTTATTTTTCTGTTGACTTAGCCAGATGAGGGCTTATTCTTTGACTAATTGTACTTATAGTTGGCACCGTTTTGGGTACATATGTTTTAATTGGCTTTTATTAACGTTTGAGGAACCTGCATGACAAAAAAATGTACAATTCTGCCATTAGTGGTTTGTGTTTATGGCATTTGCTTAGCTAGGGGGCACCTTTTTTTTTTTTTTTTTTTTTTTTTTATATCCATAACTTTTTATTGTTGATGGAACGGTGTGAGGACTTTTTGTGGGACAAGTTGAAGTTTTTGGTATAACTTTTCATATTGCGGTATATTGTACATTCCTTGCTTATGGCTATTAGGCAAGGCAACTTGGCTTCTTGGCTGCCATGGCATCTCCTTAGAACCCCACATTTCTGCTGCAGGGGGCGTTACCAGGTAAAAGGGGTGTCCCCACTTTCTACCCAGATGTCGTGATCACTATTGATCATGGCATCTGAGGGGTTAATCTGATGGACTCAATGGGATTAGTCCCAGGTCCAAGCTCTATAATACAGCCAGAATCCAGAAATAATGTGGCAGGCACAACTCCTGTGCCTGTTACAGCTCAGTACCATATTACAGCACTGAACATTAAATATATGATCAGAGTGATGTAATAGTGCACACGGGCACAAAGCAGGAAGGAGTTAAAGGGCTTGTCCACTTCAAATAGTTATTTTTGTAAGGAGGCATCCCTGATAAGCTGATCCCAGGGTGTCAGTGATCAGCTATAAACAATGATGGAACGCAGCAGCAAGTGTTTGATTTCCCTGCAGTGCCACCACAGGAGAAAAGAAGCATTACACAGTTCATTAAAATCAGTGAGCTGCTGCCCCGTGTAGTCACTCCTCAGTCTGGATAATAAAGAGGACTCTCCAATACTAATGTGGATCATTTTTTAGCGCTTTGATATGTTATGACAGTAAGCCATTTATACTGAAAAGCTGTGAATTCTGTCATATATATACCGTATCTACTTTATATCATTGTCACTTTCCACAAATAACTATACTCTAAACATTGATTCTTACTTAAATTGTGCTTTGTGCAAACAAACAAGCGGAGCGTGGAACATTTCCGTACTGATTATATATGAAATTAGGTTTAGAATAATAACATAGGAAATCTGCTTATAACCTTCACAATGATGTGCAAATGTATAAAAAATATATATGGTAGAGATTAATGGAAGGGGCTCAGTACTGCTGGCGGAGTATTCCCATTGTACTATACAGTGTGTTTGTAAATATAATTAGGCGTAAATACAAATATAAACCATAGGGGTGCGCTAAATCTGCATTGATTTATGAATTAGGATTGTTAGGACCGGGTTCTATTGTGTTGTCAGTGAGAACGGAAGCTGAACAGAGGGATCCTGCCATAGTATTGGGAAGTGACGCAGGTTGCTGCACAAAGTCTGTTAGTTTGGCAAGATCCTAAATCTCATTGTATTTTTCATTGGTGCAACTTTAACCCTTATGTGCCAAACAGTTTACTGTATATGTAAACTGTCAAGTGTAAGTATATGAAACCTATGTAACACAAGGTTCACACCAGGTTTCGATTCTTCGGGTCAACTTGGGGACCCAAAAAAAAACAAACCCAATCTGCTTAAAAAGCAGTTACCCACAGAAATCTGCAGACCCCATAGACTATAATGGGGTCCACCGGATTTCTGCCTGAAAAATGCAACCTCTCCGCATTTTTCAAGCAGAATAGGGGACGGAATCCCCAGACAGAAACCGAGTGCTGGTGTCAATCCAGCCTTAGTTTTCTGTACATTCTGCAGAAACCTAAATAAGCTTTCCTAAACTTTTATAATGGTAGGCAAAAAAAACTACAACTTGTCTGTAAACAAGGCATTAAATTGGTAGCAATGTCAAGTAAAAAAAAAAAAAAAAGTTTAGGTTAGGGAACTAAATAACTTTTCAAGAAACTTTGCATAAATCAATAGTAAGAGGCGTTTTTCTCTTAGTACAAGTGAATATGGACTTTGCAATAGCAGGCTCTTCCCCCATCCAAACTGACATTTTCTGTAAAATCTCTGCTGAATTCTGGCAGGCAGAGGCTGCTGCAGAAAATGGTAAGTTTTCTATGTAACCCCAAGTGTTCTATTCCCATTAACATTGGTTAGTACTTCTCTATATTGTCCTCCATGCTGCTTCTGAGAGAATCAGTGAGTAAGAGTGAGCCAATATTCACACAACAGCAAATATCGACCATGTGATGGCCATTTTTTTTAATAGTCACCACACGGCTTCATCAATTTAACCGTTTGTGATTGGGGCTGTTTCTTTCACAGAGCCATCCACGCACTGCAATGTATGAAGGATCCATAAAAACAGCTACCCCTCAGGTGTAAAATGGCTGTGGAAAATGACGTTTTTCATGGACTTTTTCACCCACAGTCATGTAAATGTAGACTTTAGGGTGCAGAATCTTTTCTCCACATGCTGTCTATAGAAAACCTTATAGTAGTGAGTGTCCAACCATTAGCTCAGGAATAACTGACTATTTAAAAAGACAAAGAAGATAAGAGAAGCGGTAAGTCATATAATAGCCAGAAATTGTTTTACTCCTCATATGCACATGTGGCAGATTATCTTGAAACTTTTTCCAAAAGTTTAGGGAAGCTTTAAAGGGGTTTTCCAGGCAAACCTCATATACTTTATAATAAAAAAAGCTATATATATATATATATATATAGATATAGATATAGATATAGATATAGATATATAGATAGATATATATATAGATATAGATATAGATATAGATATAGATATAGATATAGATATAGATATATATATAGATATAGATATATATATAGATATAGATATATATATATAGATATAGATATATAGATATATATATATAGATATATAGATATATATATAGATATATATATATATAGATATAGATATATATATAGATATATATAGATATCTATATAGATATATATATATATAGATATATATATATAGATATTTTTTTTTTTTAAAGGTCTATTAGTATTATTAATGGGTTAATAAGTATACCCAAATACCTTTAGCAGTGTTTTGAGTGATTTCTGGGTTTCTCTTGGAGCTCCTGCATTTGTTTACATGGATAGCTTCCTATTCTTTTATCCTACAACTACCATGATGCATTGGACATCACTCAGGGCTGACCCGCACTCCCTCCCCCCTCCCTCTCACACCCTCTCCCTATCTCCCTAGCTAGCCCACTCACTACTAGCCCTTCCCAACTAACTCCGTCCACCCCATCATACTTGCCTGTCTTTCTGTCCAGATCTTCTGTTCCTCCTCCTCTTAACGTCTGCTGGCCCCCCTTGAAGGAAGTGATGTTCTGTGCTCAGAATATCCATATGATGAGGTGGGGGGTTAGTATTAGTGACATCCCGTTTCCAGAAACAGAATGTCACAGTAAAATCCAAAAATGTCCCTAGAGCGGTGACATGACTGCCCCGGCAATCTGGGAAATGCACCTGGGTGTGTAAATTCGAGTTACTAATTTTAAAAGGGGTTTTCCTATGAAAATAACCATACTTAGATTTGTAGACCAGTTCCAGCATTGATGGCTGTATCTATTGGCAACCAGTCAAGACAACAGACTGTCACCACTAAGATGTTTATAGAAAATCTTAAAAAAGCTGAAAAACTTAAATTTATTTGCGAAAATGTTTAACTTTTATAACCATATTTATTTGTATCATGTTCATGGGAAACCCCTTTAACATTACAAAATAATTGTACTATGCCGTTCATCAGCTTAATCCATTTACAGGGTGCACATTCCATTGATTTCATTATAGGGTTTAGTAGGATGAGACATCAGTTACTGCAGCCCTTTACTTACTCCCTGCTGATCTTTGCTAAATCAAAAATGCAGTTTCGATCTGTAGGAGTGAGAGGTAGCCTATGAAAAGTAAGCAAGCAAACTTATAGGGATAATGATCATGACTGAATTATCTAGTTTAGAAAACTCATTACATCCTTTAACGAACAGACATTTATTTCATGACTGACTTGCGAAACCCCTTTAACGTTAAAGGACCGGGATAAAGTTTTCTGTAACAAAAAAATATTTTATTGAATAATATGTGCCAGAAGTCTCTTGTAGGGTCTTTAGATTATTCTACTTCTCTATTTGTCATTGCTACATTAATAGGATTATCCAAAAAGAGACAATTTAAAAAGTGGATTTTTATCTGACAAAAGCAAAGGTTTATGGATTTCACAAAAAAAAAAGCTAATATATCATACAGCTGTGTGTCAGTTGATCTAGCTAGGCCTATTAATCAAGCACAGATATTATCTATTAACCCCTTAAGAACAGTTTTTTGTTTTTTTTTTTTTTTTTTCCAGTTCACAAGTCATATTTTTTGCACTTGTTCTTAATTGCATCATTTAATATACAATGAACTGGGAAGCTTGAGAGAAAATTGGAATGGAATTGGGAAAAATATTCAATTCTTATAGGTTTCATTTTTATGGTGTTCATTTTGCGGTAAAAATTACTTTACCTTTACAAAAAATTAACATTTTCCATCACTATTGTGACGTCCATAACTTTTTTTTTTTTTTTTTTTTTTTTTTTTTAGCTACCCTAAAAAATGAACTGTAGGAGGTGTGATTGCCCCCTGAGCCCACTCCATACCACCTCAACACCATAATACCCTGTCATAGTAGAATATAATATGGTGTTGTCCCAGAAGAAAATGTCTGTCTTCAAAACCATAACACACCTGTCTATGGGTTGCATTTGGTACTGTACTCTTTTCATTCAATAGAGCAGAATTGCAATACCTGACACAACCCATAGGAAGGTGTGGTGCTGTTCCTCCAGGAAAGTAGACATTATTTTCTTATCCAAGTACAGCCCCTTTAATGATCGCTAGTAACTGTGGTTGGTTGATAGGCTTGATTTGATCAATTGATAAAGATTAACATTAATCTTCAATAAAACGGGTCTTGTTAGGCAGCAATGAGAGATGCTTTACTGAACAGTCGCAGTGAAGCAGTACTCACAGTATTTTACTTGATGCTTCCACCTAGTTGCCAGTAGTCTTGAATTGGCTGAGATTTTCAGTAACAATCCCAGCCAATTTGGCTTGGCCCATCCCAAGTTTAGAGATCAAATTTGGTATTCCCAGGTGGGATGGAAGGTGGTCTAAGGGTAGGAATTTTTCCAAAGAAAATTTGTACACTTCCATTGTTGGTGCATTGAATTGCTATGTGCCAAAGATCCTTATGAGGAACCAATCACCATGGTGTGTTCATATTCGATTACTACATCCATAAAATATCAAAGATAAACTTGATTAAGGTGCCATTCAGGGAGGCAAAAGAACTGCTTTCCCTGAATCCTTAAAGGGGTTTACTAGTCCCTCAGTTGTTTTCCTACTGACGACTGTCCACAGGATAAGTTATCAGTATCTGATGGGGGGTCCAACACCCAGACCTTGCACTGATCAGCTGATTCAGCTGTCTCTAGGTGCTGAAAGCTATAGATATGAACAGAGCCAGAAGAAGTAATAGGTACAGAGCTGCAATCCCAAGATATGACCAATGAGGTGATACCTCTGAACAACAATGTCCTCGTTGGTCCAAAGAGCTCACTTGCAGAGAGATCACCTTTTTTGTCTACATGCAACAGAGGCACCGATTTACAAGGTAACACTGTTCTATTCAGATGACCCTAACCTATCTGCAGGGGTTGATCTGCTGGGTTGTGGTGAGAGATTCCCTTAAAAATTAGGCACATCCTGTTGCATAGCGATCATGCGACTATATTGAGTTCTGATCAGAGGGATCACTGAGTGGAGGAGACGTGCCAAGCTATTTTCCATCTTTGATCACTTCTGAAAGCCATTCAGCAGATGCTTTTATCCTTTCTAGGGAAGTCTTTCTATGTCATCTGCACAATATGGCCAGACCAAGTGTAACTTCTGATGCTCTTGGGCCATATGTGAAATCTATAAGCCTAGATTCACACGAACGTTGTGCAAAATGGCTGTGAAAAATTGAAATTTTTCACAGCTGTCTTGTATCCGTGATCCTTCCGTTTTCTCAGATCACTCATACATTTCAGTGTATCAAATGGACAAAAATAGAACATGGACAAAAATAGAACGGGACCTATTTTTTTTGACAGTCCATTAAAACGGACCATCAGAAAATGGATGAATATCTCCCATTCACACGAATGGATTTTAATGCAGCCATGCGACTGCCGTTAAAAAAAAAAAAAACAAAAAAAAAACGGATTATATGGCAGATTAAGAGCTTTATGTTCATGTAGGTTCACGGGGTCACTCATGTACCATGCACAGTTTGTAATATTGTTTAAAGTGGTAGAGGGGATTATGGACCCCCTTAGGCCCATGTCCCAGAAACCTCACTGCAGCCTCTCTAGCTACGTTCACGCTACCAATGACTGCATATACTGTCATATTTTCTAGTATTAAAGTATATAAGGAAAGCCACATTTTTCCTGTCAAAAGATGTTAAAATATATGAAAATTTTAAGTCACCAAGGTATATATGGCTGAATAAAGTAAGGTATTGCACTATATGGAAATCTTGATGTCTATAACTCACTTCAGTCAAGTTCATCAAAGGAGCGCCGGATCCTATGACTGACACCAATGGCACCCGACAGACCAAATTGCCTTATAATGTAATTGGACAGGTCCCACCATGGTGTCTGTCATTTTAAAAGTAAGGCTATTTCTGCATGCTGTGCTCTTTTTCCCATCAAATATGACAGCGCCCCCGATAACCAGCCCTACAAATCCAGTCCTATCCTATGTAGCCCATAGTTACTATGGATCCAACTAACCATCTATATACAATATATAGTTCATGGTAACAGTGTACTAATAACTTTTACATTGTCCTTGTACATTAGTATATCAGATGTAAAGTGCATAATATTTTTATACTGTACTTAAAAATGGAAAACACCGGTGCAAGGGTTAATGGCTCGATACGTCCTCCAGATCAAATGTATGCTAGCAAAGGCAATTGAGTTGATAGATTGCAGCATCTCTTTGCAGAGGAGTATTGATTGAACGTGGTCCGCCAAGTCCCTCGGCCCTAAGGACGCTACCATTCTAATGCCTCCGGTGGTCTATGTATTGTTTTATCTATATAGTCCATTCCTGCTCTCCCTCGCTTGTCCTCGGTCTCTCGACTCTTGAGGTGCAGTGTCCTATTACACGTTACGAGTCTCAATGTAATGTTTGATATTTTTTTTTTTTTGTTGCATTGAAAGGGTTGAAGAGCCCTAGAATCATTAGGTTACACATACAGCATTGAACCGTTGGCACAAGCTCCACGGAGTGCGAGAGATTGGGCTGGAGTGAATATAGACGTGTTTAAGATTTGCATTGGCTCCCTGTGATTCGCAGAGCAGGTGACGGCTGCTCTTAGAGGCAGTCCACAGTCCTGTACCAGTATCCAGCCTGCCTTACAGCGCATGTTCCATTTTTAAAATAGTGTCTTCTCTCTTTTTTTTTCTTTTTTTTTATTTGCATCTGATAGCTGTAGCGAGGTCATGACATTTATTTAACCAGGGCATTGTGGGTAAAAGTAGAGAGGGGAAAAGACACAAAGAAAAAAGGGGATGCTGGAGCAGCAAAAAAAGGATGAGTCTGGGCAAAAGGACATTAGATTGCCGTCGCCTCAATGTACGTATAAGGTGTCTGTGTCACTGCGAGTAGTGCTTGTGCTGCATGTATTCCTGTCTCTGACTTTTTACATATACTGTATGCCATGTTTTATGATTGTTTGATTTATAAATTATTATTGTGCCAATGTGTTACTTACGGAAGTGTTGCAACCTTGCAGTGCATGCTGGGAATTGTCTACAAACGTAAGCTTGGTATTTGTATACCATGAGACAGCATTTGGGCATGGTATGACTATGTAGCTCATTCTCCATTGTTCTCTGCGTTCTACAAGTACATGGAGAAGACAGCGGTGGTCGGAGGAAATCCTTTAAGTATGGTACTTTAGGAAGAAAGGTGCGTTCACTATCAAAAGCAGTGTCGCTCAGTTACCTGAAATGGGTTCTATAGATGAATGATATATATGTGTAGCAATATATAGTCACCTAGACAGCTTTCTCATGTAAAGACTATTGTCCTGCTGGATGTTAATTGGAGATGGGTCTTTTGGGGATTGGGAGACATGACAAGGACGCAGAGTAGGTGAGATCTGAGGGGTCTTATCGGTTTCAATGCTTTGGTTGCATTTCATGACTGTGTGGCGATAAAATGCTTGCTCATGGCATTGTCTGGGCTGTGGACTATAGAAAAGCATTGTTACCACAAGCATTTGTTCAGCGAGGAGGGAGAGGACCTACAAAGGCGTAGAAAGAAAAAAAAAACTCTTAAGACTGTAAAAGAATTGCTGGCATTCTGTCTCCTCACGTCACGTGCGTGGCTGGATCACTTGCTATTCTTCAGGCACAGAGGACTGAGGATGAAAGTCTCTGTCACAGCCTGTTCTCGCCACTGCTTTTGGAGATCTTACTTATTGATTTGGGGGAACGGGTGGGCATGGCAGGGATTCAGGGGGAAAGGTGCAGTCGGCTTAACGCCAGGCAATTTATTTATTTATTTTTTTATTTAATCCGAAAAGATGTCAAACAGAGGAGGTAGAGCCCTACGAAGATAATGCTGGAAGATAAGACGGCGATTCTTAAAGGAGGCTCGGTTGCTTTATACGTGTGTGTCCCCAGTCTAGCTCCCCACCCCCACCGACGTCTGACCTGCAAGGGCTGAGTGTCAGCGTCATGCAAATACTGCATTTCTGCAGGTCCTGGAGAGGGAGGATACTAGAGAGAGTTATTGTTAATGTTGAGTGCAGAAAATACCAGCCTATTGCACCCCCTCCAAACACAACTGTTCTGAGTCAGCAGCATCCGGCGTTTGCTTTTTTTTTTTTTTTTGTGTGTGTCTGTGCGCGTCTGCAAGTGTGTGTGTCTGTCTGTGTGTCTGCGCGTGCCTATGGAAGGTAAAAGCCAGTCAGTGACAAGCAAAAGGTACGTCTGAGAGCGACTCGAATCTCACTGATTTCAATCTTTGGAGCATCAGATGTAGTCTCTGAGGAGGTTGGGTCTAGGCGATGGGGGATGTAATTATGTTAATGCCATATCTGCGGTGGGCACAGATTCCTCATTTTAATTGTTCGTCTGTAGACTGTGTTCAAATATTGCATGTAAAATCATTTTAAGATAAGGGTCGGCATAGGCTTCACAACTGGGTAAAGGCTTCTGATTTTAATACGGCTTTTTTTTTTTTTTTTGCCTAACAGCGAGTGGCGAAATGTTAAAACGACAAAAACAGCTGATTTTCTTACTGACTACTGGCTCTTCCTGCAGAAGGTTGACTCTATCACTGGTTGATTCTCGTATTTGCTTATAACATACTAACTCTATTTTTTTTATTCTCATCCCAATATTTTATTTTCCATGCAGATGAAGTCTCGGAACGACGCAGATTCCTTATTCGCTGGATTCTACACTATTTGGGTTTGTTACAGTCGACAAGACCTCTCTGGGCCATTGAAAATGTATTTTCGAGAGGAAGCGACAAGGGAATGCACCTTAATTGGAAATAATATTGCTCCTGTGACACCAGGCTGTCTTATGAATTGAATATTTCGGGATTGTGGTATATACCCATAGCCAGATAAAACCCCCTGGTGATAGGAAAATGTTTTCAGCTCCTTCCCGTTGTTCCCTGGCTGTATCAGCTGCACTGCTTAAACTTGTGTGTGCACAGCGTCTGATCTTCTTCTGCAGTCTGCAGCCAGGGAGGATTTTCAGCTAATTACGTAAAAATAAGCTTTATTCCAAAAAAAAAAAAAATTTTTTTGCCCTTTTTTCCTCATTACGGAGTCAGATATAAAGCAAACCATATCCCAGGGCCCAGGTAGCAACAGGATATGGATTTAGGTTGCAAAGTCTCTCCCACTGACTCTTCATACAATGGGCATTTCACGTTGAACCTCTTTAAGCCATTTTTCCTATTCCTGTCTCATTTTAGCAATGTTACACTGTGTATGTGTTTCCTATATCGTAACGCTGAAATATCATTGCAATCTTTCCAGTCGAAAGCGAATAAAACCTTACAAGACGAGAGCAGCGGAGTGATTTTGGACTTTTCCTAGTCCCTGAGACCCTAACTTGTGAGGATTTTTCAGCATTGATCACAAGTTTGGCTCTTGGGACCTAGGCGGAGGGGAATCAGCAGCTCTGGACTGTGATATTGGTTGTGTCTTTCTAACATTCAGAGAATAAATCATGTCATTGTATATGCTCATGTATTCTAATTCCTTTCGGGGGGTTCGGGAATGACTGTATATGTGTTTTTAATATTTGCTTTGGCTTTAAAATAAAAAAACTTTATATTTACTATGTGAAATGGCTTGTTTTTCCTCAATCTTGCACTTCCAGGCAAAATATATTGTTTTATGCCCTTAAGTGATATTCCATGAAATGTAATTAATTAAAATTTTAACATTTTTGACTGTGTAGCAGTTTTATTTGAATATAAATTTATGGTATATGTCATCCTTTGTGTTTGTGTGTATGAGAGAGATAGATAGATAGATAGATAGATAGATAGATAGATAGATAGATAGAGATAGAGATATAGATATATATTTATATATATAGATAGAGATATTATATATACCTTTTTTTTTTTTAAATTTATTTCCATATATTCTCTGTATTTTACCAAAAATTGAAATATGGTTTCCTATTATGGTCGCATTTAACTGACTATTCCATACACATCTCTAATAAAAAGATAGCAGTGTAGACCTATAAACCGCATATATCTTAAATATGTATCTGTTCCTTTAAGCTACAGAAAATCCATCCACACTCCTATGAAGCAATACTATAATTTTTTTATAAAATTAACACAATAGATTTTACTTATTTTAACTAAAAATAAAAAATATAGCCAAAAAAAAATCAAATTTTTCCAGGGCCTGGTTATTTAAGGATAACCAGGCACTAGTGGGTTAAATGCATAATTCAGCCTTTTTTTTTGGATGTGTTTTGTTTGGGATTTTTTTTATCATAGAGCCAATTGTATTTTTATCTTGCCTAAAATATGTGATAGTAGGTAATATCATACTGTACTACCGCGACAAAAATCTTCAGCTGGAGAATGTCAGAATGGGAGGGGGAGGGAGAGAAAGAGAATCATGTGCGGTGCATACAAAAAAGGAGGGTTGTTAACAATTCGATGAATTCCTGGCGGGTACACCAGACTGAGCCAGACGCATATATTAACTGCTGTCTGCTGCTGATGTGAGCTTGGTCAATGTGCTGGAAATGAAGGATCACCTAGGTTTTGACACCAGATTATTTGTACATTTTAATTTTTTAAAAGACACAAATCAATGCTATGACCGCTTAACCCCTTTGATGCCATACAGATGTCAGAATTTTCTGTGTGCTGGGGAAGAAAATCATTTACTTTGACAGCTTTTATCTATTGGTCTATGTACAGTGTTTTTCATATTTGCTTCCATAATTGGAAAAGCTCCCTAGTTATAGCGCCATAGTATCATAGCCTCATCAATACAGACTTTAACCTGTTCCTGCCCAGACTTCTGATATAGTCTGGTCTACCAATGGAATACTAGAAGCTACTGTTAAGCGAATGATTTATGTTATCATGTTAATTACTTGGGAAACATGGAAATGACAAAGGAATATAAAGTACATCCCATTGAATAAAACGCTGAATAATTTAATTCAATGCAGGTTTAATAAACGTTTACAGTATTATACAATAGAAAAATCGATTGACATTATATATTTAATCCAAATTTTGTTCTAAATATAATGAAAAAATATAAAACATCCTTGTCATTTTTGGGGATGAAAAAATTTAACATGAATATTTTTTGTTCTATTAAAATATTATTTTTGAAGCTTACATAGAGCTAGTTACATTTTTTTTTTAACGCTATTTATGGCATCCATTATTTTAGTTTTTTTTTTTTGTTTTTTTTTTTTCCAAGCTCTTTATTGATCTATTGATCAGTAGATCTTAGAGTATTATAAGTGTGTATATACTGTAATATCTGATAAATCCTGCTCTAAGTATTGCAGAAGGGCAGCTGTCAGCAGTGCTATCATAATAATTACTGTGAAATCACTTTCCCTGTAAACTTCCCATCTTCCAGATTGCTGCAACCTATTTTTCCCTCAACACTGGGATTGATAGGCATGGTAAATTAGTCACTACTAACTGATGTAGATTTACTACAGTAGTGGGATTACTTAAATGACAGACACAAAAATTCTAGGAAAAACACATTTATTTTAGAATCAAAAATAAAAATATAAATAAATCAAATACAAAAAAATCATATTATTGCCCTCTAAACAGCCTATACATGCCCAATAAATATATATATATAGATATATATATATATATATATATATATATATATATATATATATATATATATATATATATAAAAAAAAAAAAAAAAAAAAAATAAAAATAAATAGAATAAATATAAAAATAAAAAAAATTTTAACTAAAAAATAAACTATTTCATTCTACAAGAAAAGGAATATACTGTCGTCATAGACCAGGACTAAGGTTTTGTGGTCCCAATTTCCCCCAGTTCTTCTTTTTTTTTCCTTATCAGCCAATAACACATGCCAGTGTCTGCTATGGACATCTTATAGATCAGGATTTATACTAGAGGCGAGATATGATTGACTAATATCAGGGTGTGGATTATAATAGGCCTCATTACTTAACAAATTAGATCATATGATCCAGACTTCACATATATATATATATATTGTATAATACACAATGGTATAAAAAGAGACCCTTCAATGGTTTTTAAAATTATTTGGCCTTTTAGACCACACTGATCGATTTTTTTTTTACGACAGATCAGGACACATACTATGTGGTGTTAATGGTAAATATCAAAATAGATAAGCTCCTTCTTGGTTCTAGATTAACGACCTTTAGGAAAATAAGCCATATAACAATATCTGAGAACCAATAGCTCACACTATAAAGTGTTATGATTTTAGCGATGTACTGTGATTAAAAAAAACTGTGTGGTCTACATCGTTAATATAAAAAAATTTTTTTTAAAAAAATTGCGAAAACTAATACATGAAGGAAAAAACTGTCTACAGCAGACCAAATGTGTAACATTTTCCTAACTTTTTTTAATTAAAATTTTTTTTATTATAAATTGTAATTTAACCAGTTTGCAATTTAGTAAAGTAAAACATGTCTTGCCAACGTAATATATTATACATCTAGCTGAACCCCAGAAATCTATGTAAATTGTAATAGTTTTTATTTACACTAATTGAAAAATAAAATCTCCTTTTATTAGGTAATCAAATAACCTTTATAAAATAATTATAATCCATTAAATCATGGCACACATTTACTTGTATCCTCCATAATTAGCTCATAATCAATAAATATGGAAACCTCATCTGGATTGTTAGCGTTTTTGTCTCATAAATAAATACATTAGTATTTTCAATTAATGTGCTATTTGCTATTTTACCATGTTACAGGTCAGTAAAATGGTGATATATTGTTAAAACTGAGAAATTGTTTGTGATAGAGAGAGATAGATAGATATATATATATATATATATATATATATATATATATATTTTTTTTTTTTTTTTTACATGTATCCCTGTGTGTGTGTATGTGTGTGTGTATGTATATGTATATGTATATATATATATATATATATATATATATATATATTTCATGATTAAAAATTATACTGTAAAAAAAGTTACATAATCACAAACAATCTTTTCATTTTAAATACACAGACGTAGAGTTTAGGAGTTGGCATTTTTCCATGTTACATGATATAAACACATTAAATTGCAGTAAATATTTTTACCAAATAGGTGACAAATTAGAATATTTTACTGTACAGGGTATTTTGTAAATAACTGCATTTTGACCCATGCTTTATGAGGATAACTTCATGTATTATAAAAGCGCACCATGTGGTTAGGCATGGCATTGCAAGTAAGTGGTATTAAATGGTTTTAGTGTCTAAAGATCGATATGAAGTCACTTAGTACTTTTCAAAGAGGACCTGTCAGCAGGTCTGGAAAGGCCAATGACCTAGATCATCTGATAGACTCCATCACCTTGTGATTTGTTTATCCAAATTCATTCAGCCATTCCAAAGATATAATAAGCCCTTTTAGTGTTAATGTAAATGAAGTTCTACTAGTCAACTGGGCAGTAACACTCTGGTTTCTTTTGGGGGCAGGACTGTGTGCTGTATATCATGCAGTGTTACCGCCCACTTGGATAAACAGAATACCACAATCTTCTGGATAACAATGACTATCTGACTATGTATGTCACTGCTTTTTCCAGACTTGGTGATGGGTTCATTTTAAGTTTAGCATCCTACATACTATATATGTAGAAGAGCAGTTGTCTGTCCCCAACTACTTAACTTGAAAGAAAATATCAAAAAGCTGCTTAGATAAGGAACAAGTTGTTCTCCAGTATGTTAGTAGGTAGGGACTTAAAAGGGTTCTCTGGGATTCAAAAAAATTTTTTTTTTTCGAAACTGCACCCCTCTCATCCGTGTCTACATTCACATTAAATAACACAACTGTATGTTATAAAAACATTTCTCTAGCTGCAGCTTGACAACGTTAGTGCTATTGGTCATGTTACTGTAATTCTGGATCTTTCAGTTTAGTCATTAGTCTAACATGTGGATGAGATACCGAGCGTCTCATGTATCCTACTTCATGCAAATTTTCATTTGCAGAATTTACATTTTAACTTTAATAGTGACACCTTTTATTGACATCTAAAAACACAGAATAAAGATATATTTTTGATAAGCACAGATCTTCTGTGGATGTAGGCTGCTCCAATCCTTCTGTCTCTTCATGTCATCCCAGACAGACTGGATGATGATGAGATCAGGGCTATATCTGTGGGGGCCGGATCATCACTTCCAGGACTCCTCCTCCAAATGGAAAAGGTCACACCAAATATTGATGGGATTTACATTTCTCTTCATTCACTTCATTTTGGTAATTGACAAAAATAAACTATTAACCCTTCTATTTCTGAAGGCATTCTTACTTTGCAGCATTGTCAATTTTTATTCTTTGTCCTAGGCATTCAGCAGCCTTATCTGCTGGGACAGGGGTTAGGAGACCCTTTTATTAAAGGTGTAAATCCCAGAGGTGGAAACCAAATCTAGCGCACATTTATGGTGTACAGCAGTGCTCCCCAACCTTTTTTCTGCCAGGTTCCGGCTTCAACCAAGACCATTTTCCATGGCCCGGCAGGGCGCACCGGGGAAGGGGGGGGTGGCGGTTTTGGTCATATGGGGGCGGGGTTATGGAGGGGGTAGGATTTTAGTAGCGCTATACACCAAACAGGGGGGTGCTGGCGGAACTTCAGTGTACAGCGATGTAGACAAGGTCCCTGCCAGTAGCCATGACACTGTGGCCAGATCCCCACCCCACCCCCCTCACGTGCGGTGTCAAGAGCTGCATCTACTGAGGCCAGCCCACCGCCCCACGGACCGGCAAAAAAAAAACCCCAACGGCCCGCTCCTGGTCTGCGGACCGGTGGTTGGGGACCCCTGTGTACAGGTTAGTAGATATTAGACATTTAGTGGATATCAGCAGAATATGCCATATGTATCTCTGCTGGTTCCATCTCAGAAACCTGTACTCAGTATTGGGGTTTCCTGACCCCTGTCCCACCTACTGAAATTGGCACATCCAGTTTGGAGAATGAATGAAGATGTGGCTGGGTATATTGCAGTGAATGTGCGTGTTCTCTGTCTCCTTTCCACTTACAGTATCCTCTGCCAGGATGTGACAACCAGCAGCCACCTCCATTGGGTTGAGGATATCTCTATCAGACATTTAGGGCATACTCGAGCAGAACTGACATAAGGGGAAGCGGCAAATTTATCAAAAATGGTTATATTTGGGTCTGTGGGTATTCTTGAGAGGATCGAGCTTGATATTAAAATGTCTTATAGAACAGATTACAAAGTTGGGAAGTATACCTAAAGAAGTTGAGAAATTGGATTTTCTTTACTTCCCTATCGACTAACCTAGATACCTTTCTGGTCTCATTGCCATCATGTAACGCAAAGTACACAAATATAGAGAGATGGTCCATGTCACTGTAACATTACCAAGATGAATAGAATAAAACATAATTATATTCATTGCCCATAAATGAATCATCTGTCTTTATCTGTGTAATATTCCACTTCTATGTAACTACTAGGGAATAAATAACTTAAGTTGGTTTTAGATTGACCTTGACATTACCAATGAAAAACATGTATTTTCCAGCTTTCTGTTTTGTAGGATGGGAGGACAATCATGCCGGAGCTTACTTAATAAGATACATGATCAGATGTAATTGGAATAATAGAACAAGTTCTATTCAATGAGTAGCAATCTAATGGCCGGGTCATTATTCTATCTATGCAAAGTTTCGGCTTACACAGTATAAACAAAATTAAAGTGCAATGCGTAAACTTCTGCAAACTGGAAAAGAGACAAATGTAAGGGGAGAGGGCGCTGCAGGGAGTCACTATCGGCTGGTATATGGATGTACTATGGGAGAATAGCATGGGATTAATGACCAGAAATGGACATGTCCAGTCACCTGGAAGAAATACTATTTGAACAATTGGGCACAGCTATTGGGGATACAGAATAAAAGTTCCAGCTGAGTCAAGAGGACTGAGTGAGCCCAAAGACCCCTTTACCGGATTAGAAGAATCCAGTAATGGAGATGGTACATGGTAGGTAAGGAGCCCTTTAACAGTTATTGTACTAAGACCCAGGAGCTTTAAGTTGTGCTCTTCTTGAACCTCTTTCTTTTACAGACAGAACCCAATATTAAAATAACTTTATTGCCAGAACAAAATATAAAAATATTACATAGTAGAAATTAATACATGTCCAATAGAAGACTATTATAGACCAAAATCACCAGTATATGAGTGTATGGATGAGACCTATAGCAAACCTTGGAAAAGGGCCCAGCTTAACCTTAACCATCAAGACCAACATGAAAAATATATTTTTTTATTTACCTAATGTACAAAGATCATGCACACAATGATGATACAATAATAAGTTAATGCACACAGTGATATCATAGGCATAATGTAGACAGTGATGTTGCAGTACAAGGATAATATTCAGCAATGTCACAGAACAGATAATGCACACAGTGATGTCACAGTACAGCTATAATAAACAGTGATGTCACAGTACAAGGATAATAAATTCAGTGATGTCACAGTACAGGGATAATAAACAGCAATGTCACAGAACAGATAATGCACACAGTGATGTCACAGTACAGCTACTGTATATAAACAGTGATGTCACAGTACAAGGATAATAAACTCAGTGATGTCACAGTACAGGGATGATAAACAGCAATGTCACAGATCAGATAATGCACACAGTGATGTCACAGTACAGCTATAATAAACATAGTGATGTCATAGTACAAGTATAATAAACTCAGTGATGTCACAGTATAGGAATAATATACACAGTGATGTCACATTACGGGTTAATAAACACAGTGTTGTGTCAGTGCAGGTATAATGCACACAAAGATATCACAGTGCAGGGATAATGCACACAGTTAAGTCACAGTACAAGGAAATATACCTAGTGATGTCACAGAATAGGGATAATGCACACAGTGATGTCACAGTACAGATATAATATACACAGTGATGTCATAGTATAGGGATAATCAACACAGAGGTGTGTGTGTGTCACAATATGGGGATAATGCATACAGTAATATAGTACAGGAATCCTCCACACAGTGATGTCACTGTAATGGGATAATGTACACAGTGAGGTCACAATAATGGGATAATGTACACAGTGAGGTCACAATAATGGGATAATGTACACAGTGATGTCATAGTACAATGATAATGCACACAGAGATGCTACAATAGTGAGATACAGTACACAGTAACTTTTACAGAGAGTACTGGGTTGATGTGAACCATGGCCACTTGACCATATCACGTCGCAGCATAGGCATAAGACAGACAAAAAAACCACGTCCATTCTAACATTACCACACAGGACAGAAGAGCATGGTGATGTCGCCTTGCAGAGATTATGAACACATGATGTCACAGTACAGGGATAATACAGTGATGTAATAGTACAGAAATAATGCGCACAGTAATGCCTCTATTGTCCATAGTCATCACTAACTGTACCTTCTGTCTGATTGGAGATGTGACCCCTTTGTTATTGAGCCCCATAGCAATAACTATGCCTCCTTTCCTGAATACATGACACCTTGCATATACAGTAGCATACTAGATACTATAATAGCATCTTCAATTTCACATAACTGAGGGAAATATATCCATTACAGAATAGCATTTAAGTTTAATCATTACATTTTGAACATCACGTTGGAGAGCCACAGATACACAGGGAAAGGCGCAGGAGAGGCTACAGACGGTGTCACAGACAGTGTTCATAGTCCTGCCCACTATGGGAAGGGGAAGAGATGACTACAGTAGTAATAGTCTTACCGCATCTACAAGGAACATGCAAATTAGACCTCCTTGGTGGAAAAGAGGAACTTGCTCTAGCATCACCTTTTGAAAGGTAACTCCCTATAGATCAATGCATAGTTTGTCATAAAACCTTATAGCCTAATCTGGAAATATAACCAAGTCAGAATACCTCCTCCAAAAGAAAGTAGGACCCATCAGCTGTTTCACAGTTATTGCCTTTCATCAGTGTAGAGCAGGAAGCCTGAGAGGTCTAAGAGGTGGGTCAGAAGGGGTACTACAGTGGCTTGCAAAAGTATTCAAACCCCTTGAACTTTTTCACATTTTGTCACCTTACAACCACAAACTTAAATGTATTTTATAGAGATTTTAAGGGATAGACCAACACAAAGTAGCAGATAATTATGAAGTGGAAGGAAAATGATACCTAGTTATCAAAATTTTAGTTAAATAAAAATCTGAAAAGTGTAACGTGCAATAGTATTCAGCCCCCCTATATCAGTACTTTGTAGAGCCACATTTCACTGCAATTACAGCTGCAAGTCTTTTGGCCTCTGTCTCTACCAGATTTGCGCAACTAGAGACTGAGATTTTTGCCCATTCTTCTTTGCAAAATATCTCAAGCTCAGCCAGATTGGATGGAGCGTCTGTGAACAGCAATTTTCATGTCTTGCCACAGATACTCAATGAGATTTAGGTTTGGACTGTGACTGAGCCATTCTAACACATGAATATTCTTTGATCTAACCCATTCCCCTGTAGCTCTGGCTTTATGTTTAGGGTCATTGTCTTGCTGGAAGGTGAATCTCCTTCCCAGTCTCAGGTCTTTTGCAGCCTCTAAAAGGTTTTCTTCCAGGATTGCCCTGTATTTAGCTCCATTCATCTTCCCATCACCTCTGAGCAGCTTCTCTGTCCCTGCTGAAGAAAAGCAGGCCAAACCATGATGCTGCCACCACCATGTTTGACAGTGGGGCTGGTGTGTTTAGGGTGATGAGCTGTGTTACTTTTCCACCACACATAGCCCTTTGCATTTAGCCCAAAAAGTTCAACTTTGGACTCATCTGACCAGAGCACCTTCTTCCACATGTTTGCTGTGTCCCCTATATGGCTTGTGGCAAACTGCAAACGGCACTTCTTATGTCTTTCTTTCAACAATAGTTTTCTTCTTGCCACTCTTCCATAAAGGCCAGATTTGTGGAGTGCACGACTTATAGTTGTCCTGTGGACAGATTCTCCCACCTGAGCTGTGGATTTCTGCAGTTCCTCCAGAGTGACCATGGGCCTCTTGGCTGCTTCTCTGACCAGTGTTCTCCTTGCTTGATCTGTCAGTATAGCAGGACAGCCATGTCTTGGTAGGTTTGAAGTTGTAGAATATTTTTTCCATTTTTAGTTGATGGATTGAACGGTGCTCCTTGGGATGGGATATGTTTTTATAACCTAACCCTAATTTAAACTTCTCCACAACTTTATCTCTGACCTGTCTGGTGAGTTCCTTGGTCTTCATGATGCTATTTGTTCACTAGTGTTCTCTATCAAACCACTGAGGCCTTCACAGAACAGGTGTATTTATACTGAGACTAAATAACACACAGTTGGACTCTATTAACTAATTAAGTGACTTCTGAAGGCAATTGTGTGCACTGGATTTTATTTAGGGGTATCAGAGTACAGGGGGCTGAATACTTTTGCAAGTCACACTTTTCAGATTTTTATTTGATTAAAATTTTAAAAACCATGTATCATTTTTGTTCTATTTCACAATTATCTGCTACTTTGTGTTGGTCTATCACTTAAAATCTCAATAAAATAAATACATTTAAGTTTGTGGTTGTAAGGTGACAAAATGTGAAAAAGGTCAAAGGGTATGAATACTTTTGCAAGTCACTGTATGTCTCATTAGGGAGAGACAGTACTGGGATTTATTAAATCATACATGACCTGCTAAGAATTCTGGGTAAGGAATATGCAAATAAGAACTCCTTGATGGAAAAGAGGAAATTACTCTAGCACCACCTTTTGTAAGGTAGCTCCTTATAAATCAAAGCATGATTTTCCATAAAACCTTATAGCATAATATACAGGAAGCAGGTTGAAGAAAATTCAGTGACAATAGCAGAATGCACAGGGCTGAAAAAATGTGTTCTTGTCACCCATTGTCTTCCCCGGATTGTCATTTTTTTAATGGTTCAATTACATTCTACCAGATATTATATTATCGCACAAGAGACAGCAGTGACATCAGACATCATGAACGCAGGCGAGAATTCACAAAAGAAACTAAAAAACTTTTTTTTGTGTCTTGGAAGACGGACATTAGAATTATTAAGTTGATATCTTCTCCTTTGATGTCAGGTTTAATGTTTGGTAGATTGTCTTAGATGAAAGTCTATATAAAGATGGATGGTTTTATATATTCCAATGTGTGTACTGAAACATATCAAAGTTAAATGAGATGTTTCACAAGACAAAGACAGTTGAATAGCGGTGACATAATACCGTCATTGTATTTATACCCCACAGAATGACAATGTTCTAAACATTCGTAAAGCAAAAAGTTACGCTAATGAATCCTTGTAGACTAGCTCGATTCATTCGCTCATTCCCTTTTTTGAGAAAGTATTATTTGAGTAGAGGGGAGATGAAACATATTTTAAGGCTGAGGCTACACGTTGCAGAAATGTAAAGTTGTTTGTTGCAGAAAAGTTGAATTTTTTGTTGCAAAAAGGTAGAACTTTTTGTTGCAGATTTCCCTGTTGTTTAAGAATAAGACCTTCCTTTATACTTCTGATTTCTTTGGAAGCCAACCTTGGCTTTGGCTCCAAAAGCAACAGCAAAATCTGCAACAAAAAACACAACAGAATCAGCCTTAGGCCTTATTCACACATCACTGAAAAATGTGTTTTTATAACAGATGTCACACGGCCATTTCAAAAACAATGTGTCTGTTTTTTGATAGATAGATAGATAGATAGATAGATAGATAGATAGATAGATAGAAAAAAATGGTCAGTTAAGAAAAAGGATATGTTTTACCTTTGTCTGTTTTGAAGGCCATATGGACCCCATAGAAATCAAGGGATCCATATTTAACTGATTGACGCCTGAGTTACGTCTGTTAAAATTGGATCAGCGGGGTGGCTCAAAAAAGAAAACCAATGAAAAATGGATGACACTCGGTCATCAAAAACAGACAGACACAGTATGGAGGCAAAATGGTGCTAAAAAGGGACTGATTCATCTGCTTTTCATAGCCAAAAACCAGACATGGTCATGTGAATATAGTCTTGGGTTGGGTTCACATGTTCAGGTTTTCAGATAAAGATTTTTTGTTCAAAAACTGTATCTGAAAACCTGAACGTGTGAACTCGCCATGTAATAAGATGTCATCGCTGCAACAAGTCATTTCACAAAATTTCTTCCCTAGATATTCCACCATCAGTTGTGAATAGAGATGGGAGAATCTCTGAAAATTTGTCTCCACCCCTCTGTTCTGTGTAAGTAAATGATAGGTGCCTGGATGGAGGATACGGGCAGTGAGCGGGCCCCCGTATACAGTGGCATGGGTGTGTGGCAGCGGTCATACTAAAAGGCAAAGGCAGCCACAAGTCACTCATGTTGAGTTGTGGTGCCAGGCAGTGCCGCCCCTTCAGGGACTGGGTGATCTGCCGCCTGAGGTGAGATGTGGCTCTGTCTCGACTTCCAAAAGCCATAACTTTTTAACTTTTACATTCATATAGCTTTAGGGGCTTGATCTTTGTGGGACAAATTCTATATCCGATAGACACTATTTAATATCTCATAGGATGTACTAGGTAGCTGGATAAAAAAATTCTGAATGGGTTGGAATTGGAAAAAAACACAGTTACGCCATTTTCCTGTGGGTTTTGTTTTTACGGCACTGAATTGAATAAAACTGACTTGTATTCTGCAGAGCGGTACGATTATAGTAATACAAAAAACTGTAACTTTTTAGGGTATGTTCACATGGCAGAATTTACAGAGGAATTTTATGTGGCAATGTGTTGGCAGAATGAAGCCTATGCTTGGCATTCCGCCTTGATTATCCTCTATACAATGGTGCTAATAGAGTGTGAGGCCTCTTTTTAAATTAACTTTATTTTAAGCCCCCCCAGGGGAGTTTAACATGCAATCATTAGGGTTACTGACACAATAGACTGCAATATTATGATACTGCAGTTTATGGTAAAATCATTGCAGTTTTGCACTGGCAGGCTTGAGAGCCTTAACAGAAACTGTATATTATAAATAAATATGTAAATTAATTCATAGGTAGGACAAAGGTTGATGGCAGATTAAAGGGGCAATATTATACAATATGGTACAAATTATATGTTTTTTGTTGTGCTCAGTGTCGCAGAGAAGTTCATTCCAATGTGTCATCACAGCCTGTGTCATTGGTATAGTCATTGAGATGAGCATTCCCAGGAGCTCAGAGAGAGAGGACCAGTCTCTGGTGTTAATTCAATTAGTGGTCATCTAATTAGCAAGCCAGGATTCCTGACCATCGCAGACATTGCGACACCGGACCTGGCTGATCAAAATATATGTATTATTCCCCTTTTATTTCACATTGTTTGTATGTATGTTCCTTTTTATTCCATCTTTTCATTGTTGCTGCATTATACCTTTTTATGTATATTAATTTTAAAATTCACTCAGATTGTCCTATGGCTCTAACGTTCCCACAATTTCCAAAGAGAGTAACTATTGCTAGCCGCGTTACCCCTTTAGCGTGCTCTTTGTGAATGGTTTGTACTGGTGTCTTATCTTACCATAAAGTGGCGAGTGGTGGTAGCTTTATGTGAATGATGAGTGTAAAAGGCTCTTCACTCCTGTGCAGCCTAATGAGCTGGAAGGGAATGTGGAAGCGGAGTTCCCTATTATGATTGCATCTATATGTGTATGGGTAAGTGTAGTGCATGGATTGCTATACAGAGAGCAGATGTATATGGTATGAGACCCCGATTCCTGACACCCACCATTAAATATCAAGTTAATTTCATAGATCCTAAAAAAATTCAAAATGTTTGCTATTTACATAGTGTTAGAAAATGATCCATAATGAATTAGGACATATATAGTGTGACATCACCTGGTGTTCAAAGTGCATAGCAATGTGGACGTCCACCTAATGAGCTGAGCGCTGGTGGACACACATGCTGTGTGTACAAGCCACTTGTACGTAGAGAACCAGCTGTCACCCGCACAGTGAGGATATGGTCCGAGGAGAGTGATGAGGCTCTGAGGGATTGTTTTGACACAACCGCATGGGAAGTGCTGCAGGATTCTTATGGAGAAGACATAGAAGGACTCACACACTGCATAACGGACTACATTAATTTTTGTGTGGACAACACAGTACCCACAAAAGTGGTGAGGTGCTTCTCCAACAACAAACCATGGATTAACTCTGATATAAAAACACTACTTAAGGAGAAAAAGATGGCATTCAGGACAAGAGATAAGGAGGGGTTGAGGGAAGTACAAAAGGAGCTGAGGCATCAAATCAGGCAGGGAAAAGCCAGTTATAAAGAAAAAATGGAAAAGCAAATGGAAAGAAAAGACATAAGGGGGGTCTGGGAGGGGCTTAAGTCAATTTCGGGTCATAAACAGTCTGTCTGCCAGATTGAGGCAGATGTTAATTGGCTTAATGAACTAAACCTATTCTTCAACAGATTTGATCACACACCAGCTCCTCCCACCCCAGTATGTCCTTCAGCTTCCCCCACCACAATGACTTCTCCCCATGCGGCCACTTCCCAACAGACCAGTAAATCCAGAAATCCGTCTTTATCTGGCCACAGTCTGACCTTCACACGGGCCCAGGTGAAGAAGGAGATGAAAAAGATCAAGGCAAGGAAAGCCGCAGGGCCAGATGACATCAGGGCAAGGCTAATTAAGACTTGCGGGGACCAGCTGTGTGGTATAATTACATATATGTATAATATGAGCCTGAGGCAGGAAATAGTCCCTGAATTATGGAAATCTTCTTGTGTGGTACCAGTTCCAAAGAAACCCCACCCTATGGACCTCAACGACTACAGACCTGTAGCACTGACATCCCACCTGATGAAGATCTTGGAGAGATTGGTTCTCACACATCTCCGCCCTCTAGTGAGCCCCGCTATGGACCCCCTCCAGTTTGCTTATCGGCCGGGCATTGGGGTAGATGATGCCATCATCCATCTTCTGCACAGGGCTCTGTCTCACCTGGAGAAACCAGGGAACACGGTGAGAATAATGTTCTTTGACTTCTCCAGTGCTTTTAACACCATACAGCCCAGGTTATTGAGGGACAAGCTGGGCCTTGCTGGAGTGGACCACCACCTCTCCAACTGGATCCTAGACTACCTCACAAATCGACCTCAATACGTGAGAGCCCGAGACTGTGTGTCAGGTACCGTGATCTGTAATACGGGGGCACCTCAGGGTACGGTTCTCGCCCCTTTCCTCTTCACACTGTACACTGCAGATTTTAGGTGCAACTCATCCAGCTGCTACCTACAGAAGTATTCTGACCACTCTGCAATAGTGGGTCTCATCACAGATGATGATGACAGGGAGTACAGAGAACTGAACCAGGATTTTGTGGACTGGTGCCACCGGAACCACCTGAAGATTAACGCGGGGAAGACCAAGGAGATGGTGGTGGACTTCCGCAAAGGCAGATGCCCTCCAAATCCAGTGGACATCCTGGGGACGGGCATCGAGATTGTGAACACCTATAAGTACCTGGGTTTGCTCCTTAATAATAAGCTGGACTGGGCAGATCATATGGAGGCCCTGTACAGGAAGGGCCACAGCAGGCTCTACCTGCTTAGGAAGCTGAGAGCCTTTGGAATCCGGGGGGCACTTCTTAGAACTTTCTTCAACTCGGTAGTGGCATCAGCCATCTTCTTTGGAGTGGCCTGCTGGGGGAGCAGTATATCAACCAGGGATAGGAATAGACTCGACAAGCTGATTAGAAGGGCCAGCTCTGTCCTGGGGAGCCCACTGGACCCAGTGCAGGTGGTGGGTGACAGAAGGATACTGTCCGTGGTGAGCTCCATGCAGAAGAAGAAGTCCCATCCCATGCATGAGACTGTGATCGCGCTGAGCAGTACTGTCAGTGACCGACTGCTCCACCCTAGGTGTGAGAAGGAGCGCTATCGGAAGTCTTTCCTCCCCACCGCGGTTAGGCTGTACAACCAACACCGACCTAAGCGGAGATCATTACACACAGAGAACTGAAATATCTCTCTGCCTGTTAAATCCCCCCCCCCCCATCTCTGCTACGTCCTATGTGTCTGTCTGCTATTAATGTAATGCCTCTCACCTTGGAACATTCCTGTCTGTACATGTTGTATTTGTATTTGTATCTGCTTATCTTTGCTGCTGTAACACACTGAATTTCCCCATTGTGGGACTATTAAAGGACTATTATTATTATTATTATTATTATTATTAGCTCAGTCACTCTCCCTACAACCAGATCTCTATACGTGATCCTCTGGTCACTGCAGAGCAGACAATAGAAATAGTTTATTGTCCTGCTTGTCAGGGAAGGAGCTGAGCCTCTGCAGTACATGGCAGTATAGCTAAGGGGAATCCTTCTGGGGACTATATTGTCAGCTGCCAGACTACAAAGGAGAGTGATTCTATCCAAAGCCTGCCCCCTGCAGCACAGATTAGCAACAGCAACGAGGACACATGGAGGCTAAAATGGTGAAGTATTTGGTTTATTCTATAAAGTCTGCAGATTACTTTAGAACAGTTTTAACAGCCTTATAGAACTTTAAGTATGAAAATAAATCTTAAGATAACCCATTTAAGAAATACATGGAAAATCAAAGCTATTGTTCCGCAGCAGAATGCTTAGCAATACTTCTCTGCAGTTCGTGTAGGGACCTAGTTGTTAGAGGAATTTAATGTGGATTTACTTAGCAAAAAACATCGGGGATAAATCATAAAAACTTTACTAAAAGTTCTTCTCCTCTGATAAACTCCATGATTCTTTTATGTCTAAACTTCTGTGCTGATTAATTTCTAATAGAACAGAAGGGGTTCCACTTTCCTAACACACAGGTTTAAAGCCCCTTTAATAAGCATAAAATACAGTGCAAAAGTTTTAGGCAAACGTGGCAAAAATGCTACAAAGTTAGAATGATTTCCGAAATAGAAGTGTTATTATTGTTGTGCCCTTTGCCCTTTGGAGGAGGAGTCCTGGAAGTGATGATATGGCCCCCACAGATTTAGCCCTGATCTCATCATCATCCAGTCTGTCTGGGATGACATGAAGAGACAGAAGGATTGGAGCAAGCCTACATCTACAGAAGATCTGTGCTTAGTTCTCCAAGATGGCGGGAACAACCTCACTGCCGAGTTCCTTCAAGAACTGTCTGCAAGTACCGAGAAGAACTGATGGAAGGCAAAGGGCAAAGGTCACACCGAATATTGATGGGATTTACATTTCTCTTTTCTTCACTCACTTAATTTTATTAATTGACAAAAATAAACTATTAACCCTTGTTCTGACTCAATAGCTTGGCTGCAAGTGTGAGGTTGTGAGAGTGTCCTGTAGTCTCTATGCTAACCAGCAATTTACACCAAGATATTTATCAGATAGTGTTCAACTCAACTGAGGAGGCGTAGATAAGATTCCAGATGCTTTAATCCAGGTAAATCTTGTAGAACCTCATACAGCAGTAGGTGAAAAATGATGAAATACCAGGAGCTGAGCAGACATGTTGCTTACAAAGAAGTGAAACTAAAAACAGTGAGAGAGAGAGAGAGAGAGAGAGAGAGAGAGAGATAGGAGCTACAGCATCACAGCTAAGGATACAGAGAGAGAAAAGGGACAAACTACAAAGACAAACAGTATCACGGATATATGTCAGTGAATTAAACCAAGTCCTGGGACATGACACTCCCCGCCTGAAATCTTTAGATTTCAATGAAAACAAACATTAATGTCCTGAGATGTCCATAAAGTCCTCTTCAAACCTGAAAAACAAAAAAGAAACATGCACAACAAACAATAATCAACAGTTAGTCCAAATAAACCAATCTTCAGGTCGGGAAGCCGCAATTTGCCAACACCTCCACCGACCCACACTGTAATCCACAAGAACACGGTTTTAGTTCATGGAAGGAAGCTCCCCGCCATGAGCTGTGAATGGTGTCCTTATCTTCTTTTATGTGACGTCTCCTCTTGGAAGAAGAAGCACCAGTTCATTAATTGGGCGGAAGAAAACTCGCACTGAGCCTCCCTTGGTTACCTTGACCTCCACTTTCCGAGTCTTCCCATCATCACTAGGGACAACTTTAGTGATGAGACCCATAGGCCATTCATTCCGATGGACTTCTTTATCCCTTAGAAGGACGAGGTCACCCACCTGGAGATTAGGTTTTGAGGTCTGCCATTTGTGACGGCTCTGTAGCATGTGGAGGTACTCTGTTTTCCAGCGGTGCCAGAACACATTGGACAGGTGTTGAACTTGTTTCCATTGGCGTCTGTAAATGTCACTGTGATCTAAGGTACGTGGAGAGGTAGCAGCAGTACCAATTTTCTGAGTAAGAAGCGTTGCTGGGGTTAAGATAATTGGAGATTCAGGGTCTGAAGATACTGGGACAAGTGGCCTTGCATTGATTATCGCAGACACTTCAGCAAGAAAGGTTATTAACGTCTCATGGGTAAGCAGTGTCGACTTGTGGTCCATCAACATAGAGTCAAGGATTCTGCGTGTGATCCCAATCATACGTTCCCAGGAACCTCCCATATGGGATGAATGTGGAGGGTTAAACGTCCAAGTGCACCCATTGTTGGATAAGAAGTTGTCTAACTGCAGTTCTTTGCAGGCTCCAACGAAGTTAGTGCCACAGTCAGACCTCAGTTGTTTCTCAGCAGGCAGTGGAGTGTTCCAGTCCATGTTCTCAGTGGTAAGCTGTCTTAGTAGTAGCTTGCCTTGAATGGTGATGGGAGCAATGAAACCAAGAGGATCATAAATGCTGTTCACAACAGATAAAACTCCTCCTTTGGTGAAAGGTTTGTCACAAGAAGACACTTGGAATGTGAATGTGTCTTGTTCAGTGTTCCATAGCAATCCTAGGCTGCGTTGCATAGGAGGAGTATCAGAACTGAGATCAAGATCCTTCAAGTTGATTGCATGATCATCAGAGGGAAATGCCTTCATTACCTCCATATTGTTGGAGATGATCTTGTGAAGTCTGAGGTTAGCTACAGACAGCATTTCCTGTGTTCTAGAGAGGAGATCAATCACTTCTTCACTTGCAGGTAAGGATTTAAGACCATCATCAACATAGAAATTCCTCTCAACAAACTGACGAGCATCAGAGCCGTACTCTTTCTCACCTTCATGGGCGGTCCTTCTCAGTCCATAGATCGCTACTGCAGGAGATGGGCTATTGCCAAAGACATGTACCTTCATCCGGTAATCTATGACTTCATTGTTGACATCATTGTCCTTATGCCATAGGAACCTGAGATAGTTTCTGTCATCATCCTTAACAATGAAGCAATGAAACATCTGTTGGATGTCGGCCATCACTGCAACTGGTTCCTGTCTGAAACGGATTAAGACTCCTATGAGGCTGTTGTTTAGGTTAGGACCAGTGAGGAGCAGGTTGTTGAGAGAGATGCCTTCATACTGAGCACTAGAATCGAACACGACCCTGATTTGGTCAGGTTTGCGAGGGTGATACACGCCAAATGATGGAAGATACCAGCATTCTTCTCCTTCCTTTAGTGGAGGTGCAGGTTCTGCATGATCTCTTGTAAGAGACAGCCAATGTTGTCCTAAGCTTTATTTGTCTGTATAAACTGTTAATGTTGAATGTATTTCTGTGATTCTGTTCCTTTAAGACAGCAGCCATTGTAATTGTGACATGATGCTGGAGTGAGACCCCCCCCCCCCTTTTATGTCAGCTTCCCTGTTCTGCAGACAGAATGTGAGCAGAGAAGCAGGAAGTGACGAGACAGAGAGCAGCAGCCATCTTAGCAAGTGTTGTATTGAACTGGTGTGGAGATTTTTCTGTACAGCTAAGCTGTATCTTGGTCCAGAGACAAACAGAGTGTAAAGAGACAACAGGACTAGTGAGTCCACGTGAAAGGAACTGTGCTCAGTGGCTGATCAGTGAGACTGACATTGTGACTGTGTATATGGATACCACAGATAGAGACTCACAGTGCTGTTGATGTACTGGACAGCACCTGCTAAACCCCGGCTTACATCCCAGCTCAGTGTATGGATTCGGCAGGACTGTCAGTGTGCTGAGTGGAATCTGCTGTTGGATTACATTGCATTCATTGGGTTTCCCTGTTAAAGAGAACTTCATTTCTCCTGAGATCCTGATAACAGTGAGGAGAGGACGCTTCACTATAAAAGAAAGGAACGACTTTGGGCCCCACCGCGCGCTTCTACAGACTGTAAGCGGTCCACCTGGACCACTGGGGAAAAGGGGGTGCACCTAAATGTGATGTCAGGGTCAGTTAGGGATAGTTTTGAGTATATTGTTCATTCAGTGTCCATACTGCAGAATTGGACAGAGTAAAAGTAGAAACCATTGCAGAATTTGCCTTGAAATTGTTCATGCTATATTGTATATTTTGCTTGTCTTTATCCCTGTCATTTTACCTTCAAATAGCCTTTATTAACTTATAGTAAATATATATTCTTTTCTTGAACTACCGCGTGTGCGTTCATTTCTGGTTGCGGAGACCAAACCACCTGCCTTGCTCTCGGTTCACAAATTGGCGTAGTCGGCAGGATCCGCTTACCAGAATGGACGGTGACGCACCCGTTCGGGAGAATGGTGCTGGAGGAAGAATGCCAGCAGGGGCTATAATGAGTCAGTTAGCTAAATTTGATGGCAATAATATGTCAGTGAGTATGTGGGTGGAACAGATACGAATGATACAGCGAATGTACCAGACCGCACCAGAAGTACTAGTAGAGCTAGCAATATTGACATTACAAGGGGATGCTAAGACCACGGTGATATTGAGGCCATTTGAACAAAGGCAGACATTTGAGCAAGTAGTCCAGATTCTAGAAACCATTTATGGAGAAACTGCATTGCTGGGGTCTCTGCAGGCTCGGTTCTTCCAGAGGGTACAACAGGAGAATGAAAGCCTTCCCCAATATGCAAATGCCCTACAAGAACTGCTCCGAGATATTCAAGTGAAGGAAAGAGGGGGCTCGCCAGCCTTCTGTAACCCTGATCGGACTCTCCGTGACCAGTTTGTCCTGGGGATACGTGACGGCAGTTTAACTGTGACTATGCAGGATTTTATACGACGAGAGACTGATGCTAAATTCCATGATGTACAGGTAGAGGCCATCTCCCGTGCCAATAGTATGTTCCCGAAGCCCCAGACCGCAGTTGGAGTTACTTTGTCACAGGGGGCTAGTTCTGGCTCAGAGACAGTAGAAAAGGGGACGGTTAAAGAAATTCTCACAGTAATGCAGAAACTGCAAGAGCAAATGGAACACTTGCACACCCGTTGTGATGAACATTCTATGAAAATTGCAGACTTCCAGAAAACTGGAGGTGAAAGGGTGAGCCGTCCATACCCAGAAAATCAGAATCACCCACCACCCCGCTGGAGGGATGAGGATAGGACCTACCGAAGGGGTCCAAATCAGTTAATGCAGTGCTCAGGAGAAATCGAAGGGGCTTACCGAAGGGGCCCAAACAGATGGCCAGAACGACGGGAGATACGCTGCTGGGAGTGTGGACGGATGGGCCACGTTGCTGCTAGATGTCCAGAGCAGCGACAAACTTATGAGAGACCGCCGTTAAACTGAAGTCCCCTGCTGCTGTAGGGCGTGTAGTAGGGGAGACTGACAAGGAGACTATGTGGGGAGAATGCCCTAATGATGACCTGATCGCTGCAAGTCCTGTTATACAGGTGGAAATGGAGGGTATTCCGGTTACCGGGATGATTGACACGGGTTCCCAAGTAACGACCTTGAGTAGAGACTGTTATGAACGGTACTTCCGGCAACATGTGAAATATGATCCCCATACATTCGTACGAGTGGTCGCAGCTAACCAGTTACCAGTTCCAGTCGTGGGAGTGGCCTGGATGAATGTCCGGGTATGTGGCCAAGATCTGGGTAGGAAAGGCATTGTGGTGGTACAGGAGTCACATGAAGTAAAGGTCCCTGTCATTTTGGGGATGAATGTGTTAAAAGAATTAGATCAGATCCTCTTTGAAAAGAAAGGTCACGGTTATTGGAAAGAAACCACCACCCATCGGCCTACTCAAACAGCTTTCCAGCGGCTGATCCGGACATGTGGCTTACAGAAAAGTTCAGATGCACAGCGTCCTCTGGCTCGAATTTCAGTTCCTTTGCATACAAAAGTTACACTGCCACCCAGTCGGGAGACAATAGTGTCTATGCCCGTAGGCACCTGTCGGAAACTAGAGGGCATAGCTGTGTTGGTAGAACCACTGCAGGCAGCCGAAGGAGGTGTTGATCCGCTAGTGGCCCGTTCCTTGGCAATAGTTCGCAATGGAAGAGTACCACTTCGATGTGTAAACACTCAGGACCAGAGTGTGGACCTGACCCCAGGGAGGCAGCTGGCTAACATCTATGTGACTCCGGAGGAAGTAAGGAAAGTAACTCCAATGCAGCTGAAGCCGACTGAAAGGGATGAGTGGACCGTAACTGTGTCCATGGGAGAAGATGAGGAACCCACCTCTGAATGGAATGGCCGTGCAATTCGAGAACAGATGAAGATGGATGCAAGTTCATGTTCTCTGGAATGTGTGCAGAAGGTAGATGAACTGTTGTGGGAGAACCGAGCCGCCTTTTCACGGTATGCTGAAGATTTTGGATGTACCACAGGGATCTACCATGAGATTCCCACAGGAGACACCCCTCCAATTAGAGAGCGCTACCGACAAATTCCTCCACAGTTGTATCAGGAAGTAAAAGAACTGTTAGCTAAGATGCTACAGGGTGGGATCATCCAAGAAAGCCAGAGTCCCTGGGCAGCTCCTGTGGTGTTAGTAAGAAAAAAAGATGGGTCCATCCGATTTTGCGTAGACTATCGGAAGTTAAACGCTTGCACCGTACGAGATTCCTACCCCTTGCCACGGATTGAGGAGTCCCTCTCAGCGCTGGGGAGAGCCCGGTACTTCTCCTCACTAGATCTGGCTAGTGGGTATTGGCAGGTGCCGATGGCCACAAAAGACAAGGAGAAGACGGCATTCATCTTGCCCATGGGACTATACGAATTTAACCGGATGCCCTTCGGGTTGACAAATGCACCCGGAACGTTTCAGCGGTTGATGGAGAAATGTCTCGGTGACTTCAACTTTGAGTTCACTCTCATCTACTTGGATGACATTATAGTGTATTCTGCGACCTTTGAAGACCATCTCCACCAGTTGGGGCAAGTATTTCGAAGATTGCGGGAACATGGGCTCAAATTGAAACCCAGTAAATGTCGGTTGTTCCAATCTGAAATTGATTACTTGGGTCACCGCGTATCAGGAGAAGGGGTGAGACCATCAAGAGACAAGATAGCGGCTGTTCAAGATTGGCCAATACCGACTACCCTGCGAGAAGTGAGGGCATTCCTTGGAGTAGCCGGTTACTATCGACGGTTTATTAAGGATTTCGCCAAGGTAGCAGCACCACTTAATGCTCTCCTACGAGGCACATCCGGTGGTCCAAAGAACCGGTCCGTGAAGTGGGGACCTGAACAGGAACAAGCCTTCCAGGCATTAAAGGATGCACTGACAACAGCCCCAATCTTGGCATATGCTGATTACCACTTGCCGTTCCAGCTGTATACGGATGCAAGCCTGTATGGTCTTGGAGCAGTGCTTTCCCAGCTTCAGGATGGCCAGGAGAGGGTCATAGCGTACGGCAGCCGGTCTTTGAGAGATTCTGAAAGAAACCCCGAGAATTATAGTTCATTTAAGTTGGAGCTGTTGGCACTGGTATGGGCCATGACCGAGAAATTCTCTGAATATTTGACCGATGCTGAAGTTTTAGTACTGACTGACAACAACCCACTAGCTCACCTGGAAAATGCCAAGCTCGGGGCGTTAGAGCAGAGGTGGATAGCCCGAATGACTAAGTTCAATTACCGCATTAAGTATCGGTCCAAGACAGAGAACCAGAATGCTGACGGGCTTTCTAGGGTAACCGCCCAGACCCCCACAGTAGACGTGGATCATGAGTTGGAGCATGTGGAGGTGCCCGACTTCAGCAGATTTTCACAGGCCTTGACCGCCACTAATCAGTTTGAGATGGAGGGGACTGAAATGGCTCCTTTCTTTGGTCCCTCACGACAGGAATGGGCACAGATACAACAGACCCATGAGGGGCTGGCACAGATGATCAAGTGTGTTGAGAAAGGCCAGAAGCCCTGTAGAGAGGAAAGAGAACGACTGACACGTGAGATATTATCTGTTCTGAGTCAGTGGGAAAAGTTGGAGATGAAAAATGGAGTGCTATGCCGAAAGGTCTATTTACCTTCTGAGATCGACATTCGATACCAAATTGTGGTGCCTAGTGAACTGGCTCGCTCGTTGGCAGTTGAGGCTCATAATAAGAATGGACATTTTGGTCATGAGAAGACCTTTCGTTGGTTACAGCGACTGATTTACTGCCCTGGTCTTCGTCAAATGGTCGAAGAAGTATGCCGCAGCTGTCGAACTTGTGAGATCCATAAGGCAATAGAACAGAGAGCTCCCCTGCAAACCATCGTGACCCAGGAACCTTTAGAAATCGTCATGATAGACTATCTAATGGTGGGCCCATCCAATAGCGGACACCAGTATTGCCTCGTAATGGTGGATCACTTCACCAAATTTGCGGTGGTAACCGCCACCAAGGACCAGACAGCTGAGTCAGCAGCTCGTGCTCTGTGCCAAGATTTCATTCGAGTATATGGGTACCCTAAACGCATCCACTCCGACCAGGGTGCCTGCTTTGAGGGACACGTAATGAAAGAAGTTCAACGTATCTACGGGATAAAGAAGTCGCACACGACTCCATACCACCCTCAGGGAAATGGGGCCTGTGAAAGATTCAACAGAACTCTGCTACAGATGCTGCGGACTCTGGAGGAAGACAAGAAGTTACAGTGGCCTCAGTTCTTGTCTGAAATGGTGTGGGCCTATAACAATCAGGTCCATTCTACAACGGGGTACTCTCCTTATACACTTCTCTTTGGGCGGTCTGGGCGAAGTATAGGAGAATTACAGTTGGATGATGTGGATGGGTTCCCTCCGAGGGATCCAACCTCTTGGGTGCGGGCGCACCGGCAGAGACTTGAGACGATCCATCGATTGGTGCGGCAGCGCCTGCAAGAACATCCCCATCCTGATAAGACCCCAGTGCAAGAAGCACCATTGCAACCAGGCGACCTGGTGCTAGTTCGTGTCAAGAAACCCCAAGGGAAATTGGAAAGCCGATGGGAGGCTTTGCCGTATCGTGTTGTTGGCCGCAAGTATGCGAATGGGCCAGTGTACCAGGTCCAGAAAGAAGGAACTGATTGTGTTCGAGTACTTCACCGAAATATGTTGCGCCTGTGTCATTCTGAAGGGACAAATCATGATGGGCTTGCCAATGTGAATGAGCTCCCACAGTCAGAGAATGGAGGTGCGGAATGGGCCTCAGACGAGGAGGATGATTGTTGGCCGATCCCTGCTCCTGGGGATGTTCCACCTGTGACTACTGTATCTCCGGCCTGTGCCCCCTCTGGTGCGGAATCCGCTGGTCCTTCTCAGCCCATAGCTGCAGCACCCCATAATATACCACCGGTCCTCAGACGGACCACTAGGCCAAATGCTGGTATTCCCCCTGTTCGGTATGCGCAGGATGAGTTTGTTTGGCCTGCCATACATCGGTATACTACCACCCTGTGCATAAAAGTACAACCCTCTGGATATACAGTCATAGGCAGGGACTGCCAATCTTAAAGTGGGGGGGAATATGTAAGAGACAGCCAATGTTGTCCTAAGCTTTATTTGTCTGTATAAACTGTTAATGTTGAATGTATTTCTGTGATTCTGTTCCTTTAAGACAGCAGCCATTGTAATTGTGACATGATGCTGGAGTGAGACCCCCCCCCCCCTTTTATGTCAGCTTCCCTGTTCTGCAGACAGAATGTGAGCAGAGAAGCAGGAAGTGACGAGACAGAGAGCAGCAGCCATCTTAGCAAGTGTTGTATTGAACTGGTGTGGAGATTTTTCTGTACAGCTAAGCTGTATCTTGGTCCAGAGACAAACAGAGTGTAAAGAGACAACAGGACTAGTGAGTCCACGTGAAAGGAACTGTGCTCAGTGGCTGATCAGTGAGACTGACATTGTGACTGTGTATATGGATACCACAGATAGAGACTCGCAGTGCTGTTGATGTACTGGACAGCACCTGCTAAACCCCGGCTTACATCCCAGCTCAGTGTATGGATTCGGCAGGACTGTCAGTGTGCTGAGTGGAATCTGCTGTTGGATTACATTGCATTCATTGGGTTTCCCTGTTAAAGAGAACTTCATTTCTCCTGAGATCCTGATAACAGTGAGGAGAGGACGCTTCACTATAAAAGAAAGGAACGACTTTGGGCCCCACCGCGCGCTTCTACAGACTGTAAGCGGTCCACCTGGACCACTGGGGAAAAGGGGGTGCACCCAAATGTGATGTCAGGGTCAGTTAGGGATAGTTTTGAGTATATTGTTCATTCAGTGTCCATACTGCAGAATTGGACAGAGTAAAAGTAGAAACCATTGCAGAATTTGCCTTGAAATTGTTCATGCTATATTGTATATTTTGCTTGTCTTTATCCCTGTCATTTTACCTTCAAATAGCCTTTATTAACTTATAGTAAATATATATTCTTTTCTTGAACTACCGCGTGTGCGTTCATTTCTGGTTGCGGAGACCAAACCACCTGCCTTGCTCTCGGTTCACACTCTCTCAAATACCTTCTGCATGAAACCTACAAAGTGTTTCTCCATCTCTGGTTTCCTCTTGAGGGTACGTTTTAAAGAGGAAAATCTAGAAACTGCTTGCTTCAGATTGTTTGGTAGTTTTGATCTCGGGGAGCGGAAAGGTAAAGGTGCTACCCAACTGTTGGAATCATTTTGAATGAATTCCTTGTCCATAAGTTTGAGAAATTCTTTATCAGCTATAGCCGGTGCCAGCTTGTTGTCATCACTTGTTGTATTGAACACTGTTAATCCAAGGGTGTCGTCCCCAGGCAGGAAAGTATTCACGTTGTCTCGGTGATTATGCAGCCACTTACTGTTGCTTATCTTCTCTTTCACTTGGTAGTGATGTGGACATGGCTGAAAACAAGTGCTGCGACCATTTGGTAACATATGCGTCTTAAATGAAGAAATATTGGTGGGCCTTTTCATCCTACCTATGCAGACGTTGCCAATGATTACCCATCCTAGATCGAGGCGCTGGGCAAATGGTGCATCATGTGGTCCATTAATTTGCTGGCGTATTTTGTGCAGTCTGAGAATGTCTCTACCTAGCAGAACTAGAATGTCTGCATTTTTGTCAAGGGATGGTATTTCACTGGCTATAGCCCTTAGATGAGGGTGCTGGAAAGCCGCCTCTGGTGTGGGTATCTCTTCTCTGTTTGATGGTATCTGGTTGCACTCAACAAGTGTGGGCAAAGGTATCTCCAAATTGCCCTTGAGAGAAGCTATTACGAGACCACTGGCCCTTCTTCCAGAAACCTCTGATATGCCACTACAAGTACCCAAGGTATACGGATAAGTATCACCCTTTAAGTTAAACAGATCAAAGAGTTCTGACCTTGCAAGTGAGTGGTTGCTCTGGTCGTCCAAGATGGCGTACACCCTCAGAGCCCTTTCTGGTTGGCCCTTGGGGTATATATTGACTAGACATATCCTTGCACAGGACTTGTCACAAAGGTCTTCTCCGCAGACTTCTGTACATGAGGAAGATACTGTGGTAGTATTTGCTGCTTGATCTGTGTTCTCCCCGCCATGCTTAGTTGGGGAAGGGGAACCTCTAGGTGGTGTGGCACTAGGCTGGGATGGATGAAGAGCTTGTACATGGTTCTCACTGCCACACTCTATACACTTAATAGCAATTTTACAGTCTCTAGCAACATGTTCAGTAGAGGCACAACATTTGAAACATATCCCTAGTTTCTTAAGAAGCTCTCTACGTTCCTGGATTGGTTTCCTCCTGAAGCCAATACACTTCTTGAGGGGATGAGGCTTCTTGTGAATAGGACACAGACGGTTAGGATTTTCTACCTTTTCGTCTTGGTTGCTGTTGCAACTGCTTTCTTCTGGTGCTGATGTAGGTATAGGAAGAATATCAGTCTTTTTCACCGAAACTGGGCCTCTGCGGTTTCTGTAGTTAGAATGTGAGCTGTCATACTTAATAGGAGGTGAACCAGGAACACTGGGATCCCCATAGGAAAAGCTTGGGTCATTCTTGGATTCTGCAATGTTCTTGATAAACTCACAGAAGTAGGAAAATGGAGGAAAGGAGACTTGATTCTCATTTTTGTATCTTGACCCAACTGTGGTCCACCTTTCTTGTATATTATATGGCAACTTGGAGACTATCGGGTTTACCCCACGAGCAGTGTCCAGGTAACTGAGGCCCGGTAGGAGAGTGTCCGCCTTAGCCAGTAGGAGCTCCATGAGTAGGTCACTAAGTTCTTGAAATTTCTGATGATCCTTACCAGATATCTTTGGAAACCCTTGCAACCGTTTGAACAGAGCATTCTCTATTGCTTCAGGACTGCCATAGGTTTTCTCCAGTCTTTCCCAAGCAGCGGTAAGGCCTGCTATGGGGTTGTAAATGTGGACGGATCTGAGTCTTTTAGCACGTTCTGTGGACTGTGGGCCAAGCCACCGGATAAGCAAATCTAATTCTTCAGCTGCAGTAATGCCAAGGTCACTAATTGCAGTTTTGAAGGCACATTTCCAGCCTCTGTAGTTCTCAGGTTGGTCATCGAACCTTGTGAGTCCAGTCTTAGTAAGCTCACGGCGAACCATGTACCTTGCAAACTCTGACATGTCTGTTCTCTCTGACTTTAAATATTGAGTTGCTGGCTGAGTAGCGGTGATTACGTTGTTAGTGGGGTTCTGGTTAACAGAGGTAGGTAGTGTAGGGGCTGCGTAGGCATTCAGCCTAGGAGCTAGCTTAAAGTCCATAGGTTTAGCCACATATGGATGTGAGACTGGACGGTTGTTTGCAGTCTGGTAGTATGGTGTCACATTGGTGTTTACCTGAGTATCAGTATATTGCATTTGCTGAGGTGCAAGGCTTTGGGAATCCATGAAGGAAGAAGAAACTGGATGCTGGACAGGCAGGGCATTGTACTGACCTTGAATGCGGTGTGCTGCAGAAGATACTGTGCCCTGTTGCTCTGGAGAAATGTTGTCCCTGACAGGAACATTTGTGACAAATAGGGATTCACTGCTTTGGCTTAGTACATAGTCTCTTGTGCGCTTGAGGGGATCCTCTGTTTCCACATCACACAAACTGGTGCTGTCTCTTTCACTTCCACTGATGGCTTGTTCTAAAATGCTTAACCTTGCCATGGCTGCAGCATGCTCATACTGTTTCTCTAGAGCCTCTAGTTCTGCCCTTTTTTGAGCTGCATTAGCTTCCATTGCTGCTTTCTGTTGAGCTGCCTTAGCTTCCATCGCTGCTTTCTGTTGAGCTACCTTAGCTTCCATCTCTGCTTTCTGTTGTGCAAAGGCTGCCTGTATCTTAGTAGCTTCCGCCTCTGCACGTGCTTTTATAAGTTGCTCACTGAGTGTGGAAGATTTTGAGGAACGTGACTTAGATGTACGCTTTGAACGCTTGGTAGACTCAGAAACATGGGATGCCATTTCCTGCAGTTGCGCAATTCTTGCCTCTGTCCTTAACTTAGTTTCATGTACTAAGCTGTCTCGTTCTGAATTGAGATGCTGGAAGCTTTGCAATTCAACTAAGGAATCGTCTGTATGAAGTTTCCTCAATATGCTTTCATACTCCTCAGCTTTCATTTTATAATGTCCATGCATAGAACAAAGCTGTCGCAGAGCTCCCTCTAGTGGTGATATATGGTATGCAGGCAAGCACATGGCAGATATCTTAGTCTGTATTTCCTGCCACCATTTTGAGAGTTCACAGGAAAGTTCATGCTTTAAACCTTCTAGATTGTCTCTAACCTGTTTAATTGAGCGTCTAGCCTTCTCACTGGGCTGCAGACTGAGGTCCATGCTACCTTGTGCTTCAGGGTGCCCTTCAGCCATGATGCAACACAAACAGGATAAATATAACTTTGCTGGAGTAAGATGGCTGCTTGATAGAATCTTCTTATGCTGAGGGAGTCTGAGCTGCAGATGCAACTTACACAATGCTGATTCCTTCTGGCTTCAGGTAACTTGCTGTGACTGACTGTATGTCAGAAGTTGGTGAACTGTCTTACAGCCGTATCTGGCAGTCTTTATGCATCATTTTTCACTGTTCTGACTCAATAGCTTGGCTGCAAGTGTGAGGTTGTGAGAGTGTCCTGTAGTCTCTATGCTAACCAGCAATTTACACCAAGATATCTATCAGATAGTGTTCAACTCAACTGAGGAGGTGTAGATAAGATTCCAGATGCTTTAATCCAAGTAAATCTTGTAGAACCTCATACAGCAGTAGGTGAAAAATGATGAAATACCCGGAGCTGAGCAGACATGTTGCTTACAAAGAAGTGAAACTAAACTGAGAGAGAGAGAGAGAGAGAGAGAGAGGAGGAGCTACAGCATCACAGCTAAGGATACAGAGAGAGAAAAGGGACAAACTACAAAGACAAACAGTATCACGGATATATGTCAGTGAATTAAACCAAGTCCTGGGACATGACAACCCTTCTATTTCTGAAAGCATTTTACTTCGCAGCACTTTTCTCCCACACCTGCCTTAAGAGTAAGACCAACATCCGGGAACCCCACCAAAAGCTTGAGGCTCTTGGGTGAGCTCCACTTCCTCCTTTCAGGCTGTTGACAGGCTGTTGATCAGATGGCTGTACTTCAACTCAGCCCCACTCAAATGAATGAGGCTGAGCTGCAATACTAAACACAGCCACTACAATATTCAGTGCTGTAGTTAGTAAGCAGTGAATAGGCCACTGGACTTGTCCAAATACTGTAATCCCTTCAATCAGCTGATCTGAGGGGGTTCTTTGTATTGGACCCCCATGATCTTATATGGATGACGTATCCTAAGGATAGTTGATCAATACCAATGTTCTGGAAAACCCCTTTAAGATCAATCAGCAAGACCAATTCTGATCTATACAAAAAATCAAAATAAAGGGATGCTTCTTGGTGGACACTTTTGGGCAATTTTCCAAATTTAGTGCTCATTCTCCTAGTCCAGGCTACACAATGATACAATTTATATGAAGTTACAGTATTTTGCTATGAACAAAAATTGTAAAAATACATATGGTATATAAACCATACTATATTGTCCTTATGTATTAACAGCAGGTCTGAAAATGGAAGCATTTGGAAGAATTAACCATATTGTATTTATGAAATTTTTGCCTAATCTACAATTACAGCGCCTTGCGAAAGTATTCGGCCCCCTTGAACTTTTCAACCTTTTGCCACATTTCAGGCTTCAAACATAAGGATATAAAATTTAAATTTTTTGGTGAAGAATCAACAACAAGTGGGACACAATTATGAAGTGGAACGAAATTTATTGGATATTTTAAGCTTTTGTAAAAAATAAAAAACTGAAAAGTGGGGTGTGCAATATTATTCGGCCCCCTTAAGTTAATACTTTGTAGCGCCACCTTTTGCTGCGATTACAGCTGCAAGTCGCTTGGGGTATGTCTCTATCAGTTTTACACATCGAGAGACTGAAATTCTTGCCCATTCTTCCTTGGAAAACAGCTGGAGCTCAGTGAGGTTGGATGGAGAACGTTTGTGAACAGCAGTTTTCAGCTCTTTCCACACATTCTCGATTGGATTCGGGTCTGGACTTTGACTTGGCCATTCTAACACCTGGATACGTTTATTTGTGAACCATTCCATTGTAGATTTTGCTTTATGTTTGTGATCATTGTCTTGGTGGAAGATAAATCTCCGTCCCAGTCTCAGGTCTTTTGCAGACTCCAACAGGTTTTCTTCCAGAATGGTCCTGTATTTGGCTCCATCCATCTTCCCATCAATTTTAACCATCTTCCCTGTCCCTGCTGAAGAAAAGCAGGCCCAAACCATGATGCTGCCCCCACCATGTGTGACAGTGGGGATGGTGTGTTCAGGGTGATGAGCTGTGTTGCTTTTACGCCAAACATATCGTTTTGCATTGTGGCCAAAAAGTTGGATTTTGGTTTCATCTGACCAGAGCACCTTCTTCCACATGTTTGGTGTGTCTCCCAGGTGGCTTGTGGCAAACTTTAAACGAGACTTTTTATGGATATCTTTGAGAAATGGCTTTCTTCTTGCCACTCTTCCATAAAGGCCAGATTTGTGCAGTGTACGACTGATTGTTGTCCTATGGACAGACTCTCCCACCTCAGCTGTAGATCTCTGCAGATCATCCAGAGTGATCATGGGCCTCTTGGCTGCATCTCTGATCAGTCTTCTCCTTGTTTGAGATGAATGTTTAGAGGGACGGCTGGGTCTTGGTAGATTTGCAGTGGTCTGATACTCCTTCCATTTCAGTATGATCGCTTGCACAGTGCTCCTTGGGATGTTTAAAGTTTGGGAAATCTTTTTGTATCCAAATCCGGCTTTAAACTTCTCCACAACAGTATCATGGACCTGCCTGGTGTGTTCCTTGATCTTCATGATGCTCTCTGCGCTTTAAACAGAACCCTGAGCCTATCACAGAGCAGGTGCATTTATACGGAGACTTGATTACACACAGGTGGATTATATTTATCATCATCAGTCATTTAGGACAACATTGGATCATTCAGAGATCCTCACTGAACTTCTGGAGTGAGTTTGCTGCACTGAAAGTAAAGGGGCTGAATAATATTGCACGCCCCACTTTTCAGTTTTTTATTTTTTACAAAAGTTTAAAATAACCAATAAATTTCGTTCCACTTCACGATTGTGTCCCACTTGTTGTTGATTCTTCACCAAAAAAATTAAAATTTTGTATCCTTATGTTTGAAGCCTGAAATGTGGCAAAAGGTTGAAAAGTTCAAGGGGGCCGAATACTTTCGCAAGGCACTGTATGTGAAATCTAAGGATGGATTTCTGCAGTAGAAAGTTTACTTCTTCTTTCATGGAATATTCTCTTGAATAAATTACCTAACATTTTTCTATAACTTTCCGTTAAGTCTAGGTGACAAGGCCATGGAAAAATTTCAGTGTGATGTATTTCGGTAGACTTGGTGACCAAATGTGCTCTGTGAATTGGAACGATGTCATGTAGAAAGAAAAACTGGTCTCACAAAGAAACTGCTGTAATACTAGCTGGAGGTGAAAATTTGGGTCTGGTAAATTATAGTAATTTGCATGCAAAGGAGTTAAAGAAACTAAAGTAGGCCATGAGACAAATGAAGAAGGATTCATTAAGCTCCATCAGTTTCCACTCATTAGTCCAGTGCTTGTTAGGGCAATAGTAAAAGTATTCGAGAATTACAAAATGTTCATGCTCAGGGCTGGCATCAAAACCAGAAATACCCGGGTAGATGGTAGGACCTGCAGGACCTAGGGAGTCCCTCTGCCTTATAAATAGAGGTGGGTGAACCTCTCAGGATTTGTTTCATTTCGTGTGGCTCGAGTCCAAGATTAGTTTTGGGTCAAAAAAGTTCGGTGCAAACCTCACCTTAAATATAGTGTAGAACAATGTCAGGGCTCCTAGGAACCTATCTATAAAACATAATGTAGAACACTGTCAGGGCTCCTAGGAACCTATCTATAAAACATAGTGTAGAACACTGTCAAGGCTCCTAGGAACCTATCTATAAAACATAGTGTAGAACACTGTCAGGACTCCTAGGAACCTATCTATGAAACATAGTGTATAACACTGTCAGGGCTCCTAGGAACCTATCTATAAAACATAGTGTAGAACACTGTCAGGACTCCTAGGAACCTATCTATGAAACATAGTGTATAACACTGTCAGGGCTCCTAGGAACCTATCTATAAAACATAGTGTAGAACACTGTCAGGGCTCCTAGGAACCTGTCTATAAAACATAGTGTAGAACACTCTCAGGGCTCCTAGGAATCTGTCTATAAAACATAGTGTAGAACACTGTCAGGGCTCCTAGGAACCTATCTATATAACATAGTGTAGAACACTGTCAGGGCTCCTAGGAACCTATCTATAAAACATAGTATAGAACACTGTCAGGGCTCCTAGGAACCTATCTATAAAACATAGTGTAGAACACTGTCAGGGCTCCTAGGAACTTATCTATAAAACATAGTGTAGAACACTGTCAGGGCTTCTAGGAACCTATCTATAAAACATAGTGTAGAACACTGTCAGTGCTCCTAGGAACCTATCTATAAAACATAGTGTAGAACACTGTCAGGACTCCTAGGAACCTATCTATAACACATAGTATAGAACACTCCAGCTGAAACGCTGGATTTTTCTGTATAGGTATAATAGTGGCATAAAGTCCGCAGAGGAAAACTCTACAATTTATTGTGAAAACCACTGTGGGAAAAAAGCGTTATGCGTTTCCGCCATGGGTCTTTTCTACAGCATTGTTTTGCTGTGGCTCTCTATGTGGGACCTTAGCCTAAGCAAAAATCTAGCACGTGCAATGTTACCTTTAATCTCAGTAAGGGGGGGGGGGCATCAAGCCTTCTAATTCTGCCCCCTTTTAAGGTTTATGCAATGTGCACAAGATTTATCATATGTTTGCACCTATTTTGAAAGCTTTTACACCAAACTTGTTAATTTTTTGGGGTTTATCTATAGTAACATTTTAAAATTCATATATGAAATGTCCATTTTTGAAAAGAAAAAAGGTGCAAAAAAGGGCACCTGCAATCCAGCATATGGACAGTACAAAAACATCCCTGACCTATCTGACAGCATTGGATTCACAATTTCTATGAGGTTGCTTTTGCTCTAAATTTATTGTGTCTTTTAGTAAATTAGGCGCATGGAATGCCAAGGCATAAAAATCATACGCCAAACAAAGGCAAAAACATTTGCCAAATGATAAATGGCCCCTATTGCCTCTTCTCTAATACCTGTTTTTCTGTTAAAATAGGAAGCCGGCATTGAAGTTGAGTCTAGGCTGTAATAGCACCAAAGTGAATTACTACTTGTCGTACGGCAATTTGCCCTAGTTTGCAAGCAATATAAACTGATTCCATCGAATTCATTTCCTTCTGAAAAAAATACCATGGATTATTTGCCTTTATGTTCCATGTGTGAGTTACGGAAGTGATAACGTGTAAGTGGGATAACGGCATTATTTTACAGAGTGTCATGACCCTATAATTCTATAGCTGTGAATGTGGTAAGAGCTGATATGGCAGTATAGTGTTATGTTCTCTGTCAGTGCTTTCAGTCTATAGACAGTCACCCAGAATTATCTCTCCGTCTCTTCTATAAATCTCACTCCTCTAATGGCCCTGTCTGACACTTTGACATTTACAACAAGAGTAAGAGACTCGATTTGAATGGAAATCCATTTAATTTTTACAAATCTTCCGCGATCGCTGCGACTCTTCCCTATTATGTTTTTTTATTTAGCGTCTGTTTCAACAGTCTCATAATCACAGTAAAGGATTAGCGCAGCATACCCTTAATCTTGTACATGGGTGTAGATTAATATTGTGTGTCAAACTGAGGACAACCTGCAGCCCTCCTGCTGATATTCAGTAAAGCTTTACATATTGCTACATTATACTGAGAGATAAGGGGGACCCTAACTTTTGTCTTTTTCTCTGAATATTCATTCACTGGTTATATAAATGCTAGAATTTATGACATTTTCCCTCTACCATCCGTCCCATATTAGTACCTATTGATTTCGGAAACAGCGCCACACTTGTCACCATCAACTGGGTTGATAATTGAAGCCCAGTTTAAAGAATAGCTGCAATACCAGACTCAAGACATTTTACTTTAAGTTTTTCAGATATTTTATATTTTTATTCTAATCTTTTGAATGAAGAAAAATCATCAAAGAAATCAGAAAGTAAACTATATTGATGGTAAAGCAACAGTTTATATAGAATTTCCCTGCGGGTAGTTATAAATAGTTTGTCAAAAACAGAAAATTTACTGATTTCTGTTTACAGCTTCTCTGTGTGTGTCTCCATGGTAACAGACTACAAATAAACCGTGTGTTGTCTGTTGCTGGGTTTGTGGTAGAAGGGGCCTCTGACCACTGTTTCTGCTAAGCTGCGCACTTCTGAATGGAAAGAGTTAAAATTACAAACCTTGTAGCAGGTTACGGTGTTAATGAGCTCATTAATCCTGATCAGCGTGTTTGTTTTAACTATTTCCTTTCCAGAGTGATCAGCTTTGAGGGATCATTGCCTCTGCCATATAAGGCCCGGTTCACATCTGCATTCGGATTTCCGTTCGGGAAGTCCTCTTGTGGATCCCCCGAACGGAAACCTATACGCATAAAAAAGCGGTTTACCTGGGAAACCCGTGGACCCCATAGACTGTAATGGGGTACGTGTAGTTTCCGCTCGGTTTCCTCACAAAGCAAGCGGAGAGGAAAATGCTGCAACATAAGTAAGTCGGGTGTTCTGTTTTAACTCTTCAGACCTCTTCTTAATTCTATTTCTTTTACTTCATGATAACTTACAGTATGTGAGCAAGACATATTGGACAGACAGAAGGTAGTATGGCTATTGGACCCTGAAGCCTGAGGTGGCCCAAAGGCCTCTCTACAATATAAGAAAACATCATTATTATAAACACGTGGACAAAATTGTTGGTACCCCTCGTTTAATGAAAGAAAAACCCACAATGGTCAGAAATTATTTGAATCTGACAAAAGTAATAATATATAAAAATTCTATGAAAATGAACAAATGAAAGTCAGACATTGCTTTCCAACCATGCTTCAACAGAATTTTTAAAAAAAGAAAACTCATGAAACAGGCCTGGACAGAAATGATGGTTCCCTTAACTTAATATTTTGTTGCACAACCTTTTGAGGCAATCCCTGCAATCAAATGATTCCTGTAACTGTCAATGAGACTTCTGCACCTCTCAGCAGGTATTTTGGCCACTCCTCATGAGCAAACTGCTCCAGTTGTCTCGGGTGTGAAGGGTGCCTTTTCCAGACGGCATGTTTCAGCTCCTTTCAAAGATGCTCAATAGGATTTAGGTCAGGGCTCATAGAAGGCCAATTCAGAATAGTCCAATGTTTTCCTCTTAGCCATTCTTGGGTGTTTTTAGCTGTGTGTTTTGGGTCATTATCCTGTTGAAAGACCCATGACCTGCGACTGAGACCAAGCTTTCTGACACTGGGCAGCACATTTCTCTCTCTAGAATCCCTTGATAGTCTTGAGATTTCATTGTACCCTGCACAGATTCAAGACACCCTGTGCCAGATGCAGCAAAGCAGCCCCAGAACATAACAGAGTCTCCTCCATGTTTCACAGTAGGGACAGTGTTCTTTTCAAGATATGCTTCATTTTTCCGTCTGTGAACATAGAGCTGATGTGCCTTGCCAAAAATTTAGATTTTTGTCTCATCTGTCCATAGGACATTCTCCCAGAAGCTTTGTGGCTTGTCAACATGTTTTTATATATTATTACTTTTGTCTGAATTCAAGTTATTTCTGTGACCATTGTGGGTTTTTCTTTCATTAAACGAGGGGTACCAACAATTTTGTCCGCGTGTGTAGATAACACATTATAACTGGTGGCCCCATTACATATTTTGCATTGGGGCCCAGGGGCTTTAAGTTATGCCTCTGGTCCTCTCCAAAAAATGAAAGGCTCAGTACCCCCTTAACATTAGACAACCACAGCAGCAGCCCCTTAGTATAGACAACCATAACAGCCACATCCACTTGCGATAGCTTTACTTTTCCAATAGTTTGATACTGCTGTGACCGCCACTAATAGAAACTTACATGGGGTCAGGTAATAACCACCTACCAAACTACTGTACATGCTCAATAACTCCCTACCATATTTATGGGAGAGGTAATAATGCTGTTGACTGCAGGGGGCGCTGTTAGGTTACCTCCCCTGCAGCCAACCCTAGAATAGTGCCGTCCTCATAGTACTTATAATACCACACCATTATCAGATCCACAATCCATTCAGTTCAGGCCATACATTATCATGCCCGACGCCAACAGGCACATAATAGCTTGGGCATAGTGATATATAGAGATATATAACTGTCAAGTGTAAGCGCCTTGGATAACTTAACTTGTTTCTAGCTCGGCATCCAGAATGATCAATATTTGCTAAGTGATTGTAATCATACTGTAATGCAGAAAATGTAAAACCATTAGAATAACTCAAAACATAAAGTCAACATATAAAGCGGAGTTAATAGCGCATTTCCAAAATCATCTTGACTGCATGTCATAGAGTCTACAGAACATCACTATAGTTATTTTCAGGTTCTTAGTCACTCAGTTGCACCTATGCTACATACTCCATTGAGTTACTTCTCCATTGATGACATCATCACAACTACCCAGCATGCCCAGCTGCCAGGTAGTTCACTAGGGAGCTATCAATGCCATTCTATATATTATTCAATGAGCATTGTTAAAGCTCACATACATTATGTATACACTTTGTATACACTTATGGATTGACTTTTTATACTTATATCAGCAGTCTGCAGCAACATTGCAGTGTATTGCATGGGCGATCAGACCAGGGCTGGCTACAGATTTTGGCAGGTCCTTGAGTCTCAGTGGGACTCCTGTCAGACGTGGTAAGAGTCACATATCCAGTAAGTGCTGTGATTCATACAGAACATCTGATACGCTTTTATCTGCATATACATTTATAAGGCACACCATAGTTTTGGCTTCACCTTATGTCAGACACCACCTTTACCCAATAGATCCCATTGATGTATAACAGGGTCCATTGAGTTTTATTATGTCATTCTTTTACACTGGCCGTTGGTTGGAATGATTCCTCTTGACAACTACAGATACACTCACTCAGTGACAACTGTGTAACAATGGAGAGGTACTACAAGTCCCAGGGAAGAAAAAAATGCACAGTGGCCTAATTTATAAACTTTAGCAAATGAACATAATTCAAACATTCACTGCTTATCTATCACTTATCTGCCAACCATTCACATACTTGCTGCCCAGTGTCTGTGTAGGTCAGTACAGAAGAAGTACTATATATCACTTGGAGAAGACAACAGCCAGAGAGCAGTCAGAGGGGGGAGACTTAGCAGACAGGGGTTGCAGATGGACTACAGCAAGTTTAGTGAGGGCACAGACTGACTATATAGCTGTTTTGTTAATAAAACTGATGCTTTCAGTTCTCAGTTGAGCAGTGGGCCCCCTTGAGCTCAGTGGGCCCTGGCATCTGACAGCTTCGCGGCACATCCTATGGTACATTATTATTAAATGGTGCCATTATGAAGTACAATTTGTACCACAAACAATAAGCCCTCAAACAAGGAAAAACGATAGAAAAGAAAAAGTTACAGCTCTTGGAAAAAAACAAAAATTGTCCCAGTCTTTAAGGGGATAGAAGCCCAAGAGTTCAAGAGAGTTGGCTACTTTTTGTATGAGAATATGACGGCAGTATAAGACTAGGAAGGAAAGAGATAATATTTCATATCAACGGTGAAGAGATTATTAGGCATCCAGGCAGTGCATGAAAAAACTCAGAAGCCAAAAGGGCCTGTCAGCTCTCTATTCTGGTCTTTACTGACTAGAAGAGAATCGGGAATTATGGCTCCTCCAGCATTAAATAGTGTTTAATGGCCTTATGAGGTTGTCACCTCTCCAACTCCAAGGCTTGGGGCAATTGCAGTTTTGATGCTTCCTAATGTTGACATCTCAACAATCCTTAGCTACAGTGGGGAAAAATAGTATTGTGCAAGTTCTCCCACTTAAAAAGATGAGGCCGGCCTGTAATTGTCATCATAGGTAGACCTCAACTATGAGAGACAAAATGAGAAAACAAATCCAGAAAATCACATTGTCTGATTTTTTAAGAATTTATTTGCAAATTATGGTGGAAAATAAGTATTTGGTCATCTACAAACAAGCAAGATTTCTGGCTCTCACAGACCTGTAACTTCTTCTTTAAGAGGTTCCTCTGTCCTCCACTCATTACCTGTAGTAATGGCTCCTGTTTGACATTGTTATCAGTATAAAAGACACCTGTCCACAACCTCAAACAGTCACACTCCAAACTCCACTATGGTGAAGACCAAAGAGCTGTGGAAGGACACCAGAAACAAAATGGTAGACCTGCACCAGGCTGGGAAGACTGAATCTGCAATAGGCAAGCAGCTTGGTGTGAAGAAATCAACTGTGGGAGCAATAATTAGAAAATGGAAGACATACAAGACCACTGATAATCTCCCTCGATCAGGGGCTCCACGTAAGATCTCACCCCGTGGGATCAAAATGATCACAAAAACGGTGAGCAAAAATCCCAGAACCACACAGGGGGACCTAGTGAATGACCTGCAGAAAGCTGGGACTAACATAACAAAGGCTACCGTCAGTAACACACTACGCCGCCAGGGACTCAGATCCTGCAGTGCCAGACGTGTCCCCCTGCTTAAGCCAGTACATATCCGGGCCTGTCTGAAGTTTGCTAGAGAGCATTTGGATGTTCCAGAAGAGTATTGGGAGAATGTCATATGGTCAGATGAAACCATAGTAGAACTGTTTGGTAGAAACACAACTCGTCGTGTTTGGAGGAGAGTGAATGCTGAGTTGCATCCAAAGAACACCATACCTACTGTGAAGCATGGGGTTGGCAACATCATGCTTTGGGGCTGTTTCTCTGCAAAGGGACCAGGACGACTGATCCGTGTACATGAAAGAATGAATGGGGCCATGTATCGTGAGATTTTGAGTGCAAACCTCCTTCCATCAGCAAGGGCATTGAAGATGAAACGTGGCTGGGTCTTTCAGCATGACAATGATCCCAAGCACACCGCCAGGGCAATGAAGCAGTGGCTTCGTAAGAAACATTTCAAGGTCCTGGAGTGGCCTAGCCAGTCTCCAGATCTCAACCCCATAGAAAACCTTTGGAGGGAGTTGAAAGTCCATGTTGCCCAGCGACAGCCCCAAAACATCACTGCTCTAGAGGAGATCTGCATGGAGGAATGGGCCAACATACCAGCAACAGTGTGTGCCAACCTTGTGAAGACTTACAGAAAATGTTTGACCTCTGTCATTGCCAACAAAGGATCTATAACAAAGTATTGAGATGAACTTTTGTTATTGACCAAATACTTATTTTCCACCATAATTTGCAAATAAATTCTTAAAAAATCAGACAATGTGATTTTCTGGATTTGTTTTCTCATTTTGTCTCTCATAGTTGAGGTCTACCTATGATGACAATTACAGGCCGGCCTCATCTTTTCAAGTGGTAGAACTTGCACAATTGGTGGCTGACTACAGTAAATACTTTTTTTCCCCACTATATATAGACATCATAGAGAGAGAGAGACGCCACTCAGAACCCACCTGTATGAGTTCGAGCAGACCTGCCAAAAAACAATAGTTCTCACTCTGGTTGACATGATCAATCCATATCTTATAAGGATGGCCACTCATTTCAATGCCTACAAGTATTGTATTACTAAAATGTCCCTATAGCAAACTTCGCAAGAGAAAAAAAGCAGCTGGTGACAACCTCTCCCAGTAAACAACTGATTTTGCTGGGAGGTCTTTGGAACCAAATCATCTCCGATCAGCAGGAGCTGCTCCTTCCTTTATTTCAGGGAGGTTATGAGAGATGTGAGTAAAGGTTATGTTTTAGGACTACAGTTCCTTTTGTAGTTATACACTTTTGTTTCTCCTTGGTTTTTGTTAGTGACCCTGGTATGAAGAGACGAGTGGACTCATTTTTTGATAGTGTGACTTAGCCTTACTGCGTCTACTGCTTTTTATGTTAGTTTATCTATATGCCCTCCAATGTATTGAATATTGTCCCACCCAATCCTTCCTATTAAGCCAGAATTCAATATTCCATGACAATACTGATTTTAACGTGTTACATTTGGAAATCCATCTACATTCCTACAGTGTTGAGATTTGTTACTAGAATCTAGAAATAATGAATTGCTAATGCTAAAAAATGTTGCACATATATATTTTATTGCTTTTCTCTTCCAAGGACAGATGTACACACTGCACACCCAGTGACATCATACTTGGATATCTTGGTGTTTGTGCACATATCCCGGTTGACCCCATTTGACCGGTTTCTCCCATGTCAGAGTTTTCCTTCGGATAGATATACCAGCTCTAGTGGCCTCACTTGGCCGTGTTCAATGTTTCATTGAGTAATTCCTGGAACTAGTAAATGGTTGCCGTATATTTCATCTCTTAACAAGATAATGGATGTATTGATCATTGCAGCGCACTAATTGTACATACTCTAATTTAGGATGGTATTAGCCTGCCAGCATTGTGCCGCACTCCCCCTCTACTCACAATAATTACGTCTACATCACTGCCATATGTAAATAACCCAATACTTCAATCAGTAATAACCTAAGTGCATAGAAGAAGCAAATTACAAGGATAATAACACTTCTTCAAGATGTCTTCAGAATTCTGGCATTTGAAAAGTTTGACTTTTATGGATTGATGAAGTGTTTTTTAATGTTATGCAAGTTTGACAACCTTTTAAAAAGTATATAAATCATCAAATTATAGAAAATATAGTTTTTTTTTATTATTAGCTTTAGAGGAGAACGTCACCAAAGCATGAAGTCAAATGAAGAACTCGAGGGTTGTCCCATTGTCCATATTTCCTAGGACGACATATGGAAATTTTTGCCTTGCATGGTTGTCCTGCAGTGACTACTTAGTGTCAGAGTTTGTAGATGCTGGGCCCAAAGGTTCACATTTATTATTGTGGTTATGACTAGACATGGGCTTAAATGTTGGGCATCTTTGGTGCAATGTGGAACAAGTCTTCATGGTGATCTGGGCCCAGATAGAGAAGGAAAGGGAAATGTAAATGCTGCTTAAAAGTACAGATGAGATGTGGCTGCTGGAAGTGAGGATACGTTGCACAGGGGGGCCCAAACTGAGCTTTAGTACCAGGGCTGTGAGACTTAAAGTGGTTGTCCACTTTCAGACCAATATTGAGATACAAGTGTTATTGTTTGTATGATAAAAAGTTGTGCAATTTTCCAATATACTTTCAATATCAATTCCTCATGTTTTTCTAGATCTCTGCTTGCTGTCATTCATTCTGCTTACTCCCAGTGGATAAAAATCAGTCCATGGTCATGTGACATACAGTCCATGTGATGAATGCACAGGTGCGCAGCTCGTTATAGTCACAGCACAGTAATCAGACATCTGTTTTGTAACGAGCCGTGCACCTGTGTCTATCACATGACCGTGGACTGATTTGTATCCACTGGGAGTAAGCAGAATGAATGACAGCAAGCAGAGATCTAGAAAACCATGAGGAATTGATATTGAAAGTATATTGGAAAATTGTATAACTTTTTACAATACAATCAATAACATCAGTCTCTCAATATGGGTCTGAACGTGGACAACCCCTTTAAGTTACGCCCCTGCCTAAACGTATGCACACATGAATGGATCTAATGAGACAGTCGTAGAATTTGCATCAAGATCAAGGAGGACACTTATTTTGCAGCATTTTGCTTCGATCTCTACTTCCCAGTGAATACAATGGGAGACAGATTCAGGACAGAATGCCTCCATGTGAACATATCCTAAGTAGTACATCATTAAAGAGATTGTCCAGGCTAAAATATTATTTTTTAATTAGGCTGGAGGAGGTGAAAAAAAAAAAAAAAAAACATACTCACCTGTCCCCAATGCTCTGGTGTCCTCCCAGTGCGGTCTGGTTCTGGTTGTATTCTTGCAGTGCAATTCCTGGCTGGCTGTGACATCCCGGGTCTCTTCCATTGAGGCTGCTGATTGGCCACAACAGTCACGTGCTGGGAGGCACCAGAGCACCAGGGACAGGTGAGCATGTTTTTTGTTTTTTTTACGTCCCCCAACCTAATTAAAAAATAACATTTTAGCCTGGACAACCCCTTTAAGGTTCCTGTTAAATGACAGCAAGCAGAGATCTTAAAACTGTAAGGAATTGTTACAGAAAGTGAAATTGATGACTGTAAAACTTTCCATTAAACAAGAAATTCACATTCATTTGCTACAACTGGAATACCCCTTTAATGAGCCGTCATTTCAAGAAGTCACAAGAACTTTATGTTGACCTTTTTTATCTGCTGCATTGTTTTCCTTCGCTGCGTTCATCCATGTGAATTACGAATTTATTTATTCCCTTATCATTTCTATTGCAGTTTTATTATTTCATATAATTAAATGTTGGATTCCATTTTGCTCTATTCAGGATGCATTTCTTTAATGTTGAGTCTTTGGCTGCCAGAAGCGCTTTTCCTTCTCCCTGCACTTAGACACAAAGGCAGCTTAATCAATATCCTCAGCACAGCAGCTTAAATCAGCAGCAAGGAGGTGGCGACACTATCATTAACATGTTACATTCCCTGAAGGAGAAACCTACAGTCGTATTACAGCAGGAGGATAAACCAGTACTAATATAATATAATATAATATAATATAGCATATAACAGAGTAAATCAACATCATTTGTATAGACAGCATTCTGCATTATAACCTGTTATAATGTCCCAGACAGCACTGCAGGAGTAGCCAGTATTAGTAATATATACTGTAGTACTACAGGAGTAACTAGTATTAGTAATATATACTGTAGTACTGCAAGAGTAACTAGTATTAGTAATATATACTGTAGTACTGCAAGAGTAACTAGTATTAGTAATATATACTATAGTACTGCAGGAGTAACTAGTATTAGTAATATATACTGTAGTACTGCAAGAGTAACTAGTATTAGTAATATATACTGTAGTACTGCAAGAGTAACTAGTATTAGTAATATATACTATAGTACTGCAAGAGTAACTAGTATTAGTAATATATACTGTAGTACTGCAAGAGTAACTAGTATTAGTAATATATACTGTAGTACTGCAAGAGTAACTAGTATTAGTAATATATACTGTAGTACTGCAAGAGTAACTAGTATTAGTAATATATACTGTAGTACTGCAAGAGTAACTAGTATTAGTAATATATACTGTAGTACTGCAGGAGTAACTAGTATTAGTAATATATACTGTAGTACTGCAAGAGTAACTAGTATTAGTAATATATACTGTAGTACTGCAGGAGTAACTAGTATTAGTAATATATACTGTAGTACTGCAGGAGTAACTAGTATTAGTAATATATACTATAGTACTGCAAGAGTAACTAGTATTAGTAATATATACTGTAGCACTGCAGGAGTAACTAGTATTAGTAATATATACTGTAGTACTGCAAGAGTAACCAGTATTAGTAATATATACTATAGTACTGCAAGAGTAACTAGTATTAGTAATATATACTATAGTACTGCAAGAGTAACCAGTATTAGTAATATATACTGTAGTACTGCAGGAGTAACTAGTATTAGTAATATATACTGTAGTACTGCAAGAGTAACTAGTATTAGTAATATATACTGTAGTACTGCAAGAGTAACCAGTATTAGTAATATATACTGTAGTACTGCAAGAGTAACTAGTATTAGTAATATATACTATAGTACTGCAAGAGTAACTAGTATTAGTAATATATACTGTAGTACTGCAGGAGTAACTAGTATTAGTAATATATACTGTAGTACTGCAAGAGTAACTAGTATTAGTAATATATACTGTAGTACTGCAGGAGTAACTAGTATTAGTAATATAGACTGTAGTACTGCAAGAGTAACTAGTATTAGTAATATATACTATAGTACTGCAGGTACCAGTTAGTAATATATACTGTGCTGCGGAGTAACTAGTATTAGTAATATATACTGTAGTACTGCAAGAGTAACTAGTATTAGTAATATATACTATAGTCTGCAGAGTAACTAATATTAGTAATATATACTGAGCCTGCAGGGTCGGTACAGACGGCGGCAGGAGTAGCTAGTATTAGTAATATATACTGTAGTACTGCAAGAGTAACTAGTATAAAGATTACAGACAGGACTGTAGGAGTAACTAGTATTAGTAATATATACTGTAGCACTGCAGGAGTAACTATTATTAGTAATATATACTGATGTACTGCAGGAATAACTACTATAAATATTACAGACAGTGCTGCAAGAACAGCTACATGTAGTATTAATATTACTAGGAGTAGGAGTAACCAGTGTTAATATTACAGACATTAATGTAAGAGTAGCTAGTATTAATATTACAGACAGTGCTGCAGGAGTATACAGTATTAATCTTTCAGAAATAACCAGTGTAAATGGTATAGACAGTATGCAGTAGTAACTAGTGTTAATAATTTAGACAGTGATGCACAAGTAAACAATAGTATTATTATAGAGAGTGTGCTGCTGGAGTAACCTGTATAAATAATATGGATTGTACTGTAGTAGTAATGATTATTAATATCATAGACAGTGCTGCAGGAGTAGTCAATATTATTATTACACACAGTACTGCAGAAGTAACTGGCTTTAATGTTATAGACAGAACTGCAGGGATAAACACATTTATTATTATTATTATTATTATTATTATTATATGACAGTAATGAAGGAATAACTATTATTAATGTTATAGACAGTACTGCAGGGGTAACCAATATTATTTTTATTATTATAGACAGTACTATAGGAGTAATCAGTATTAATATTATAGTCAGTACTGTAGGAGTAACTAGTATTAATATTATAGACAGTACTGCAGTAGATGAGGTTGGATGAACACAAAGGACCATCAAGTCCAACCTATAAACTTACAGTGTTGATCCAGAGGTAAGCCAAAAAACAATAAAACATGAGCATGATGCCAATTGTTCCATGTCAGGAGAAAAAAACCTTCCCGATAAAATTTGTTGTTACCAAAATCTAAGACCCATAACCCATATTTTAAATACAAGAAAGGCATTGAGGCCCTCTGTGACAATGAATCCACCATCACTTCATCCTGTGGCAGTGACAGCACTACAGGGGTAACCAATATTATTATTATTATTATTATTATTATTATTATTATAGACAGTGCTGCAGCGTCCTCGTTGTAATATATATACAGTACTACAGTGGTAGCAGAAGTAACCAGTATTAATGTTATAGATGTTAATACAGGAATAGCTAGTAATCATATTTTAGACAGTACAAAATAAATAACTTGGACTAATATTATAGCAGTGCTGCAGGTGTAGCTACTTAAGTGCCATTCTTTAACTTTCTTCCTTCTTGGATTATTATAGATTATAGGGTTTTTTCAAAGTTGTTCATTTTATGCCGTTTATCTCAGAATATTTTGAGCCAAGGAAGGATATTGCATTAATATTGTAAGGTATTGCTGGATTGTATTATAAATGGTACTGCTGGGGTAACTGTTGTTATTATTATTATTATATAGACAGTACTACAAAAGTAGGAAGTGCAGCCGGAGTAACTAGTATTATAGACATAACTGCAAAAGCAGCTGCGGATTTCCTTACCTTTTACTCTGAGCCCCAGGATACAAGTTTTGAACGGAATAAGATGTGTGAGTGTGAGATGCCCATCTTTTGCATTACTCTATTGGCAATTGAGAGCAACACAATTTTTATTTTCACAGCTGGTCAGTGTGTGACACTCATCTCAGGATATTTTAAGTTAAGAGGAAAGATAAGGAAGGCCATGTATTTTAGTGCTGGCTTGCTGCAGTCATTACTAGTATTAATAATTTACTGAAAAAAGTACTGCAGTAGTAACCAGCATTATTAATACAGACAGTACTGCAGGAGTAACTAATGTTAATATTATAAACAGTATATTAATTAGTATATATCTTATATACAGTACTGCGGGAGTAATTAGTATATATATTATAGACAGTACTACGGGGTAATTAGTATATATATATATTATAGACAGTACTGCAGGAGTAATTAGTGATATATATATATATATATATATATATATATATATATATTAGTCTGCAGTAGTAATTAAGTAATTAGTATATATATTATAGACAGTACTGCAGGAATAACTAAATAAACCAGTATTAACATTATAGATACTGCTGCATGATTATCCAGTATCCCTTTTATTATTGTTGGTATGTCAGGATAGGCTAGCATTAACCCTTTAAGGACGCAGGATACTTTGGATGTTAGTTCTTGTCGACTTTTTTCATATTTTCCTGCTCCACCTTTTAAAATTCCTAACTTTTTTATTTTTCATTTGCTATAGCTATGTGAGGGCTTACTCTTGGCTTGATGAGTTGTACTTTTATTTGGCGCCATGCTGGGGCACATATAATATTTTGATTAGCTTTTATAAATATTTTTGGGGGTCTGCGTAAAAAAACAAAAAAAAAAAAAACACAATTTTATCATTATTTTTTTGCATTTTGTTGTTATGGCAACTTTGTCCTGCAGGTCATTACAATTACTTTGATACCATATTTATATTGGGTTTTATTATGTTTTACCACTTTTATTATAAATAAAACATCACTTTTCAAAAATGAACGATTTGCCTGGGGTCATTGTATCCTGATGCCTATAACTTTTTCACTGTTTAGTTGATGGAGATATGTTCGAGGTCTTTATTTGTGGAGCAAGTTATAGTTTTTATTGGTAACAATTTCTTGGTATATCCGACTTTTTGATCACTTTTTATTGCTATCTTTGGGTGGAGGCGAGGTGATAAAAATATATTAATTTGCGTATTGCAGGGGCGTTTTTTTCTTGGCAATCACCGCCCAGAATAAATAATGTTATTTTTTGACATATATGCACATAGAAATATCAAACGTTTGTTTGCTCTTTTTTTTTTTTAACTTTTTAATATTTATTTATTTTTTACACTTTCCTTTTAAACTTTTTGACGTACTGCAAAACATTGAAAACGCCTTAGTATTATGGCTCTGGGCATTAAATATAGGAGCGGGAAAGGGTTAAAGGGGTTGTTGAGAGGATTCTCTTATATCCTGCCTGGCAGAATGAAGGAGGAAACAGTCAAGGAGAAAGGAACGTGCACCCTCCTTTCAGTCTATGATTGATTTACCAGGGGGTAAATAACATTGATAAGATCCTGCCAGAACAACTCATTGGACTTGGCCATTTTAACATCTTTTTATCTTTATTAGTGATTCATTCTGTGGTGTTTATAATAATTGTCCTGGTTTAGGAACCAATTTCTGTTCCTGTTCAAAGTAGTGGTACCACAAACAATATTTATCCTCTATCCATAGTAGAGAGGATTAATGGCTGATCGGTGGCGGTCCTACAGGATGTCAGCTGATTTCACCATGGCTGTATTCACAACCCATTCTTAGGATTGGTGGGGTCTCAGTGGTCAGGCCTCCACCAATCAGCAATTTATCCTCTATGCTTTGTGTAAGGGATAAATATTGCTTGTGGCATAACCTCTTTAAGATGTTAGATGGATACCTTTGCATTTGACTCAATAGTTTTCTCAAAAATTGCATTTCTTAAAGGGGTTGTCCATGCAAAAATGGACAAACTGTTTAAGTTTTAAATTGAATGGGGGCAGTGAAAAAATTTTTAAAAAATTCATATTCACCTTTCCATGGGTCTCTACCAGAACTCAGGAAGAGACCCATGAGAAGACACTGGAGATGAAGAACCGGAACACGCAGAATATACTTAAAGCATTAACCCTCCACCATCATGCATGACAGTTTGTATGAGGCACAATGCATTGCGTTGTGCACAATGACCACATCTCTCCAACTTAGCCTTGTCAGCCCAAAGGCAATTGTAGCAAAATTTTGGCTGTTTGTTCTAAACCAATTTTACACACCAGGAGAGAGAAGGTAGTTTCTTATCAACCCTTTCATGAGAGCCTTATTGTATTTGTTCAGTCTTTTTTCAAAGTTTTAACTATAAGATCTTATGTGGCATCAGAGACCTATAGATTACATGATGTGATGGTGATATGATGTAGCTCTTGGGTTCTTAGTTATATCTTTGGACATTAAATGGTCTGACCAACCTTCTTAGAGCATCCTCTCTAGGAAGATCATCCTGGAGGTTCTTCATTTATAAATAACCTTTCTCATGGTAAGATGGTAAATTTGTGAAGGTGACTTCATAACCCTTCCCAATAATTTCCTCTCCATGGTCAAGGCTGAGATCCTTTCTTCTTGGCATGATCTACACACATGTGAGTAACCAGAACACCAAGCTTTCATAGATGCTGCTTTAAAGTGGTTGTCCTAAAATCGATACTTAGCTAAAGAATAGGTGATGAATGTCTGATGAGTAGGGTTTCCACCACTGGATCCAATTTTGCAAACCTAAGTCATGCTGACTTATTCTATGAGGAGAATATAGACATTTTCCTAGCTGTGCTTTCATGAAAGTTGTACCTTCTGAATGTGCTGTGGCATTCATTCCTGGGAAGATTGGCACCAATCTTAAATTTGAAGACCATCCTTTTCAGTGTAGAGTGGCAAACTATTTGGAACTTGTCTAATAAGTCTCACCAATGTGATGATTAGCAACAATTTCTTCTTGAAGGTCATAGCTGATCTTGGCATGATGTAGGCACACACGAGAGCTCCAGAACACCAAACTTTCAAGAGTTCTGTTTTATATAGTAACTTTACTTGACTAACCTTGTACATTTCATAAGTTTTACTTGGGTGCTAAATATTGTCTTAATGATTTTGGAAGAAGGAAGGGTGTATTATTGTTTTGAATGTTGGATTCATTTTTGGAAAATTTAGAACATACTGAAATTTGTTGGCGAGGAGCTACAAATTGTGATTTTGGTTCTGAAAGATAAAAATATAGATGAAAGATACTTTACTTTTGCTATTGCTATACCTTATGTTTTAAAAGTAACCAACACGTAACCATGGAACCCCAAAGTAAAACCTGGTGTGGGACCCAGCTCTATCAGGAAATGAAAAGCTTGTGATTATTTTGGTCTACTTTCGATCTTCTCTATACTCCATTCCTTGCTTTCCCATGTTATCTGCACTTTTTCCATAGATCATCCTTAGATCACTTCCCATCTCTCAAGAGATTGTGTTTTTTTGGCAACATATAAACTGATTGATACTCCCATTACAACACTTCATGGGATCCCCTCTGGTCTCTACTTTCTGGTCCTTCTTCACACACAGGAAATGACTGCTTAGTCTGTTACAGGCTGTTACAGTGACCCTTTCTTAGACAGTGACTAGCTGTCAGTGCATATCAGTATGGACCAGGAAGTAGAGACTAGCAGGGGATCTTGGAAGCATTGTAACAGAAACAGCAGGGGGATTGGTGAGATGAATATAACTTTTTCATTTAAAAAAAAAGTACTTTACTGGCAGGAGAACTCCTTAAATATAGTTTTATCCAGTAACACTCTCTATGATATTGCTTTGTATAAAGATGAATATTATTTATTGCTATAAAGCAGAATAAACCAGCATTTCAAGCATTCAGTCCTATAGTCAGTTCTTGTAGCCCTAAGATGGATTACACGTGCTTTCAGCATTGGGTCAGAAGAATAGTTCCCTTAAATTTTCTCCAAATTGGAAAACATTAAACTCTTTAATGTAAAGAAGCTCAAGTTCCTTACTACATGCCTTCATCCCTTCTCCCAGCCTCCATGTTAAATTCCCAGTATGGTGATCTATCTTATGTAATGATATCACTTGATCATGGTGGCCAATTGCTGCCACAAAATGTTGCATCACAATGGACGAAATGTCCTTGTGGCCTCTACATGATGCTATTATCGATGACACATCCTAGTGTCAGGATGTATTATCAAGGTAGAATGTAAATCAACATCACCTTTAGGCCAGGAGTAAAAATGCGGTATTATTTCACAATAGACGGTATACATAGCTTTCTGTTTAGCTGCAATTTTGAGTAAGAAGGGTATTCCAAGGTGAATTACTGGTGGTTGCTCTTCTCTAAATCTCCATTGTCCTTAGAACATTATAATCTTCCACTTGTATCTTTTAGTCCTGTAAAGCCTACAGTATCTATCAAATCTGTCATTGAGAGGTCGGGAATATGTCTTGTGGTAATCATTTCATGCTCTCCTAGTAAACTGAAGTGACCCCACTTACACCGTCTTGGGTAATTCACTTCTTTGTCTGTGAAGGTGGCAAGACAAAAGTCATAGCGTTTTTCAGTTATTAATCTTCACCTCCTGAGGTTGATAACACTTTTTTGCAGACTGCATCCACATGTCTCCGATTCTGAAAATAGGGGATAAAACAACATGGAACTTTTAACATCATGCTATTGTTAAAAGGGACAAGGAATATTTCAAGACGGTAGGGAAGACATTCTACGGTATGACTGGTGAAATATACCAAATATAAAGAGAAAAGGTTTAGGACGTACGAAAAACTATTGAAATAAGTTAAAGGAGTTCTCCAGGGATTATTTCTTGGGGTAGCCGAGGTGGGTGTAAAACAATAAAAGTCACACTGTCTTATCCTTTGTACATTCCGTGTTTAATTTTGTGCCGAGACTGACCAGACTGGAAGTGCAGAGGCAGATATGACCACTGGCCTCAGTGTTCGTTGGTGAGGGACAGATAACATCAATCAGTTACATCAATAGTCACTTACCAGCAACTGCTGAGGTCAATCGCTGTGAATCTCTCCATGTCCAGTTTGGCCTGGGACTGAGGTGGTGAGAATGGGGACAACTGAGCACCGGGGATAGGTGAGTATCCCCAACTACATCCACTGGGATTCCAATGATTCCTGGAGAACCCCTTCAAGGGCAAAGACTGATTACAGTGATCTAAAGGAAGTAGTGGAGCCGGATGTCACCATGTTTGTTTATTTATGGAGGGGTTATCCAGTGGGATAAAAGTTTTGATAAAGGGTTCAAAACATAAAATAAGCTGTACTCACTTCAACAATCCCCCAGCACTCCAGGCCCAACACTGCCCAGGTTCCCCACCAGTCTCTTTTTGCAGATCCCATACATGCCACTCATTGAATTATTGGCTGAGGTGGATTAGCACTATTGCCAGTGTTGGCTGTGTGGTCATTTCACTTGTGTCAAAAGTGACCAGAAAGTACAGATCGGAGAAGAACTGGGTAGCCTTGGAATGGTAATTGCGTCTGCAAGGCAATTATTGGTTTTCTATGTTTTCAGCCTATTCTGAGCCCTTTTCTGCCCCAACCAGGCAATTGCTTCAAAAAGGTCCCTTAAAGAGTGCAGAGTGGTCACAAAAAGTATATTTCAATCACGACTGATTTCATTGAGCACAGTGGACACACCTCACAAATTACAGCTGACCAGTGGGGATCCTGATCCCAAGAACAAGATAATATTGTCTCAGTTTATTCCTGGTAACCCTTTTAACAACAAGCCATTGTCAAATATAGAAAATCCCTTTAAGCATGTGCCTAATTGGCCAATTTATGATGTGCATTGACTTAAAAAAAAAAACTTTATGAAATTATGCTCTTTTCACAATACTTGGCACCAACCTTCATGACCATGCTGGTTGTATATTATCTGTCTGCAGGCTTCTGTTTTTGCTTTCTTCCCTTCATATCTTTTAGCACCATAACATTTTTTTTTTCTTAGGCAAGGATTGGAAGACCTTTAAAATAAAAAAAAAATCCCAAAAACCCGGTACATAAAAATAAACAGGAATCTGCAGCTTTTTTTAAAAAAACAACATAAACAGTAATCGATGTAAAGCGATGCATTGGGCAATAAAAGAAAAATAAAACACTTTATGAATGCCGAATGTTCTACTTCCATTATCTAGACCGCTTCCAATTCCACAATCTCATGATTTGTGCAGGCTCGAAAGTCCCTATTTTTTGCACAAAGAAAAAAGATACGTTTGTTACAGTAACAATACAGCAATCTTCAATATATTTTTGGAACAAAAACATTTTGGAAGATGGGTGTAGGAGTGTTGCCATTTGAGGACAATGAAACAGCACCGGCACACTTAGGGTTATAGTCTCGTTTTCCTTCTTGTTCCTGTCTGCAGTCGAAAGGTTTTTTTGGTGTTTCCATGGCAACACTATATCTGTCTGCCAGCTCTGTCGTAAGTTATTGAACTGAGACTGGCTTTTGGTTTAGCAGATAATTAGGTTCTGTCTCACAGGTTCATTTTCCTGTGACTGGGACGTGAATATGACCTACAGCTGGCCTCAATTTCACTGTCACAGACAAAACTTTTAACCCATCATATTCTCCGTGCCAAACAAAAAGCAAATGTCTTGGTTGTTTTCTTTTCTTTTTTTGTTCTTTTTTATTTTTTCATACCTTCTCTCATTTACTATGCCAACCTAAAGTCACAAATAATCTAATTGGAAACACAAATCCGCTACCATATAGATTCTGGCCCGGATGTTTTTGTAAAAACATGTTGGAGATATTCTTTTGGCTGCATAGTTTTTTGTCGTGAATGTCCCGTGTCATATTTTTGACCTGAAATTTAACTAGTAATTCCTCCTCTACAATCATTTTACCCTTGGCCACCACTTTGTCCTCATTCTGTAGATGGCGAAGGTTTCTTCTGCCTTGCATTGACCCCACCTTCCTCCCCAATCCAGCAATTTTTTATTCTCAGGTCTACAATGTATTTCTCATCTGCCCTGAATTGAAGGGGCAGCAGTGTTATTTACTGTTTTTGATGACAGGGTCAAGTTTCCTAGATACATTTTGCTGTTCCAACCTCAGTAAAATGTCACAGCACGAAATGCTGGTTTAGAAAAATATCTATTGCGATCTTCTGCTATTTTTTGGGTAATGACTTCACCGTCTGGTTCTTATTTGATGCTCTGTGGGCTTCCCTTGTCTCCTACTGAAACACCACCGATTGTTATTTTTCCAAGAATAAAAGTATCACCCAAAATAACTAGAATTAGGAGATGGCTAGCCGGATGTCTTTAGTTTGTTTCTGTTTTATCTTTCTTGAAAACTTGTGTCCAGTTTTTGCCTAAAAAATGTTAAAGTGAAACTCCAATTTTGAATCTACATTTTGCAAAACAGACTTGTACTATTCTGATCGTGTATTACATATACTTTTTGTCCAGTTTAAAGCCATATTTAGGCTACCACTTGGAATCAAACTTTTAGAGACATCCATTGAATTATAAAATATGATATGTATATGCAATGAACCAGGGAGGGGCTGCAATGCTATATACAGTAAGGGTTTGCATACTGAGAGTTAACAGAAAAGAAGCAGAACTATAAATTCAGTTCTCTTTCCTATTGTATCTTGTTTACACTGTGTTTTATAAAAATCAAAAATAAAAAAAAAAGTGTCAAAAGTTTTGCAAGGATATTCTAGTGTGTATTTGTGAAAACCGCTCAGAACAAAAGGTTTGGTAAAAGCAAAAAGTCTGTGAGCTGAAATGTGGTATAAATTCCCCAAAGATAGTGCCGAAACAATATGAAAACAATATGTTTGTGCACCAAGGATAAAATCGGGAAAAACTGTATTAAAATAGAGCAAAGCAATAGTTAAAATGGAAAGCTGGCTCTAATAACGTAAAATCCATCATGTGTTTGCAGGTAAATGTCAGAAATATTCCCAATTGACACATCTGATGGAAGCCTCCAGTGTATGGCACTATATAGTCATGCAGTGGAATACATTGCCTATATACTCCTATTATTTAGAAATGTATATGGGTATGTGTTTTTTTGTTGGATGCCACTGTATGGAATAGCATAGTTGACTACATAGTATCCTATACAGATAAAAGAAAGGTATATCCATGTACTGTATGCCGTCCCTATGTGTGGCATAAGGATTCTATATTGGCATATATCAGGTTAATAGGACCCTGTGCATATATTTGGCGTAGTGTGAATACATCCTATCAGGTCTTGGTTCCTCCAAAAATGCTAAAACCTTAAAGGGATTCTACCACCTCCTCCAAATAGAGCACATTACACTGATAGATAACATACCTCTATTATATATGTCACTTTTCTAGATTTGGAGAAAAACAAATTTGAAGTCATAGGCAAATGAGGCAGTTGGTGCACTGGGGGCGGACCTTCACCTCACTAGAGCACTGTTCTTGTTAATCAAGTAGGATGGGTGATGTCATAACAGTGGGAGGATCAACTTTTACTGCATGGGCTGACACAGGCAGAAGATGGTAGGTGTCAGAGTGGCGAGAGCAGTGCTCTCTGGCCTGAAGGTCCACTCCCAGTGCACCAACTGCCTCATTTTAAGAAGACCTCAAAGTTGCTTTTTTTCCAAATCTACATTGATGTTTATCTCTGCAACGTGCTCTGTAACAAGCTGGTGGCAGCTGGTTATACTTGGGGGAGATAGAAGATGCCCTTTAACCCTTTCCTGAATGGGGCTTTCAAAATGGTGGTCTCTCAGGAATTGAGCATCCACCATAGCCATCAGCTCTATGCCGTGTAATAACCCTTTAGATGCCAAAGTCCAATGTGACTGAAACATCTATTCACCAGCGGCGCATACATCCCGCCATGTTTGCCACGATCACTGTCCCCCTGTTCAAGGCTCCTAGACCTATCATTAGTATAGTTCTATTACCAGCTGCTGAAGACATAGTAGAACGCTAATAGAATAATAGAATTTTCCAATATTCAAACTCCCTTTAAAACCTTTTATTTTTCAGCACTTGTGTGCGCCAGACCTTACAAGCCTAGGCTTTGAAAAAGTAAGACGTAGACCTAGAATCCTATGGCTGACACTAGAGGTCTTCAATTGCTTCAAGTCTACAACTCTCAAGACGTCCTGACAGTCTCCCACACGGGGAGTTGTAGTTTTGCACCAGCTGTAGAGTCACAGGTGGTGGGCATGCCTTGTCCTACTGGAAGCTGTGCTTTATATACGTCTCAGACTCTGGCTTTTGTTTCCCTCCATTTGCACCTGTTAATAAATAAAGCAGCGATCTGTGTAATGGAGCTGTTTTATCTGATCTTCTTTGGCCGGCGAGTCCAAGCCTAAGTGATTGTTGAACGCAAACAAAATTAAAATGTAATTTCAGGTCAGCGTCTTTAAAGCTTCCCGGCTCAATGTGCGGCTTTGTTTTTTTTTTCTGTCATAGGAAATTACATAGTGGTGTGAACGGAGGGTGATATTCTAATGAAGCATGGCAGATATAGCATTAGCCGCTCAGGAGACACCATATGAATCTATGCCTCATGAAATAGCAATTTGTGTTCACTTTATCCCTGAGATGTGTGGATGTCCTGAGCAATGTAACAGCAGTCATCACTGTCAGCACACGAGTACAACCGGCAAACTAAGATTACCTTGCCTTGTAGTGGTCATGTAGGACATGTATGTGTGTGACTATATCAGCAATGAATTAAATCACACGTGAAAACATCTCCATATGTTGTATCGTCCAGCAGATGAAAGAGGATGAAAACAACTTCATTCATGGGTCAAACGAATAGACGCAAAAATGATCTAATGCAGGTGATACCCGGGAACAGGTCAGATGGAAGGAACCCTGTGGTCTTAATATCTACGACTGTGGAAAAACAGTAGAAGTTATTATTAGAGTAGACTATAGTAGTAGAATTAATATATATAAAAAGCAATATTAGCATTGTGAGCACTAGAGATGGGTAAAAAGACTTGTACCAAGCCGGGTTCAACCCAAATTTTTACGAAACCGGACCAATGGAGATTTGTCTTGGGGGAACTAAGAGTATAATAGGTGGAGGCCCAGGGGAGGTGACACTTTCCCTTACCTCTTTTGGGCCACCTCGCAGTGGCGCTTACACTATGTTTTAAGCCATTTTAAGCTGTGGTTTGTACCAAACTTGTTTGATCCGAAACAAATCTTAATCCCGAGCCACCTGAATCCAAAATGAAACAAATCCAGAGAAGTTCACCGATCTCTAATAAGCACTATATGAATCTAGAATCTTTCTTTTACAGACTGGTGAACCTCTGAAGATTTGTTTCTATCTATTTATGCACACTATTTATCAAGTGTTAATCACATATGTTTGTCAAATAACAAAATGAAGTGAATGAAGAAAGGAGAAATGTACATGCTTTATACCACATTTATTAGAACAAGAGAGTCATGGTTTATGATGTGACAAAATTGTGCCCAGCTTTTCTGGGCAATGACTCTACAAGGGAGGATGAGTGAATATGTGAACACATCTTTAGAACATACTAATAAATTTGCCCAGAAATATATTAGAACATTGACCAAATGGCCACTGTACTTTTAACAATGTTCTTCTAAATCAGTAGTCTAAGAAATGTGAAGTATATCTCATTAGTGAAAAATGCCTCTTTCTCCGCTGATCATGTTCCTTTCTTCTGCCCCCTGCTTCTTAAACTGCTTACTTTTAGCTCAGTGAGGGATCAAGCTGCAACCTGTCCTTCAAATTCTATGGCGAGTAGAGGGAAAGATAGAGGCAGAGACATACAAAAAGACAATACTCTCAGCTTCTAGTGAGTGTTTTACCTCACCCCAGTTCTGAATTCACAACTATACTAGTCTGTACTTCTCTATAATGGTGCTTCTCTTATATGGTGCTTCTGCAGCCTCTGAATGAGTGTGAGCAAAGTTAGATGAGCAGAATTTCTTGTTTCTCTTTGTGTTGTCTATGGGAGACATCATGGCAGGGATACATAAACAGACAATGCTGCAGCTTCTAATCAGTGTTTTACCTCACCACAGTTCTAGACACACAGCTACATTGCTCTGTACTTCTCTATAATGTCTTCTGCAGCTTCTGAGTGAGTGAGAACATGGTTAAATGAGCAGAATTTTTTGTTTTTCTGTGTGCTGTCTATGGGAGATATCAAGGGACAACTAGAGATAAAGCCAAAAGAGGGGAAAACTGATAAAAAATGCAGAGTACAAATAATATAATGGCCAGAAATAGCATTACATGTATCACATATACACACAGCTTATTCTGAAAAGTCACATATAGCGAGAGATACACTTTAAGCTTTATTTACATTAAACTGGAAAACCCCTTTATTATTCTCACTGGTTTACAAAAATACACACATGAGAAAAATATATAAAAAAATCAATCATGATGGAAATATTCATAAAATGCTTTGTGTAGAGAAAGTATGATGGCTACTAGTTGCAAAGGGCAATTGAGGACGCTTGACTCTCACTCAGCTACTTTGTACCTTTATGGGCATTAAACCACATTGATTTTATGGAAGAAGTTGGCGGCAGTAACAGAGCAGAGACGAGAGTGGAGAGAAGATGTTTAAGCTGATCAGAGTACAAGAATTAAAAAGAATCAATAGCGTAACCTACATATTTTCTGGAAGGAGACACAAAAAATTTCATGATTTACAGATAGTATATTTTCCACACCATGACAGAAAGAGCACTTGAGGGTTGGCAGCCGGTTAAAAAGAAATTTGCTGTAACATCTCTTAACCCCCTAACAAATCTAATGTCCAGGGACAGACTGACCAATTGGGCGATCAGGAATGACTCCAAGACTTTTTATATATTCTGTTAATAGTTGTAATTTACAATTTTTCCAGCATAGAAATACCTTTTTCACCATCTTTCGCTTCATGTGTCTCCTTTGGTGTTCCTGGTGGTGTGCTCTGGACCAGGCATGTCAAACATGCGTCCCGCGGGCCGCATGCGGCCCTTTACAGGCATATCTGCGGCCCGCACAAAAGTCTCAAACTTTGTCTCTGAAGTTTAGAGACAAAGTTTGAGACTTTTGTGCGGGCCGCAGATGTACAAAACTCACGATCAGCACTTCCGGCTCTTCATTCATTGGCCCCAGGGGCGTAACTACCGGGGTAGCAGTGGTAGCGACTGCCACAGGGCCCGGAACATTACGGGGCCTGGAGCCCTGTGGCAGTCGCTACCGCGAACCCCACAATCACTGCTATCGTTATACTCCGGGGTCTTTTGAGACCCCGGAGTATAACGATCGGGGGCCCAGGGGAGGTGAGCGAACATAAAAAACACCGTAACTCACCTCTCCGCCACTCCGCAGGCTTCGGGCCTGTTTGGTGACGTCCCAGACGTCAGCCGACGTCATTATGCGTCGCAACGCCGGCCTGGATCGCGCGAGATCCAGTCCGAAATTGAAGATGGCCGAAGTAGCGCACGGGAGTGCACCGGAGCGAGGAAGAGGTAAGTTGCAGTGTTTTCTATGTTTCTATCCTCCCCTGGGTCTCCGATCATTATACTCTGGGGTCTCAAAAGACCCCGGAGTATAACGATAGCAGTGATTGTGGGGTTCGCGGTAGCGACTGCCACAGGGCTCCGGGCCCCGTAATGTCTGAAAAGACCCCAGAGTATAATAATCGTTCATGGGTGGTCCACTATGGGGCATAATACTGTGTGCAGGGGCCACTATGGGGCATAATACTGTGTGCAGGGGCCACTATGGGGTAAACTACTGTGTGCAGGGGCCACTATGGGGCAAACTACTGTGTGCAGGGGCTACTATGGGGCAAATTACTGTGTGCAGGGGCCACTATGGGGCAAACTACTGTGTGCAGGGGCCACTATGGGGCAAACTACTGTGTGCAGGGGCTACTATGGGGCAAACTACTGCGTGCAGGCGCCACTATGGGGCAAACTACTGCATGCAGGGGCCACTATGGGGCAAACTACTGTGTGCAGGGGCCACTATGGGGCAAACTACTGTGTGCAGGGGCCACTATGGGGCAAACTACTGTGTGTCGGGGCCACTATGGGGCAAACTACTGTGTGCTGGGGCGACTATGGGGCAAACTACTGTGTGCTGGGGCCACTATGGGGCAAACTACTATGTGCAGGGGCCACTATGGGGCATAATATTGTGTGCAGGGGCCACTATGCTGCATAATACCGTGTCCAGGGGCCACTATGGGGCATAATACCGTGTGCAGGGGCCACTATGGGGCATAATACCGTGTGCAGGGGCCACTATGGGGCATAATAGTGTGCGCAGGAATGCGGTTTGTGTGTGTGTGGGGTTGGGGGCTGCGGCTTGGGGGGGAGCCCCATGTCAAATGTTCGCCTTGGGGCCCAGCCATTCCTAGTTACGCCACTGATTGGCCCATATCCCTGCATATGACCTGCTTACGTGATCAATGAATGACAACCCGGAAGTGCTGATCGTGAGTTTTGTACATCTGCGGCTCGCGTGGCTGCTGATCACCTAAGTCAGTTTTGTTGTGAGCGGAGGAAGAGTCGTGGCTGAGAGTGACTGGGATACTGTGACCGTGCTGAGGAAGAAGGGACCCACTGCCGCACAGGCAAAGTCCAAGCAAGTGAGTGGCCCTCCTGTATGTAACCATTAAAAACTAAAGAGAGGGGTGAGCACTCAGATTATAAATAATTGTGATGCAAAAAACAGTGGTGCTGATTGGATGAAAAATGCAATCGAACACAAAGGAGAAACAGCATCCAATATAAAGCACACACAAAATTTCTTTATTAAATAACACAGCAAACAAGGAAAAATTAAAAGCAATTAAAATACATGTGCACCCTTGGAGGCAAATACCAGGGGTGAACACCAAAAAGAACAAATCCTACAGACGCCCATTAAATAAATATAAAGTAAATAAATACATATTGAAAATTCATAATAATAATATAAATAATAATATAAATAATAATATAATAATATAAATAATGAATAGGCCTATTAGCACAAAGCACAAAGAGGTGTCAAGCCTCAGGACAAAACACTAAAAATGATTGAAAAAAATGATAGCAAATAAATGTTTAGTTTTTAATTGCTGTATTTTTGTTAAATATATTAGTTGCTGTTGCGCACTGCAAATATATGTTGCTGTTACATATTACTACTTCATATCTTGTTTTCATGACTGCTGTTAAAATACGTGTGTGACATTAGCTGCTGTATGCGGCCCTCGCAACAACCTCTTGTTACTCATGTGGCCCTCGGGGTACCCTGAGTTTGACATGCCTGCTCTGGACAGAATCAGTCTCCTTCTCCTCTGGCAGCTGACATTATTGTCCCTTCTCCCTTTTCCTACAGAACAAGTCTTCTCAGCTGTATTGCCATGCCATTGCAGAAGGTCTGATGCTGACTCCCCAATGACTGCTGATGCATTGTATGGAAACACTTAGGGGCTGATTTGTCATGGCTTGTGTTTCAAAAAACTGGTGTATAAGTCATGAAAAAGTCACTATTTTTGATGCAGAAATTGTGACTTTAAGGTGGTGGTGGGGCTTTTGACTCCATCAAATTTATCACCAATGATGCCAGTCTACTAGTGTAAATTATTTCTGTCTAGATGCCTTGACCCCAGAGGACTTGTCTAATATACACACGTGGACAAAATTGTTGGTACCCCTTGTTTAATGAAAGAAAAACCCACAATGGTCACAGAAATAACTTGAATCTGACAAAAGTAATAATATATAAAAATTCTATGAAAATGAACAAATGAGTCAGACATTGCTTTTCAACCAGGCTTCAACAGGATTTTTGAAAAAAGAAAACTCATGAAACAGGCCTGGACAGAAATGATGGTTCCCTTAACTTAATATTTTGTTGCACAACCTTTTGAGGCAATCCCTGCAATCAAACGATTCCTGTAACTGTCAATTAGACTTCTGCACCTCTCAGCAGGTATTTTGGCCACTCCTCATGAGTAAACTGCTCCAGTTGTCTCGGGTTTGAAGGGTGCCTTTTCCAGACGGCATGATTCAGCTCCTTCCAAAGATGCTCAGTAGGATTTAGGTCAGGGCTCATAGAAGGCCACTTCAGAATAGTCCAATGTTTTCCTCTTAGCCATTCTTGGGTGTTTTTAGCTGTGTGTTTTGGGTCATTATCCTGTTGCAAGACCCATGACCTGCGACTGAGACCAAGCTTTCTGACACTGGGCAGCACATTTCTCTCTAGAATCCCTTGATAGTCTTGAGATTTCATTGTACCCTGCACAGATTCAAGACACCCTGTGCCAGATGCAGCAAAGCAGCCCCAGAACATAACAGAGCCTTCTCCATTTTTCACAGTAGGGACAGTGTTCTTTTCAAGAAATGCTTCATTTTTCTGTCTGTGAACATAGAGCTGATGTGCCTTGCCAAAAATTTTGATTTTTTTCTCATCTGTCCATAGGACATTCTCCCAGAAGCTTTGTGGCTTGTCAACATGTAATTTGGCAAATTACTTTTGTCAGATTCAAGTTATTTCTTGTGGGTTTTTCTTTCATTAAACGAGGAGTACCAACAATTTTGTCCATGTGTGTATGTGGTCCTCATCATGGTCAATCTGCCCCATAGTCCATAGGGATGTCATTTCACACCGCATGTGAGGCCATGTGATGTGACAATATGGATGTGGTAAACTTATTTATGTCTTTAAATGAAAACTGAACTTGAAAAAAGTTTTAGGTAACGTAAAAAAAAATATTAAGTGGCTTATGACCAATGCTTCCTGGGAACCCAGACAATTCTCAGTTTTACCCTTCACATGTCTATATTTACCCAAAACTATATTTCTCCCCATGTAGTTTGCATAGTATTACACTTATTATTTTTTACAATTATTATTCCACTGTTTCCATGACCCTGTACATAATACAAAAACAATTACAATCAACATTAACAAAATGACTGAATTGATACCGGCTTACGGACAACAAGGGATGGGGAAGAAGACAGTAGGTGAGGATAGAAACTCTTCTGGTAGTGTTTTCAGTGTACTGGAGGACTGTGAAGTTGGAAGCTAAGATGTACTGTATCGGTTATGCCCCTGGTCACCTGGGCCCAAAAGCTAAAGAACTCCAGTAATTTTTTTTGTCCCCTTTCTTGGAAAATAAGCCTATGTGTAGTGTAATGTTACTGAATAACTTACTGACAATTTTATTTTGAAGTTATATGCTCCCTTCCAGAGGACTGATCTTTTTTGTGCTCCTCTGGTTCACACAGTGCTTCCTGTTTCAACACAAGGCAGGTCTATGGGAATCAGACCCAGGCTTTAATAGACTTGCATTGTGAGTTTGACCTCTTGTTTATACAGGAAACACTGTGTACATCAGAGGAACAGAGAGGAGGTCAGGGAGCACATAACTTCACAGTAAAAACTACACATAGGCTGATTTTCAAATGGGAACAACTTAAAGTGTTTCTTTAAGTTCAGTTAGTTCTAACGTCTATTAGACTGTCTTCATGTCTCGCAATAACTGGCAGTAGTTTAGAGAGAGATAATAGGATCTCTGTGATTAAGGGGCCTATATTGTGTTCTTGTATTGGCCACCTCTGCCATTTGTGTCTACTCTTGCAAGCACAGTACAGATGTTCATGGGATGCTCAGTTTTTCAACATTATTATCGTGGTTATGCTTTTTGCCCATTCATTTTGTAGCAGGGTGGCTCTGCAATGCTATATCATGTGGTGCAGAATGAACATTTGCCTTTGCAATGAGCGTTCGTGGGGCGCCTTGTACATCTGTACACATGTTCTGTTGAGGAACTCTACCAGAAGAACCCATGAGTTGTCCTCTTGACCATGACTACTATGTAACATCATATTTATATTTCTACTCACTTTGCGTAGACTGAAATACATGGCGTGTTGGGATAAGAATCCTGTAACAAGTTTTCAGCCCTTCCGCACTGATCACATGTGCTATGAAATCTAATGGACACATTAAAGCAATCATATTTTCAGGACGTAAGTGACATTTTCACTTTGATCTGTAAAATGTTCAGCAACTCTTTCAAGTTATGATAAATCTTGTCAAATTTATGCCGTTTCTGTTGAATTTTCTCCTGGCCCTGTTCCAGCGGTCAAAACGGTTGATCGTTCTTGATCCTGAGGCTATAAACCGGGTAAATCTTTGCAGCAGAGCTTGACAATTAGAGCAAAACAATTCCAAGAACATAATGTGGATTCGGCCTTCTGTTGGCGCACACTTTACATAGTGAAATGATCAATTCTCATCGCACCTCTGGCTATTATTAGACTATGTTAGGCTTCTATGGCAGCCCTGGGAATCATCATGCTGACGGTCATTTATATAAGCAACTTGTTCAGCTCATATAATCGTGTTATGATGGATTTAAGATGATGTTTGGGTGCAGGATACACTAACGTTATATTGGCTGGTTCACAAATAACCACTTCATATCCAGATATCTAAACAAATCATCCCAGTCGTATGAGAAAATGAAGTAATCATTCCAAGTGTTGGATTTATAGCCCAGCAGCCTATACGCATAGATTTTCTGGCATCTTAGATCCCTCCTATAAATAGGCGCCACGCCACTGATTCCAGCGCAGTTGGAATTTTCTCTCTAGCCCTCACCATTCCCGAGCAACAAGTACAGTTAGTTTTGATGTGCTATTTAAGCTCTGTAATGTGAAGTGGGCGGTGTCAGGCAGGAGGGCGTGATTCAGAGCTCCAATCAGAGGCAGCCAGTGTCAGAGCTCAGAATCATACCCCTTGTCTGCTCCTGCCTGACACCGCCCTCCTGATAGTACAGAGACTAAATAGCATATCAGGGACCAAAACTAACAGCACTGATTGCTCAGGAATGGTGGCGGCTAGAGAAAAAACTCCAACTGTGCTAGAATCAGTGGAGAAGCAAGTATTAATTCATGTAAAGAACTGGACTTGTTGGATGTGGTGAAGGGTCCTCTTAAAAGAACACTAAAACCCAGAAGTGAATTTTAAAGAATCAACAAGTCTTATAGTTTTCCTCACTGTTTGGCAGTCTGCTAAATGTTATGCACAATCTTGAAATAATCTTGTAGAAATCCTGCAGAAAGCACAGGGGTTAATATGCACCATCTTTGGTGGCTGGCTGAGGGGGCCGAGTTTAGCAAAGGGTGCAAAGCTTTTTTGTCCTACTGCAGCATGGTATGGACATGCTACTTAGGTGATTCCCAAAGATGATAACATTGCTATTTAAGCAATTTCGCAATATGCAGCAGGTAACTGACAGGGCCAGCAGACAGCAAGTAACCAGCTACATATAACCCTACACCGCCATGATTTGCAGTCTAAGGTCAATTCAAGGTAATCACCAGAGTCTACCGCAAGGTACAATGGACCTGGCTGCTCAGAACCAAGGTTGCAACCTCAGAACAAGGTGCCAGAAAATAGGTGCACTTTCAGGCAAAGGACCAAACCAGAAACCCTATGGTGGGCAATTAGAGTAATACACAAGAGTCAAAAACCATGAGAGTATTAGAATTGCCAAAATAAAAGCAGAGGAAAATCAGAAGTACAGTAGGACATAGATAAAGCCAAATCAGCAAGAGAGGGAATAATCAGAAACAAGCCAAAATCAGAAAACCAGAGAATCTTCAGGAAATAGGGAATAGACAGGGAACGAGTTGTGAGAACACAGAGCCTAGAATATTAAGCCAATCACAGGCAAGTGTTAAGGGTCAATGTCCGGTTTAAATACAAGCACCTCAGCCCTTGACTGGATGTTGACTTATAGACCTGATTGGCTCTACGTCCCAAATCATTGACTGGATGACTAGACCCAGCCAAAGTTGACTGGTAGGCATAGCAACCTCAAAGAAACAGCCAAGTGGCAAATGCAGATGCTGAACAGAATCTCTCCCAGCAGCTCTGCACAGAAGAAAATGATGACTGGTGGGTGGGGTAGTGGAAGTAGAAGCATAGATATTTAGATTCCTGACCGGAATAGGCTGTCGCCTCTGGCAGTTGTCTTGCAGCCTGTCACAAAACTATGAAGAGGACCATGGCTATATAGTTGATTTCCTGGTGTAAGCAGTTAATGTGGAGCATGTAGTCAATAAGTGTCCCAAGCCACTTAAGGTTCTTAAGCCAAATAGTCATCAGAACATTTTCTTATAGTCACTCTCATAGGAGGATTTATCAAGATTATCAAGAAGCAATATGTGGTCTAAACAATAGGCTGGTTCTCTTCAAGACATTGCTATCTAATCTGTGCATAGCCTTTAGGCCTGGTAAACAAACCTCTGTCTCTGGGGATGGTAGGCAAAGGAGATTTTAAGTAATTAGATTATAAGTGAACATTCCTGAAAGTAACAAGGTCACATCTGAAAACGTCAGTAATATAGCAAGTGGCAGTATACATACACACGTGGACAAAATTGTTGGTTCCCCTCGTTTAATGAAAGGAAAACCCACAATGGTCACAGAAATAACTTGAATCTGACAAAAGTAATTTGCCAAATTACATGTTGACAAGCCACAAAGCTTCTGGGAGAACATCCTATGGACAGATGAGACAAAAATCGAAATTTTTGGCAAGGCACATCAGCTCTATGTTCACAGACGGAAAAATGAAGCATATCTTGAAAAGAACACTGTCCCTACTGTGAAACATGGAGGAGGCTCTGTTATGTTCTGGGGCTGCTTTGCTGCATCTGGCACAGGGTGTCTTGAATCTGTGCAGGGTACAATGAAATCTCAAGACTATCAAGGGATTTTAGAGAGAAATGTGCTGCCCAGTGTCAGAAAGCTTGGTCTCAGTCGCATGTCATGGGTCTTGCAACAGGATAATGACCCAAAACACACAGTTAAAAACACCCAAGAATGGCTAAGAGGAAAACATTGGACTATTCTGAATTGGCCTTCTATGAGCCCTGACCTAAATCCTATTGAGCATCTTTGGAAGGAGCTGAAACATGCCGTCTGGAAAAGGCACCTTTCACACCCGAGACAACTGGAGCAGTTTGCTCATGAGGAGTGGCCAAAATACCTGCTGAGAGGTGCAGAAGTCTCATTGACAGTTACAGGAATCGTTTGATTGCAGTGATTGCCTCAAAAGGTTGTGCAACAAAATATTAAGTTAAGGGAACCATCATTTCTGTCCAGGCCTGTTTCATGAGTTTTCTTTTTTAAAAAATTCTGTTGAAGCATGGTTGAAAAGCAATGTCTGACTTTCAATTGTTAATTTTCATAGAATTTTTATATATTATTACTTTTGTCAGATTCAAGTTATTTCTGTGACCATTGTGGGTTTTTCTTTCATTAAACGAGGGGTACCAACAATTCTGTCCACATGTCTATATATCATAAGAAAACTATATACTAGGAAGTGATTATACGTAAAGGCTATACTGATTATAATGGTTTTTTTTCTTTAATATGCCTTTAAGATGTTTTTTTTACCTGTTTTGTGCTGTTATTCATGTTTAATATGGTGCCTTTAATTTCAAAGTCCGACTACAGGGCTAGGACATAGACCGAAGACTTTAGGACCAGGGGAAGTAGATCAGCCTCAGAATGATTGTCAGAAGTACTAGTGCGGGTGAGCTGGAAAAGGGGACTGCAGTCACCCACACTAGGAGGTGGGGGACGGACGATTTATGGCCATGTTACCCACATTAGAGAGGAGATAGAAGAGCAGAATTTCAGCCACAATGGGGGTTCCGTTCAACCAGGAGTACAACTAGAAACAGCTTCGTGAGCAGAGCTGCTAGTAGGAAGAGACTAGTAGAGTTGGATGTGTTTTGTTCAGCAGTCAGGATGGAGTACCAAGAGCCAGCAGGTTGTGTAGTGGGTTGGAAGTGGTAATAGAGCCTTAAGACTGCCAGGAGAGGTCCATGAGAAAAGCACAGGACTGGTCAGAGTAAAGCCAGGTTGGAGCCCAATCCTTAGACCAGCTCATACTCACAGGCAAGTTCCTAGGTTGTTGGGAGGCAGCTGTACAGAGTCAGGTTAGAGAGACAAAGGTAGAAACCTGCAAACAGAGACTGCCTACAACATGTTAAATCCAATTTTAGTGACTATAAACATGTTAAACTGGAGCATTTCTGTGTCAGGGGAGAGAAAGAATGTGTTAAACAACTGTGAACTGTGGATGTAATATGCGAGACTGTTGTCTGCCAGTAAAGTACTCTTGTTCTGCAAACATAAAAGAACTGTTCCTGCTTTAACTAATTGTTGACTTTGACCCAGAAACTTTCACTGAGAACATATAGAGAAGACATTCGGATACATTTCTTAACTGTAATTGTTTTATGACACAAAATAAAATCAATAGAAAGGAAGAGTTTAAGAAAGGAATTGCTGGGATATATTTTTATTTATTGTGCAGTAAGTCTTGTATAGCTCTAAAAATACCCTTGTCCTCCTGTCATTTCCACCGCACTGTGAGTACCTGATAAACATACACAATACATAAGCTGATGACAATTATGGAGGTCCTGGTGAACTTGGTCTTTACCAAAGGGAAATGTGTTGGACAAGGATCTTTATAGTATATACAGTACCTATATGGGTGGTTGTGATTGTTAACCCACAGTAGAGAGGTGGTGCAGTGGGGTGGGTATGCGGGACTGTAACACAAGCCCCTTTTCTTGTTCTTTTATTGTTGAGATATTGTGCTGGATACACATATAGCACGCCATATGGATTTTGTTCTAAAAAGTAATTACGCTATATACATATGGACTGCAATGGGTGACAGAAACCCAGTTCTATATTGATTGATCTTGCGGGTTACTTAAATAAACCTTTAAAGTCTACTTTACCTTTCAACAAATGTTGCATGAATCAATACTACATATGGCTTATAGTCTGCATTTTTAGCAGTTTTCCCCTCTCCAGACTCTATCTGTAGTTTGTAGTTCTCTCTGAGCTGGTGGGTGGAGAATATACACTGCACACAGAAAATATAACTGAATCTGCTGTATAACTTTGTGTCCCTCACTCAGAAACAGCCATGCAGGACATATAAAGAGAAGTACTGATGGTTAGTTACCATTTAAAAGTTAAGTTTGAATAGAGGGTTCTTTTTGTTCTATGATTTATCTCATACACTGCATGTCAGTAGAAAATGGCTGTTGCCTGCTTAATTCCCCCAGAGTGGAAGTCTTTCCATCTACACTGCCATGTACTGCAGAGGCTCTGCTCCTTCCCTGACAAACAGGGCAATAAGCTATTTCTATTGGCTGCACTGCAGTGACCAGGGGATCACTCTGCAGAGATCTAGATATGGAGAGGGTGAATGAGCATGTGTGTTCACCAGCACTCAGCTTATTAGTTGGATATGCCTATTGCTATACATTTTGAACACAAAGTGGTGCCACACTATAAAAGTAAATGCCATACCTCTTCACTGATTTTTTTTTAAACATAGCGTAAGGTCAAACATTGTGTATACTATAGTTAATGATCTATCCAATAAATATGATATTTAATACTACAACACTCCTTTACAATTCTATTTTTTAGGACTATTATGTTAATATCATTTTTAGTAGTGTATTTTATTGTATAGAGTCCTCTAGTAGAGATGAGCAAATCAGTTCGTACCAAGAAGGGTTCAACTCGAATATTCTAAATTATTAGTTTTTTTTACAAAACCGAACAAATGAGATTTGTCTTGGACTAACTAACATGGACGCAGCATTATACTCTGGGGTGTCTTCAGACCCCAGAGTATAATAGGTGGAGGCCCAGGGGAGGTGAAAAAAAAGAATAATAATAATATTCACCTTCCATTAACTTTTTTTGGGCCTCCTCCTCCATCCAGCACTCTCCTGGTGATGTCTGGTACTCTTCTATGAAATCCTCGGCCTGGGCTCAGAGCTAAAGCCTGTAATTGGGCCTGAGCGGAGACCTGGGCACACCGAACGTCACGACACGCGACATGACCACTTGTGGCCCAATAACAGGCCTCGGCAGTGCTCAACGGGCCAATGGTGTAACAGAAGAGCATCAGACTTCACCAAGAAAGTGCCGGACCAAAAGGCCCATAATATGAATGTTCTTTTTATTTTTTACACCTCCCCTGGGCCTCCACCTATTATACTCTGGGGTCTGAAGAGAGCCCAGAGTATAATAATGTCCCTTTCTGCTTTGACATAAATTCGGCTGTGTTTGCCTTAGAGATCTAGAAATTGGATAGATATACTCCTAGGAGCCCTAAGAGTATTCTACACTATGTTTTATAGATAGGTTCCTAGGAGCCCTGACAGTGTTCTACACTATGTTTTATAGATAGGTTCTTAGGAGCCCTAAGAGTATTCTACACTATGTTTTATAGATAGGTTCCTAGGAGCCCTGACAGTGTTCTACACTATGTTTTATAGATAGGTTCTAGGAGCCCTAGAGTTTCTACACTGTTTAGATAGGTCCTAGGAGCCCTCACAGTGTTCTACACTATGCATTATAGATAGGTTCCTAGGAGCCCTGACAGTGTTCTACACTATGTTTTATAGATAGGTTCCTAGGAGCCCTGACAGTGTTCTACACTATGTTTTATAGATAGGTTCTTAGGAGCCCTAAGAGTATTCTACACTATGTTTTATAGATAGGTTCCTAGGAGCCCTGACAGTGTTCTACACTATGTTTTATAGATAGGTTCCTAGGAGCCCTGACTGTGTTATACACTATGTTTTATAGATAGGTTCCTAGGAGCCCTGACAGTGTTCTACACTATGTTTTATAGATAGGTTCCTAGGAGCCCTGACAGTGTTCTACACTATGCTTTATAGATAGGTTCCTAGGAGCCCTGACAGTGTTCTACACTATGCATTATAGATAGGTTCCTAGGAGCCCTGACAGTGTTCTACACTATGTATTATAGATAGGTTCCTAGGAGCCCTGACAGTGTTCTACACTATGTTTTATAGCTAGGTTCCTAGGAGCCCTGACAGTATTCTACACTATGTTTTATAGAGAGGTTTCTAGGAGCCCTGACAGTGTTCTACACTATGTTTTAAGCCAATTTAAGGTGTGGTTCATACCAAACTTGTTCAAACCAAAACAAATCGGGGACCCGAGCCACCGAACCCAAATACGAAATGAATCTTGAGAGGTTTTCCCATCTCTATCCTCCAGATAGTATAAATAATAAGATAAATCCCTACCTAGTACCAATAGGGAGAACACTGGTTCAATATTCAGACAAGGTAACAATTTTTTTTTGAAAGTGCATGGTGTCATAAACAATATTTCTTCCCTTAAAGGGGTTTTCCAGTCACAGCAAGTTAACCCCTATCCATAGGTAACTTGTTCATTGGTGGGGCTCCCCCCACCTATCATAAGAACTGGAATGCTTTATACTCAATAAATATAGTGGTAGGGTGGACAGTGTGTGTCACTCCATTCATTTGAATGGGTCTGCCAGAGATAGCCACTTGCTGTGTTTTGGCAATCTCTGCCTGTCCCATTGAAATGAATGGAGCAGCCCGTGCTGTCCATCCTACCACTACATACAAAATTGGGGGAAAAAGCATGCCTGTTCTTGTTAACAGTGGGGGTCCCGACGGCCAGACCCCAACCAACCAGTAGGTTGCACCTTATCATTTCGATAAGGGCTAACTTGTGTGACTGGAATACCCCTTTAAATACAAAACAATGTTGCATCATTTTCAAGTGACTTTTGTTGCACTAATGTTACGGCTACCAAATACATTAACAACTATTGGATATTTGTGACCATTCAGTCCAGTCCAATAGCCAATACAAACATTAAAAGTTTTTCCACATAAAGATTGTCTGGATACCGTGTCCTTTCATATAAATTAAAGCTATGATTTTAGAGCCGTTTTAACATTGAATTTCCTTTTTTCCTCACAGTAACAGGCACTAAGTGGTTTGTTTTATAGCCTTTATCTTTGTGTAGCACTTGTTAAAGTGGAGGAAAGATATAAATAATTGTCTCTCTGAAGGACCCGACAACTGGAACTGCTGTAGTTGTAAGTCTAAACATGTAGTGTCTAGTGTACTGAATCTATCTATCTATCTATCTATCTATCTATCTATCTATCTATCTATCTATTGCATATCTATCTATCTGTCATCTATCTATCTATCTATCACATATATCTATTTTTATCTATTTTATTTCTATATATTTCTCTTATATAGTGGATTCATTAAAACCAACCTTTTTTATGTGCCCATCATAATCTGGGATCCACCATAAATTATTGTAACGCATCTCATGAAGTCCAAGTATAAAAAGTACCATCCTGTAAAGGCCACGCCGCTTCTTCATATATATCTAATTGCAAACACAAAAATTAGTTGCAGCGCTCTGCAAGTGCCAAGACCATTACTGCTATATCTACTGTGTATACAAATACATGAAAATTACAGTAGGTTCTTAGCAAACATATTTATAAAATTGTGTGAGCCCATCTGCCAGGTGATCTCTTTAGCTGGGACTCTACACTATAATCATTTACCTCTGTCTGGGCCTGCATGACCAAAATGAAGTCAGTTACAAAGTCATATACACAACGGAACAGGTTATCTATCTATCTATCTATCTATCTATCTATCTATCTATCTACCTATCCACCAATTATCTATGTATCTATCTCATATCTATCCATCCATCTTGTAATTATCTATCTATCTATCTATCTACTTATCTATCTATCTATCTATCTATCTATCTATCTACCTATCCACCAATTATCTATGTATCTATCTCCTATCTATCCATCCATCTTGTAATTATCTATCCATCTCATAAAAATCTATCTATCTATCTATCTATCTATCTATCTATCTATCTATCTATCTATCTACCTATCCACCAATTATCTATGTATCTATCTCCTATCTATCCATCCATCTTGTAATTATCTATCCATCTCATAAAAATCTATCTATCTATCTATCTATCTATCTATCTATCTATCTCATAAAAATCTATCTATCTCATAATACTTTATCTATGCCCCTAGCTGGTGTAGATTTCAGTTTCTGGTACATAAATGCCCCAAAATGTGTTACAATATTTAGGAGGCACGCACCTCTCAGTAATCTGATACCAGCAGGGTATGGATTAAAACCATTGTATACAATAACATCTTATTACATCCAACACTGTGTTTTAATCATGGAAAAACAATTCTTGAATAAGTAATGTTGTTCAGTGGGATGAAAAGATAACTAAGATCTACTCTCACTTTTTATTTTTTATCACCAGTTTAGTGCATGTATCCGAGGGGGAGTTCTGCTGTGTTTGCCCCTGAGGGCCAGGACTAAAAGCAATTTTAAAGTCAAGATTTGGTTGTCTAAACTGATGGTGGATATCATCAGTCACTGTCAAATACTGCAAGAAGTGATCATGGGAGGAATCATATCTGTCAGCTTCATGTCACTCATCTGACTAAAGACCAAAGGTGGACCTACGACTTGCTGAACACCAACCAGTCAGAATTATCCTAGCAGGTAAAGGCTTATTGTCCCGTCTATGATGCACTGATAGCATTTACCGTAGTACATTGTCTCCATATTGTCTCCAGAAGTTGGTAAATGTCACACGTACTGACCATGGGTGCCATTATCTATCTATTTATCTATCTATACACTGTAGTACTGACCAATAATAAGACTTTGGGCACTGAATGGTCAGCAGATCTATGACTTGTCCAGCCAGTATTTACATCATACCGCACCTCCTAATGTTTCAATCCCAATTATAGGGACAGGTTAAGCTCCACACCAATGAACTGAACAAAAATACAGGACGGGTGGGTGTGTACACACATACAAGAGTAAGTGCCTACAGTATAGCAACAGAACCTGTGAATTTCCTCTCTATATTTTTAGATATTAGTGGCCGCCCATGGTATAATGTCCTGTTGGTGTCTCCACACAATATAACAGGACATTATACTGTGTGGGGGGCACTAATGTGGCATTATACTGTGGAGGGGGGCATTAATAGGACATTATACTATGTGGGGAGCACTAGGGAGCATTATACTGCATGGAAGGTACTAGTGTGGCATTAAACTGTATGGGGGGCACTATGGAGCATTATACTATGTGTAGGGCACTAATGTGGCATTATATTGTATGGGGGACACTTAAGGGGCATTATACTGTGTGGGAGGCACTAATAGGACATTAGTGCTCCCCACAGTATAATTCTCCACTAGAGCCTCCCATACAGTATAATGGTCCTGGTTATAGTATAATACTCTTTATCAGCCCCACAGACAGACTCTGACAGCAGTCAGGAGAAACACTTACCTACTGACCACTGTCCTTTAGCATTAATCCATTACTACAGCAGGCAGTAGGGATTGGTAATCATCACAACTGCCTGTAGAATAGTTGTAAAGGTAGCAGGGACAATATCCCTGATCTGACAGGGAGGCAGAGAGATGTCATGCGCACGCAGCTCTCTGATCGAGGGAAGCACTTTTTCCTAATCATAAAGAAACTGGTCAGTGGGGTCTGGCACTGCTGGACCCTTCTGACTTTGGACTATGGTTTTACCTTGCTAAAGAGTGCATCTTATAGTCTGGAAAATACAGTAGATAGATACATACATAGATAGATAGATAGATAGATAGATAGATACTGTATCGATAGGGTATATAGAGATAGATAGATAGATAGATAGATAGATAGATAATGATAGATAGGCAGTTCGTGTATTAAGAGATGGATGCATAAATACATTGAAAGATAGATAATGTGGATATAGATCGAGTATCCAATGATAGAAATATGGATAATGTCAAAATAGATAAATAGGGTTATCTAGAGTTAGGGTATGTTCACACTACCGTCATAGGATGAAAGCAACAGACATTAACAGTAGTGCAGTAATGGAGAATATAATGGAGAATATGCAGAGATAGATAGATAGATAATGTTGTGATAGACACACAGACTAATACATAGATACTAGATAGAAGGTATATATAAAAGGAGAAGGATAGATAGATAGATAGATAGATAGATAGATGCATGCATAGTCTGAGCTGCTTAGTAGACAAGGCATACCATCTACAGTTATACGGCCACTATAAGACGGGATGGCTCACAGTAATAACCGGTGTAGTTACTACCAACCATGGAGTATAATAGAGATATTGGTTTAGGAATGGGTTTATCGCTTCCGCTCACACAATAGCGTTGTTATGTATTTAGCTACATAATAAATGAAATACTTTAGGTGAGTAATCCATGCAAATGACCCAATTGATATAATGGTGTTTTGTAGGATATTTCCCCCTGTGGGTGTAATTGTTCGCAGCATCACAGGGGGGTTTATTCCATCATCCTCCACTTTAAAACTGATAGAAAAGGGAAGACTAAAATCTCATCCACAGCCAAGAATAAAAATTTTGCTGCGCTCCTGAATTCTTACAAGCAGCTGAATTTGTCCTGTTTGCAGTGTTATACATTTCTTCATCTTAGTGATCCTATGGACATCCAAATGTATGATAATGCTCATAAGTATGTGCACAGGTAACATATCAGCATAGTTACCAAGATTTACTATAGTAAAATACAGCCATCTTATAACTAAGAGTTGATAAAATGCATCTGATAAGTAGACATGAGCGAACAGGTTTGGATTGAACTGGATTCCATCCCAATTTTGGTGAGCATGCAGCACCAAGAGTAAAAAAACATGGCGCTTTAATGTAAGCTTCATGATGTTGGTGTGCCCCATGTGACCTCTAAGGCCCAATCACAGGCCACCACTGTCCCCCAGGGCAAGTGAAGTCATCCAGGAGGCCAGAAGAAGACCCCAAGGGAGTGCCATTTGCTGCACGGATGTCCAGGAGTGGGAAGGTGAGTGTAACCTCCACTTATTATACTCTGGGGTGTGAACAGAATATAAAAAGTTCTTTTCCAGTTCATGGCAAACTTTAAATCTTTGTGTCGAACCACACAAACCCGAAACAAACCTTCAAAGGTTCGCCCATCTGATAAGCATTTATCTTTGTTATTCACCTCTACCAGATCCAAAGTCAAGTCACAATGGGTGGATGTCACTCCTGCCAAATGTCATGTGACTGTAAGCCTTACCTTTTCCACTTCTAAGACTGGTTACTTTTTCCACTTCTGTGATGGCTTCTTGCCATATTTGTGGTGGATCGAGCCATGCTTCTCCTCCTCTTTCTGTGTGCCAGGTAACTGTCTCTTGAAGATGACATCACGTGTAGTCACTTCTATGATGGTTTCCTGCCATATTTATGGTAGATTGAGCCATGCCTCCCCTCCTCCTCTTTCTGTGTGCCGGGTAACTGAATCCTGAAGATGACATCAATCTTAGAGTCTACTTCCTACTGATGAAGGTTTTTCCCTTGTCTGGCTCCTGTTCCTGTGTGTTTCTTAAACACTTGATTCTTGATCCTGACCTTGATCTTGTTCTTGGATTGTTCTACTGCCATCTCCTGTGGATTGTTGGCCTGGTACCTATTTTCCCACTCCTTTCTGTCTCATCTTCTGAATTGTCACATACTGGCCACTTTCGTGGTGACAACCCTTGGTTCTTGTGTGACTCACATCTCCGTCTCCAATAATGATGCCAGTCAATGATTATTCTGAAGACCACAACATGAAAATCGTCCTTACCTCCTTGGTGTTAATAGTGAAAACCCGGGGATCTCCTACATTCTTCATTACAATCTAACCAGTGCCAAAACGATTATGGCTTCTTGAATCTACAACTCTGCTGTGAAAATATAACAATCATTAACATTTCTTGGAACTTGGATTTAACCATCAATGTTTTAAAGGATATGGTCGAGACCCAAGGGTAATGAATACTGATGACCTATCAATAGGACAGGTCAACAGTATCAGTGATCGGTTGGGGGTTGAAGCCTGGACCCCACACCTATACGCTGATCTGTCTGCCTCTGGGCACTGGAAGCTGTGTACATGGTATATGGCTGGAAGTAACTCTGATCCCTATTCAGTTCCCCAGCACCACTGCTATAGAGCGATGCACTATAACAGCGGCACCATGAAAGTGCAGCCCAGCTACCATTCACTTTATTAGGAGCCTCTACTCATATACCTTGAATACGGCTTCTGTCAGACAGACCAGTTGATCGGTGCAGGGATCAGGTGTCAGACCCCCAACAATCAGATACTGATGACCTACCCTCTGGATTGGTGATCAGTATCCATTATATATTATCACAGAGGACAACAAAAGCCATTGAAAGAGTTAAAACTCTATGCCTGGGTGTAACTTAAAAGGGTTTTCCAGCCCTAATTGAGCTTTTATACTGATGACCTATGCGCAGCACACCCGGACCCTACATAGATCAGCTGTTCTAGAAGTCTCCGGGTGCCGGAAGCTACTAGTGGAAGGACAGCACATGGAGCACAGCTTCTATGCAAGTAATAGGAGCAGTGCAGCAGCCCTGTCCACTACATAGCAATGGTTCCTCTCCTATTACTTGAATGGGAGCAGTGCTGCACCTGCGGCTTGTCCACTAGCAGCTTCTGGCACCCGTAGGCTGTTAGTACAGCTGATTTGTGCAGGGTCCAGGTGTCGGACAGATCACATATTGATGACTTATACTGTGGATAGACCAATAGTATGAAAATTTGACAACCATCAGCCACATCCCATCCAAACATTTAAGCAGCATTTCCTTCTCTATCTGGGCGCAGACCACCATGAAGACTTGTTCACAACATTTCTGCGCATACAAGCTTCAAATCCTTCCCATCCCCTATGGTTGCCCTCCCCCCCCCTTGCCCTAGTAATCAGTGCTTAGCCTACACAGAATCCCTCCTTGACTCCTTGACTATATACTTCTGACCAACTGCTATTTTTTGCTATTAAAGAGCTAATGTTTTCCTTCTTGTCAGTGGAAGGCTGTGTATAATAAATCTTCTTACAACCAGTGCACCAGCAGGCACATGATGCACAGACTGACAGCCATGAAAGGGAATCAGAAAGGAGTACAAAGAAATGTATCCAGTCCTAGTGTACTAAGGGTGAACAATGGGGCCCCCCGGCTCCTGGACCCACTGCAACTCCTATAGGTTAAGTCTCAAGTTAAACTTTGCCACATCTGTACCTGCATTACTATTGCTTCATCTTGGCTTTACATGACTCTTCATGCATATACTTCATGCTCTGAAAACGAACCACCTTGTTTGAGACACGTGAGCATTCTGAGCAGGGACGTACCTATAGGGAGTGCAGCGGTCGCAGTCGCTACCGGACCCTGGAGCCTACTGCAGCTCTAAAAGTCCCTTTGCCATGTATATTATACCACTATCCAAAATGGCATAGAGTATTTAGGGGCCCCATATCAGATTTTGCATTGGGACCCAGGAGCTTCATGTTACACCTGAACAAGAATAAAGTGCAGATTTTTAATTCAGGAATATTCTAGATCTCTTTGCATTTTGGCTAAAATACAATGCAGCTCATCCATGCACTGGTTCATAGATTGCCAGGAATAATAACAGAGAAATTGTACAATGCCGATTTCTCAGAAGGGATTCTCTGGAATATCATTTCATGGAAAATTCAAGTATTTACTAGAAACATCAGGATAGGTAACGGATCCTCATTATACGGAATATTCTTCAAGAAACAGCTTGATATTTTTAGCTCTTTCAGTTTTTAATTTATGAACTTAATTTCTCATAGCTGAAGCAAAGTCAATTTCTCCAGAAAGAATAGTGTACAGTGTGATATATGACACGCTGATATATACTAATGGAACATATTGGTTTTATACATGCGGCTCAATTAAGTATCCTGTAAATTGTAGACATTATTTCCACTTACTCCACACGCCGCCACTCACTCCAGATAATCACATCCGACTCTTTGTTTAAAAAGAACAGTGTGGCGCCATTAACCAAACCGTACAAAGAACTTACCGAAGACAGTGTCATTCATTTAGGGGAAAAGGGATCCTATGGATCACTAATGATATTTACTATGCCACCATGGTCACCGTTGCCAATAGTTTCCATGTAGAAGAAGAGTGTATACCACATGATGCATTTTTCATACTGGATTCGATTATATTGAATGGTGACATTTATTGCGCTATTTTATACAGCAGAACAAAAGGACACACTTTAAGCTAATGCCAGATGAAAAGAGTCCTATGGATCAGAGACAAAGCTTGACAGTCCTGGTTACTATGTGCCACTTAGAAGTGTGGCATATTATATGTGGCAGAGAGACCTTTGGGACCTCTCAGGCTCCAGGGCCCCTGCACCCCCTATAGCTACATAATGACAGTGTGACATCATACAGTGCAAATACACTCCATAAAAAGTACAATAAGACACACAAAGCACAAGCAAACACACAGAGTTATACAGGAAGGTCTTGGGTAAGGACCTAAGAGGATTGCCCACCCAAGGCCATTTTATGGAAGGTGGCGGCTCCTACCACTACAGGGCCAGCACACTGTTAGTCCTCCCACTCACTGGCGCATTGATAATCCATATAACAACATAGACACTGGTGCTAGAAGTCTAACCGATTCCAGAGGAATAATTTATCCCATGTCAGAAATTTGATATATTATAATCTTATATTCCTAAAACAGCGCCACCCCTGTCCATAGGTTATACCTGGTATTGCAGCTCAACCCAATGAAAGGAATGGAGATGAGAAGCAATTCCACAAACAACCTGTGACCTGGTGGAAAGCTTTTTTGGAAGACAGCAACCATGTCTCTCTAATCCTGTACAACCCCTTTAAATTACCATGTTTCAATATAACCTGGATTACTTCCATATAGTAGAAACACACTATGAAACTGGAGCCAATATTGATCTATTTGCCATGTAACAACTGTACCTTAGACGTGAATCCAAGAAATCAATATCCTAATATTGACAAGTTAATATAATATCAGTTTCCTGTGTGTACCCGGTGCTGTACGAGGCAGCGCCGCGCCATTGTAATTGCTCTACATTGTAGGAAACGCTCAGTATATTTACACAAGTCTTGCCATTTTTCAGGATCTTCGGGAGGTGATTTATTGCTGTGCTCATGATGCTTGTAAGCTTTTAATAATTTGACCTTTCATTACCTGAAAAATCCAATAGAGTCTTTGTTAATGCTGTTTAGATGTCAGCAGTAATTGCAATCTATATACATATTTTACCTTGTAGCCCATTGCCAAGACTGAGCTGCTCGGCAGAAAATGTAAAGGTATTAAACAGCTAATATATTACGGAAGAACGGAAGAAGGGGGGTATAGAAGATGACATTAAAAGGGCAAAAGTAACAAGAAATGTATAGTTTAATATAGGAATATACCAACAATCCATACATTCAATGTTGTATATATAGTCAAAGCATTCTGATAGTCTGGCAGCAAACCAAACTAACTGCTTTTGTCTGACCTTGCAATGCCAGGATGGGCCACATAGAGTGGTTCTTGACTAGGAGACCTTCCTATACTGTAATAGAGCATATAGACAGTGGTTTTATGTATGAGACAAATCTTATCCCTCCCAGCATCACTTACATAGAAGTTATAGTAAGAGTGATCTTCCCATATATCAACATACATGTACATGATGGTGATGAATAGAGATGGGCCAACCAGTTTGTAATGAGCTCTGGGTTTCGTATAACTTTTCCAAAAACTTGACATATACAGTAAATGATGACGACAACACTCTCAAATGACCGATGAGATCCCATCACAGACCGCAGCAGTGATCTGGGGGCCAGAACACAGGGCGAATGGCTTGTCAAGAAGAATGTTGAAACCCAGGAATGTTGAGTGTTTTTTAATTTTTACACACCCTTCATCCCCAGACTCCAATTATTATACTTTAGGGCCTGAAGAAACCCTAAAGTATAATAATTAACATTGCCCCAGTCGGAATTTTTCTGGCAAACCTCACCAATATCTGTGAAAGGAATCTTACAAGGTTTACTCCTCACTAGTGATCGCAGGAAGTGGTGGGTCTCCTCGCAGTGTCTGACACTCTCCTGGTGATGTCATACACTTGGGGTCACCACTGAAACCCGTGATTTGGCCACCAGCAGCCACATGGGCACACCAAGCATCTTGACGTCACTGAGGAAGCAGAGAGAGAGAGAGTGCCGTGTGCTGCGAGGAGGCCCAAAAGAGGAAAAGGAAGGTGAGTATAATTTTTCTTTTTTACATCTCTCTGGGCCTCCACCTATTATACTCTGGGGTCTGAAGAGACTTCAGAGTATAATAATGTCACTTTCACTTTGACATCACTTCGGTTGTGTTTTCCTTAGAGAGCTGGCAATTGAATAGATAGGTTCCTAGGAGCCCTGACAGTGTTCTACACTATGTATTATAGATAGGTTCCTAGGAGCCCTGACAGTGTTCTACACTATGTTTTATAGATAGGTTCCTAGGAGCCCTGACTGTGTTCTACACTATGTTTTATAGATAGGTTCCTAGGAGCCCTGACTGTGTTATACACTATGTTTTATAGATAGGTTCCTAGGAGCCCTGACAGTGTTCTACACTATGTTTTATAGATAGGTTCCTAGGAGCCCTGACAGTGTTCTACACTATGTATTATAGATAGGTTCCTAGGAGCCCTGACAGTGTTCTACACTATGTTTTATAGATAGGTTCCTAGGAGCCCTGACTGTGTTATACACTATGTTTTATAGATAGGTTCCTAGGAGCCCTGACAGTGTCATACACTATGTTTTATAGATAGGTTCCTAGGAGCCCTGACAGTGTTATACACTATCTTTTATTGATAGGTTCCTAGGAGCCAAGACAGTGTTCTACACTATGTTTTATAGATAGGATCCTAGGAGCCCTGACAGTGTTCTACACTATGTTTTATAGATAGGTTCCTAGGAGCCCTGACAGTGTTCTACAATATGTATTATAGATAGGTTCCTAGGAGCCCTGACAGTGTTCTACACTATGTTTTATAGATAGATTCCTAGGAGACCTGACAGTATTCGACACTGTGTTTTATAGATAGGTTCCTAGGAGCCCTGACAGTGTCCTACACTATGTTTTATAGATAGATTCCTAGGAGACCTGACAGTATTCGACACTGTGTTTTATAGATAGGTTCGTAGGAGCCCTGACAGTGTTCTACACTATGTTTTATAGATAGGTTCCTAGGAGCCCTGACAGTATTCTACACTATGTTTTATAGATAGGTTCCTAGGAGCCCTGACAGTATTCTACACTATGTTTTATAGATAGGTTCCTAGGAGCCCTGACAGCGTTATACTCTATGTTTTATAGACAGATTCCTAGGAGACCTGACAGTATTCTACACTGTGTTTTATAGTTAGGAGCCCTGACAGTGTTATACACTATGTTTTATAGATAGGTTCCTAGGAGCCCTGATAGTGTTCTACACTATGTTTTATAGATAGGTTCCTAGGAGCCCTGACAGTGTCATACACTATGTTTTAAACTATTTAAGCTATGGGTCATACCAAACATGTTAGAACTGAAACAAATCTTGAACTCGAGCCAACCAAATCGGAAATTAAACAAATCCTGAGAGGTTCACCCATCTCTTGTCATAAGTAACATAGAGAACATAATAAAGAATTACTGACGTATACTAATGGGATTAAATCACTTTCTACATAGCACCATGTATGTGTATTTATCTCTGCCACATTGTTCTGCTCCCCCTCACTTCTTTTTCCGCTCTCCATTGACTTCTATGGGGCCCATGTAAACTTTGTGAGCTAACAGTGGTTCTGCTTTTTGGTTTGGGATCCTATTCCATGGGTGAATATGGTTGTATAAGAGTTTAACTATTTGTATTGTTTATGTGTGTGATACAGGCTATGATACATGATTTTGCAATTTTATTCTCTTGTTTTTTAATATTTGGTGAGTCCATTTTGGGAGACCATGATGTATTTAGCAGATATTTCAGAGTGAATGTTCTGTTAAGTAATGGGAGGGAGGAAAAGAGTGGCATAAATGAAAAAAAAAGTATTTCTCAATGATAAAATAAAACTTTCTTTTATTCACTTTTACTATTGATATATGCAATTTAAAGTAACTTCAGCAAATGGAAAAATCAAAAGTTGGCTTCCATTCACACAGCCATAGTTTCAAATGCTAAATTACCGTATCTGTATCCACTATTGTAGAACACTCACTGACGCCAAATTTATACAGCTGCAATTGAGACACAATTATTAAGTTACATTTTTAATTTTTGGTAAGCTCCCTCTAGTGGTGAAAGTAGGCAACCAGAATTTTGTAATTTAGCATTGAGGCTGTATGAAGGGAATCAAGAATAAAAATATACAATGAAATTACATATACTTATCGCAGGCCTATTGATTTCTAAAAAACTTTGTGATCATCTGATAATTCAGAACTGCAGCGCCACCTGGCTGCAGCCACTGGCCTTCTCTCTCTGCCCAAGATACTGCTCTCCTGGGCCATTCTATCCCAGTACCTGTCCATAGTGTGTGTGTGCCCTTTAAGAGACTGTTAATGCTCTTCTGAATGACCCTTTGGCTTGTTTAAGACATCTTTACCCACAGTCAAAAGGTTCCCAGCGTGCTAGATCCTGTGAAGGTTTTTCTCTGCTGCGGAGCTTCCTGACTACCTGTGATTGACCTCCGCTTGCTTATCTGACTCTGATCCTGTCACTTTCCAACTCTCTTGGATAGACCAGGAGTCTTCTGAAAAAGGGGAGACTTCCAGGACCCCTAAAAGAGCAGAAAAGTCTCCCAGTCCTGGAGAAACGCTCCCACATCTGCCAGGCTAACAGATGGTCAGGTCACAAAAAGGGGGCACGTCCTGCACATTTTGTGCTGTCACAAAAAAGGATTGTCATAACATAAAAGGGGCAATGCCCCACCAGTGACCTGGGCCACCTACGGTTTGGTGCAGACAGGTATGATACAGTGATTTCAGCTGAATGCAGTCATTTTATACCTGATTTGGGCACTTTATGTGCCCGTCATGTCCCAGAAACCAGTATATTTCGTTCCCATGTGGCCCATATTGGGGTGGTTTCATACCTTTCCACAATATGCTTTCTGTGCTGTTATACAAACAGCAATGTTGGCAATTATGTGCCTGCCCTGACTCATTGCCTGTATATCAGACTGAACAATCTCTTCCTGCCCTGACCTCGGCTTCCCTAGTCACCTCACCTCTGCCTATCCATTCTGTACCAAGCATCGGCATCTCACCCACCTGTCAGCTGTCACTGAATGGAGACTATACCTAGAGGTAGTGACCTGCTGGTTCCCTGCAGTGAAGTCTAGATTCATGTATAAGTGATGAAGTGTGTAACAAGGGGACCACATTGACAAGGTCCCTGGGAGTAGCCCTAAGACCCGACACATATGACGTGTGGGCATCCAAGTTGAAGCTGATTTTGCAGCCGAATGCAGTCCGATGACACTTGGGGTGACATCTGAGTCTCATCCGAGTGCATTACATTATGCGCTTAACTCTATGGGGGTTTCCGATGAAACGGAGTAGGACAGGACCTATTTTCATCAGAACAGACTCTCAGGTGACCCCTCAGATGGCACATTTGGACATGTGCATGAAGCCTAAGGCTAGGTTCACATCTGCATTGGAGACTACGCCGCAAATTCTTGATTGATTTGAGAATTATTATTGGTTTCTTACGCCGCAAATTCTGCCTAAATTTGCAAGGAGGACTTTTCTCTCCACCAGTTTTAGTATAAAACCAGCAGAAACCCGGCAGACCCCATTATAGTCTATGGGGTCCATGGGTGTCCGCGGGTAACCGCTTTTTAAGCAGACAGACTCTCTATCTTTCAGGTTCCCATGCGGACCAAATGCTAGTGTGAACCTAGCATAAGTCGAATTTGTTCAGTGGCACAGAAGGTCCACACTCGCTGCATTACAAGACAATTTAATAATCCTGCACCTTTAAATCCAGATTACAGATATAACCTAACCTTAAATCGCTGAATATCTGTGTTTGTGACGGAGGCTTAGACTGTGCTGCTGACTGTTTTGCCTGGTGTCTGTGCACTGAATTATTATTTTCATGGTTTCATTATGAACAGGTTGAGGGTTCTCTGATTTGTGCTAAAGCCGTGCCTATGTGCAAAATTTGTTAAATTACTAGCACTGACATCTAGTGGTCAGATTAAATAATGCAAGTTTTATAAAGTTTGGTTCTACGGTTCAGCAACTCCGAGGAGAGGGCATAGGAATATGCAACATACTGAGTACAGTGTGATTTTGTTTCTCTCTTTCTCTATCTGCTTTTTCAGAGTAGACTTCCAACAATTGTGCAAACCATAGTGCCCCCACAATATTGCCAGCGATTCTCCCCAGTTTTCCCAAACCGATTGTTAAAATAGCTGCCAGTTAGGAGAAGTGGGGAGAAGCAACATGCTGATCCAGATCCCCCTTCAGTTAGTGACATGTCCCACAAGTTCTTCATGCTCTGACCCCTGCAGTCTGTGGTTTGGTACAGTCAGGGCACTTAGGGAGTATTATAGTTTGAGGAGGCATTATACAGTATGGGGCACTAAGGAAGAATCATACTGTGTAGGGGCATTAATGTGGCATCATACTGTGTGAGGGGCACTAAGAGAAGCTCATTACTGTCAGGGGGCACTAAGGAGCCATCTAAAAGAGGGCACTATGAAAGTGTGTAGGTATTAATGGGATTCTCCAAGATGGCTAGAAGAACCTCCCTTCCGAGTTCCTTCAAAAACTGTCTGTAAGTGTACTGAGAATAATTGATAGAAAGAAATATTGATGGGATTTACGTTTCTCTTTTCTTCATTTACTTTATTTTGTTAATTCACAAAATTAAACAATTAACCTTCTATTTCTAGCAATATTACTTTGCATCCCCATCTGCCTAAAACATTTGCACAAAACTATTTCTCTCTTCCTTCATGTATAAATATATATGTAGAGCATTATATATATTAATACATATATACATAAATATATATTACTGTATTTATATACATATATGTATGGGAGGTGGGCAGATTTGTGTTATCTGGTGTTATAGAATTGTCTCTATGCTCATGGCATTGCATGGAATTTGATTTGCCTATAGCTTTCTTGCTGCAGTATCTGCGCAGCGCCTCCTGGGATAATATCACCAAATCAATATTGCTATGATTGGTCTGATGCTGATCTGCAGGTCAAGGCATAACATGCTCAGTGGTATAGGAGGTAATGCAGCTTTCCCAGGTGCCTGTAAACACTAGTGTCACCCAGAAGGTTTCCAATAGTAACAAACAGGACATAAAACAGTCTTTGAGTTGCGCTCAAGTTCTCACCTCTTCTCATTTTCTTCAGTACCAGAAACATAGTATATAGTCATGGGGATAAAATGTAATAAATATGCCTGGAAAAAAATGCATTTTCAAGGCAGACTTGAAACTGTAGATGTGAGTAGCACATTCTAGAGAGCCGGTGCAGCACAAGAAAAGTCTAGGATATGGGAGTAAGAGGTTCTGATTATGGAGGAAGTAAATCTTACATCATTGACTATAAATCTAGGGTAGTAGACAGAGATGACATATACACTAAAGAGCAAAAGGGTAACAATGTTTAGAACTTGTAACTTTCAGGCTCCATATCTCACCATCCACTACAGCTTGGAACGTCAGACTACCATCATTGTATAGACAATCATCTTGGCTATCTCATACATAAATGTGACTTGACTCATGCATAAATTTGGCTAATCCTCGATTTAAACCAGTGACCTTTCCCTTGGGAATCAACCTCATAACACCCTGAGCTATTAGGGAATGTGAGAACAGGTTGTAATTTGTAGCATACAAGAAGAAAAGGATTTTTACCGCCAGGAGTAAAACAGTAACAATGCAGTTACAATGTCTATACAATGATGGTAGTCTCACGTTCCAGGCTGTAGTGGATGGTGAGATATGGAGCCTGAAAGTTACAAGTTCTAAACATTGTTACCCTTTTGCTCCTCAGTGTACTACATGTGTGTGAGCCCTAAAACATACAAAAATCTACCTAAGTAACTTCTCCACGTTCTGTTGGCACCAAGCTTCATAAATCTCTCCCATAACACACAACCTAATATTGCCTAGGATTACTATATTGGGTATGGAGGTTGCACCCTTGTATTTTGGTATATTAGGTGGAGCCAGCCCCTCATCATAGCCCTATGGAGTCCCCGTGATGACTTTGCACAATACCTCAGCTGCACTAAATTACATCTAATAGGTTTTTGTGTTTGGGTGGCGGGGCAATCTCCAGTTTTAATTTCCATGCACACCCACCAGTGTTTTTCATTTTACTTTTAGGCTTACTTTGCAATTCTGAAATGTCATCATGCATTATTACACTGCCTGTTTTATGATCTGCGCTGTACTGGAACCAGGAAAGGTGTTTTTTCATTTTGCTCTTCATTTAATATTAGATTGCAAGTCATGCTCTCATGCCCATTGAACAATTTACACAGTAATACTTGGCACGTCTTTCTGATGCTCTTGCTTATCCAACTGTGATTTTCTGTGCATACAAAGCAGCTTACCCATAGTTCCTCCGTTATCACTAACCACAACATTTAGCAAGGGTTTTTTTTTTTCTTGAAACCATAAGCAGAGTTATAATTGTGGCATTTGATAAAAGGTACATAAAGGTTCTATTATATATAAAATATCTTGTATTATATCTAACTCTTATATATAGATCTATCTCATGGCTAGATAGGTAGATAGATAGATAGATAGATAGATAGATAGATGATAGAGTGATAGATACTAGAGATACATTATAAATAGAAAGAAGGTAGCAAATAAGATTATACCAGATAGATATATGGATATTTGATTTGATAGATAGATAAATAGATAAGATAGATAGATAGAGAATTAGCTGGCACTCCAACAAATATCCATGAAATCCAGTGGAATTTATTGCATGTGCAACATTTAAGCTACAAAGTCTGAAGCATTTCTGAAGAAAGAAAAAGAAAAGAAATTAAGAAAGAATGAAAGAGAGAAAGAGATCAAGAAAAGATAGATGAATAGAGAAATACATAGATAAAGATAGATAGAAAGATAGACAGAAATAAAGAAAGACAGAAAGAAAGAAAGAAAGAAAGAAAGAAAGAAAGAAAGAAAGAGCCAAATATAAGGAAGAAGGAAGGAGGAAAAATGGAAAAATTGATAGATAAATATATAGCGGAAATAACGAGTGATAGAGATATAGATATAGATAGATAGACAATAGATAGATAAAGATGGAAGAAACGAGACAAACAGAAAGAAAGAAAGAAAGAAAGAAAGAAAGAAAGAAAGAAAGAAAGAAGAAGAAAGATACAGCCAGATATAAGGAAGAAAGATGGATGGATAGAAGAAAGACAGAAAGAAAGAGTGATAAAAAGATAGATCAATAGATAAAGTTGGAATAAAAGAAACAGATAGAGAGAAAAAAAAAGAAAGGGGGAGAGATAAGGAAAGATAGAGAAAGGGATAGAAGGAAGAAAGAAAGAAAGAAAGAAAGAAAGAAAGAAAGAAAGAAAGAAAGAAAGAAAGAAAAAAAAAAAAAGAAAAGAAGGAAATGTCGATAAAAATATAGATGAAAGACAGAAAGATGTAGAGAAACAGGTGGGTTGATAAATAGATAGATAGATAGATAGATAGATAGATATTTGAGGAGATAGATAGATAGGAGACAGGTAAATAGATAGATAGATAGATAGGAGATAGATAGATAGATAGGTAGATAGATAGATAGATATTGTAGGTAGATAGATAGATAGATAGGAGATAGGTAAATAGATAGATAGATAGGTAGATAGATAGATAGATAGGAGATAAATAATAGATAGATAGATAGTTAGATGGATGGATGGATAGATAGATAGATAGATAGATAGGTAAATAGGTAAATAGATAGATAGATAGATAGATAGGAGATAGATGGTAGATAGATAGGAGATAAATAGATAGATAGATAGATAGATAGATAGAGACATAGATAGATAGATAGATAGATAGATAGATAGATAGATAAGGGTTCAGAAAAATCATTCCAGCCTTACCAGCCCTCAATACGAAATCAAGATAGCAAAGTCAGCTGGAGAAAAACAAATTGCAAACAACATTAAAATAAATCCAAAATATTTTAATAAACATAAAAGGCCGAAAAAACAAAATCTAAAAATATTTTCCGTGGGAATAAAACTGTAGAGGACAAAGGGAAGGCTGAGATATTAAACACATACTTTCCATCTGCGTTCACCAGTGAGCTGCCAGTGCCATATGTCATTGTGGGGGACAGTAACCCAATATCACTAACTTACACAAGAAGAAGTCCAGCTGCGTCTGAGAAAACCAAATATTGACAAAGCCCCCGGCCCAGACAGTATTCATCCACAGGTATTAAGGCAATTGAGTTCAGTCAATGACATTTCTTGTCTCTTGTCATCTTCTTAGACGCCCTTGTAACAGGTTCGGTGTCGCAGGATTGGAGGATGGCTGATCTTCTACCAATATTTAAGATGGGTAAAATGGTGGAAGCGCACAATGACTGCCTGGTAAGATTAACATCTGTGATGTGTAAAATATCTGAATCTGTAAGCTAAGAGCTGAACTACAAGAGTATGTAGTGTAAATAATGTAATACATGGTAGCCAGCATGGATTTGCTATGCTTGGTTTCTCAGAGAAGGTAAGTGCACATCTGGATGTTGGCCACATGGCTAATGTGATATTTCTAGATTTTGCAAAAAACTACTGAAGCAACAACTAGGGAATTGTATATACACATGGCTGAAGAATTGGTTAACATACAGGAAAATAAAATTTCATTGTACAGTAAATGTACAGTAATTGGTTTCACCATTTTGGGGTACATATAATGTTATGATTAGTGTTTATTAACATTTTTTGGGCTCAGGGTGGAAAAAACTTACAATTCCATTTTTTTTGCATTTATTTTTACAGCATTCACTGCATTAAAAATCATATGACAAGTTGTCAACCTTGTCCAGCGGGTCATTACAATAATGGCGATAACATATTTATATCGGTTTTATTATCTTTTACCGCCATTACTGAATAAACTGCAATTTTGCAAAAATAAACAATTTGCTAGGGGTTGCCTATTATGACATCCACAACTTATTTCCTTTTTGTTGACATTGCTATGTGAGGGCTCATTTAGGGCTTATTTTAGGCGGGGCACGTTGTAGTTTTTATTGTTACCACTTTTTGGTATGTGAAACGTTTTGGTCACTTTTTGTTGCTTTTTGGGGTGGACCATAACACATTAATTTGTGCACATTGCGGTATTTTTATCATTATTTTATTTTATTTTTTTTAAGCGTTCACCATACGGGTTGAATAACATTGATTTTGTATCATGCAGACTTATATGCACACAGTGATAAATAATGTTTGTACATTTTTTGTTTATATTATTTTTACTTATTTATTACTTATTATTACTTATTTTTTATACTTTTTTTTTACTTTTTTTTTTTTTAAAGTCTTTTTTACAGTCCACAGGGGAACTTGAACCTGGTACTGAGCGTTAAATATATGCTCAGTATGATGTAATAGTACAGTGCTGGGTGGAAAGGGGTTAAATAAGACCTGTCACTTCTCCTCATAATATGGGGTTATTCCTCCCAGAACGCTATGAATAAATTGACAACTAGGTGTTAACTGTTGGGGCGTGTTCCTACTCGCTGTCCAATCAGTGCTGACAATACTGGACTGCAGAGAAAGAGGCTCCTAAACTGTTATTTTATGGAGAATTCTAGTATTTACTAAATCAGCTATTCCAGGAGAGGTGAAAAATCCTTCTAAAAACAACTTCAAGCTTATCTAATCCTTATAAATGACTCTGAGTCTTATAAGGAATCTAAAAGCAAATGAAAAATAAAAGATTATGAAAAGTTACATTTATGAATTTAATAGATCTGTGTCTTTTATCAACCTATGCAAAGATAGATGGATAGATGATAGATAGATACTATAGGTAGAGAGATAGATAGATAGATAGATAGATACATAGATATGGATAGATGATACTATAGGTAGAGAGATAGATAGATAGATAGATAGATAGATAGATAGATAGATAGATAGATAGATAGATAGATAGATAGATTGATACTATAGGTAGAGAGATAGATAGATAGATAGATAGATAGATAGATAGATAGATAGATAGATAGATATGGCTGCAATCCAAGAAATTAGTAAAAAAACTGGGTGATGTTTATTCCATGTTGCAACATTTCGCTCCATTAAGTTGGTGCGGCTGTGGACTTTTTTTCTTAGATAGATAGATATTACTGTAGATAGACAGAGAGCTGGATAGATAGATAGATAGATAGATAGATACTTGAGAAAGGTTCCTAGAAGAACCGTGCTGTGTCCTCTATTCCAATGGAAGGGCATTTTCCATCTACACAAGTTGCTGGCAGATTGGATTTCTTTTTCTAGATACACAGATAGAATGAATAGAATGAGATAGTTGGATGATAGATAGATAGATAGATAGATAGATAGATAGATAGATAGATAGAAGATAGATAGATATGAGATAGATAAATGATTGAAAGATAAATGATAGATAGTAAATTTAATTTATATAGCGCCAACATATTCTGTACAATTTGTAGGATGATAGATAGATAAATAGACATGAGATAGATAGATGGATAGATAGATAGATAGATAGATAGATAGATAGATAGATAATAGATGATAGATAGATAGATTTAATAGAATACGTGTATTAGAGATTTCAGTATAGCGCCTTATTTTTCATGTCCTAATAAACCTGATAATATCCTGACGGAGAGAGTTATAGCCATTTCATTGCCTCTTAAAAAAAGATTTACATGTAAGAATCACATCGTGCAATGTCTGTTTATTCAGTGGCAGACGACAATTTAGACAGTTTAATTTTCATGGCCTATTAAGCACTTCACATGTAACTGGCAGCAGATAGTCATCTGCACTGACTTCATAGACACGGTAGTCAGAGATTACATCAAACTATTCTGCATCAATATCTCAATGAGATTTCCTTTTTTGTAGGGCAGTGTATAGTTTCTTGGGATATGAATACATATTTATACATTTATTTTGGGTGAACTAGAAAAATAAGGTCCCCTTTAACCCCTAATGCACCATGGCAAATCTATGTCATGCAGTGCCTTGATGATTGACATCTGAATCCAACTATTTCCCTATTTGGTGGAGGTGGTGAAAGGTCCTCTTTAAAGCTAAGGCCCCACGTTGCGGAAACGCAGCTTCTTTTGTTGCAGATTTTGCTGCGTTTTTTTGAGCCAAAGCCAGGAGTGGATTGAGTAGAAGGTAGAAGTATAAGAACTTCCTATATATTTCCCATTCCTTTTGTAGCCATTCTTGACTTCGGCTCAAAAAATTGCAGCAAAATCCACAACAAAAAAAAGCTGCGTTTCCGCAACGTGAGGCCTCAGCCTAAAGGGGCAAAGTCCTAAGTAGATTTATATGATCTAGGGGTAATTTGAGTACCCTAAAATCTATTCCAGTTTCCATTACAATATTGAGATACATGACCCCTCACGTAGACTGGAAAAAATTCATTAGCGATTGATGTCATTTTCGTAATTAATAATGTGATTTTCCTTTGAAGCGGCAGGAATCTTAAGCTTCTCGTACGGAGCTGTAAAAGATTTCTACATTTTATGCATGAGAACATCTTCTGCTTAATTCTATAATTAGAGAAATGACAGTAAAAAAGTAAAACAGTCTGATTATAGGTTCGCGGATACATTGTCTAGACCCCTCGCCTGACAGCCTAACGGCGGTTTTCATTTTATAATCTCTATGAATAGGTGACATTTGTCCCTTAACATGGCTTTCTAGCAGCAGTTCCACCATTGTTCCCAATATCTTAATTATTATTTTGCTTGAATATATGGGTGGGACAAGTTTTCATTAGTAAAATGCTTAACTCCGGGTTGTTATTTTAGCGTTAGAATTCCATCTGCGATGGTTTATGCCTGGCCAAGTCGATTAGCCAGGGATTAAGATGTAAGCCTTAAATATTAGCAGAACATCAGTAGCTAGCTGAGTGATTAAGGTCTGAAGTGCTGTGAAGTCTCTCCGTCCACACATGCCACTGGGTTACCATGACTGACAGCAAAACTATGGCCAAAACTTAGTACCAACAATTTAGTTTGACTGGTTGTCATTCAACATCTTCTATTATTCTATTGCTGGGCATTCAATTTTCTTTCTTCCGCTCAAGTAGATATAGCCATGATTTGGTTATAGGATTATATTTTTATGCATGCAAATTAGCTCTCCTCCGGAAGGTCAAAAACTGTCTCTACAGTGCCACCTATAGGTGGAAATCATGTAAGTCAATTTATGACCCATAAATAAATCTTGAAATTTGACTAGGCATCCCTCTGTAGATAACTGTTAGGGGCCATTTACACGGTGGAAAATGAAGAGGAATTCCAGATGAATGGGCTTAATCAATGGGAATTCTCAATGAGCCGTGGCATCCATGGCAAGATCAAGCAGGACCTTGATTTTTTTCAGCATCCCACTGCAATCTCTGCATCACATTGAAAACAATGGGAGGAAGAATCTGGGCTAAATCTGCCACTGATTTGTGGCGGAATCTGCCCCCAAATCAGTGTCAAATTCCTATGTGTGAATACTCCCTTACAGGCTTCCTGCTGGAGATGAGTGAACCGGTTTTAGCAAATCAGGTTTGTTAAAAATTTCACATAAATCTGTCGGAGATTTTTGGAGTTCACCACCCACAAATTGTTATCATACTCTGGGGCCTGTTCACTAAGCCCCTGGGAAGTGCGGCATCCCTTGCAGCATCCGGCATTGATTCCCGGGCCTCTTCCGGCCTCCTGGGTGACATCAGCAGCCTCATGACAGTGATTGTGCTTCAGCCGTCACATGGGATTTGTTGACATCATGACACTTTCATGCCATGTGACCCTCAGGACTGCTGTTGACATCCAGGAGGGTGGAAGAGGACTGAGAATGACCACCAACTGCGGTGAGGTAGCCTAGGGGAGTGGTGAGGGAAGGTGAGTATGACTGTTTACTATTTTTCTGCACCTCCCCTGGGCCTCCACCTATTATACTCTGGGGTCTGAAGAACCCTTCTGGTTTGGACTTAACTTCGGTCCAAAAAGAAACTGGTGGACGTCCTTTGCAAATATTTGCGAAATGAATGAAGGTTGACCTATGTATACTTCTTGCCCCATGTCAGTACAAGGCAGAGTCATGGTTGAATAGGTCAGAGGCCTTGGACGCAGCCCAGTCCTGATGAGGAGCAAGAATTTCAAAACAGGGCAACTATCAAGGTGACATTAGAGAGGCAGTTTTCCTCCTCCTTAAGGAATTTTCATACTAATTTCTTATTATTGCATCTGAGATATTGTGCAGATCTTACCACAGAAGAGCTATCTATTCTCATACTCACCGACATAGCCTATTGATCTAAACTGAATGGCCACCACTCATCTAGTACCACAGATAGTCTAACAATGGGGAAAAAAACAGAGAACCTGGATAAAAGTCACACAAAAGTGTGACCATGACCGAGAACCCAGAACTCACTGGCAAAACTATAGGCATTGTAGTGGTCACTTCTGCCACAGAGCACATAAACCAGGGGGACCCACAGGTCATCATCACTAATGTTGGGCAAATCAGTTTGCAGAGAACCAGATTCGACCCGAATATTCCTAATTGTTTGTTTTTTAACGCAATCAAACACAATTTAGGATTTGTCACGTACAAACTAAAATAGCCAACTCGACATGATTTGCAGTAAATTATTATACTGGGGTTCTTCAGACTTTTCAACTCTTTTGAGCCTCCTTGCGGCGTCTGGCGATCTGTGTCTTTCTCCTCCTGGTGCCCTGGCGGTCTTCTGTGACTTTATATGTCCGGGGTCACTAATGAGTGGTTGGGCCTCAGCGGAAGACACAGATTGCTAGACACCTTCAGGAAGCCTGAAAGAGGTGAGGGAAGGTGAGTATAAATGATTTTTATTTTTTACATCTCCCTTGGGCCTCCAGCTATTATACTATTGGGTCTAAAGAGATCCCAGAGTATAATTTCACGTCTAGTTCTATTTGAACACGTTCAGACCGATCTGAACTGGATCGCTTCTTCCAAACACCGGATGAAATGAATCCTCAGAGGTTCGCCCATCCTTAATCATCACCAAACTGAGGCTAATTAAATTTCTTTGATCTTATTCTGATTTCCTTTGATGATTGTATTGTAAGTGTATGACTCCTGCCCTCTGGTTCACTGCAGTGAGAGGTGAAGATTGATCAACAGGATAAGTATATGATCTGTGGGAGTCTGACACCTGGACCCCGCACTGATCAGCTGTTCTGGCAGCCTCCAGGTGGATGGGAAGCAGATGTAACACTGCTCCTATTCAAATAATAGGGGCGACACTACAGCCCCATCCACTGCATAGTGGTGGTTCTGGGGAATTACTGCGCCTGTTCTGTGTCCACTGAGCAGCTTCCAGTGCTTATAGGCTGCTGGAACAGCTAATTTGTGCAGGGGCCAGGCATGGGACCCCCACGGATCATTTATAGGTCATCAGTATGAAAACTTAATTTGGGGCCACTTTAATGCCAATTGTTCAGCTTATAGTCAATGAAGAATTCTGTGGGAGGCTGTGGCACAAAAGCGGGCACTATTACTATATGGGGCGCACTATCAAGGAATGGGAATGATGGGACGCTTGTGTGCACAGATGTTCTGTGAACAAGTCTTCATGGCTGTCTGGGCCCAGATAGAAAAGGAAAGAGTAATGTAAATGCCTCTATAATGTACGGAGAGGGGCGGCTGATGGCTGTGAGGACAAGTTGTGCAGGGGGCCCATGCTGAGCTATTGCCCGAGGCCTGTGAGCCTTTACTTACACCCCAGCCAGGACTCCACTACTGCCATGTAGCACTGAGCCACCTCACATCACCTTTCATTTGCGTTCCATCCACTGTATAATATAATCTTTGTGTGAAGTCTGCCGAGCTCCATTAAGCCATTTACTTACTTATACTTTAATTATGCCCCTTTTCCTGTGATATTGGGGGAGGGGGAGGGTTATATTCGTTTTTGAACTAGAAGTCCATTTTAGGAAAATACTCAGCACAATTCTGGAAGACTCTCCTAATGTAGACTGCCACATCAAAAGCAATGATTATACCGCCAATAATTACACCCAGGATACAATAGACAGGATCTTACTATGAAAACATTATCTTTCTAGGAAAAGTGCATTTGTAAAATGGCCAGGATCAGCTCAATTACAATGGGCTCTCATCTCCTGACTACTACAGATGAAAGGACGGATGGCAGGCATTGTTTCTACATATACATATGTGCATGGCAGGGTTTGGCGTCTTGTGGATAATAGATATTTTATAACATTCCATATTGACATGAATTCTATGTAATAAAATAAGTAAAAATCTAAAAAGAAACTTGAAAATTATTAATTCTGCTGTAAATATAACATTTTAATTCTAGCTATCCCATGTGGACTTTTTTTTTATTCTGAGCAGGCATTCATGAGCTCCGCTATGTCTTTACACCAGATATATACGCTTTTGGCTTCATTCACATTACGTGTTTTATATCCATTTAGCAGATGCAAAAAAAAGGATGCAATCGAATGGCCATCTGTTTAAATAGAAAACTGTAAAAAAAAAACAAAAAACATTTTTGTCAGTTTTCTTTGAAGGGCACCAAAATGTAGTAAACCATTCCTAAACCATTATTAATTTTTTTTTTTTTTTTTTACCGTATTTTCCACAGGTGTGCCTTATTTTTAGACTAGTTTTACTGTGGTATTTATTTATGATGTAGGCACACTACTTTGTTAAATGTTGTGCACATATATTAGTTATTCTAGGTGAACCTTTTTTTAGCCATGTGCACTATACTTCTATATATATATATATATATATATATATTTTTTTTTTTTTTTTTTTTTTTAAATGGTGCAAAAGTGGCAAGGTCAGCATAACATCTGGAAAAAAAAGCGTAAATGAGTTATGAATAAAAAATTCCCCCAAAAATGTGCAACTAGACCATATGATAAGGTAAACCCACCAAAAAACATCTTTGCCTGGGTCTGGAAAGACTGTCAGAACTTTAAGGCACAGACCCAACCAGAGATCTGCTCCATCATTCTGAACGAAATATAGGTGGGGTATTTAAACCATTCTGAACTTCAGTGATTGTCGAGTGCAAGTGGACTGACAGAAAGATTTTTCTTTCCGATCTCCTGGTTCTGGCTATTTTTTCTAGTTTACCCACTTGACTTCTGATTTGGAATTGGTTTTGACTTCTTGGATTCAACTTTTTGGCTTGGACTGTAACTTTGCTTTGATACTCATTTTGACTACTATTTACATTTCTGGTATGACCTTGGCTAAGTTGTTCCCCTTTGTCCTCCTATAGATACGTTTCATTCTTTATTTTGCTAGTGCACCTGTTGTCTGACACTCCTTGTGTCATTGTCGTGACCTGGGTTCTGAGCTTTCAAGTCCATCTTGCCCTACAACAGGCCCTTGTGAAAATATTGTGGGTGCCTTAGATTCCACACTCCAAAATAGTGTTGGGCAACTGGTAGCAGTTTACTACTAGAATTCTAATCTGTTCCTAGGGCATTTTAAGGAATACCTCTACCTGGGAGCTGTAAACTGCAACTCCTTATACTGGGCTTATATATCACACACCTTTTGCTTTTGTAGTGTTTTCTGAGAACCATAGATCAAAGATCATCATACATGTAAGCCTTTTTCATTAAAATGTTAATATTTTTTTTAAGTTTTATCAATTTTGCAGAAAACACTTTTTTGGAAAAAAAAATGTCTCTTAATCTTCCATCATCCTAGTTTGTGGTTGGCATGACGAGCTGTACTTTCATTAGCGCTATTCTAAGGTACATTTTTAATCACTTTTTATTCCATTTTTCTGAGGCAAGTTGACCGAAGAATGACAATTCTGGAACAGTTTTTTAGCTTTTGTTTACTGCATTTTCCACGTAGGGTAAATAATGCATTGATGCACAGTATGAGTTTTTACATCAACATGACACTCAACGTTACAAATATTTTTCAAAAAATTTTTATAATGGCATATTTTTGCATAAAGAAAAGGTGATTTATATTTAAGGGTTTTTTCATTTTTCTTTTACAGTAGTTTTAAACGTTTTAGTAATAGTTTGTTTTTTCTTTTTGTTTTTAGTTCCACTAGGGAACTTGAATATCTGATTTGGCCCCCAGCTTAAATAGCCCACCAGAGGGTGGGGCAGAACCTCAGGGAAAAACCCCTCCCAAACCACAGACTTCAGACATACAATGGTTAACCCAGGGGCGCACCGCTAATGAGGCGGAGTGGAGGCGGCCGCCTCAGGCGGCGCTAACTTGTCAGTTTCGGGGGGCAGCATTTTGATTGACCTAAATCAGCCCAAGACAGGCCGCTTTAAAAAACATGCTGAGCGGGACCTGTCCTGGGCTGGTTTAGCGTTTTAGGCAGGGGAGGAGAGCGGTAGCTTGGGGCGGCCGTGCAGAGACAGCGCTGCTTCAACACTCACCTATTGGCAGCAGCGCTGCTCCAGCGGCCCTTGTCCTCCGCCTCCACCCCCCGTTCACTTAGCCTGCTCTTTGCTCTCCGCCCCCGCCCGCACCCACGCTTGGCTGCGTGCATCATGTGACAAGACCTGACGTGATAGGACACACAGTGGCTCCTGCGCGGTCTCCTAAGGTGTCCCTGCTCTCAGAAGCGCTACTGAGGTAAGTTTCATATTAGATAAATATTGCTTTATCTAATGCAGGCGGCGATACAATGACGTAATGACGTCATCACGCTGCCTACGCTGAGACACAGACGTCGCGGACAAGAAGAGGAGGCGGCGGCGGCTGCATCAAGGCATCGCAGGTGAGTATAACTTTTTTTTTATATATATAAATAGGCCGTAACCTGTTGGAGCATCCCCGGCAGGTCAGGGCCTATTTATTTACCTACTCCGCGTCTGCTCGTGGCCGCCCCCGCTTCCCCCTTCTGCTATGGGCCGCAGAAAGGGAAGTGGATGCCGCTGTGAGCGGCCGCGGGGATCGGTAAGTTAGGCCGCGGGCCGCAAATACTGCTATTATTATACTCCGGGGTCTATTCAGACCCCGGAGTATAATAATTGGAGGCCTAGGGTTGGTGAGGGAACATAAAAACCAGTGTTACTCACCTCCTGCGATCCAATGTAACTCCGAGCAGGCTTGGGGCCTCTGGTGACGTCATCAGGTCACGTCGCCGGCCTGATCACGTGACGTGTGTGCGCAATTAAACAGGGCCGAAAGCTGCAAGGAGTGCACCGGTGTCCAGGATAGGTAAGTAACTCTGGTTTTTATGTTTGTATTCTCCCCTGGGTCTCCAATTATTATACTCTGGGGTCTGAAAAGACCCCAGAGTATAATAATAGTTCATGGGTCGGCCACTATGGGGCATAATACCCTGTGCAGGGACCACTGTAGAGCATAATACCCTGTGCAGGGGCCACTCTGGAGCATAATACCCTGTGCAGGGGCCACTATAGAGCATAATACCGGGTGCAGGGGTCACTATGGAGCATAATACAAGTGCAAGGGCCACTATGGAGCATAATACCAGTGCAAGGGCCACTATGGAGGATAATACCAGTGCAGGGGCCACTATGGAGGATAATACCAGTGCAGGGGCCACTATGGAGCATAATACCAGTGCAGGGGCCACTATGGAGCATAATACCAGTGCAAGGGCCACTATGGAGGATAATACCAGTGCAGGGGCCACTATAGAGCATAATACCTGGTGCAGGGGTCACTATGGAGCATAATACAAGTGCAAGGGCCACTATGGAGCATAATACCAGTGCAAGGGCCACTATAGAGCATAATACCAGTGCAGGGGCCACTATGGAGCATAATACCGTGTGCTGGGGCCACTGTGGAGCATAATACCATGTGCAGGGGCCAATATGGAGCATAACACCGTGTGCAGGGGCCAATATGGGGCATAAAACTGTGTGCAGGAGTTGCTGTGGAACATAATACCGTGTGCAGTGGCCAATGCGGGGCATAATACCGTGAGCAGGGGCCACTATGGAGCATAATACCGTGTGCAGGGGCCGCTGAGAGGCATAATACAGTTTGCAGGGGCCGCTGCGGGCCATAACACTGTGTAATACTGTGTGCAGGGGCTGCTGTGGAATATTATAGTGTGTGTAAATGGGGCGCTATAAACATGGGCTATGGCACCTGTTTATATTATACGCTGTCTGTTTATAGTGACCGTGTGATGTAATTCCAGCCTTGTCACATACTGTAGACATGTACAGGACGAGGCTGCAGTTACATTACATGGCCGCTATGAGATGAAATACACTATGTAAACAGAGAAGCGGTCACGGCGCTTACACAGGTACCATTCAAACAGCTGATCAGTGGGGGTCCTGGGTTTTTGAACCCCACTGAATAGTTTATTAATGACCTGGAAAACCTTTTAATTAGTTAACACCTGGGGTATTATTAATAAGGGGCACTATTTATACAGGGTACACACGGACATTATTAATATAAAGATGCACTTGGGGGTATTATTCATTATGGGGGGTTATATCATATATTATATAATTGGGGGTAGCAGCAGGATGGGGGCTTTGTGTAGGTGAGGACAATGTGGGTTGGATGCCTGGAAAAGTGAGGAGCCAAAGATGTCTGTGTTGTAAACTTTACAGAGACAAGTCACAGCTGGAAGAAGTGGTCATGGCGGTCCAGAGGGAAGAGAAGGGAAATGTGAAGGATTAGTCAGAGACGTCACCTGTAAGTCACAAAATGTTACTGCCCTGTATTCACCTAAATGATAGAGGATAAATACCTGAGTGATGGGGGGTCTGTCTGCTGAGACCCCCACTGAGCCTGAGAATTGGGTTTTTTCCCCCCACTAGATGGGAATCCAGCCTGGCTGCAGCCATATATATATAGGTGTCAGTTGGTGGATGGATGAACCCGCGTGGCTCTCATTCACTTCAATGGGAGTGCCAAAGATACCCGAAGTCCAGTACTCAGCTATCTGCGGTGCTCCTATTATAGAGAATGGGGGCCACGTGGGCTCGTCCATCCACCAAGCAGAAGATGTGTGAAGTTACTTTCATTGTTAATGCCGTGTTGTTGATCTGATACTGAAGTAATACAGGAAGAAGAATTCTTAAAAACTGTTTTATAACTTTGTGTATTGTGTATATTGTGCGACAATAACAGTGTGTTAAACTAGTAGCATGGAAACTCAGTTTTTTTTTTTTTTTTTTTTTTGGGGGGGGGGGCGTCTTTCTATAGTCCGCCTCAGGCAGCAAAGAGGCTAGGTTCACCACTGGGTTAACCCTTGCCAGCCCGGACCAGGCGCCTAACAATGGGATTCACCACTTTGCTGTGACTGTAAAACACTGTATTTTTTTCTGCGGCGTTTATGCCCTGTGGGGCCCCGGTCTTTAAAAGTAAAACAGTACAAGAATAATGCTTACAGCAATGTCACAGTACAGGGATAATGTCCACAGTGAAGTCACAGTACAGGGATAATATACACAATGATGTCACAGTACAGGGATAGTGTACACAGTGAAGTCACAGTACAGGGATAATATACACAGTGATGTCACAGTACAGGGATAATACATACAGTGATGTCACAGTACAGGGATAATATACACAGTGATGTCACAGTACAGGGATAATACACACAGGGATGTCACAGTACAGAGATAATATACACTGTGATGTCACAGTACAGGGATAATATACACTGTGATGTCTCAGTACAGGGATAATGTCCACAGTGATGTCACAGTACAGGGATAATACACACAGGGATGTCACAGTACAGATATAATATACAAAGTCATGTCACAGTACATGGATAATATACACAGTGATGTCACAGTACATGGATAATATACACAGTGATGTCACAGTACAGGGATAATGTCCACAGTGAAGTCACAGTACAGGGATAATATACACAGTGATGTCACAGCACAAGGATAATGATTACAGTGATGTCACAGTACAGGGATAATGTTTACAGTGATGTCACAGTACAGGGATAATAAATAGTGATGTCACAGTACAAGGATAATGTTCACAGTGATGTCACAGTACAGGGATAATGTTCACAGTGATGTCACAGTACAGAGCTATTATACACAGTGATATCACAGTACAGGGATAAAACATACAGTGATGTCACAGTACAGGGATAATAAACACAGTGATGTCATAGTAAAGGGATAATACACATAGTGATTTCACAGTACAGAGATAATGTCCACAGTGATGTCACAGTACAGGGATAATAAACACAGTGATGTCATAGTAAAGGGATAATACACATAGTGATTTCACAGTACAGAGATAATTTCCACAGTGATGTCACAGTACAGGGATAATACACACAGTGATGTCAGAGTACTATACAGGGATAATACACACAGTGATGTCACAGTACAGGCATAATATACACAGTAATGTCACAGTACTGGGATTATGTTCACAGTGATGTCACAGTACTGTACAGGGATAATACACACAGAGACGGGAGGCCAAGGCTCTAAGAGAGGAAAGTCATTTTAGTTTAGGGACCCATTTAAAAGAGGTCACCTTGTTGCTGGCAGATGGACTTATACAGTTTGATCAACATGGAGAAGCCAAGAACCTAATTTTTCATGTATTTTTATTTATAGTAGGTATTTGCAGTAATGCGCTAGGTAATAGCAGTGTCGTTGCCATCTTTTCTTTACGTTCTCATAGTAATGCTTTGAGAGCCTGAATTTCCGATGCACTGAATGAGACAGTGACCACCAGAAACTCAGAAGCAGGTCACGTGGGGCAACGCCAGAGGTTGTATCTGACAGATAACACAAAAAGTAAATTTAACCCTCACACCATCCCAATAAACCATCTATATAGAAATGAGGGGTGCACTGTGTACTGCCTCTTTAAGACTGCAATCTGCATAAATTATGATATGGGAAATAAAGTTAGATGGATTATATAGAATCAATTAACAAATACAATACAGTGTGCACTGCAAATTCCCCATGGCAGGATGCAAAACACTTTGATCCACACAATTCCTTTAAACATTTTCACGTTAATACTTAGCATCATTAAATCATCATTTAAACATATTATCTCCCATTTCCTTCGCCTTCCTTATAAAGCTCGGAGATTCATCACTATTAAGGTGAGATGAGGCCGGTGCCGGCTTAAGCAGGGTTTGGAATTCAGACACTGCAGATATAATCCATCTCCTTGACACTTGCAGTGCCTCATTGTGAGACTTGCAGACACCACTGTCTGCTAGGCTGCGAATGTCACTGAATACAAATAGAAAGGAGATGATCAGGTCTTCTGTATTTCAGATCCATCCTGTGCTCAGAATACATATATACTCCGTCTGTAAATTCACCTTCTCCAGCATATTCCATTGGGTGTGTTGGAGGATGTTGAGGATGTAAGATAAATATTAATACTGCTCATAACTGAAGTCCATCTCCATTTACTGCATGATTTCTACCCCAAGCTTCCTGACAATACACAGATAACAAATAATTTACAATATTACTTGCTCATGCACATTTTCTCTATTATCTTGATTCTTCCACACCCAGAAAATACATCATTTCTCAGGAAGGGACTTCAACTGAGTCTGTACGCTATGGTGAGGCATCCTCTAGGATAGCGTGAAGAAGTAGACATCAGAGACCAGTGGTGACAACAAAGATAAAGCTGAAGCCCCTTTCAGGAGCAGCTTCACACTACACCACAGTACTGACTGCAAGCCAGTTTATTACTATTATTAGGTATTTTAGAGCACCATTAGTTCCATGGTGCTGTATATTATTCTATTATTTCCATGGTGTTGTACATTATTATATTAATCCCATAGTGCTAGACATTATTATATTAATTCCATGGCTGGACAATATTATATTAATCCCATGGTGCTGTACATTATTATATTAATTCCATGGTGCTGTACATTATTATATTAATTCCATGGTGCTGTACATTATTATATTAATTCCATGGTGCTGTACATTATTATATTAATCCCATGGTGCTGGACATTATTATATGATTTCCATGGTGTTGTATATTATTATATTAATCATATGGTGCTATACATTATTATATTAATTCCATGGTGCTGGACATTATTATATTAATTCCATGGTGTTCTGTACATTATTATATTATTTCCATGGTGCTGTACTTTATTATATTAATAACATGGTGCTCTGTACATTATTATATTAATTCCATGGTGCTGTACATTATTCTATTAATTCCATGGTGCTGTACATTATTATATTAATTCCATGGTGCTATACATTATTATATTAATTCCATGGTGCTGGACATTATTATATTAATTCCATGGTGTTCTGTACATTATTATATTATTTCCATGGTGCTGTACTTTATTATATTAATAACATGGTGCTGGACATTATTATATTAATTCCATGGTGTTGTACATTTGAGGGTTTACATGCAGCACACAAAATACACAAAACAAGTACAATACTAACAGTGACCAACTGGTACAGTGGGATAGAGGGCCCTGCCCACAAGGGCTTACAATCTATGAGGGAAGAGGGATAGAGACAGAAGGTGGGGGAGAGGCTGTACAGATGGTGGTGTGGTGACAGTAGTGTTATTGGAGGTTGTTGGTCTTCCTGAAGAGGTGAGTCTTCAAGGTCTTCTTGAAGCTTGTCATTGTGGGGGACAGCCTTATGTGTCTTGGTAATGAGTTCCAGAGTATAGGGAATGTATGGGAGAAGTCTTGGAAGACGTTGTGTTAAGAGCGGATAAGAGCAGATCAAAGTTTTAATGATTCAAGTAAATGTCAATTTCCTTGTTTACTAAAATTGGATAAATTGCAAAGACCGCATTCCTGGCCAGATTCCTGGCAGTGGCATTGGCTGTCCCTATGGTACTTATAGTATTATGCAAAAGTTTTAGGCAGATGTATAAAAATGCTGCAAAGTAAGAATTATTTTAAAAAATAGAAGGGTTAACAGTTTATTTTTCTCAATTAGAAAATGAAGTGAATGAAGAAAAGAGAAACCTAATTCCCATCAATATTTGGTGTGACCTTTACCCTTTGGAGGAGGAGTCCTGGAAGTGATGATCCGGCCCCCACAGATATAGCCCTGATCTCATCATCATCCAGTCTGTCTGGGATGACATGAAGAGACAGAAGGATTGGAGCAAGCCTACATCCACAGAAGATCTGTGCTTAGTTCTCCAAGATGGCGGGAACAACCTCCCTGCCGAGTTCTGCCAAAAAAAAAGTCTTCAAGTACTGAGAAGATCTGATGGAAGGCAAAGGGCAAAGGTCACACCAAATATTGATGGGATTTACATTTCTCTTTTCTTCATTCACTTCATTTTGTTAATTGATAAAATAAACTATTAACCCTTCTATTTCTGATAGCATTCTTACTTTGCTTTACTTTGCTTTACATCTGCCAAAAACTTTTGCGCAGTAGTGTTTGTTCTTGTCGGGGAAGCTTGATGTCAGCATTTATAGAGAAAATCTTGGATTCACCTTGCTGGCCACTGATTTTCTAGTTTAGGGTCATCTATTTGAGAAAAAGCACTGATATTTTTGGTGCATTACCAAGAAATTTACCAATATTAACCCTTTACTTTACTCCTGGTGCACAATCCACCTTGGTGTTTAGAAATACTTTTATATGGCATGTTTCTGTAAGGAGTTCCTGATGACAAGCAATGACAAGTACCCAAAAAAGTCATCCAAGAAAGAATAAATAATAAGCACTCACCTTATCTAATGTTTCCTGGGCTCACTCTCAGCTTCCGATGTTCATTCCGGGGCATCTTCCAGCGTCTTTTGGGTCCTGGGTTCAGTCAGGGCCCATGGGGACCTTTGAAGAGACTGCAGAGTATAATAATAAAACTTTAGGTTCAGACCAAAGGGAAACTAACAAGAGAACCTCGTGAATATTTGCAAAACAAATCTCGTGAGTTTCACCGATCTCTAGTCCCATCCCACAAAAGAGCAATGGAAGTGTAAAAAAGTTCATGTTGGCTATGATTAAATTGTGTGAAAATATTCATTGTAATATTCTACATATGCTGCCTATGGGACTGTGTTGCTGCAGACCGGTCATCGTATCCCTGCTGACCCCTCTCCACCATCTAAATGTCCTACAATAGGCACATGAGCATCAGAACGGGACCATGGAGCAAAAGAAGAAGGTGGTCTGGTATGGCCTGATAAATCGCATCCTATTTCTCTTCATGTGCATGACTTGGTGTGTCTTAGATACTTACCAAGGAAAGAGATGGCACCAGGATGTACTAAGGAAAGAAGACAAGCCGGTGGAGGCAGCATGATGGTCTGGGCAATGCTCTGCTGGAAATCTTTGGTCCTGACAGTCTCTCGAATGTTACTGTGACATGTACCATATACAGTACCTAAACATTAGTGCAGACTATTCTCCAATCACAACAGTCTCTCTTACCAGGGCTCCCTGCAAAAAACTCTTCGCAAATGCTTGAGTTCAAGGTGTTGACTATGAGGTAAATCTAGGTTTCTGAAAGTGAGAAGAGCTAGTGTCACACATTTCTATGTATAGTCATACGTCCAGAGAGAAGCCGCTCCATCTGTATATAATACAAAAGACGTGAATCAAACAAAATATAACAAGCGCCAAACGTTCATATGAGAATATGCCTCACACATCATTTATCTAGAAAACAAAAATATACCATTGGATGCTATTCAATATTCTCAACACTGCGGTAGAGCGATCCAAACGTTAGTGGTGGAAATATGACAGTCACTTTTTCTTATTTCTGTGATGAGTGACACTGTGTTTACATGATGGTACAATCAGAAACGATTGTGTCTGCCAGTACAAAAAGATGTTTGCCAATATGCTTCGCTACCTCGGGAGCCAATTCTTCTAATTGATTTTCGAAACCTGGCAAAAATTCATCACCTTCAAGTTCCGCCATCCTGTGCTATATTGAGATAATAGAAATATGCAGACAAGGTGAAAAAGTACAGTGTATACTTAGGAAAACTTACAAGCTGGTGTGCTACCAAAGAGCAAAAATAACACACGTCTACTGGAATCAATTTGCAAGTAGTAAAAAAAGTAACGGATGAATGAAGCACGTATAAAGTAGAGAAGGAGATGGGGTCACATTCAAGGTCAGGCAAATACTTATTTTGTCAGGAAGTTTCCAAATTAGCTTTCTGCAAGAAGGAATTAGACTGTCTCACTTGTGTCAGTGTCTGAGCCTTTACCGAGCTTTGACACATGGCTCAGGTCATGATGAACCAAACCAGAGACATCCATTTGTAGATAGTACTGTTTTGGAGTAAGAAGTAAAAACGCTAAACTTTCTGGTAATAGGTGGCTGGCGTAGATTTAAGTTCAAGGCATCTACATGTACAAGAAATATTAAGAGGATGGAGAAACTTGGTAATTCTGGCTCATCTAGTGCCTCTCGGAGTATAAATTAAGACCGGTGTAAGAAACGCCAGTCTTAATAAATTCCCCCCAGGTTTTCTTCCTTCAGTTGGAGAGTTATTTTGCATAATTTTCCCTTTGGCCATTGACTATAAGACTCCATAACTCAATTGGATCTCAGAAACAAGTACTGTGCAAATGTTTTAGGCAGGTGTCGGAATCTCTGCAAAGTAAGAATACTTTCAAATATAGAGGTGCTAATAGTTTATTTTTGTCAATTAATAAAATGAAGCGAATGAACAAAAGAGAAATCTGAACCCCATTGATATTTGGTGTGACCGCCCTATGGAGGAGAAGTTATCTCAATATCATCCAGTCTGTCTGGAATTGCATGAAGAGACAGAAGGATATGAGAAAGCCTACATCCACAGAAGATCTGTGCTTATTTCTCCAAGATGGTGGGAATAACCTCCCTGCCAACTTTCTTCATAGCACCTAGCTCCAATTGGTGCAATGTAGGAGGGGCATAAAAGCCAGACTGAAAACAGAGTTTTTAGCCGCATGAAACCTCAACTATTGGATCAAATGGTGTAGGAAGATTGGTTGATTCTTCCTGGTCCTCAACGTGCCAGTTACCACCACTAGCTCCAAACTGGAAGGGGCAAAATCCTTGAACTGTGAGACCTTGGTTTATCACTCCCACAGATCGCTATGTGTCTAAGCTGAGCAAGTCAGCAATGTTGCATCTCCCAGTGATTGCAAGAACAGCAATGAACTGGATTGTCTGATTGGAGGAATGGGTCGTAGTAATCCACTATGTGCTGCAAGTGAAATTGGACGTCACATCCCAAGCCTAGGACAGCAAATAGTGTCTACACAAACCATCATTTGCATAGCATTGGGCTATGAGCCAGATGTCCATGTACGGGTGTTTCATTGACCTCATGCCACCACTCTCATAGGCTATTGTGGTGCACAACAAGATGGCAATGGGGGCTGGAACGGAGATGTATTCTCTTCAGCAATGAGTCCCGCTTTTAATAATAACCGGAAATTGATTTGGAGACCATGTACACAATGCCATGACATCTTCACAAGGGAACATCACACCAGTTCCACTCCTGGTATTTTGGTGTGGGGTGGCATAATGTAAGGTAGTTGGATGTCTCTAATCTTTATTTCAGATGCAGTAACAGCCCAACATTACATTGATTTGTTCATGGAACCAGTGCTTCAGACATTTCTCTTGAGCCACTTTTCAATAGGACAACACCTGGCCATATGTTGCTTGTGCTACTGTACACAGCCTGCATGGCCTCAATGATCTACACTGGACTGCAGCGCCCCAGGGTTGGCTCCCATCAATCACATGTGGGACATCATTGGGCAGCAATTGATCTGCATACCCAAGTGCATTCAGTGCGGCAAAACATTCCTACATTAACATTATTAACCTCACTGATAGCATGCCAAGGTATGTAAGCGCATGTATGTCTGTACGTTACACTCATACTCAATACTGAGTAATTTGAGATGTTTTGAATATTTTAGTTGCATTTTTGATCATTTGCATATCATTAACATGTCTATCGATCTTGTAGTTTCTATAATTCCAAGACTTTTCCTTCTTGGCACTGCAATTTCAGTGTTGAGGAGCGTATCATATAACCCCATCATTTGCCACACTGAATATTCAGACACATCTGTATAATGTATTTTTTGTTTTTTTTTGTTTTTTAATAGACTATTGTGAAGAAATTATGGAGTTTACATATATTTACGTAACATACTCAATAGCATTTCCCTTTGCCAGTGAGAGAAGTATCAGAATTGTGGTTATGCCATCTGCTGGAGGAGAAAAACTGAAAGACCAAGGAAGATTAGATACCAGTTCCCCTTTTCATACTATTAATAAGATGGTATATAGAGAAAGTTGGCAGGTTTTGAATAACCACAGGACTTGCCTTAGAGAGGACTGGATTGTGCTGATGTAAGGTCGAGCATTATTGACCACATTTCGGAAGTCGTCCAAAGATATAATAAAGGTCATGCTTTATATACGGTATACCTTGTATGTTTTCTGTCAGATCATTATCCCCGTCTGGCTTGATTCTCTATGGATGTAAGCCATTCAATATGCAGGAATAAAGGCTGGCATGATCTATTCCTTGTGGGCGACAACCAAGCCAGACACATGATTCTGGAGTTTATCCCAGCCTTTCTGGCTACTGACTCCTCTTTAGAACAATAGCGAATTCAAGAACAACATATAATACAATAGGATAAACTCATTATTGAGCAATAACACTGAGTAATGAGTGTTCTGGGAGGTCCGGTGACTCAACTCCATACCGTGTGAAAGAAATAGATTACACCAATGTTAACTCATTAGCCACTTATTAGGCCCATTGCTCAATAAGCGTTACAGTCCATTAATAATATGCAACCACCAGTCCTGTTACTATTGTATGCCAGAAAATTGGTTAGTTTCCCATTTTTAAGGGATACAAGGGTACTACAAATATTTCACTGAAATTATTTAAAAAGTTGCTCATTTAACCCTGGTTCATTCCTGATGGTTTCTATTTACTTAGCTGTAGTGATGACCTGACTCGTAACTGTGATGAGTTATTAGTTATGTGTCCAGTTATGGTTTCTTTATTCATTGTTGTAGCTATGAGTTCTGTTTAATGTGTTTGTACATCTGGCTGAGTTTGAGTGCAGCTCCTGTCCGTGACTTCAAAGGTCTGTGGATCATAATTCATGTTTCGTAACTATCCATGTACCTAAATATGACCAGGGAACCCCAACTAGTCGGTGCTGTCAAGCATCTGGACCTTTGACGGTAATAATCACAGCAAATTAATGTATCTGTGGAAGAGATAATGAAGTCATCTTCATGTTTTGTATTCCTGGACTTGTACAAATATTTGGCAGCAGTTGCTGGGCATACACAGACAAGCAAAAGGGTAACAATGTTTTGAACTTTTGACATTCAGGCTCCATATCTCACCATCCACTACATTCACCTTTGGCTTTCAACACTGCCTGAATCCTTCTGTGCATGCTCTCTATCAGATTTAAGCATGTCTCGACTAAACTCCGATCCCAGGTCTCTTCTACACCTTCCCAATGTTGGTGCATACTGGCCAACTCACTTGAGTACAAATACAGCTTTTTTTTTCAACTCAACTTACAAGTGTTTGATTGGGTTGAGGTCTGGGGACTGTGGAGGCAAATCCAGCACCTCTACTTCATTGTCATTGCACAGTTTCTTTCTTTGCTAATTTCGATGTATGCTCTGGGTCATTGTCCTGCTGGATCACTATGTTATTTTTTTCATGCCCATAGTACTCAAGTGTACGAAGTAACTCATCTTGTAGGATACTCACATAAAGCTCAGTACTGAGACCACCATCGATCCTGGTCAAGTATCCAATGCCTTTGGCTGTGAAACAACCCTATATTATCAGGCTTCTTCCACCAAACTTGACAGGTTCTTCAATTTCTCAAGCCGTTAGCCTCCTTTTCCCTTGTTTCTTCCAGACGCATTGGCTGACTCCGATATTTTACTTGGATGTCCACCTCTTGCCTTTTAAATGAATGGACGGACCTCATTTCATATTCTTCCAATGGTCATGGCACTCACATGATGCAGCATGGCAATTTTCTTGGCAGAGAGACCGCTATCAATGACTTGGATGATGCTGTTTCTCTTTTCTTGGCAAATCTTCTTCATGGCTGATCCTTGATTTTAATCAGTGACCTTTCACTTGGTAATCAATCTCATAACACTGAGCTATCAGGGAATGTGAGAACAGGTTGTAATTTGTAGCATACAAGAAGAAAAAGATTTTTCTACCACCAGGAGCAAAACAGTAACAATGCAGTTACATGGCAAGAATCTGCACAACTAATCATATGCTAAATAGTTGCAAGTCAAATTTATGTATGAGATAGCCAAGATGATTGTCTATAGAAGGATGGTAGTCTCAAGTTCTAAGCTGTAGTGGATGGTGAGATATGGAGTGGAGCTCCAGATATCACAAGGAAGTCCAGGAGAAGTGAGAGAATGTGAGTAGCAGTGTTTATTATTTTACTGTACCTCCTCATAGCTTCTGAAGAGATCTCAGTGTATAATAGTGATTTTTGGGTGTCTAACCCCAAAAATCTCATCTGAACTAAAAGACTTTTGGAATCTCATAAAAAAAAAACTGGCTCATTACGAACTGGTTCACTCATCTCTAGTCACAAACAGGCAGAAGGTCAGGGCCAGAAGCATAGGTGCAATGGTCAGGAATAAGTCAAGGTCAACCACAGAAATCAAGCAGAACAGATATCAGCAGAGACATGCCAAGGGTCAATACACAGGTAAACAAGGGATATTGCATCAGAGCATAACACCTTCTCAGGAACTAGCAAGCTAAGAACCTTTTTGATCAGGCACCTCCCTTGAAGCTGCATTAAATTGCCCACAGGTGCAGAAAATTTATTGGGAACAGACTTACAACTTCTTAAAGGGTCAGTGTGACCTACAGGCAAGTGCTGGAATAACAGTGCAGCGGCATTGTAGTTGAGTAAATAAAGCTGAAAAAGGACAAATTATGGAGGATGGAGAAGGCAAGAAGGGCCTGGCAGTGCTAAAGCAGGGGAATAAATGGATATACAGTAATACCTCGTACAGTACTGTATATTAATACATTCATTCATTTTTCTTATACACTCACAGTAAAATGAAACTAATTACCGGGTACGTAACGAAAAGGACGCTACTACCCAATAGCGAAGGTGTTTTTTTTAATTAAATTTCACAGATCTGAGAAAAAAGAGCAAAATCTATATATGTTAGTTGCCAAAAAAATATCGCGAATCTGTGAATTCGCAAATTCGTAAACGCGAGTGTACGAGGTATTACTGTAGATTCTTTTATTTCATCACAGTTCCTCATTTGGGCAGCTTTTTGATTTCCCTATTTTGGCTACTCCAACCTAACCAAGAGCAGGGCATCTGGATCCCAGCTTCTCGATTGTAGTAATGTTGCACACACTAGCCCTTCTGAAACAACAGGCTAAGCTCTGGGGTTGCACTACAGGGACAGAACATCAGACCGGTAGCAGCGGAGGTCGGGGAGGAAAATTCCAAGTTACAGAAAAATCTCATTTTTATATGACAGACTTCCAACCTGACATGACTTCAAGGCATCAGACCCCAGCATTCAGAGACTGTACGCTGAGCCGCACCAAAGGGACGCACCCTGCTACACACTCTATGGGTGCAATCGGATTTCACCTGTTTAGAAAATCATTGTGCCACCTCTTTCTACAAAGCACCATTCCAAGGTAAATGCAATGAAAGTGACAGCGTAACATCATGCAGTACTGTAAGTCATCAGCATATTCAGCAAAATACAAAGGCCAATTCTGGGTAAAGACCTAAGAAAGTTGCCCACTGAAGCTATTTTTGAAAGGTGGTGGTTGCTACTATCTTATAAGTGGGTGCCCCACCAATACAACTCCTCTATCCAGGGTGAGGTGGAGAGCTGTGGCGGAATCTGGTTAGACTGTAGATGACAATGGGACCAGAGGAGGAGTGTCCTGATATCTAATAACTAGATGTGGCTACCAGATGAAGCCATGGCTACTATTGGAAACAATCTATTTTATTTCCTCAATCTATAGAATGTCAGATATATCAAAGTGGTGCATTCATTTGGATGTGTCAACCTGGTGGGGATAATAAGTCATTGGGAATGGAAACAAGATATTTACTTTATTTTCATGAAAAAAATACCACCAAGCCTTTCAACTTTCCATGATAAATTTTTTTATTAAATCTTTTTCTCGTCCAGCTGTCAGACCTCTGCGCCGCCTGCCTCGCTGCTTACACGCTCATTAAGGATATCTCATGAAAGTGATAAACATGTAGCAAATAAAGTGACATTCATGATAGTAAATGAGTCACAAACAGTAGGAGGAAGGTGCAGTGTACAATAGGAATGTATGGACATAGAAAGTTGTATTTTGATATTAACATCTCCATTTGTCCAGATATTTCATATATTGTACAGATATTTCCTTCTTTACTTTTCCTCTTTCAAGGATATTTCGTGATTTGTATATGACAAGGTGACCAGCTTTTCCAAATAATCTGATTTTGCAATAGATGTACTATATAAGATGCACCTGATGATGAGATGCACACAGGTTTTAGAGGAGGAAAATAGGAAAAAAATATTTGGAACCAATTCCTGAACAACCATTTTAAGAATAATGTTCCATAGTGGCCCCTCCACGCAGTATAATGTCCCCTAGTGGCCCCTCTACACAGTATAATGTCCCAAAGGGGCCTCCATGCAGTATAATGTCCCATAGTGGCCCCTCCACACACAGTATAATGTCCCATAGAGGCCTCCATGCAGTATAATGTCCCATAGTGGCCCCTCCACACACAGTATAATGTCCCATAGAGGCCTCCATGCAGTATAATGTCCCATAGTGGCCCCTCCACACACAGTATAATGTCCCATAGTGTCCCCTCCACACACAGTATAATGTCCCATAGTGGCCCCTCCACACACAGTATAATGTCCCATAGTGGCCCCTCCACACACAGTATAATGTCCCATAGTGGCCCCTCCACACACAGTATAATGTCCCATAGAGGCCTCCATGCAGTATAATGTCCCATAGAGGCCTCCACACAGTATAATGTCCCATAGTGGCCCCTCCACACAGTATAATGTCCCATAGTGGCCCCTCCACACAGTATAATGTCCCATAGAGGCCTCCACACAGTATAATGTTCCATAGTGGCCCCTTTACACACAGTATAATGTCCCATAGAGGCCTCCACACAGTATAATGTCCCATAGTGGCCCCTCCACACACAGTATAATGTCCCATAGAGGCCTCCACACAGTATAATGTCCCATAGTGGCCCCTCCACACAGTATAATGTCCCATAGTGGCCCCTCCACACACAGTATAATGTCCCATAGCGTCCTCCTCACAGTATAATGTCCCATAGTGGCCCCTCCACACACAGTATAATGTCCCATAGAGGCCTCCACACAGTATAATGTCCCATAGTGGCCCCTCCACACAGTATAATGTCCCATAGTGGCCCCTCCACACAGTATAATGTCCCTTATTGGCCCCTCCTTGCAGTATAATGTCTCACAGTAGCCCCTCCACATAGTATGATGTGACCGCCCAATCACAGGCCTATGTATGTTACAAAAGGTGAGGCTTGGTATTTTTCTTTTAATTTTTCCATACCTTCCCTGGACTCTGATTTGTATACTCTGGGGTCTGAAGAAACCCCAGACTATAATAGTGATTTGTGGGTAGAAACTTCACAAAAAATCCTATCCAATCTGCTTTGTTTTCAACGGGATTGTTCATATCTAGTAAGGAGGGACAGATCTTTCCTACTTCTACGCTCTATGTTGCTAGGCTACACTCCGGCATTTAATATCTAATATCTATATTTCATATAAATATTCTATCTGTTATGTTCCATATCTCTGTTCACCTTGTGATGGATGTTCATTTATCTTAACCTATTTCGGAGCAGAGTTTGCCGTCGCAGCATCATCATTATCACCAGTTATATCTTAGCGCAGCCTTGTAAAATATTTAAGGACAGGATTAAGTTTATTGCTTGTTATAAATAAACATGGATGCAAGTCAGCTGAAACTGAGACAGGACCTTCTGCAATTTTTCAGTTTCCATTATCAAAGGAATCATTGTGTCTGTTTCATTATAGCCAGTTTCCTTGGAAACATGAATGTGTAATAAAATGGCTATTTATTTTGCTTGTGAGACTGAACTGTGCCTTTAGATTTCAAGTATGGAATATAGTATGTTATTTGTTAGCAGCCTGTAAATCCCTTTTATGTTTGTACATATAGTTTTACAATCAATTTTCCCAATTCTTTGCCTTTTTCTTTATGATCCAGATGTCCAGTTATAAATTATAAAAAGAACAATCCATAAACATGTCCTGCGGTAATAATAGCGGATCATATAACATACAATTCATTCAGGGAAAGTTCAGGAAACATTAAGAACGATTTACAATTCAACAAGATTTGAAAAGACGTGGGGCAGATGTGAGGTACAGTACTGTGCAAAAGTTTTAGGCAGGTGTGGGGAGAGAATGCTGCAGACTAAGAATTCTTTCGGAAATAGAAGGGTCAATAGATTATTTTTGGCAATTAACAAAATGAAGGGAATGAAGAAAAGAGAAATGTAAATCCCATCAATATTTGGTGTGACCTTTGCCCTTTGCCTTCCATCAGTTCTTCTCGGTACTTGCAGACAGTTTTTGGCAGATCTCGGCAGGGAGGTTGTTCCCGCCATCTTGGAGAACTAAGCACAGATCTCCTGTGGATGTAGGCTTGCTCCAATCCTTCTGTCTCTTCATGTCATCCCAGAAAGACTGGATGATGATGAGATCAGGGCTATATCTGTGGGGGCCGGATCATCACTTCCAAGAGTGTTGCTCCAAAGTTCGCTTAAACCAAATATTGATGGGATTTACATTTCTCTTTTATTCATTCACTTTATTTTGTTAATTGGCAAAAATAAAGTATTAACCCTTCTATTTTTTTTAAAGCATTCTTATTTTGCAGCATTGAACTTTTGCATAACTCTATATAGCTAGTGTCAGATTACTTTATCATACATGTAGTGTCCCTGCCTGATAACCTGTCCACAATAAGGACATCATGGCTGGGTTTCTGACAAATCCCAGACCATAGAAAGTTCCTGCATTCATGGTCATATCCATTGGCAACTGATGAAGACAACAGAGGTTAGCACTGGTTAGAGAAAATCTTTACAACTCAGCAAAGTTTTTAATTATTTATATTTCCGATAAAAAAGTTTAACTTTTAATTTTCTACAAAGTTAAATATGATTCTAGTCATAGGAAAACCAATTTAATATTCTGAATTGAATTCCTGAGCAATGGGTGACCAGTGAAGGGACTGACAGAGGAGAACTGAGGGGAGAGGTGTCTAATTGGGCAGCAAAGTTAATTAAGGAATGCAATAGGAAAGTTATTGTTGCATCGAGTTTGCATTGTACACTCACTGAAAAAGCCGGTAGTCAGTCACCCCTAGTAGTGATTTGAGAGATAATAGCAGCTCAGTGATATGTGCCTCTCATAGTAGGGTTTTCAAGTGCAATTCTTCAGCAGGATAATGCTCACCCACATACATAAAGGGTTTCCCAAGGATGTCTTTGCCAAACTGCAACACTCCATTTGCCTGCCGGTCATTCGATTTATCAACAGTAGAGATGGAACCAGGTGGGATGCCAGCTTCGGAAACCTAGGAGTTTGCAGGATCTACAATCCCAGCTGCAACATCGGTAGACAAATGTGCTGCAGGATACCATAAGGAACTTGTATTCCTCCATGCCCAATTCTATCTCATCGTGCATCGAAGCTAGAGCCTACCCTCAATTGGGCAGTGTTCCGCAATAAACTTCTACTTTTGCTCTAATATTGTAATCTCTTCCATATATCGTCATTGCATTCAGACTGAGAAAGTTTCATTCCAGAACAACTCCTTGGTGCGGTATTTTTTTTGTCTATGAGTGTATATTGAACTTAGAACAGAATGTAATTTTTCCATTAAGGTAATAAATTGATGTGTCCCCATACCAGCTGAAGCTTCAGTACATGAAATTCTCCATTAGCTGGGATTAGACACATCCATCAGATGCCAGCAGAATTTAGCAGTAGATTCAAAATAATTAACTCTATTTTTAAAATTTTTCTTCCTCAAATTTTATTTTATGTTCTATGTAAGGCTAGGTCCACATCTGCGTTGGAGTCTCCATAGGAAAATCGGCAGAGAGAAAAGAGCTGCACAGAGAACTTTTCTCTTGCCGGTTTCACTAAAAAACTGGCGGAAACTCGATGGACACCGGCAGACCCCATTAGTCTATGGGGTCCACGGGTGTCCATGGGTAACAGCTTTTTTAGCTGACAGGCTCTCCATCTTTTAGGTCCTCATGCAGACCCAAACGACTTAGATGAATGCTAGTGTAACCCTAGTGTCAGATAAGCACAGTTTTTTTTTTTATTATTACTAATCCATATTCAGCAATGAGGATATTGGGTAGGTTTTGTACTGGTGCAAATTTGCAAGTAATGCCATGTTGTCTTGTAATTCTTGTACATATACAAGACACTTTCTAAAAGGGGTTGAGCCACTACAGACACTTTTTATAAGTGTCTGATCACTGCGGGACTCCCAGCGATCATCATTCCCTGTGAATGACCCGATGACTTTGCATGGCCATTGCTCCTGTAACTGCTATAGGATTTCCAGCGATTGGGGTCCTGGCAATTCCATAGAAATGATTGCAGCCCTGGTCACACATGCACATTACTGCTTCATTCGCAGGGTGGATTCAGGGGGACGTTTGATCTGCCATTCTGATGATCTCTGGGGGTCTCAGCAGTTGGACACTTATTCCCTACCCCATGGTAGTATCTGTAAAGGCACAACCCCTTTAAGGGAAGTTCATGGATTGTAAAGTTAATTGTCATGCTAAATATTTTGAATATTCTACCTCTATCCGGGCGCACATAGTAGCCATTAATCTTCTTTGACCATTTGCGAGAAAATAAATATATTTTTGTATTAACTTCAATGCCTGGAGTAATTATAAAGCAGCAAAGTATCACACTAAATAATGGCAGCTTTGACACTACAGATTTCTATTGTGCGAAAGATTGTGCCATTCTTTTTTCTGACCATGGCACGAATAGAAGAACTGCTATTTATAAAACCTCAGACTTACAATAGAGGTCAAGTGCCTTTGAAATTAATAAGAGCTCTCCAACTTGAAAGGAAAGATGTGAGAAGTAACTATTGATGGTACATGTTTGCACAGACCAGCAGCTGCAGACGTGAAATAGTCGTGATAACGCTGGCATTTAAAAATATATATAATAAAGTTTGTAGTATATAGTCTTATCGCGTTCCGTCTCTTTTTACACTTGCCAGATGTTATGCTAGGTTCACACCTGCATTGGGGTTTCCGTTCTTCAGGTCCGCTTGGAGACCCGAAAATTGTAAACCCAAACCACTTAAAAAGCGGTTACCTGCGGAAACCTGAAGACCCCATAGACAATAATGGGGTCCGCCAGGTTTCCGCCCAGTTTCCACCTGAAAAATGCAGAGAGAAAAGTCCTGCTTGCATGCTTGCCACATTTTTCAAGCAGAATGGGGACAGAATCCCTGAACTGTCACCGAACGCAGGTGTGACCGTAGCCCTACCTGGCTATTGAACTGTTTGGAACTGCTCTGCACTCACTGAAAAGCCTTTGTATAAGTTATATCCCACTCATATGCCTCCTTCTTAAAACATTGAAATATTAGTTGTATTAGGATTATTTTTTCAGAAACGCAGCCTAATACCGATGATGGTCAATATTTGATACTGGAACCATTAAACCATAGTTATAGATTCCATCTAGATTTATGACTTACTCCAAATACATGTGATATGAAAAACATAAATCAAGCTGGATAGACTGATAATAGATTCTGTTAAAACATATATATATTGTAGTATTACTGACGCTACCACACAAGATGCGTAATGCTTAAAATGATTTTCCATGATCTTTAAATTGATGACCCATTGTTAGCATTGAAGATCTGTAAGGGTTCCCCACAGGCCATGTGATATCAAATTTACCAATCACATGGCCTGATTACAGCTCAGTCCAATTCAAGTGAATGGGCTAAGCTGCAATACCAAGCACAGCCACTGTACAAATGTGTGGCACTGTGCTTGGAGAGGTTGCAACACTGACCATGGTGCTACACCCACTTCAAATAGTTCATTGGCCAAGGGCCCTGGTGTCGGACCCTTGCCAATCTTTAATGGATGACATGTCCTAGGGATAGGTCATCAATTATAATGCCTGGAAAACCAATGTCACTTACTGTCTTAGACCAGTATTACACCCTGCATCATGCATTGTTTTGGAAAGGGGGTCCAAAAAACTGAGAATAGATATTTGCTGGGAGTCTATAAGAAATTATGAAAATGTCAGACAAACACAACATTTTTTTTTTTTTTTTAAGTATTTATTGGGGATTTGCTTTGATTTTTCAAAAAGGCAGCATACAGTTCAGCTTTCTTTGTAACGTTTGTAATAGAACTTCAAAAACACATATTAGAACGTCTTTACAAAAAGCACACAATTCAAAAAATACCACCAGATACGCATGTAAAAAATGTTCTTGTAAACATTTTCAGTCGATGTTAGAATGCAAAGAAAAACCCTGCGTGAAGCTGGCCTTTGTCCTAACAACCGCACATAATCCTCAGGTGTATGGGCTGCTGCAGCTTGGCCTTGGAAGATCCAGATGAGATGAAAAATGTAAAAAAAAGACAGAATTATTTTTTCCTGGAACTGGAACTGCCATGGCAACCTCAGGTTCACGAAAAAAACATAATGAAAAAAGTTAATGTAAAGTTACAATCTTCCTTCAAGGTGTCTTATTAGATTACAGGGGATATATTGTGTAAAATCTATGGAACGCCATAGAAAAAATCATCATACAATACAAAAAACGAAAAGCTTCTACAAGTCCAATCCACCCGGCTAGCCGTGTCCATTGACCAAACCCTCCATGGATCATATATGAAAATAATTGGATTCAAAGCAACTAAGTACTCAGGAGGCCAACGATTATGTAGGTCATTACCTACAGGGAACAGCTACTTACTGAGAATTTTTCATAGTACTTTCTGCTGCTTTTTAATTTATCTCCATTAGGGCATAGCTGTGAACAGGGCCATTTTAATACTTTAGTGAGCCCTCCGTAATTTAATGACCCCTTAAGTGGCCTCCACATAATGCCCACTCAGTGACCATAGATATATATTATATGCAAATTTTAAAAAAAATTGTTATACTCACCTAAACCCATTCCCAAGGTGCTTCATGCAAGCTCTGGCTATAGTGATGTCTCAGGCTTGGCGTGCATTGCCCCTCCCTGCCACCGACATCATCAGCTGATACCTCCGTGCGTTCCCCATTGTATTCAACTTTATCTGCCTTCTATGGAGGCAGTATATATGGAGGCAGACAGAGTTGAGATTGGTGCCTGGAACAGCGGGAAAGCAGCGGAAATGCGGGATTGTGTTGCCCAATTCGGGTTAGCAGAGGGGGCCCCCGGTACCTTTGGTTATGGTTAAAGCGGCTCTGGCTGTGAACTGTGAATACAGCTTAGCTACAGTGAACCAAATTAGATAGCAAAATAGGTGTATATACAGGTATAAACCCCTAATAAGGTATCCTACAAATAGGGAATACACCAATACCTTATGGCCACATCACAACCAATGCTACACCAAAAATATATTTCAAACATTTAAAAAATATATATTACTTTATTGATAAATGATTAAAAAGAAATCCAGGTCATACAACTGAAAAGACCTAAAAAACAGACACATTGAAGGGAGACTAATAATGTAATTGTAACATCTTTGCCCGTTCAGATTTCTGCGCCATCCTCCGGCCGCATGCTATGGTGCAGGAGGTGTTATCCTCCTGGGCCTACTGCTGTTTTAGCACGACTTAGTATTCGTTGCAGTGTGCCAGTCCAGCCAGGGCTCTGAGTTCCTCTGGTATCTAAAGAGTTAACGTTTGTTGGTCTTTTGATTGACATCTTTCTTGGGACGGATTCCATATACCCTTTATATAGTTTTCCGGCCCTCTCATGGTTGCTTACTATTAGTCTCTCTCAGCGTGTTAGCATTATACTGTTTCCTCTTATCTATATTTTGACCTTTGACTATTCTCCTGGTTCTGATTCTGTACTTCAGTTCCCGATTGGTTCTGATCCTTGGCTCTCTTGATTTCCCGTTTCCATTTGTTTGTCCTGTCTACGTTTTGTGTATTCACTTGTATTATAGGAAGGGACCATCGCCCAGTTGTCCTCTACCACCTAGGGTAGTTGAGGCAAGTAGGTAGGGACAGGGGGAGAGTCAAGCATCAGGACTCACTGTCTCCGTCGTTTCCTTTCCTCCTAGGTCCCAGCAGCAGCAGCAGCTACTGGAGAATTGCTTAATTGGCAATTCCCTAACAGTAATCCCATTATTATATTGTCCCGTTATTACATTATTAGTCTCCCTTTGATGTGTCTCTTTTTTATGTCTTTTCAGTTCTATGACCTGGACTTCTTTTTAATCATTTATCAATAAAGTAATATATATTTTTTTAGATTGGTGTAGTGTGTCTTTTTCTTTTTGGTGTAGTGTAGATTAGCTACAGCGCTCACAGGGATTCTGAGATAGTCTGAGAGAAACCTCCTGTCTTGTCACTGTCTTGGGCTGCTGCCACGAAAACATGACACAAGATTTTTTTTGGTAACCCACCTAATATAAAAAAAAAGTTAAACCTCCATGCCCGCAGAAAGGGTTGAGCCATTACAGACACTTATCCCCCAGATTGTGGAAAGTCCAACCATAGGTAGCCCCATTGATAGTCCCCCTGAAGCCTCCTTGTGAATGAAGCACCAGTGAGCTCCATTCACTTCTATTCTATCCCCTACTTGGATAGGGGATAAGGGTAGCAATGACACAACCTCTTTAAAACCTTGTCTGCACTGGTCATTATGGGGTTAACAATGAAGTTTTATGTATTTATAGTTAAATATATAAAAAAAAGAAATGTTTTTGATAAGGCGCCTTTTAGATTTCTGAATCAAACTTTTTTTGGACTTTATTTCATAAGAACTTGTATACATTATAGAAACATACACATTTATTGTAATTGCTAACATTAACAAAAATGTTCAATCCATTCCAAGATACAATCCGTAACTCCGCAAAGGCCCTTTACTTATAGTAATGTAATGAGAAAAAAACGCTCAAGCTTCGGCCAATTTGTACGTTCCAAACCCCCGTCAATCACTTGTCGTAGTCACCCACTTGTTGAGGTCTATTTACTTGTCAAGAGATCATGTTGCAGCAGTGGACCCCATGCCGAGTGAGAACTCCAACGCAACGTATGAAATGACATCTACGAGCCTGTCCGAGTAATCGCTACAAGAATGCAACAATTTCCTGCAAACCCAACATCTTGTAATGTGCAAGAGACTAAAAGTCCACATTGTTCTCTTCGTAGCACGGCTCATATAATGACTTTTTATGTCCTGCAAGAGCTATTTGTTTTAACCACTGGATAAAAATAAGTTTCTGGAAATGTAATAAAGAAAACCTTGATCTAACTTGAGTGGCTTTAATAGAATTTTACAAATTGCTGCAAATGTCATTAAATATTGAAATATTTTACCTTGTTATTATGGAAACTACATTCTAGCTTAATTGCCCGGTGCATGATGGATGAATTATGATGCTACATTTTAGATTTGCCTGTCCTAGGTCAGCATAGTTAGTTGCTAAAAAGCTTCAGTAATATATCTCTGTCATAAATATAAATTGGCTTTTGAGAAAAAGATCTTAGCATGGCCTCAATACCAATTAAAGGGATATTCCCACGTCAGATATTTACGGATGGTACCAGTAACTTGAAGCTAACTTATCTCCGCGCCCTTGGTGCCCAACCTCTGGTCTCTACTCTACTTTTCTGGTGGCACTCTTCTTTCCTCACTCTCATCTCTGTGGGGCACAATTCTGCTCCTGGGCTACACATGGGCCAGTGTAACTTCATTGGACACTAGCCAATCTTCCCCAGGCTTTTAAGTAGCCTTCCACAATGCCCAGTACTTGAGCAATATATCCTTTAGGTTCCAGTTATCTGCTAAGGTGTTTTCTAGATGTTTCTCCTGGCATAACTACTTGTTCGCTGCTTGCCTAATATTTGTACTTGTACCCAGACCTGAGCCCTCTTGACTATGATTCTTGCCCAAGGCCTTGCCTTTGTATTGGTGTCATCTGTCTACCTATATAACACTTGCCAACAGTAAATCCAAAATTTTTGGAAAATTTGTAATTATGAACCGGTTTGCTCATCTCTAAAAGTAATAATTTTTTTGTGCTAAAAGAAAATAGTATTTAAAAAACCAACTCTGGAAATAGTCTTGGTTAAAAACATCCACTTGGAGTATACAGCTCCTACAAAGACCTATATGTCTACTTATAGACTATACAGTCTTTCTGTGTAAACTGATCCTGGAGCTTCTACTACTCCTGCCCCACTCTCTCTGTAACCCAGAAAATCCAGAATTTTTTGTAGTCTGTAGCCATGGAGACACATAAACATTTTCCCAACTATTATGGTTGGTGAGAAAGATTCTTAAATTTCTTACACCCCATAAGAACTTCTGCTAACCCATAGTCTTCATGCACAATCATGTTATGGAGCCTTATCTTATTCTATAGAGCCATAGTACAGCACAAATAGACTACTCTAAGTTCATATCTTCCCTACATGTATATCTTACAGCAGGTGTAATTCAGAGGCATTCTCCTCTAGGAAGCATTGGAAGGAATTTACTATTTTCTCTACGCGAGAAAACTCATGTAGATGGGAATAGTTTTGGCACATCTTTGGCGTACAACCCTTTTCTGTGCCGAAAGTGTGCCTCTTCCCTCTTTCTGCACCCTACTCATCACTTTTTATAAAAGTGGGTAGATCAGTCAGAGACCAAGGCGGGCTGGGGGCGAGGATGCCTCAGTCTAAAAAAATTACTATGACTTGCACAAGAAACTGGCATGAGTTATACAGTATAGGAAATCCATGCCCGTTCCTGACTGGTGTAGATTCTCATTCTGGTATATTCCCATGCACTAGAATTGTTAATGGGCTGGGGACTCTTTTTCAGGTGCCTCTTGCCCCTGCTGAGGGATTAATTAAGACTTTCATACAACTAGTCTTAATAAATACCCACATTTCTGGAGGGAAATCCAGTGTTTCATACAGTATTGCGCTATGTCTACAGGTCTGAAGTACAAGGTCCGAGCACATGGCTAGGCTATATTCTTTCCATGTATCTTAAAATTTTACTTTACCATGCATGGCTACCTTTAGATAAACATTTGCCCAAATGATGTCAAACACAATGTCCAAAATTAAAAATTTTTGGCATATTTAAAAACTTGTGCATGTTCACTCATTAATAAGGTCTCATTGGTTATTGGTATTTAAACCTAATAAAATAGACCCTTGCGGAAAGTGATTGACTCTGAAGTCACCACCAAATGTATCAGAACCTGGGCCCAGTAGAGGATCCTTTGGTGCTTTGGTGGATCAGTTTAACCATTTTAGAAGGAATAACTTGTGATGTTTTTATGGTTATGCGACCCATCAGATATAGATGACAAATTGTAATTATCATGGAAGCCCTTATGTATAGAGTTATTATTGAATTGCAGGAGACGTATTCAGATTTACGATCAACGTGAGACTTTTTTGAGTCTCCACCGCAAAGATAATTTAATTGTCTCAATTACATATTGTTGAACTCATAACGAGAAGTATTGAATATCTTGAAGATCTTATATAAAGAAGTGGAAAAATTCCCATTTGCAGCTGTATCAATAAACACTTTATACTCAAGGCATACCAGCCATTCGATCTTAAGAGCCATTAGAATTTTTTGTTTTCTCACACAATTCTTACCACTAAGAACCGCAAAAAGTATATTCTTCCCAGTATATGATACATTCGGCACGCTTCACGATCCCCACTCCACGCTTATATTCTGTAAACAAAGCACTTTTTAGAGCCCTTTAGAATTACTTGAAGTGTCTGATATATCTGCTCGGCTCATATCTGTGTCTGGCTGAACATTCCTTACCTGTATTAAAGCACTTTTCTAGATGCGGAATCATTGACTTTTTCTGTGCTCGCCTGCTTTAGGATGCTTAACAATTATCTTGGGGCAGCCTAGTTCTTTATAATTGCTTATGCCATTCAGCGGTGCAGTGAACTATGGATTGGGTGTCAGACAGACCCTTTTCAGCTATCTTTCTCGGGAGATGATGAAAGTAAGATGAGTGGAGTGGGTGAGAGCAATATTGCTGACAGTACCGCAGTGGGGGTGATTATCACAGCTATAGCAAACATAACAAATATCTTGAAGAACAACAAAGCTCTTTGTTTTACATATATAGAGTATCAACTCATAGCTTATGACTCACATAGCTTTAATAGCATGCAAGCAGGTACCGAGCTCTGCAGCCTTCCGAGACGAGGAAGAGGACAATGGAAAGAGAAATGTATCAACAATAGGTTTGCCTATGCCAAATGCAGCCTTGCCTAAACTTGGGAATGGGTTTCCAATAATTAGGGTTTTGGTCTCATATTTTTGTTGGAGATAATCTTTGTTGTTCACTGTGTATTGAAATTCACCAAAAAATAATAATAAATAACTCCTACATTTTGGGAATATGTACCTTCAGAAGGGACAACATGTAGACAATGGTGGTCCTCTAGGATTAGTCTAGGTCTTACCAAATTTGTTGGCTCTAGATAGAATATGGAGGTCCAAATGATCCTCTACCACATAAAAAGACACCAATATTGGATGTGATGCATGGAAGAAGAGGAGCCATTGTTACAGATTTTATATTGGGGTCAGGGAAAGTCAAGTTACACCTCTTTGTGGCATTGTGGATGGTTTGATTGGTAAAGTTCAACTTTAGCTGGGGCTACAGTTTTAACTGGAGTAAGTAAATACAATAGGAATGCTTTCATAGATAGAAGGGTTAATAGTTTATTGTTGTCAATTTACAAAATTAAGTGAATGAAGAAAAGAGAAATGTAAATCCCATCAAAATTTGGTGTGACCTTTGCCCTTTGGAGGAGGAGTCCTGGAAGTGATGATACGGCCCCCACAGATATAGCCCTGATCTCATCATCATCCAGTCTGTCTTGGATTACATGATGAGGAAGACGGATTGGAGCAAGCCTACATCCACAGAAGATCTGTGCTTAGTTCTCCAAGATGGCAGCAGGAACAACCTCCCTGCCGAGTTCTGCCAAAAACTGTCTGCAAGTTTCGAGAAGAATTGGTGAAAGACAAAGGTTAAAGGTCACACCAAATAATCATGGGATTTACATTTCTCTTTTCTTCCTTCAAATCATTTTGTTAATTGACAAAAATAAACTATTAATACTTCTATTTTTAAACTATTTTTTTCCACACTTGCCTAAAACTAGAATTTTTTCCATATCCACCTAAAACTTTTGCACAGTACTAAACAATAATCACCACTTGCAAATAAAAAGCCCCTGCAGCATGAAGACAGATTCTCTTCCATATCACACAGTTGATCTTTGTTGATCTTGTTCTTTGCATATATTTTCTGCAAACAGATTTTCATTTCAATTGGGCATTTTGGTTTCCATATTCATGTTACCAAGGTTTCATCCCATATGAATCCTTGTACCAAACAACCATGGGCTATGCTGTGCAGCTGAGCAATGGGATATGACAGCCTTTCTGGGGAAAAAGCAATCTGTGTGAAGCTATTTATCATGCAGATTTTAAGAAGACAATTTTGGCAGATATTATATTGATGGAAAATACCAGAAACGACATAAGGACATTTGGTCTCGCGGAGTCATTTTGGAAGAGAATTATATAATTGCCTTTCGGAACACATTAATCACAATTCATACATTCAATTCTGAATGTGTTATTCTTCCATCCGAGCCCCGAAATTACTTCAGGACAGGTAATTGCCTAGTTTCATCTGGCCGGATGCCATTTTTGAGCCTATGAATGGTTTAAATTCTTATTATGTTTAACTTTCTTGCTGAAGGAATTTTTTGGTTTAGTTCCATACAGCAGTTTGCTCATGTTTTTGGTTTTACATAATTTTCTATTTTGTAATATTAGATACAGTGTACTTGTAATGATCTATGAACAGGATTTTCCCTAAAATATAAATGTATGTGGCTGCAGCTTTCCATACCAGATTGCAATTAAAGTAATTGCAAATTTTTAGATTTAACCTTTACTAAATTCGCTGTTTGCCGAAATATATTTTACATTAAAATATTCATCACAACAATAAACAATTAAAGAAGGATTTCCAAGTGTGTTGGTGTCCCCAAGTGACCCTGAAAAAATCCCCTCTGAGTACAGTCACTTAGCTTAATGGATAATATTTTGGGTGGGCTTAGCGTGGTGAAGGCGTAATATTGTTCTGCATAATCCATGGCGGTCTAGATAAGCAATAAATTTCTGAGGTCCAACCACTGGGATCCCCAAAGATTAGGAGAATGGTTGATCCCAAGTCACCTATATAAGCAGAGTGGTAGTGCGGAATTGTGATCACCTCTACATTTACTGTCTATTGGAGATAGCACTCAGTTATTTTCATTAGTCCCATACACAGTAGATGTAGCTGTGAGGGAGAGGAGCAAAACATAGTTGCAGGATCAGACTACACAGTTTGTCTGTAGTCGGTAACCATGGAGACACATAAGTCAGCATAGACACAATCAAGACTAAATGCAAAGTTGCATCACTTTTAGTTTGAATGCACTGGTTTCACAAGTGCGCATAGGACATAGTCTATATCTGCTGTCAACTAACGTCGCCCTTACCGAGAGTCAATGTTTTTTAAAACTTTTAGATTGGTGGCCTTCTGTCCCAGACCTTGACAGCTTCATGTCATTTGCTTAGGGGGCGTTCACACTACCGTTGGTGACCGTCAGTAGTGTCCGTTGCTATTGTCCGTTACAAGATTTTAGCATCGGACACTAGCTGAACCGTCAGAAATCCATTAAAATTTCCATTCATTTCAGTGGGTTTTTATATTGCGTCCGTTTGTGTCCGTTTACACCAAATCCGTCAGAAGTCCATTTTTTTTTTCACAGACAAAAAATCCTACATGCAGGACTTTTTGTCCGTTTGAAAAAAAAAACGATTCTTGACGGACAGCAAGTGTCCGTTATTTTTTTAACATTGAAGTCTATGGGTAACGGACTTATAACAGACAGTAACTGATAGCCATCAGTTACTGTCCATTATTTTATGTCCGTTTTTTTCCTGTGCATGCTCAGAAAGGAGAAACAAACCAAAAAAAAACAACGGACAGTGTTAAAAAACGGACACTAACTGATTCTAACGGACACTAACTGTCCATTTAACTAACCATTAATTTGCTCAGTTAAAAAAACGGACACATTAACATCAGTTAGTGTCCGTTACGATAGGTGTCCGTTTTTCTTTTTTTAATAGACACCTTCATAACGGACTCCAACGGTAGTGTGAACCCTGCCTTAGACAAGATATCAGAATGGGAAGACCTGCAGCAAGCAACACACGGCATGCACTTCAAGAGTAAAAATTATATTTCCCAGGAGTACCTTGAAATACAGGGCACGTGCAGATGTACTGCTTGTTTGCCCTGCACAGGGCTATGCGAACAGAAAGATCTGCTTGTCCGAATCAGGGCAGGAGTCAGAGTTGAGCTGTAGAAAAATAAAGTAGTGGGTCGGAGTCTGTTTGTCCCACCGACTCCACAGCCCTACTTCATTTTTCAAAAACATCTGTTTAGAGTAATACAATAAAAAAACAAACATGGAAGAGGGGAGGAGGGGGGATGCTGCTGCAGTATGTCTTCCTCTGTGTTTCAGTAATACAGCATGAGGAGAGGTGAGTGAGTAATGGGGAAGGGAGCTGCGAGTAGAGACACCTGATACAATGCATAAAATGCAGCTCTGACATCACACCAGGAAGAGCCCACCCGCTCAGCAATCATTGAGAAAGAGAATACCTTGAAATAAACCATCAGAAAAAAAGAAAAAAAGTACCAAAATATGCAGGTCACACACAGCGATTTTGTCTGTCCTACATTTAGTGAATGTCTTCAGCTACTTAAAGAGGCATTGTGATAATTTTCTGTAATGATAGGCAATACTTTAAAAACCACAGATTACTTTGTTCATTTGTTCGAAACAACTTTAGATTCTTTTTTTCTATTTTAGATTCTTTTCTGTTATTTCTACGCCACTGGGGTTTCTAATAGCCCAAATTAAAGTTGAAATATTTAGCAAGAACCCAAAACAAAAAGAGTCTTGATACTCCTGTATTCTTGGACGAATGTTCCAAAGCGAGTACAATCAATGGAAGTGCTATCAAGCTCACCCACTGTTTCGGAAAAGAATCTTTGTTTAGGAAGTCTGTAATTCAAGGCAACCAGCACTTTCCCTGCTTTGTTCTAAATTATATCTTCTAGTATTCCTATTACCTGAATTTGCTGACCTACTTCTGAACTTGTTGTTCAAGCTACGAAATGGCCTTTTGAAGACAATTGAGAGGTGTTCATCTAACAACGGGCTTGAAAAGTATCTTTGTAGCAAGTTACGTTGTAATACACTCAATTCTAATTCAACTACAGCCGATATTTTGGGATTAAATGGTGTTCTGTGATTTCCCCTATAAAGGCTCAGTGTGGATGTCGATAGATTGTAATGGTTAAAGTGCCAATTCTTTATGAAATCAGGTAAATTGCATCATCAGAATCTATTCTTCAGCAGAGGGGGAGAAACATGGTTATTTCTTAAAGTATACATGGACAATATTGGAGAAAGTTTATGCAAAGTGCTGCTAAAATTTCAATTGTATCACTAAAAATTGCAGATATTGGAAGGAAATGCATATTCAGAAGATTTAACCATTTTCTCCTTCAGCCATTTTTTGTTTTTTTAATGTTTGGTTTTTACTTCCATTTCCCAAAAGCAGTAACGTCTTTCTTTTTCCATTCACAGAGCTGTGTGAGGGCTTAATTTTTCTAGGAAAAATTGTACTTTGTAATGGTTCTATTTAATATTCCATACGATGTACTGAGAGGCTGAAAAAAATTCAGAATTTCTTACCCAGCTGAGGACAGAAAATGTTATGTTTTAAAGTCTTAAGACAAAAAATATTATGTTTTAAAGTCTTAAGAAAAATCCAAACTTAAAAAAATAAAAAAAATATTTGGAGTCGCCATATTTTGACACCTTTAACTTTTTTGTTTTTCCATATATGGAGTTGTATAAGGTGTATTTTTTTGCAGTCCATGTGTATTTTTTTATTTATACCATTTTGGGGAATGTCTTAAGTTTTGATTATTTTTTATTCAAAATATTTTGAGAGGTGAAACAGCAAAAAAACAGTGGTTCGCCATTTTGATTCTTTTCCCTACTATAGCTTACACCGGGAAAATATTTTTATATATTTGTATTTCAGCATTTTTGAAGGTGGGAATGCCTAATGCGTTTATGTTTTACTATTTTATTTATTTTTTTAAACTTTTTAAAATTTTGTTTAACTTTTTTATTTTCTTTTTCACCCACTTACTGCTGATTGACAGCCTTCTCCCTATGTACAGTATATAGACATTTATAGGATTTCTATCAATATCTAGGAAAATATTCTGGATATGTCATAAATGTCTATGATGGAAATAATCCTTCAAAGTTCCAGTTGATACATAGATCAATATTCTGAAGACCAGTATATAAAATGATCTTCTCAGACTATCACAGTCTATACGGGTCAGAAGGGTTCGTATTGATCCTAAAGGAGATGTTGTCGTTTCAGGCCCCCTTGCGGTGTACAGCGGTTTATTAGACCATGGATGCCCTGCTAAAAAATTCTAGGAAAACAATAAGCAAAAGTTCTCCTTGGTGGAAAAAGGGAAAATTACTCTAGCACCACCTTTTGGAAGGTAGCTCCCTATAAATCAATGCCTGGTTTTCCTGAAACCCAGTGCCATGTTCTGCAAATAAAGTGCCATGATCTGCACCTATTCAAGATCCATATTTTTGATTGAGCAAAAAGTGACTGCAAAAAACACTTACCATTCTGGAGGACCCCACCCCTTGATGTCAATGAAAACTGCTTAAGGCTAAGGCCCCACGTAGTGGGCCACAGCAAAAAAGAGCTGTGGCAAAAACCATGGCTGCAACTCATCATGGTTTTTCCCGCAGCGCTTTTCACAGAAAGTCTGCAGAGGTTTCCTCTGCGAACTTATTTTCTGCGTCATTTATACCTATAGGGAAACTGCCAGTGTTTCCGTAGGTATAATTGGCATGCTGCGATTTCCAAAACTGCGACGGTTTTGGAAATTGCAGCGTTTCCGCTGTGTATATTTTTCTGCTATGTGTGTATGTGATCCGCTTTGCAGGGACTGTAAAATGTTGCGCTTCTTGCTGCGGCGTTTACACCACGTTGGGCCCTGACCTCGGGCTGAGCCCCAACATTGTTGAAATACAGCTTTTTTTTGTTGCAGATTTTGCTACTTTTTTTTGAGCCCAAGCCAACATTGGCTACAAAAGGAATGGGAAATATATAGGAAGTTCTTATACCTCTACCTTCTGCTCAATCCACTCCTATCTTTGACTCAAAAAAAACTGCAGCAAAATCTCCACATTGTGAAGCTACAGAGAAATTGAACACTTCTCTGCAAAAATTGTTGGAGGTCCAAATGTCTGGACTCCTTTTTACCAGTCCAAACTAGATTTTAAAAAGATAAAATAATAAAGTAAACCCTATTGACATAGCTTTTTTTTTCTCGGTTTTGCCATAAAATGGCTGTAAATTATTTGTAGGAATTGACATTATACAGTTGATAATGTAGATACCAAGTTTTTTCTTATTGGATGGAATAAGTTCTAATTATTTTTTACCATATTGGCCATAACTGTACGCTCTTGTACGGTCCACAGCTCCTGACAGAATTATTTATGATCCCATGTGTGAGGTCTTCAGCCAATCCAAATTTTTTTTATTAAGTGTTACAAGCAGATTCACAGATCTGTGTAGCATTTTTATTTGGACCTGAGCCTTAACATTGTATGCCGGTGACCCTTCAACTTTCTTGAATATCATCTGTTTACTCACTGTGCCAGAGGACAGGACCGCAACAAGCACATCTCTAAAGTAGATGCTAAGGTTCATTTTACAAGACCCCCCGAAGGTCGACATAAAGCACAACATAAATTGAATGTGCAGATTTGCAGAGAAATAAGGGGCTATTTTGCAATAATTCTGAGTTCTAAGGGAATAATAGTATTTGGCCATTAACTCCGGGAGCAGCACATCTCTTTGCTTTATTATTCTTCTGCAAGGGCTTTGTGGATTTAGACGCAGAACACAGGAAATTAAAGTCTTTGGTTTTAGGCTTCATTTCATTTATTGCGCTCAGAGTTAGATCTAAACACCTAGTCCAACCAAGAGCAATGCTCGAAATACTGACACATGCAATGATTCCCGGGGCTGATGAATGTTACCTGACGTGACACTGTGAAGCCTTTATCATTATTATGCAGAATATATAGCTGTTGTCTCCTTACAGGGGTTGTCTTCTCTCCCACATTAAAGAGAGAGAAGCTGAGCTCTGTGAGGTATAGGGTTATATGATAAAAATACTGCTCCAAATCATATAAACCTATTCAAATCTGAGTACAAAGCAGAGTAAATCCTGACAAGACTCCTTAGAAGAGACAGTGAGAGTCCTGTTTACCTGTCTACATAGGATAATTGAGAATGATACAGGGAAAACAGTCAATTACTGTGTGTGGGCCGAGTCATCAGGACTCTTACTGTCTTTCCTAGGAGTCCTGTCAGGATTTATTCTGCTATGTATTCAGAAATCATATAACCCTATATATCACAGACCTCAGCTTGTGTCCTCTATCATATAACCCTATATATCACAGAGCTCAGCTTCTCTCCTCTATCATATAACCGTATATATCACAGACCTCAGCTTCTCTCTCTATCATATAACCCTATATATCACAGAGCTCAGCTTCTTTCCCTCTATCATATAACCCTATATATCACAGAGCTCAGCTTCTCTCCTCTATCATATAACCCTATATATCACAGAGCTCAGCTTGTGTCCTGTATCATATAACCCTATATATCACAGAGCTCAGCTTCTCTCCTCTATTATATAACCGTATATATCACAGAGCTCAGCTTCTCTCCTCTATCATATAACCCTATATATCACAGAGCTCAGCTTCTCTCCTCTATCATATAACCCTATATATCACAGAGCTCAGCTTCTCTCCTCTATCATATAACCGTATATATCACAGACCTCAGCTTCTCTCCTCTATCATATAATCCTATATATCACAGAGCTTAGCTTCTCTCCCTCTATCATATAACCTATATATCACAGAGCTCAGCTTCTCTCCTCTGTCATATAACCCTATATATCACAGAGCTCAGCTTCTCTCCTCTATCATATAACCCTATATATCACAGAGCTCAGCTTCTCTCCTTCTATCATATAACCTATATATCACAGAGCTCAGCTTCTCTTCTCTATCATATAACCTATATATCACAGAGCTCAGCTTCTCTCTTCTATCATATAACCCTATATATCACAGAGCTCCGCTTCTCTCCTCTATCATATAACCCTATATATCAGAGAGCTCAGCTTCTCTCCTCTATCATATAACCCTATATATCACAGAGCTCAGCTTCTCTCCTTCTATCATATAACCTATATATCACAGAGCTCAGCTTCTCTCCTCTATCATATAACCTATATATCACAGAGCTCAGCTTCTCTCCTCTATCATATAACCCTATATATCACAGAGCTCAGCTTCTCTCCTCTATCATATAACCCTATATATCACAGAGCTCAGCTTCTCTCCTCTATCATATAACCCTATATATCACAGAACTCAGCTTCTCTCCTCTATCATATAACCCTATGTAGCCCTATTTGGGGGGGGGGGTATGAGTATTATCCCTCCCGCAACAGACTCTGGCGCTGACCTGTGTGTATAATGGGACCTGAAGCCTTCGCTGAAGGGAAGAGTGGGAACATATATGAAATATATCAGTGCCTCCACCCAGGATAGAGCCTCTGTACTACAGGGAGGATCTCTTCCTGGGACTTACCCATGAAATACAGTTAGTAGCCTTAACAAGGATCACTGTACTAATCTCACAGTCTGAAGAATACATACAGATACCACATAAGGTTATAACAGTAGCTTTATAAGAATCAACAGGGTAATAATACATACATACAATATACTCAGAACACAGCAGTACTACAACAACCAGCAAGTCCTCAACCGTCTTAGGTTATATACCCGGGTATATATATAGATATATAGCAAGAGTCCAGTGCACAATACCTCCAGGCAACAGAAGAGATGCAGGGGCCCCTGTGGATGACTGTGGATCCTCGGATTCTTCCAGGAGATGACAGACAGCCGATCAGGAGATGATGATGGTGAGATTCTTCACAGGCAGCAAACAGGGCGACGGTGACGGCAGTAGATGCAGGCCTGACTACCCTAATACTGAGTCCTTAACCTGCCGGCTAAACTACTAGTGCCACCGGGCCTCTAACTAGCTAGTTGGCCTTCGGAAGCCTAACCTATCACTGCCCTGAACTATATATATATATGGATCCCTAACTACAGTTACTAGCTAGGTCCTGTGAGTATATAGGGGGTAACACATACCTAACTATATACTGTGAAGTAAAGAGGAACAAGTGGCTCTTAGACTCCCCCAGACATAACATGTCTGTCTCAGCAGCTCTGCTCACATCTCTCCCCCCAGAAGCTCTGCCTCACATGTGTCTGACTCACTGTATTTACAAAACAAAACTTGCACTGAATGCCTGGGGTCTCTGAAGCCAAACTGCAGGGGCAAAGAAGCCAGATACATTATATACTAGTAGAAATGGCAGTTCCCTACACTCTCCCTCTGGTGAAATCTTTACGTCACGTCAAAGACATACAAAGTCATAGTATATAGTCACATTACCAATGACAATATCAATATGGTTGCTTTTGCATTTACAGAGTCACAACAGGTTAATAGGTATACATGCCAGCAGGAGTGAAAATTGGTAACATATTGACCAAAGTGGACACTGCACCCACCCAAGCATGGTATAAATGAGGCTGAGTAGTAAATCTGGGGTCCCCCAAACTATCATATGTCAGCATAGGTGGAGGGTGTCTAATTCTCTCTCCTCTCCGTACCTCTCTCTGAGGTAAACTAGCATGTCCAGGCCCTAAACTAGGGTTGTCTGCCATGGGAGGGGATGGTGCTGGTGGCGTAGGAGAGCTAGATCCCTGCTCATCTGTAGACACAGATCTAGGTACGAATTCTGGAGTTTGAGGGTTCATAGGTCTCCCTGAAGGAGAAGATACTGGTGATCTAGGAACTTCAGGAGCCACAGTCCAATCACTCTCAGGAGTTTCAGGAAGGTCAGGTGGAATATCGGCTAAGGACTGTGGAGAATCGCAGGCCGAGCCATCATTGGAGATATCCATACCATCAATCTGAGGTACAGGCAACAAATGATTTCTATGCCAAGTCCTGATCCTCCCGTCCCGTCCTTTTATCTTGTAGACTGGTATTCCAGGCAACCGATCTACCACTGTAAAGAGTTCACTCCGCCATCGATCAGCCAGCTTATGTTTTGCAGATGCTCCCAAATTCCGTAGCAGAACATGGTCCCCAGGGTTCAATTCTCGGTATCTTACTCGAAGATCAAATCTCCTTTTATTTCCTTCATTCACTTTGGCCGCATTTTCCTCAGCCAGCTGATAAGCACTCTTAAGCGTTTCTTTCAAACGTGCCACGTATCGGTAATGATCTCGATGACTGATACCATCGGTAGAGACTCCCAACAAGATGTCAATAGGTAGCCTAGGCTCTCTTCCAAACATCAGAAAGTATGGTGAATATCCTGTGCTCTCGTGCCTTGTACTATTATAGGCATGCACCATAGCCTCCACTTTTCGACTCCAGGATCGCTTATCCTCAATTCGTAAGGTACCAAGCATATCAAGTAAAGTCCTGTTAAATCTTTCAGGAAGGGCATCTCCCTCTGGATGGTAAGGCGTCGTCCGACTTTTGCGGATGTTCAACAACTGAAGTAACTCTTTGATCAGGTTACTCTCAAAATCCCGGCCTTGATCAGAATGCAATCGGTGTGGTAAGCCATAATGGATAAAATACTTTTCCCAAAGCACTCTTGCAACAGTGACTGCTTTTTGATCCTTAGTCGGAAAGGCTTGAGCATATCGTGTGAAGTGATCAGTCACCACCAATACATTTCCAAATCCTCTGGAGTCGTTGTCAATACAAAGGAAGTCTATGCAGACAAGATCCATGGGGCCCGAACTCTTCAAGTGTCCCATGAAGGCCGCTCGAACCGGGACAGTCTTCCTCTGCAAACATCTGCGACAGCACCTACACAGACGAGTCACGGTATCTCTCATTTTGGGCCAGTAGAATCGGTCTTGTATTAGGCCATAAGTCTTCTCAGGTCCCAAATGACCATGATAATCATGCAGACTTCGGAAAATCATCTTCTGAAAGCAGCTTGGAATAACTAGTTGGCGCCTTCCAGGGTGATCATGATACAGCACCACACGATAAAGTAGGCCATTGTCTATTTCAAACTTCTCCCAATCTCGTAGAAGTTGACTGCATTCAGAGGGTAGGGATGTCTTTAACATTTCTCTGTCTTGAGAACTCACTGCTTGATAAAGAGGTCCAATTAAAGGATCAGTCTTTTGACTCCAGATCATTCGCTTTGAAGATATAGAACAACTCTCAAAGGATCCTAAAGCGGCAGGGTAGGCAAACATGTCTGGTACAGCTTCGGGACCTCCCCCAATAGAGTCAATAAGCCGAGTTTCAGAAAAGGCTACTCGGTCTTCAACTACAGCAGCCATGGCACACAAAGCTCCTACTCCAGGACTTGGCACTTCTTCCCATTCATCCACTACTTCCGGACTAGGTAATCCAGGCCGTCTTGATAGAGCATCTGCCCCAATGTTCTTAGGGCCCGATTTATACTTGAGTGTGAATTGGTAGTTGGATAAAGCTGCCAACCAGCGATGTCCTGTAGCATCGAGTTTAGCGGTTGACAAAACGTATGTCAGTGGATTGTTGTCTGTTCTTACTTCAAACGTGGCTCCGTATAAATAGTCATGTAATTTATCAACAATGGCCCACTTGAGCGCCAAAAACTCCAATTTATGTACTGGATAATTTTTCTCGCTGGGAGAAAGACTTCGACTTATGAAAGCTATGGGCCGTAACCCGGCCGGGTATTCTTGGTGCAGCACGCCACCTAATCCTTCAAAGCTGGCATCTACATGTAGCACATATGGCTTCTGTGCATCAGCATAAGCCAGAACGGGAGCTTCTGTCAATTTCTTCTTCAACAACTTAAATGCTTCTTCACAATCTGCAGTCCACCTATCGCCAAAAAGGCTTTTGGAAGACCCTTTCTTTTTTCCCGGATCTCCTGCATCACTCTTCAACAGGTCGAGGAGGGCTCGAGCAATTTTTGAATATCCTTCCACAAATCGTCGATAGAATCCACAAAACCCCAAGAAAGATTGCAACTCCGTAATATTTTGCGGTCGGGGCCAATTCACCACAGCTTCAATCTTACCAGGATCGGTAGCAACTCCTTCAGCAGAAACAATATGACCTACATAAGTGACCGAAGATCTACAAAATTTGCATTTGTCAGCCGACAACTTCAGCCCCTCTTCTTTTAAGCGTTGGAGTACTCTCATGAGTCGTTCTTCATGTTCTTCCAGCGTCTTTCCAAACACAATAATGTCGTCAAGATATACAAGGCATTCCCGGGGCACTAAATCACCTAACACTCTTTCCATCAACCTTTGGAACGTTGCTGGCGCACCTTTTGTACCTTGCGGCATACGAGTGAACTGAAAGAAACCCAAGGGGCATATGAAGGCTGTCTTTTCCTGATCCTCAGGTGCCATTGGGACTTGATAGTATCCCGATCTTAGGTCCAGCACTGTGAACCAACAGTTTCCATTCAGAGCTTCCAGAGCTTCTTCAATTCTCGGCAGTGTATACTGATCAGGTAAGGTTCTCTGGTTCAGAGTTCTGTAATCCACACATAGGCGAATTGCTCCAGATTTTTTTCTTACCACCACAATAGGTGAGGCATAGGGGCTCTTACTGTCCACAATGATCCCCTGACCTTTCATTTGCTGTAGAGTCTGTCTTAACTCATCAACATCCTTTGGAGCAACTCTCCGTGGTCGCTCCCGGAAGGGAGTAGAATCGGTCAATCGGAAAGTGTGTTGAGCACTTTTAGCACAACCTACATCCATATCATCCATGGAGAACACTTCCGATAATTCAGACAACTTCTGTGTCAGTCGCTGATTCCAGGCCTCTGGTAAATGTGGATCACTCAAGTCAAGATTGAGATTAGGGATTGCATCTCGGATTTGAATCCTGCACACTTCAGCGTATGGATTTACTCCAAGCACAGGGTAGCAGTGGGCCACATTCTGGTATGGTCCAATTACGATTGGATGCGGTGAACAGTTCCTCACTGTCACACAGGTAGATAACTCCACTTTATTTCTCCAGTCCTTTCTCTCTGGGATCACCATCCAGCCATTCTGGTTAATCATTTCTTCAGGGGTTTCCATAAGGACATAACTCCCCCCTTCAAGCAAATCGGGAGCAATGCTGGAGGCTACTCTCAGAACTCTCTCCCCGCCGGCAGGAACTTCCACGGTTCTCTCACCGATATGATATACCATTCCATGTCGATAGCCAGTAGACAGGGCATCACAGAGTTCTCTAAGATCAGAAGATATATTCACCGACTGAGCTGCAGGGTTCCAATCTCTTCCAAGAAACTTCTGAAAAGCATAATGCACTGCGGGACAATTAGTGCCAAGTATCACAGGAGCTACACAAGAATCCCCTGTATCAGGACAGACAAGAGCCGTAATCTTCATGGGAGCGACACTCTGATCTTCTAATTCAGGGACAGCTATAACTACTTGTAGGCTGCCATCTACAGGATATGATCCTGAATTAAGCCCCCACAATTTCATTTGTCCTGTAGACTGAAGAGGTATATCCCTCAGATACTTTTGGTAGAACGAGCGATAAATCAGGGTCACTTGAGATCCTGTATCAAACAGGGCAGGAGCGGCATGACCATTGACAGTGACTTTGACAACGGACCTGGAGCCCGCGATAGCGCCTCTGGTCTTTACTCGGCCCGCCTTCCTTCGGTGTCTTTGATTCTGAATAGAGAAGACAGCACTGTGTCCCAATCCCTCACTGTCCTCCGTACACTGTCTGGCAGTATGGCCCGTCTGACCTCATTTATAACAGGTTCTAGCATCCTTCCTCCATTGAGTGGCAGTGGGTGGAGTGGCGGACTGTCTAAGTTCTGACCGCTCCGCTGGTTTGTCCTTGTTTGAATTAGGAACAACATCTTCTTTAGAGATGCTTTTCGCTTTCTTAGGGGTACTAAAACTAATGTCAGCTTCTTGTTTCTTCACTAACTTCATTAACTCAGGAAATGGAAGGACTCTATCAGATAGTAAGACCTTGAGTACTTGAGCAAGAGGATGATGAGGTTGTAACCCTCTCACCAACTGACTGGTTCTCATAGCGTCTACCTCTGAAGTAGATATAGCTGCGTGGTACACCAGACGTGAAAGAAGTAGCTGTAAACGGTTAATAAAAGTAGAGACATTTTCCCCTTCTTTTTGACGAACCATTCGGTAATCAGTAACCATCTGGGCAAGGTCATAGTATGGCTCAAAGTGATCAGACAGTACTTGTATATAGTCCAATGCACTCACTCCTTCATGAGAGTCTCTGTACAAGCGGATCAATTCTGCAGCAGGAGACCGCAAACTTTCACTGATACGCTGCCGCTTGCCTTCTTCAGAGCAAGACCATTCCTTCAGGCATTGGAGAGTATGTTCTTTCCATATCTCAAAGTTTTCCTCCCCTTGTGGTACTGGGACATTACCAGAGAATACCTTTAGTTTCTTGTAGTGAGTGGCCTGCAGGCCCTGAGCTAACATCTCAGTCAGCCTGGCTAAAGTGCTAATAGCACTGTCACTAGAGGAACTGCTAGCGACGGCCATACTGGGGGGGTAACTGGCTGAGCGGGGTTCTTCCTTTACCTGAACCAGGGGAGGAACAGGAGGTCGGTAATCCCATGTAGTAGCTAGTGGGAGGTTCCCCTCTGAGCTATATCGCTTCTCCATATCAATGACTATTCCCACTTCTAAATCTCAGCAGTGCCTCCAAATGTAGCCCTATTTGGGGGGGGGGGGGGGGGGTATTATCCCTCCCGCAACAGACTCTGGCGCTGACCTGTGTGTATAATGGGACCTGAAGCCTTCGCTGAAGGGAAGAGTGGGAACATATATGAAATATATCAGTGCCTCCACCCAGGATAGAGCCTCTGTATTACAGGGAGGATCTCTTCCTGGGACTTACCCATGAGGTACAGTTAGTAGCCTTAACAAGGATCACTGTACTAATCTCACAGTCTGAAGAATACATACAGATACCACATAAGGTTATAACAGTAGCTTTATAAGAATCAACAGGGTAATAATACATACATAAAATATACTCAGAACACAGCAATACTACAACAACCAGCAAGTCCTCAACCGTCTTAGGTTATATACCCGGGTATATATATAGATATATAGCAAGAGTCCAGTGCACAATACCTCCAGGCAACAGAAGAGATGCAGGGGCCCCTGTGGATGACTGTGGATCCTCGGATTCTTCCAGGAGATGACAGACAGCCGATCAGGAGATGATGATGATGATGAGATTCTTCACAGGCAGCAAACAGGGCGACGGTGACGGCAGTAGATGCAGGCCTGACTACCCTAACACTGAGTCCTTAACCTGCCAGCTAAACTACTAGTGCCACCGGGGCTCTAACTAGCTAGTTGGCCTTCGGAAGCCTAACCTATCACTGCCCTGAACTATATATATATATATGGATCCCTAACTACAGTTACTAGCTAGGTCCTGTGAGTATATAGGGGGTAACACATACCTAACTATATACTGTGAAGTAAAGAGGAACAAGTGGCTCTTAGACTCCCCCAGACATAACATGTCTGTCTCAGCAGCTCTGCTCACATCTCTCCCCCCCAGAAGCTCTGCCTCACATGTGTCTGACTCACTGTATTTACAAAACAAAACTTGCACTGAATGCCTGGGGTCTCTGAAGCAAAACTGCAGGGGCAAAGAAGCCAGATACATTATATACTAGTAGAAATGGCAGTTCCCTACACCTATATATCACAGAGCTCAGCTTCTCTCCTCTATCATATAAACCCTATATATCACAGGGCTCAGCTTCTCTCCTCTATCATATAAACCCTATATATCACAGACCTCAGCTTCTCTCCTCTATCATATAATCCTATATATCACAGAGCTCAGCTTCTCTCCTCTATCATATAATCCTATATATCACAGAGCTCAGCTTCTCTCTCTATCATATAACCCTATATATCACAGAGCTCAGCTTCTTTCCCTCTATCATATAATCCTATATATCACAGACCTCAGCTTCTCTCCTCTATCAGATAACCCTATATATCACAGAGCTCAGCTTCTCTCTCTATCATATAACCCTATATATCACAGAGCTCAGCTTCTCTCCTCTATCATATAACCCTATATATCACAGAGTTCAGCTTCTCTCCTCTATCATATAACCCTATATATCACAGAGCTCAGCTTCTCTCCTCTATCATATAACCCTATATATCACAGAGCTCAGCTTCTCTCCCTCTATCATATAATCCTATATATCACAGACCTCAGCTTCTCTCCTCTATCATATAATCCTATATATCACAGAGCTCAGCTTCTCTCCTCTATCATATAATCCTATATATCACAGAGCTCAGCTTCTCTCTCTATCATATAACCCTATATATCACAGAGCTCAGCTTCTTTCCCTCTATCATATAATCCTATATATCACAGACCTCAGCTTCTCTCCTCTATCAGATAACCCTATATATCACAGAGCTCAGCTTCTCTCTCTATCATATAACCCTATATATCACAGAGCTCAGCTTCTTTCCCTCTATCATATAACCCTATATATCACAGAGCTCAGCTTCTCTCCTCTATCATATAACCCTATATATCACAGAGCTCAGCTTCTCTCCTCTATCATATAACCCTATATATCACAGAGTTCAGCTTCTCTCCTCTATCATATAACCCTATATATCACAGAACTCAGCTTCTCTCCTCTATCATATAACCCTATATATCACAGAGCTAAGCTTCTTTCCTCTATCATATAACCCTATATATCACAGAGCTCAGCTTCTCCCCTCTATCATATAACCCTATATATCACAGAGCTCAGCTTCTCTCCTCTATCATATAACCCTATATATCACAGAGCTCAGCTTCTCTCCTCTATCATATAAACCCTATATATCACAGGGCTCAGCTTCTCTCCTCTATCATATAAACCCTATATATCACAGACCTCAGCTTCTCTCCTCTATCATATAATCCTATATATCACAGAGCTCAGCTTCTCTCCTCTATCATATAACCCTATATATCACAGAGCTCAGCTTCTCTCTCTATCATATAACCCTATATATCACAGAGCTCAACTTCTCTCCTCTATCATATAACCCTATATATCACAGAGCTCAGCTTCTTTCCCTCTATCATATAATCTTATATATCACAGACCTCAGCTTCTCTCCTCTATCATATAACCCTATATATCACAGAGCTAAGCTTCTTTCCCCTATCATATAACCCTCTATATCACAGAGCTCAGCTTCTCCCCTCTATCATATAACCCTATATATCACAAAGCTCAGCTTCTCTCCTCTATCATATAACCCTATATATCACAGAGTTCAGCTTCTCTCCTCTATCATATAATCCTATATATCACAGGGCTCAGCTTCTCTCCTCTATCATATAACCCTATATATCACAGACCTCAGCTTCTCTCCTCTATCATATAAACCCTATATATCACAGACCTCAGCTTCTCTCCTCTATCATATAACCCTATATATCACAGACCTCAGCTTCTCTCCTCTATCATATAATCCTATATATCACAGAGCTCAGCTTCTCTCCTCTATCACATAACCCTATATATCACAGAGCTCAGCTTCTCTCCTCTATCATATAACCCTATATATCACAGAGCTCAGCTTCTCTCCTCTATCATATAACCCTCTATATCACAGAGCTCAGCTTCTCTCCCTCTATCATATAACCGTATATATCACAGAGCTCAGCTTCTCTCCTCTATCATATAACCCTATATATCACAGAGCTCAGCTTCTCTCCTCTATCATATAACCCTATATATCACAGAGTTCAGCTTCTCTCCTCTATCATATAAACCTATATATCACAGAGCTCAGCTTCTCTCCTCTATCATATAACCCTATATATCACAGAGCTCAGTTTCTCTCTTCTATTATATAACACTATATATCACAGAGCTCAGCTTCTCTCCTCTATTATATAACCCTATATATCACAGAGCTCAGCTTCTCTCCTCTATTATATAACCCTATATACCACAGAGCTCAGCTTCTCTCCCTCTATCATATAACCCTATATATCACAGAGCTCAGCTTCTCTCCTTCTATCATATAACCCTATATATCACAGAGCTCAGCTTCTCTCCTCTATCATATAACCCTATATATCACAGAGCTCAGCTTCTCTCCTTCTATCATATAACCCTATATATCACAGAGCTCAGCTTCTCTCCTCTATCATATAACCCTATATATCACAGAGCTCAGCTTCTCTCCTCTGTCCTATATATCTATATAACATATAACTCAGCTCCTCTATCATATCCTGATCTCAGAAATCAATAGACAGACTATCTTTAAGGCTGTGCCTGTGTGAGATGAAGCAGGGGATTTGGAGCTCTGATGTTTGAAAAATTCAGCTCTGACTTTTATCCACATATGTTATAAAATTATGGTTGACATGCTGACTCCCCTGCCACTCCGGTACCGATCCTCCTGTGGTTTTCTGCTAGTCTTTTGTTTACATGCCAGCAGCACACGCCACAGTGGTCGCCTGCATTATTTGCTGACATCATCGCTGCGGCTAGAGAGCAGCATGTCATCTTTGCTGGTATGTGAAAAGACTGTTGGGGTTACCCTGGGAGCATCAGCCTGGAGCAGTGGGAGATTTGACAGGTGAGTAATGTGACTTCTGCTAATACTATTATTTTATTACATTATTACACAACTTCTGTAACTTTTTTAAAAAACTTTTATCCGAGGGGAAATAAATAGCTACCTATTCATGACATTATATGAGAAGAATTCACTAACTAATATCTTTGCATTTTCAATTCTGGACTTTGTCGCCGATGGCTTTACTATAGTTAGCCAGTCCCCATATAACGCAGATAGCCTGGGGAGGATGGAAAGAACCAGGGGGTCAGGGGCTGGTCCCAATCATGTGAGTCAGGGGTAAGAATTTCAGGTCAGAAACCCCCAGGTCCATCATCCAGTGTTCACCGGATCAGTTAAGGTAATCTTAACTCCCTGGACAACCTCTTTAATCCTTTAAGGACGCAGGATAGTTTGTACATTAATGCTCAGCACTTTTTTTAATATTTTCCTTCACTGCCTTCCAAAATTCATAACTTTTTTTTTTTCTGTTGACATAACTATGTGACATGGCAGCTTTATCCAGCGGGTCACTACGGTTATGGCGATATCATATTTATATTGGTTTTATTACGTTTTCCCGCTTTAACAAATAAAACATCACTTTTTGAAAATGAAGGATTGTCCTGGTGTCACCGTATTCTGACACTTATAACTTTTTTACTATTTTGTTGACAGAGATAAGCCAGGGCTCTTTATTTGTGGGGCAAATTTTACTTTTTATACCAATGTTTGCTATGTGTGACTTTTTGATCACTTTTTATTGCTATTTTTGTGGAAAACAAGGTGGCCAAAAGACACTAATTTGCACATTACTATATATTTTTTTTTTTTTACAGTGTTCACCGTACGGAACAAATAATGCTGTTTTTGGATTTGTGGGGACTTATACGCACATGAGGGTACCTAATATGTTTGTTTATTTTTTTGATATGTATTTTTTTGGGGGGATGGGGTTTCCAACATTTTTTTTTTTTTTTTTTTTTACCTGTCCCACAGTGGGACTTGAACCTGGAATCTCTGACCCCAGTGCAATGTACTGCAGCACTTTGCACATAGGCTCACTAAGTGTACTGTGCATAGGCAGTCAGGAGGCCATTGCTTGGCCTCCTGGCTGCCTTGGCAACCATTTGGACCCCGTGAGCTTGCCCACGGACCACCTGGATGCCATGATCATTATTGATCACGGCATCTGAGAGGTTAATCTTCCAGTGTTGAAGGGATGGTAGTCCCAGGCATCGGCTGTGTAATACAGCCAAATGCCAGAAGTAATGCTGCAAACAAGGCTCTTGTGCCCGCGGCATTACAGTGCCCTACTATTACAGAGCTGAGTGTTAACTACACACTTGGCGCAGCGTAATAGTATGGCGCAAATCAGGAAGGGGTTAATTCACTATTTGTCTGTATCACGTCATAAGTTAGGCGCATCCATGTGCCTAGGAGAAAAATGGCATAAATGATGATGAATGGAGTGCAGTGATGGATCCGCCAATACCCTTCTTGACCCATCCAATTTTTGAAAAGTGCCAAGACCAGCAGAAAAATGCCTTTTGCGTCTATTGCTGCTAAATAGTCACAAGTTGCCGACTACTTTACTCCAAAAAACAGACAGAAAAACAATAATGAATTCCCCTTTGTGTCTGGCGGATATAGGTGTGTTCAGTGAGTAACCCTAAAAGAATGTTTTGTCAATTGATAATATGTTTTATGATGCGGTGTCCCTTAGGTTGAGACCACATATTGCCGAAAAGCTACGGTTTTTGTTGCAGATTCTGCTGCGGTTTTTTGAGTCAAAGCCAAGAATGGCTACAAAAGGAATTGGAAATATAAAGGAAGTTCTTCTACTTCTCCTTCTGATAAATCCACTCCTGGCTTCGGCTCAAAAATACGCAGCAAAATTTTCAACAAAAAAGTAGTTTTTCCAGTGGCCTCAGCCTTATGAAGTCTTTGGGTGATTTTTTTTATTTTATTTTGGGCCATCAGACAACCCCTTAAACTAGTGGTGAGCTCCTTTAAAGGGGTTGTCCAGCAATAGTCTAACCTATTGTAGGGATAGAAGTTCCAATGTTTAATGCACTCAGTGACCACTGCAAACAACTTAATATCAGGGGTGTTAGAAGTTGGACTTCCCCATCAGCTGTTTACAGTGACCACTATGTGTATTCAAGCCAATGGGACCGTGCGCGTTTCTTATCCAACTGGTACACAATCTGCAAAGCTGTGCTAGTCCCAGTACCCCTACCGGTTTGCTATTGATTACCTATCATAAGCATAGGTCATGAACAGAGAAGGGCAAAACTCATGGCAATTGTTTCTACAAATACTCGTGAGGTTTGGCCCCTCAGTTCACTTCAACCCAAACCAGTTTGGCTTGAACAAGAAGTCCTCTCATTATACTCTGGGGTCTCCTCTTCAGACCACGTCCAGCCTCTGGCTGACATCACATGGCTGGGTATCACCACTGAGGCCTGTGATTGGGCTTCCGCAGTCACCTGGGGCGCGTGACCTCATGATGCTTTGACCCACCTCCCCTGGACCTTCAAGTTTTGGGAAATTCTCTGGTTCTCTTCAAATCACTTTGCTCATCCCTATCCATCAATTATATACTACTACTCCTGTCTATAAAGGCATAGTAAATCGCTCTTGTAAGGGATGGGGCCCATTCAGTATTTTTCTGTGGGGCCCTAAGATTTTGGTCTTCCCCATCCAGGCAAAAATAATACTTTTGTGTTTTCTCTCTTTCAACTTTTTATTCCATCTCGCGTCTCCATCTTGTTTTTACAGCAGCTGAACCTGTCGACCCAGTGTTACTTAAACCTCCAGAAGAAACAAATCATTGCGTCTTATGTGACTTCTTAATGCTATGCAACGTTCTCGCTTGTTATTCTGAATTACAGATATGAAGCCATGTGGCTAAAATTATCTCTAAGGATTTTCCAATACGCACATAATACAGTATTTGCTAGATAATAACATTTACACAATGTCAGAGTGTTAGCCTGTCAGCGTAAATGATACTTGAGAAATGAACTTCAACACAAATAAGGGCAAAATGATCTGAATTCTGAAACTTACAAGGAAAGTAATTTGTAAGAGTTCAGAAAGGATAACATTTATCGTAGATTATGAGCATTTAATCAACCTCCTGGTAAATGTTCCTGTGTGCCGGCGGTGTACAGCTGCTGCAGAACCAGAGATACACTTAAAATACCCCGGCAAATTACCTTCTTTTGTTACTGCAGAAATGTTCCATCTGGTATTTAGCAAAATAGAAAAGCTCAATCTCTTACCCTACTTGACTTTTCTACTTGGCAGGGCCAGCCTGAATGAATTCTGGGCTGGGTTGTGTTTAGCTCTACATATACTGGCAGTGCGACAAAATAAAGATTGTGTTCTTAGAAGTAAGCAGACAGGACTTCAAAGCAAGTTATCTGTGCAATGGTTATATTAAGGGGAGACCAAACACAATGCCAAATATCATGGGTTGATTTGCAGTTAGTACTGTATGTAGTGTGGAAGTTTTTCCACCTATCTCCTTGAGATATCTACATGGAGACTCCACCTATCTCTTCCGGTAAATAGGTGGAGACAAGAAGAGATAGGTGGAGACTCTACCTATCTACAGAAAGAGATAGGTTGAGACAAGAAGAGATAGACGGCGACTTATCTCTTCCTGTAGATAGGTAGAGTCTCCACCTATCTTTTCTTGTCTCCACTTATCTCTATAGAGCTCTAAAGGAGACCAGATCCCCATGGTGGACCAGTGGAGAGACTTCCTGTAGATAGGTGGAGATAGGTGGAGACTCCAGTTTGGCACCAGCAAGGAAAAGGAAATGAATGGAGCTGTTGACCTCGCCATGAATCCATTGGCCCCAGAACCAAGACAATTGGGACAATTGGATAGATCCACAGTACTATGAATAGAGAAGCCAGTGATCATACAAGAGGAGAGCACCTACTGGTAGTTGGGACAGATACAGCACCGGTTACACAGCGAGCCGTCAATAGCATGGAAAAAACCATCTTGCTCCCATCCAGTAGCCACAGTTAGGCCACAGTTATTGCACAGCAAACAAGGAAGAGCCTGCAGTATCAGAATCACAGCCTATTCTGCCTGAGTAGTTTCTGATAGCAGAGAGTTATGAGAGAATTCTGTACTGAGTGTGCTCCTGTACAGACTATAATGGGGAACGTCAGGTTTCCGCTGGTTTTATACTGAAACCTACGGAGACTCCGACGCAGATGTGAACCTAGCCATAGTTAGTTTTGGTTCTAGATATGCTATCCATGCTCTGAAATGTTAAAAGGGCAGTGTCAGGCAGGGGGGCGTGATTCAGAGCTCCAATCAGAGGCCGCTAGTGTCAGAGCTCAGAATCACACCCCTTGTCTACTCCTGCCTGACACCGCCTTCCCGACAGTACAGAGCCTAAATAGCATATCAGACACCAAAACTAACAGCATTGAATGCTCAGGAATGGTGGGGGCTAGAGAAAAAATTCCAACTGTGCCAGAATCAGTGGAGCGGCAACTATTAACAAATGCTAAGAACTGGAGTTGGCGGAGGTGGTGAAAGGTCCTCTTTAATACAATATCCTGACATAGTTACAAAATTCTTCACACTGCAAATTACAACACAACCACCGAGTAGCTACCCATAGATATTTATAGGATATACATCTTGTGACAGAGTATCAGAAAACATTATATTTTTACAAAACAAAACAATGAAGCCAGAAGGAGAGGTAAAGAAAGCTCATATGTACTATGTTGCCATATTTAGGTGTGTTGACAGATCTGAAGCTGCTTAAACACTGGACAGCCGCCAATGACTTCCATGAGATGCCTGCTCGACACATTATTAAACTTCTTTAAGATAACAGTTTTCCTTGAATGTCCACATTGCATTAATCTTTTATTCCTTAAACTATATTCCTACTGTGAAAAGAAACCAAATGTAGTATTGAGATTGTGAATTATCTGTTACCGCATTTTGGGTCATTGTCAGACTATTGGACCCCGGGCATGCTGTGTGTGTTATTAAACTTGCCTAATGTCTCATGGGTATTTTCTCAACTCGCTGCCAATCTTTATTCTTTTCAAAGATTGAAATGTTATCTCGGTTTTGTATAAAAAGGTGCAGGTTCCAAAACAGATGAGGGGCAGAGAAGGTTGGCAGCTCATAAAAGTAAGATCACACTGAGGCGAAATTTCAATAAGAAAAACACGACCATCTAAATAACAATGACGAGGAACATCTTTGCCACTTGATACCGGCATCTAATAATACGAGATGGACCAAATTTGTGTATTTTGTTGATTTAAGGTGCAGCTGCTTTCGGGCTTATTACTAGAATCAAAGCATTATATCAAAAAGCTTCTCCTAATACCAGATAACAAACCCAAGATCTTTTCTTTGGTGGGGAAAGGAATTCAAATAAACAGCGCCGCGATAAAACCGAGATATTCAGACACGCGAATAGATCTCCATATTTAAATGCCAAATGTCCCAGGTGCAAAATTCTAAATGGGCAAAATAAAATCCATCAGTGAATAAACACAAAATATTATGATGAAAAATTAATGAATACAAATTCGTTTTCGCCCTTAACCATCTCCTCCCTACAAGTCTCAGAAGGTACTTATTTTCCTTTTGGAGATTCAGACAGCAGGAAGTCTTTAGGGCAATGCTTTCTGGGATCCAGTATGCAAAATAGCTCTCCACCAGAAGGAGGAAACTGTCTCTCTAGTGCCACCTATAGGTGTTTGCTCTGTAAGACAATGACAGACCCTTTAAAAAGGACCTGTCAACAGGTCTTAAAAGCCGATTGACATACAATGTCTGATTGGCGCTGTCCCCCTGAGCACTTTGGTGTTTTGTTTATCCAAATCCGTTCAGCCATTCCAAAGATATAAGCCCTCTTAGAGTTTATGCAACTTAAGTTCTACTAGTCAAGTGGGTGGTAACACAGCATGACATATAGCAGGCAGAGATCCCACCCCTATATAACCACAGTGTTACCACCGACTTGTTGCTGCTAGTAGATCCTACTTTGTATCAACATTATAATAACTTACCTTTGGAATGGCTGAACAGATTTGGATAAAAATGCCAAAATGCGCAGTGACATATGATTTTCAGGTGATGTATGTCATTGGGCTTTTCAAGCATGGTGACAGGTGCTCTTTAACCCCTTAACGCTCTGCGCCATACTAACACGTCGTGCTGAGTGTATAGTTAATGCTCAACGCCGTAATAGTACTGCGGCATTACTTCTGGCACTTCGTTGTGTTACACAGCTGAAGGCTGGGACCAGCTGATGGAGTTGGAAGATACTCCGACTCTCACAGATTAACGCCATAGATGCTGTGATCAATAGCAATCACAGCACCCAGGAGGGCCGTGGACAAGATCGTCCCCTTGACCCCTCTCGGACCCCCTGCAATAAGATCCAAGGGGTCGGCCCACGGCCATGTGACTTCCTTTGCATAGTTCCAATAGAACTAATGTGCGATGTTCTGCAATACTATGTACTGTCCATTTCTAACCTCAGTATGAACCTCAGAGCCTCTCACCATTGCCTCCTCTATCCGGCCTGCAGCCATTATTACTTTATGGGATTATTCTGACTTCAGCTCAGGTTCTTCACTGATCTCATCTTTTCGTTTGGCTTGCTTTCCTGGTTCAGCCGCTGTCTCCATTTTCCAGCTAGTGCTTTCTGGCACCACATTTTGCACCTGTTGTTCTGACCCCGGTTCTTGGCTGAATACATTCATTGTCCATATCGATCATCAACTGAAATTTACTCTGAAGACTGCGACCTGTAATTTGCTTTGCTATGGAGACCAAACCCCTATAACAAAAATGTTGTAACTGGATTTTTTGTCATACCCCACCCAAAAAAAAAAAATAGGTTAGGGGCTTATTGCATACTCGTACCGTTATACCCATATTTGTACTGTATCTTTGTATGCACTATGTATTAAGCTCCCTCTAGTGTTGGTCGTTGGAAGGCAGCATTTTATATCTTATATATTATGTCAGGATTCTCAAATGCGTGGCCCACGGCCGTATGCGTTCCATGGGACACCGGATCTTCCTTGACATTCTTGGGACAGCAGAGAGCAGGCCAAAGGAGGAGTGCACCATTGCCCCTTAATGATATCACCCTGGAGTACAGTGTGTAGGAGCGAAGGTGTCTCATGCTGCTATGGGGGCAGAAGATTGAATGTAAGGTCAGCGCCACTATGTAGATCTATGGGGCCACTATAATTCTATGGCAGAAGCAGACTGTATATAAGGGCAGAGGCACTATTTATGACTATGGGGCACTATAATTCTATGGCAGCAGCAGCATGTATATAAGGGCAGAACTGCTATGTATGTCTAAGGGAGCACTATAATTCTATGGGGGCAGCAGACTGTATATAAGGACAGAGGCACTATGTATATTTTTGGGGCACTATAGTTCTATGGAGGCAGCAGACTGTATATAAGGACAGAGGCACTATGTATATTTTTGGGGCACTATAGTTCTATGGAGGCAGCAGACTGTATATAAGGACAGAGGCACTATGTATCTCTATGGGGACACTATAATTCTATGGCAGCTGTTTATAAGGTCAGAGCCACTTTGCATGTCTGGGGGGGGCACTATAATTGCATGGAGGCAGCAGAGGTATGTAAGGGAGGAGCCACTATTTTTCTATAGGGGCACCTAGTGGTATTGTTATAGTAATGCAGTATTGTTATAGTAATGTAGTATTATTATAGTAATACAGTCTTGTTATAGTAATGTAGTATTATAGTCATGTAGTATGGTTAAAGTAATGTAGTATTATTATAGTAATATATTATTGTTATAATAATGTAGTATGGTTATAGTAATGTAGTATTATTATAGTCATGTAGTATGGTTATAGTAATGTAGTATTATTATAGTCATGTAGTATTATTATAGTAATGTAGTATTGTTATAATAGCTCAAATAACTGATTAACAATAATTTGTATCATATTGAATATGAAAGGCATGCGGCCCATCTTATATCTTTGTATCTATCTATGTATAGATGTATATCTATGTACTGTATCTATGAATCTGTACACCGCTCCCTTGGATAACCTACTAGAGTCGAACAGGAACATGGATCAGCACAGAATTTTGGGCCTGAAATGACATGATGTTGAAAATTGCAGGTTCACTTTAAGTGAATTGATTCAGGCAGCATTCACATGGCTACAATAAATCTGTATTATAGGGACCATAACACAGACTTACTGACTTGAATTTTCAACATCAAAATTGGTTCTGCTCGTTGGGGTCATAATAGGGGATTCACAGCTGTAATATGGACCATGTGATAGGGATATATTATAGCCGTATTATTATCAACCCCATGGCAACTGTCAGAACTGAATAAAAATATGTAACTATAAAGTCATGAACTATTTGTCACAAGAAATAGTTAATTCCTAGCAGTTATGGGGATGGTAAGAAGATATTTAGCAAACAGAATTCCATTTCATTCTAACAATTAAAAGTTGCTTTTCCCGTCTTCCCGCATACAGTCCCTGGCCATGAAGTCACTGACAATGCAGGATAATTAACTGTTAATTGGATAATATTGGTAAATATTTCCAAAAGACTGGATTAATAATAAGATGTGCTCTATGTGGCAACTATGGAAGAATATCACTGGTATAATATGTCATTATTGTTCTCCGAGTATTCAGCAAGAAAGACATCAATAAGAGTAAAATATATATGGGGGCAGATAAGATATAAGAGAAAGACATATAAGGGCGGATAAGATCTAAGAGTAAGACATATAGGGGCAGATAAGATATAAGAGTAAGATGTATAGGGACAAATAAGATCTAAGAGTAAGACATATAGGGGCAGATTTATAATTCCTTGTATGCCAGTTTTCTGGCTTAAAAAGTTGAACATTTTTTATGCAAAATATTAGCAACTTTTTCTTTTCTACGACACCCTCACCACTTTACAGAAAACGGGGCGAGGCCAGAACGTGCAGGTGGTAGGACCGTCGGTCCCACACCAGATGTATTATTATTTATGCCAGAAATCTATGAGCTGGTGTAGACGTCTCTCCATGCAGACGGTACAAGTTTTTTTCTGCTTCCTTTAAAAACACAAACCCATCTATATATAGATAACAGTTAGTATAACACTTTACTAATCTATAAATGCTGAGAAACCAATATACTGTACATGTGTAATAACCCTATTACAAGGTCTTACAGTTACAGTTCTTCATTCCACTGTACTATTTTTAGTAAAGTTTGACAAATTATATGTAGCAGAGAGAGCTCAAAAAGGGCTCCATTGTTAAAGGGGTTTCCCCATCTTAGACATTCATGGAATATCCAACTTTGGGACCAGCACCTATTTCAAGATCAGGGGGTGGGGAGTCAGGATCCCCATTTCGTGGACACAGAACTGTAGAATAGATTATCTAAAATTGTTATATTATGGGGAGCATTTATATTATTTACTGAAATGCATGTCTGGAGATGACAGGCCCACTTTATGGGATAGGGGACCCCCGTTCTCTGATGAATGGTGGGGCCTTTAGGGAATATGAGAATGGGCATTAAAAGCTATTATTTATTAATGTTTTCAGTGGGTACATAGCATGCAAATAGCAGGTATAGGAATAATTTTACACCTATGGCTATCTAATGGTTCCTTGCTGGTGATGATAGATCAATTTTTCTGATAGACCCCATTTACTTAGTTTATAAGTCATAGGTTATAAAGGTGTTTATCTGGTTTCCATTATTTTAAAGGGGTTTTCTGGAACTTTAAAATCTATGACCTATCCTTAGGACAGATCATCAATATCATATCAGCAGGGGTCCGACTCCCAGCAATCCTACAGATCAGTTGTTTCAAGAAGCCATGGTGTTCAGGCAATTGCCTCATCCCAGGCAGCGATATCACATCCATTGGTCACGTGGTCATGCTAAAACTCAGTCCCATTCATATGAATGAGATTGAGCTTCTATACAAAGCACAGCCACTATACAATTTGGTAAGCCATGTGTGAGGCACTTGCATGAACACTGCACCCCCTCCAAAAAGCTCATCGGTGGGGGTGCTGGTTGTCAGACCACTCACAATCTGATATTATTGAACTTTTCTAAGGGTGGATCATCAATATTATTTTTCGAGAGAACCCCTTTAAGTATAGTGCTGCAGACTGTGATGCAAAAAAGTGCCTCTTATTTCTGGAGGAGATCCTAGTTTGCCAGATATTCCAAGTTATGTTTTGAGGCACTTTAAAGGGGTTGTCTGGGGGTGTGAATTCTTCAGGCTGGACCCAGCTGGTTACCACTCTGGGTCACGTGAGCGGAGTCAGACCATGTCCATCTGCCTCCTTTTCCGCCTTAATGGGGGTTGGCAGATTATAGTAAAGCCAGCCTCCATAGTACAGGTAACTAGTGGTGAAAACAGTAGAGGAGGCGGAGCGAGCTAGGGGGCAGGGGCTGGTTCCGATCGTTCAAGCCCAGAACCCCTGGGTCCAGCATGAAGAAATCGCTGGAGGAAGGAGAATAAATTTAACTCCCCAGACGACTCCTTTAAAGGGAGTCTACCACCACCAAAATCTTTTCTAAACCACTTTATCTTCAGTGAAGATAGAATTGAACTCTCTCTATAAGATTCTCCGGGTACTGTTTCGTCTTGTGGAGATGCTACTTAGTGTAAGGAGTCTTGCAATGCCCATGGGTAATAGTATGCAAATTAGCTCTTACTCAGTAAGCTCAGTAACTACCTTGTAGGTCAATGTCCAACTAGATTTCTCCTTTCTAGAAAAGAGATAATTTGCATCCAGTTACCCGGGGGCATTGCCATAAGACTCCCTACACCAGCTAGTATTTCCACAAGAAGAATCAGTACCCCCGAGAGCCTTGTAGTGAGAGCTCAGCTTATATTTTTACTGAAGACATTGGTAAGGTGACCCGGGATCTCTCCACTCAGACCTCTTTTCTTGTAAAACTATTTACTTAATGTGCTTGTAATTAAGATTCTCAGTGAAGTGTTCCGAGATGACAAATGCTTCTATATTACAGCCCATCTATTGCTGGCGCTAGCAAATAAGCATAAAATATGTTCTGGCCTTGTACGTGCACCTTCTCGAAAATGTAATTATTTATGTCTGTGTGTACTGTCACACCTCCCATAGTAAAACAGTATTCATTACACACAGTCATCATTGTAATCTCCTATGCATATAATTGTAGGGTACACTGTTCATTAGTATAAGGAACGGGAGCTATTATAATGGACGCCTGACAGTATGGTATTGTGCTGGAGGACAATGGTAACACAAGGAAACATTATATCTGTCCATTTCCAAACATGCTCATCTGTACATCAATGTGTCTTAAATTTGGACATGGAGTTGTATTTGGCGGCAATTTTCTTGACTGTTCTTCAGGATGATTCTTGACCTCCTCCTCTGACCCTTTTTGTCCACAAGCTGTTGACGTCTACAGGATCATCTTTCTCTAGATGTTTTTCCTTAATCACCCTATTCCAGGTATACCCTTAATGCCAATGTACAAGGTTGACAATTTTTTTTTTTTTCCTCGGACACGAAGTCCTGCATGTCCGACTTTGTTTCCGTCGAAAAAAACGGCTGCACAGCGCAGAGGGTGCAATCGGACACTGTCGCATTGCTTTAAAAACCCATTCAAATGAATGGGTTTTTAACCAATGCGTCGCTGACCTGTCTGTATCCGATGACAATCCCGTTCGCCGAGATTTTCACTCGGATTGGCAACGGACGGACTGAAGCGCAGGTGTGAACCCATCCTTACATTCTTTTTATTTTATTTTTTTTATATTTCCTTTATTTATTATCTATTTATTTATTATTTTTTTCTTCTTTTTTTTTTTGATGATTTGCCCTATGACTAGGACTGATACATTAGCCCCAATTAAAGGGCTACAGCATCGTAGTATACAATACAGAGCTGATCTGAGTCTTCTACAACTCAACAGCTTCTGCAGTCCCCAACACTAAGCAACTCACATGATCGGGAGGAAGCCACATCATGGCAGTTCCCATAGCTGTATACACAGCTGAGGGAAGGCAGAGACAGTAATAAACTGTCCCTGCCTTCTCTCTAGGATGTCTGGCTATCACTGCAGCTCCTACAGCTCTACAATCTCGTGCAGCTGCTAACTGTTTGTTTCCGACTGGCAGGATGTATAAAATCATTGGGTGGTTGGCAAATGTTTAAGTGGATGGTAGAGGATAAGCAAAACATGTCTTATTTCTTTATGAAACATTTCCACACCTGTCCAAAGTTTGTTTGGAGCTCAATTCAAGGGAAGGGGGTTCAGCTGCAATACCACACACAACCTGGGGGCAGGAGTGGCGCTATTTTTGGAAGACTGCACAGTAGATGAGCTCCATTCAAGACAAGTGGTTCAGCTGCAATACCACACACAACCTATGGACAAGTGTGGAGCTATTTTCAGAAGAATACATCCCTTTAAAGATTAGAATTATAGGAATTACTTCTTAAATTACTTTGTAAAGTTTTGAAAAACACTGTATCCTTGCAGCACACAGACTTTCTTAAAATGCTGACTACTCGGTATTCCTCAGCCAGAATTCAAGAACATTGAAATCACCTCATCAGTTTGGATAAAGCTGGCCGTAAATGTTCCCTGGATATTAACGGAAAGGATTCCTGAAAGCTCTTCTATTCATCACCATGAGTCTTTGGCTTTGCATTTAACCATTTGTGCCTGGCTTGTGCTCCACGGCAGAAACTGAAGAAGGAAGACCGATTAGAAAACCACTAAGACGTGTTTTATATCGATCGCTCATACACCCAACGCCAGACTGTAAATTAAAAATGAAGATACTTTGGAGCAAAATTTAAAAATGTGGCAAAGTCCACAAACCGCACAAATTCAATATCCAAAAATATGTCACCAGGATTCTGTTATCTATATTACTTCATAGCTCATTATCATGTATGAGGCAATGTCTAAGAAAAACCTGACATGGTAAGAAATATTAAAAAGCTCAACTGCGATACAATCTATTAATATGAGATGGTAACACTGATGGTTGGCCAAACGAGTGTTGGGTAGGTCTAAAATTCTCCAAGCCTTCTTCTAATCTGCTGAGTGATGGAATTCTACAAGGGTTTGTTAGTTTAGCTGGCTGGCGTGGCAGGGGTGTACATGGTCTCCAGTTTATGAATAGTATATCCCCAGTATGTTTGTGGCTTCTATTCATGATGGACTCCCACATATCCTTACTACAGAAACCTCCAGTATTCGAAGAATGCTACTGACTTGAAATAGAGTTCGTCATGTTCCGCCTTGGTTTCTAAGCTTATAACATGAAGACTAATAGTACGTGAAGTGTGGATATACTGGGATGTCTATACCAATACTAACTTTGGTTTTGCATAAAGTTTATTTGGGCATATTTTTGCACCTATATTATGAATGTAAATCTTGGCGGAACTACACATTTATTGACCATAACCAACAGTATCCCAAACTTAGACATGGCAAAATGTGCCTATAGTATGATGCGTTCATGTGAAACCACCTGAATTGGGTTTTTGACTAAAGTAGTTTTAATTATTTCCCACCCCATAACGTAATATTACATCGGGGCATATGGTGGTTAACGTGAAATGCCATATTGTTACTGCAGCAAAAACAACAGTTCTCAAAGTCCTATAAAGCAAGTGGGATGGTTCTCCCACCCATCTGTCCATGAAGCAACAGACTTCCTGGCTACAATTCATTTTTTCCCCATACATGGGACAGTCCATACCATCAATTCTTTGTCACTTCCCATAGTAATACTTGTGGGTTTAACTAGCAGGGTGTCTGTTTCTGGGTCCTGGCATTGTGTCTGGGAGAGAAGCACTTGGCACGTACTTCTTCTCCACTCATCATTGGCCAACCAACTGTTGGGTAGGTCTGAAATTCTCCAAGCCTTGTTCTGACCCTTTGAGTAATGGAATTCTGCAAGGGTTTGTCAATTTAGCTACTGTAGGTAGACCGGCAGGGGTGCAGATGGTTTCTATCAGCCTCCAGTTTACAAATAGCATATCCCCAGTATGTCCACTTTTTTGAAGCCAAAGCCAAGTATGGAACCAAACTACTGTACTGAGCAGCCGGTCCATTTTAAAAAAAGATCCCTAGCATCCAGAAAAAAGATAACCTACCTCATCCAAAACCTACCATGTTGTCTCAGATAGCTAAGGCCCGGTTCACATCTGCATTTAGGTTTCCATTCGAGGAGTCTGCTTGGGGACCCCCCGAACGGAAACCTATAAACATAAAAAAGCAGTTACCTGGGAAACCCGCGGACCCCGTAGACTATAATGGGGAAAAGTGCTGCTTGCAGGACTTTTCTCTCCGTTTGTTTTGTGCGGAAACCGAGAGGAAACCACACGGACCCCATTATAGTCTATGGGGTCTGCTTTTTTATGCGTATAGGACTATAGCGGACTCCCCAAACGGAATCCCGAACGTAGATGTGAACCAGGCCTAACACATATAAAACAATAAACATCAAAGTATCTAAATATAGGAGTTGCGTTCCCTAGTCTCTTGCACATAGGTCATTTGTAGTTTGTTTTTGTTTTTTTACACATTTACACATGCTTTTATATATAAAGTTATTAAATTAATTTATAATTCATCTATTTTATCTGTTATTTATCTGTTAGGGTAGATGAATTTAAGGGTCGAAATCTGATTTGGAATTCTACTGCGGATAATAATTTTATAGGAATTGGTAGGATCGTATAATAATACAGAAGGTCAGGGTTTACAGTGAGTATTAGTTTATAATTTATTACATCTAAATATATGCTACATGAAAAATCGAGCTGTTTCATAATTTATTACATCTAAATAGAACATGCATAAAAATGGAGTCATTTTGAAAATATCACCCTTTAGTTATTATCTAGTAATGCTGACTCAGAGCTGCATTCATAATTCTGCTGATGTGTAATTTTGCACTGATACCGAACCAGCAGGGGACTTCTGTGAGATGTTAACTCAGAGCTTAACTACTGCTGACATAGATAGAAATGTGCTATAAGATATGCTATGGATCTATGTAATATATACAATATATATATAGACCTAGATATCTTTTCCTTTAAGATAATGATGTGCTATACATACCTATATACATATACTATGATTAACAAGAACTCTGTGCATTTAGGGTAAAGTCACATAAAGAGTATTGTGTCCTTTTTTTAACACCATGATATCCCTAGACACAGCATTGTTCCTCACCCCATATGCACTTGGTTGCAATTTGTGTTACAGCATCCCTACCCAAAAAATTGCTCAGTCATCCACCGTGTCATGGAAAAACAGCTTCACTTAGTTGCTGAAACATCTGTGAAGTTCTAAAAGATTCCTCATAAACTTTTGAATATTACACACACGAGTTTTCTTGAGCAACAACTTTTTGAATTTTGCAGTTCAGAATGTCTAACACGCGGCCACATGCATCTCAGCCCACAGGCAAACTTTTTGATGGACTGTCCAAGCATTCACCATATTCAGCTTTACATAAAAAGAGGCATTTGCAGGTTAAAATGGTAGTCAGGGAATCAAAGGCAATGTGTCGCCAGAAAAATGACAAATGTTTTTCAATCCATTTTTACGTTAAACATATTTTTAAAAAAAATTTTGGTGAGATTTTCTAAAATTTTTCCATGTTATTATTAGAGATAAGAGAACTGAACCAGGTTCAACCTGAATATTTCAGATTGTTTGTTTTTTCATGAAACCGAACAAATGGAGATTCATCTTGGGCAAGCTAAAATAGTTGACACATTATACTCTGGGGTCTCTTCTCTTGAATGTCCATGGAGGTGACAAAAATAAAAAACATTCATACTCACCTTCCGTTATCTCTTTTGGGCCTCCTCGTGGCATCTGGCGCACTCCTGTGACATCATGCTTCTGGTCCCTGCTGAGGCCTGTGATTGAGCCACCAGCGGTCACATGGGTGCGTCTAGCGTCATGTCGTCATGACACTTGGCTTGCCCATGTCACCACTGAGGCGTGTCAGACATCACAGAGGAGGCGGAGACAAAGAACCAGATGCCACGAGGGATCCCAAAAGAGGTAATGGAAGGTGAGTATGAATGTTTTTTTGTTTTTTTTAACACTTCCATGGGCCTCCAGTGATTATACTCTGGAGTCTGAAGAGACTCCAGAGTATAATAATGTCACTTTTCACTTTGAAATAACTTTGGTGGTGTTTGCCCTAGAGAGCTAGAAATTGGATAGATAGGTTCCTAGTAGCCTTGACAGTGTTCTACACTATGTTTTATAGATAGGGTCCTAGGAGCCCTGACAGTGTTCTACACTATGTTTTATAGATAGGTTCCTAGGAGCCCTGACAGTGTTATACACTATGTTTTATAGATAGGTTCCTAGGAGCCCTGACAGTGTTCTACACTATGTTTTATAGATAGGTTCCTAGGAGCCCTGACAGTGTTATACACTATGTTTTATAGATAGGTTTCTAGGAGCCCTGACAGTGTTCTACACTATGTTTTATAGATAGGTTCCTAGGAGCCCTGACAGTGTTATACACTATGTTTTATAGATAGGTTCCTAGGAGTCCTGACTGTTCTACACTATGTTTTATAGATAGGTTCCTAGGAGCCCTGACAGTGTTCTACACTATGTTTTATAGATAGGTTCCTAGGAGCCCTGACAGTGTTATACACTATGTTTTATAGATAGGTTCCTAGGAGCCCTGACAGTGTTATACACTATGTTTTATAGATAGGTTCCTAGGAGCCCTGACAGTGTTCTACACTATGTTTTATAGATAGGTTCCTAGGAGCCCTGACAGTGTTATACACTGTTTTATAGATAGGTTCCTAGGAGCCCTGACAGTGTTCTACACTGTCGCAGCTACAACTACTGGGACACCTATAGTTCTTCCAATGGTCCCCCTTTCCATTTCCTCCATCACTACTAACCTTGCTCACATGTCATAGGCCAAAATCTGAACTTTCAAGCCCTGTATGAACATGCACCAAATACGCCCATTTCAGGGTGCTGTCCATTATGTGGCCCAATTCCCAGGATTGTCCTTCAAAAATTGTGATTCTTGGCACTTTTGTGGCTAGTTGCAGTCTCCAATGTTGAGCAATCATATATTGACTATGAAATGGGCTCTCAGCTCCAGTGTGATGCTGCCGACGTTCCTCTTCTGATGTCCCTCACCAGTCTCTTGTTCCTGCTTGCAGCAGCCCAGTCATTTGTAGTCCAATATGTTTTTTTAGAGGAGTTCCCATAGAAAAAATTTGCTTGAAAAAGTGGTCTTTGGTTGATAAGGGAGTATAATGGGAGCAAAATTGGCCTTTATGGAGGGGGTGTCTTTGGGGGAGATTTCATTGTACTAACAATACAAAACTAGACTAATGATATAGCACCGTAATAAATGGACAGCATTATAGTAATGGGTCTACATAATTATTATATTTACTCTGTTAATGCCATCTAGACACATTGTTCAGAATTAATACACAGTGCAAAGAAACATTAAAAAATCAATATAAACGATAAAATCAACATTTCAGGAACAAAATAACAAAGTCTAAATGGGAATAGGCATTCGAAAAGGTAATAGAAATAATACAGAGCTGGATAAAGCACTCGATAGATTGTTGAATCACTCATTTCTCAGACAATATGATAATTTCTTACTTTTTATATATTTTTTATGTATTTCCATGCATAAATAATACATAAAATGTAGAAAATGGAAGCTTTGTATTTAAGAGATTTCAGATGTGATGGCAGCCTATAGTGTGGCACTTTGCATAGTAATGACTAATAGTTGAAGCTCCTATTGAATCAGACAATCTAGTTACTGAAACAAAGCCCCAGGTGCAGCTCAACAATGAGTCCGTACAATAGGCAAGCTGTAGATGGCGATGACACATACCCTCCATGCAAAAGTTACTGAAGCTTTTCACTTTGCTGTGAATTACAGTGCACTCTTGTAGATATTGTAGGGCATACTCCCCTGGGTCCAGAGGCGTAACTAGGGGTTCAGCACAGGGGGGACGAACACATCCAAGTGGGCCCCCAACTCAGGTATACCAACACTATCACTGTACGGTGACCGTATAGTAGTAGATAGTGGTTCTACACAGGGCTGTGAAGACCAGTTACGTAAATACAGTACAGAAACAATGTTGTGACTTACAGGTGACATCTCTGACGGTTTACATTATCGTCTCTTCCATCTGGACCGCCATGACCACTTCTTCCAGCTGTGACTGTAAAGTTTGTAACAGACATCTTTGGCTCCTCACTTTTCCAGGCACCTGACCCCCATTGTCCTCAACTACATAAACTCTCCATCCTGTTGCTACCCCAATTATAAAATATATGATATAAAATCCCCTGGAAATGAATAATAACCCCATGTGCCTTTTTAATTTAATAATGCTCCTATGTGCCCCATTTATTTAATACTGCCCCTCAATTAATAATTCCCCCTAATTAATAATGCCCTGTGTACCCCCCTTAAATGAATTTAATGCCCGAGTGCCACCTAAAATTAATATTGCCCAATTCCCCTATTATTAATTACACCCTCTTATGTCTCCTTGTATAAATTATGCCCTCTTACATAAATGCCCCTCTGTATTAATAATTCCTATTAATAACCCCTTTGTATTAAAGACGACCTTTCATGTTCTTATGCATATGCAGTTTTATATACTTGTGGATTCAGTGCACTGTCGGCTTTCCCGTTATGTGCCCCGGTGGAGGAGATATCGGTGCCGTTAGTTTCAGCACTGATCTCTCCCCACCCTTAGAAGGGCGTTCCTGACAGTCTAGCGTCATCGCTGGGCTGTGAGGAACGCCCCTCCCCCAAGACTTGTACTGGGGGAGGGGGCCTTACTCAAAGCTCAGCGTCATCACAGGGCGGTAAGGGACGCCCCCTCTGACAGTACAAGGCTATGTTATAGTACTGTCAGGGGGGCTTCCTCACAGCCCAGCGATGACGCTAGACTGTCAGGAACGCCCTTCTGACAGTGGGGACAGATATGTGACGAAACTAACGGCACTGATATCTCCTCCATCGGGGCACATAACAGGAAAGCGGACTGTCGGCTTTCGAGCAGTATATAAAATCACAGGTTCATGAGGACATGATCACAGTGGAGGTGGAGTAGGTGATAAAAAAATCATACTCAGGCTGGGTTCACACCAAAACTTGAACCCCGTTGAGGGATTCTGTCCCCCATTCCGTTTGAAAAATGCAGAAAGAAAAGTCCTGCAAGCAGGCCTTTTTTCTCCATATTTTTCAGCCAGAAACCAGACAGAAACCCAGCAGACCCCATTATACTCCGCAGGTAACCGCTTTACAAGCGAATTGGGTTTCCGTTTTTCAGGTCCCCAAGTGGACCTGAAAAATGGAAACCGAGCGCTACTGTGAACCCAGCCTTACCTGTCCCCAGTGTTCTGGTGTCTGCCGCCACTGTCTGTTCAGACACATGCCATACGTGACTGCTGAGGCCATCAGTGGCATCAGCGTTGGCTGGAAAGGACCCAGTCATGTATATGAGTGACATCACCAAGTCTTTTCTAGCCACTGCTGAGGCCAATAACACGCAGTGCAGGGAAGTGGCGTGCATGTGCCTGGACAGACAGCAGCAGAGGACTAAAACATCAGTAGCCCGGAGACAAGTGAGTATTTTTTTTTTTCACCTTCCCCGCCTCCTCTCCAATTTGCCCAATACAATCCTTACCAGTAAACTTTATTATTCCCTAGAAAACCCCTTTAATACTGCCCCAATGCCCCCTAATGTTATCTCCCCTTACATTCATACAGCCCCCATTGATCTTTCTCTATAATTTATATCCTCTTTTATTAAAGTCCCCTAATAACCCTTATATTAGTTATGGCCTCTAATCTAAATTCCCAATGCTCCCAATTGACCTCTTATATGTATTACCCCCATCCCCCCCACCACCAATTATAATGCCCAAAGTGAGTTAAAAAAAAAAGTCGATGCTACTCACCTACCTCTGATCCCCCGAGGAGGAGTCTCCACCGCCGGTACTGTCGCCGCTTACAGAAGAAGCAGGACCTGCGACCTGGCGCGGACGGCGCAGGACAATGACGTCATCGCGCTGACGTCTGTGCCAGGACGCAGACATCTTAGGGAAGCTTGTAGGCCACAGGCCAGAAGTGGCTTGTGGTTTACGAGCTACGTACGAGTAGAGAATGCATTTTAACTGTCATGCAGACGCCGATGCAGTTAATATGGGAGGGTAACCTGTGTTGTGGTGGCCCCGAAGTGGGCCCCTGAGAATCAGTGGGCCCGGGGCCACCACCCTCCTGCCCCCCCACTAGCTACGCCTCTGCCAGGGTCCTTAGAGGAGCAGTAGAAAATGCAGCAATGTGCCAAGGGGGTCCAAATGCCATACAGTAAAGACACTACTTGGAAGGAGATGTTGCAATGGAACCCATAGCAGCTCTCCTGACCACAATGGGCTCTCACCTAGTCAACCAGTACCCTGCCCTGCACTGATGATGGGCAAGAACAGCCATTGTGGATGGGTAACATTTTCTGGTTTGTCCTATATTCCAAGTCATTTTACAAGGCTTCTTGGAAAGTCAGACACTGACTTATAGGGATGCTACCTCCTAATAGGTGGTGCTACAGGTACAGTTTTCCTTTTTCCAGCAGGGACGATTTTGCATTCTTAAAGGTTACTTAAAGTGATGCTTTTGCCCAGCCCCAGTCCATATGCCATCTATAGTGGTCCCTACAATCTGTGATTTTCGTCTTCCCTATAATAGTAGTAGTAATTTTCTTTAACGGTGCGCCTTGGCATATACAGTAGCATAGTCATAGACTTTAAAGGGAATGTGTCATCAGAAAATAATGTATTTTTTTAAACAAGTTGTATGTTAAACATATTTTTTAAGAATGTTTGATGACTTTTTATATTTTTTTCCAAGTTATTAAACTTTAAAAAAAAATCCTAAAATTTCTGCAGTTCTGACTCTGCTGAGACTTCCTGTTTTCAGTAGATTTCTTTGCAGCAATCTCCTCATTTCTTAGCACCCCGATGATCACAGCGATCGTGTATATGTAGATAAAACACAGAATCCACCATTCAGAATAGGTGATTTCACGGCTTATCTACTCCCCTCTCTACACAATGACCTCTGCCCAGGTCACAGAACATGCCTAGAAAACTCTCCCGAAGGAGTCAATAGGGTCTGCTCCAGATTACTTCGTCTATGGACCATGGTCCATCTCCAGGAAACAGGAAGTCACAGATTATTTTAGATTTAGTGGCAAGAGCGGGAATTACACGTTATTTTAAGATTTTTTTTTTTTAAATATAGATAATAACATGGAAAATTAAAAACAAGATAAAAAAAAAATGTTTAACATAAAAACGTGATTTAAACTTAGGTAATTTTCTGGCACATTACCTTTAATAGCCAATAGATAGTGATATTTTGGTATATATTTATGTGAAACACATTGGTATACCTTTTCTAATATTAAAATGTCTATTAAAATGTCTAAGTCTAAGAAGTTTTTGGATAAAATTACAATTTTCAAATAACATTATATATTTTTAACATGAGAGTCTGCTCTATATACATGCCGGTGCGTACATCTAGCTCATACATTAGCCAACAGAGTTCAATTGTGTACACTTCTTTGCTGCTGTAACACACTGAATTTCCCCACTGTGGGACTATTAAAGGACTATTATTATTATTATTATTAAACATATGCCTTATAAGTGATGTCACTAGATCCTTACCCAGCATTGTAAGTATGAGGCCAGTTGCGCCTACTGATATTCATTTAGAACATGTATACATCCACTTTGATTTACATTGTAATCCATATTGTTATCATGGTATACACAGGACACAACAGCAGTGAGGTATTTAGGTTATTTGTGAATCATCCCTTTAGAACTGGATCTTAGTTAAAGTGATCGGCTCCAAAGCCATTTCCATGGGTCTTTACTTAGAAGCAGCAATAACTTGAAATATAGTGTAGGTGTAATGGTGACAGACTCCAGAGACACTTAGCTGTGGTTTGGAACAGTTTACTAGGAAGGTAAACACATAGAACATGTAGAACTGGTTAACTCTTCTGGAATATCCCATCTTCAGCGGTATACCTGTTGGAATGAAGTCTCCTTCTCCTCCCACACATAGTCTTGGGGTTCTCTTTACAAATAGTATGTATGGCAAGTGTAACTTCATTAGACCAGCATTACAGTGTTTGTCTTTCAACAATGTACAATGGTAGAACTTGGTTAGGTAGATATACAATCTCTGGTTGCATAGCTTCTATACAAGTGGAGAGATTATCTTAGGCTACTCTGTTGAGAGGGCTAGACTAGCGACCCAGTGAATGTACAGTGTTCCTTAGGATAGGTCATCAATATCAGATCAGTGGGGCCTGACAATCAAGTGTTCGCACCAGACACTATATGGAGAACACAACCGTAAGCAGATAGCTCTGTAGTGTAGTGGTTGTGCTGAGTTCCTGCAGCTCTATTCCCATTCACTGTTTAGGAGCTGAGCTGCAGTAACTCAGCCCAGCCACTACACTATCTGCTCCTGCCTCAGTGGAGAATAGCTGATCAGTAGGGTCCCAGATGTCAGACCCCCACCAATCTCATATTGATGACCTCACCAATCTAAAACCTCTTTTATGTCCCTTGAAATTAGGCACAGTCAAACATAATTCTTATGAATAGGGGTATATACAGATGTATGCTCTTGAAATTATTTCTAATGCATAGTTTTTATTTAGTTCACTTATAATTTAGCTATAGCACAAGAGGATTTATTTTTAAAGGTATTTTGAGAGCATACACATCTGTTTCCATGGTAAAGAGTTCATGAATTTCTATTTTATTTTTATAAAATTCTTAAAGAGAACCTGTCAGCGCTCCTGACATGTACATGTAATCTGTACGAAATAATAACCCTGAAGCACCGGTGCAGAGTTGTGCACTCTGGAATTGAAAGAGTTAAAAATTCCAAACTCTGCCCCAGGTAGAGGGCTTATTGGGTACACTAGTCCTCTTTAGTGTGTTGTTTTAACAATTTCCTGTCCAGAGTCCTCGGCTTAGAGGGAATAATGGGGATAATTTATTATTCCATCTACAGCAGATAGCTGATATTGTGGTGCACATTTGGTAAAAAGACTTTTCTTGCACCAAATGTGTGCCACATCTCATAGACCTTTGTTGCACCAAATGTGCACCACATCTCCTGTTCTGCACCTCACTCGCCACATTTCAGGAATGTTGGTGGAATGGAGACAACGAGGACTAAATCCACAGGATTCCTTGGTAGTATGATGTGGAAAAAAGGAACCGCGCTTACCCAGATGTCTTCAAGGAAAGTCTTTATTGATACCAGAACACACGACGCGTTTCGGAGCTACAAGATGTCCCTTTCTCAAGTGAACAATTTTGGTGTATATGTTGGTGGAATGGGGCAGAAAGCAGGGGAACAAGGGGTGGAGAGCAAGGTGGACTAGGAATGGACGCCTCAGCCCGACATATTTATTATAGCACCTGAAATTTCCTGGTGCGAGTTATACAGGAAATCTACACCAGTTCCCTCCATTTTGGTGCATGGTCATGCACCTGATTTATTAAGATATAGAAAAAGTATCTCAGCACTCCCTCTTACTTATGCTGGGTGCTCGTGAAGGACATCTCGCAGTCACTTTAGTAGATACAAAAGGATCCCGGAGCCTCTCCATAAATCAGCGATGTCTTGCACCTGCTTGGCCCTTTATTAAGACTGGTGTACAAAATGCCAGTCTTAATAAATCTTCCCCAATGCACCTGAAGCCCCTTGTATTAAAAAATGGTGCCGTTCCCCTGTGCATTGTGGTGTTACTCTGTTGTTTTACCTGTAAATGAATGAATAAATTGACAATTGGTTGTTACCATTCTCCTTCGAAAAAGTCAACTTAAGGCTGAAGCCCCACATTGCGAAAATGCAGCTTCTTTTATTGCATATTTTACTGCGGTTTTTTGAATCAAACCTAGGAGTGGCTTCAAAAGGAATGGAAAATATATAGGAAGCTCTTACACTTGTACCATCTGCTCAATCCACTCCAGCCTTTGGCTCAAAAAAAACGCAACAAAATCTGCAGCAAAAAAAGCTGCGTTTCCACAACGTGGGACTTCAGCCTAACTTTTATTGAATCCATATTAAAAAAAGACCTCAAACCAAAAAAACAGATATGTTATAAAAAAAAAGACCAAGATGCCGACAGTGACCTAAGCTTCAACACAGAGAGAACTGCAAATAATAATGTCAATGTACTGGGATTCTGAAGTACCGATATACTGGGACATCCAGGTTGTAAACCATACTAAATAGTTATGTGTAAAGAAAAAAGGAACAGTCTTACCAGCATGTGCAGGCAACAAACGATAGAAGAGAAGTCAAGGACCCTTGACCATTTGTATGGTCATCAATGTACGGTTCATGGAAGAATGAAGGCAAACTCTAAATCTCTCACTGATCCTAGGTCCCCAAATTAACTCCCAGTCTCCCACCCTAAAAAGGCTCACCCAAAATAATTTATTTTTTGGATTTCTTTTGTTTTTTAAACATCATGCATGTTAACATTAACTTTTTTTTGCTAATTTCCCCTGTAATTGCGACTGATGCATTAACCCCAGTTACAAGAGTAAAACAGGAGGAATACAGAATAGCAGCTGTTCAAGATGGTGAGGCTGCAGGGGTGGGGATCCAGCTGTCAGCAATAGACTCCTTAGGATTGGTTCAGACTCCGCTGCAGAAACCATTGGAGAAAAAATTCCTGAATGCAGACTTTTCTGTCTGTCACTTTCAGTATAAAAATGGCGGACACTTGGAGGACCCCATTATAGTCTATGGGGTCAACGGGTATCCATGAGTAACAGCAGTCTGGTTCTCCATTATTGGGGTTCCCCGGTGTAGCCGAATGACGGAAACCCGCGCGCAGATGTGAACCTAGCCTAAGAGAGAAGGGATGTTTTATTATCATCCCTGCCTTCCCGACTGCTGTATACACACAACTCATTGTGTGGACAGCTATAGAAGCCACCATGTTGAGGCTTCCCTCTGGCCTGATGGTCATGTGATCGCAACGGAAGGAGCTACTCAGTCCTAAAGGACCCAGATCAGCTCTGCAGTGTATACCGGGAAGCTGAAGACCCCCTGTAACCGGGGATAATGTATCAGACCCAGTTACAGGGAAAAATCAACAAATTAAAAAATAAATAGTATGTTAAAATGCCCCCCCCCCCATATGATCTTGGGGGGGGGCAAAAAAATGTTAAAAAATGAGGGCAAAAAATAAAAAAATTAATTAAAATGAAAAACTCTCTACTACACCCACATCACAGTTTCTAGCCCTGCTCATGGCGACATAAAACTATGTGTCACCTACATAAAAATTACTGTCACAGAGCAAATCCTAGTTTTCAAAAATATTTTCTTAAATTGTTTTTTACATTTCTCCAATATTAAAAAAAATAGAAGATGCAGAAAAAAAACTATAAAAAAGACACAAAAATAATAATAAAAAAAATATTATAGCCTTTAAAACGCATGTACCAAAATACCCAAAAATGTGTCCGGTCATAAACCAGGAAAAATGGCCTAGTCTTGAAGTGGTTAATAATACTCCATTTTATAGGTCTCTACTTCCTTTCCCACATTGGTACCAGAAAATCTTCTTAGCCTTTCTGCGGACTTCAGATGTAAAATATATTTTTCAATGTCTTTTTAGAACAAAATTGTGCGTAAAGTTTTTCGTCAGCATATTTGGAAATAAGTTGTTCAGAAATATCAGATGATTCACAGAACACATTTGCTTTTCATGGATGATATCCTCCTTTATTGCATATAAATGCTTTAGGATCTGCTCTGTGAAGGTGGTGAATTACTCACCGGCATCAATCCTGCTCCTCCTGTCATCCTTACATAATGCTGCGGTAATAGAAAAATTGAGGAGTAAATATATGTTCTTCTGAGAACGCTTTAATTTTATTTAGATATTTAATATCCATAAGTTAAATGTCACTGTAATACCGTATGTAAAATAGTGATATATTATGAGTTAGTGCAACCTAGTGGTCATCAGGGGAGCTGCAGCCTTTGATCTGCCTCATTAGGAAGATTGCTTTCCTCTTGGATAAGATTTTAGTTGCAGGTTGAACATTTCCTCGTAATATACAGTAATGTCAAGAGCTGGTTTACGTCTCATCTGCAATATGGTATGTATAAAATATGCAATATATCTAATGCCATAGATATAGAGAAGAGATGGGCGAACCGCTTCGTCATGAGCCGGGTTCGACCTGAATATTTGATATTGTTCAGTTTTTAACAAAACCAAACAATTGGGGATTCTTCTCAAATGAACTAAATTAGCCATCATGACATGCATTGCGGTAATATAGACCCCATACTATAACAGGTGGAGGCCCAGGGGAGGTGTAAAAATATATCACCCCATATTGACTTTATGAGATTTCTTATCTCCATGGTTTGTTCTTACATAACAAGTAATACGTTCCTCAACAATGAAAATGCAACACGAAGATAGAAGTCTCGAAAATACTGGATGGAGAGACATGTTAATGATATGCAAATGATTAAAAAATGGAAACAAAATATTTAAAATATCTCAATTTATTCAGTATTGAGTATGAGCAGCACATGCAGAAATATATACGATTATACCCCTTGCCGTGCTATCAGTGAGGTTATTGAAGGAGTTGTGCAGGTCTTGGCTGCTTTCTTCTTCTCAGGAAGTGACATCATGTCCATTAGTCACATGGCCATGCTGCAGATCAGTCTCATTCATTTTAATGGGACAGAAATGTGGCATTGCCCTGTGACCAACAGACATGATGTCACTTCCTGAGAAGAAGAAAGTATCCAGTCCTGCACAACCCCTTTAATGGTTGTCTGAGGAATATTCTACCACATTGAATGCTCTTGGGCATGTAAATCATCAAGATGGAAGCTTCTTTGCAATTACCAACCAATGACATCCCAGATGTGCTCAATGGGAGACAAGTCCGGAGATGTTGCTTAGCCATGGTAGCACATTAAGGGCTCCGGCTACCATACATTATTTCACCCCACACCACAATCCCAGGAACTGGACTGATGTGATGTTCCTTGTGAAGGCCTTTTCATGGCGTCAACCACACGTTCTCCAAACTAATCTCCATCCATCATTGTATCCGAGGCAAGAGTGGGGAGCATAAACCTCCATTGCAGCCTCCAACACTGTCTTGCTATGTACCATGACAGCCTTTGAGAGTAGTGTCGTGACGTCAATGGATGTAGCTGGACATCTGGCTCATTGCCTAATGTTGCACAAACACCTTCTGATAGTTTGCCACCCGAGGCTTGGGATGTGACGTCCAATTTCACTTGCAGTATAGAGTGGATCACTACGCACCATTCTTCCATATGATCCGGCCATGCAGAGATTCACCTTCACGCACCTCATGCTGTCATGCCAATTCTTCATTGTTCTCCTAACCACTGGGATACGCATCATTGAACAGCTCTGACATCTTGGCCTAGGTGCGTAGCAATCTGCCGAAAAAATAAACCAAGGTCTCTTAGTTCAATAATTCTGTTCCTCTCAGTTTGTGACAAATGATGATAACTGACACATCAACGAACAGGAGGCATCACATTATCATCCCACATCGCTTGAAGTTTCATGTGGCCATACAATTTTGCTTTCTGGCATTTATGCCCCTCCCACATGTCGCATATTTGGTCAGGGGCTTGAAAATATGATCATTTGCAGATTTTAGCGACATCCGCTACTTCCTCGGTTTGCATAAACTTAAGGCTTGTCATTCTTGGTGATGTAAGGAGCACATGTATGGTTTATACACATGGCGGAAATTATCCTTGGGGGAAATTATGAGAACATCATTGCAGGCTATGAAATGATAATATATCATTAGGATCCAGTGTGAGACAAATTGTAAATAGGGTAAAACAGTCCTGTAAGTCTTCAACAGGTTCTGGCTGCCTTACCAACTGATTGGTGCCCCATTATGACGCTGCAGGGTCCCTCATCTTTCTAAAGATGGTGGTCTCCATCCAAATTAACAGCTTAGATGCTGTGGTCGTAACTGATCCTGACATCTAAGTGGTTAAACAGCTGGCTGCTAGTGAAGGGTGTCAGGTGTATAACACAGCCGATACCTGCTGCATGTATATTGGGGCAATATGGCAGAGGTGTCTGACGTCCCACCCAGGTGTCCCATGGTGATCAATGTTATTAACCCCTTTGTTAATTGGTGCATATAATTATTATTAGTATTATTATTCTAAGCCATGGTATAGAGTTAAATGCCACTGTGCATGGTTAGCTGTGGGAATGGAGGAAATAGCCATAAAATAATGATACAGGTCAATCTGTCTAGTAGAGGAAAGAATGCTCCGACCCTGACCTAGAGAATACAGCCGGGTCACCAAGTGCAAGAAGAGGCTTTACATGCAGGAAATGGAAAAATTACGTTACCAAAGGAAAAGCCTTGATTTGTGCTGGTAACAGGTGTCCGCCAATGTCAGGCGGTGTGTGAACTGAGCGTGTTCCCAGGATCTCAGACTCCAGTTCAAAGGAGATAAAATATGGAAAATAATAAAGAGTAATAATAAAAGTGAATTATGCCCTAACTAGGACTGATAATCCACACTCCTATTGTTCTCTATCTCATTTGTTGCTTTCAGTGTCAGTCAGTGCCTTTACTTTAACACCTCCATTGAGTTAAACTGTAAAACTCTGCTTTCTTCAGGTGCCACTAGGGGGAGCTCACAGAAGATAGATTTATACAACTATCAATAAATTAAAGGGAAGTTGTATATAAATAAGTGTCTGAAATGGTTAATGCTTTTCTCCAACATAGGCAGCTGCAAATTTTTAAATAAAAATATACTGACAAAACTCTGGGCTTATTATCCCTGTACTGTGACATCACCGTGTATATTATCTGTGTACTGTGACATCACCGTGTATATTATCTGTGTACTGTGACATCACCGTGTATATTATCTGTGTACTGTGACATCACCGTGTATATTATCTGTGTACTGTGACATCACTGTGTATATTATCTGTGTACTGTGACATCACTGTGTATATTATCTATGTACTGTGACATTACTGTGTACATTATCCTTGTGCTGTGACATTACTATATGCGTTATCCCTGTATTGTAACATCACTGTGTGTATTATCCCTTCACTGTCACATCACTGTGTATATTATACCTGTATTGTGACATCACTGTGTGTATTATCCGTGTCCTCTGACATACTATGTGCATTTTCCCTGAAGTGTGACATCACTGATTGTTTAATCCTCCGATAAATACATTATACCTGTACTGTGACATCACTATGTGCATTATCCCTGTACTGTGACATCATTATGTACATTATCCATGTACTGTGACATCACTGTGTACATTATCTCTGTACTGTGACATCACTGTGTTTATTATTCCTGTGAGCGGCCAAATTGAATTAACCTTTGTCTATATGAAAGTAAACTCACCCTGAATAAATACCATAACCAGTGAAATCTATCTCATCATTAGGACAACACCATCCACGAGGAGACGTGAGGCTTCTTTTATGGCTACTAAATTCATCTTTGTCTTCAAAGTACAGAGCCAGATCCCAAAAAAGGCTGCTCAATGTATACACCTGTACTGTGACATCACTGTGTTTATTATTCCTGAACTGTGACTCACTGTGTATATTATCTCAGTACTCAGTGGCGTAACTAGGAATGGCTGGGCCCCAAGGCGAACATTTGACATGGGGCCCCCCCCGAACCGCCGCCCCCGACCCCTTCCCCCAGACCGCCCCCTCCAACCCCCCCCCCCAAAAAAAAACGCATTCCTACGCACACTATTATGTCCCATAGTGGCTCCTGCACACAGTATTATGCCCCATAGTGGCCCCTGCACACAGTATCATGTCCCATAGTGGCCCCTGCACACAGTATCATGCCCCATAGTGGCCCCTGCACACAGTATCATGTCCCATAGTGGCCCCTGCACACAGTATCATTCCCCATAGTGGCCCCTGCACACAGTAGTATTCCCCATAGTGGCCCCTGCACACAGTATTATATGCCCCATTGTGGACCACCCATGAACAATTATTATACTCTGGGGTCTTTTCAGACCTCAGAGTATAATGATCGGAGACCCAGGGGAGGATACAAACATAAAAAAACAACGTTGCTTACATGTTCCTCGCTCCGGTGCATGCCCGTGCGCTACTCCGGCCTTCTTCAATGTTGGACCAGGCCGGCGTCACGTGAGGCAGGCCTGCATCGCGACGCAAAATGACGTCGGCTGACGTCTGGGATGTCACCAAACAGGCCCGAAGCCTGGAGAAGCACAGGAGAGGTATGTATATATTGTTTTTTATGTTCCCTCACTTCCCCTGGGCCTCCGATTATTATACTCCGGGGTCTGAAAAGACCCCGAAGTATAATGATAGCAGATATTGTGGTGTTCGGGCCGTGGCCTCACATACCGATCCCCGCTCCTGCTCACAGCCGCCTCCGCAGAATCGGAAGCGCAGGCGGCCGTGAGCGGGACCTCGGGGAACAGTAAGTATATAGGGCCCGTTACCTGCTGGGGTTACTCTAGCAGGTAACGGACTATTAAAAAAAAACAAAAAAAAAAAACGCATCGGGGGCCCGCGGGGCCCCGTAATGTCCCGGGCCCTGTGGCAGCTGCTACCGCTGCTACCCGATAGTTACGCCCCTGTCTGTACTGTCACATCACTGTGTGTATTATCCCTGTACTGTGACATCACTGTGTATATTATCCCTGTACTGTGACATCACTGTGTGTATTATCCCTGTACTGTGACATCACTGTATGTATTATCCCTGTACTGTGACATCACTGTGTGTATCATCTCTGCACTGTGACATTATTGAGTTTATTATCCCTGTACTGTGACATCACTGTGTTTTATCCCTGTACTGTGACATCACTGTGTGTATTATCCCTGTACTGTGACATCACTGTGTGTATTATCCCTGTACTGTGACATCACTGTGTGTATTATCCCTGTACTGTGGCATCACTGTGTATATTATCCCTGTACTGTGGCATCACTGTGTGTATTATCCCTGTACTGTGACATCACTGTGTGTATTATCCCTGTACTGTGACATCACTGTGTGTATTATCCCTGTACTGTGACATCACTGTGTGTATTATCCCTGTACTGTGACATCACTGTGTATTATCCCTGTACTGTGACATCACTGTGTGTATTATCCCTGTACTGTGACATCACTGTGTATATTATCCCTGTACTGTGACATCACTGTGTGTATTATCCCTGTACTGTGACATCACTGTGTGTATTTTCCCTGTATTATCACTATTTTTTTTATTTTTTTTGCAAACTAATCATTAGCTTTCTACAAGCTGAACTTGCTGCTGATTGTGGTCTTGGTTTAGTGGAGCCCAGTTACAAGTTTTGCTGTGGAGCCTCATGGTTACTTTATGCCCCTGGCCTGGAGTTATTCTTTTACAAAAAAAAAAAAAAAAATTAAAAATCTCTTTCTCCAGTCTATTCCTTGAAGATTTTCTTTCCTGCAGCACAAAATCTGCAGAATTTTATGAAAATGCGTGAGTACTGTGAAATCAAACCTACAATGAAACAATGAATGAACGTGACCCGAAGCCTCCAAATGATAAAGGACAGGCGCAGCCACTTTTCATTTCACTGCCTCCATCTCAGGCTCTCCTTAAAGAAAATAGTTGTCACTTACAAACCTCCTTGATAATGAGATTCGCACAAACAGGATTAGTCGCTGCTGTTTTATCATCGGGTTATTTTCCACAATGCAGTTCTCAGATCCAATTTACCTGCATCTAAATTACAATATGAGATGTTCAAATGGGCTCGGGGAATGTTTTCTTCTGTCCTAATGACATTGCTCTGAAACTACGGTAATACCATTAAATTACAGCACAATATTAGCTCAGTCACAATGCATTTACCTAAACGGTGTGGACAACATCAAATGCATGTTGATTGTGCGCCGAAACGTATGGCTCAGACGTGTACAGACGCTGAATGGATTATTAAGGCTGACATTTTAACCCGATGCCTATTTCATGTGCATTGAATGGGTGATAAATCTAAAAAATTATCACAGTTTTTTTGGATCCTACAAAGGTGTTTGATGTTCCCAGACATGTAGCTATATGGACTGCAAAGGTAGCGGTCACAGCGGTGCCCTGGTGCTGATCTAAAGGCATACACAGTAGTCGGTGGGGGCTCTGTGGTAGATTTTGCATTGAGGTACTGTTAATAAAATAGTACAAAAAGCAATGATTTTGTAGAAAAATTACCCTGTTTTGGTGGATTGTAAGTGCTACAGGCTTATTGTTATTTGGGAGACAAATTTGTGGCTCTGAGCCAAGTTAAAAAGTGATGAAGTTGATCAAATTATCGTTTTACAGGAGCAGATGTGAATTTAAAATGTTTTTGTTTTTTTTGATGTCACACGTAATGGAATGTAATGGTGGACCAGGCCGCAGGACATTTCTGAATGAGTGGTGGTAATGGTGGTATCTGTGGCAGCATGAGTGGCAGTACGGCATGGAATACAGTAATTTGATGGACCAGGCTGCAGGATATTTCTCACTAACAGGACTGACTTTGTAAAAATAATGTAAGGCACTCTGTAGACAGTCACAGATCAAATTGCTCTATTGTGAAACAGATTTAGACAAAATTAGATTATTGGCAGTGAAATGGTTAACTGTCGTTTGTCTGTCTGTCTGTCTTTATTACTGCTGCAGTCAGGCTCACACAGCACAGATATTCTTCCTCACTCCTATCTATGATTTCTATCACTAATCTGCCTGTAATTGATTAAATCTGACTAAACTTTGTTCTACTTCTCCTACTCCTAAGATTCTCTAGCTATATTACAAGCTTTGCTGCACTCAGTGCTGTGTATTGCTGAAGAAAATGGAGTAACTGCTTTGGATCATGCAGTGATGAATAACACATCTATCCTCTACTTCCACCATCACTGAAATGCCTCGTGTTCCAGCCCACAGCATCTTATATACTGTATATGACATCAGCAGTGTAAAGTCTCCACCTACTATTGATTATTGGCTGAAAGGCTGTAGGTATTGTCAGGTGAGACCAGAACATCGCAGTGACTCACGGACACATATGTCTTCTGCATTTTCACTGTGCAATTCATGTTGTGGCCATTTTAGTTTGTCTGTGACAAATCACCATTTATTCTGTTTAGTAAAAATAGAACAATTTGGAATATTTTTGTGGAAAAAGGCACAGACCAATTTGGTTCGTCCATCTCCAGAATTCTCTCTTCTTCCTCTTACCCCTCATTCACTCTTAATTCACTGCTATAATGAATAGTGAGGGATCAGGTTATATGACTCCCTTGGAAGTCTATGGAGAGGTCGAGGAGAAGAGGGGAGCAGCTGCAGAGAGAGCAGTAACTGGCTTTAGTAAATGTTTTACTGTTTCAGCCCAGTGCTGGATTAACAGCAATGCTGCTCTTTACTGCTGTATAATGTCCTTCATGCTGCTGAGCAGATGAGCAGATTTTTCTTTTCTCTGTGTGCAGTGTATAGGAGGCATCATGGCAGCTAGTCTACACCAAAATACAGCATACAAGTGACATAATTGGCCAAAATATTGGCAGGTTCATTACAAGTTTTCCAAAAATTTCGAGTGAAATTCAACTCTTTTGGTGTTTACTAACTATGAATTATTGCAATAATCTGGGGTCTAGAGTATAATAATCGGAGGCCCAGCAAATCAGCAAATACTCACCTTTCCTCCCATCTCCAGAACTTTGCAGTATCCTTTTCCAGCATGTGGAGGGGCTGTGGAGAGGAGAGGAAAGGGAAGGTAAGTATTATCTGTTTATTATTGAAGAGACCCTAGAGCAGGGGTCAGCAACCTTCAGCACTCCAGCTGCTGTGAAACTACAACTCCCAACATGCTCCATTCACTTCCATGTGAGTTCCAAGAACAGCAGAACAAGTATGCATGCTGGGAGTTGTCGTTTTACAACAGCTGGAGTGCCGAAGGTTGCCTACGCCTGCCCTAGAGTATAATAATAGCATTTCCTGTCCAAACCGAAATCAAAGGGGCATCTCATGTATATTTGCAAGATGAATCTCGTAAGATTCACCTATTATTACACAAGACAGATGAAAATTCACCTGAAATTACAGGTTTGGGATGAGAAAATTTCCCCCAAAAAAATTTGGTCTGAATTGAAAGTGCCCAAATTTCTTGAAATCTAGTTACAGCAGTCATTGGCTGGTTTAAATCATGTTTTTTGGTTACTTTCAATTATTGAAAGTAGGTCAGTCACCCAAAGTTACTATTGGACTTTTTTGGGAAATTTGTAACGAATTTGATTAGCGTCAAATTGAATTAGGTGTAGTAAATTTTAACAACCTTCACAATTGCATGAACAATCTATTCAGTTTCTTACTGCAAGAAGCAATGAACATATTATTTGTTGATTTTTAGTTAATTATTAAAGTTTATCTGCAAAAACAATGTCCACTACACTTCATTGTCACAAAAATAATTGCAACACAAAAACACAGTGGGAAAAATTGCTATAACTCATTTGAACACCAGATGGCGCCAGTTCTTACAAGTTGTTTAGTTCTATAGGCCTTAAATTGTATATATGTAATGTGACAAAAATGGTGTCAGTATTTGATGGCTGCCGCCATAGAAAGTCATGTTCTGTTCCCGTTATTTGTCATTGTAATTGCCCTCCTCCCACAATTCTTCCCAAAATGTGAGCAGCCAAACTGAATTAACCTTTGTCTATATGAAAGTAAACTCACCCTGAATAAATACCATAACCAGTGAAATCTATCTCATCGTTAGGACAGCATCAAGCACAAGGAGACGTGAGGCTCCTTTTATGGCTACTAAATCATCTTTGTCTTTTATGTACAGAGCCAGTTCCTAACAAAGGCTGCTCAATGTATACACCTAGCAGCACCGTCCGCTGCTGGGGTAACAACAGGCCTGCGGTTGGAGTTTTGTCTGGGAAAACAAACTGAAGGTAATAGCAAAAATGTTATAAAATATGGATAAAAAAACAAAAAATAAGAATCTTGGAAGAGCGGCAAATATCCCAAGTGCCCCATATACTTCTGCCCGTAAGATAATGAAAGTGAGAAGGGGCACCACACCAAAATAATACCAAAAGAAAAAAAAAAGAACATGAACTGAGTCCATCAAACCATGCAAATAGAGCATGTGGGTAAACATAAGTATTTACGATGGAGGTGATGCACTTCTTTTATGAAGCTGCACTACTTTTATGTGCATTGCACTAATTTCCCTGCCATTCAGCCTCCTGTCTGCTTCTGATCAGACACCATCTGGATGTTTAGCTTTCTCTTTCTCTATGCGCTGCTATCAATTCTAGGAAGCTTCAGCAGAGCTTTGCATGGGCAGTACTATCTCTGCCTGCTGGAAGAACAGTGTGATTATCATTCTCTCTGCATCACATGTGCAGCTAGAGCCAGTACTATCTCTGCCTGCTGGGAGGACATTGTGATTATCATTCTCTCTGCATCACATGGGCAGCTAGAGCCAGTACTATCTCTGCCTGCTGGGAGGACATTGTGATTATCATTCTCTCTGCATCACATGTGCAGCTAGAGCCAGTACTATCTCTGCCTGCTGGGAGGACAGTGTGATTATCATTCTCTCTGCATCACATGTGCAGCTAGAGCCAGTACTATCTCTGCCTGCTGGGAGGACAGTGTAATTATCATTCTCTCAGCTTCACATGGGCAGCTAGAGCCAGTACTATCTCTGCCTGCTGGGAGGACAGTGTAATTATCATTCTCTCTGCATCACATGTGCAGCTAGAGCCAGTACTATCTCTGCCTGCTGGAAGAACAGTGTAATTGTCATTCTCTCTGCATCACATGAGCAGCTAGAGCCAGTACTATCTCTGCCTGCTGGAAGAACAGTGTGATTATCATTCTCTCTGCATCACATGTGCAGCTAGCCAGCTATCTCTGCCTGCTGGGGGCGTGTTTACATTCTCTCTGCATCACATGTGCGCTAGGCCAGTCTATCTCTGCCTGCTGGGACGTGTGTTATCATTCTCTCTGCATCACATGTGCAGCTAGAGCCAGTACTATCTCTGCCTGCTGGAAGAACAGTGTAATTGTCATTCTCTCTGCATCACATGAGCAGCTAGAGCCAGTACTATCTCTGCCTGCTGGAAGAACAGTGTGATTATCATTCTCTCTGCATCACATGTGCAGCTAGAGCCAGTACTATCTCTGCCTGCTGGAAGAACAGTGTAATTGTCATTCTCTCTGCATCACATGAGCAGCTAGAGCCAGTACTATCTCTGCCTGCTGGAAGAACAGTGTAATTATCATTCTCTCTGCATCACATGGGCAGCTAGAGCCAGTACTATCTCTGCCTGCTGGGAGGACATTGTAATTATCATTCTCTCAGCTTCACATGGGCAGCAAGAGCCAGTACTATCTCTGCCTGCTGGGAGGACAGTGTAATTATCATTCTCTCTGCATCACATGGGCAGCTAGGCCAGTACTATCTCTGCCTGCTGGGAGGACATTGTAATTATCATTCTCTCAGCTTCACATGGGCAGCAAGAGCCAGTACTATCTCTGCCTGCTGGGAGGACAGTGTAATTATCATTCTCTCTGCATCACATGTGCAGCTAGAGCCAGTACTATCTCTGCCTGCTGGGAGGACAGTGTAATTATCATTCTCTCAGCATCACATGGGCAGCTAGAGCCAGTACTATCTCTGCCTGCTGGGAGGACATTGTAATTATCATTCTCTCTGCATCACATGTGCAGCTAGAGCCAGTACTATCTCTGCCTGCTGGGAGGACAGTGTAATTATCATTCTCTCTGCATCACATGTGCAGCTAGAGCCAGTACTATCTCTGCCTGCTGGGAGGACAGTGTAATTATCATTCTCTCAGCTTCACATGGGCAGCTAGAGCCAGTACTATCTCTGCCTGCTGGGAGGACATTGTAATTATCATTCTCTCTATATATTTCTCTAAAAAAAGTTAAGAGGAAGGCTGAGGGAGGCTGGACTATCCTCATCTTTATCATATCTATGTCACAGTCACTAACCATGAGATCCAACTGAAAATAAGGTGAATTATTTATATTGGGGGAATAGTTACATAATGGAAAAAAAAATACTGGATTATCGCTTTAAGAAATGAATAAGCAAACCATTTTGGACCTATTTATTTTTACCAGCAGATATTTAACTCAAGTTAATTTGTTGTTTTGTTACCCAAAATATATAACCCGAGAAGAATGTTTGCTAATTTGCTTGTTTCCAAAGAACTCACAAAACCCACAAACTCCAGAGATTCATCTACACAAATGTGACAGCTAACATTATTGTGAGTAGTAAATGAAGGTCACAAACACGGGGCACAGATAATTGTGTCATTCTAGAGGCACTTTTGGGAAAAATGAAGGGCATTGATTGCATTCATAACAAAAGACGACTGATTGAGGATTACAATAAATTTCCTAAAATTTTACAGAATGGTAATCTCCTGCCATACGACTAGCGTTGTGCAATCACAGAAAACGATTTATCACAAACGAAATAAGCCGTCCTGCGGAGAGTGGAAAAATGTAAGTACAAATAATTTTAGGGTACGCAGGCCGGTGTTAATGCTCTCTCCGTCATCATAAAACTACTCAACGAGGACAACCAGAACAACAAAGAAGAAGGATAAGAGAATCTGCTGCAGTTAGATTGGATATTCGTTCACAACTGGGTTTTGGCCCATATTAGATGTATACTAAGACATGTTCTGGGATGTAGCCATAAAGGGTGCAGAGGTAGCAATCACACCCAAGCCCTAGGGCATATGGAGGCACCTCTTCCACATAATAAGGGGCAAAAAGGCTCATGGGCACTGATGCAGCTTCTCTTCACGACCACTACCAGTGGCCACCTATAATATCAGCTGCCAGGGACGGATTATGAGGGCGAAATGTGTTTTTGGCCTGGGCCTGAGGCTGTAGGAGGCCCAACAGCAAGTAATTATCCATTTACCCCCATTATAATCTGACCTATAATCCAGTGGCGAGATATGGGAGTTTACTTGAGGTGAGTATTTGTTGGGCTAACCTTGCCAGATTCATCTTAAGAAAATTCACAAGGTTTATCAGACAGTTTCTTTCAGACCGAACACATTAGAATCAGAACTGATATTATTATACTATGGGGTATCTTCAGACCCCAGAGTATAATGATCAGAGGCCCAGGGGAGGTGAGTAAACATAACAAACCATGTTACTCACCTCCCCTGGGCTCTGGCGCATGTCCCCATCCTTTCCGACCCTATTACAGCCTCCTAAATGACATCAGGGACCGCTGAGGCCTGTGACTGGGCCTCTGCAGTAACATGGGTCTAACAACATCATGACGCATAGATGCAAGTAGCACCTGACGTCATTCAAGAGGCCGGAAGAGGACAGGGACCTGGGCCGGAGCCCAGAGGAGGTGAATAACACTGTTTGTTATGTTTAATCACCGCCTCTTGGACTCGATTATTATATTTTGGAGTCTGAAGAGACCCCAGACAGACTCCAATTTCTAGCTCTCTAAGGCACAGCTGATGTTATGTCAAAGCGAAAAGTGACATTATTATGCTCTGGGGTTTCTTCAGATCCCAGAGTATAATAGGTGGAGGCCCAGGGGAGGTATAAAAAAAAAAAAAAACATTTATATTCACCTTCTCTCACCTCTTTTGGGCCTCCTTGCGGCGTCCAGTCCTCTGCATCCACATCCACATCCAACCACTGAGGGCTGTGATTGGGCCTCAGTGGTGACGTTATCGCACTGAATGTCATGACATCATGATGCTTGGTGTGTCCATGTGACTGCCGCACACATGACGTCACCAGGAAAGTGTCAGACATTGCAAAGAGGTCCAAAAAAGATAATGGGAGGTGAGTATGAATTTTTTTTTATGTTTTTCACCTTCCCTGGGCCTCCACTTATTACACTATGGGGTCTGAAGAGACCCTAGAGTATAATGTGGTGGCCATTTAGATCTCACGAGACAAATCTCCATTTGTTCGGTGTCGTAAAAAAAGGATTTGGACAATTTGGTATATTCAGGTCGAACCCGGTTCAGTACGATTCAGTTCGCCCATTTCTATACAGAACTTTCCAGGAACTGCATGTACGCATGTCTGATAGTCTCTGGTTTGGAATGTGACCATATACTTTTGTATCACACAGTACCAAGACCTCCTACAAAGCTAAACGACAGATAGAATTGAAGTGGAAGAATCATCATGAAGCAATATTAACCTTTTACAATACAGCTGTTGAAAAGTTAATAAAAACTGCATTAACTTACCGCTAATGTATATGTACCAAAAATGCCACCCAAATTTAGTGAGAATCAACTACAAAAAAACAAGCTTACAGGTACATTGAACAAAAAATGGGAAAAAAAAAATGGGAAAAGCAAAAAAAAAAAAATGCTCTGGTCCTTAAGGCCAAAATTGGCAGGTCCTTAAAGGGATTTCTATAGAACTGAAGACATTTTCTTTCATCTCCGACATCCAACATTATTAATTGATGTCATGTCATGGGGGGGTCTGTAATTTAGAAATATTCATACACCATATGGATGTCTGAATGTTCGGATAGCACTAGGGCATTCCCATCTCATTGAGCCGTAGACTTTCTGTATGTGTTCCTTTGTATAATACCCATTGAATTCCCCGGTCATGGACAATGACGATATTAATAAATGATGAAGTCGATGTTTGTAGCCTGTGTGTGGAATGAATAAGTAATGTGTCTAAATCACGGGGAAATTGAACTGATATTACCTTTGGCTTACAAATTGCAGCTTTATCTGCTAAAATCAGGCACTTCTAGCTGTGAATTCATGAATATTGAATACCGAGAAGGACTGAATAATCAGTGACATTAATATTTACATCTGCTATAAAAGAAGCCGCTCTTACTGCACTCACTACTGCATGGATTCATGTCATTCAATTAAACCAGTAACCCAAGATGGTAAAAAGTACAGATTTGTATTCTGAAGAAAAGAGAGATCAAGTAATAATATATAATGTCAGTATATCGTAGTTATGGGCAGATATCATCCACTCCATGAGACATGTAATCACAAATATAACACAGATTTAATATCCTGCTATTATATCCTGAGATCTGGAATCTTTACAGGCTCTGGACACCTTTGCATTGACATATTCTATTGTCCACTTGCTTCCTAAATGCAAAATGAAGCAACTTTCTAAATAGTCTTTGCTAAAAATCTGTAACCATTTTCCTGCCGTAGAGTCTGTACACTGCCTTCACACGGCTGACTGTTCTGCTGCTTCTGACATAGATCCAAGAGTACACTACTCAAGATCATCGCTACTGTATGGAGATGAATGAATCGCTCATCGCCATACCTTTGCAAGGGCTGTAATGATCATGGTCGCAGGGGGTTAACCATGATTCGCGACCTGGAAGGAGTTCTACCACGGCTGGGAGGTGGTGAGCAGTGCTTGCAGCATCATGACACAGGTCGAGGAAAGGCTGATTCTGCCGATCACTCACAATTGTAAATATATTACACATCCGGCAGCAGAGATCGGCACTCATCTCTGCTGCCTGTGGAGGTCACTGTACTGAACTCTCCTGGTAGAGATGAGTGCTGATCTCTGCTGCTAAGAAGTGTTATCTTTGCAAAGGAGATAGCAGGTGGGTTCCAGGCTTTGCCTGACCACTGTTATAAAACAGGAGTGGGACCCCTCAGTGGATAGCCCCTCTAAAGATTTATTCCAGCGACCTGCTATTGATGATCTATCCTCAGGATAGATCACCAATAAGAGATCACTGGGGATCCAACACCCAGGACATCTGCTGAAAGCTGCTTAAAGGGACAGTCGCACTTGTGCCAGCGCCGTAACCCCTTCTATATTTACATCACACACCATCATTTTATAGCGGCCATGCGATATTATTACAGCCTCGTCCTATAGAAGTGAACAGGATGTAATTCTATCACACGGCTGTTATAAAACAGATGTAAATAGCGAAGTGGTCACAGCATTCACACAAGTCCCTTCAAGCAGCTGCTCAGCAGGGTCCCAGGTGTCGGACCCTCACTGATATCTTATTGCTACGCCTTTAATTTCAGATCAGCAGGGATTGTTTCCATGATGGTCACTGCACTGCTTATTCACTGTATTCTTGATAATGGCGGCTGTGGTTACTACAGTTATATCCCTTTGAAGTGTATGAGACACTGCTGCAGCACCAATAACCACCGATATCAAGAATAAGCTGAAGGCATGGCGTGGTGGCCCTGGTTGAAGATTGCATCGCGACGGGACCTGTAGGACTTCAGTTACGCCACTGACCTTTGCATTGGTCGGTAGCACATCACCCTGTTTATATGGTGACAATATAACATTTTTTATTTTGCAGAAAAGGGGTTAAAGGGGTCCTTAGGATAGGTCATCACCCGCATGGGTCACTTGCTATAAACGGCAGCAGCATTCCCTGAATGGTACATCTGCTTCTCAGGCCATGTGACATCACGTTCATTAGTCACATGACTTGATCGTAGCTCAGTCCCATTCAAGTGAATGGGCCTTGTGGCGATACCAAGCACAGCGCTGTACAAATACACTGCACTATGCTTGGTAAATACTGAAGAGGTTGCAGCAGTCACCCAAATACTGCAGCCTCTTCTGCTGCTGATCGGCTGAGGACCCGGGTGTTGGGCACCTCTTAATCTTTAATTGATGGTGTAGAGGATAGGCCATCAATTAATACATCCTGGGAATGTGCAATCCTGATAGTGGGTCTGATAATAGGGCCATATAAATCTGCCCCACTGTGCATGTAATAAAGTGTAATAAGTCAGCAAAAACGCTTTACAAATAAATATAATGCCACAGAATACTAACAAAAAGTTTTACTAATGACCACTAGAGGGCACTTTGTCTCCTTTTTTTTGGTGTTACACAGAAACCGTATATTCAGCTCCTGCATCTGTCTCTCAAGGACATCGCAGTGAGATTATTTACTGTAACAAAAATGCTGGAAGAAATCTCGCTCCTGTCTATATAAACAGCTTTATACAAGGTCGCACTTAAAAAAATTCTTTCTGTATTGCATAACTGTGTGACAATAATGTTGTTTCTGAATGTCACAAATCTATATCTCCGGATGTCACAAATCTATATCTCTGAGTGACTTTTACACCCGCACTCTTATCCTGGTAGTAAACAAGATTCTCACTTATTTATGTTGTAGATTCTTATCAGATTTCTTATACTTCTCTGGACTCCAGGATCACAGACAGGCCACACAGGTCATCACCGCAGGCATACATGGTAGACAATGGATCACGATCCACCATCATGTGGACAATCGATTGATGTTGGGATCGTTCGAACCCCAGCACCAGCAAAAACTAAAGCGGCCAATCAGAAAGCCAGTTTAGCAACGAGCCGCTGCGAAAATTGGCTGAGGATCAGCAAAAAATTGTTGATCAAGCCCAACACTTTTTTTTGGCCAACCACCAGCCAAAATTGCCAACATGGTCAATCTATTTTTGGCAGACAAAAATCTGTCATCCCAGTTGGTCGCAATATTTCTATTACCGATTGTCAGTCAAGATGGTCGATTTCGGCCAACTAAAGTCTAAGGCCCAATGCACATGACAGTGTGCCATCCGATGTGGGGCCAAGCTTGCAGTGGAGCGTACTCGGATGACATTACGTGATGTACTCACCTTCTGTTCCAGTGACACGAAGAAGGAAAAGACCTGATCTATGTTCATCGGAATGGACCGTCAGACATCTCCTTGGAGAAGCCTCGGCCTGCACACTCAGTCGCGTGCATTAGGCCTAAGGGCTCTCACTCACACAACAGTTTTCCATGGCCATATGCTGGCCTTTGATTTAAAGAGAACCAAGCAGAAAACTTTCTAAGTAGACAACTTACTGACGCTAGGTTCACATTGGCGCTGGGTTCTCCATCATTCGGGTCCTTCAGCGGTTCCAAACAATGGCGAGCTGGACCGCTACAACAGTAGTTACATAGGGACACTGGCAGAACCCATTGTCTGTAATGGGGTCCACCGTCTCAAAACTGAAAAAGTCTTTTTTTTCTCTGCCTATTTTTGGCGGTTTCTGCGACGGAGTCTCCAACAGAGGCTGCGACGCAGATGTGAACCAGCCTGACAATAGCAGTTTTTGTTGAAACATGCCATTTGATTTTTTTTTCTATTGTTGAATGATTGTCCGATAATCCAGAATATCTGATAATCCTGAACCTACCACATCCCATTGATGTCAGATTATAGGATTTATACTGTTTATGATGAATATTATCTTTACATAAGGCTTGAACTAAAACCAAAATTCATGTCGTACTCTGTGTCAGTATTATAAAACAGGATATACAAGCACATACATAACCAGGAGGATGGGCACACTGTACATTACAGGGGAGAGAAACAATACTTTACCTAGAAATTATAGTGTACGTCACATAGTGAATATTCAGCAAGACACTGAGCTCCCTTAAATACAGGTGATTTACAGAAGAGAAAGCCCATAATTACCTGGTGTGCAGAGAGTCTGCAGTTCCCGACCACAGTATGTCTGCGCCAGTCCTCAATGCCCACTCTGTTCTCCAGGGTACCTTGTATATTGAGTTTTCTCATGCTCGTATTATAAAGTGCTGGTTCTCTATAGGAAAGCTATGTTTTATATGAGCTAAAATAAAAGTAATAAAATAAAATAATAATATTAAGGGATTAGGGGTTTTGGTAGTTTTCTGGGATGTTAACGCGAATGGGACTGAGCTTGTAGTACCTTTCCCAGCCACTACACAATGTACGGAGCTGTATGGTTTTGGCTCACTGGGCTCTGGCAAAGAGCAGATTGGCAGGGGTGTTGGGAGTCAGACCCCTGCAATTCTGCTATTGATAACCTATCCTGAGGATAAGCCACTGTACCTTGCATATTGTGTTTCCTCATGCTCCAATTGTAAGGTGCTAACTCTTTGTAGAAAAGCAATGTTTTAGGCCTCATGCACACGGTCGTGTGCACAGTCAGTGTGCTAGCCGTGTTTGTCCCATTCATTTCTATGGCCCCATACACACAAACGTGTATTTTCACAGTCTGGTGTATGGGGCTGTGAGCAGTGAGCAAAACTCAGGACAGGTCCTATTCCTGTCATTTTTTTTGGGTCCATGCTCACTGACCTCAATGAATGGGGCTCCTGAGGAACAGACAGCACACAGATGTCATCCCATCCATGTGCCATCCGTACCCTTCAATCACGGTCCAGCGACACGCACATGGTCGTGTGCATTTATTTATTTTACTTTCCTTACTGATATAGTGCCAACATATTCCACAGCACTTTACAGACATTGTCAGTCACTGCCCCATATAGGGCTCACAATCTACATTCCCTATCAGTATGTCTTTGGAGTGTTGGAGGAAACCGGAGTACCTGAAGGAAACACACGCAAACACAGGGAGAACATACAAACTCCTTGCAGATGTTGTCCTTGGTTGGATTTGAACTTGGGACTCCAGGGCTGCAAGGCTGCAGTGCTAACCAGTGAGCCCTTATATGAACTAAATACAGTAAAAGAAATAGAATAAAATAATAACATGAAGAGGTTTTAGGGGTTTTCTGGGATTTTCAAATGAATGGAACTGAGCTTGCAGTACCTTTCCTGGCCACTAGTGTACAGTACTGTATGGTTCTGGTACACTGGGGCTCCGGCAAACAGCTGACTGGCGGGATGTTGGGAGTCAGATCCCTTGCAATTCTGCTATGAACCTTATACATTATGTTTCCCTGTGTTCATATTGTAAGGGGTAGGTTCTTTGTAGGGAAGCAGAACTAAATATACTAAAGAACTCAAATACAGTAAAATAAATAGAATAAAATAAGAAATATCATAAAATAATAATATTAAGGTGTTAGAGGTTTTAGCGGTTTTCTGGGATTTTTACAGGCCATCGATAGTAAAGTCATGGACAACCTAAAAAGAGTTTTATGAAAATGATTCATGAGCAGGCTACTTGACCTGTGGAGTTGTAAGATTGTGGAACTGGTTCCCCCAGGTGATATTGTTGCTTTGTGTGCTGTCTGAGTTATGCATGTGGTATGATGTTGTACTATGTTAGCCATTGAAAGTAGTGGAAGAGTGAAGAAATAAGGCGATACCTTTTAGAGGCTAACTGAGTATATTTATAAGTAAGCTTTCAGGAGTACTCGCTCCCTTCATCAGACATGGTGTGATAAAAGAACTGAAAATTAACAGATTTTTATACACATGGTTTTCAAAGCATTTTAGAGTCCTTAAAAAAAATTGCAATCTAAGTAGAGAAGTTATTTACAACAGGTCAAAAAACAGTCTGGAAACTTGTGGTGCGTGACGGAGGGATCAGTAATTCTTGCTGTTATCTGTTTGCTATCAGGAGGTGATTTGTGTCCCTCACAGTTCATACATAGTTTGATTTGAAGCTGGCATGAATATTGAGTTCAGTTCATGGTTCATACATAGTGTGACATGAAGCTGGCATGAATATTAAGTCCAAATTGCAGAGTTTGAAATTTTTGCATATTTTTCTTTCCTTTTCTCCTGTGTCTTAAAATGTCCCATTAAAACCACAACCCACAAATCTTCAATAGAGTGGTTTTCTCCGGAGAAATGTGCGGCCACTGGGAGATCTGTTCTGCTGTTATTAATGGTGGATCTGTGTGAGTTCATTCATTGACTGAGTCTCTGCCCTGTTTCCCCCAACATAGAGGCCTGTGGTGGGACATTGCACACACATTATGAGGTACACCACATTGGAAGACCTGTAGGAAAATGTCCCCCTAATTCTGTGCACCTGTTGTGACTGTGGGATAGGTACACTGTCAGCGGTGTGGATGTGCTTGCAGGTCATGCACCTTTTATGTAGGCAAGGTGAGGTGCCATTTTCAGTTGGGGCCTTCAGGGCACTCCGGACGATAATGCGCCTCAGGTTTGGTGGTTGTCGAAAGGAGAGGAGAGGGGGGACTGGAAATATGTCCTTGAGTCTGTTGTCCCTATGTAGCACAGGTTGGAGCTCCTTGGCAATCCTTCGTAGGATCTCCAGCTGTGGGTTGTAGGTGACAACTAGGGGCACTCGGGCATCTTTCTGGGTCTCTCTATATGTGAGCAGACTGTCTCTGTTAATGGCTGCTGCTTTGTTTAATTGGTTGTCCGTCACTTTTGGTTTGTATCCCAATCTGAGAAATTTCATCCTCAGATCCAGGAGGTGCTTGTCCAGGTCTGTTTTGTCGGAGCAAATACGATTGTATGGTATAGCCTGGCTGTAGATTATAGATTGTCTTGTGTGCTTGGGGTGGAAGCTGTCGTTTCTCAGGTAGGCCGTTCTGTCTGTGGGTTTGTGGTATATTGATGTGAGTAGCCGGTGGTCTTTAATGTATATTGTGGTATCCAGAAAGTGAATTTCACTCCCTGAATAGCTAAGTTTAAGGTTGATGGTCGGGTGAAAGTCATTGAAGTCATTATGGAATTGAAGTAGGGCCTCCTCACCTGCAGTCCAGATGACAAAGATATCATCGATATAACGAAGGTAAATCATAGGTTTGGTGGCGCATGTTGATAAATATGTTCCTTCCATTTCTGCCATAAAGAGATTTGCATACTGGGGTGCACATCTGGTCCCCATTGAAGTTCCCATTCGCTGTAGATATAGATCCTCTCCAAAGGTAAAATGGTTGTGGCTAAGGATGAATTGTATGAGCTGTGTTACTGGTTCTGTTGGGAGGTTTTGTTTTGCCAGGTGTACCCGAAGTGCTGCAACTCCATCCTTGTGGGGAATGTTAGTATACAGGGATTCCACATCCATGGTGGCCAAAATGGTACCCTCAGGTAGAGGGCCCAGGGCATTCAGTTTGTTAAGAAGGTCAGTGGTGTCCTGGATATAGCTTGGAGTATCCCTGACAAGGGGTTTTAGGAGATTTTCCACCCAACCTGAGATGTTTTCTGTCAGTGTCCCAATGCCAGAAATGATAGGCCTCCCAGGGTTGCCATCTTTGTGTATCTTTGGGAGCATATAGAAGCAGCCCGGCCTGGGATCTTGTGGGATAAGTCCTTTTACCTGATTCTGGATCTGGACTGGAAACTCCTTGATCATACTCTTTAGTTCTTTCATATAGGCCTCTGTGGGATCACTTCCAAGTTTGGAGTAATGGATGGGATTTGACAGTTGCCTGTTTGCTTCCTGGATATAGTCTGAGGTGTTCATTATGACTATTGCGCCCCCTTTGTCAGCTGGTTTTATTATTATATCCTGATTTTCTTTCAGTGATGTAATAGAGTTATGCATGGTCACTATTTACAGTACGGTGTTGTCTTTTGTATATTTTTTGCACATGTCATTTAGTCTTACACTCTTTGGTATGTATTGGAGGTGGTGGCTCACCCTTGGATTCCAGTTCTATGCAGAATTCTGATGGAGAATTGAAGCCCTGGGTTCCCTGTTTCATTAGGGGTTGTTAACATGGCGGAAATTTTCCTAGCTGAAAACCCAGCTTCAGGAGCTTTTACTAGCTAAAAAAAAATTCAGCTTCAGGAATTTGAAGATGAATTTTTTTGCTTGTCCAAATTCCATTTCAAAATCCACGCCTGCCAGGCGGTATTTTCTACCTACCATTCACTTCAATGAGAGTTGTCAGGTGGAATCTGCTTGAAGATTGAGCACAACGGTGAAAAAAATTCGCTAGAGGAAAAATCAGCATCTGATTCCCATTGAAATGAATGGAGGTTTCAAAATCCACGCCTGCCAGGCGGTATTTTCTACCTACCATTCACTTCAATAAGAGTTGTCAGGTGGACTCTGCCTGAAGATCGAGCAAAACGCTGAAAAAATACACTAACGGAAAAATCAGCATCTGATTCCCGTTGAAATGAATGGAGGTTGGTTTCAGGTGGAATTTGGAGCTGATTTTGAGGCAGAATCTGCCTCAAATTCAGCACCAAATTCCTCTGTATGAACAAACCCTAGTAATCTAGGACCTCCACTATAATAGAGAACTGTGTAGACAGTAGCGTTTGCTAACTATTGGCCCAAATGTGGACTCTTGTAGACAACAGCTGTGTCACTTGTTATGGATGTACATAGATCTGTAATGCCAGCACTTTCGTGCCCAACAATCTTCCAACATATAAGAGTGGACAGTAAAGGGATTAATGTCAATTGCATTGGAGGTCTAGGGTAGTGGAGGTGCAAATGATCATTTTCCTGGTGATCTAGGATAGTATCGGGGTTACTGTTTTAGGATGCATGTTTTTTACATCCATCTAGAAGATCCATTTGACAGATACAAAAAATTGAATCAAAAATCGGGTGCAGGTGAATGACTGCCCATTCACATAAAGATCAATGTAATAAAACAAACAACCATTTCTGTCTATTTTTTGACAAACATTAACAGTAACAGTAACATTTTTTTTTACATTTGGCCATCCATTAAACAGATCTGCTAAACAAATGCAGAAAGAACATGATGTGAATGCTCCCTTACCGATATAAGGTAGTGAAGAACTTAATTTCTGTTTCTATGGATGATGCCCAGGTGGTCTAGGGTGGCAAAGGGGTACTCTGCTGTTCAATTCTTGAGGTCAAGTATTTTGACTAAGAAATGCAACCTCTTATGTGGAGCATTATTGGACTATACCCCTTTAAAATGTCCCACAAATGGGGATCTATATGTTGAGATGCGTCAGCTTGTCCCCAGAGGTGGGCCCCAAAGCTAAACCTATAACATGACCCCACGCATTAAAGGGGTTATGCCATGAAAATTATTTATCTCCTATTCATAGGATAGCGGAGAAATACCTGATCAGTGGGGGTCTGACTAGTGAGACCCCATCATTCCCATGAACAGGGGGTCTTTTTCACCTGCTGCGTATACAGCCTGGTAGCCATGCTGAATGTAGGAGTGACTGGTGGCGGATGGCGCTCTCATTCACTTCAATGAGAGGACCGAAGTGAAGCACTCTGCTATCTACAGCACTCCTATTGCGCCTGTGTTCAGCCTGGTTGTGGATATGCCGCAGACAAAAAGGACCCCCGTTCTCAGGATGGGTGGGGGATAAATACTTTTCGTGGCATAACCCCTTCACTCATACTGGTGGTCTTGCAGTGGTCTGCCGGGATCTGTGCAAAGGAGACAAGAAAGCAAACTGTAGCATATCTACTCTACTTATGCTGATCAGATATATAAAACAGGCTCATATCTTGCCCTCGTATGACTCCAGCGGGGATGTAAGATGATTTGGCTTTCTACCAATGCACTATAATAAGTTGCTGTGTTATACATTACAGTAATAAAAGACATGGCGCCGGATGTGAATGGATGTCACCTGAGCAAGTCCTCTGAAGCTGGTAATTGTATGGACCTATCATTTACTATTACTCATGACTGATGTGGAGACCACAACAATACGGCTCTGTGCTCCTATATACCACCCACACTGTAATGTACTAAGGTTCAGTGCACTGACAGCACAGCCGGTTCTGCAGCTATTGCTTCACTGAACCTACAAAGACTCCAGGGCTAAGCACTACATAACATAAGCTCAGAGTCTGCTATGTACCAGTCACGCGGCACACTCAGTATTACCGTATTCATGACCTGGTACCAGTGCTTGGTTCCTCAGCATATTGCTATACCGCATGATGTGTCAATAAAATATACTGCAATTATCAATAATAGTAACATAGTAATGCTAAAAAGTAATAACAGTATCAAACAGTGCGAAAATGTAACTTATATTTAATATAATGAAAACATTTTCATTTATTTCTGCGCCTACATCTTCTTCTTAAAGGGAATGTGTCATCACTTTAATATATCACTTTGTCTAATGTGTTTTCTGATTTTAGATTTTTTATTCTATTTTCTGTACATGGTTATGGGGGCCGCCATCTTGCCTGTGTTAACAGCATTTAGGAATATGCTTTACAGCATAGTCATGGCCATGGGTAGAAATGGTCTGAAGCTGACTCATTACTATGGGAGGGTTTTCTGGACATGCTCTGTGCAGGGAGGGGGAGTAAATAAGCTGTGACATTGGGGGTGTAAAAATGCAAAATCTGTAATGAGATCCCTATATCTCCAGTGCCATTTAGAATAGTGGAATATTTTATGTAGCAGAGAGTCGAGGGCCTGGTAGTGACCCCTACCACTGCACTGCTTATTGCTATGCCCTTGTGTGACATAATCTATTGTCTGCAGTAGATACAATGTTGGGTCAGTGATGTTATCTATAGAGGTGTTATCTTCTACTGTAATCCTGTCTGTGATGTAAATGAGGTGACTGCTCCAAAGAAAACCCCTACCGAATAAGCAATGTCAGTCTATTATAAGGCTTAGTGGCCAGATTAAAAATTTAATATATATATATGGGTAAATAATAGGTAAAATTTATCCAGTGACATGGAAAATTCCTTAAAATACCATCAACAATAATAGGTCATTTTCTGGTGGCACGTTCCCTTTAAGCTGGCCATACAAATGATTGCAGCAAGAATGGAAACTGGACTGTAACGTGACTGGCGAAGTATCTAATGTTTATGTTGGTATCCCTAATCTACTACGGCAGATATCAGGGAAAATAAGAGATTGGTAGGTCAGAATTCAACATGTCTGATCCTGTGCTCTCAAGGCAGGTAGGTTGTGTACTAGGGCCTCAAAGGGAGTTTGTCACCAGGACCCAGAATATCAACGCAGCCCTGCAGATAGATAGGTTAGTGTCCCCAGAACCAGCATATCACCCCAGCCCTGCAGATAGATAGGTTAGTGTCCCCAGAACCAGCATATCACCCCAGCTCTGCAGATAGATAGGTTAGTGTCACCAGTACCCAGCATATCACCGCAGCCCTGCAGATAGATAGGTTAGTGTCACCAGAACCAGCATATCACCCCAGCCCTGCAGATAGATAGGTTAGTGTCACCAGGACCCAGAATATCCACCCATCCTTGCAGATAGATAGGTTAGTGTCACCAGTACCAGCATATCACCCCAGCCCTGCAGATAGATAGGTTAGTGTCACCAGAACCAGTATATCAACCCAGCCCTGCAGATAGATAGGTTAGTGTCACCAGTACCAGCATATCACCCCAGCCCTGCAGATAGATAGGTTAGTGTCACCAGAACCAGCATATCACCCCAGCCCTGCAGATAGATAGGTTATTGTCACCAGAACCAGCATATCACCCCAGCTCTGCAGATAGATAGGTTAGTGTCACCAGTACCAGCATATCACTCCAGCCCTGCAGATAGATAGGTTAGTGTCACCAGCCCCCCCCCCGGGATGGGTTGGTGCCCGGACCCAGAATATCCACCCATCCTTGCAGATAGATAGGTTAGTGTCACCAGTACCAGCATATCACCCCAGCTCTGCAGATAGATAGGTTAGTGTCACCAGTACCAGCATATCCCTGCAGCCAGGCAGATAGATAGGTTAGTGTCACCAGAACCAGCATATTACCCCAGCCCTGCAGATAGATAGGTTAGTGTCACCAGAACCAGCATATCACCCAGCCCTGCAGATAGATAAGTTAGTATCACCAGAACCAGCATATCACCCCAGCCCTGCAGATAGATAGGTTAGTGTCACCAGAACCAGCATATCACTCCAGCTCTGCAGATAGATAGGTTAGTGTTACCTGAACCAAACAGTGCTCTCCTCTTGTGAATTGGTGACTCCATTGCCAAGATCTTACCATTTTTATCAAAATGTAAATGAGCTCTTTGCAGCAAGGTGGGCATTGCTGCTTACCTCTTTGGTGCAATGGTAACACCCACGTTGCTCCAAATGGCTCAGTTGTATTTTGACCAGAATGCGGAGGGAGTGATTTCAAGGGGAAAGGTGACCCTAACCTATCTATCTGCAGGGCTGGGGTGATATTCTGGGGTCTGGTGATACTAACCTATCTATCTGTGGGGCTGGGGTGATATGCTGGGGTCTGGTGACTACCTTTAAAGGGGTCCTCCAGGATATATTGTACTGTATATTTATTGAAGAATCAGGGAGGTTTACAATACTATGTTTGTGTCTCAAACACACTGTGAGGTGGTGGGCGGGGGGGGGGGGGCACTGGGGGTCATTTATAGACTTTAGCGTGCCTGCAGTGTTTGCCAGTAGTGACACTCAGCTCAGTGGGCACCATAGTGAGGAAGGGGCTTTTTTACCAACATCTTATTGCACTGCTATCTTATCTTACGAATTTTCTGTCTGAATAAAAAGTTACATCCTGGTTAACCCTTTGAATGGGTAGACTTGTATTGTCCTATAAGTCACAGCAGTGTATTAGCCGGACTGGATGGGGTGACTCGATCCAGAAACCATTGGTCAATTGGATAATGAAAGTTTTCACACTATATGAACTCTGGCTCAGATATCTGCAGAAGACAATAGACCCCAACGATAACATGTTCCAGCCTTTGAGCTCCTCAGTATGGCTCCTGTTCTTCTCGGATTCTGCTTCTTTGTTCGGCTCTTACTGCACTTTCCTGTTCCTTATGTTCATAGGTTGTCACGCTGTGTGCAACAAGGAAATGCTTCGGGCAGTGCACGGTGGCTATGGGCTCAGGAAACATAACATCAAGGTATATCCTCAATGTGTTTACTTACATTGTACATACAATAGTGTGGTACAGTAAAGCACAGGGAATATGTAGTTGGGTATTTTGTAAAAATCTGCGATATTCCTGTGATCATTGATTTCATACAGGTCTGATAACAGAAGATTTACTTAAAGGGGTTGTAAAACAGTTTTTTTTCCCTGGAAGGTGAAAAAAAAAAAAAAAAACATATTCACTTGTCCCCGATGCTCCAGTGTCACCCTCCACTGTCCAGTATAGAGGTGCCCTGGAGCTTGTTCCGGTGGAAATCCTCGCCGCACGTGACTAAGGAAAGGACCTGGGACATCACAGTTGACCTATGTGAGTGATGTTCCGGGTTCTTTCCTTAGGCCACTGAGGCCTCAGTGATCAAGTGCAACTTCCACTGGAACAAGCCCTGGGGTGCCGCGGGATTGGACAGAGGGCTGGGTCACTGGAGCGCCGGGAACAGAGGAGTATGTTTTTGGGGGTTTTTTTCACCTTCCCCGGCCCCCAGGTTTTTCCTGGACAACCCCTTTAAAGATCATGGGTCCCAATGCAAAATCTGCACCTAGCATGTGCAGTAAAGAGGTTCTCTAAAACTGGATATTGATGGCATCCTGACACCATTCATGTGGGGTCACTTTTCATCTAGGGGAGTGGGCTCACTCACAATTGTGCCTTAAACACTGCCATGAATAAGAAATGGTATCCAAACATCCTCCAAGAGCGACTTCTCCCAACCATCCAGGAGCAATGTGTGATGACCAATGCTTCTTCCAGTATGATGGAGACCACGTCACAAGGCAAAATTGATAACTAAGTGGCTCAGTGAACAAAACAATGACATTTTGGGTCCATTGAATGAAATTGCCCAGGTCTCAATCCTGTTGAGAACCTCAAAAAGTGGGTGGACAAACAAAATCAAAGAAATTGTTATAATCTCCAAGCACTGATCAAGTAACAATGGGTTGTCACCAGTCAGGACTTGGCCCAGAAGGTGATATCCAGCATACCAGAGTGAATTGTAGAAGTATTGAAAAGTAAGAGTCAATGTTGTAAATATTGGGGCAGATTTATTATGTCCTGTACCCCAGTTTTCTTGCATAAAAGGCATAAAAAATTGCAATGTTCAACCATAAAAATTGTGACTTATTAAAATCTGTGCCACATTCTTCACTTTTCCGAAAAGGGGGCTTAATGAAGGCATGCAGGGGGCAGGACCAGATTTTTAATTATTTACGCCCAGCGTAAATGATAGGGTACATGTACACCTGCTACCAGCTGCATCACATTTCCCCCCCGGTGCACACCCTGGCAGAGGGTGAGCCTCATTTATTAGGAGACGTGAGCTTCTTCATATACGAGGCGCACCCTCCACCAGGTCTGGGGCTATGAAGACTGGCGTTAGGAACACCAGTCTTCACAAATCAGCCCCATTGTCTTTACATAAACTTGATGTATTTGTCAATAAAAGTGTAAAAATTTATGACATGCTTATGATTGTACTTCAGTAACGTATCTGACATCGGCATCATGCACATGACTAGAGATGGGAAAATTGATTTGTTCCAAGCCAGGTTTGACCCAAATATTCCAAATTGCGTTTTTTTAACAAATCCAAATAAATTCGGACAAACTAAAATGGCCACCATGACAGGCATTGAGCAGTGAAAATACACAAGAGACACAAGTCTGTGAGATACTGCGACGTTCTGGTGTAACCTGACATCACCTCACAGCCTCTCAGCCAATAGTCAGTGGTAGGTGGACACCTTACAGTGCTGATGTCATATATAAGTTACTGTGGGCTGGAACACGAGGCATTTCCAAAGCAATTACTCCATTTTCAGCTTGAAATACAGCTATAGAATCTTAGAAGCAGGAGAAGTAGAACAAAGTTTAGTCAGATTTAATCAATTACAGGCAGATTAGTGATAGAAATGAGGAAGAATATCTGTGTTGTATGAGCCTGATTGCCACCACTCAGCCAGACATGTCCTGTGGCCTGGTCCTTCATATCATTCCATTCCATACTGCCACAGCTACCACCACTGCCACCTCTAAGCCAGACATGTCCTGCACCTTGGTCCATCACATACCACTATACCACACTGCGGGTGCCACAGTGTTGTCATCAAGGAAACCAAAACCATTTGGATTTCACATCAGCTGCCATCAAGGGATTATTTTTGATATTTTTTTATTTTGAGAAGCCAAATCTTTATCAGTTTTCAACTAGGCTCACTGCCACAAATTTGTCTCCTAAATAACCGCCATGTGTGTACAAAAAAACCCACGAACAAGCACCTTTCCCTAATAAAAAAAAGTAAATTTCTGGAGCGTTTTAAAATGTGTAAAAGTGAGTGTCAGCGCAGGGAATGGTTAAACTCGGAGTTTGTATTCTCAGCTTACCATTCGTTTTTCCATAGACATACATGTCACCATTCACTTTGACATAACTTCGGCTGTGTTTGCCTTATAGAGCTAGAAATGGGATACATAGATTCTGGAACCCGAGCCATCTGAACCCAAAACGAATCTTGAGAGGTTCGCCCATCTCTAAACACAACCAAGTGTGCAGGCCGAGAGGGTTCTGATTTTTTACAGGAAGGCACTCGGCTCACACTCAGAAGACATCCAAGGGAGGGTTCTGCTGTGTTCTGGTTGCACGGAGCAGGATAGGACACTCGGTCATGTGCATGAGGCCTTAAAGAGGTTGTTCAACCTTTTTTTTTAAATTAGAATTAGTTAGGCAGTTAGGAAGTGAGAAAAAAAAAAAAAATAATAACAAAAAACATGCTCACCTGTCACGGGATGCTCCGCTGACACCCATCGCTGTCCGGTCCTGCTGCTCAGCTGTCTTCTTTTGCCGTAAGTCCTCGCCGGCTGTGATGTTCCCTGCCAGAAGAAAATAACGGAGCTGCAGGACCGGACTGCGCTGGGAGACATCGAAGCATCGTTGGACAGATGAGTATGTTTTTGTTTTTTTTTACCTCCCCCAGCCTAATTTTAAAAAAATATATATCCTTATTAACTTTTGGCCACGACTGTATGAGGAAGTTCATCAGGAGTTCACCACAGTTAGTTGACACCTAAAGTAGTATTACATGTTGTGCTGCTCTTGTCATCAAATGTGGTGCAACACCAGGCCAAGAGCACTATGGCGGCACCTTTAGTTTTCCTCTGATGGCAGTGTCACATTTCTATCCCCCCCACCAATCTTTTTATACATCACTATTACTACATCAATAATGTGCCACAATGTGCAGTCAGTTATTATGAAGACTAGAAAACTTTAACCCTTTAACAAAATGTTGCTTTCTTAACTTCATATTCATCAATTTAATTTTGTTTGCAATTTTTGAGATTAAGAGGACATCAATGTACAGACCAGAATTGTCAATGAATTTCTATAAATAAGGCTACAAATACATTTCATAGGTTCAATCACTAATATTAGTTGAGATAATGATATCAGTGATAAAAAAGATGCGATGATGTCACCAGAAAACAATCTTGCTTTTTTAAAAAACAAAGATTTTATGTGAAATATGTTTTAAAGTATTTTTGCTTTTTTAATGCTTATTTAAAATATAATAAATAAATCCTGCAATTTTCACTTAGGCCACTAAGCCTAACAATAGACTCCCACTTGCTAATTTTCTACCTCATTAAAATCACAGACAGAATTAAAATAGAAGATAACACCTCTATAGTTAACACCACTCACACATGACTACTTATTGAAGCTACAAAGGACGTTCATTAAAGGACGCTGAAACTGCACATGTGTAATGATATAAGTATCTATAGGTTACGTGCCAATTTGCAACTCAGAATTGATTGAACGGTCTTGATTTTACAGGTGCTGAAGTGGTGTGAGGTTTAGTAATGGACCCAGTGGAATACAGAGCACTCATCAAGTTCGTTTACTTGAAAGGCCACACACCAAAGGAGACATTCGATGAGATGAAAAAGTTTTATGGTGATGATTCCCCATCATATGATGTAGTCAAGAACTGGCATCGTCAATTCAAATGTGGTCGGACTTCGATGGAAACAGCTCTAATTCCAGGGCGACCCCACTCTGCTATTGATGAACACACCATACAGCAAATGGAGGTCGCCATTTTGTAAAATCGCCGCGTAATCATTCACCACCTAGCCCAAAATGTCAAGATTAGTGTGGATTTCCTAGCAAAGGGTACCATGATCACTGGGGCATACTGTGCTTCACTGCTGCGGAAATTGCGGGAGGCATCAAAACCAAGAGACGTGGCATGCTCACCAAAGGTGTCCGCCTTCTGCAAGACAATGCACCAGTTCACAACTCACATGTTGCCCAAATGGAAGCATGCTCCTGTGGCTTTGAAATTCTACCGCATCCCCCTTATTCACCTTAAATTTTTAATTAACGCTCCTCATATGTCTAAGGTGGCACTAGAGAACGTTTCTCTTTTTCACCAAGGAGGCCTTATTTGCATATTCCTTATGTACTACTGACACTAGATGATGTCACAGTTTATCTACCCCCCTTCCCTGCAGTGTGCATGTCTGGAAAACTCTCCCATAGACTTCAATGAGTCAGCTCTTATCTATTGTTGCCTATGGCCATAAGACTGCTGTAAAGAATAGCCTGCTTTATAGGTACGGTAAATCTACCATAGTAAAGGGTAAGGCAGGTGCAAGAGATGGGTGAACCTACCAAGATTTGTTTCAGGTTTGGGTGGATTGAGTTCGTTTCAGGTTGAACAAGTTTGGATAGAACCGTAAGTGAAATTATTATACTCTGAGCCTCTTCAGACCCCAAAGTATAATAGGTAGAGGCCCAGGGGAGGTGTAAAAAATAAAAAACATTTATATTCACCTTCCCTCACCTCTTTTGGCCCCCCATTCGGCGTCTGGCGCTCTCCCCCGGTCTCCTTGGTGACGTCATGGGCCCGGGTCACTGCTGAGGCCTGTGATTGACCTCAGTGGTGACAAGGGCAGGAAAGCGTCATGATACAGTCACAGACCTCAGCGGTGACCCGAGGCGCATGACGTCACCAGGAGAGCACAGGATGCCATGAGGAGGCCCAAAAAAGGTGAGTAGAAGGCTGAAGCACCACGTGGTGTAAACGCCACGGTTTGGCCATGGTTTAAACACTGCGTTTTTTTCTGCTTTTGCTGCAAAGTCCCTTGCAACAATTTGGGTTATTCAAGTCAAACCTGTCTTGGAACGAATTGGTTCTCCCTTCTCTAGTAGGTGCATGTGAGGGTGTGTGGCGCAGGGAATAGCTGGTGAGTAGTTGGCCTTCTTTGCCCTCTTTCTTTTCGGTTATTCCTCCCATGCTCTTCTGGATACATGCGGCCTCCGGAGAGCGCTCACGAATCAGAATCAATTTGTTCATGTTGAGTGTTAGCTGAAGAGGAAACATCATATTAATTGAGGCGTGAATCCCCAAACGCCAAGTGTAACGGAGCTGAAATGTGATAAAGGTTTTCTCTTCTGCTCCACATGACACCGCAGGACGGTTTAATTGATCTTCAGCGTCTCACAATTAAATGGGCCGTGAGTTATATCTGCTGGGAACCCTCAATATTATCAACCGGTAGACACATGCCCAGGAAAGGTCACTGGAAACAGTACAAATGGGGGAGGTTTCACTGCATGAGAGGGAACGTGGCAAATAATCAAGTTCTTGGCCGGTACACCATGTTATATTTGTTATTGCTAATGGTTTTTTATTATGTTTTATGAATACAGCCAGCAATAAGAAAGTCACACAGTGTGCAGAAGTAGCACATTTAAAGGGGTATTCCATGACTGTCTGATAAGTGGAGTCACAGCCCCTTATAGGTGGAGTCGGAGTGGGAAAAAAGTTACTGACTCCTACTCCAGCTTCAAAATAAAATGATTAATTATTTTTAATTATATTATCTAATTATTGATATTATGTAATTAATTAGATGGATAGTTGGTTACACATTTGCTTCCATATGAATTCCATCCCAGGTTTTTCCTGAATTAGAGGAACTTTACTGTGCCACAAAGATAGGCCTTAATGCCCACGATCTGTGCAGGCACTAATGGTGGGCATTAGCACCAGGTCTCCGTTTTATAATACAGCAGAAACCCAACGGCTATGTGCGGTGCCATTTTGCCGGGGATCGCCGGAGTGAGCTCCAGGACCTGCGTACCGTTACTATGACAACTGTGAGCCTTTTGAAGGCTCCCAGGCCTGTCTCTCATTAGTTTCTATTGCAGGTTGCTCTATGCAGCCTGCAATAGAAGTGATGTTATTTTGTAATGTATTGCAATGCATTAGCATTGTAATGCATCGCATTAGTGATCAGATTCCCTGGGGTTCAAGACCCCTAGGGGGTCTAATAAATGTAAAAAATTATATGAAAAAAATATTAAAAGTTCAAATCACCCCCCCTTTTCCTAGAAAACATATAAAAGTACTTCAATACTGTGAAATACACATTAGGTATCCCTGTGTCTGAAAATGCCCGGTCTACAAATTTATAAAAATATTGTTTCCGTATGGTAAATACGGAAAAAGTAGCGGGGAAAAAAAAAAATAAAAAAATGCCAAACCGCTGTATTTTCACAGTTTTGCTACAGATAACAATTTGAATAAAAAATAATCAAAGCAATAGCAATTCTCCAAAATGGTATAACTAAAAAGTACACCTGGCCCTGTAAAAAAAGACGCCCTATATATCCCCATGTACAGAAGTATAAAAAAGTTACAGGTGTCAGAATATGGCGACTTTTAGAAAAGAAAATTTTTTACACTTTTTTAGATTTTTGTTAAGGGGTTAAAATGTAAATAAAACCATATAAATTTGGTATCTCCGGAATCATGCCGAAACATAGAATACAGGTGACGTCATTTTGCTGCACAGTGAACACCGTAAAAATGAAGCCCGTAAGAAAGTTGCACAAATGCATTTTTTCTTCCCGATTCTGAATTTTTTTCCAGCTTCCCACTACATTGTACAGAATAATAAATGGTAGCATCATGAAGAACAATTTGTCCCTCAAACAGTAAGCCCTCATATGGCTCTGCGAACAGAAAAAAAAAAGTTATGGGTTTTGGAAGGGGGGGGGGGGGGATTTGGGTTGAGTCAAAAACGAAAATCGAAAAATTCCTCCGGTGGGAAGGGGCTAACTGCAGTGATTGCTCAGGATCGCTGGGGGCTAGAAAAAAAATTCCAATTGTGCCAAAATCAGTGGAACAGTGGATATTAAAGGATGCAAAGATCAGGACAGTCTGCACCCAAAATCTGGTGCATGGGGGTGGTTTTAAATACAAAACCATCCTCTTGCCTCCCCTCTGTAACCCCCTCTCCCATTAATGCAAATCGTGCATGTGTTTGAGGGGTCAGGAGGAATAGCTGTCGGTCAATAGCTATCTAAATGAATGGCCAACAAAACGGTGAATAAATATGACCAGTGCATTATTCACAATCTAGATTAGTCAGAGATGATATTTTGCAAAATAAGCTTTTTCTACAGCAAAAAAAAAATCCCTGCGTTTCCTGGGAGTAACTAAGTCACATTGAAGTCAAACAATACCTGCTGTGTACATGGATTATCTGCTCCGCCATCTCACCGGGATCATCCTCCAACCAAAATAAGAAGCATTTATAATTTTCGGTCTCGTATGTTTTTGATCTCTGACTCACAAAAACAAAAGTGAAAAGCGTTGTTCAGCGTGTTTAGTGATATGGTATAATTATGGCAGTAATGTCCTATATTCATTATGTGAGATCAAGAGAGCCTTGGGATGGGTCTGGAGCGCGGCCAATATAGACAGGGGTGTCGAAAAAAACCGTCAAAAGGGAGTGAGATGATAAACACATATTTCATTCATAGCCTAGAAATAACAAAGAAACGGTGACAACTGGTGAGAATATAACTCCGAACCTCTTAGGAGGCAATTCACCACATTCCTGACTTTCCAGGAGGCCTCAGATGTCAGCTCTGACAACACTCAGGGCTGGGCTGAGAAGTATCATCTGTGTCAGGTTTCATTTTAACAACTGGTATTAATTCCATTAGTTATTGTGTTCTTATAAAGAACATGCTAAAAAATACAATCCCTTCACTCCACCCATCAAACAACACCCCATATCCCAACTTCCTGGCCCCGTGTAATAGGCAGGATCAGCCAACAAGCTCTTGTGTATAAGATCCCTGATGAAAGATGGGGAAAGAGGGATAGGGAATATATCTTTATATCCATTGGTTACGCAACGGAATATTCACACATGGCAAATTTGCTGCAGATATTTTTGCTGTTGTCCCTTTATTTAAAAAAGGGCTTTACCAAAATCCATACACATGCTACAGAAGCAACCCTTTCAGATGTATGGGACACAATGTCTGCAACAATTCTGTTGTGGATGAACTTACATTGGTTGTACAATAAAGACAGATCCCCTTCCACAGGATCGGAGATAAGTGTCACATCGCTGGTGGTCCGACCATTGGGTCCCCCCCCCATCGACCAGGAAAATGGGAAATTGAAAGTCCCCCATGCCTCCACTTTATTAAGCAGCAGCCCCATAGCAATGTACTGTATGGCGTACTGGTCACACAAACACATTGACATGTCATGGAGGGGCATGGAGAATCCCCCATTCTCTTGATCAATGGGGGACCCATGTTCAAACCCCAGCAATATGGAAAATTCCTTTAAAGCTCCCGTCACACTAGCTTTTTTTTTTTTTTAAATGCTTGCTTGCAGTCTTGGCTTTCTGAGAGCATTGATACTGGACCTGCAGAACCAATTGTATGAAAATGACAACGGAAGTTTCCGGAAGAGCCTCATCCACGTCCTAATGAATAGACGTTTGTCAAGGCTGTCCATGGGAATTTGGGCTGTATTCAGATCTGTACATCGGCTGTCATCATCTATCACATTTTTCATGTTATTCTTTATGTTTTTCTGCAGTGAGCCAAAAGGTCAGCTCAGCCACAGCAATGTACGTGGTATACAAGTTACACGAGTACAAGTCCTACAAAACTGACCTTTTCTTATACGAATCTAAATTTAAAGGGAACGTTATCAGTGAAAAATTCTATATTACTTAAAGGGCTTTCCAACACGTTAAAGTGTAACGCCCATTTTATTAATTTTTTTTTTTGTGTCATGAACATTTTTTAATATACTTTATTAATCTATCAAAATTCCTTTTAATAGAAAACAGGCTATAAAGCTCCCAATGATCTAACTAAGCTTTGCCAGGGACACTGTGTCCGTACACAGGTCCTCAATGTAGTACATAGAGCTGAAGCATATACCAAAGGGGGGATGGTCACTTCAAAAGGCCGTATCATCTGTTTTATAAAACCTAGAAAAATGGTTCTAAGATTCTCAGCTTCCATAAACTGCCAAGTACTAGCTATAACCGAACCTGAGATATCACTAGTTAAAAACACAGCCGGGAATGTGATTTTCTATGTAGCATGAACGGCTGCATATTAAGTTGAAATTCCCAACTGTTTTTAACTAGTGATATCTCAGATTCTGTTATAGCTAGTACTTACATCTTGGCATTATATGAAAGAACCATTTTTCTAGGTGGTATACAACTAGAGATATAGCCATCTGAAGTGACCATCCCCCTTGGGAAATGCCTCATCTCTGCATTTTACAATATAAATGTGTACAGACTTTCCCTAGTAACAGCTCAGTTAGAGGGTTAGCTAAGGAAAATGTTACAGCCTGTTTTATATTAGGGAGGAAGTTATATAGCATAAAAAGTATATTACAAAAATGGTCACCTAACAACCCCCGGCACAAGAGCGAAAATAAATAATGGGAGTTACACTTTAAACTGGCATGTTAACATGATCCTCAATGTTCCTCTTCATAAACTGCATAGGTAAAAAATTGTATTCAGCACCAAATCCAAGGCATATTAATATAAAAAATAACTTATTTTTCCAATAAAAAATCACTCCATAGGTTCGGTGGTTAGTAACAGCCTACGCGTTTTGGAACGATGTCCCTTACTCATGGCATAGATCACAAAACCAAACATACAATATTTAAAAGCAAAAACGAAAAAAACCACACCTCTGGGGATCAGATGTCATCATTTAACTAATTAACATATCCCCACAATAGCATATGTCTGCAAACCCACACTTTCCCTTACTGAGTACAAAAGGAATATATCCACATAAATACATATTATGTCACACATATAAAATAAAAAAACAAAAAAACAAAAAAAAAAACATATACATAAGCGCAAATCAGTAGCTATAAACACTTATAAAGAAAACATCAAATATAAACATAAATAGCGTTAATGTCATTCAAAATATTAAAAAAAAATAAATAAAATTAAATGAACAATAAGACACGTCAACATTAACACGATCATACGACTATATCGCATAAACGTGTGCCCATGTATAATAAATTCACAAGAAAGAATTTTACCATTGTCTTTGAAAGAGCTAAATCTTGCTATAATCCATGTTTTGTGAAACATGTAATCTAATGTATGTGGGTTGTACAATACGTCCGGTTAAAATCAGGATTGCGGAACATCTGGCCGATTGTAATAAGAGTCCTAATGAGAATTTTTCTAATGCCTCAAAACATTTTATTTGTCAGCATAAGGGCAATGTCACTAGTTTCACTTTTTGTGCAATTGAATATGTGCCTAGACCAGTCAGAGGTGGGGATTGGCGTAGAAAATTATTAAAAAGGGAAGCTTTCTGGATTCTAAAGCTGGGTACTCGGTTTCCAGGTGGGATGAATATCAGATCTGATTTGTCCTATTTTTATTAATTTATTATTCTTATACGTCTGTGATGTCACCATATTACTTTTTATTCATTGGACTAGGAGGGTATATTATGCATTTTATATGTATTCCTGTATAATTTGGTATATATGTGGTAACAAATCAGGGATATGTGATTATAATCTATGGGCGGTTTTTGATGCGTGTGGTGTTTCCCTCCTGGCTACTTCTGTAGATTGTGTATGATCTTACAGGAGTGGATCTTTCTCATGGATATTTTGCATTTACGTTCTTGAATAGTCATGTGACTTATCACATGACCTTATGTCACATAATTGTTTTTGTTGTTTAGTTAAATTTTCTGTGTTTAATGGTCCTGGACTATAGCAAGATTTAGCTCTTTCAAGGACAATGGTAAAATTCTTTCTTGTGAATTTATTATACATGGGCACACGTTTATGCGCTATAGTCGTATGATCGTGTTAATGTTGATGTGTCTTATTGTTCATTTAAATTTTTTTTTTTTTTTTTTTAATATTTTGAATGACATTAACGCTATTTATGTTTATATTTGATGTTTTCTTTATAAGTGTTTATATCTACTCATTTGTGCTTATGTATATGTTTTTTTTTTATTTTTTATTTTTTTTTATTTTATATGTGTGACATAATATGTATTTATGTGGATATATTCCTTTTGTACTCAGTAAGGGAAAGTGTGGGTTTGCAGACATATGCTATTGTGGGGATATGTTAATTAGTTAAATGATGACATCTGATCCCCAGAGGTGTGGTTTTTTTCATTTTTGCTTTTAAATATTGTATGTTTGGTTTTGTGATCTATGCCATGAGTAAGGGACATCGTTCCGAAACGCGTAGGCTGTTACTAACCACCGAACCTATGGAGTGATTTTTTTATTGGAAAAATAAAAGTTATTTTTTATATTAATATGCCTTGGATTTGGTGCTGAATACAATTTTTTACCTATGCAGTTTATTACCATTGGGTCCAGACGTCCAGGACCTTCTGTCTTCGTGCACCATTTCTATTATTAACATGGACTGCTGAATATATCTACGGGTGGTGAGCTGTATATTTTGTTTGAGTATTGTTCCTGTTCATAGGCTGCTTGGGTTCCCACTGTGTCCCACTTCCTGGTGGTTTCCGACACAGGAAATGCTCCAAGATGCCCAATCAGCCAATCTCTGACCAGAGCAATGACCCCCTCAGTGATTGGCTAGATGGACATCTAGGAGTAAGGATTTATGGACCAAAGCAGCAGGGAGTAAGTGTGTGCCCTTTTGTTATGTTAATATGCTCAGCTTTATATGCTGGAAAGCCCCTTTAAATCAGGTTTCTACATTTTTTTTATTGGTAACTATCAAGAAAAAAAAAAACTTAAATATTGCAGTTTTCACACTGGCCACTAAAGCACATGCAATAGACTGACTTTCAGCTTTGTTGTGCAGGCTAGGACAAGTTCAGCAGAGTCATGTCATTACCATTAGAGGGCAGCGGTTTTAACCATACTTGCCAACTCTCCCAGAATGTCCAGGAGACTCCTAAAAAAAGGGGTGACCTCCCAGAAGAGCTCCCGGGCTGGTCATTATATATGTGACATGGCCACTTTATGTGCTGGACATGTCTGAAAAAAGGAAGTATCCAGCACATTTTGTAATACTCATAGGGGTCAAGGCAATATCCAAAAGTGGGTGTTCCCACACACACTGGAGATGTGACCTCATATGAAAATTTTCTCATAGGCGCCCTTGCACAAATGTTGGCTCTCCTGCTATGTTATCTGTTGCGTTCCTCATAAAATTCCAATTCTGGGTCATGTTTTTCTAAAACTCTGTGTTGAAACATCCCTCTGTTATTACTCCTGCAAATTTATGTGTAAATTGAAAACTAGGTGATGTCATTCTCCTTGACAAAAGTGTGTGCCCCTACATAGTCTGACATTGGTTAGTAAATGCTAAGTGTTGCGATCACTACCTCCATAGACTCTCCATAGACATAGACTCTATGCCATTACTTGCTGCTCTATGGAGAGAAGACTAAGTATGTACAGTAAAATTAGTATATACGTGCTTATAGTGTATGTAATAAGTGTATCATGGCTATATTGCTTGGTAACAATAACCTTTAATGTCTATGGATCCAGAAAACTCTCAGTCTATCCTGCAAAAACCCCACAACATGCAGTACTTTGCAAAAGTTTTAGACAGGTTTGGAAAAAATGCTGCAAAGTCAGAATGCTTTCAGAAATAGAAGGGTTAATAGTTTATTTTTGTCAATTTACAAAATGAAGTGAATGAAGAAAAGACAAATGTAAATCCCATCAATATTTGTTGTAAAATTTTTGCACAGTACTGTATACAATCCATAATGGGATATGACCATAATATACCACTTCATTCCTGAATTCAATCATCAAAACAAGACTTTTCCATATACAGCAATATTTCTGCTTTATGACCTTCTGAAATGTGTTACAGGACCTTTTATCTACTGATGCGACCAGACGTTTCCTGTACTTATCAGTGCGCTGTATTATACCGAGCAAAACTGCAATATATTGTGGAACTCCGCTATAAAAGAGATACATAAAAACACAAAAAAGGGAAAGAAAGAAATGTCATAAAAAGAGATCTGAAGAGAAACAAATGTATTAAACAAATGCAAGTAGAGAAACAAAGGTAATAGATGATAGAGATAGATAGATAGATAGATAGATAGATAGATAGATAGATAGAAGAAGAAAGAACTCTCCCTCCTTCTTGTATACTCAACAGATGACCACAAGGATAGAAAAAAGTATAGCATTGACATGCAACAATACACATATATTAAACATGTATACTGAAACATATATACTGAATATATATAGTGCTGTGCAAAAGTTTTAGGTACATGTGAAAAAATGCTGCAAAGTAAGAATGCTTTCAAAATATAAGGGTTAATAGTTATTTTTTTGTCAAATAAAAAAATGAAGTGAATGAAGAAAATCTAATCCCATTAATATTTGGGGTGACCTTTGCCCTTTGCCTTCCATCAGTTCTTCTCGGTACTTGCAGACAGTGTTTGGCAGAACTCGGCAGGCAGGTTGTTCCCGCCATCTTGGAGAACTAAGCCCAGATCTCCTGTGGATGTAGGCTTGCTCCAATCCGTCTGTCTCTTCATGTCATCCCAGACAGACTGGATGATGATGAGATCAGGGCTATATCTGTGGGGGCCGGATCATCACTTCCAGGACTCCTCCTCCAAAGGGCAAAGGTCACATCAAATATTGATGGGATTTACATTTCACTTTTCTTCATTCACTTAATTTTATTAATTGATAAAATAGCCCTTCTATTTCTAAAAGCATTCTTATTGCGCAGCATTTTATCTACATCCGCCTGAAACTTTTGCACATCACTAATTACATATATATATATATATATATATATATATATGTCATTATATATATTCACATATATTCTTTACATTTTACTTTTTCCCATCAGTGTTACTTTCTGTATATAGATATAGGGATATAGATATAGGGAGCTCAGAGGTAGCAGTCTAACATGGGTCCTTATACCATGGGGGGGGGGGGACCATCAGCACCCCTTCCTCATAAAAATATACCACTGTAAAAAAAAAAAAAAATGTCACATGGGGCCCTATTATAGATGTTCCTTTAGGGCCCAGGATCTTCATATTACCCCTCTTCTCCAGACACTATGACACATTTAATGTTTACCGAGCTGTTTCTACTGGAGCACATCCTCATACACTGAGGCTATAAAATCTGGGCAGGATATCAAATGTCGTGTTTATAGTCGTCATAACAATGGAGCATGTTCAGTTTTATAGGACATAATGGGGACATTATTGCCGGGACGAGCAGGAGCCTCGTCATTGGATAAATATACAGTGAATGAAGAGAGGAGCTGCGCTAGACACAAGACTTCTTCATTATTTCCTAACCCCACATGAGATGTCATGGACAAACCAGTCCTGCAGGTTATAATCAATGAGTCAAGGGTTCACGTTTCATGTACTGTCTATACAAGCTGGCAGCCCGCTGCTCAGGAGACAGAACATTACACTACTTGGAGGACAATGGATTCTTTATTACTTTGATATAAACAAGTTATTTGCAATCTAAAGGAAGGGTCTGATTTTATCCTGAAACAGCACCGCTATTATGCACAGGCTATGTCTGGTATTGCAACTTAGGCTAAGTTTTCTCTCCACCGCTTTCAGTTTCACCCGGCGGACCCCATTATAGTCAATGGGGTCTGCTGTTGTTTTAGCGGTCCAGCTCTCCATCATTAGGGTCCCCTGGCAGACCCAAAGGACAGAGAGTCTGGTGCAGATGTGAACCTAGCATTAGCCCTATTTTCTTAAATAGGGATGAGGTACATTATCAGACACAGACTATGCACATTAACAGCGCAGTTTTTGGGGGAAAAAAAGAAGACCCTTTCACAGCACAACCCTTTAAGCAAGAACTATATTTTGACACACTTTACTTCAGGATCGAGTAGTATTCACAATAGTAAATCTGCTCCATTGGGGGGAATTTACTAACCCATCTATGTACCTCTTTGGCACACAGCGCTTTCTTACACCAAAGATGCACCACATTATTCTTTCTACACCCCGCTCGCCGCTTTTTATGAAAGTAGAAGGAGCAGGGAGATGACCAAGGCGGACTGGGGACACCTCAGTTTGACAAATTTAGAAAACTAGCATGAGTTATACCTGAAATATACACCATATCCTCACTGGCGTAGATTACAGTTCTGGCACACGGGACTGCTCCTGAATTATTAACTCGCACCAGCGGGGACTTGACTAAGGCTACATGCACACGAACGTAGTAGTTTTACTGTCATCAATCCGGAAAAAACATGTTAGTATGTCAAATACGGATCTGCCAAAGGACTTGTATGATCCCCTACACTTGTATTTTGCGCAAATGCAGCCAAGAATGGGTCGTGCCTCATAATTTGCAATCCTTAGACCTCATGCACACAACCACAGTTTTTTTTATCCACAATGGCGGATAAAAGTGCAAACCCTTTCATTTCTATGGGCTCAAACAAACAGCCGTAGTTTTTGAGGCCATGTGTCCATACCATGCGGGTAAACACTTTTTTAAGCGGATTAGGTTTCCATTTGGAAACTGAATGTAGGTGTGAACTGAGCGTAAGACTAACATAAAGAATAATAGTTTTAATAAATTCCCCCCATTGTGTCTAAAACATGTAACAAATCAGGCACACGGTACATGAAACATGAACCTTTGACTCATTTAACATAACCTGCAGGACTGGTTTGCCCCTGACATCCCATATTGGGTTAGGAAATGATGCCAGCTTTTGTGGAGGGGTTTTGGGTGGGGGGTAATTTGCAAAAGCATTTTGGCACATTTGCCATAGTAAACCTACCCTAGAATGTCTTATTGCCTACACTCTTCTCATGAAGTAAGCTACACCTGCCAAATAAAATGAAAATATCTATAATGTTTCTATAGGTAGTTAAACTAGAGGGCACATTAGACCCACTGTACAGCCCCCCAAATCCTTGGTGGAGGGGCTTGATAAATGCAGATTTCCCCTTTTCCCTACCTTGTTGTCTTCCTTTCAATACTGCAGTGCCGTGACCACCTAATTCACATAGGAGGACATAAATAATAACTGTATTTTCCTATATATATTTCCAGGATCCCTTTCTTATAGACACTTACTGGGAATAAATATCCTTAGGATAGATCATCAGAATCTGATCGATGGGGTCCACTACCAGCTGCTTAAAGCAATTGATGCACTGAACGCCACTTCTGTGATATTCATTTGTCATGTGGCCTGTTTGCAGCTCAGTCCCATTTAAATGAATGGGGCTGAGCTGCAGTGCCAAGCACAGCCTCTACACAATGCATGGCGCTGTGTTTGGTTTTCAGTAAAGAGGCCACAGCTCCCACCTGTATAATGCAGTCTCTTAAAACAGCTGATCATTGGGGTCCTGGTTGTTGACCCCCCCCATCGATCTGATATTGATCACCTATCCTAAGGATGGATCATCAATATCACAATCCCAGAAGATCCTGTCTATCGTAAATTCTGGGGATTTTTATTTCACTGCTTTAGATTTCTCAGATCTGTTTTTAGAAATGGCTGGAAATGAAGTAAAATGTGACATTCATCTTGTACATTGCCCTCATCTCAAGGATAATACAAAACTAAAATCCTCTTTTAATAAAATACAATAAAACATAGCAAGGCCATCAACAAAAATTAACGAAAAACATCTTAAAACATAATGTAAACGCAGTGTACACGTGTCCCTGAGCTATTCTGAAACACGAGAAACCTCTTGACCCTTCATTCTATTCTCTGTAAGAATGCTGATGGATTTACTAAGTGACAGAAAATCTACTTCAGATTGTGTGCTGCTTATATAGTACAAACAGACGGGTATTATCCATCCCTGCACATGAAAGGGTGAGAGACAGGCAGGGGAGGCAGCAACACTTGTCTCCTCTCCCCAGGGACAAGACATCTTATGTGATCAGACACATTAAATATAAGGATGTGTACTATAGTCATGGGATAAGCTGATATCCTAAAGTTTCCTGTCTTTGGAGGAAGGAGCAGAGTATGTCTAGATCATAAGATCATCACTGTTCTTGAAGGAACTCAGAAGGCAGAACTAAGCACAGATCTTCTGTGGATGTAGGCTTGCTCCAATCCTCCTGTCTCTTTATGGAATCCAAGACAGACTGAATGACGTTGATACATATACAGTAGATGCCAGGGAAGGTGCGCCAAACCAATGTACATGCAAACTGGCTCTCAAAGGAGCTAGGAGTAAAAGAGGAGTGATGGAATACCAACTTGGTCTTGGGCACCAGCACCTTCTATGTATATGTAGTGATGTCAACCTAGAAGATCCCTTCACAACAGGGCAAGGATGGAGATAACTTTTTAATCTGGACAGAACATGAATGACAAACATTCACAGAAGTATAATGTTGTACCGTGTTAGCCATTGAAAGTAGTGGAAGACTGAAGAAATCAGGCGATACCTTTTAGAGGCTAACTGAGTATATTTATGAGTAAGCTTTCAGGAGTGCTCGCTCCCTTCATCAGACATGGTGTGATACAAGAACTGAAAATTAACAGATTTTTATACACATGGTTTTCAAAGCATTTTAGAGTCCTTAAAAAAAAAAAAAAAAAAAAAAAATAATTTTGCAATCTAAGTAGAGAAGTTATTTACAACAGGTTAAAAAAACAGTCTGGAAACTTGTGGGGCGTGACGGAGGGATCAGTAATTCTTGCTGTTATCTGTTTGCTATCAGGAGGTGATTTGTGACCCTCACAGGTCACATATAGTGTGATTTGAAGCTGGCATGAATATTGAGTTCAGTTCATGGTTCAAACATAGTGTGACATGAAGCTGGCATGAATATTAAGTCCAAATTGCAGAGTTTGAAATTTTTGCATAAATTTGTACTCCATTTCTTTTCTTTTCTCCTGTGTCTTAAAATGTCCCATTAAAACCACAACCCGCAAATCTTCAATAGAGTGGTTTTCTCCGGAGAAATGTGCGGCCACTGGGAGATCGGTTCTGCTGTTATTAATGGTGGATCTGTGTGAGTTCATGCGCTGACTGAGTCTCTGCCCTGTTTCCCCCACATAGAGGCCTGTGGTGGGACATTGCACACACATTATGAGATACACCACATTGGAAGACCTGCAGGAAAATGTCCCCCTAATTCTGTGCACCTGTTGTGACTGTGGGATAGGTACACTGTCAGCGACAGGAGAAAAGAAAAGAAATGGAGTACAAATTTATGCAAAAATTTCAAACTCTGCAATTTGGACTTAATATTCATGCCAGCTTCAGCCCGTCCCGCCAATATTCATGCCAGCTTCAAATCACACTATATGTGACCTGTGAGGGTCACAAATCACCTCCTGATAGCAAACAGATAACAGCAAGAATTACTGATCCCTCCGTCACGCCCCACAAGTTTCCAGACTGTTTTTTTAACCTGTTGTAAATAACTTCTCTACTTAGATTGCAAAAAATTTTTTATTTTTTTATTTTTTTTTTAAGGACTCTAAAATGCTTTGAAAACCATGTGTATAAAAATCTGTTAATTTTCAGTTCTTGTATCACACCATGTCTGATGAAGGGAGCGAGTACTCCTGAAAGCTTACTTATAAATATACTCAGTTAGCCTCTAAAAGGTATCGCCTGATTTCTTCACTCTTCCAAAACATTCACAGAGACTCAAAGCACAGGGAGCATTATGGAGTAAGGGAGTCAGTGGCTGCCATACAGGTGCTAATCCCTAACCCCTACAAGGGTCAGTTGTTTGTATGGGGGAGACAATTTACCTATCAGTATATTTTTGACATGTGGTAGGAAATTGAAGCACTGGAGGAAACCCACGCAAACATGGGGAGAACATGCAAACTCCTTGCTGATGTTGCCCTTGGTCAGATTTAAACCCAGGACTCCAGCACTGCGAACCACTGAGCCACCATTCTGAAATGTTTCCTATGAATATCATTTTGATAACAAAAATTGAGAATCCGCATGTGGATCCAGAATAAGTTACCTGAAAATGCTGATTATAGTGTAATAAGAGAGGATATGTTACTTAGGTGTTGTAAGATGCTAGGAAAACGTAAGGCGTGCTATTTATTTTATGGTTGCTGGCAGAGAATATGGCGGCTTTCTGACCGCTACACTTGCCAATTCTACAGGACTGTCCAAATAAATGGAGACCTCCTAACAACACAGGGATTTCACCCACAGATCTGTACAGAAACAGGACAACTTTCATTGTGGCTTACTAGATAAAATTATACTGGGGGTCTACCCTCCAAAAACCCCTAGGAAATAGCCCATAGTACCCTTTAAAATTGTGTGTCTTCTGCTGGACCATTATTGTGTTGGAGCCTGTGCCCACTGCTGGGTCAGTCATGGCCACTCTCAGAGCAGTATGACTATAACTAGGTTGGTCTGTGTATTAGAACATGTGTTTTTATGCATGATACTACTAGAAGAGTTCCAAACCTCATCTAACAAGTGGGAACAAAAGCTTATTTAATAAAAAAATATATCAAGATGTGTTGACGCCAAGTGCTGCAGCCACAGACCAGGTGAATGGATGCATGTGACTGGGTGTCCAGGTGCAGGGGCATAAAAACAAGGAGACTTACAAGGAAATCTGGGGGAGTCTATATCTATCGACTAAGGCATAACTTGAAGCTTCTGGGAACCTTTGCACAATATTAAATTCTCCCCCTGGTCACATTGCTATCACATGCCGCTGTATTATATAATACTCTGCAGTGTTCATGCCCTTTAATGCTTGGAAATACAGACGAATGGCTGAAGTCACAAAGTGTTAATGATGGTAGGAAATATTGTAGGCGATGGGATAAATCTCTTTATTTGTGAGTCATTAAATCCTACATGACTGCAGTACACGGCCTATGAGTTCTCCACCCATAGGATCAGGATTACATAATATTATGTGGGATATTTGTCTCTACAGAATGACTCTGTGTCAGCAGCGTTTCTATCTATAAGTGATAACACTATTAGAGGGGTTCTCTGAGATTAGCCCTAGTATAGACCTGTGGGGAACACCCTCTGATCAGCACAATGAAGGAATGAGCTGCAGAGAGGAGCGCCGCTGGTCCTTCATGGTGCTAAAAGGGGTTTTGAGATCAATGACTCCCCTCTAACCAATAATATATGGATTTTAAGTTGGTTCTGAAATGCGTATAATAAATATGCCAATCCCGACTGTGGTTTTAACTTGTGATAACTCTGGACATAATACTGTGAACTTGTCATATGAAAGCTGAGAGTCTCATCTTTTATATGACACCGAAACCACTTTTCTAGGTTCTTTTTTATCATGCCTGAGATATATCTGTTTGAAATGACCCCTCCAGCCTCTGATTCTCTGTATGATACATGAGCCTGCCCACCTATACTCTAGTTAGAAGCAGGGGGATGATTTTGGACACACACTGCGACGGAGTCTCCAATGAAGATGTGAACCCATGATGCGGCTCAATATCGCACTGCACACCCTACCTTTTTTCATATGAATGTACATGAAAGCCACTAATATATACTCCACAGTGGGTATTCCCAATGCAAAGGTGTAATATGAAGCTCCTGGGCCCCGTTGCATAATCTGTAAAATGGAGCCCCTGCCTACCTTATGCCATTTAGAATATTGTTATATTTTATGTGGCAGAAGAGCCTTTGGGGCCCCCTCAGGGTCCAGACCCTGGTAGTGACTTCTACTTCTGCACCCCTTATAGCTACACCCCGGTCTCCATGCTGCCTGCATCTGCCTGTGTAAAGCCCAATGTAAAGGAGCGAGGACTGACGTTATATTGTCAGTCATGGCTTGTCCAGTCCAAGCATAGGCTCGTATTAAAGTTCCCTTAGGTTATTCTGAGTTAGGAAAGAAGAATCCCTAATTCAGCACATTCATCCATTACCTGGAGTGGGGTACGGCTACAAAGATGATCTTTCTCTCTCTAGAAGACCTGGATTATTTATGCATTACATGGATAGCCCATTGATTTAAATGACAACTGTGTAATGCTTCATTTCTCCTGTGGTGGCACTACTGGGTAATAAGGGAACATGCACACAATCAGGATTTGCATTGAAATCCACATTTTAATAAGGATTTTCATACATATAGATGTGGATTTTGGTGCAGATTTTTACAAGCAGATTTTGAGAAAATTTTTTTTAAAAAACCTGTGTTGGAAAAAATAAATAAATTGACATGATGTGGATTTTAATAGGACAGTTTCTGTGTGGGAACAAGAATCTGCACCATGTACATGAGGAATGGAATTTCTCAAAGACTTTAATGCTAAAGAATTATGCCACAAATTTTCCGCTTTAAAATCCGTACATAATCCTTAGGGTGTTTTCACACGGCGGAAAATTTTCCACCCCCAGAGTTTTCGCCGCGGTCTGCCGCTATGGGATTCCGATGCAGTACATCAGCATTCCGTCGCGGCTAACCGCTCCTGATTAAGCCCGGATGAATGGGCCTAATCAGGAGCGCAGCTCGAGCCGCGGACACCGCGGGCGGAATCCGCAGCAAGATAGGTCATGTTGCTTTTTTTTTCCGCTAGTGGAAAAAAGCCGCAAGAGGAAAAAAAAAAACACTACTGACTCCCATTGAAATGAAAGGGAGGAGTTTTTTCAGGCGGATTTTGAGGCAGATTCCACATCAAAATCCGCTGCCAAAAAACTCCGTGTGAACAGAGCCTTAAACAGAGCCTTGTGTGCATGTAACCTTAAAGGGGTTTTCCAGGCTAAAATATTGATGGGATCATACTGAGGATAGGTCATCAGTATCAGATTGGTGGGGGTCCAACACCTAGCACCCCCAACACCTGTTCTCTCTAATACACAGAGTATGGAAGAGGAAGCAGACAGCTCCGTTCTCTGTGTAGTGGTCAGAACAGGTTACTGTAGATCAACTACTATTCACTTAAATGGGAGCTAAGCTGCAGTGACTCAGTTCAGCCACTACACAGAGAACGGCGCTGTCTGCTTCCTGCTCCATTCTCTGTGTATAAGCTGCTAAAAACAGCTGATAGGTGGGGGTGCTGGTTGTCTGATTCCCACCAATCTAATATTAAACACCTATCCTTAGTATAGGCCATAAATATTTTTCGCCCATAAAACCCTTTTAAGGGGAGCCTTCTAACAAAAAAGGGACTGTCCAAACCAAACAACCCCTTTAAGAATATTAGAAGTCAACTTGAAGTTCCAGGATCCAAACAAAAGCCTGAGGTCTTGTGTTTTTATAATGAAAATATCACAATATATTACTTTATTAGCAATAAAATCATCATTTAATTTCCCCAACATTAAAAGACTAGGGAAACATGGTTGCTTTTCTGCAGAAAGAGCACCACATATGTCCATGGATTGTGTCTGGTACTTGAGCTCCACTCCACTGAATTGAAAGGTGCTGAGCTGCAGTACTACACACAACCTGTGGACAGAGGTGGCGCTGTTTTAGAAGAAGAGCCTTGTTTTTCTAAATCAGTACCATAAAATAAATTATAGAATTGCTCTTGTTACAGGTTTGTATTTTTAGTGTAAACTTTACTGACTTTTTCAAGGCTTTGGCTGTTCAAGGTGAATATGTTATTAGTGTCTTTCCAATATTCTAAGGTTCTTTGTGACAAGGAATTGTTTATGTCAGGCCGGCTGTGAACACTCTCAGAGCCATCAATATGATGCCGCGTCTTCACATCCTCATGATAATTTAATGCTCTGATGGACGGTTTTTCTAGGGTTTAACCACAAATAATATTGTTTGTGTTATTTTGGTTAAATAATTGATTTGCTCCCCGTAAGGCTCCGCCGCTGTATGACAACACACTGTCACAATGTATGGCTTCTCAAGCATAAACCATGTGGCGAGGAGATGATTAATGTGAACGGGGACAGAGGATGGAGAGGATTTGGAATATGCTTTAACTAAAATAGTGCTGATATGTTATTACAGTCTACGTCCTATGCCCGCTGTTGTAATGACAAATTGACTGATTTTTCATTGGGTGTAAACAAAAAGAAGAAACTTCTGTACTGTGCAGAGCCCTATTAAGTTTGGGTTGCTGCTTGGTCACAGACCTTGCCAACCAAGGTTACCCTAAGGGCCCTTGCCCACGACCGTGGGCTAGGTCAGTGTGCTATTCGGGTTTTTCCCAGATAGCACTCTGACCAGTGGCCCCCCCCCCCCCGGACCACCCCCTCCAGCCACCCCCCTAAAAAAAATGCATTCCTGCACACAGTTATGTGCCATAGTGGCCCCTGCACACAGTATCATGTCCCATAGTGGCCCCTGCACACAGAATCATGTCCCATAGTGGCCCCTGCACACAGTATCATGTCCCATAGTGGCCCCTGCACACAGTATCATGTCCCATAGTGGCCCCTGCACACAGAATCATGTCCCATAGTGGCCCCTGCACACAGTATCATGTCCCATAGTGGCCCCTGCACACAGTATCATGCCCCATAGTGGCCCCTGCACACAGTATCATGTCCCATAGTGGCCCCTGCACACAGAATCATGTCCCATAGTGGCCCCTGCACACAGTATCATGCCCCATAGTGGCCCCTGCACACATTATTATATCCCAGAGTGGCCCCTGTACACAGTATTATGTCCCATAGTGGCCCCTGTACACAGTATTATATCTCATAGTGGCCCCTGCACACAGTATTATATCCCATAGTGGCCCCTGCACACAGTATTATATCCCACAGTGGCCCCTGCACACAGTATTATTCCCCATAGTGGCCCCTGCACACACTGTTATATGCCCCATAGTGGCCCCTGCACACAGTATTATATGCCCCATTGTGGACCACCCATGAACAATTATTATACTCCGGGATCTTTTCAGACCCCAGAGTATAATGATCGGAGACCCAGGGCAGGATAGAAACAAAAAAATAACGTTGCTTACCTGTTCCTCGCTCTGATCCACTCCCTGCTACTTCGGCCTTCAATGTTGGACCTGGCCGGCGTCACGTGACACAGGCCGGCGTCACGACGCAAAATGACGTTCGCTGACGTCTGGGACGTCACTAAACAGGCCCGAAGCCTGGAGAAGCGTAGGAGAGGTAAGTACATTGCTTTTTATGTTCCCTCACCTCCCCGGGCCTCCGATTATTATACTCCGGGGTCTTTCAAAAGACCCTGGAGTATAATGATAGCAGAGATTGTGGGGTTTGGCCCGCGGTCTCACATCCCGATCCCCGCTCCTGCTCACAGCTGCCTCTACAGAATCAGAAGCGTAGGCGGCTGTGAGCGGGACCCCGGGGAATGGTAAGTATATAGGGCCCGTTACCTGCTGGGGTTACTCCAGCAGATAACGGTCTATTAAAAAAAAAAAAAAAAAACATCGGGGGCCGTGCCGCTCAATCATGGCCAGCGGCCAGCACACGGTCATGTGCAACTGGTCTAAAGGATATGTTTATACTGAGTTTTTTGCAGGCTGAAAAAAAAATCAGCTTTAGGAATTAGGAAACATTTTTGACGCTTTTTTTTTTACATGATGCGGTTTTTGTCACGTTTCGCCGCAGTTTTTGTTGCGGTTTTTGTCGCGGTTTTTTACTCCAGCACACTGTATGAACCTGGAATCTTCACTTTAAAAAAACACTTGCAGTTTTTGATGTAGTGTTTGCAAAAACCATGTCACGCGTCACGTTTTTTTCTTCCACCAATTGATTTCAATGGGTTTTTCAATGCGGAATCCGCCAGAAGATAGGTCATGTCGCTTTTTTTTTCCTCTAGCTGAAAAAAATAAACAAGAGGCAAAAAACTTCTACTGACTCCCACTCAATTGAATGGGATTGGATTCCGCCTCATAATCAGCCTGCAAAAAACTCTGTGTGAACATACCCTAAGAGAGACCACTGGATTAACCAGCTATACTAGGACACTGACAATACTAGTGGCCAGAGATGTAACTTGAACCTATTGGACCCCAAAGCAATAATGTAATGGGACCCCTACTTACCTTGTGCCATTTAGAATATTAGTATATTTTATGTGGCAGAGAGATCTTTGAGACCCCCTTAGGGTCCAGGGCCTGGTAGTGAGGGCTGCTGCACCCACTATAGCTACGCTCACGCTAGTGGCCTATATTGTAGGTGTGCCACCAGGACTTTTGCCCTTTGCCTTTTTTAGAGTAAGATACATGTACAATTACGCCTTTACACTAAAGGGGGTAAACTCATCCCCACATTTATGGTTTTAAAAATAGGATATGACAGAGAGAGGTGGGTCCTACTTCTCAGACTCACATATATTTCGAGAGTATGGCTCTATTCATGGCCACAAGCGAAAGAGGTTGGGCCATACATGTGCAAGTCTCTTTTACCCACTTGTATGGGACCTCCAAAAACAGCTGAGGCTGCCTGCTCAGGTATATTTGGAAGTCCTTTTCAAAGGAATAGAGACTTGTACATGCAAATAGGAGAAAAAAACAGCACAGCCCCTACTGGACAAAGCCATCACCATTTGTATGCTGATGACACCCACCTATATACCTCATCCCATGACATCATCCCTACACTACTACAGAACACCAGTGACTGTCTCTCTGCTGCCTCAGTGACTGTCTCTGCTGAATCCAGCCCATACTGGGAAAGCCTGAATTCGGGTTTCTAGCAATATATAATAGCGCACATCGATGAGGATGTGAAAGGTCCTCTTTAAGTTCTGTAACACGCAGAGTCCGAGATCTATCCCATAGTATCATCACATCAGGCATGCTCTATAGTAAGACCGTAGAGGTGACTGGTATATCAGGCCTCACATCTAAACCAACAAGAACTAGTAATCACATAGGGGGTTATTATCCAGCCTTGACACATACAGAACCATTTATACCTATAAAGCAAAATAACTCATCAGTACATCAATGTATATAATATTATATGAGTATACATAGTTATCCAAAACTCCATAATAAGGATGAGGACAATTTCATGACACAAACACAGGAGCATTCCAGATATTAGTATAGTAACTAAGTGGATAGTAAATGGTGCTACAGTTCATAGTATAATAATGGAGTATACAGGAATCGCTCCCTACATACTGCCCCTAATCTACTTTATTGCCAATAATGTTAGAATGAACCTCCATCTTTTATTAACATTCAGTTATATCCTGTAGTCAGACATTATTTACACATTGCACGTTGGAAACCATCAGCAAGTTGCTCCTGATGGATTGTTCATTTCTATTTTGATTTTTGACATTTGATTTTTACAATTATTGTGGATTGAAGCATGATACTGAAAGTCATCCTTGCTAATGTTAACTCATGGATGGGGGAACATTACATACAGTGCCTTGCGAAAGTATTCAGCCCCCTTGAACTTTTCAACCTTTTGCCACATTTCAGGCTTCAAACATAAAGATATAAAATTTTAATTTTTTGGTGAAGAATCAACAACGAGTGGGACACAATCGTGAAGTGGAACGAAATTTATTGGTTATTTTAAACTTTTGTAAAAAATAAAAAACTGAAAAGTGGGGCGTGCAATATTATTCGGCCCCTTTACTTTCAGTGCAGCAAACTCACTCCAGAAGTTCAGTGAGGATCTCTGAATGATCCAATGTTGTCCTAAATGACTGATGATGATAAATATAATCCACCTGTGTGTAATCAAGTCTCCGTATAAATGCACCTGCTCTGTGATAGTCTCAGGGTTCTGTTTAAAGCGCAGAGAGCATCATGAAGACCAAGGAACACACCAGGCAGGTCCGTGATACTGTTGTGCAGAAGTTTAAAGCCGGATTTGGATGCAAAAAGATTTCCCAAACTTTAAACATCCCAAGGAGCACTGTGCAAGCGATCATATTGAAATGGAAGGAGTATCAGACCACTGCAAATCTACCAAGACCCGGCCGTCCCTCTAAACTTTCATCTCAAACAAGGAGAAGACTGATCAGAGATGCAGCTAAGAGGCCCATGATCACTCTGGATGAACTGCAGAGATCTACAGCTGAGGTGGGAGAGTCTGTCCATAGGACAACAATCAGTCGTACACTGCACAAATCTGGCCTTTATGGGAGAGTGGCAAGAAGAAAACCATTTCTCAAAGATATCCATAAAAGTCTCATTTAAAGTTTTCCACAAGCCACCTGGGAGACACACCAAACATGTGGAAGAAGGTGCTCTGGTCAGATGAAACCAAAATCCAACTTTTTGGCCACAATGCAAAACTATATGTTTGGCGTAAAAGCAACACAATCCCCACTGTCAAACATGGTGGTGGCAGCATCATGGTTTGGGCCTGCTTTTCTTCAGCAGGGACAGGGAAGATGGTTAAAATTGATGGGAAGATGGATGGAGCCAAATACAGGACCATTCTGGAAGAAAACCTGTTGGAGTCTGCAAAAGACCTGAGACTGGGACGGAGATTTATCTTCCAACAAGACAATGATCCCAAACATAAAGCAAAATCTACAATGGAATGGTTCACAAATAAACGTATCCAGGTGCTAGAATGGCCAAGTCAAAGTCCAGACCTGAATCCAATCGAGAATCTGTGGCAAGAGCTGAAAACTGCTGTTCACAAACGCTCTCCATCCAACCTCACTGAGCTCCAGCTGTTTTCCAAGGAAGAATCGGCAAGAATTTCAGTCTCTCAATGTGCAAAACTGATAGAGACATACCCCAAGCGACTTGCAGCTGTAATCGCAGCAAAAGGTGGCGCTACAAAGTATTAACTTAAGGGGGCCGAATTATTTGGCACGCCCCACTTTTCAGTTTTTTATTTTTTACAAAAGTTTAAAATAACCAATAAATTTCGTTCCACTTTACAATTGTGTCCCACTTGTTGTTGATTCTTCACCAAAAAATTAAAATTTTATATCCTTATGTTTGAAGCCTGAAATGTGGCAAAAGGTTGAAAAGTTCAAGGGGGCAAGGCACTGTATAGTACACATTAACCAGGGCCAGAGCAGTCATACAATAAAGCTGCAACAATTTGGCATTTTGCAATAATTTTAACAACAGAAAATAATATTTTTTTCTGTTCTGCATTTGTAGCCATAAGAATACTTCCTAAGGCTAAGGCCCCAGGTAGCGAGACGCATCAAAAAAATAATAATCCCTTTTCAGATTAAAGTTAGTACAGATGATAGGGTATATGGGCAAGGACTGGCTAACTGAGATAACCCCTTTAACACAGTAGCGTTCAGTGGATTCACCACCTTATATAGAATATTACTGAGATCTATTTCTGCAGCCAACCTATGATAAATATAGGACTGTGAATGAGGTGTAACAAGCATCATAGTAATAGTGCCCTGGTCTCTCTGTTATGGTGCACTAATAGTACCCCAGATATACAGTGACTATGAGATGGAGAGTACATGACTTATATGTATCAGAGGGAACAAGGTTTCACATGAAAAATCACTCCAATCATTAGATATCTATATGCAAATTAGCTCAGTCATTCTCTCTATTGCTACTCATTGGAGATAGAGACCCTTTAGGTGGCGCTAGAGAGACAGTTTTCTTCCTTCTGAATTTAGCTAATTTGCATACTGTATTCCCATGAAGGATTATTAATAATACTCCACAAGCAGCTAGGCCTCCTTAAAGGGGTTGTTCAGTTTCAGCAAATAAATGTTTGTATAATGAAAAGCTCTACAATTTTCCAATATACCTTCTGTATCAATTCCTCACAGTTTTCTAGATCTGTTCTTGGTGTTATTCATTGTTTACTTCCATTGGATAAAAATCAGTCCATGGTCATGTGATGGACAGTCCATGGACATGTGATAGGCACACAGGTGCACAATTCGTTACAGTCACAGCTCAGTAATCAGACACCTGAGCAGAGGCTGAGATGCACCAAGTTGAACGCACATTTTTTGGTCACTTTTGAGGCACATTCACCTTGATAAATGTGGGCCTATGTATTTTTTTTGTAATTGTATGTTATGTTTTAAATACAGTATGTGTTTTCTTATATCTATGTATTTTCTTATACATATGTGCCTACTTGGATCTATGTGTTTTCTTATGCCAGTGGCCTGCATCTACTAATGTGAATGGGCCTGGAAAGTGGCCAAAATTTGCCTCAACTTGGTGCATTTTTTGGTACATCTCAGCCTCTGCCCAGGTGTCTGATTATTGAGCTGTGACTGTAACAAGCTGTGCACCTGTGTGTCCATCCTCACCATGGACTGATTTTTATCCACTGGAAGTAAGCAATGAATAACACCAGCCTCTGCACCCTGGTCCCCAAGATTTACTATAACACACACAAGAAAAGTATCATAAATTATATCACAAATTTACAACAGTCCCTGACTGGCATAGATCTGTGACCAGGCAACTACATGTGCTAGAATTACTAAGAGGCTGGAGGTTTTTAGTAATTCTAGTGAGTGGTGTGCCTGTCAGGGAATGAATTAAGACTGGCATAAGAATTGCCAATCTTAATAAATTCTATTTTATTATATTTGTATGTTATGTTTAATCTGCAGTATGCATTTTATTATATCTGTGTGATTTCTTATAGCTATGTGTTTCTTGTATTTTGTGTTATGTATTATCTACAGTATGTGTTTTATTATAGCTATGTATTTTCTTATATCAATGTATTTTTTTGTATTTGTGTATTTTCTATCTGTGGTTTTTTTTTGTATTTGTGTATTTTCTTGCATTTGTGTATTTTCTTATATCTGTGTGTTTTCTTATATCTGTATATTTTCAGATTAAGAATTTACACAGGTGGAGCGTTCTTTGTGAATTATAGTAGCCTAGTAGGTAGGAAGTCATGTATCAATAGAAGAAAATATATTCCTTCATGTATCCAGTGTTGTTTCAAGATAAAGAAAGACATTCAGCTACATTGTATTTACTTGAATATTGTAACTCTGTGATCTGGGAGAAGCTGAGGTGTATTCAGGCTTTCTTTCTGAAAACCAGTGAAATGTACACATGACTATATAAATATTGTTCTATGCTATATTCTGGATTAGTAACGTGGGGATTATGTTCTGCTCATATAACAGGGAGTGGTCGAGCAGTAAGAACACGGTTATGAGCAGGGGATAAAGTTCACTCATCTTGTGTAATGATGGCAGTAATATATGTGTCAGATGGGATGACAGGAGAGGTAATAAACATATATCCCCTTACATATGGATTCATTGCAGCTGTGACTGTTATGTTGTATATGCAAATACACCCCTGGTGAAGCACAGACTTCTGGGCGTGTCATTTACATTAACCCTGTAAGACTGATACATACATTAGACTGCTCTGTATATACACATAGATGCATCAGACAGCTCTGTATAGACTGATAGATACAATAGACTGCTCTGAATAGACTAATAAATACATTAGACTGCTCTGTATAGACAAATAGATACATCAGACAGCTCTGTATAGACTGATACATACATTAGACTGCTTTGCAAAGACTCATAGATACATTAGACTGCTCTGTATAGACTGATACATACATTAGACTGCTCTGCATAGACACATAGATGCATCAGACAGCTCTGCAAAGACTCATAGATACATTAGACAGCTCTGTATAGACTGATAGATACATTAGACTGCTCTGTATAAACACATAGATGCATCAGACAGCTCTGTATAGACTGATAGATACTAGACTGCTCTGTATAGACTGATAGATACATTAGACTGCTCTGTATAGGCTGATAGATACATTAGATTGCTCTGCATTGACTCATAGGTAAATTAGGCTGCTCTGTATAGACTGATAGATAAATTAGACTGCTTTGCATAGACTGATAGATACATTAGACTGCTCTGTATAGAAACATAGATGCATCAGACTGCTCTGTATAGACGAATAGATGCATTAGACAGTTTCATATCGACACAAATGCATTAGACTGCTCTGTATAGACACATTGATGAGTTAGACAGTTTTGTATAGATGTAAAGATGCATTAGATTGGTTTGTATAATATGTTATGCATTAGACCGTGAAGACACATAGATGCATTAGACTGCTCTGTATAGTTTCAAATATGTATTAGACTGCTTTGTGTGGACTAAGATGCCTTCGACTTCCCTATATAGACACATAAATGCATTAGACTGTATAGACATATAGATGGATTAGACTGCTCTGTATAGACACATAGATGTATTAGACAGTTTTATATATACATATAGATGCATTATACAGCTATGTAAAGACTAAGTTGCCTTAGACTGCTCTGTATAAACTCATAGAAATATTAGACTGCTCTGAATAGACGCATAAATGCATCAGACAGTTTTCTATATATGTTTAGATGCATTAGATTTCTCTGCATGCACCCATGGATGCTTCAGACTGCTCTGTATACGCTCATAGATGAATTAGACAGTTTTGTATAGAAGTATACATAGATTGCTGTGCTCTGGATATACTCGTGTATATTAGACTGCTTTGTATAGATGTACAGACACATTAGACTGCTTTGTATAGCTGTATCTGGTTGCAGGAACTTGAAGGTTCAGAATGAATCACAGACAATGTGCTAGAGAATCCCAGCAACATCAGAAATAACAGCCGCCCCACCTAGTGCCAGGGACTTCAAGAGCCCTGTTATCTGTGGAATGCAGACAGATTAGGCCGGGCACAGAGCAGCACACACAGACCACCAGGGACACCACTAGGAACTCCACATTTAACCCCAACATCCACTTTAACCTGTAACCTGGTGGAATGTGTTGAAGAAATGCAGGGTATAAAAGGAAAGATCTATAAGAAAATGGTCCCTGGTGAAGACTGACTGAGACTCCTTATCATCTGCAGAGATGTATTAATGGAAGCTGGAGTGCACCATACACTTCTTGGTATGCCTCGGAGCACAGGTTATGCTTGGATGATAATAGACATGTGGCTATAACATCGAATAGATGACCTTAATCTATCATGTAGCAGTATTGTCAGGGCTGCAAATACACATCAGGCTCCTAACCCATACAAATTGGGTGAATGTTGGCTCAACATGATGATTGTGGCATTACAAGTGTGCATGTGTATAGGGGATAGTAGTATAATGTTGTACCGTGTTAGCCATTGAAAGTAGTGGAAGAGTGAAGAAATCAGGCGATACCTTTTAGAGGCTAACTGAGTATATTTATAAGTAAGCTTTCAGGAGTACTCGCTCCCTTCATCAGACATGGTGTGATACAAGAATTGAAAATTAACAGATTTTTATACACATGGTTTTCAAAGCATTTTAGAGTCCTTAAAAAAAATGCAATCTAAGTAGAGAAGTTATTTACAACAGGTCAAAAAAAACAGTCTGGAAACTTGTGGTGCGTGACGGAGGGATCAGTAATTCTTGCTGTTATCTGTTTGCTATCAGGAGGTGATTTGTGTCCCTCACAGGTCACACATAGTGTGATTTGAAGCTGGCATGAATATTGAGTTCAGTTCATGGTTCAAACATAGTGTGACATGAAGCTGGCATGAATATTAAGTCCAAATTGCAGAGTTTGAAATTTTTGCATAAATTTGTACTCCATTTCTTTCCTTTTCTCCTGTGTCTTAAAATGTCCCATTAAAACCACAACCCGCAAATCTTCAATAGAGTGGTTTTCTCCGGAGAAATGTGCGGCCACTGGGAGATCGGTTCTGCTGTTATTAATGGTGGATCGGGAGTCAGCTATTAATGGCAATTGGGTATTTGGCAAGCTCCGGAGGAATCTATCACGGATTTGGGAGTGGATTCTGCCCCCAAATCCGTGGTAGATTCTGATCCGAATTGTTTTCAATGGGAGACAGAGATTGCAGTAGGGCACAGAAAAAATTAGCTCGATCTTGCTGCAGAGAAATGTGTCACCAGAAAATGAATGTTTTGATTTTTTTTGGTTTTTCTATATTATTTTCTATCTATATTTTTTTGTTAAGTACTATATTTTGTAATTTTCAGTTTGGCCACTAAGACTAATGAAAGACTGACACCTGCCAATTCTGTAGGAGTTTTCTTTGCAGCAGTCACCTCATTTACATTACAGACTGTATTACAAGAGAGGATCACACCTCTATAGATAACACCACTGGCCCACTATTGCATCCACTACTGACAATAGATGTACTCCCCCCTCCCTGTACAGAAAATTTCTATAAAACTCTCCCATAAACCTCAAAGAGTCAGCTCCAGTCTATTGCGGCCTATAACCATGAAACTGCTGTAAAGCATATCACTAAATGCTGCTAACAGAGCAGAGGAAAATCTTAGGAAAGATGGCCGCCGTCATAATCATGTACAGAAAATAGAATTTAAAAAATCTACAATCAGAAAATACAAACAGATTAGAAAAAAAGTGATAGATTTCACTATCTGGTTTTACAAAAAAAAATAAATTGGCAATACATTCCCTTTAAAAAAATTAAAAAGTGGAATTGTTCATACAAAAACTATACCAAACAAATAGACTTTCACCATTTTTTGCTGTAGGATTGTATAGTACAGCTTTATTAGTTATAGTGCAGACTTCATGTGAACAAAGGGGTTTGCCACGTATTAACTTTTATGACGTTGAACCCAATTACAAGAGGGGCCAATTCCTGGCCCTAGGAGAATAGGAGGCCGCTGATGCGCGATCACTCCCCATTGAAGTAAATCAAGTGAAACCTCAGCGTCGTAAAAGTTAACCACTGGAAAATCCCTTTAACATAAAGTTTTGTCTGTGCTGAAGCCTCAGGATTTTGCTTACAGACATCTGACTTTATAACACAATTTGGGGCAGATTTATGAAACTGTCTGTAAAGCAACCAATCACAGCACAGCTTTCATTTATCAAGAACCAAATACGAAATGAAAGTTGATCTGTGATTGGTTGCTATGGGCGACAAAGACACTTTCAGAACTTTCCCTAATGGGCCTCATTTATGAAACGGGACTAGGGTCACAAATCACCTCCTGATAACAACCAGATAACAGATCCCTCTGTCACCTGTCACGCACCACAACTTTCCAGATTGTTTTTTGACCTGTTGTAAATAACTTCTCTACTTAGATTGCATTTTGTTTTGTTTTTTTTAAGGACTCTAAAATCCTTTGAAGACCATGTGTATAGAGTATATAAAAAATCTGTGAATTTTCAGTTCTTGTATAACACCATGTCTGAAGAAGAGAGCTAGACTCTTGAAAGCTTACTTATCAAATAGCAACCAATCAGAACTTAATTTTTTAGCTCTGAGTCATTACTAATGGCAACAATGCCTGTTTTCTGTTGGATAGTTTTGATAAATGAGGTCTAATAGTATATACTATATCCAAGCAGCACAAATGAAGGAAGAAAAAGTATTCCTTATAATAAATGTTTATTAAAAGATTTATTCTTTTAAAGGGTCAGTTACCAAAAATCAGCATATCACCTTAGCCCTGCAAATAGATAGGTTAGTGTCACCAGAACCCAGCATATCACCCCAGCCCTGCAGATAGGTAGGTTAGTGTCACCAGAACCCAGCATATCACCCCAGCCCTGCAGATAGGTAGGTTAGTGTCACCAGAACCCAGCATATCACCCCAGCCCTGCAGATAGGTAGGTTAGTGTCACCAGAACCCAGCATATCACCCCAGCCCTGCAGATAGATAGGTTAGTGTCACTAGACCCCAGCATATCACCCCCGCCCTGCAGATAGATAGGTTAGTGTCCCCAGAACCAGCATATCACCCCAGCCCTGCAGATAGATAGGTTAGTGTCACCAGAACCCTGTATATCACCCCAGCCCTGCAGATAGGTAGGTTAGTGTCACCAGAACCCAGCATATCACCCCAGCCCTGCAGATAGATAGGTTAGTGTCCCCAGAACCAGCATATCGCCCCAGCCCTGCAGATAGATAGGTTAGTGTCACCAGAACCCTGTATATCACCCCAGCCCTGCAGATAGATAGGTTAGTGTTACCAGAACCCAGCATATCACCCCAGCCCTGCAGATAGATAGGTTAGTGTCACCAGAACCAGCATATCACCCCAGCCCTGCAGATAGATAGGTTAGTTTCCCCAGAACTAGCATATCAACCCAGCCCTGCAGATAGATAGGTTAGTTTCCCCAGAACTAGCATATCAACCCAGCCCTGCAGATAGATAGGTTAGTGTCACCAGAACCAGCATTTCAATCCAGCCCTGTAGGTAGATAAATTAGGGTCACCAGAACCAGCATATCACCCCAGCCCTGCAGATAGATAGGTTAGGGTCACCAGAACCAGCATATCAACCCAGCCCTGCAGATAGATAGGTTAGGATCACCTGAATCAAATGGTGTCTATCCTTTGTTGATCAGTGCCTCTGTTGCCGAGATAGCAATGTTTTTGCCATTGTTTAAGGCTAAGACCCCACACAGCAAGCTGCTGAGGAAAGAACACAGTGGAAATGCATCGTGTTTTTTTTTTTTCCGAAGTGCTTTTCACAGAAAGTCCTGTTTTCTTCTGCACATTTTCCGCTTCAATTATACCTATACAGAAAATGCTAGCATTTCCATCGGTATAATTGACATGCTGCGATTTACAAAAACGCAACAATTTTTGAAATCACAGCATGTCCGTTGCGGATATTTTTCTGCAATGTGTGGATGAGATTAGCCAGAATTCCATCCACTTTGCAGGTACTATAAATCGCAGCATTTACGCTACGTGGGGCCCTGGCTTAAATGAATTCTTTGGACCAATGAGGGTGTGGCAGTTGCTCCAAAGAGGTGAGTGGCAATGCCCTCATTGCTCCAAAGGGCTCATTTGCATAATGACAAAAACAGCGATACATTAGCAAAGGGGAAAACATTGTTTGATTCAGGTGACCCCAACTTATCTATCTGTGGGGCTGGGGTGATATGCTGGTTCTGGTGACACTAACCTATCTATCTGCAGGGCTGGGGTGATATGCTGGTTCTGGTGACACTAACCTATCTATCTTCAGGGCTGGAGTGATATGCTGGGTTCTGGTGACACTAACCTATCTATCTGCAGGGCTGGGTTGATATGATGGGTTCTGGTAATCCTAACCTATCTTTCTTCATGGTTGGATTGATTTGCTGATTCTGGTGACTCTAACCTATATATCTGCAGGGCTGGGGTGACATACTGAGTTCTGATGACCCTAACCTATCTATCTGCGGGGCTGGGGTGACATACTGAGTTCTGATGACCCTAACCTATCTATCTGCGGGGCTGGGGTGATATACTGAGTTCTGGTGACCCTAACCTATCTATCTGCGGGGCTGGGGTGACATACTGAGTTCTGATGACCCTAGCCTATCTATCTGCGGGGCTGGGGTGATATACTGAGTTCTGGTGACCCTAACCTATCCATCTGCGGGGCTGGGGTGATATACTGGGTTCTGGTAACAGACTCCCTTTAATAGGTTTAGCCATTATATACTAGCGTGTTTTATATTCTGTGTATAAGTTATATACATTCTATAAAAGTGTGGTCTATCAACATCTATGTATACTATGAAGCACTGGATGTGCTGACTACAGGATCAGTGTGTCACGTAGATGTAAAATGTAGAGTTCATATCGTCCTGAAATGTTTGGTATGTGCTACTCCTACAGAGATTACTCACTGGAAAGCTGGCAATGGACGGCCTGCTGAAGACTGAGCCTGCTTCCTGCAAAGTTTCAGAATATGTTTAACGTTTAACTGCAGAAAATCCTAATTCTAACTAAAATTTTAAAGGGGGAGAGGGATGATTTACCAACCCATTAACATCAGTTAGAAGTTTTAGCCAAAGCTATATTTGTGCAAAAAAATTAAGACATCTTGAAAGGTAAGGGGCAGCATGGTGGCTCAGTGGTACCTTGCAGCGCTGGAGTTCCAGGTTTGAATCCAACCAAGGACAACATTTGCAAGGAGTTTGTATTTTCTCCCTGTGTTTTTGTGGGTTTCCTCCAGGTACCTTGGTTTCCTCCCACATTCCAAAGACCTACTGATAGGGAATGTAGATCTTTAGCCCTATATGGGAAAGGGACCAACAATGTCCATAAAGTGCTGCGGAAAATGTTGGCGCTATAAATAAAATAAGTAATCAAAATACAATAAAAAGTAACAAGAAAAGTGGGTGTAGTTGGAGGGGCCCAACCTTTCTCTAGAAATTGGCATATATCATGGGGCATATCAATGCCTATTCATAATAGGAGCAGATTGGCTTTTCTAATGCAGGGGTAACTAAAAGAGGCACCAAATTTATAAAAGGCATGTGCCTTTGCCAGAAGCATCTCTGGGAGAAATGCATGCTCAGGGTAGCCATGCTCCTTTTGGCTAGACCAATAACCCTTTGGATCCAGGTCACATGCCCTTTTTGTGACATGGGCACACAACCACACCACCTTTTTGTGACATATTTGTCACATAACATGTCCACGTTACATATAAAATGACAAAGAGCCCAGTGGATTCAGGAGCATTCTGTTAGGCCTGAGAGATTTGATAGTTTTTTCAGGACGTCACCCCTGTTTATGAGAGCCTCCTGGATGTCTGGGAGAGTTGGCAAATATGGATTTGGGACATTCTAGTGTAGTTTGGATCAAGGCCAGCATATGAAATGCCAATATTCATGAATTGCCCCAATGAGTCCTATAGAAAACATAGAGGGTTCCACCACCTAATCTACATCATAGTTATGTTTACTTGTGCAAGAATTCAGGGAACAGACGGAAAGAAATATATGGACAGATGGCAGATAGATGTTCTTGCACTTATGTGTTGAACTCAGGTTCCTTAGACCCACTGCATTAAATGATTCTTGAGGCCCACACTCCAACAGCCCCTAGGAAATAGACCATAGTGCCCTTCAAATTGGGTGTCTTCTGCTGGACCATTATTGTGGTAGAGTCCGGGCCCACTGGAGGATCCTTTGGTGATCTTGTGGGCCAGTCTAACACTATGTAGGCATCTCAGCCTCTGGGCCCCATATGCTATAGCTACTAGAGCTATTACTACACACATGCCTTGAATTGTGTCTAGCAGTGTAGGACTGGGGTTCGTTTAACACCAAACTTAACACCAAATATCATTGATAGGATCAAATAGGTTAATTGTGAATCAACCCATAAGAAACAGAACCTATTGATAAGTGATTGACCTAAAGTCAACTCCAAGTGGGACTCTCTTAGCTGGACTTTGGATACCCATTGTAGTGTCAGAGCCTGTGCCTATTGTAGGACATTCTGGTGGGACAGTCCACTCCATTTGTATACTATGTACTGTCTATATTAACCAGAAAATGCATAAATAATAGACATTCATAAAGCCTAACAAAGGTGGTGACAACTAAGATAGCACTGACCTGAAAGGGAAAGATTTGGCTTTTGTCTGTGCACTTTGCCTTGCACTGTCCCAGCAAATTCAGTCAGTCATCCTTTTCTGGTGCCAATCTCATGTGCCAACCAAGGAAAATCGATACAGGAATTAGAAGTTGCATGTACCAGAAGTGAACAGACTACTCATATGTAACTTCCGTGCTTTCAACCGGGAAGGGGATTGCAGGAATGTGGGGCTGCACTATAAAGCTGATATTATGGGCACTACAATGTATCTGGCACTAAGCCGACTACTATTGGGCTGATATTATTGGCTTTATCATAAATTTGGGTACAACTTTACATACCGTCTTAATGCATTCATCAGGGGAGTGCTCCCACCACCCCTCTCTCCATACACAGCATACTCCTCATGAATAGACCGGACTTACAACTACGAGTCCTCTGAGTTTTTTAAGCGCTCTTTATAGCCAAACAGCATAACATTTTAATGTGCTGTTTTGGCTACTACTGGTAGCCCTTATGTGCTACTATTTATAGCTTGGGACGAGGGCACCGTTTCCTATTTTGCCTGACAACAGAGGCTTGAATCCTAAATATGGGAATTTTTTGCAAAAATGTTGCTGCCTTTAACATAACACTGTCTCTTTAATTACTATTTATCCCAATAGACTATGAAGACAAAACCAATGCCTCCCATTAAATTATAAGTATTGTTGGGTCATTCATTCTTCCAGGACAACAGGCCTCCATAAATCTACTCACTCCTAATTGTCTTCTCCCATTGATTCTGGCTTAATTGTCCATTATTGGCCGGGATCGGAGAAGGAATCTATTATTCACTTTGTTAGCGCCAGAATGACGTTGGAACGTTGAGCCACTTGTCTATGAGAGGTCTATTCATCAGAGTCGTGAAAGTATGTCAGCAAATCTATATGCAAATTCACAGTCTTTTTGGATTTTTTTTTCTTTTGCTTAACACTTATTGTGGAGAAGGGTGTTACATAGAGCTGCAGATCTGTGTAACTAAAGAGGAGTCAGAAATTTCCCTCTCAAGAATTTTCTTAATATTTCCAATAGCAAAAAAATGTTAAAAAATAGAATTCAGCCATTTTAATGGCTTCACACAGGCGTATTCAGTCTATGACGTACCAACCGTATGTCAGCCACATTTCCTATAATGAACACTGATTAGAGACCTGGACTCCAAGCATCACAGTCAGTGTTGGACTTGGGTTCCTTGGGCCCACCTTCCAACAACCCCTAGGAAGTAGAGCACAGTACCCATTACATTTGATTGCTTTGTGCTGGATCATTATTGGGTTAGAGCCTGGGCCCACCGGAGGATCCTCTGGTGCCCTGGTGGGCCAGTCTGATCACAGTCAGTCAGGGACTCCTAGCATTATAGATGACTATCATGCTTGGAGTCTGGGTCCTTGCTCCATGTTCAAGTAGGTAGAAGGATGGAACAGCACTCCAAGTAGTCTTGTAAAGTGTTTATTATGGCAAGTCACATACAATCCACAGATCAATAATATATATTCAAGAGAAACATGGCTGGATACAATGTGTTCTGATTCACAGTATATGTTCAGAATAAATGCAATGTTTAGGGTGTTAACCCTTCATCGTGCACGTGAAACTGTGGAGGAACAAAGCGATAAAGGTGCACTGGTAAACGGGGATACCAGATACAGCAATCCGTCAAGAGATAAGGGGCTCGGAGGCCGGGGAGAGAAGAAAGGCCAATATACAGCCTGTATTTCATGAACCAAATACGCCCATGTGAAGCTAGTCTTAAAGGCGTTGTCCAGGATAAGCGTTTTTTTGCAGGAGGCCTCCCAGTGTCTCCCACCGGGGTCCGGTCCTGCTGCTCCCAGGGTCTATTCCGGCTGGAGTCCCCTCCGTACGTGACCACTGAGGCCAATCAGCGGCCTAAGGAAAGGGCTTGTCACAGGTGACGTATGCGAGTGATTTCCCGATTCCTTCATGTAGGCCTCTGATTGGCCTCAGTGGTCACGTGCGGTGAGGACATCCGCCAAAATAAGACCCTGGAGCAGCAGGACCGGACCATGGTGGGAGTACTGTGGGGCAGGTAAGTATGGGTTGTTGGTTTTTTTTTCACCTTCCCTGGCCCCCTGTAAAAAAAAAAAAAAAAAAACGCTTATCCTGGAAAACCCTTTAAAGGTACATTTACACCAGTAAATCCAGACTGGAAGAGTGCAGATCAATGATATGCACTGTGGTACATGAAGAGAAGGATTGGAGGTCAGGATGGGGTGGTCATTAACATTCCTAATGAATTAATCATCCTGAGACTTGTAGTTCTATAGGCAAGGATTGCAATGAAATGGTTATTCATATCTGGCAAGAACACAGTTCAGTCATTTCAGGCAATAACATTTACTTTAGTAATTATATTAATATACAGAGGGGTATCACACAACGCCAAATTTTGATTAATTTAGTAAAAATGAGAAAATGTGTCTGCAGGAAAATCACTCACAGCTGTGGAAAGTTATACAATGGAGAAAACTGAAGGAGGTTCATGTAAAGTACATAAATCGTACAAAAATATGGATGTCAAGATATATATATATATATATATATATATACACACTGTATAGTGTAGGGAAAAATCTGAAACCCAATGTGAACTGAAGTGTGAGAAATCGCTAGTGGTTGCCATTGCAGTGTCTATGGATTCTCAATAGTATACATTACATGGCGTTGTCACGCACAGTAACATGCCTCCCTTTCCTGCCTGTGTGTCACATCTGTCCTGACAGTTTGGTAGTTCTTGCATTGTATTCATGAACCCGGCAGACCAGGATGAACACACCAATTTGTCTCATCTGAGGGGTTGATGTAGTGAAATGAACTGTGTAATGATAGAGTAAAAGATAATAATATGGTAGAATGAATACATCTGAAAAAAAAAATCAATAATGGTTGTCAATAGCTTCCTGAAGAGAGTCTACAATAACCAGTGTTACCCCCTGAGATTACCTATCAGTATAATGTTCGCCAACGTGCGGCCTCATTGCTATTGTTTACCAATTTCACCATGGGTGCCATAGCATTACTACATTGTGGCACCTTATAAGCTATAATAATGAGGTGGTCCTAAACATTAGATAAATGTCAGCCAAACCCGCTGTGTATAGGGGTATCCAACTTCCTCCAGCAGAAAATATTTTAGGAAATTCAGCATGGTTATGGGCGTAAGTACCAAGATAGCAGACATAGCGGCTGCTATGGGGCCCAAAAACTAATAGGGCCCATTTTCATTGAGACCTAGGGTGCAATTAGTGATAACTATGGATGATGGAAGGAGATGTGGAAAACTGAGTGAGCCTCCATTACTTTACTGTGACATCATTCTAATTACTTTCTTCAAATGTTGTGATGTTATCTATTTGTGTGTGTCTATTATCCCTATGCTATGACATCAATGTGTTTATTATCTCTGTACTGTGACATCACTGCGTGTATTATCCCTGTACTGTGACATCACTGTGTACATTATTCCTGTACTGTGACATCACTGTGTGTATTATCCCTATACTGTGACATCACTGTGTACATTATTCCTGTACTGTGACATCACTGTGTACATTATTCCTGTACTGTGACATCACTGTGTACATTTTTTTCTGTACTGTGACATCATTGTGTACATTATTCCTGTACTGTGACATGGACAAACATGGATGTAAAAACATGCAAAAACAAGCATCTAAAAGGGCACAAGTACTTTTTTTTACAGCATGGTAACCTGGCAGTATTAAATGATTCACTGCAGCCAGCAAAACACAGAGGAATGTTAATCGGGGCTCACACTTACATCCACATGGCTATGATTCACTATGACCTAATGCAGCAGTATCACTACTGCAGAACATGGTCTAAAGTCATAAAGGATTCTGTATATGAAAAACTGGAAAATTACTAAAATTGTTGTCATTGAAACTTTATTCTTGCAAACACACAGGTTGCTTAGAGTAGATAAGGACCTCTCCAGAAGTGCTTCAATAAGCAGCCCTAACATCTCTTGTAAGGTCGCTGTATAAACAGAAAGCCGAGTCAGGTCATAAAGAAGGACGTTTAAAGTGCAGCTCTCACTATATGGATGTGTAAAGTGAAGCTCTCACTATATGGACGTGTAATGTGCAGCTCTCACTATATGGACATGTAATGTGCAGCTCTCACTATATGGACGTGTAATGTGCAGCTCTCACTATATGGACGTGTAAAGTGAAGCTCTCACTATATGGATGTGTAAAGTGCAGCTCTCACTATATGGACGTGTAAAGTGAAGCTCTCACTATATGGACGTGTAATGTGCAGCTCTCACTATATGGACATGTAATGTGCAGCTCTCACTATATGGACGTGTAATGTGCAGCTCTCACTATATGGACATGTAATGTGCAGCTCTCACTATATGGATGTGTAATGTGCAGCTCTCACTATATGGACGTGTAATGTGCAGCTCTCACTATATGGACGTGTAATGTGCAGCTCTCACTATATGGACGTGTAATGTGCAGCTCTCACTATATGGACGTGTAATGTGCAGCTCTCATTATATGGACGTCTAAAGTGCAGCTCTCACTATAGGGACGTGTAATGTGCAGCTCTCAGTATTTGGACATGTAATGTGCAGCGATCACTATATGGATGTGTAATGTGCAGTGATCACTATATTAAACGTGCAATGTGCAGCTCTCACTATTTGGATGTATAATGTGCAGCTTTCACTATATGGATGTGTAATGTGCAGCTCTCACTATATGGATGTGTAATGTGCAGCGATCACTATATGGATGTGTAATGTGCAGCGATCACTATATATATGTGTAAATGGCATATCTACATCGGACAACCTTACCTGTCTTAGTTCATGTCTATTAGAGATCTGGAGAGTTGCAAAATTTATTGCACACGCTATTACAGTTAAAACTACTCCTTATTTTTTGCGTTTTATAGTTGCAATTTTAAGATCCATAAGGAATTATTTTATTTGTATTCGTACTAGACATGAGCACAACTATGAAAATTCACTTTGGGGGAATTTCATATGTGAAAGGAAATTTGCTAAAGTGAATTTTCACAGATTTGCTCATCATTAACTTCTATTTCACACTTTATGGTAGAGAAGAACCCTAAGGCCATGAAGAGATGAGAAGTCCTGGGGGGTCATGTGTATTCCCATGAAGGAGATCATCTTGTGATGGGTAGCGGAGGTGTTATCACAGCAGGCAACCTCTGAACTGACTTGATCGATGTCTTCTATTTCATATACAGACACATTTTACTTATATTTATTTGCTGTTTGCACTTGGATCTGTTACATTTTGTGCTATCACCACATGTTCTATTTGGCTACAATGTGAATATATTCTCCTTGACAGTTCACCAGACTTGTAATGTGATTATTTATCATTTGTGACATTGCCAAATGAAATGATTGAGGTTTTTTTTGGACATTGGACTGAACTTTTGTATACTGATCAAATTTGCTGTTTTTCAAGAAAAAAATATAGCTTGCTTGCTCAATAAATCATCATATTGTTACATTGTTTAAATTCTACTTTAAGACAACAATGGTTGAGTCATGTTGAGTGTTGCTTCCATTGGGAATATATTACTAGGCAGGGTTGAGTCTTTAGGCTAAGACCCCACGTGGAAAAGCCGTGGCAGTGATGCATCGCGGTTCTTCCTGCAGCTCTTTGCACAAAAAGTTCGCAGAGGTTTCCTCTGTGGACTTTCTGCTTCAATTATACCTATAGGGAAACCACCGGTGTTTCCGTATGTACAGTCATGGCCAAAAGTTTTGAGAATGACACAAATATTATATTTTCACATGATCTGCTGCCCTCTGGTTTTTATGTGTGTTTGTCAGATGTTTTTATCACATACAGAAATAGAATTGCATTCATATTATGAGTAACAGAAGCTTATATTGACAGTTAGAATGAGTTAATGCAGCAAGTCAATATTTGCAGTGTTGACCCTTCTTCTTCAGGACCTCTGCAATTCTCCCTGGCATGCTCTCAATCAACTTCTGGACCAAATCCTGACTGATAGCAGTCCATTCTTGCAGAATCAATGCTTTAATTTTGTCTGAATTTGTTGGTTTTTGTTTGTCCACCCGTCTCTTGATGATTGACCACAAGTTCTCAATGGGATTAAGATCTGGGGAGTTTCCAGGCCATGGACCCAAAATCTCTATGTTTTGTTCCCTGAGCCATTTAGTTATCACCTTTGCTTTATGGCAAGGTGCTCCATCATGCTGGAAAAGGCATTGTTGAGCACCAAACTGCTCTTGGACGGTTGGGAGAAGTTGCTCTTGGAGGACATTCTGGTACCATTCTTTATTCATGGCTGTGTTTTTAGGCAAGACTGTGAGAGAGCCGATTCCCTTGGCTGAGAAGCAACCCCACACATGAATGGTTTCAGGATGCTTTACAGTTGGCATGAGACAAGACTGGTGGTAGCGCTCACCTCTTCTTCTCCAAATAAGCTGTTTTCCAGATGTTCCAAACAATCGAAAAGGGGATTCATCAGAGAAAATGACTTTACCCCAGTCCTCAGCAGTCCACTCCCTGTACCTTTTGCAAAATATCAGTCTGTCCCTGATGTTTTTTCTGGAGAGAAGTGGCTTCTTTGCTGCCCTCCTTGAGACCAGGCCTTGCTCCAAGAGTCTCCGCCTCACAGTGCGTGCAGATGCACTCACACCTGCCTGCTGCCATTCCTCAGCAAGCTCTGCACTGCTGGTAGCCCGATCCCGCAACTGAAACACTTTTAAGAGACGGTCCTGCCGCTTGCTGGTCTTTCTTGGGCGCCCTGGAGCCTTTTTGGCACCAATGGAACCTCTCTCCTTGAAGTTCTTGATGATGCGATAGATTGTTGACTGAGGTGCAATCTTTCTAGCTGCAATACTCTTCCCAGTTAGGCCATTTTTGTGCAGTGCAATGATGACTGCACGTGTTTCTTTAGAGATAACCATGGTTAACAGAAGAGAAACAATGATGGCAAGCACCAGCCTCCTTTTAAAGTGTCCAGTGGTGTCATTCTTACTTAATCATGACAGATTGATCTCCAGCCCTGTCCTCATCAACACCCACACCTGTGTTAATGGAGCAATCACTGAAACGATGTTAGGTGGTCCTTTTAAGGCAGGGCTGCAATGATGTTGAAATATGTTTTGGGGGATAAAGTTCATTTTCTAGGCAAATATTGACTTTGCAAGTAATTGCTGTTAAGCTGATCACTCTTTATAACATTCTGGAGTATATGCAAATTGCCATTAGAAAAACTGAAGCAGTAGACTTTGTAAAAATTAATATTTGTATCATTCTCAAAACTTTTGGCCATGACTGTATAATTGACCTGCTGCAATTTGCAAAACCGCAGTGGTTTTGGAAATCGCAGTGCATCTACTGTGCATATTTTTCTGCAATATGTGGTTGGGATTTGCAGTGACTGTAGAACTGTTTTCGCCACGTGGGGCCCCAGCCTAAAGGGATTTTCAGGCCATAACAGTGTTTTTATAATGATGACCTATCCACAGGTTAGGTCATCAGTATCTGATCTGTGGGGGTCTGACACCCGGACCTCACAGTGATTTAGTTGTCTCTGGGCGCCACAACCTACTGCTGTGGACAAGGCTGGAAGCAGCTCTGCTTCTATTCATGTAATAAGCACAGAGCTGTAGTACCCTGGCACCACCACTATCCAGTGGAGGGGGGCTGCTGAGCCTATTACTTGAACAGGAACAGAAGTTACAGCAGTAATTTCTGGCACCCGGAGGCAGCCAGTTCAGCTGCAGAGAAAAAGTCAGTTTTCTTTCTGCAGCGCTTTTTAGCTTGTTATGTCTAGGTCTTAGCCTAAAGGGGCCTTCTAGGACTATGATATTAATCACCTATGCTTAAAATACGTCATCACTATCAAATTATTGGGCGGTTCTACAGTTGGCGCCCCCAACATCAGCTTTTTGAAGATGCCATGTTGTTACCTGTATACCAAGCACAGCGCTGTACACTGTACAGTGGCTGTACTTGGTATTGCAGTTCAGTCTCATTAACTTGAAGCCTGGCTATGTGACCGATGACCATGATGTCATTTGACTGAAAAAAAAGCAGCGCTACTCACCCAAGGGCCACAGCCTTTACAAACAGGTGAGGTGCCAGGTTTTGAACCCCCATTGATTTGATATTGAAGATCAGAGCACACAGCATGTCTAGAAAACTCTCCAACAGATCTCAGTGAACATCTCCAGACTATTTTGTCTTTGGTCCATGTGGCTGCTGTAAAGCATATCTCTAAATGTTGTTAATTGCAGCTCAAGCACTATGGCTGCCCCTATCTACCGAAAATTCCATAAAAAAAAAACTCCAGTCAGAAATAAAAAAGACTAGAAAAAAGTGATGTGTTTCACTCTCTGGTATATTAATTAGGTAATAAATATATAGGAGACGTTCCCTTTCCTTTGCTGTATATATTGAGCGGTATGCGTTAGTCTTATGTTATTTTGGAATCATACTGACATCTTCATTGAGCATATTGCTGGAGACATATAAGATAAAGTCAGGAAAAAACTATATCATCATCATCTTCACAAGAACAAACAGTCCAAAAAGTTGGGAACTTGCATTTGCCGAGTCCTGAACTTACAAGATGATGACCTTCCATGGGACACCACTCAAATTTTTCAAGTGCGAACGATCAATTTGGCCCCCCGCACGGTCCAGTCTTGCAGCTACGTTGTTCTCTTCCGGGGGGAAGAACCTGCCCCATGTGACAGCTGAGGACAATCAGCGGCCTCAAGAAGGGAACAGGGGATGTCACTACTCCTGATGTCCCCGGTTCCCTTCTTGAGGCCACTCATTGGCCTCAGCAGTCACGTGACCGTTGAGGCCAATCAGCGGCCTTAGCGGAAGGGATTTGGAACGTCACAGCCGGCAAGAAATTCATGAACAAGAACGCAGCCGACTGGACCAGACCAAACTGCCATGGGAATAACTATACAATTGCAAACAAATACCTGAGAAAAACCCAAGTGACCATAATATAGGAGATCCAGGAACATCTGACTGCAAATACAGGGCAAATACATGCAACCAAGCAGATAAAACACAAGAAAAAAAAAAACTATCTCTGAGCAGGGTCATTAAAGCTGCTGTGAATAATATCACATCGGTAACCACATAAGCAGACAGAAGGAGATAAAAGTACATAGAAGCCTTTACTTACATTATAAACTGTGAGATTTGCAGAATCCTCAGTCTTTTGTACACAGCTACAGTATGCAGACATGTCTGTGCAGGCTGTGAGGAGAATCAACCCATCCCCTCTCCATTCACTGTGTGAAGGAATAAAAGGACCGTTCTCTACACTCACTGAGATAAGCAAGACACAATGGAATGTATCTAGACACTGCTTTCCTTAGTAACGAAATAGTGAACAGCCAAATTAGCTAGAAGGGAGACACAGAGTGGCAGGAACTTTAGAGAGGTTTATCAGGCAGAAAATAGTCAGATTTTTTTTTATTAAAGTGCATTAGAATCTGGTCTAGAATCACATGCTCCATCTTTTAATACAGTACTAAATCCTGAAATTTTTACTCTGACCAATAAGCCTAATTACAAACTACCACTTGCCAATTCTGTAGAGGTTTTCTATGCAGCCTCATTTCCATCACCAACCACATTACAGTACAAGGTAACACCACATAATACCCATCACTACATCCACTACTGACAATAGATAGCGTCCTATATTATCTCCTCCCCCTCCCTACATGGAGTATGTCTAGAAAACGCTCCCATAGACCTCAATAAGTTGGCTCCTGACTATTACTATGACCATGACTATGCTCTAAAGCATATCAATAAAAGCTGAAAAAAAGGAAAAGCTGCAAAGGCAAGATGGCCGCTCCCTAGAAATAGAATACAAAATTTAACACTCAAAAAATAGAAGTAGATCGGGTTTTAATAAATAAATAAAATTGTTGACTCGTTCCTTATCAAAGGAGTTATATGGTGAATTAAGGGGCAGAATATTTTATAAAAGTTAAATTTTTAATTAATTTTTTCTTTTTAACTATTTTTAAAAAATATATCACTGAACAACCCGTTCACATTAACTTGCTAGGCAGATTAACTTTTAGATGGGGGTGACAAAGTTGTTTACAAAAAAAAAAATTACAAAAACATTTTGTTATTTTTTTGCACCTAAAGGATATATAGGAATCTAGAAGTATTTTCTCGTAGATTATACAATATATTTCACATTATTTCCTGGGAATCTGTGACCATTTGAACTTCAGACAATGAAATGTATCTGTACCTCAATTAGATGTGTCTTATCCAATTACAGGATATTATCCTGACGGACAGGAGGGAAGACTTTAGCCGTTCTCTAACAAGGGAGCATTATTTCCCATTACAATTATCCAGCTGACTAAGGGGTTTGAAGTAACAAAGATTTGCTCTTAGCGCTAATCCGTCGCAGCTCATCATTTTGTTAGCCGAAAAAACATGACTACGCAACCTGTCAGAAAACATGAACATTGATGCACAAAGTGTAGATATTTACAGGCCGGAGATGTTATCTGAGTATAGAAAGTTCTAAAATACAAGGTAAACAATACAATAGAAAGTGAGTGAGTTTCTATGGGAGGCTTTGTCTCTGCCCTGGGTTAACAATTAGCTAATTATTAACCCAAATGAAATTAGGAAGTGATTAAATTCCAAGATTTGTAGAAAGATTAGTTAAAACCGTGTAATTAAAAAGCCAAACAATAGTGCGTGTTGTATGCATAAAATACTATAAGGCTGGCCATGTGCTTAACCACTTCAGTACCGGACTTTTTTTTTTACCTAGGTTCAGGACCGGACACATTTTTGGGCTTTTTCGTACATGAGGATTTGAGGGTTATAACATTTTTTTCCTTTGGGTTATTTAAATCATTTTTGCGTCTTTTTTCGTCTTGTTTTTATTTATCCCTGTTTTTTCTTTATTTTAATATCTGAGAAAATGGTAATAAAAAAAGGAGGGGAATTGTCTTGTTTTTCACATTTTTTTTTTAATAGCTCAAAAATTTAAATCGTTTCCCCTATAATCTGTGACAGGGCATGGTGGGGGTGGGCAGTCCACTTTATTTATTTATTTTTGTATTTATTTATTTTTGTATTATAATTTTATAATAGACTTTTGGGGGACATTTTAACTTTCCCTTTTTTTTTTTTTGATGATTTCTCCTGTAACTGGGGCTGATACATACAGCCTCTTATGCTGTACTCCAGTGCTGATCTGTGTCCTCTAGGACCCAGCAGCTCTCGGAGTACTTGTCTCCCTAGCAGTCATGTAACTACCAGGTCAGAGAGGAGACGCATCATGGCGGCTCCCATAGCTGTGCACACAGCGCTTATTGGGGCACATTTATTAAGCTACTTGCGCCTTTTTGGGGGGTAAATTGTGCCTTTTTGTGGTCTTTTTCTGCCCTACACTTTATTTATGAAGCATTTGCTCCTTTTTTTCCACATGTTATGCTGCTCTCACCACTTTTGCTTTTTGGCGAGAAAAGGAGGTGTGGCCTAAATAGAGATCCTTTTCACGCCTTGACTTGTGCCTGTTTAAAAAGGGGCAAAAAAACGTTCCATGTTATAATCTTTATTTAAAAAAAAATAAAAAAAATCCTAAAAATCCTGCAGTTCTGTCTCTGGCCACTAAACCAAATAACTTCCTGTTTTCTGTTGGAGATTTCTAGGTGAATCCCAGATAGTAAATCTGGACTTAATCACCCTAAAGCCGGTTGCAGATAACCATGCTGCAACCGGCCTGCCGTGAATTAAAAGCATGGGCTGCATATGGGATGTCCCCATGTGCCGCCTGTGCACGGGCCATGCTACCGCGGCTTTCATTAAATGAATAGTCAGCCTGCACACGGGACCGTGAAATTCACGGTCGTGTGTACGGGCCCATAGAAAAGAATGGATCAGTGTGCTATCTGTGAAATACATGGACAGCATAGTGACTCACACCACGGTCGTCTGCGGACTTTCTGCTTCCATTATACCTATAGGGAAACCGCCGTAGTTTTCATAGGTATAATTGACATCCTGCGATTTCCAAAACTGCGACGGTTTTGGAAATCGCAGCGTGTCTGCAGCGTGTATTTTTTCGCAAGCCCATCCACCTTGCAGTGACTGTAAAACATTGTGTTTTTTTCGGCTGCGCTTTCGCTGCGGCCAAACCGTGGCGTTTACGCCTTGTGGGGCCCCTGGCCTAAGGCTAGGGCATATAAGTATGGAGTTAGTCACCGGGAAGTGGCAGCAAAATAGTAGATGACAATTATTTAGTTCTCTTAGTGTATGTTCACACAGTTTCACAACCAAATCAGCATCAGATTCTGTCCTGACTTTGTCTCCCATTGTTTTCAATGAGAGGCAGAGATTGGAGCAGGATGCTGAAAAAATAACTGTCCTGCATGATCCTGCAGCGGGATCCACGACACATTTATCTGGTCCTAAACAACGACAGAAAATCAAGAGGAATCCAAGGTAGACGTCCACTTGAATTCCTCTTCATTTTCTGCCATATCAGCATTCCCTTACTTGTATAGTGCCAACATATTCTGCAGCACTTTACAGACATAGTCAGTCACTATCCAATATAGGATTCACAATCTAAACCCCCTTGCAGACGGCCGTATGTCTGGTCAGTGTGCTAGCTGGGTTTTTCCCAGCTAGCACACTGACCCATTCATTTCTATGGGCCCATACACATGACTGTGAAAGACAGGGTCACGTGTTAGGGCCGACAGTCCTGGCCGCAAAATATGGAACAGGTCCTATTCCTGTCTGATTTTGCGGCCCTGCTTCCTATTCATTTAATGAAAGGGGCTACAGAAGTACGGCCGGCACACAGGTGACATCCTCATGTCCCCCATGCGGCGTTCATTCACGGCAGCCGGTTAGCACAGGGTCGTGTGCAATTGGCTTAAGTCCCCTATCAGCATGTGGGAGGAAACCCACACAAACACGAGGAGAACATACAAATTCTTTGCAGATGTGGGTCAGGTTTGAACCTAAGACCCCAGCGCTGTAAAGCTACAGTGGTAACCTAATCCCATCTACATGCTATGACTAAAAGCCACAGCTAATACTGACTAGTGCAGAGGGTATTAAACAAGCAGTATGTTTATTATTGCTGATGGTTTCCCCCACAGCTTTCAGCATTCCCAATGCAAGCTGCGGAAGAATCACAACCGTATCTGCAGGTGTGCAGTAGTAAAATTGGGTGGTTTTTGCTGCCATGGCTTGCAGGAGAACAAATTTCTGAAATTTCCCTGATGGAAATTCAGTAGCGTCTTTGCAGCGCAGTGTGTCTCCAGCCTAAGGGCGGTGACAGATTCCTTGTTCAGACCATAATGCTTTGCGGGAACCCAGTTGAAGCAAGGTAGTCATCTAATATGCAGAAATATACAAAATAAATATTTTTTTAAATCCTTTTTAATATAAAAAAACAACTTGTTCCATATTTGCTGTCAAGGCCCATAAGTGGATTAACCCCGATGTGCAGAGAAGTGTAATGATATGTTGTAGTGCGCGCTGCTTGTTCCTTGCTGTATAAATTATAGTACAAAATAATAACCAGCGCACAAAAGCCCGAGGCTATAGAAATAGTGATTTAACCAGCGAGCGTATCTGTAAAGTTTCCTAACAAATCACTACTCATGTGTTATTTCTCAATACACCCACACTGTGAGCCCGCGCAGGTAGCAGTTTAGACTAATGTGGAGCTGGATCATTATCAATATGCAGCTAAAAATAAAATGTGTAGAAGGCAAAGACGCCAGAAGCTGTGTGCAAATAGAAAATCACAGCGAGCATACTACAGACTAACACAGCGATCATTAAAGGGCCCTTCCCTTAAATAAAGAAACCCCTCCTGCAAAACCTTGGTTTATCCTATGTAGCTGTTTTTGAACTTGGGTCACCCAAATTTTTACCTTCCTATCTGTATATACATTTAATTATTGATACATTTACGCTGGGTTCGCACCTGAGCTTGCACTACGTTCGGGGATTCCGTTCCCCTCTCCGCATGAAAAATGTGGAGAGGAAAGTGCTGCAAGTAGGACTTTTCTCTTCGGATTTTTCCACTTTTCGGGCAGAAACCACACGGATCCCATTATTGTCTATGGGGTCCGCGGGTTTCCTAAGGTAACCGCTTTTTTATGCGGATTAGGTTTCCGTTCGGGAGGTCCCCAAGCGGACCCTCCCCAAACAGAAACCCGAACGCAGATGTGAACCAGGCTTTAGTTGTTTAGTTATAGATACATTTGATTGATACATTTAGTTGCCAACTAGATGTATCACTCAAATGTATCTATAACTAAACAACTAAATGTATCAATATTTAAATGTATCTACAGATGAGGTTAGGTTCACATCTACGTTTGGGTTTTCGTTCTGGGACCCCCCGAACGGAAACCTAATTTGCATAAAAAAGTGGTTACCTTAAGAAACCCGCGGGCTCCATAGCCTATAATGGGGTCTGCCCGGTTTCCGCCCGAAAAGGGTGGAAAAATGCAGAGAGAAAAGTCCTGCTTGCAGCGCTTTTCTCTCCGCATTTTTCATACAGAGAGGGGAATGGAATCCCCAAATGTAGTGCAAGCGCAGATGTGAACCCAGCATTAGTAAGCAAAAATCTGGGCTCCAAAAACAGCTAACCTATTACATTTAAAAATTGTTTCTGATGGGGGTCTGACTTATATTGGATGGAGTTTCCGATAATATTCAATTTTCAGGGACAGGAAGTCCAGTAGTGCAAGCTGAAAATTTTTTAGGCAATGCCTCATGTTTACAGGTAACACACCTTATTTAGGCTAGGTTCACATCTGTGTTGGAGTCTACGCAAATTCTGCCTAAAATCAGTGAGAGAGAAAAGTCCTACAAGAACTTTTCTCTCCTTTGCTTTCAGTATAAAACCTGTGTAAACCGGGCGGACCCCACTATAGTTTGTGGGGTCCGCAGGTAACCGCTTTTTAGGCAGACAGGCTCTCCATCTTTCAGGTCCTCCATGTGGACCCGAACGACGGAGACCCAAGCACTAGTGTGAACCTAGTATTACAAGTCAAAGAATCTGGACAAAATAGTGCAGCAAGCTGTACTGTTTTGTCCAGTAATATGCCAAGCTCCCTATGTTGCACCCTCCATATTTTACTTAGGAGTGCTCCAAAGAGTATCATGCCCCATTACTGGTCCTCACATACTTTAATGCTCTCTTAGTGGTCCCCATGCAGTATAATGCCCCCTGAGTTCCCCCCAACAGTAAAATGTCCCCTTAGTGCCCCCACAGAGTATAAAGCCCTCTTAGTGGTCCCCACAGAGTATAAAGTCTCCTTAGTAGTCCCCACACAGTATAATGCCCCTTTAGGGTATGTTCACATGCCACCTTGCACATCCCATTGGAACGAATGGGAGGCAGAAAAAAACCTCTAGCGATTTTTGCAGTGGTTTTATGCAAAAACAGCTTAAAAAACTGCTATCAGTTTTTTCTGCCTCCTATTCATTTCAATGGGCTTTGCAAGGAGGAATCTGCCTGAAAATAGGTCAGCTGGAGGGAAAAAACCTGCCTGACTCCCATTGAAGGGAATGGGAGAGTTGGGAGGCATTGTTTGGGGCAGATTCCACCTGCAAAAAACTACCCTTAGTGCACCCACAGTATGACAACCTTACTCATTACTCAATAGGCCTGCCTACTCTTAGACTCCAGCTGCATATAATGTCAAGTTCCTGACGTTTTTTAGGACACTACCTGAGACAAATATTTTCCAGGAATAACCTTAAAAATAGGGACAATTGTGCACTTGCTCAGGTGCGTTGATGCTTCATTCATGTCTATTGGGAATGCTGGAGATAGCCATCCCTTTTAAGCTTCCATGTACCCGACGTGTGCTTTTTCAGTGTGCTATCCATGTTTTTGAAGGCTAGCACACTGACCCATTGTTTTCTATGACCCCATACACAGTACTGTATATTATCACAATCTGTGTAGGGAGAATGTAAGCCTAGAGGCAAAACTCAGGCAGGTCCTGTTCAAGTCTATTTTGCAGTCTGGGCTCATTCAATGAAATGTAAGGGTATTTGGAGGGCACGGATGGCACCCGGATGGATCCATGAGCCGTCTGTGCTGATTTCTCATGGACCAGTACGTGCACACATTCATGAGCATGTAGCCTAAGGGAGCATTCAGATAAGCATTTTTTTTTCCATTGTTTTTGGCTGTTTTAACTGTTAAAACACATCAGCTAAATATCACACGCAGAGGTGTAACTTGAAGCTCCTGGGCCCCAATGCAAAATCTGTAATGGGGCCCCACCGTTTTCTTATGGTCCGGTAGAGATTGCTACCTTTGTCCCACCTATAGCTACTCCCCTGGTTACATTTTATTCAGTAGTAAAATATGAAATCTCCTTCATACACGGCTTAATTTTTTTCTTGCTGTTTTTTTCCACTTTAGCTGTTTTTTTTTCAAAATCTGGGTCGTCCATTCTTTACACTGCAAGGACACATATACGGCCTTGCAGTTTTAAAGAGGACCTTTCATGTCCTCATCGATGTGCGGTATTATATACCGCTAGAAAGCCGACAGTGCGCTGAATTCATTGCACTGTCGGCTTTCCTGGTTTGCGCCCTGGTGCTGGAGATATCGTTGCCATTAATTTCGGTACCGATAACTCCCCACTGTCAGAAGGGCGGGTCTTACAGACTAGCATCATCGCAGCATGTCAATTATACCTGCGGAAACACTGGCGTTTTTCGAGTAGGTATAATAAGGTCAGAAAGTCTGCAGAAGAAAACTCTGAGGATAAAAATGCGACGCGTTTCTGCTGCAGTCTTTTCTGCAGTGTTTTTTTTTGCAGCGATTCGCTGCGTGGGGCCTTAGCCTAAGGGTGGGGCCCCACATTGCGAAAAAGCAGCGTTTTATATAACCTGCAAAGTGGATGGGATTCTGGCTAATCCTATTCACACATTACAGAAAAAAATCCACAGCGGAAATCTGCTCGCATTTTTGTAATTCGCAGCATGTCAATTATACCTACGGAAATGCTGGCGGTTTCCGTATTAGGTATAATAGAGGCAGAAAGTTTGCTGAGGAAAACTCTGGGGACTTTCTGTGAAAAACCCAATGCTTTTCCACCATGGTCTTTTCCGCAGCGTTTTTTGCAGCGATTCGCTGCATGGGGCCTTAACACTTTGTGCTATTTAAAAAAAAAAAAAGAAAGAAAAAAACATGAAAAGTGTGAAAACAGACATATTTCTCCTCCTTTTTTTTAAAGATATTAAAATAAAGAAAAAACATGGAAAAAGTAAAATAGCCCAGTCCTAAAAGGGTTAAAACATAAGCGTCCTGCTCGTTCGTCAGACGGGATTCTGCCTGACAACTCCCATTGAAATGAATGGAAAACAGAATATATAACTTTTCCGTCAGCGCGTAATTTTGACGCGTCAAGTTCCGCGTCAAAATCTGCTGCAAATTCAATGACAAAATCCATGTCAGTTTTTGTCAAGCACAAAAAAATCTGTCTCAAATTCCTGAAGCAGAAATTTTCTGCTTAAAGGGGTTGTCCAGGATAACCCATTTTTGGTAAGGAGGCCGGGGAAGGAGAAAAAAAAACAAAAAAAAAACCCATACTCACCTGTCCCTGGTGCTCCGGTGTCTCTGCGGTCCAGTCCTGCTGCTCTGGTGTCTTGTTTTGGTGGAAGTTACCGCCTTACGTGACCGCTGAGGCCAATCATGGTCGTTAGGAGAGGGCATGGGGTGTCACAGGTGACATATGCGAGTGACTTCCCGGTTCCTTTACTTAGGTGCTGATTGGCCTCAATGGTCACAAGCGGCGGGGACTTGCACCAAAGCAAGACCCTGGAGCAGCAGGACCGGACCGCAGTGACACCGGAGACAGGTGAGAGTGTTCTTTATTTTTTTTTCACCTTCCTCCTTATGAATAATGGGTTAACCCTTTAACAAATTCAGCGTCAAATTCCTCCGTGTGAACACCCCCTTATATATTATATATAATGTCATCTCTACTCTTAATGATACTTTTAAGGAATAAGATTTATCACATAATTAGATATAGAGATAATCTTAATAATATATAGTCCATGAACTACAAATCCCAGCAATGTCTGCTTGTTAGAAATCGCCTCTGCGTGCCCAGCTAAGACAACCTGTGACACAACACCTGTTGCACCGGCGTCTAATGCCACAGGTTGTGCTGCCTCTGTCTAGGCTGCCGTCTGGGTGAGCAGAAGGGATGCTGGGAGCTGTAGTCCAGCCAGGACAGGTGTAGTGGCCGCACAGGTCACGTGACAGGTGCTGGCCTTTCTCCTCTCACTAATCACCCCTCAATACAGGGGGAGCGGGGGAGTGTCCGGCCGGAAGTGACGTCACCGTTCACCTGCTGCTGGCTGGGCAGAGCCGGGAGGCAGCTACGAGTGAGCGGAGGAGACGGCGCAGCGGTCCTGTGTACCTCACCTCAGTGCCTCGTACCTCACCTCAGCGCCTCGTACCTCAGCACTCCTGCCTGCACTGTGGATATATTACTACTGGGCACACCTTGTGGACGACGCTGCGGGATGGCGCTGCTGGGCTCCTCACTTGTGCGGATTTTTTTCTTCAGTCTGAGCTGTGGTAAGTACTCGGACTCCATTCTCACCCGCCGGCACCTTCGGACGTGATCTAGAGTGACTGCTCCTCAGGTGTGAACGCTGTTAGAGCTCTATCTGCGACTTTTTTTTTCTTCAAACGCCCAACCTAGTGATGATCATAAATTTGTCGCAATGCTAAGACGATGTAGATAGATTTGTCGCAATGCTAGGACCGCTAAACCACGCCCCCTTACCATAGACCCCTTTCTATGGTGTGTCTGATACTTGTAGTGCCATCATTCTCATGTGTATGATGTCCCCTGTGTCTTATAATGGGCAGGTATAGGGCTATAGTGCTATATATGGGGCCATAGTGATGGACAGAACTTATATAGGGGCAGCAAAAGGTTGGTGATCGTGTTCTTTGCGATATAGCAAATATTTTGGGTGGTTTTCAGTTTTTATGTATGTATTGTTACTACATGAAAGGGTTAATCATGTGAAACCCAGTATTGCACCCTGGTGCCCCCTATTGATCAGCTATCAGTGAGGAGCCGCCATGTTTACCATATAGGATTGTTATAGGTGCTCTAAGCCCTCCAAGGCGAGAGCTAGTCTGTGCAGGCGCCCTGAGTGCGGGTCTGTATAGACGGATAGGTCATATGGTGAAGGTTTTTTTCCCCAATCCTAATCCACAGGGACCCCCCACCCCCCCAGTGATCATAAGAGGGGTCTCTTAGTCCCCTCTGAAGAGGGTGGTGGCATGTGTGTCCACCGCTCCATTCACTTCTATGGGACTGACCGCTATCCGCAAGTACAGCAGAGAATGGTGTAGTCACATGCCCACCACCGCCCTTGTCACGTAAGGACTCAGGGACCCCTGTTTTCTCAGAACTCGAATTACCAACAACACTTATGGAATAGGCAGGAAGAGCTGTTTGTGGGAAAGATCTCTGGTGTATAGTCCCCCTGGCACCATGGTGCAGTAAACCACCTGTAAATTGGGGCATAAGAATAAGGTAGCTGCAAAAATACACTTGTGCCCCATCCCCACATCACACTAGTATGTAACACGGCACAATACACTTTATTATATATGTAATTTGGCTGTCACATAATACCATCCCCTGCCCTCACTGCAGGGGACTCTGATAACGGTCTCCTATGTGAAGCTCTGCCCCATGGTCCTGTTTTTTTTCTTAGCTGAAAGTTACCAGCCTCCCCCTCTCCTCTCCCTCCTCCAGTGTCCATGTGCTTTCTTCTCCTCTATCTTCTTCTCATTATGGTCACTGGGGGGTTTTACATGGGGGGATGGTGATGGAGACCTGATCCTATTAAACAATAATAAGAGGGGTCTTAACTCAAGGTCTGGGTGTGGGGAGGGGGCCGCTGTACAGAGTCCTGCTGATTCTCATTTCCTCTTATGAAACGTTTATCGGTGTCAAAATGTATCAATTATTTATCATATGTAACAACATTGATACCGCTGTATGGAGGGGGCGCAAGAGGCTGGTGACGTATGACATGAGAATGTGGGCTGGGGGCAGTGATCTGCGGCTCGTGATATCAGGACCAGCCCTGTTATGACTCCCTATATGATGATCAGTCACCTTGTACCGGTGTATAACAGGCTACTTGTATTGTCAGTATGGATTAGGGTAGCACTCTTATGCTAAGTGAATGAAGTCGCATTGTGATCCTGAGGGTGCTGCGGCTTCTGGTCCAGAAAAGTATCCAGCAGTGTTCAGTCTTTTTGCCACAAGAAGTCACAGTTTCCGCACTCAGACTTGCAATGTGACTCTCCTTACATTAGTCAAGGAATCGCAGGATAACGCAGCGATTTTTGACTACGCAGTGGTAGTTCCCGCCTAAAGTCGCCGTCTAACCCTAGTCTTAATGAAAGTGGATTGGGGGAAGGAAAAGTAGTGTCTGAAAACCCAGTGATGACATCCAGGTATATCTCATAAGATTGTGTACCGCCATATAGTGCATCACTAAGCAGAGCTTGTAGGAGAGAAACCCCCCTGTAGTAATGTATATAATGGAACGTGCCACATTCTTAAAAAATTGTAAGCACACAGAGGAATGGATTATTCTGAGATGGGAAGGGGGGAGCTTATTATGGATGTGTACAGCATAGATATATAATGTGTCTGTATGAGGGGCCCTAAGGTTGAGGCTTCATGCACACAAGCATGTTTGTGTCCCATGTATTTGTAATTGGGCAGTATACGGACAGACCCTTTAATTTCTGTGGATTTGTGCACACTACTATATATATATTTTTTTCTGTGATTTAGTGCCACATCCATATAAAAGAACTGCAAAATATGGCGCAGGTTCCTGCTCGTTTTTGCTCCCCAGTTTCGTATGTTCTATTGTTACTCAGTGCCATCCGTGTAACATGCATTCTCTTTTCCATGAACCCCCACATGACTACGGTCACACATGAAGCCTAAGAAGCTTTATGCTGAGGCCAGTGACTTGTGCAGCGACTTCAGTGTTTCCTCTATGCAAGACCATCACAAAAAGTTTGTGACCTTGGTGCATTTCCTGCAGTGGTTACGATGCTGCTTCCACCTTTGTGCCCAGGTTGAGGTTGTGGTAATGTCACTGTCTTACTAGGACTTATGGGCTGTATCAAGAAAAGTGCAATATTCCTGGGATGGCGCAGGTTGTCTCAGCCCTGCCCTGTTCTCTTGAATGGAATGAAGCATCAATACTCTGCACCTGATCTCATATTCGGGACTTATCCTAACACCAGGCCATCAGTATCTGTTCAGGACTTCAGGAAAGCTGGGTAACATCGCCTGTGGGGCACTGTATTGGCAGTTCCTGTTGCCTGTTTGACCAGAAACGAATATGTGGAGAATCTGAGCAACTTGATAAGCAAGACCAATACCGGAACTTACAAGGACTGGTTGTCATATCTTACTCCAGAGCGCAGGGCCTATGTAGCTGTGTATATATATATATATATATATATATATATATATATATATATATATATATAGGTGGTACCATATATATATTTTAATGTAGGTGACCAGTGTACACTGGATCCGCCCCGGACAACATAGTGAATTATTTATTTGGCTCAGGTGATGCTGTTTACCTTCCTCTACCCAGTACACATCTAATTATTCCAGGTAGGTGCTCCTCAGGGTTTCTCCTTTCTCAAGAACACTAACCTTACGCCCCATCCCCCTTCCCATTGTCACAACAGGGATATTTATTTTACAACCTTTACCCTTGTTATCTGTGATCTGAGGCTTTCCAGCTGCTGCAAAGTTACAACTCCAGCTCTGACAATGAGTTTTGCATCAGCTGGAGCATCACCAGTCACCGACCAGCCCCATAGAAATTACACTCATATCGGCATTTCCAGGCATTTTTAGCAGCATCGGCTGCTCATCCACCAGTTACAGGGACTGTCGGACTCCCCCATCAGTGCTTAGTCTGATGTGCTATTCTTTGTCATCTGGGAAATGTTGTCATTAAAGGGCCAAAACATTCATGATGGATTAAAGGGGTTCTGCAGGACTAAGCTTTTGATGACCGATCCTTAGGAAAGGTCATTAAGGCTACGGCCCCACTTTGCGGAAACTTTGCGTTTTTTTTGAGCCAAAGCCAGAAGTGGATTGAGCAGAAGGTAGAAGTATAAGAACTTCCTAGATATTTCCCAGTCCTTTTGTAGCCGTTGTTGTCTTTGGCTCAAAAAAACACAACAAAATCTGCAACAACAAAAGCTGCGTTTCCGCAACATGGGGCCTTAAGGTGTTTTCTAGGCTCTAATAATTGATGGCCCATCCTTAGGATAGGTCTTCACAATTGAAGGTTGATGGGGGTTGACACCTGGGCCCCCCGCAGATTAACTGCTAGAAGAGGCCGCAGTGTTTAGGTGAGCGCCGCGGCCACTTCACTACTTACCCTGCACAACACCCCACATTGTATATACATTGCTTGGTATTGTTATCACTTGAATGGGACTAGGCTGCACCCAGGACATGTGATGAATGAACGTGACGTTACATGGCCTGTAAAGCGGACGTGGCACCCCACGAAACATCTGATCCATGGAGTCCTAGGTAATGGACCCCTCCTGATCTTCAATTCATGACCTATCCTAAGGATATGTAGTCAGTTAAATCTCAGAAATCCCCTTTGATATCAGATCGGTGGGGGTCTGACACCTGGCACCTTCACTAATCAGCTGCAATATCTGTGACAATAACCTTGGTTCCGAGTACTGCAAATATCAGCATTAACTCCAAAGTGGTAAAGGTTGTGCAGTTACAGTACATAGCAAATCTACGTAAGTCCCGTCTTGTGTCCTGCTTGGTATGTCATGCCTGTCATGTCATTTTGTTTTCACCTCCCCCATTGCCTCTGGTGTGGGGTAAGGTATCGGCACATTGTGTTGCTGCAAGCAGTGGTTGGCGTGCACAGGTCATGTACAGCTGAAATATGTCCTACAAGGGCAGGGTCCTCGTAGGACATATGGCAGGCAGGGTCTGGTGTAAATTCTGGTATAACTCATGGTGGTTTTCTGCTAAAATGAGTAAATTTGTCCATGCCCTGGTCTCCCCCCGCTGTACCCACTTTTATAAAAAGTGATGAGCGGGGCCCAGAACCATCAAACCAGAAAGCGTTGTGTGCCAAACATGTACCTTAAACACTCTACGATGGTTTTCTATATTAAATCGCCAGCATCCCATAATGGTCTGCAGCTTACGCAGCATGGTGGGGCTCTCAACCTTTTAAAGGGATTATTTTAGCAAACCCATTTCCATGTCCTATGTTTGATCCTCCTCTCTTTGCCAGCGAGGAGACAGCTTTCTAAGATAGACAACGTCTAGATGGCGTTACCATCCTCTGCGGTGGATTCTTTGGATCTTGCGCTGCCCTGAACGTGTTCTGTATATTGTTTGCATTGTGTAATAGTTTCTGTGGCGGCTGCCCCTCCCTCTGTCATGTTGCGAGCGAGCGCCCTTTGTCCTCCTGGAGCTGGCCTTATCTTCCTGTGAGTGGGCATCTGTTGATTTTCAGTTTTATGTGCTGACAAACCTGAGCTCCTGCTTCTTATCTGGACTCTGCTGATGTCATCTGTAAAAATGCAAGCGCTGCCTGGAAATTCATATCTTCATATCCTGCTTTGATGGTACCTGCCAAGAATCTGGTCGAATTGTAGGAAACTTCCAGCATCTTCAAATGCAAATGACCCTCTTTCCAGCTTTACTACCGCATCCTGCTGTTGAATACAAACCCTCAGGATGTCGCCCATTTTATGGCTGCGGACAGTGAAACTATCACAGTGAGAAGCCCATTCAATGCAAGACCTTACACAATAAGTATCTCTGGAGGCTTGTCTTCTATAGTGTCTATGGGCAGTGCATGGGAACACCCTCAGGGGGCCATTGTCTGGCTAAGACTGGTCATAGACAAGAAGATTCACGCCTGATCCGACCCTCCGATACTTGTTGGTTCTCATTTATGCTACTGTAACCTTTTTTAGTCTATTGGGTAGGCAAATTGCCAATGTCAATAGATAAGAATGAAACCAAAAAGTGCCAGCAGCAGAATTGTAGACGTCTTGGCTTGTGGCATTGGTCCAGCCTTGGATCATTTATGGCCATGGTGTGTACGGTCACCTGCTTCTCACTGGTTGTTGGCGATGGAACAAGGAAGAAGTCGTATTTATATTGATTTGGTCTTTTTATGGAATTTTTACAAGTGTTTTTTGTGACTTTTCAAGTCCTGTAGAAAAACCTATGTGAACAACCCCAGAAGACTCGCTGCACTCCGTGCATGCTATGGTTTTGGGAAAAATAAGACCCAAATAAAGTCATATTTCACCCTCTTTAAGGGTATGTCCGCATATGTTGCAAACGCTGCTGTTTTTCCGTTGCGGAATATCTGGCATAAAGCGTGTCATGTGTTATAGTAGCTGCAACATGCACAGAAAATGCAGTGTAAAATGACCTGCATTGTGAATAGAAAAGCTGCAGCATGTCCATTAAAGGGATTTTCCAGGACCTACATATTGATGATGTATATTTAGGGTAGGTCATCGATCTGTAATCTGTGGGAGTCCAACACTCGGTAACCTCACAGATCAGCTGGTTTAAGGTGCTGCGGCCTCTTTACTGAATATCATGATATCACCGTACCTATAGTAGGAGGTGTGCTTTGTATTGCAGCTCAGCCCCTTTCACTCGATTGGGACGGAGCTGCTTCTGTACTATGTGACTGATGAATATGATGTCATAGGCATTGGGAGAAAGCCGCGGCTCCGTCTTTTACTAGGGATAGACTGTCGATTTGTAAGTCCTGGAACCCCATTGAAGCTGCAGATTTTCACCATCAGCAAAGTCATGGGGTATATTCTGGGGCAGATCAGTGACAGATCTATATCACATGCGGAATTTGCTGCATATTTGTCACGTGTCTTGCCGTGCAATTGCAACAAAATACACTTTGAAAATTCTGACTTAGATGTACCCGAAAGTGTAAAAAAATAAAAAAAAATACACTAAAGTAACATTTGGTTGCGAAGAAATTGGTAACAATTAAAGGGGTACGAAGGCACCGAGTCCTTTAAAGGGATTCTCTTATCTCAAGCAAACCCCATAAGAAGGCTGTGGCTGTGGTTGTGTTCAGCAATTGCAAAGCTACAACTTGTAGTTTGCGATAGATGAAGAGCCACAAGTTGGATCCTGTCAGTGTATGGCATCTGAGCGGCCTGGGTGCTGTGGGCAAGCTTTTCTTTTCTCCAGCTCCACCGTTGTGGTCCTGTTAGTCACAGCATTGTCCTCGGTGTCTCGGCTCACTCGGTGTAGTTAGCTGGGGATGAGATGCTATCATGTTTGGAGCGCGCTGCAATTTCATGGTCTGACTCTGCCGCTTCCTGCCTTGTAACACATGATTGCTGGAAATAATGAGAGGCTCGCTTCTAGGTAAGGATTGATGTGCTGTGCCCCCTGTAGGAATGACTGATGCCTCCACGTAGGAATGACTGATGCTTAACGCGTTTCTAAATAACCGTGCAAATAACATCAATTTATTACAACCCAGGGCGAATCATTACCGTGTAGATGGACGAGGAGCAGGACAATGCCGAGGATACAGAGTAATAGCTTCACAGATACAATGAACCCCCTTCCAAAAGACCAGCTCATTATCTACCCCCTTATCCACACCAGGTTTCCAGTTCTGCTATATATAATGTATACTGCTTCTTAGAGACGATCGCTCTCCCAGAAGATGACTTTCAGTGCAATGGACACCTTTGTATTACTAGTATCCTCTAGGCGGGGTTGTGGCCCTATACAGTCTCTTTTGCTGGTGCATGAGCCATCAAGCCTCTACTGTGTGCACAAGTCCTAAGGGACGCTGCCTCAAAGACAATACCTTTAACATGATAGCCATTGTGGCTCTGGCTACTAAGTCAATTAATGATGTAGCTGCAGTCACATAAATACATGGATGACCCAAGGCAATAACTGCTGCTTGTATAACACAGACTAGGCAGACTAAAGTTAGTTCACTTACTTGGTGACAGAAAGGAGCACCACAGTATTGGTGCACAAGGATAGCATTTCCTACACGGGTCAGTTCCCCCGCTGGTGGGAGACGCACCAAGATTAAGATTCTCTCTAGATTTCCAATCCGGTGGTTACAAGCACCGGATTGGAAATCTAGAGGTTAAAAAAAAGTGTGTGTGTGTTTGTATATATAATTATATTTGGTATCTCCATTTTTGGACCGACACACATAATACAAGTTACGGGTCACTTTGGCTGCACAGTGAATGCTGTAAAAAATGAAGCTTGTAAGAAAGTTGTGCAAACTCAGTTTTTTCTCTAATTCCACCACATTCTGTATTTTTTTTTTTTCCAGGTTCTAAGTAAATTGTACAGAATATTAGATGGTGCCATTGCAAAGTGTAATTTGTCCTGCAAATATTAAGCCCTCATAAGACTCCACAGCCCTGGCAATACTATTTGTGTCTCAAAGGGGTTGTCAAGTTTGACAAATATCCATCCATTTCCAACTCGCCCTGCCCCTTTCCACCAAGCCTGACTTCCTTGCTAAGCAAGGTGAGAAGTAGGGCTGGGCAATAAATCAAAGAATAACTGAAACCAAACGTCAACCCGGATATTGGTTATTTTGGTTCGGTTATTATAATATTTGTGGGGTTCCACTTGCAGTATGGTGCAGAGCAAACACATCCAAATCGAAACTATTATATTCTGAGGTCTCCTCAGACCCCAGAGTATAACTAGCGTAGGCCCAGGGGAGGTCTCAGCGGTCATTGATGTTAGGCAGAAGGCTCAAAGAGAACAGGGAGTCCCGCCGGAGCCCAGGTGAGTACCACTGTTTGTTTACTCACCTCCCCTGGGCCTCGGCTAGTTATGCTCTGGAGTCTGAGGAGACCCCAGAGTATAATAGCAGTTTCGGTTCGGACTGAATGGAACCATTGACCGGATCGCCCAACGCATAATCATACTTTGAAGGGGCATGACCTAAATAATCGCCATTAATTCATATTCAAGATAAAATGCCCAGTTAATCATGATTTTGATTTAGGTCATAATCGCCCAGCCTTAGTGAGAATTATCCTAAAACCCATAGTAAATGTAGGCCAAGGCAGAAACTGAGCTAGAACTCTGGCCCATTTATCTTAGTAAATCTACCATTATGAATTTTGAAGGCAAAGATAAATCCCTTTGTCAGTCATTTTAGCCTTCGTGGTGAATACGTTTGGACAGACTATTGCCCCGGTTACAGTGAGGTTGTGTTTCCGTGCATAAGGTTAGCTGTCACCTGTACTTTGTAGGGGAAATGTTCATCATCGGTCCTCATAGATAAATCCGGAAGATGAACCTGCCTGCCCCGACTTCCTGCATGGCCAAGTACAGGGGCCAGATGTGTGCTGAGCGCTTCTCTGGGCTGGTTTTACTGCACTTACTACAGTCATGGCCAAAAGTTTTGAGAATGATACAAATATTAATTTTTACAAAGTCTACTGCTTCAGTTTTTCTAATGGCAATTTGCATATACTCCAGAATGTTATAAAGAGTGATCAGCTTAACAGCAATTACTTGCAAAGTCAATATTTGCCTAGAAAATGAACTTTATCCCCCAAAACACATTTCAACATCATTGCAGCCCTGCCTTAAAAGGACCACCTAACATCGTTTCAGTGATTGCTCCATTAACACAGGTGTGGGTGTTGATGAGGACAGGGCTGGAGATCAATCTGTCATGATTAAGTAAGAATGACACCACTGGACACTTTATAAGGAGGCTGGTGCTTGCCATCATTGTTTCTCTTCTGTTAACCATGGTTATCTCTAAAGAAACACGTGCAGTCATCATTGCACTGCACAAAAATGGCCTAACTGGGAAGAGTATTGCAGCTAGAAAGATTGCACCTCAGTCAACAATCTATCGCATCATCAAGAACTTCAAGGAGAGAGGTTCCATTGGTGCCAAAAAGGCTCCAGGGCGCCCAAGAAAGACCAGCAAGCGGTAGGACCGTCTCTTAAAAGTGTTTCAGCTGCGGGATCGGGCTACCAGCAGTGCAGAGCTTGCTGAGGAATGACAGCAGGCAGGTGTGAGTGCATCTGCACGCACTGTGAGGCGGAGACTCTTGGAGCAAGGCCTGGTCTCAAGGAGGGCAGCAAAGAAGCCACTTCTCTCCAGAAAAAACATCAGGGACAGACTGATATTCTGCAAAAGGTACAGGGAGTGGACTGCTGAGGACTGGGGTAAAGTCATTTTCTCTGATGAATCCCCTTTTCGATTGTTTGGAACATCTGGAAAACAGCTTATTCGGAGAAGAAGAGGTGAGCGCTACCACCAGTCTTGTCTCATGCCAACTGTAAAGCATCCTGAAACCATTCATGTGTGGGGTTGCTTCTCAGCCAAGGGAATCGGCTCTCTCACAGTCTTGCCTAAAAACACAGCCATGAATAAAGAATGGTACCAGAATGTCCTCCAAGAGCAACTTCTCCCAACCATCCAAGAGCAGTTTGGCGCTCAACAATGCCTTTTCCAGCATGATGGAGCACCTTGCCATAAAGCAAAGGTGATAACTAAATGGCTCAGGGAACAAAACATAGAGATTTTGGGTCCATGGCCTGGAAACTCCCCAGATCTTAATCCCATTGAGAACTTGTGGTCAATCATCAAGAGACGGGTGCACAAACAAAAACCAACAAATTCAGACAAAATGAAAGCATTGATTCTGCAAGAATGGACTGCTATCAGTCAGGATTTGGTCCAGAAGTTGATTGAGAGCATGCCAGGGAGAATTGCAGAGGTCCTGAAGAAGAAGGGTCAACACTGCAAATATTGACTTGCTGCATTAACTCATTCTAACTGTCAATATAAGCTTCTGTTACTCATAATATGAATGCAATTATATTTCTGTATGTGATAAAAACATCTGACAAACACACATAAAAACCAGAGGGCAGCAGATCATGTGAAAATATAATATTTGTGTCATTCTCAAAACTTTTGGCCATGACTGTACACTACTGATCTCGTTTTCTGAGCTTTTACTCTATTTTCATTGTTTGTTAAATAATTGGTAGGAAACAGAAGTAACATTGGATGTAGTGTGTGAACTGGGCACTCTAGGATGTCAGCGCTGAATGTATGAGACACCAACATGTATGTCTCTTCACAGCAGCAAATACAGTGGGATAGATTTACTAGTCCTGTCTAATTGGTAGAGAGAGTAAATTTAGGCTAAATAGTCTTAAATCTGGCCAAACATATTAATAATAATAATACATTTTATTTATATAGCACCAACATATTCCGCAGAACTGTACAATTTGTAGGGTTCAAATACTGACAGATACATTACAAAGAAATATTCAATTCCCACACTGGGACTGAGGGCCCTGCTCGCAAGAGCTTACAATCTATGAGGTAGAGGGGGTGACACAGGAGGTAGCAGGGGCGGCATCGGGGGTAGCATTACTTATACAATGGTCAGACAATTCTGTTATAGAGGTTACTGTCATTACACATATATAAAGCTGTATGAGCCGTCACCAGTCGTGTTCTTTAACATGCAGATGGTGCCTGGACATATAAAGTTAGTCTGATACGGCATCATATCCTGTGAGGTAATGTTGGAGCATAAACAGAGGAGGGGACGTTTTAGGGATTCTAACTACGGAAGGGTTTACATTAGGAGTTGATAGGCCTGTCTGAAAAGATATGTCTTTAGTCTACGCTTGAAGTTGTGGAAATTGGGGATTAATCTGATAGTCTGGGATAGAGCACTCCAGAGAAGTGGTGCAACTCAAGAGAAGTCTTGTATACGAGCGTGGGAGGCTCTGATAATAGAGGATGTTAGTCTTAGGTCATTGAGTGAACGGAGAGTACGGGTTGGGCGATAGACAGAGATGAGGGAGGAAATGTAGGGAGGTGCAGCATTATGGAGAGCCTTGTGAATGAGGGGGATAAGTTTATATTGTATCCTGTATTGAATAGGCAGCCAATGTAGTGACCGGCACAGACTGGAGGCATCGCTGTAGCGTCTAGACCAGGGGTCGGCAACCCCTGGCACGCGTGCCAAGAGTGGCACGCGAGGCTTATTCCCCTGGCACGGCAGCAGAGTCCTCAACCAGCAGTTTCGATCGGACCAAACACGGCCGAAACTAAACTGCTGTTATTATACTGTGGGGTCTCTTCAGACCCCCAGTATAATAAGCGTAGAATTAGTAGAAGTGAATAAACATAAAAAACAATGATACTCGCCTTGTTCCCTGCGCTACGCGGCGGCTGTGCGATCTGCCGGCACTTCTGACAGCTGACAGGGGTCACGTCCGGCGTCATGACGCGACGTGACCCCAGCGACCCAATCAGCGGTCGCTGACTACAGGCAGAAGCGCCGAAGAGAACAGAGCGGCTGCGGAGCGTGGAATGGTGAGTTCATTGTTTTTTTATGTTTGTCCCCTCTCTTGGTCCTGCACTTATTATACTCGGGGGTCTATGGAACCTAATACCGTGTGCAGGGACCGCTATGGGACCTAATACCGTGTGCAGGGACCGCTATGGGGGACCTAATACCGTGTGCAGGGACCGCTATGGGACCTAATACCGTGTGCAGGGACCGCTATGGGACCTAATACCGTGTGCAGGGGCTGCTAATATGGGACCTAATACCGTTGTGCGGGGACCGCTATAGGACCTAATGCCGTGTGCAGGGGCCGCTATGGTCCCTAATACCGTGTGCAGGGACCGCTATGGGACCTAATACCGTGTGCTGGGACCGCTATGGGACCTAATACCGTGTGCAGGGGCCGCTATGGGACCTAATACCGTGTGCAGGGGCCGCTATGGGACCTAATACCGTTGTGCGGGGACCACTATAGGACCTAATGCCGTGTGCAGGGGCCACTATGGAACATAATACCATGTGTAGGGACCGCTATGGGACCTAATACCGTGTGCAGGGACCGCTATGGGACCTGTGTTATGGTTTGTGGTATATGACTTTAGTTTAGGGGTCGTCAGACTTTAAATTATTGACCGGCACTCCAAGTACCTCAGCTTCGATTTTTTATTTTTTTTATTTTTTTTTATTTTTTTATTAAATTCGGCACGCCCGAACAAAAAAGGTTGCCTACCCCTGGTCTAGACTGATAGATGAGCCTGGCCGCTGCATTCAGAATAGATTGTAGAGGGGAGAGTTTAGTGAGGGGAAGACCGATTAGTAAGGAGTTACAGTAGTCAAGGTGAGAGTGAATCAGGGCAACAATAAGTGTCTTTAGTGTATCTGTGGTAAGGAAAGGGTAGATTTTGGAGATGTTTTTGAGGTGGAGATGACAAGAGCGTGCGAGTGATTGGATATGGGGGGTGAAGGAAAGGTCTGAGTCAAACAAAACCCCGAGGCAGCGGGCATACTGCCTAGGAGATATGGTAAGGCCGGAGACTGCAATGGAGATATCAGGGACAGATCTATTAGATGATGGAAACAGCAGTAGTTCAGTCTTTTGAGAGATTCAGTTTCAGATAGAGCGAAGACATGATATTTGAGACAGCAGAGAGACAGTCACTGGTGTTCTGTATTAGTGCAGGGGTGATGTCACGGGATGACGTATATAATTGGGTGTCATCAGCATAAAGATGGTACCGGAAGCCAAATCTAGTGATGGTTTGTCCAATGGGGGCCATGTAGAGGGAGAAGAGCAGGGGACCTAAGACCGAGCCCTGAGGAACCCCAACGGCAAGGGGAAGAAACAGAGCCCGCAAATGATACACAGAAAGTGCGGTCAGAGAGATAAGAGGAGAACCAGGAGAGAGCGGTGTCCATGAGGCTGACAGAGCGGAGCATAGTGAGGAGGATTTGATGGTCAACAGTGTCAAATGCTGCTGAGAGATCTAGAAGAATAAGAAGAGAGAAGTCACCTTTGGATTTAGCCGTCATACTAAGTGTATGTTACTGACCACCCATTGTAAAAACCCCCCCACCCCTCCTCTATTTTCTCTCCCCCTTCCTATACACCTATAAATCACCCACCTCAACTTCTCTCCCACTATCATACACCTATTTATCACAGAGCTCAGCGTCTCTCCTCTATCATATAACCCTATATATCCCAGAGCTCAGCTTCTCTCCTCTATCATATATCCTATATATCACAGAGCTCAGCCTCCCCCCCTCTATCATATAACCCTATATATCACAGAGCTCAGCGTCTCTCCTCTATCATATAACCCTATATATCACAGAGCTCAGCTTCTCTCCTCTATCATATAATCTTATATATCACACAGCTCAGCTTCTCTCCTCTATCATATAACCCTATATATCACAGAGCTCAGCTTCTCTCCTCTATCATATAACCCTATATATCACAGAGCTCAGCTTCTCTCCTCTATCATATAACCCTATATATCACAGAGCTCAGCTTCTCTCCTCTATCATATAACCCTATATATCACCCTCAGACTCAGTTCTCTCCTCTATCATATAACCCTATATATCACAGAGCTCAGCTTCTCTCTCTATATAACCCTATATATCACAGAGCTCAGCTTCTCTCCTCTACCATATAACCCTATATATCACAGAGCTCAGCTTCTGTCCTCTATCATATAACCTATATATCCCCCTCCCTCTATCATATAACCTATATATCACAGAGCTCAGCTTCTCTTCCTCTATCATATAACCCTATATATCACAGAGCTCAGCTTCTCTCCTCTATCATATAAACCTATATATCACAGAGCTCAGCTTCTCTCCTCTACCATATAACCCTATATATCACAGAGCTGCCCCCCCGGCCCCCCCCCCTCATAACCCTAACACAGCTTCTCTCCCTCTATCATATAACCCTATATATCACAGAGCTCAGCTTCTCTCCTCTATCATATAACCCTATATATCACAGAGCTCAGCTTCTCTCCTCTATCATATAACCCTATATATCACAGAGCTCAGCTTCTCTCCTCAGTGATGGATCCATTTTATATCCAGCATCTGGCACCTTGTTATCACATATATATCACAGAGCTCAGCCCCTATCGTAACCCTATATACACAGCTAACAGATACCTATATATCACAGAGCAGCCTCTCCTCTAACATATAACCCTATATATCACACAGCTCAGCCCCCCCTATATAACCTATATATCACAGAGCACAGCTTCTCTCCTCCATGCAGATTCGTGTGTATAACCTATATATCACAGTAGCCCCATATGCCTTCTATCCGTGCCGCTCCCCTATATATATAACCCTATATATCCCAGACCTCTGTATCATATGGCCCTATATATCACAGAGCCTATCATATAACCCTATATATCACAGAGCTCAGCTTCTCTCCTCTATCATATAACCCTATATATCACAGAGCTCAGCTGCTCCCTCTCATATAATCCTATATAATCCTATATATCACAGAGCTCAGCTTCTCTCACTATATATCACACAGCTCAGCTTCTCTCCTCAGTGATGGATTCATTTTTATGCATCTGGACCTTGTTCACACAGCGTATGGTAATCGTAACAGAACTGGAACAAATCCTGTATATCTTGTGGCACAGTCCTCGTGCATGCAGATTCGTGTGTATAAGCTGTAGTTATGCTTGTGTATATATTGTCATTCCCAGTCTGTATTTGGTGAGCAGTCTCCATATTTGCTTCCTTATGTTCATGTTGTATAGTTTCCGGGAGTCTCTGTTATAGGGCACACTTTATAAAGCTGGCACTGCCGTGTAGCGTAGACTGTTTTCCAGGCATGGTGCCTTCTGGGGAATATATCATTGATGTTGCACCCGCTGCTGGCCTCCACTTATTTAGTCTCATGTTGTAGCCACAGGGCATCTCGCCTGTTGGCACTGGGGCTTTGTCTGTGGTGCTGCTCTGTATCTCCTTGCATTCCATGTCACTCTGTAATCTTAGTCTCCATTCGCACAAGCAGGTAGATTTGAGCTCAGATCCCTGCAGCTCGCCAAATTTATAATCCACCAAAGCACTTTGACTCCATTACTGGAAACTTCAGGCACGACCAAGTGCCAGGTAAATCTATGGCAATTTGCTTAGGATGTAGTCAGAGATTGAATTTGGGACTGGCCACAATAGATGCCGTATGACAGATTGTCCTGAAAATGTCTAGAATTTGAGCAAAACCCGACTCAAAAGTGGGTGTTCCTTCGTCGGTTGGGATCAGTCCCAATTTTCTTTGACCTAAGATTTGTTTGCTATAATGTGCATTTGTAGGCAGAACTGACTCCTGTGACTACATCTGTGGGAGCCACAATGGAACTCCACTTGCCGCCCTTTTCCTATTAGGAACACATGCACACTTGGCTAAGCTGAACATTCCTGTGTATTTGGGACGGGGCTAATGGTCATCGAATGTGTATGGTCAGCCTTACATACAGTGAATAGATATAGATGTAAGCGGTCTACTCTTATTCACCATACCTTTTAGATATTGTGGTGTTCCTCTATTATTCCTCTTGGAAATGTATCTACAAAGACCCTTTGGGGCCAAACCCAATTGGTGACGACCAATAATTAACCTATTCATACTTTTCTAGAAGGAATACCAGAGGCACAGGACAATGGAGGAATCTAATAGATGTCGGAGGGTTGTGGTGGTATGGGGCGTACATCATTTAGGACCTTTAGGACCCTGCTGTGCCTAGGGACCCCTGCAGTGTTTGTGCAGGCACAGCTCCTGATCGGTACATGTCCCCCTGCCTGGTTCTGATAATGGGTAGGGGGTCTAACCACAATAGTCAGTTTTCTATCTGGTACAGGCTGTGCTTTTCTCCAGTAAATCAGTGTCTACCTGCTATATAACAATGCACAGCCGTAGTGCTGCCGGGAGTATATCTCATATATACCCTGACTGTACAGTATGTATTGTCCCTGGATGGAAGCTTTTGTGTGTGTTTTCCTCACGCTGCCATTGTCTGCCGCCCTATTGTCCTGTATGATTGCTGTAATCCTTGTGGCGCGGGGTCAGCCCTCCACTTGTTGCTTAGGAACCTAGTGAGCGGCTAAACGTGACTCCCGGCGAGGCGCAGCCCTGGGCTGTGTACAGAGGTCCTGCCTCTAAATAAAACACCCCGGTATTACGTCACTTGTTTTGGTGGATATTGGCAGTCTAGGAGGCTTTGTGATGGGACTTACTGTGCACTTTATGAGAAGGGAACCTGTAAAAGACCTTATGGCAGGGATCGTAGGGTGAGACTAATAATAACTTCCAGAGGGCACAAGACACCGCCCCAACATTAGCCCGGATAATACCTAATAGTGCACTTTAGAGACAAGTCCACAGCATGTCATACCAGCCCTGATGTAACTAGACTCTTATTTTTACTATACTAAGCATTGTATGTGATTCTAAATGACACACTTGATAAAACTTGCAGCATTAGGAGCAAATATTTAATTATTTTGGTAAAGGAAGAATTTCTGCAGTGTACAGGTCCGTGGAAATGTAACGGATGGCCCATGGGTTGGTATCCGTGTGCAGCCAATGTACAGTGCCTTGCGAAAGTATTGGGCCCCCTTGAACTTTTCAACCCCTTGCCACGTTTCAGGCTTCAAACATAAGGTTATAAAATTTTAATTTTTTGGTGAAGAATCAACAACAAGTGGGGCACAATTGTGAAGTGGAACGAAATTTATTGGTTATTTTAAACTTTTGTAAAAAATAAAAAAACTGAAAAGTGGGGCGTGCAATATTATTCGGCCCCTTTACTTTCAGTGCAGCAAACTCACTCCAGAAGTTCAGTGAGGATCTCTGAATGATCCAATGTTGTCCTAAATGACTGATGATGATAAATATAATCCACCTGTGTGTAATCAAGTCTCCGTATAAATGCACCTGCTCTGTGATAGTCTCAGGGTTCTGTTTAATGCGCAGAGAGCATCATGAAGACCAAGGAACACACCAGGCATGTCCGTGATACTGTTGTGGAGAAGTTTAAAGCCGGATTTGGATACAAAAAGATTTCCCAAACTTTAAACATCCCAAGGAGCACTGTGCAAGCGATCATACTGAAATGGAAGGAGTATCAGACCACTGCAAATCTACCAAGACCCGGCCGTCCCTCTAAACTTTCATCTCAAACAAGGAGAAGACTGATCAGAGATGCAGCCAAGAGGCCCATGATCACTCTGGATGAACTGCAGAGATCTACAGCTGAGGTGGGAGAGTCTGTCCATAGGACAACAATCAGTCGTACACTGCACAAATCTGGCCTTTATGGAAGAGTGGCAAGAAGAAAGCCATTTCTCAAAGATATCCATAAAAAGCCTGGTTTAAAGTTTGCCACAAGCCACCTGGGAGACACACCAAACATGTGGAAGAAGGTGCTCTGGTCAGATGAAACCAAAATCCAACTTTTTGGCCACAATGCAAAACGATATGTTTGGCGTAAAAGCAACACAGCTCATCACCCTGAACACACCATCCCCACTGTCACACATGGTGGTGGCAGCATCATGGCTTGGGCCTGCTTTTCTTCAGCAGGGACAGGGAAGATGGTTAAAATTGATGGGAAGATGGATGGAGCCAAATACAGGACCATTCTGGAAGAAAACCTGTTGGAGTCTGCAAAAGACCTGAGACTGGGACGGAGATTTATCTTCCAACAAGACAATGATCCCAAACATAAAGCAAAATCTACAATGGAATGGTTCACAAATAAACGTATCCAGGCGTTAGAATGGCCAAGTCAAAGTCCAGACCTGAATCCAATCGAGAATCTGTGGAAAGAGCTGAAAGCTGCTGTTCACAAACGCTCTCCATCCAACCTCACTGAGCTCCAGCTGTTTTCCAAGGAAGAATGGGCAAGAATTTCAGTCTCTCGATGTGCAAAAGTGATAGAGACATACCCCAAGCGACTTGCAGCTGTAATCGCAGCAAAAGGTGGCGCTACAAAGTATTAACTTAAGGGGGCCGAATAATTTGGCACGCCCCACTTTTCAGTTTTTTATTTTTTACAAAAGTTTAAAATATCCAATAAATTTTGTTCCACTTCACGATTGTGTCCCACTTGTTGATTCTTCACCAAAAAAATTAAAATTTTATATCTTTATGTTTGAAGCCTGAAATGTGGCAAAAGGTTGAAAAGTTCAAGGGGCCGAATATTTTCACAAGGCACTGTAGATCACTGACCTGTACACATGAATGACTGGAATGAGCCAGGTATACTTTGCGTCTTTCTGTGGCCCAGACACTGATCCACAAATATAGACGTGTATATGGGCCTTAGAAATCAATGGGTCCGTATATTATCTGCCATTATGGGCTTTTAAGTGCAGATAATATACTGCGACAAACTGCGGTCATGTGCATGAGCCCAAGGACCAAGAGACTGTTTAACCCTTTAATTCTCTGTATTTTCTCACCTTTATTTCACCCATATATATATAATTCTTGCTTGTCTACAGTTATGTTCAGACATGGCAGACCATTGCAAACATTTCCACTATTGGAGTTCATTCTGTTCATCTGTCTGGGGTTGTTTCCGCTGCACGTCTATGAATTTCTGCAAGCATTGTTCAGGTGAATGGGATAGTTACAGCAATTCTGCAACAAATCTGCATAATGTGAATATACTGTAAGGCAGGGGGACCCTGGGACAGATTGCGGTGGGTGAGCCGCAGCAAAAACCATAGCGGAAACGAAACGCTGCTTCTAACCGTGCCGGAAAATGAATGAGATGTCATTTCATCTCATTCATACATTGCAGGAAAGAAAAAAGCAGCATGGTCATTATATCTGCAGAATAGCGAGCATTTTCCCCAAGATGTTCTGCTTTTTTGCGACGTAAGCGACACTATGCCCACACACGGAGGTGCATGTTGAGGGGGCAGCCAGTACCATTTGGGCATTTTTTTTTACGTGTTTTCTGTGCTAAAATATAAGCTAAAATACACTTTATAAAAGCTCAGTGTGAACAGACACTTATAGGGTCGTCTTTTCTCCTGCCATACGGATTATATTTTATGCAGAGCTGGTAGATATTGGATCGTGAAATCTGGTTCTCGTTTGCCTCTGTCTGGAAGAGAAGGAGTTAAGATCGCTGAGCTTGTAAAATTTTGAGGCGGCTCTTTAAATACGGGTTAATGTGATTCATTGCTAGAAATATTCCTGCTCCAATTAACTTCATCAGCGACGTGCTCGGATTACAGCTCTGAAGCCGCAGATCTGTGGACGAGCCGCACTCGTGATTTTACCACTTGCTTCAATAATTAACATGTTGTTCAGCGCGCGGCGCCTCTCCGGAGCTATACGCCTGGCTGTGTGTTATATACTGAGTAATGGAGACGCCTGGTTAAAGGGGACATGACACTTTAAAGGGGTTTTCTCAAACTCAAATCAAATTTTCATACTGATGACCTATCCACAGCGTAGGTCATCCGTATGTGATCAGTCAAGATCCGAAACCTGGACCCCGCGCAGATCTACTACTGTAGCCGCATCCAAGTACTGGAAGTTGCTAGTGGCAATAGGTGCGGAGCTGCAGATCTGTGTGGGGTCCAGGTGTCGCGTCTTCGCAGATTACACATACTGATGTGGTATTAAGTATGAAAACTCGATTTGGGGCCAGAAAACCTCTCAATTTTTATGTTTGTCCAATTTTAGAAAACATGGCGGCTTTCATCCAGAAACAGCACCACACCTCACCACTTGGTGTGTAAGGGTATATTCACACAGGATTTTGAGGTGGTCTTTTTTTCTCAGAATCCTCTACAGACCTATAGCTGCAGCAGATTGGCAGACATAGGCCTTGGCTTTCTGCCACAGGTTTGCACGTATGAGTAGTCTCAGGCTAAGTTCACATCTGTATCTGAGTTTCCTGCTTTATGGTGGACCCCATTATAGTGAATGTGGTGTGCCGGTCTCCGTGTGTAACCACAGCGCCGATGGGAACTTAGCCTCTCATATACAAAAGTGCTAATAAAGCGTGCGGCCTCGTGCCCCTATTTCTGCAGTCAATTCAGCTGCCGAAACCACGGAAAGAACAAGCCGCAAACTTTTTTTTCACCATGGATTTCAAACACTCCATTCCAATTGAAAACAATACAAGACATATTCAAGACTGTTTTTGGGGATGATTTTGAGGCCTAGAATTCTGCTAATACTGCAGCTCCGTCCTATTTACTGTAAAGGGGGTTGTTCAGGAATTACAGATTTCAGGCAGGAGGCCGGCAAAGGTTAAGCATTAAAAAAAACAGCAAACCCATACTGCCCTCTCCCCGGCGCTGCCTGGCCCAGCGCCACCCAGGAGCTTGTTCTGGCCGGAGTCTTCACATACGTGATTGGTGGCGTCCCGTGTCCTCTCCTGTGACCACTGAGGCCATTGAATCGGCCCCAGCAGTAACATGCTGCGAGGACTTCTGCCAGAACAAGTACCAGGGTGGGGGACACCAGAGCGCCGGGGACAGATAGTAGCCATGTTTTTCAAATTTTGGACAACTTTTTTTTTTTTTTTTTTTTTTTTTTAAAAGGGGTCTTCTGGGAACCTTCCACTTCACAGTGACTTGAAGTGCCTGGCCTGAGCTGCGATACTAAGCACAGTCACTATACAATGTACAGCTCTGTGCTTGGTAAGTAGTGAAGAGGCTTCAAAATTCAGTCATTCTTTGAGCAATGTTCATTTTTCTACTACATTGGATGGAACTTGTCTACGCCTGATGTGATTGAGACCATCTGAATATGTAATGTATGTGGCCGTGTTCTCCCTTCACAGCGACAGGTGGTCATTAAATAATCTTTAGGGGCCAAATGCCGGGACCCTCATTGGTCAGGAGAACTTGTGCATGACTATCACTCCCGATCGCTCCAGTCAGTCTATAGGACTGCCAAAGACAGGGCGGTGTATATATGACCAAAATGTCATCAATAGGGTTCCCAGCGTTTGGACCTCTAGGGATCATACAGTATATTTTTTATCCCATCCCATCCTTTAATCCTCTCTACTTGCTTGGCTGAGTGTTCATGTTTCTGGAGCAGTCTAGTGGAATAGCTGTTATGCTATGGTGGTGATATGATACGTAGGTTCACGCTAGGGTTCGAGCCTCTCCGTCTCAGATTCCACTTAAAATCGTCAGAGTCCTGCAAGGACTGCCTATGGGGTGCGCAGATTGGTAACCACTTTAAGCGGATACGGTTTCCGCCATTTCGGGTTCCCAAGTGGACCGACATCCAAATACTGGTGTAAACCCTAGTGTAAGGCTCCATGCACATCACATTAATACACTCTTTGCTCACTTTTTCCCTCGCTGCGGCCTCTCTTGAAGTTTCCACGTGCCTTGCCCTTTGCCTGGGGTGTATTGTGTATTTACAGGTCAGCTGACATCACTGTCACAGTGTACATAACCCGGGGCTATGATGTCATCAAGGATCTTCTTTTCATTTTGTTCACTGTTTAGTCTTTTCTGACTGGGTGACAACTTGTACGATTGCTTTTATAATGTCCACATAAGGTTGTCGCCCCGAATGGCGAGTTCTGCTTTCTCATATGTCTAAGATCAAGGGCTATTACACTGCCTATACTGTATATACTAGCTTAAGATGTCTTAGGTTTGAGACATGGGAGTGATGTGTGTAAGGTTTGTGAACCTCGGGGTTATAATCCTCCTGTAATAGGCAGCGAGTGTCCTGGTAACAGGGATGAGGAGCTGGTGGGAATTGTAACTCCCCGCTGTGGACACAGGTTGTTTGTCATGTGCAATGTCTACGGCTGACATACAAAGGCAGAGGAGAAGCACAGCTTGTAGGAGTGCACCGTCCTCATAAGGGCTCTGGGATTTACTGTCTGTACAGACACACTTTGTGCTTTGAGTTTGAGAACACATGAAAAAATTGCAGACAAAATGCCGGTGGGATTTATGGCCTTTTTACTAGTGTGTTTAACTATATAAAGCCCTTGAGAAGTGCCTGAAAAACATCATACCTGCATGATACACTTCTGTATAGAGAAAAAAGGAAAAAACCCTACATGAACTGCTGCTAAAACCCCAAAACACAGACAGACAGCTGGCCCAACATCTAGATGCATAGTTATTTATTAAAAAAAAAAAAAAAAAATGTTTTGGAAAATATTTTAAACCAAAACCAGTCTTAGTCTGGGTTCACACCAGTACTCGGCCTCTGTTTGCGGATTCCACCCCCCCATTACACTTGAGAAATCCTGCAAGCAGGACTTTTCTCTGCGCATTTTTTGGGCGGACACCCGGCGGACCCCATTATAGTCTATGGGCTCCGTGGGTAACTACTTTTTAAGCAGACCCGAAGCACAAGTGTGAACCTAGTGTTAACAACTTGTTGTAAAAACACACGGGCAGATTTGCCAATGTAAAGCGGGCATGGCGAGGGTGTGCTGTGAGCGGGGTCATCGGCCGCCAGACTTATCATTTTTGCCAGTTTTCTGGTGTAAACCATGCCTGAAATCTATCCCCGCTATGAAGGTGCACGGCCTGGCAAGGCCTGTGCTGACGCGGGGATGATCAAGATACAGTACCCTGGTCTTGATGAACATACCCCCGTTGAAGCAGATTTCTTAATGCTGTTGAAGCCTAATGCTAGAGCTACGTGTCACACAACCAAGGATCACCCACTAGGTAACGACTTGGCGATCTTTGGTCAGGAGACACCAGATCTATCACAGTGACTGGAGCTGGGTGATAACTCTGCTGAGTTTTTAGACTGTCCAGTCTAAGTTTACATCAACAATGAGTTGGCTTTGAATTTTGGTGTATGATGTTGCATTTTAAGCCCACTGCCCTTCAGTAAACCCCAAAACCCTCTTTGGTGCGTTTTCAGTGAATTTTCAATAGTAACTCTACCCCATGATTATCTATTTACTTGTATAGCGCCTTCATAGTCCGCAGCACTTTTACAGAGATTGCTTAAAAATTAAAAAGTAAATACATTTGTGTGTTTTATTTTTCAGCCTTGTTGAGCGCGTTGGAGCTTCTTCCATCAGAAAAGAGATATGAAGGAGTTCAAGGGGATAAAATCGTTCTGGACTGCAAGTTCACTCTAGCGCTAGAGGATACGGGAACTCTGGATATTGAATGGTTCTTAGTGGCGCCTGATGCCCAACAATCTGATGCAATGGTGAGTATATGACGCAATACCCTACTGTGTGTTTTTTTTTTTTTTTTTTTATCTTTTTTTTAGTTTTTTTTAATAAATCTCAAGTAGTGGGCACTCAAGAACAAAAAAATATTAAAGGGGTATTCCAGTTACAGCACCCTAATTAACCCTATCCACAGACCGCTGTATTTTGGCTATCACCAGACACATTGAAATGAATGACCATGCACTTTTCTCACAGAGACTTGTGCAGCATTGTGGACAAGGGGAGTTAGTGGCTGCCATACAGGCACTCATCCCCCAACTCCAACAAGATCACAATAGGACGCAGAAAATATCAGGTTCCTGCTTGATCTTGCCACAAATTCGCGGCTCGGGAGTCCCTACCAATTAGGCCCATTGATCCTGGCCTTATCAACAGAAGAAAGCCACAACAGAATGCTGATTCAGGGACGTCGGCATTTTGTCGTGACAATCCCGCTGCCGAATGCAGTGGAAAATGAAGAAAAATTTTCGTTTTCCACCGTGTGAACCTAGACTAACGGACAGACCTCCACCAACCAGCAAGCTGTGACCAGAATACCTCATTAAGCTATCCTGTGATGAAATCTACTTTGTTCCCTTTGTATTTGTTCTCCCGCAGCGGAATTCCTCACCACTTCTGACTCTGTGTGGGGTTAATACAGAGAAGCTTAGATTTGAGTGTGGGGATGCTTAAAATACTACTCAAGCACTTTAAAACGTAGAACCGTGGTTCTGGTGGCATATGATGAGATTCTCACCTTTCATATGACGCCAAGATAACATATATATATATATATTTTTATTTTTTTTTATATATTTCCACAGATATCCTCAGTAGTAGTGCTTTTGGTGTCATGTGAAAGATGAGATTCTTAGCATTCATAGGCTCCAAGATTTTCACCTGGTGATATCTCTGTAAATTTTACAGGTAGATCTGCAGTTAGGATTGAGAGCAGCTGGGGATATCTCTGGAAATAGGTAGAACTGCGATTTTGGTGTCATATGCCATAAAGGGATGAAATTCTCGCTCATATCTGTAGGTAATACCATGAAGATGTGGGGTACATGCAGCTACCACATCTCAGCGGAACCTGGTGAACTCCATTTTACGTCAGCGGGATTTGTCACACAACAGATCACTTGTCTAAATGATAATAAATACGTGTCTTAATGTTTATTGGTAGTTTCTCTCTTTATGAATTTTTTCTTTTTTTTTTTTTTTTTTTTTCCCCCACCTATTAAAACAGATAACTGGTTTCTCTGGAAAGCCTTACCCTCAGGAGGGACCACTGAAGGGCAGAGTGGATTTTGTGTCTCCTACCCCTGAGGATGGCGACGCTTCTATAGTTATCTCTAATTTGAAGGAATTGGATTCTGGGACTTACCAGTGCAAGGTGAAGAAGCTGCCGGGGTCACAGAACAAGAAAATGACGCTCAATGTCTATGGTAAGTGATTTGTGTCTGCACTCAGCGCTCCTATAGAGAATGAAAGGTGCGGCAGGGCACATGCTCAGCTCGCCACTCCATCAGGACATGAGAACCAGACGCCCTTTCTCATGATCGATGGTGATCCCAGGGATTGGACCCCAACCAATCATGACGTTATCCACTATCCTATAGATGGGTGATATCGTCACATGTTATACAGCCCCAGGTATTGCCTCATTGTGAGTGGTGACTTGCTAGTTTGAGATGCCTTGTACTAGGCAGGGGATTGGTAAGGTGCGGGTACTGATTTTATTTTTAAGTCAGTTGCTAGAAACATCTGGTTGTCCAAAAATTTAGATTGCAGTGCTGCCATAACTTTACTTTCTGCTTCACTTATGCCAGCGTTTCCGTAGGTCTAATTGACATGCTGCACAATGGTGTTTGAAATCGCAGCACGTTCGCTGCGGATATTTTTTTGCACTTTGAAGGTACTGCAAAAAAAAACCTGCGGTATTTCCACCGCGGCAAAATCGTGGCGTTTACGCTATGTGGGACCCCAGCCTAAACGTGTTTAATTTTCAGTGTGGGCACACACTGCTTTACCACTGGGCTATTTGGGACACTAAACTCTGTCCATAGGGACCTGTGCATGGTTTAGTGTCCTAAATCACCCTGACAGGTTCCCTTTTAAGTAGTAAATTGGTTATAAACCCAATGGCTGCATCTTGTAGAGTTTTTCTACAGTTTCCAATTATGCCCTTATTTATCTTTGGAGCCCAATTGTCATGTAAATAATTCTGTTCATATGCAAATAAGGAGAAAGTGCTTTGAGGGGGTGTGTCTTAGCTTTCCCTAACATTCCACCATGCTCCGCCCACCACCACTAGTTTGACAGTTCTCCCCTTGCATCTGGTAGTTGCAGTACTGACTACTGTGAATGCCTGATGACATCCGCCTACATCCACAACAAGAGGCGGCCATCTTTGCACTTACACAACCTGTAAAGTGATTGCACTTTGTAATGCGCCGAATATGGCAGGGGAGGGAATTTACTTGTATCATAGGGGCTTAGTAGCTTCCTCCATTTAAAGCTGGCCACCACTTCTTCTATGTGTAGGCTGAGGTCAACAGGCATGTGCAGTACAGTCCATACTGTGTGATGCAGATACTGGAAGGTGAGAGCGGTCAGTCTAGTGCTGCTGGGAGGATCTCAGTCAGTTCTTGGAAGTTTGGGCACTGGGTTTAGTCTTGGTACAACCCGATAGCCGGGGCTTGTAGTTGCAGGTGTTCAGTTCATCCGATCCTACTGCAAGAAAGAATTAGAAGGATCTAGTGCTGTGTACATATCCCTAGTCTGAATTGTTACCTGCATGTGTCTAGTTTACACACAGAAGCCTTAAAGTGTAACTAAACTTTCGGACGACTTTTGATTTTCTGGCAGTATTTGTGTCCTTAATAATTTGCAGTATGCTTTTCTTAACAAATTTTGGCTGTTTCTGCCTCTCCCTGAATGTTAGTGTGGGTGAAGTACTGGCTTGGATTGAAGAAATGCAGAGTTTCACAGAAAGGATCCAAAATGTGTTGTTAAGGTACATTACAAAACTTTACAAATGACACAAATACTGCCAGAAAATCAAAGGTTGTCCAAAAGTTTAGTTCCGATTGGAGGAGACCCAGCATTTACACTCCCACTGAAATGCCCCTTAGATTACTTTTAATGAATTCAAGGTAATCGCTTAACCTTGCAAAACTGCTTGCAGTGCTAGGTAGGAGCCCTGAAGAGCCATTTTATTTATATATATATATATATATATATATATATATATATATATATATATACACCTTGGTGATTTATTTTTTTAGTAGCAGCAGCATGACTGTGAAAAACCTTTAATCCAGAGCCGCAGGTTGCAGAGCTGCTCTGAAGTCATTCCTTCACCCTGAAGTGCTCCCTGCCTTGAGCTGCTTCTCATCCCTCCCTTCTGCATCTTTAAAGGGAATCTGTCTGGTCAATCTGGGACACTAAACCACCCACAGGTTCTTATAGACCTGAGGTTTGGTGTCCCAAATCGCCCTATTGTAATGCAATCCGCAGGCGCATTAAAAAACCTTTATACTTGCCTAGAGAAGGGTCCGATGTACTCTGTTTGGCCGAGAACAGTCCGGCTTATTCATGAGCCTCTTTGTTGGCACGCCTCCCGGGGCCTGCGCTGTTTTTCAGTGAAGCCAAAGATGGACACCCCGGCTTCACTGCGCAATTGACGGAGGTACGGGACACGTGCAGTGAAGCCGAGGTGTACTCCTCTGGCATCATTGAAGAACGGCGCGGAGAGTACAACGGCAGGGGGAGTATAAAGCTTTTTTATTTTTAGTGCGGCCATGGATTGCGTTATAGCAGGGTGACTTGGGACACTAAACCCCAGGTCCATATGGACGTGTGGGTGGTTTAGTGTCCGAAATTGCTCTAACAGATTCCCTTTAACAAGGATAATGGAGCAGCCCAGTACAGAGAGCATGTCAGGGTGAAGGGTTGCCTTTGGAGCACATCAGGTTACCCTAAGTTTTGGATTAACTTTGTGGGCAACATGGTGGCTCAGTGGTTAGCAGGGTGGCCTTGCAGTGCTGGGGTCCTGGGTGAGAATTCATCCAAGGACAACATCTGCTTGGAGTTTGTATATTCTCCCTGTCTTTGCGTGCGTTTCCTCCGGGTGCTCTGGTTTCATTCCACACTCCAAAGACATACTGATAGGTAAATCGGCTTCCTGTAAAACAATTGACTTCTGTGGGCGTTTGGGGATAAGCACCTGTACGGTAGCCACTAACTCCCCTACTCCACCACAGTCCCGGCACTTTGAGTCCCTTGGTGAGAAAAGCGCTTTAGAAATGTTTCATTAAAAGTTTTTCATGGCACTTCAGGGGGTAGGATCGCCCTCGGAGCACTTCAGGGTGTGTGTGGTTTTTCATGGTCCTGCTGCTACTAATACACACCACCAAGATGCATATACATGACTCTCCAGGGCACTGACCTAGACACATCACAGCTGCCCATTCATGGTTCTGCCATGGGATTTATTGGTGTGTTTTTTTTTTTTTTTTTGTTTAACGTTCACAGTCAAACCTGCAAAGACTCGATGCTACGTTGAAGGAAGGCAAGAGATAGGGCAAGATCTGAACCTGAAGTGTATGGCCAGTGAAGGGTCCTCCCCCCTCACCTACACCTGGCTGAAAACCAGCGGGCAGGAAAAGCTCCCGGCAACTGCAACAGCAGGTAAGTTCTGTGCGGCCCTACTCATAATTTCTTTTTGACGATTTCCCTGCCCCCATTGAAGTGCTATATACCCCTTCCTAAAGACATCTGTACGAAAAGATGATCTTGACTTTATTCATCTCGGCTTCTTATAGATGCAACTGGAGGGATACTTTCTGTGAAAAACGCTTCTGAGGAGTACAGCGGTACCTACAAATGCTTGTCCAAAAACCGAGTTGGCACAGACGAGTGCCTCATCATCCTCAACGTTGTGCCTCGTAAGTGTAACCCTTTATATTCTGCTTAGTTATTGGGATTTGTGCGCTATCATTGGGTCGTGTGCAAACCAAATGTGTCGCATTGTAACAGCTAGCGTAAGATATTAAGTGGATTTGGATGATGGCCACCGTATGGCAACTTGAAATGCATCCATGGGCTGTATGTCCCCCTCCTACCCCCTTCTGTTGGCTACAAGGATATTTACTATGTTGTGTGGATGGAGGATTACATGGATGCGAGACAAGATGATAAATCATATCTGATGTCCTGTTTGCTTTGTTCCTCCAGCTTCAAACACAGCAGGAATTATCGCCGGAGCCATCATCGGGACCTTGTTGTTCCTTATTGTATTGGGGATTTTGATCTTTTTCTGCTGCAGAAAACAGAAGGAGAAAAAATATGAGAAAGAAATACAACATGAAATCAGGTAAAAGTGTTGTGGTTGACGTGAGCCTTGCGGCGAAGCCACCCCCAGTCATAATCTGCAGCCATCTGCAGGGGGCGATGGACGCCACATTCAATATTTGCATAGATATAGATATTGAGAGAGAATTTAATTATTTTAGATTGGGCCGCCAGCAGAGCGGAGGACGGGGGAAAGGTGGAGCAAAACTATGGGGACCATCCATTTGCTGAGTATTCCAAATTTTAAAAAAATTAATGCGGTTTTGAAACTAAAACCAGGAGTGGATCATTTTTCTTTTTTCTTTAACTCCTTGTATTGACTTCAAAAACAGCATATAAACCTGAATGTGAACAAAATCTTACAGGAGATCAATAGAATTGAATGTTCATTTGTTTCAATAAGCAATATCACCGAACTGGGGAGGGTTTTCTCCTTTTTATCTAGAGCATTTTTCAAGTGTTTGGCCATATACGATAAATAGCCGTTATCCGGTCGAAAGCTATTCCTCCTGACTCCCTGCATACACATGCATCATGGGCATGGCTGGTACTAGATAACTCTGGCAGCAGCTTATGGCCCCTGAAGAACATAAGCAGAGCCTATGTTGAAATTCTTTTCTTCCTTGACCTCTGCCGTTGAAGAGTCAGGACACTTCATACACATTACATGGTTGGTACTATTGAAATTGGCACATTGGTCCTGAATTAACCTAATGTGTGTCGCCAGGTTTACTCTACCCTTTTACAGTCTTTAGTGCAGATTTGGTGCAAGTTTCCATTGTTTGGCTCAGATAATATAACGGTTCTTTAACTGCACAAGTTTGGGTCGTACAGATGTAGCAGAGTTAACCTGAACTTCTGCCATTGGTTAAACTGCTGCAGCGTCATCTCTATCATGGACGGCAATGAAAAGTCATTGGAAAAACATGTCAATGACTTTTCATTGGTTTTTGTTGTCTTCTGTGATAAGATATGACACTGCAGCAGTTTAACCAATTGCAGAAGTTTGGGTTAACTCTGCTACATCTGTATTGCTCTATCAGACTGTAAAACATGTTGTAAAACTTTGTGTACACATGGTCCACCTTGTATAGTAGGGCCGGATGCCAGGTGCTGGATGTGTTGCACTGTAGGCCTAAATGGGGCATGGCGCTGGTCCTGTTAGTATGAAGGAACACTACAGGCAGTATTTTCTTTGTTGCAGCGCATCTGCACCAAAGGTGAATTAGGCCCAGTTCTCATCTGCGTTCGGGGAGTTTCCTCTCGGTTTCCGCATGAAGCATGCGGAGAGAAAAGTCGTGAAAGCAGCACTTTCCTCTCCGCATGCTTTGTGTGGAAACCACATGGACCCCATTTTAGTCTATGGGGTCTGCGGGTTTTCCAGGTAAACCGCTTTTTCATGCGTATAGGTTTCTGTTTGGGGGGGGGGTCCCCAAGCGAACTCGTATGTGAACCGGATCTTACACCAGTTCTGTAAACAGAGTAAAAATGAACAAATGCATTACACATGGTCAAACATTTTATTCTGTGAGAACAGGTAATAACTTTTTTTTTCCCCCTTTTTTTTTTTACAGAGAAGACGTAGCGCCCCCCAAGAGCCGTACTTCAACAGCACGTAGCTACATAGGAAGTAACATAGGAAGTAACCACTCCTCATTAGGTTCTTTGTCCCCATCGAATATGGATGGCTACTCCAAGGCTCGATACAACCAAGTACTCAGCGAAGAGATGGATAGGCCACCAAGCCAAGTACCAAACTACGTACCGCCCAAGGTAGCTGGTCCAAATCTTAGTAGAATGGGAGCCATTCCTGTCATGATTCCAGCACAAAGCAAGGATGGCTCGATAGTTTAAGTGTCTTGTGGTTGTCACTGCGTCCTTCAGAATTTTTTTTTTTTTTTTTTGGTCGTGTTCCTCCCCCCTACAATCCATAAAGACACCTCATGCTGGGTGGAGAGACAAATCCGCTCTTGCTCTGCAGTCACACGGCTGGTTCTGCACACTATTACTTTGTTACAGACATATCACATCGCGTTAGCTTCTTTTTTACAGTTAGGAAATTCACTGAAACAATTTAAGGTCTATGGGGTGGTGGGGTAGGGGTTAGGGCACACAACTTGACAGAAGTGAGACGCGAACCAGTATGTCCCAGATTTCCAATTTTTCTCTCGTGGGAGGTACCATTTGAGTATTAGCATTTTCATGTATAGTTGTATAATTTTTGTCTTTCGATGAATTTTAGTGTACAAGAGATGATCTTGTTTTCTAGGAAGGCCTTTGTCCATAGCATGGCGTGGATCAGACTTGGTGTAAGTGCAGGAATGATGCTTGTTGCGTTCTTATTTATTTTTGCTTCAGTGAACAGTAAACTTGTTTTTGTGGTGTCATAAGACGTCCTGGGATTAAGCTTCAGCTTCTGGCTGATCCAGAAGGACTTGAAGAGAGTAGCTAGTTGGATACAAAGACATACCGTTTTTGGCTACGTAGGTCATTTGTGGTTGCTCGTTCAACCAAGTATTGCCTGGGCATGTTTGTTCTTTATATACCCTTTCACCGTCATCCCAACAAGTTACCTGAAATATTTTTGGCCTTGCTTACTGATAAAAACCCAGTTGGAGTTGAGATGGAGACCACCAATAGTGCTTTACAAAATGTAGATGTAGAGTGCCGAGCCTGGGTCATGGCAGCTGAAGAGTTAGTAGGGCTGGTTTTTCACAGGCGCCCACACACATTAAATCAATATGAACCAAACCCACCAATTTTGTCGGCACTAGCCAACCACTGGTGTTGAACGAAGGCTCAGGATGTTGGAATTCAACATGCCAGATCCTTTTGTTCTTTGGGAAGATGCGCCATTGCTAGAGATGTATGGTAGTGTCTTGCTCCCCTCTACCTGTTGAAAGCACAAGCATCCTTGGCCAGGCCAAAAGTACATGTGTACAAAAAAAAACTTGGGAAAAATAGCTGTCGGCTGGTTTGGTTAACAGCTGTATAAGGTGTTTGGCCAGCTTGTCATGTCTGTACATGCAGCTTTAAGGATGGAGCTCTATACTTTGATATCCATGAATGTCTGTCCTTGTAGTACATACATGGTAAGCATCTACCCCTCCTCAGGTATGGTCTCCAAGACTATTGGGCTGAGCTCAGGCAGGTTTGCACAGTTGACCATTGTAGTTCTCTTCCTCCGTGACCAGCTTCATATTACTATGGCAGGTCTGGAGACCTGTCCTTTGACTTTGACCGTTTGGCCAAAAATGTGTGCATGTTTCCAGCTAGCAGTGAAGGCTACTTAGTCTCTTTACATATCAAGGCATGTACATGTATCTGTAAATAATGTCCTCGGTCGGGTTGTCCTAATACCACCACAGATCTTTTTAGGAAGTGCCACTGCATGTGTTGGGTTAAGTGTATGTTGAAGGTCTTTGCTGCAGTGTAAAGCCAGTTCTCCGTCTGCTCCGGATCTGCTTTGTTGCGATCTCCTTAAGATTTGGTGCCTTTATAAAAATGACCCTTATGCAGGAATGTAACTCTGTGACCACTCTTGTGCCTACATTTGTCTGTCTTAAGGTGCTTTAGATGTCAAGGCACAGTCTTCAAGATGGGAGCTCACCCTTTCTATGATGATTAATTGTCTCTCTATTAAAGCCTTTGTCGTACCCAGGAGAACCTTTCTCTACATGGACTTCAAACCCTCTAATATTCCTCAGTATGACAAAGGCTTCAATGTGTTTCCTGCTCTTTTTGGCACAGTTCATCATTAATGTGTAAAATCCTTTACAAACAGTATTGGCGACCATGAATGGATCTTAAATGGGTTATCTACCAGACAGAGGATAAGTGATCACTGGGTGACCCTCTGCCGGAACCCTCATTGATCACTAGCAAGGTCTGTCCCCGAAAACCCTATGTACATGGAGCAGTAAAGCACCTACGTCACCTCCCCATCGATTTCTATGAGGTTGAGCAGAGTACAGTGGAATGGCGCGGTGGTTACGCATGTGCTTTACTGCTACATTTGCCTTGGGAACTTAGGCACCCATTTTTGTGACTGGTGGGGAGTTGGAGTTTTCTCAAGCATTTGAAAAATCCTGTATGTGCAGTGTAAGGTTGGAAAGGTTCCCAAAAAACTGTGCAACTATTATCTCAGTTTGGCCGTGTAAAGGGGAAAAGTAAAGCTTACCAGTGCGGTCCCTGCACCAGCGCTATGTAGTCGTAGTCAGGGCCAATTTTGGATGCAGTTGGGGGAAAAAAATTACCAACTTCAGCTTCCAAATAAAATTATTTTCCAGTATTATACAACTATGAATATTGTATAATTAGATGTATATTTTGTTACATATTTACTTTTCATAGGAATTCAGTCACTAGTTTTTTTGTATGAATTAGAGGAGCTTTACTACCTCTGACCCTGGATGTCAGCCATTTATGAAATCTGAGTCAGTGGTTTGGCTTACCAGCTCCACAGCCCGGGGCATTGCATAGCAGCAGCCCCATGTAACGCACAGCGACCCTCAGTTCTTTGCTAGTACCCTTATTAGGGGCAGCAGTATGTCCCTTGTCGGCACAGATAGTACCACCTCCCTGTCTCTCTTTGAGTCCCTTTTTCATCATTTTACAGAGCACTAAGCAGGGCTCCAAAACAGGTAAACTGGAGGTTTTTCCTTCAAAACATTTGCACCTAAGTTATTTTGACCGTGCACCGCAGCCGCGCTCTGTTCTTGCCCTGAGCAGAAGATAATACTCTTGTATGTGGGACAGAGGAGGCTGCTGGTCTTTATACTTTCTTATTGACTGGGTTAGGTGCTCTTTTTTGTTTTTGGGATGGGTAAGGATTAATCACTTATGATATGAGTTCAGGCGTATATTATATCTGGTATCTGGAATGGCGCCACTATGTGTAAGCGAAGGATCGGCTTCACACTATAGTCATAAAAATCCTAGTGATGGACTGTGCCAAACTTTCTGTAAAGTGTAATTGGGGTAAATGTGTGTTGTCCAATTTTTTTTTCAATCCTAACAATTTTTTATTCTGTTACAAATATTTCACAGATTGTAAATTTGTCAGAAAACAATGTGAAATGAAAGCGAAGCTTGTGTGATCTTTCTCTAAGTTGTGATTGCTGAATTCCCCAAGTGCATGTATAAATTGTCTGCTTAAAGGGAGTCTGTCACCAGAACCAGCATATCACCCCAGCCCCGCAGATAGATAGGTTATGGTCACCTAAACCAGCATATCACCCCAGCCCCGCAGATAGGTTATGGTCACCAGAACCAGCATATCACCCCAGCCCTGCAGATAGATAGGTTAGTGTCACCAGAACCAGCATATCACCCCAGCCCCGCAGATAGATAGGTTATGGTCACCTAAACCAGCATATCACCCCAGCCCCGCAGATAGGTTATGGTCACCAGAACCAGCATATCACCCCAGCCCTGCAGATAGGGCCCCCCCCCCCCCAACCCCCCCCCCCCCCCCCCCCCCCAGAAAGATAGGTTATTGTCACCATAGCCAGTATATCACCCCAGCCCTGCAGATAGAGATAGGTTAGTGTCACCAGAACCAGCATATCACCCCAGCCCTACAGATAGATAGGTTAGTGTCACCAGAACCAGCATATCACCCCGGCCCTGCAGATAGATAGGTTAGTGTCACCAGACCCAGCATATCACCCCAGCCCTGCAGATAGATAGGTTAGTGTCACCAGACCCAGCATATCAACCCAGCCCTGCAGATAGATAGGTTAATGTCACCAGAACCAGCATATCACCCCAGCCCTACAGATAGGTTAGTGTCACCAGAACCAGCATATCACCCCGGCCCTGCAGATAGATAGGTTAGTGTCACCTGAATCAGCATAATGCCCCAGCCCCGCAGATAGTTAAGTTGGGGTCATCTGAATCAGCGTTTTCCGAAAAAGGGAGTATCTCCAAAAGATATCTCAGCAGTGGAGGCTCGGATTCACAAAGGGGAACACCATTTGCTTCAGATGACCGTAACCTATCTACCTGTGGGTCTGGGTTGATATGCTGGGGTCTGGTGACAGACTCCCTTTAATGTAGTGATGGTCAGGAAGCAGCGCCTAGTAAGCAACAGAGATAATTAACTCTTTAATGAAGACCGGGTCACCACATCGCAGTTGGCTCACAGTTTTTACATATCATTTTTATCAGAAAACTCTCTATTTTCTTTGGCCTCTATTCGCAGTGGAAATTGTGACCCAGTTGCAGTGTGTGGACCTCTCCCCTAAAGTGGACGTTCACCTTTTGGCTACCACCTTTTTAAAATAAACTAAATGGGTTGAAAACCCGGCAAGCTTTTCTAATCTCGAGTTCCAAATCAAATGCTTATGAACAGAGTTTGAGGAGCACTCCAGAATTTTTTTTTCCCTTGGATGTATAAGGATACCTCTCCAGCATTATTCTAGTGTGTAATTTACTTCATCCCCACTCAGGTACATCCATATATTATGGGCAGCTGTGTCATGTGATCACCAGTTCTACTGTGTATACTCTGCAGGACATCAAATCACATAGGAGAGAGTAAAGGGTTACGTAATCATAGGATTGCAGTGACATAATAGGCAAGTCCATACAATGATCAGCTACAGAATTATAAAACTTCCCTGACTCATACATTTGTGAGTGCTGTGTGCAGAATCTCCAGTGTATTTGATAAGATGCAGCATCACATTACTCTCCCCTGCCACCTGCTTGTAGGGGATGATGGGGGAAAAATCTGCATACTTGGATAAACTGAGACCCTGCAGTGGGAGTCAGGGGATAGCAACTCTATATCAGTGATCTATTACTTACTTCCTTTAGCAAGGACTAGGAGTGCGGTGTGATGACTCCAACTCCTGTCCCTGCAAAGCCAGAGGAATGATGGGAAATGTAGGCTGCAGTACAGGAATCATATCAGAGGGGAAGAAGGAATCAGGATGGCAGAGAACCTGATAACTGCTGCATCAAATAAAACAAGTGTGAACATGACTTAAAATAGAAACTTCTACACTGTCCATGCTGCACTATGTAAGCCTAAATAATTGCTGGAGTGCTCCTTTAAATGAGAACTCTGTCACCACCACAAGGTGTATAAGTTCTTAAGCTCCCCCTAGTGGTGACCCCTGCTTGCCACAACTTATTTATTCTTGGTCAACGCAGAGTTGGAGCTCTGTATTATAAAAAACATAAGCTCTGTCTGCTATAAAGATCTATGTAGAAATCAAAGAGCACAGCAGGTAAAACCTAAAAACATGATGATGATAAAGGTGGAGGTTCACTTTAAGGGCCGATCCCTGTAGCAGCTCCGCTCAGTTTCTCTAGGACAATAATCTTGTTTTTATGATTCCTTCAGAAGATCTGGCCGAGCACGACGATGACGTCTCCTTTTTATATATAGCTTTCCTAATGAATTTCGGTAACACGTTTGTGTTGCTTTTTATTTTCTCTTTTTATGTACACGAAGGGCTTTCAAACTTGTAAAATTTTTTCATAGTTTTGTGAAATTTATTGTACTTTTTAAAATAAAAATAACTGGTGAAATCCGGATGTGTCTGTCAGCATTGTGTCTGTGATTTCTCTCTTTCCGGGGGTTAACACTAACCGGGTCTTCGCTTCTCGCTTTTCTTTCACCGCTTCATAAATCCAGGGTCTTTCGGAGTCCTATCGGGGTCATTGTTGTTGGCACGATTATTTTTAGGTAGTTGAGCTAATGCTGCAGCCATGGCCTCCGAGGTGAGCCTGTGTTTGCGCACCCCAGAGAATAAAACCATTTAACCTCAATGTGATCTTCATTTTCGGACTCGTAGAGTCGGCTCCATTCTCATGACACAGTGCGAGGCTGATTCCGAAGGTGAAAATGAGTAGCGGAGAGTTGGTTAACCTTCATGGTGGCCATGGACAAATCTGTCTCATCAATGAGCAAAGAATTATTACAGCTCAATTGAAAATTTTTTGCAATTTACTTGTTTTTAAAGTTACTTGTTTTTATGTAGTCGCTTTTAGATTTTATGCCCATTAGAAAATTCTTTATGCTTGGAAGTTGACTTGCCTATGAAATTCTGCTTGCGTCTCCGTCTGCTGTCCTCCATTATCCCCCCCCACAACGTCTTTTAGATTTTGACATATTCGTAATAATGTCCTTTTATATGATCAGAGCCGCCACCTTAGATTAGTCTTACAGTGATCTCAATAACTTCTCTACAGATGTTTTACACTATCTAAAAAGTCTCCTGAGTATTAATACTCATGGGACTTGCCTTTGCCGACATGTGCTATACATGTATGGCAGATACCAGAACTGCGTTAAACATGGCGCCTCTTCAGGAGCTGAGTCGGGGCCGCAACTGTGGGGTCTCTGCTTTTTTTTTTTTTACACAAGAGACCTGGTCGGGGTGACTGCATTCAGAGAACTCTTTAATCGCAGGTACTTAAAGGAAACCTGTCCAGTTGATTTGGGACACTAAACCACCCACAGGTCCTTATAGATCGAGGGTTTAGTGTCCCAAATCGCCCTGTTATAAATCCATCTGTGCCCACATTTTATACAATAAACCTTTTATAGTTCTCATTGGACTCCTCTCTGGCGCTCCCGGCACCTGCGCAGTTCTTCAGTGAAGCCAAGGACGTACAGCCCTCCTTAACTGCGCAAGTGCCGGAGGTCTGGCGCATGCGCACTGAAGCTAAGGTGTGCTCCCCTGGATTCAGTGAGGAACTGCACCGGCGTGAGGAGTGCAGCAGCAGGGGGAGTACGAAGATTTTTAAATATATATATATATTTTTTTTTTTATATTGTTGGCACAGATGGCTTTATTACAGGGAGATTTGGGACACTAGAAGACCATAAGGAACTGATTTAGGTTGTGTGTCCCAAATTGCCTTGACAGATTCCATTATAATCCCTCAAATGCTGTGGTCAGAGTGATTATTAGGTTGTGGTACCAAATGGCTCCTGCATGGCAAGATCACGGGAGCTGTTTGGTTGTGGTAGCTGGGAGCCTTCTGAAGGTTCCTAGGCCTGCCATAGTAGTATTACAATGGAGGCCTGCCACAGACGGGCCTGAAAAGTAATCCAGGGATATTACTATAGAATGCAATACAGTAGTGTTGCAGTGCTTAACAAAAATGAAAATTTTATTTTTTAAAAATTCAAAAAATATGAACTTTCAAATCTCCAACCCAGAGAATATATATTAAAATAAACACATAAGATTTCACAAAATGCCCAGACTATAAAAATACAAAATGATTTATCCTTTACACTTACGCAGAAATATAAAAACTTTACAGGTGTCACAATATGGAGACACAAACAAATTGTTTCAAATTTAAAATTTTTTTAAATGTTACAATTTGAAACAATATATAAATTTGGTATTGTTGTGACCATACAGACCAGCAGCATTTAAATATATAAAATATTTGTCCCATATGGTAAACGCTGTTTTTTTTTTTTTTTTTTTTTTTAATAAAATGCCCGAAATGCCGTTTTTCAAATTGTCTTAATTATTTTGCTATTATACATGGATACAGTTCTAGTAATAGTTTCCCTCTATATGCAGCAACCTCTAAACCTTATATATGCCTACATATTTTTTCTTTCCTATTCCTCCTTGGCTTAAAAATGCTTCTGAAAAATAGCAGAGTATTTTTACTTGGATGGCGAAAAAGTGCGACCTCTGGTTTCTCCCATCTATAAAAGGCCAAGTCCTACTTCTATAGACCGATAGGTTAGATATCTTGTACTGATGATCCTGAAACAGTTATGTAAGTTGTAGTGATCGGCTCTACACTGCAGTTCTGGATATATAATTGGCCACTAGGGGCAGAAAGGAACAATTTGCAGGTCATTGCCCACTATCCTTGGATTTGCTATCTTTTCACCCCCCATCCGTCCTGCCTCAGGACAGTGATATACATCAGAAAAATCTGTGTATTGGTGATGGAACCTTGGATATCTGAGGTGCGTCCAAGGGTAGATCTAGGCCCGCTCAATGGGGTTAATCTGCTCGTGGCCCCCTTCTGATGTTTGTGTTCAAATTGCTTATTGACATGTACAGGGAAACCTCTGCCCCTTATCCAAACCAGATTTCTAGTGACTGTTTTTCACATATTTTAAAGGGATTGTCCAAGACAATCCCTTTAAGTATACTGGCCATCATCTTTGAGAAGACCACTTCTGAAAGACTTTTTTTTTTTTTAAATGCCTGGTGGTTTCAATGCATGCACTGTACATAGGGAGGGATGACAAATGGAGGGGCAAAAACTGGGCTAAATGGTGCACTTTAGAGGCGAGGAGGATGCAGTGAGATGAGGAAGTGTTAAGGGAATGCCATGAAATAAGTTTTCATTGTATCGCAGAAATTACAGATAAGGAAATAAAGAGGAATGAAGAAGGTGCATACATAACTGGGATCCCAGTAAGAAAAAAGTGTTCATTTCCGCATTCTGGGGTGGGGGTTATGTACCAATGGGAAATGGAGTCATATAGGGATGAGGCCTAACAGGTTTATAAGCCATCTGTCTTTTAGTATGTTATGGCATTCATAGTGTGCACACCTTTGTTTCAGTTGGGGTATACAGATTAGGGCACCAGGAAAGTGCTCTGAGTTTGCCTTCTAAATACCCATCGTCTCCCTCATTGCTTAGATTGACAGTAGCCGCTTCTTCTGACGTTATTTGCATCCTCACCAAAATCCCCCGGATCTGCACAGTGTATCTGTGAGGGCCGATGGCCTCAACAGAAAGCGTTGCACCCAGAAGCGTGTGCAGAACGGCCTCGAGAACAAGAGTAGGGTAGCTGGGCATGTGCAAGATTTCAGTGTGTGTCCAGTTGTCTTCAGGAAGTGCTAGTGCACTCATTCATAAGGGGGTGAGCGTTGCGGGGCAGGATTGGCAGATGACCCGGTGCCTACATGGCCAGCGCCTGCTCCATTGATGGCCGATGTAACTGGTAACATACAGGTGACACACTGGTGCAGTTGGTTATCTACATTCAAGGGGTTTGGTACCGTGATTGACACCCCATTGGCTGCCCAAAATGTATCAGTGGGTCTTCCTGGCAGTTGTGGTCCAAATGCAGTCCATCTGCCATTATTGTCTTTCTATTAGATCCAAATATTTAAAGGGGTTGTACAGGGTTACGATATTAATTGCTGTGGCCTCGGTACTACTTGCCAAACAAAGCGCCATACATTATATAATGGCTGTGCTTGCTATTGCAGCTCATCTTCATGCATAGCCATGATACCAATGGACATGTCACTGGCCTAAGAGGAGGAACTGGAGCTCTATATCATCGTTCTGGACAACCCCTTTAATAAAAAGTATATATTTAGAAAAATAAATCTGGAACCTGGTGAACTGGTCTGTTTTACACGACGTGGGCTGTGTCTTTACGAGTTCAGGCGCTTCCTTCAATAGCCTTTATAGGGATTGTGAACTTCAGATGTGATTTACAGATTCTGTCTTGGTCCAGTCATCCGATGTGTCATCTCCTGTGATGTGAAGCCTCAGCTAGGCCGTGGATCCGCTCTGACTAGTCCTCAGTAATGGATTCCTACCCCATCATGTGACACGTCAAGGATGATGTAAACCTGGAAGGTTCAGTGGACAGACTTCAGTCACGATCACGAGTTGGGGGACATAGTGGTAGACAACCATTAGCCCAAGATGGATTTGGAAGGACCTGTATGGATTTTCTGCAGTCTGGGGATGATTTTTTTTTTTTTTTTTTTTTTTTTTTTTTTTTGGGGGGGGGGGGGTTAATGTTGCCGTGCTGTAGCCACACTCATAGAATATACAAGCCATGTCCATACAGGCAACAAATAGCACATATAATAGTACTAGCAATAATGTCCACGATTGGTTATGTGGGTTTGCGCTAAATTGAACAGTATTAGGTGCGTACCCTTTGGGGCCCACACATCACAGGCTGCGACCCTAGAGCTGGACCACTAGACTACTTTTTAAGTAAAGGTCTGCTGACTGGTCATGAGAAGATTTGTGCTGATCATGTTCAGTATTTACATATGTTAACACGCGTCTAACCCCACCATGTATGTTTTAACGTGTGTACATACTGTGTAATATACAGTGATGAAGCTGCTTTAGTGCCCCCCACGCAATATAATGCCCACAGTGGCCTCCACATGCTATAATATCCTATTGGTGCTCCCCATACAGTCTAATGTTCCTTAGTGGCCCCCACACATAATGCCAATTTATTGCCCCCACACAATACAATATTCAGTCAGGAGATGGACTGACCGTCTGGCGGCCTCCCCTTTACCCCTGATGCATTAGCGGCAGCAGGGATCGGCAGTCATTGAAAGCAGCGTAGTCATGTTACTCCTGTGTAGGCAGCGGGCAGTGACTGACCCACGCCGCCACTATTGTAATATATCGATGCTGAGGGGACAGCGGTTGGGAGGACAGTCTTCTTCCCTAACGTTGTCATTATACAGGGTGGGCCATAAGTATGGATACACCCAGATAAAATGGAAGTTTGTGGCATATTAGTACATGGGAGGGGGGGAAACATTTGAGGCCGGGTGACACCCATGGCGGCCATCTGCAAAGCTGCCATTTTGGATTCAACTTTACCTTTTTCAATGGGAAGGGGGTCATGTGACACATCAAACACATGGAGAATTGCACAAGAAAAACAATGGTGTGCTCCTTTTTAACGTAGCTTTATTCATTATTGAGTTATTGACAGGTTTCTTATTGTTACAGCCATTGACATGTCGCAGAGATTAACCGACGAGGAGCGGACAGACATTGTGTTGATGTCTGGTGAACGCAGTACCCGGGTCATTGCAGCAGACTTCAAAGCAAGAAACCCTACGAGACCACCCATTTCCCATGCCACAGTTAGCAAACTGCTTGCCAAATTTCATGCAACTGGTTCGGTGTTGGATAAGCCCAAATCTGGACGTATGAAAACTGTCACCAATGACGAAACCTCAGTGGCTGTCCTGGCAGCATTTACCAAGTGCCCACATTGTAGCACTCAATGTATGTCCCTGGAGTGTGGCATCAGTCGAACGTCCATCTGACGGATACTGGCTACACACAGATGGCACCCTTACAAGATCCACCTGCTACAACATCTCACCAAGGATGATCCGATTCTGCGCATTGAGTTTGTAGAGTGGGCGACACAACAACATCCAGATTTGGGCTTATCCAACACCGAACCAGCAACCACTTCCATTTTATCTGGGTGTATCCATACTTATGGGCCGGGGCACCCTGTATAAGACAAGTAGGCATCAGGTTGGGGGGTCCGGGCAGCTGGTGGCTCTGGACGGGCGAGGGCCCGGGGGCGGGGGCCGGGCCCGGTACAGGTTAGAGCAGGGGGGGAGGGGAGCGGGGGGCCCCCGGGAGGGTTGGGCGGCGGAAGGACAGCTGGTGGCCCTGTACAGGTTAGGCAGGGGCGGACAGTGGTGGCCCTGGTCGGAGGGGTAAGGACGCTGGTGGCCCTGGCGGGGGCCGGGTAGCTGGTGGCCCTGGTACAGGTTAGGGCAGGGGTCCGGACAGCTGGTGGCCCTGGTACAGAGTTAGGCCAGGGGTCCAGACAGCTGGTGGTCCTGTTACAGGTTAGGGCAGGGGTAAGGACAGCTGGTGGCCCTGGTACAGGTTAGGGCAGCGGTAAGGACAGCTGGTGGCCCTGGTACAGGTTAGGGCAGGGGTCCGGACAGCTGGTGGCCCTGGTACAGGTTAGGGCAGGGGTCCGGACAGCTGGTGCCCTGGTACCGGGTGGGGGCGGGGGCGGGGCGCCGGGGGGCCCGGGCCGGGTTGGGCAGGGGTCAGGACAGCTGGTGGCCCTGGTACAGGTTAGGGCAGGGGTCCGGACAGCTGGTGGCCCTGGTACAGGTTAGGGCAGGGGTCCGGACAGCTGGTGTCCCGGGTACAGGTTAGGGCAGGGGTCCGGACAGCTGGTGGCCCTCTGGCGGGTACAGGTTAGGGCAGGGGTCCGGACAGCTGGTGACCCTGGTACAGGTTAGGGCAGGGGTCCGGACAGCTGGTGGCCCTGGTACAGGTTAGGGCGCCCGGCCGGCAGGGGTCTGGACAGCTGGTGGCTCTGGTACAGGTTAGGGCAGGGGTCTGGACAGCTGGTGGCTCTGGTACAGGTTAGGGCAGGGGTCTGGACAGCTGGTGGCTCTGGTACAGGTTAGGGCAGGGGTCGGACGCGGGGCCGGACAGCTGGGGGGTGGACAGCTGCTCGGTACAGGTTAGGGCAGGGGTCTGGACAGCTGGTGGCTCTGGTACAGGTTAGGGCAGGGGTCCGGACAGCTGGTGGCTCTGGTACAGGTTAGGGCAGGGGTATGGACAGCTGGTGGCTCTCGTACAGGTTAGGGCAGGGGTATGGACAGCTGGTGGCTCTGGTACAGGTTAGGGCAGGGGTATGGACAGCTGGTGGCTCTCGTACAGGTTAGGGCAGGGGTATGGACAGCTGGTGGCTCTCGTACAGGTTAGGGCAGGGGTATGGACAGCTGGTGGCCCTCGTACAGGTTAGGGCAGGGGTATGGACAGCTGGTGGCCCTGGTACAGGTTAGGGCAGGGGTATGGACAGCTGGTGGCCCTGGTACAGGTTAGGGCAGGGGTATGGAAAGCTGGTGGCTCTGGTACAGATTTGGACTTTGGTCCCCCAGTTGAGTACATCTGCCCTAAAGTATTGGGCACCTTCGGCCTCTGAAGTGGTGAGGATGTGTTTTCCAAAGTAGACCATTCTATTGGGCTCCATTTCTATAAATCTATGTCCCTGGAGTGTGGCATCAGTCGAACGTCCATTTGACGGATACTGGCTACACACAGATGGCACCCTTACAAGATCCAGCTGCTACAACATCTCACCGTGGATGATCCGATTCTGCGCATTGAATTTGCAGAGTGGGCGACACAACAACGTCCAGATTTGCGCTTATCCAACACCGAACCAGCAACCACTTCCATTTTATCTGGGTGTATCCATACTTATGGCCCACCCTGTATAAGACAAGTAGGCAGGGGTCAGGAGAGCTGGTGGCTCTGGTATAGGTTAGGGCAGGGGTTTGGGCAGCTGGTTAGGTTAGGGCAGGGGTAAATGTACGTCTAAATGTACAGAATTTGTTGGTCCCGAGTTGAGATTTCAGTCCTTAGACGGACATTAGCGTCCCTGTAGTTTGCGGTATTATTCCAGTATATAACTGAGTAAACAGTTGATAGGTTATCTTCATAGATTAGTTATATCAGTTTTCCAGCCTTGTTTAACCAGTGACTGGTAAGACGTGACCTGAGCCGTCATCCGGCTGTACAGTATATAGAGAGTGTAATAGCAGCATGTGGCGGATTCTATACGTCTGTATGCAGCGCTAATCTGAGCATAAGGATAAAACAATCGATATATGGCGCCCTATAAATCCTCTACTTGACAGGTCCGTCTAATAGGAGATCTTGAATGTTTGGGGATTGGGTCAGGGGGTGTTACAATAACTTGCCTGAAAATAATGAATCACATTTCAATTCAGGACTTTGTGTCCTTTTGATTTAAAAATGTCTCTGCCACCTAGTGGAACAAATGAGGTATTTCCATTACTAAATAGTCTATAGCAGTGCAGGCGTTCTCTGCACAAAGGGTTAGCTGGACTGTTATTATGGGGGGGACCTGCTCGGTGGAGCCCCACTTATTCGTCACTTGAAGCTTCTGGGCCCTAGTGTGGTATCCATAATGAGGGCCCCCCTCCCAAAAGACATACCTCCTTACCCAGACAACATATTCTCTCCATACAGGGCACAGAATTGGGGACAGGAAAACTGCAGCGTCTTCCAGTAGTAGCAAAGATTTTGCAGATTTTTACCCCATCCTATGTAATACATATAGTAAAACCTGTGTCAAATTTGCAGTAGAATCTGAAAATTTCCTTGCAAATTTTACCCCAAATTTGCATCAGATATTTTACATTGCAGATGACACCCTGTATGGATTCATCCTAAATCAGGAAACGTCTGACAATCTTTTGGGACCAGTAACGTGCTGTAGCGATCATATTTAGGTCTATGAGGTGTCTTTTAGAAAAAGTGTAACAGAAATATCAGCGATTTTATTGACTGTGTGTTATAATCCCAGAGATGATCACGTAAAATCACAGGCCCGAGCCAGAGGCTGCACTACTGATTTTATATTTCGGTCCTGTGCACTGTTATCATGGAATCCTTATGTGTGATTCCAACCGTCAAAGACCACAATATCTACCTCTAAAGTCAGCCATAATGCTATAGAAAATCAATCGTGCGATGCTCTGTATGAACAATCCCACCATCGACATAACCAAGTGAAATTTAGAGTCTGTGCAAAATGACAATTGAGGCCAAATTTTGGCGATCATCCCATTCCCTTATAACTTCATGCGACCCATGGCTGAAAATTTCCAACACAATGGATCAGTTTTTTTTTAGCGGACACCAAGTCTATCAGCGTGAGCGTTCACGGTAACTTTTTAAACAATCGTTGGCCATTTCAGCCTATGGTTATTCATACTTGAGAGGGGCTCAGGAGAATGGTGTGAACAGCGCGCTGTGAAAATTCTGGGCCAAAAGCCACGCCCCTATGGGTATGGCCACACCCCTCTGTGTCACCACACCCTCTTTAGTATAGCGATACGCCCGCTTTGACCAGCACATAAAGCGCCCACAACAGCCGCCCTGGAAATTTGTCTGCTCTGAGCAGTCGCCCCTTCTTTCAGGAGCTCCTTTAAGAGTTGTAATCCCATCATATCCCCAAATAAAAGGAAGATATCAAAAGAAATTCTCTGAGAACTAGTCTGTTATTAAGAACCAGCAGAACCAGATATTCACCATTGTGGCCTCATTTTCGCACCTATGAGGAATACAGAGCCGCCACAAATTTTATTTGGCGTTATTCACGTACGCTTCTGAACACAAAAAGTGCAAATTTAACTTGGAAACCTTGGCCATGAAAATTCCAAGTAGGGGAGGAGCTTAAAGGGGTTGTCCAGGATATATACTTTTCAGCAATGAGGTCGAGGAAGGTGAAAAATTAAAAAAAAAAAATATATATATAGCCTGGTGCTTCTTCCGGCAGAAGTCCTCTCCTCACGTGACCGCTAAGGCCAATCAGAGGAAGGAAGGGAACCGGGATGTCTCTTGTCTTTTTCTTAGGTCGCTAAGGCCTCAGCGGTCATGTGAGGAGAGGAAGAAGCCCCGGGATCGGTAAGACTAGGCCATGGTGGGAGACACCAGGGACAGGCGAGTATGTTTGGTTTTGTTTTTTTGTTTTTTTCTTTCCCCGGCCTCCTTGTAAAAAAAAAATAAAAATAAATAAAAAATTGTATATCCTGGACAACCCCTTTTAAACTGTATTTCAGTATATAATATAAAGCACTGCGGAATATGATGGCGCTATATAAGTGAGCAAAATAATACATAATGTCATTTTTGTTTGTTGCGCATGTTGAGACAGTTTTTGTCTTGGGTTGTCTAGAAATAGGCTCAGAATGGGTTAAAAACCCAGGAGCAGCGGGTGATCGGTAAGGTTAATATTTTTCATGTTTTTTTAACCCATTCTGAGCCATATATAACAACCCCTTTAATGGTGAGTCTGTCCCTGTCGATCATTTACTCTCATATTCATCTACTATATATGTAAAGTCGATTCTACATGCCGCCATCTAATGTCATCCATTTTGTCTCCTTCATTCAAGTATCATGGCTTAACCGTGGTGTAAAGCGGACCCCCCCTCCAGGAGGAGCAGCGAGCGGGACATGGGATTCCTTGTACTGATGCACTTTTATGTACATTACGGTTTACTCCACCCACAGACTTGTTTACGTCCCCGCCCCCGAGGAGTTCAAGACCGGGCAGCTCAGACTTTTCTACATATAAATGAAGGACTAATGACTGTAACTTGGAGACATATAATATCCACCGACCCTTCCCAGCAATATATATCAATGATACTTTCTGCCTGTCATCTCAAAGACCCAGGAAGCTGAGATCTGTGGTGCTGTTTGGCAGGGTTCTTTTTGCTGAAGACCTGTTATAACTGTCTGTGGAGCTGACATGGAGGGCACAAGTGGGGCGCTTGTAATTGCCTCGCAAAACTATTGGATTGCAGAGTCAGGTCTCGGTCAGACAGCTGTAATGAGGCCAGGTTTTATTACCTGTATCCAGGCTGCAAGGCCCGACTCAACTGCTGGTATTGGGTCCTTAAAGGGGTTTTCCGGTTCATAGTATTGATGGCAACTAAGGATAAACCATACATACTAAAACCTGGATCACCCCTTTAAATGTGAACACCGCCCCTGTGTGGCTGCAGTGTGCTTAGGTAATCATAGAGCCCTATTTTCACTTCATCTATGAGATCTGAGTCATGTGGGTATATACAGGTGCCAAAATGTGGCAATCTTACATGTGACTGAATGTGTCCTCAGGGTCGAGGTATCTTTGTCTTTGTGCTTCTTGATTATTTTATCAAATGTACTATCAGGAGCACAAAACGAATGCCCCATCATTTCATACAGACGTGTCCTTCCTTCCTTAGCGCTCCTTTTGGCTCGGTATATCTCAGTCTGTGGTGCGAGATGACCAGCTTTATTTAAAAAAAAAAAATTGAATACTACATGCAAATGTAAAAAACTTAATAATATATCTTAATCAAGAAAAATGCTTCTTTTCCCATTGATCATACTGCTTTCTTCCCCTCACTCAGTCTGTATTAACCCTTTAGGGACACATGGTAGTTTGTACGTTAATACTCGGTGACTTTTTTCATATTTTCCTTCCCCGCCTTCCAAAATTCTTAACTTTTTAAATTTTTTGTCGACCTAGCTAAGTGAGGGCTTATTTTTTGCGTGACGAGTTGTATTTTCATTCTGCACCATTTTGGGGTACATATAATGTTTTGATCAGCTTTTGCTCATATTTTTTCAGGGGTCCATGTGAAATAACACACAATTCTATCATCATTTTTTTGCATTTTATTTTTATGGCGTTCACTCTGCATTAATAATGACATGGCAGCTTTGTCCGGCGGGTCATTACGATCATGGCGATATCATATTTATATTGGTCTTATTAGGCTTTACCGCTTTTACAAATAAAATATCACTTTTTGAAAATGAACAATTTTCCTGGGGTCACCGTATTCTGACGCCTATAACTTTTTTACTGTATTGTTGACAGAGATATGTCAGGGCGCTGTATTTGCGGGACAAGTTGTACATTTTATTGGTACCAATATTTGTATGATGTTTTGATCACTTTTTATTGATATTTTTTGGAGAAAGCTAGGTGACCAAAATATGTTATTTTGCGCATTCACCATATGGGAAAAATAACGTTTTTTTTGGATAGTGGAGACTTATACGCACGTGGGGATACCTAACATGTTTCTTTGCTTGTTTTTTTTTTTTGTTTAGGTTTCTTTTATATGTAAAGATGTTTTTTTTTTTTTTTAACTTTCTATTTATTTTTTATTCTTAACTTTAATTTAGGCTCCCTACGTGGGATTTGCATAGGCAGTTAGGAGGCTGTTGCTCAGCCCCCTGGCTGCCATGGCAACCCCTTGGACCCCGCAATTGTATCGCGGGGGGATCTTGCCCCTGGATTCCATGATTGTAATTGATCATAGTATCCAGGGGGTTAATCCACCAGAGTCAGAGTATCTTCTGACTCCACCAGCTAGTCCTGGGCCTCGGATGTGTAAAACAGCTCCTGTGCCCGCGTAATAGTATGGCGCAGAGTGGGAAGGGGTTAAGAGAATGGATAGGGACAAATCTCTTCTAACATAGAAGTCTATGGAGAGGAAAAGAGAAGGCTGCTGGAGGGAGAGAGGCCTCCTGTACATAGGCAAATATGGTTTGGAAATTCCAGGCTGTATATGGACCACTTTCCGCACTGAATCTGGTCTGGAGTCTTGGGACACCCTTTATCCCATCCTGAAGATAGCATAGGGCAGTGGAGATGTGTTGGGGGGCCCCCGACTCCTCGCCTCATACATCACTATGATACAGGGAGTCTGGGGGCCTGGACTGGGTTTGGGCCAGTCCATCTGGCTAATATACACCAGGTTTTTCTATCAGATGTTCCCTGTGTACAGTAGGCCATAGAGACAGTGATAAGAGACTGAGTCGAGGAGTGGGAAGAAAGCAGCCTGATAACTGGAGAAAGAAGCATTTTACTTTCACAAGATATATTACAAACTTTCTTCTATTCACCTGTACTATTCATTTCTGATATTTTTATACTCGGAGGTACACTTTAACCAAACTGGAGCTAAGGTAAGGGCGGACACTTATAATTCCTAAGCGAGCATCTACTGTACTAACACAATGATATGTAATATTTTTATGTGAAATGCTGTGACTTGCAGTGATCCAAATTCATTCACAGTAAAATTCCTTCAATTGGGCCCTGTGTCCAGATTATCAAATATTCCGGATTATTAGATAGTTCTAGAATTGTTTACAAACCAGTCGCAGCGGCTATAATCTCTGAGGAGCCCTCTATGGCCTACCGGGTGCCGGATTAAAGGAATTTTACTGTACAAAATGAACGGTTTTATGGAAAGTTTTACTGACAGATCTGTGAATTTGCCTGTTGTGAATTGTGCCTTTAGATAGCATCAGGATATCTACAGTACTATGGTGCCTGCTGGGCCGTTCGGTGCAGTCTACACATGCCGGAGTCATTACTTCCACAAAGCCGCAGCCTTTTCCATTTTTCTTGTGCAATGATAATAAAGAAGAGCGAAGAAAGGTGACTGCGGAGGCCGCAACATGCAGAAGCGTCACAGTGTGAATGGAGCCTTGCCTAGTGCGATATATTATGCCCTCTTAGCTTCCTACTCCAAAGGAATGTCTTTAAGGTGCTGCGGAATATGTTGGCGCTATACAAGTAAGCAGAAATAAAGCACCCTTACCTCTATTTGGACACATTTTTGCACCAAATGACACAAATACTATGTTTATGCTACATTTTGGAAAAAATAAAAAATGTATATTAATAATAAAATAATAAAAATCCCCAAAACACATCTGGTCATTGGTAAGATACAGGTGGAAAATGACAACTACGACACGGCGCTACCTCCATATGGAGTCCCAGCTCACAGACGCCTCCCTGATATATCACGCGAAGATGTGTGAAGGTGAGGCCACGTGTTGTAAAAAAGGGAACATTTTTGGTTGTTGTGAAAAAGCAGTTTAAAAAAACAAAACCAAAAAGTGTGCAGTGTGTCTCCAAGGGCAGAAACAAATGGTCTTTTATCTCTATGACCCCATACACATGGCCGAGTGTGTATCCAATGTGGTGCAGATTGGATGACACTCAGAGTGACATCCAAATGTCATCCATGATGTGCTCACCTCTATGGGGCTTCTGATCCCTTCTGTTCCGATGATGGGACCTGCGCTATTTTTATCATAACGGACCTTCAGATGTCCCCTCGGAGGAGCATCGGATGGCTAAGGCAAGGGCTACATGGCATCCAAAGATCACTGGGTGGTCCTGCAACTTCACTAGTGCTTTTGTGAATGGAGTTGCATTGTGATCCCTAGCGTGCCGCAAGGAAAGTTTAGTAGTGTTTAACTAGAAGTCACGGTTGCGGCACACTAGGGGTCGTAATGTCACTCTATTCACTGACAGTGATCTTTGGTTATGCAATGGGAGTGGCGGCCACAGTCGCCGTGTAGACCAAGTCTAAGGCAGGGCCAGCAGGGGGCAGTACATGAACATCATAGCAAGTGTAGGTTTGTATATGCAGCCTAATCATTGGTTGAATGGGAGAAAGGTAAGCAATATAAAGTTATGTGTGTGTGTGTGTACATATATATATATATATATATATATATATTTAACCAGCATAAGTAAACTTTTGATTTTTGGTAACATTTGTGCCATTAATAAATTTTGTAATCTACTTTATTTACAGATTATAAATTATATACCATGGATCCAGTATAAGGCACCACCTGCTGTGTCCACATCAAGCCAGGCGGGTTAGGGTTGCATATAGGAGAGACAGAGTTGGGCTAAGTTCACATCTGTACTGAAGTCTCTATTGGAGAGACAGAGAGAAAAGTCCTGCATGGAGGATTTAACTCCTCGCTACTTTCAGTATGAAAAAGGCAAACCCCATTAGTCAATTGGGTCCGAACGACAGAGAGCCTGCTGCAGATGTGAACAAAGCCTAAGTCTCTACTTGGACCAGGCAGCAGCCAAAAATGCTGAGGCTGTGTTAGCCAAAGCAGCGCCACCTACTGGATTTACACCACATCTTATTTTAACCACTCCATTCTAGACTCAGACAATGCAGAGAAGCTGAGGCTGGAGGGGGGCACTCCAAACAAATATATCTCAGACATTATAAAACTGAGTAGTGCTTTTGGTGTCATATGAAAGATAAAATTCTCAGCATTCATATGGCTCCAAGATTGCAGTTCTACAAGTAACATTTCAGAGTGATCACCAGGTAAACCCAGTTGGAATTGGGAGCAGCTGTATATAAATATAGCAATCCCGAATGTGTTTGTAATGGGTGATATCTCTGGAAAAATTTTGATCCCAGTCATATGACCTAAAAGGGTTGTACCAGGAAAAAAGAGACATTTGCTTTCTCCCAGAAACAGCACCACGTCTGTCTATGGGTTGTGTCTGGTATTGCTGCTGCAATGTTTTCTTATTTTTCCTGACATTTTACTTGTACTCTAAAGCATGAGATGGAGCGTCCCATTTTTGGGAAAAAAACAAAGGCCTGCAGCAACCTATGAGCACCGGGTCTGTACAAGAAACATCCATAATACAGACATGTGCACAAGGATTCAGATTTGCTGTAGTTACACAATGTAGATTTGTTGTAGAAACATCGCCCATGGGGTCACATCTGCTTCAGGTGTCTGCCCAGCGGAGGATCCAGCTGAAATTGCTGCGCGAAAAAGTCCTGCAAGCCCAAGGTTTTTGTCAGACGATTTCAGTGAAAGATAATGGACATCCAACTGACCCCTATTATAGTCAATGGAGTCCCCCGGGCTTTGTTCGTGACCACTAATTTTGCAAACCATTTCAGTTTTGGTTTTTTTTTTTTTATTGGTTCACAAGTGAACCTAGTCTGAATGTGGAGTCCTAAACAGAAGTCTATGGAGAAGACACTAAACACCACCATACCCAGGGAATACGGTGTTACCTTTTAAAGTGACATGACCTCTTCATATTGTGTACTTGAGTTTCTTAAAGTGAAGTTTATTGTGGGTGTTTATGTATTGTGTGTGTATATATATATATATATATATATATATATATATATATATATATAAGACCTCACATGACAGGACTGCAGGTTACAGCTCCCTACTATACGGTAAGGTGTGTACTACCTGGCAGTATGATGATGATGATGAAGATGAATGCGCCAGGTCTTATCAGTGTGGGAAAGGTTAATGGTTAGGTGGGGTGAAGCCATTTATATATAGCAGTGTGTACGGCTGTCACTACACACACATTACATTGTACACAGCACACACTGACTATTCAGGCTCATTCCCTCAAAGTTTTACCAAAATGTGAACAGACTGCAAAGGATTTTGTACTCTGCGTAAGGCTCCAGTGACAGGCCAGACATTTCAAAGAATAAGTCCTGCCATATGATAAGACACGGTTGTGTGTACAGAGCCCTAAGAAAAGAATGGGGTCGTGTGTATGTAGCCTTAGGCAGAAAATCTGGTGCCTGCAGAGGTTTTTCAGACCTACATCTTTGATCTGCAGCAGGGATACTCCAGGGGAAAGATGGCCGCACGTCTTCATTCAATTCTGTGTCGTCCTAAGGACAAAAAAAAAAAAAAAAAAAAAAGTTTATTAAAACTGAACTTTTAGCTTCCTGCTCCACCACTCAGGCTGCTACTAGTGATGTCTGGGGTAAGAGCAGGCCCGATTTATCAAGAGAGGGGAAGTATAGGATGGTGTAGCTTTGTGTGTGTCTTCACACAGTGCAGTGTGTACCAAAAATGCAGTGTTTTGGTAAAAAATTTGGGAGGGGTGCCAGAGTCTGAAAATGGCTCTCATCCAGGATTTTTGCCTGACTCTGCTGGAAGCTTCGATGCAGATGTGAACATGGCCCTAGCGCTACAGGGACTAATGCAAGTGTATTCTGTGTACTGCACTAAGGTATATGTCGGCGCTATACAAACAACAAAGACCAGAATGTGCATTATTCTTATTATTTTAGTAACATTTCTTAGCAATATTACAAAGTCACCCGCTCCTCTGCGCTAATACATTATGTTTATTATTATATTAATAAAAGTTCATTTATTAGTCCGATACATAAAATATCAACTTGAGATTTGCAAATAAATACATTTGGTATTGAAACGTCCAGAATAGCAATCGAATAACATGATTCTGTGCAAGTCGGAATATATAAATATTAAAAGATACTCAGGCACTTAACTATTAACCCTATCCACAAAAAGTGTCTCCAAAACGACTAGTAAATGTACAAAAGTGCAATAAAGTTTGAGTTAAATACCCATAAAAAAAAAAAAAAAAAAAAATCTAATAGAAAAACAGGCTCCTATGATTTGGTCCAGCATTAGTTTTACACATAGAAGGTTACAGAGATAGTGATGACTTAGACCAAGCACTGGTGCCCGGCGCCCAGCATATGCAGGCTGTGCCAGTGGTTCTGCTCCGCCTGCATGACCGGCTGCAGCCAAGGGATCCGGCCATAGGTCTTGTTTCTTCCCTGCTGGTAACCGGAAGTAAAACGGGGCTGGGGCTGGTAATGGGCGCCTTGCCTTCTCTTTGGATTCTTGTTCCAGGTAGGAATTGATTGAGGTCTGAATTCTGGCACCTTGGAAGAAGGAGACAAAAGATAAAAATCTGTAAATGGCATTTACTCTAAAGATGTCAATTTTAGTGGGGCCTCCGACTGTCCCGTGATGGTAGACGTTGGGGAGATAAGGATCGGGCATAGTAAAATAGGACATCCCAATCTTTTTGTTTACGAAGGAAGAGAAGTCGGCAAGAGAAGAGTACGGCGTCAACTTATATATCTCTCCCCATACAAAAAAGCATGCACACTCGGCCAAATCCAGCCAGTGTTCACCCTACATATTTAGTGTGTACAGCAATGATCCATGCTGCATGCTGGGAACAGATGGTGAGAAGACTCCTGGACATGTACAGAATATGGGATACCGTGTGCCCTCTGCCTTATCTCCAGAAATGGGCTCACAATAGGGGGGGGAGATGGTGTCCCGATGTACTCCATGTATGGCAATCTATATTACAAGTTACAAGTGTGGATGAGCTTAGTTGTCCTGTATATTCACAAATCAGTCTGCTTGTTGACGGTTTCCAGGTAGAAACAGCTTACAATGCAACAGACTAGATTCCTGCAATAGACTGAGTCAACGAAGGATAAATGAAAGCAAATTAAGCTCAGATCACCCATCGACAGGATCGGTCATCAGTATGTGATGTGTGGGGGTCTGACACCCGGACCCTGCACAGGTCATCTGTCCTAGCATCCTCCGAGTGCCTGAAGCCGCTAGTGGACAAGCACCGCCGCTCCTATTCAAGTAAGGCCCTGATGTGGACGGGGCTGCCGTACAGCTACTATTACTTTAATAAGAACCGTGCTGCAGGCACTCTCTGTCCCGCGTCCACTAACAGCTTCCACTACCATTGCAACAGCTGATCTGTATGGGGCCCAGGTGTTGGACCCCACAGATCACATACTGATGACCTATCCTTGCGATGGGGCCCTGGACATCACAAGTCTCCATATATGATACTATTGATCAGGGATGGCCATGATGGCCGCAAGTACCTGATAAGGATCCCCAGCACAGAGCATCAGCGGAGGAGAAGGAATCTTCTTATTAACGTAGACTTCATCATCCGAGGAGGAGCCGGAGTGATAATCTGAAGTAACTTTCTCCATGGCGCGGTTCACTTTCTGAGAGATTTCCATCTGATCTTTACTTTCAAAGCTTGCCACCACAAATGACGGATTCTTCTCTCCATATCTAATGAAACAGTGGAAGGATCAAGTTATCCATCTCAATGAAACTAAAGTCTTCTAGACTCTTATCCCCACTTCTTGCACTAACTTTTATCAACTACCATAGAGCTTTACCACATTACACTGCTATTATATTACCGGGATATTCTGGTTGTAGTTCTTCCTATTACTGTATATACTGTAAATGACAGATGGCGCCCCCTGCTGGAATACCCTTCAATCTGTATCATAATCCTTTCCCCTGCTAGTTTATGGTCAGCAGAGATTTATTTCTCAGTGAACAGCGCCACCTGCTGCCCACAAGACTAAATTACACACAGCTGATATAATTATAGTGACCCCTGATGTCCAACAATAGAAAGTCATTCAGATTCCTTCTAGAAATCTATTATACCAGATAGAAATGAGAATCCCAGTCTCACTGCGAGCATGAAGCATTATAAGACGCTAAACATTATGCTAATCCTCACACATAGGTGACTATTTGCCATTAGCTGGCACCAAAATGTCCAGAAGGGAACAAAATTACATTTTTGTTTTACAGCAGTGGTCCCCAAGCAGTTACTCCGGGGGCCACAAATGGTTCGTGACCTCCAGCAGTATGGCTCGCCATGTGATTCCTCTGTCATAGCCATCGGCACTGATCACAGCACATCACTATGTTAAAGCCATTTAATAAAATTTATTATTATTGTTTATTTATATAGCACCATTAATTCCATGGTGCTGTACATTATTATATTAATTCCATGGTGCTTTACATTATTATATTAATTCCTGTGCTATTATTTTTTTATTCCCTGGTGCTTTATATTATTTTATTATTTCCATGGTGCTTTACATTATTATATTAATCCCATGGTGCTGGACATTATTATATTAATTCCATGGTGCTGTACATTATTATATTAATTCCATGGTGCTGGACATTATTATATTAATTCCATGGTGCTGGACATTATTATATTAATTCCATGGTGCTGCACATTATTATATTAATTCCATGGTGCTGTACATTATTATATTAATTCCATGGTGCTTTACATTTGCGGAGTTACATACGGTACACAAAATATACAAAACAGATAATACAAACATTGACCAACTGGTACAGTGGGATAGAGGGCCCTGCCCGCAAGGGCTTACAGTCTATGAGGGAAGAGGGATAGAGACAGAAGGTGGGGGTAGAGGCTGTACAGATGGTGGTGTGGAGACAGTAGTGTTATTGGGGGTTGTAGGCCTTCCTGAATAGGTGAGTCTTCAGGGCCTTCTTGAAGCTTGTGACTGTGGGGGTCAGTCTTATCTGTCCGATGCGGTTGGAATATTTCTCTAGCCCCCACCATTCCTGAGCAATCAGTGTACATTTCAATATCAGATACGGTAACTATACTTTCTACTGTCAGGTGGGCGGTCCTGGGCAGGAGCACACGACTTGGAACCACCCACCTGACAGTAGGGAGCCTAATTAGCATATTGGCTGTTAAAACTCACAAAACTGAGTGCTCAAGAATGGGGGGAGAGGGGCTAGAGAAACAATTTGAACCATGTAAGAGCGTGGAGTGACCTCTATTGATACAAAGAGGAGGAGTTGGTGGAGGCGGGGGGTGAAAGGTTCTCTTTAAGGCCAAGGCCCCACAGCAAAAAAGGTCTGCGAGCTTCCTGCTTCCAGTATACCTATAGGGAAACTTCCAGTGTTTCCGTAGGTATAACAGAAATGCTGCAATTTCCCAAACTGTGACGTTTTGTAAATCATAGCGTACCTGCTACGGGTATTTTTCCACAATGTGTGGCTGGGATTCGCTAGACTGTAAAACGCTGTGGTTTTTGTTGCAGCGTTTCCACTACGTGGGGCTCCTGCCTAAATTGGTTTTCTAGGATCCTTAGGACAGGGCATTAAAATGAATAATCCCATCTCGGCCAAACATGGTCAAGACAGAAATACCACGCCCCTCCTCCAAATACCTGGGATCGGAGCCAAAAGCAGCCGCTTTCTGCCATTTCTGTAACTCCTAAAATTACGGAAACAGTGTAGCTTGCTCTGCTTTCCAACATCACCCCTATGGGAGATATGGAAAGTGCCACGTGGCTGCTCCTGAAAGTCCTGCCCTAGGGGGTCAGGAATTAGGAGCAGTTATTAGGTGCTGCCGCTGATTGGCAGGGGTGCCAAGAGTCAGGCCCCCCACTGATTGGATATTGATGGCTTACCCTAACAATAGGCACTTAATTCCCTGACCAGATCTACCCCGTTACAGGATATGGTCATTAACTAGTTAAACAGCAGGCTATCGTTCTGTGGCACTCCTTCGGTATTCGGTACCCAGCTGCCATGTTCTTGGAGCTTCTACATGTTTGTCCGGCTCTAATCCAGGAATTATTAGACTTTGTCATAGTCAGATTAGAGAATTTTCCATAAAAGAAGAGATGCCAAGTAAGGGGATTACAGACTGGAGGCTGCGCCACATCTTACACTGCTGCTGCTATTAATCTAATGTAGAATGTGAACAAGCACCAAGCTGCATTGTCCGCTCTGCTGTTAGGACAAAAAAATTCCCGTCCTAATGACATTTTCAGCTAAAGGGACACTCCGCTCTGAGTAGTCTTGGCTGTGAATGAGCTGTAAATGTATGTAAATTACATGCTGGTATTCAGCAGCGCTTGGCAACCGAGTGCCCGCTGACCACCGCCATCCTAGAGGTAGAGGGAGAACAATGGCGTCCTCCCTGGTATGACGACAGAATGAGAAGAGAACAGCATTTTCTAACCAGGGGTACCGTGACACACTGGTGGGAAGATGGCCACATGTCTGGATACAACTATCTGCATCCTCATCAGGAACCCTTTAGCATTATACTGTGTGTGGGGACCACTAAGGGTGCCTGGTGTTGGTGAATTTAATGCAGTTGATGGTAAAATATAAGTTTTGGTACGTGCTGGGTGTCAGCGGTTGGGTGGGAAACACAGGATGGTGGAGCTTTAAGGATGCATTTATAAACAGTAAGGTTCTTCTGCCATGTTACTGCTCATGCTGCCAGCTTATCTGCGTCTTTCTGCAATATGTTACAATTGAGAGAAGTTTCCTACAAAGCTTTGTATCTTCATCAAAGGCTGACATCTTCTTACTGATCATGTGGATGGGATTTAAAGTAATAAGATAGAATCCTTGTGGTGCCCCAGAATTCCTTTGCAGAGTGCTGATACTAGTAGGGTGCACATATGGAGGGTGCCGGACAGCCCGCCTAATCTAATAGCATGAATGTGACCAACAGGCTGTCCGTGACAGCTCCTTGTAGAAGTTTTTTTCTGTGTGCATATGAAATGCAGAGTATACCTCGCTTATGGATTGTAGGTGTGTGACTGCTATATCAGCATTGTCCACCTGTGCTATTTCCATCATATATTTCATGGGTCTGTCTGCATCCTGCACAGAGCCAAGTTTCATTTGGTATTGAGTAAATGTGGCCTTTTTTTTTTTTTTAGCAATAGGCCCCCACTGCTCCCGCTACGGATCCCTGCAGGGCCCCCCACTGCTCCCGCTACGGATCTCTGCAGGGCCCCCACTGCTCCCGCTACGGATCCCTGCAGGGCCCCCCACTGCTCCCGCTACGGATCCCTGCAGGGCCCCCCACTGCTCCCGCTACGGATCCCTGCAGGGCCCCCCACTGCTCCCGCTACGGATCCCTGCAGGGCCCCCCACTGCTCCCGCTACGGATCTCTGCAGGGCCCCCACTGCTCCCGCTACGGATCCCTGCAGGGCCCCCCACTGCTCCCGCTACGGATCCCTGCAGGGCCCCCCACTGCTCCCGCTACGGATCCCTGCAGGGCCCCCACTGCTCCCGCTACGGATCCCTGCAGGGCCCCCACTGCTCCCGCTACGGATCTCTGCAGGGCCCCCACTGCTCCCGCTACGGATCCCTGCAGGGCCCCCCACTGCTCCCGCTACGGATCCCTGCAGGGCCCCCCACTGCTCCCGCTACGGATCCCTGCAGGGCCCCCCACTGCTCCCGCTACGGATCCCTGCAGGGCCCCCCACTGCTCCCGCTACGGATCCCTGCAGGGCCCCCCACTGCTCCCGCTACGGATCCCTGCAGGGCCCCCCACTGCTCCCGCTACGGATCCCTGCAGGGCCCACTGCTCCCGCTACGGATCCCTGCAGGGCCCCCCACTGCTCCCGCTACGGATCCCTGCAGGGCCCCCCACTGCTCCCGCTACGGATCCCTGCAGGGCCCCCCACTGCTCCCCGCTACGGATCCCTGCAGGGCCCCCCACTGCTCCCGCTACGGATCCCTGCAGGGCCCCCCACTGCTCCCGCTACGGATCCCTGCAGGGCCCCCCACTGCTCCCGCTACGGATCCCTGCAGGGCCCCCCACTGCTCCCGCTACGGATCCCTGCAGGGCCCCCCACTGCTCCCGCTACGGATCCCTGCAGGGCCCCCCACTGCTCCCTGACTGTTTTCTGTCCTGTGTTGGCAGATACAATGTAAGGCTGGCACGGTATCAGAGACAGACAGACATCTTCATACAGGTATTGGATTTTCCTGCCACTTACCTACAACACACTTCACAAGGGTCCACCCACAGCGTCATCTCCCGAGGCAATCCTAAATCTTCATACATAAGTCCACAGTTAAAACAAGCTTTCTGGAGGTCGGGATCCACACCTTGAAATCTGTTCACACGAATACATCTGAAAGGAAAATATAGACAATGTAGACCGCTTCCACTGATATCTCATAGGATGGTGCTATTACACGGGCAAATCTGAGGCTCAGAACAAACATTGATCAATTGATCATTGATACAGCAAACCGATCGGCACTCATTCACACCTATGTCAGTGTTTCCATTCTTCTGGCTGAGGATCAGAAGAACAGAAAAACTGATCTGTTCTATGCCGGACACAGACAGAACCCGAGGGACCCCACTGAATATAATGGGATTTCTTTGGACGTCCATCCTTTTAACTAAAATCGTTGGACAAAAAAAAAAAAAAAAAAAAAAAGTCGCCCTTGCAGTTCTTTTTCATCTGCTGATTTGTGGCGGATCTGCGCCAGAGTGTCCGATGCGGATGTGAACCTATTATGTCAGCAGCACAAGCCCTGTTCACACACAGATATTCTGCCGAACATGAGACATCTTTTAGGCTTTTACTGAAGAACTACATACAGTTTTCAATTGCAGTAATAAGTAGCATATGTTATATACTTTATATACTGTACCTATATGCTAACAGCCATTAAACTGAAACCCTCTGGCCATTATGGCACACGTGACATGTACAGTAACATGAATAACTCATTGCTGCAATTAAAAGCCGCACCATGTAAACACTGCCTTATGCTGCATAAAAGATGTAGTCAGATCTTTGCTCATTCATTGGCTGATCGGTGCCTTGCTTACATGGGTCACAAGACCATTACACGTACCAGTGTAAAAGGCCGAGGGAGAAGGAGGAGCAACCCAAGGTACAAGTGCTGGTTCTGAGCATGTGACCCGGGGTCCAAACCAGAATGGACCTCCCAGGTACAGCATGTACAAAAATCCATAAGACGTAAAATAAATCTCCCTTGCAACTCCTTTAATGGCTGCATCAGTGGCTGTGTACACATGATTCTAGGAGGAGCGCACAAAACACTCCTAGTACACAGCTACAGTGAGTGGAGCAGGAAGCAGACAGCTCTGTACACTGTGTAGTGGCTGTGCTCAGTTACTGCAGCTCAGGCTCCCACTCACGTGAGCTGTAGTGATCCGGTACGGCTGCTACACAAAGGACAGAGACCTCTGCTTCTGGCTCTGTTCACTATATAGTGTCAGTGATTTTATGTCTTTGTTGAATCCTAAAGGTTGTGCTCAGACCGGAAGCAGCGTAAAATGACAGCCCAATATCTGGCTTTACTTTAGTGTTAAACAGAAACCATCAATAAGTAGTTCTGGATCTTTTAGAAACACATGAACATGGAAATAGTCCACTAATAGGTGTACTAGGTAGACGTCTTAGTGAGCCAAGGAGACCCTCAGCCCATCTCTGAAAAGAATCCACTGCACAAAGTGTTTGTACAGACACAAATGGAATAACATCTATCCCCAGCAGCTTGTTGATGGTTTCCAGGCAGCAATTCTCTTATATTGCACAAACACCTATAAGGATAGGGGTTGTTTTATGTAGTCCCCTTAAAGGGGTATTCTAGTCGGAGGAAGTTATCCTCTGGGGGTAAGCTGCTGATCTGTAGGGGTGCGACTGCTGGGACCCCACTGATCGGAAGAACTGGGGTGCCTCCTATCCCAGTATTGAATGGAGAGGCAGGACAGATAGCGTGCACCACTCCACTCATTTTAATGGGGCCACGGAGATAGCCACGTGCAGGGCTTTGGCTATCTCCGGAAGACCTACTGAAATTAATCCCAGTGGTCAGACACTCATAATAGGGGACCAGGTAAGTTTCTCCTCCATTACCTGTACGCTTGTCCTTTGGTTGGGGATTCGGGGTACCAGTGATCAATATACTTGTCATAGAGGATCCTGCTCAGTTCTTCAGAAAACATCTCAATCTCCTCCTTCCTCAACTTTTTGTTGTTTATCAGCAGTTTTGAGAGAAAAATGATAACTGCAGAAATTTCGTTCTTCATCTTCTATCACACACAAAGTTTAAAAAAAAAAAAAAAAAAAAAAAAACAAAAAAAAATATATATAAAAAAGGAAATTGGACGGCTAGAAGGATCTGAAAGAAAAAGAAGAGAAGATATTACTAATGTGCTGAAGGATAAAATTTATTCAAAGCTGGGTGCAAACAAAAAAAAAAATGCTCTTTATGCAAACTGCACATTTTATACTGTACATTGCACCACATGGTTTTTATAGTGAAACTAGATTTAAAAAAAAAAAAAAAAAAAAAAAAAAAGTATTTTACCCGTCTGGTGTGAACACAGCCCAAAGAAGCAGTTAAACATGAGGAGTAGAATCTCCAAATATACATTCAGTATCCTGTTTTAACCAAATGGATTGCTACCTCTTAGGGACCATATGGAGGATCACATGGGGGTTGCTATCTCAATGCAATAGTATTGTTTCCTTGTGGACTAAACCAAACAGGCACAGAAGATGCAAGGAGCAAGATGGAGCTAACCCAAACTTCTGCAATTGGTTAAACAGCTGCAGCGCCACATCTCGTGTCTTCTCTGATAAGATACCATGTTGCAGCAGTTTAACCAATTACAGAAGTTTGGGTTAACTCTGCTATATTTGTACTTGTATGCATATTCTGTGACCAGGTGACAAAAGACAGCTGCCATGTCCTTCAAGATGGCCACCCCTGGCTTCACATCCTCTTTTCTCCGGCGATTCTTTTTCTTCTGTACAAACTGCCGGTCTAACAAGCCACCTCTAGGTAAAGCGACATTCACGACATGTAATTTGTGATGTAAGAGCGTTGCGTTAGGTAAGGCTACAGTTACATGGGACAGACATGTGCCCCACCATGGTAAAAAACACCCAAAATCATGTTTTTCTCCCAGTATACCAGCAGCAATGGCTACAGGCATCCTGCTGCATTCAGTGTTTGGGAAATCCAGCCATCTACAGAGCACATGTTCTGCCCGGATTTCACGTTGCGGAGAAGTGGCTTTTTTGTGGCAGATTTTTAAGCCAAAGAGGAGAGGCTTAAGCAGGAAGGAGAAGTATAAGATTTCTTTATGTTTTGCAACCTTCCTGTAACTACTCCTGGGTTTGGCTCATAAAAATGCATCAAAAAGCAGCTTTTGCGTAACGTAGGGGCCTTAAGCCTAAAAGGGATTTTCCAGATAGTGAAGGTTACCCATGAATGAGGAAGATTTGGGGATTTTTTTGCCTCCAGATTTGGACATGCTGGGATTTTTTAGGAACATTCTCTACTTTCCAGAGCGGGGCATAACGGCAGCGTGCGCTCAGTACTTGGATACCGGTAAATAAAAACGCAAGGTATTTCCTGAATACATCTAGTAACACTATCCCCCCCCCCAAACACCCACACCCCAGAGACCAGAAAAGCCTGTTTTTTGTTTGTTTTTTTCTGTACCTTTCATAGCCTTCCATCCTCTTGTTATTGGTGGTGGTGGTCACCTGCTGCTGCCATTTGTTACCACTCTAACATATACAGTACCTTTAGTATAGAGCGTCTATACAAACTACACGGAGCAGCGGTGTACATGGTGACGGGAACAGACATTACCCACAGAGTGCCGACACCTTTCTACAAGCACATTTCAGCGCAACATTGTAACCTCGGAGACTCCGTCCTGTCCATCTTCACTGCCAAGCCCTTTATTATACAGCGACGTGTCCAGAACAGAAATACTATAATCTTATGATACTAAAACATGTAGGCTGACCTATCAGTTTATATTGGAACTGATTCTATATACATTTTGCATTTCCTTTTAGAACATGTGATTACCATAAAGTCCTTTGTTAAAGCAAAAACTTTCCATCCCCGCACCTCTCACACACACTGCACTTTTATATACTGCCCTAATATCCCCACTCCTTACACATTGCACTTATATATAGTGCCCTCATATCTCCGGCACCTCTCGCACCCTGCACTTGCGTACACTGCCCTCCTATCCCTGCACTTGCGTACACTGCCCTCCTATCCCTGCACTTGCGTACACTGCCCTCCTATCCCTGCACTTGCGTACACTGCCCTCCTATCCCTGCACTTGCGTACACTGCCCTCCTATCCCTGCACTTGCGTACACTGCCCTCCTATCCCTGCACTTGCGTACACTGCCCTCCTATCCCTGCACTTGCGTACACTGCCCTCCTATCCCTGCACTTGCGTACACTGCCCTCCTATCCCTGCACTTGCGTACACTGCCCTCCTATCCCTGCACTTGCGTACACTGCCCTCCTATCCCTGCACTTGCGTACACTGCCCTCCTATCCCTGCACTTGCGTACACTGCCCCCTATCCCTGCACTTGCGTACACTGCCCTCCTATCCCTGCACTTGCGTACACTGCCCTCCTATCCCTGCACTTGCGTACACTGCCCTCCTATCCCTGCACTTGCGTACACTGCCCTCCTATCCCTGCACTTGCGTACACTGCCCTCCTATCCCTGCACTTGCGTACACTGCCCTCCTATCCCTGCACTTGCGTACACTGCCCTCCTATCCCTGCACTGCGTACACTGCCCTCCTATCCCTGCACTTGCGTACACTGCCCTCCTATCCCTGCACTTGCGTACACTGCCCTCCTATCCCTGCACTTGCGTACACTGCCCTCCTATCCCTGCACTTGCGTACACTGCCCTCCTATCCCTGCACTTGCGTACACTGCCCTCCTATCCCTGCACTTGCGTACACTGCCCTCCTATCCCTGCACTTGCGTACACTGCCCTCCTATCCCTGCACTTGCGTACACTGCCCTCCTATCCCTGCACTTGCGTACACTGCCCTCCTATCCCTGCACTTGCGTACACTGCCCTCCTATCCCTGCACTTGCGTACACTGCCCTCCTATCCCCGCACCGCTCACACAATACACTTATGTATACTACCCTCATATCCCTGCAGTTTACTCTTCTGTCTGTTCTGACCATCTTGATTTGAAGATTTCTCCCCATCCATCCCACAATGCCTCAGCACACATGAGCAGCTAGAGACAGTACCATCTCTGCCTGCAGGGGGCACTAATTATTCTTCTCTTATCATATTCTCCTAAATAATCTAAGAGGCCATATGCATGGGTGCAACTACCAGGGAAGCAGACGCAGCAGCTGCTTTGAGGCCCAACAACCAAGAAAGCCTTTGAGATAGTAATAACTATGGATGATGGAAGGAGATGTGGAAAACTGAATGCGCCTCCATTACTTTACTAGGACATCATCATGCCTGTATGTGACATCATTGCTTTCTTCACATGCTGTGATCTTTTTATGTGTACATTATCCATGCCCTGTGACATCACTGTGTGCATTATACCTTTATGTAAAGGAGGTAACGAAAAATGCACATTTTTTTTCCTTTTACGTTGTGAATTTACTGCTTACAGAGGTTACCAAGTTTTTACTATTGATGGCCTATCCTTAGCACAGGCCATCAATATTAGATCTGTAGGGTCCAACACCTAGGACCCCCACAGATCAGCAGTATCGACACAGCACGGCTCTCAGTATTGCCTACATACCATGAGCCGCACTGCTTACTTGCTGTACAAACTGCAGTGGCGAGTGTAGGTACTGCAGTACAGGCCCATACAGAGAGCCGTGCTGCCTCGGTACAGCTAATCCAACACCCAGGACTCCCGCAGATCTAATAGTAAAAACTAGATAAAGTGATGGTAGAATGGGGCCTTATTACCAGTGCATAACTATTATGCAGCACCATGGTTAACCGTTATGCCCCTGGCCATATGTATACAGTTTATTACAAGTCATAACTGTGTGACAGGAGCCGTCTAGTCATCGGCGGTCACTAGGATAGGAGTTTGTGTCCCACCTGTCAAGAGTCTTTGGAACAGTCCATGCAGTTTCATCATACAGGAAGTGAGATTGTGATTTTTGGAGAGCACAGAAAGGCATGCAATTCCCAGCAGCTCAGAATAAGATCACATGACCCAATCCAAGATAAGGATTAGAATTTTCAGACAGAAAATAACTTAAAAGGGAATACTAGTTACCATATAGGTACCTAATGAAAGGAGTGTTGCAAAGTAAACCCTTGGATTCTAAATCTGAACAAATCCATTATGATTTCAGCCTTATCAGTAATGATGTTGAAGTCGTAAAATGCTAAGTGTCCTGTCATCTGTCTAAGACCTCAGCATGTTGTGGAATTGGGTTAGATTGAAAGATTATGACCCAAAATAGAAATCTAGATGCTGTGGTAGGAACCAAAATGAGCAAAAAGCAGAACAAAAATAGGGAAGAATAAGCTTGCAGTGCGTGATAAGTCCCATAACCCATCAGAGGCCACAACAATATCCTTTTTGGCCTTTGAGTTGGTACCCCCCCCCCCTTTATAAGCTATATAGAGAAGCATAGCCAAATACACACCTATACAGTGGCATACGTCATATCCTATAATATATACTCCTAAAGCACTGAAGCCTGATGCTTCATTCAGGTGACAGGTGACCAATTTGCAAAATGGGACATTTTTGTCACAGCCGTTTTGTACTTCTTTCCACGGATCTTTCATAGGTTTAAGTCTATTGAGAGATCCCTGAAAGCAAACACCCCATTTAGATGAATGGCAATGTATGTCACAAACCCGTCATGTGTGAACGTCCCCTTACAATACTGCAGCAATATGAACTACATGAATTATCACCCGACTTTCCTAGAGTCCAGAATGGCACAATAGTCTAGTTACATTATTTCCTCTGTCTAAAGCTACTAAATACACATAGGAGGGAGCAGGGTTTTTTTTGTTTGTTTTTTTGCAGCAATGTGTATGGGGACATATGTTTCCTGCCAGGAAAATAAAATCTTTCCTTGGTTCGCCATTTAACACCTGGCAGGAGCAAAAATTATTTTCAGTGTGTCAGAATTACACATTGTGGACGTCAAAGAGAGAAACAATGGAAAAATATCCTGCACAACACAGGAAACGCCATCATGGAAAAAGCAGGAGCGTCAGACTCCTCATTGTGTGTATTACACAGCGCTCGCTTCGGTAACATTTACTGCGAGGACTCCCTGCGGCCTTGTTCACACTTGCATCCTGTGTAATCACATCTATCTGTAGAGCTGCGGTTCACACAGATGCTTCAGGATTACTCGGAGCCGTGACTGGCTGTAATGGTGGATGTGGTGGTTGCAGGCTTCCGGGAAGGGTTGTGCACCTTACGTTATGGTTCAGAGGTTTCTGGCACTCGAAACCAGAACCCATTACTGAAAGTACTAACATAAGTAGTGCCCACAGACTGTCCTGAAATGACTCAACACAGAGGTGGTTACAAGAGAAGCGCGGGGTCATATGATGGAGTAACCTGGACATTCAGGAAGGGGGGACACACAGGATTATTGACATCCATTGGTCACCTTCCTGAGGTAATACTTTTGGCAGGAAGTTTTCTTCCCTTTTGGTAGCTAGGCAGATCCTACGATCGCATTAATGGCCTGTGATTGGTCACAGCAGTGGCCAATGTCTGCTGGGCCTTGGGGAAGGATTTCCCTTTGACCTAATGACAGGTTATGATTGGTTGCCAGGGTCATAGGGAAGTTTCCGGGTACCGCGACAACGCTCTGTCATTGGCTAATAGTAGGCCACAGTCTGGGAATAAATGTCTGGACAGCACTGAGGTCTTTGTCAGACTCCAGCGCCATCTTTGAGAGGGTCGGCGACTTCCTAAAGAATTGTTATTGGTAAATTAAAATATTCCATGGCAACTTTCTGCCGCTGATTAGACCTAATCCGCAGGGAGTCTCAAGCTGCAGAATCCGTAGCAAGATCGAGGACGACACTTTTTTCAGCATCTTCCTCCAATCTCTGTCTCCCATTGAAAACTGAAGATAAGCAGGGCATGTGCTAACATATACACACGTGGACAAAATTGTTGGTACCCCTCGTTTAATGAGAGAAAAACCCACAATGGTCACAGAAATAACTTGAATCTGACAAAAGTAATAATATATAAAAATTCTATGAAAATGAACAAATGAAAGTCAGACATTGCTTTCCAACCAGGCTTCAACAGAATTTTTTAAAAAAAGTAAACTCATGAGACAGGCCTGGACAGAAATGATGGTTCCCTTAACGTAATATTTTGTTGCACAACCTTTTGAGGCAATCCCTGCAATCAAACGATTCCTGTAACTGTCAATGAGACTTCTGCACCTCTCAGCAGGTATTTTGGCCACTCCTCATGAGCAAACTGCTCCAGTTGTCTCGGGTTGGAAGGGTGCCTTTTCCAGACGGCATGTTTCTGCTCCTTCCAGAGATGCTCAATAGGATTTAGGTCAGGGCTCATAGAAGGCCACTTCAGAATAGTCCAATGTTTTCCTCTTAGCCATTCTTGGGTGCTTTTAGCTGTGTGTTTTGGGTCATTATCCTGTTGCAAGACCCATGACCTGCGACTGAGACCAAGCTTTCTGACACTGGGCAGCACATTTCTCTCTAGAATCCCTTGATAGTCTTGAGATTTCATTGTACCCTGCACAGATTCAAGACACCCTGTGCCAGATGCAGCAAAGCAGCCCCAGAACATAACAGAGCCTCCTCCATGTTTCACAGTATGGACAGTGTTCTTTTCAAGAAATGCTTCATTTTTCTGTCTGTGAACATAGAGCCTTGCCAAAAATTTTGATTTTTGTCTCATCTGTCCATAGGACATTCTCCCAGAAGCTTTGTGGCTTGTCAACAAATCATAAAAAAGACAGACTGGAATTTGCCAAACTACGTTGTGGTTTTTTCTTTCATTAAATGAGGGGAACCAACAATTTTGTCCACGTGTGTATACAGCAGGCTAGAAAGAAAGCAATATGTCTGCAAGACCAGACTACACAAAATTTGTTGTCTGTTACCATGGAAACACTGCATGACTACAAGCTGTAAATCTGCATTTTGTGCAAAAATTGCAAATCCTTTTGTTTCTGCGCTGCCAGCGGTACTTCCCCAAAAAGGCGGGTTTGGAGAATGTGGGCAGGGCCGGAGCCATCAGCCTTGCCAGATTTAACAATTTACGGAAGAAATCTGGCATAAATGACGGGTAAAACGTACGCCAACTACGAGCTGGCATACATTTTTCCTGAAACATACAGCCCCGAAGAGGATACAACTCATTTATGAGGAGACGTGCTCATTATCATATATAAGATGTTCCCTCCACCAACTGCGGGCTATAAAAACTGGTGCAAGTAATGCCAGTCTTCATAAACCTGCCACAGTGCTTTTTGACACGGTGTTTCTACCATGTGTGGCATTAGTCTTAGCATTTTCCCACCTAGAGGAGGTTTAGTCCATTTCCATACTCTATACAAAATCTATGACAATGAAAGACGGCGACTGAGCTTACCACTATGAACTTCATGGTTTATCACCCAGCTTTCCTAGAGTCCCCTGACCCTCCATCTAGTAGTGACCCTGCACTCCATATTCCCAGATACCAGCTGGTGACGGCTCATACAGCTTCAGTTATATGACCTTATTTATTACTAGGTGGCCGGACCATTGTAGCAAACAAGCCCTCTGACCTCGTGTCCCCCTATCTTCTCATAGGAGTGAGGGCCCTGCTCGCAAGAGCTTACAATCTATCATTTGATATGTTAATTCTTTGTCACATTGTAATGTCTGATATTGTCTGCTCATGTCCCCTCTGATTTGTAAAGTGCTGCGGAATATGTTGGCGCTATATAAATAAAGTTATTCTTCTTATTACAGCTGTTATTTGCTGAATAATTCCATCGTGGACTTTTTTTTTTTTTTTATGGCCAAGAAACCCGGTACTGTTGTGTATATAAGGCCTCTCACGCAAAGTCTCCAGAGAAAGCCTGGAGAAGCAGAGTGACAACCTACAGGGGGGACTGTAAACTTTTTGGCAACCTAAAAAAAGAAATGACTAATTCTGGTAACAGTTCACATGAGGATCCCGAGTCATCGATAGTTAATACATGTAATAGTAGAAACGTCACTGACTAAAAGCCGTCCTCTACATCTCGGAGAATTCTTGTCATGTTTCTCATTATGTAAATAATTCAGCCCAGGAACATGAAAATTCTCCATCGCTCTGAGTCACAGATGACTTTGTGGTGACCGGATTCTTGTCATCTGAAACCTGCAGCTGCACAATATTCCAGATTTGACATTAGTAATGCCCCCCAGTAATAGCATTTCTTACAATGGCTTCTCCAAATATCCAAGGAAAAAGCAGAAAAGTAAGATCAGCGGCACAGGATATAAGAGATAGGCGATCAGAACACAATTACAATATATCATATAACAGATAACATTGCAATTATTCATAGCACAGCCATGGTTAAAGTGACTTCAGCCAAGAGGACTCCCTGATCTGTATCTATCAGCACAGCCATAATTTGCATTAGAGTGGCTGCATCGGGTCATGTTCACACCTGCGTAAGAGTCTCTGCAAGACGAAGTCCTGCACACATGACTATTTCAGCTTAAAAACCAGCAGACACCTGAAGGACCCCATAATAGTCAAAGGGGTTACACAGGCTCCTTATGTGTTTTTTGGCGATCCACCTGTCCATTGTTCTGGTTGTCCGATGGACCAGGACAACAGACAGCCCGACGCTAGAATTACACATAAATATTAATTTACTCAGATCTGGCAAAACGTAACAAATATTCAACTGGAAATAAAGTAAAAATTGTTCCTGTGTCTAAAGATCACTGTGACGCTGTTCACACTAGCATTGGGTTGCCCGCTGGAGGACCAGAATAACGGACAGGCGAACCGCTAAAACAGCAGACATACTGAGCCCAACAGACCCCAGTGACTATAATGGGGACAGTCGGGTGTCCATTGTTTGTAAACTGAAAGTGCCAGATGCAAAAGTCTTACGGGACTTATCGTCCTCCGATTGCAGACAGAAACACTGACGCAGATGTGAACGCAGACTTATATAGTTCTTACAGCACCTCCTGGTGTTCTTTTGATTCCCTCTTTGAACGTCCACCTAATGTATGCCGTTCTAGTGGTCACACATGCTCAGTAGCTAAGCCCCGCCTCCAGGATCCACCAAAGTGATTTTGCTATGGAGCAGGCCAGCCAATAAGAATGAGTGCACTAGAAGTGTCCTCTTCTCACTGGCATGGGAAATATTAGGTGGACATTCTGAGAGTGAATCAAAACAACACCAGGGGGCGCCTTACCAAGTACTGCAATATTTACACACACACATATACAGGTTTGTCAGTAGTTGCCATAGGGCAAATTGCTGCAAAAGGTGTTTTTTTTTTTTTTTTTTTTTTTTATGTATTACTACCGTCAGCAGGTTGCTGCAGCTGTTTCTGTGTGTACTCAAAGCATTTTTAGAATGGAACCTGTCACCAGGATTGGGCCCTTATGCTGCAGGCATTTACGGCCCTAAACCTAGTAACCTCAGCCCCATCCCTCAGGGCAGTTTTAATGTTCAGTAGTTGATTCCTGGAAGCTTCTCCCTCGAGTTCGGGCGAATTAAAGTGAGCCATCATGTCCACGAGCCATGGGACGTCGGTGCAGAATTTCTCTCCGGGCAAATCAAAACTTAAAATAAAAAAAAAACATAACAAAACAAAAAAACCCTAAACAGAGTGACAGACGCAACTGAGGTTACCAGGTTTGGGGCCCTAACCATCGGCAGCATTACATCAGACTGCCCAAAATGCCCTTATTACAATCCACAGTTGGATATAGCCTGCATGGGATGAGCACCCCCCATCCAACAAATTGTGGAACGAGCCCAGGACCTATGGTACACTTACAGAGATATTCCCAAAACCTATTTACTGATAACTTATACTTATCCTGACCATCGCAGATCAGCTGGAATTCCTTGAGCCCCACTTTGCGTCACCGCAATACCAAGCACAGCCACTATACAAATGAATGGCACTGTTCCCTGGCAAGTAGTGAAGGGGCTGTAGTGTTCAGCTGAACGCTGTGGCCTCCTCAAAAAGCTGATCGACGGTGGGGGACCCAAGTGCTGGACCACTGACGATTTTCAACTGATAACATCCTGTCAACCTGGCTGCTATGGATACACTGCATAGCAACCAATCTTTTCAGCAACCAGTTTCAGATCAATTTCTTGCTCTGTCTTGGAACATCTGTCAAGTTCATGTTTCATCTGACAGCAGTGCACACAGTGGTGATGGTGCGTCACAAAAAGAGCAAGAAAACCAGTAATACACGATTGACAAGTGTCATTTTTACTTAAGAAACTAATCCACTCTAGAAAACATTCCCATACTTGTTCGCTGCATTCACCTATAGAACAGGACAGATCTACACCGCTGCTAGGACCCAGCAACAACATGTAGCAGAGCTGTAACCAGGGCTTATTGTACTGTATTGGCGTATTGTACGCCAGTCTTAATAAAGGCCCTGACTGACGCAAGGAAGGAGTGATTTATGAAAAGACTCTGGCCGGAATGGAGATCTATGCCAGTTCCGAACTGGTGTAGATTTCCATTAGAACGCATGCCAGAAGTTATAATGAGTATTTCGGGCTGAGGGAGTCCCCGTCCCCCCCTACATTCACACAAGTGCAGAACAGGGGGTTTGTGGCGCACGTCCAGTGCAAGAAAGGGCCAAGTGTGCACCACAATAACATCCCACTAAGCAAAAGAACTGGTGTGGAGGGATTGACAAATCTCCCTTATTTTGTCGGGCACAGATTGCAGTTATATTCCATTAAAGCCAAAGTTTGTACATTTTCCGTTCTAGATTCTGACCAATTGCCGTCAATAGGCAAAAACTTAAAAAAAACAAAAAACAAAAACAAACCTTAAAGGATTACAAAACCATGGCTTCTCTCTTTCTTTGAGAGCAGCACCACAGCTGTCCACAGGTTGTGTCCGGTATTGCAGTACTGAAGTGAACGAGACACAGCTGCCATACCAGATACAACCTGTGGCCAAGTGTGGCGCTGTTTTTAAAACAGATGTTTTTCTAATCCTGGAGCAGCCCCGTCACTCCTAGATAAACTCTTCAGTATCCGAGGCTGTATTCTTTGTGAGAGCAGATCTCTCTCAAGCTTGTAATCCTTGTTTTATCTGCTGAACACAATGTCGTCACCTGAAGCGTCCACATTGTGTTTGTTCCAGCAGGTTCATGTCATGACAACCCCGTACACCCGCACCGCCTGAGGCCCATGTCTACTCCACACAGTGTTTATGCTGTCAGGCTGCCTCTGACAACCCCATACAAAAGGTTAATCTGGAGGGAGATCTGTCAAGTACAAAGCCATAGCCGATAGGAGAGCAAACAAGACACTTTCTACAGATCAGCATCATGGCGGACAGTTCTCTTCCACATCTGTAATCTCAAGTTCTTTTACTTTAAGGAGGGACATTTATTATGTTACTGCAGAACTTTAAGAGAATCCATCACTGGAGCCGTCATGGCAGTGCGGTCAATGAAGACGCCATTACACAGGCTGACCGGGGGTCATGATCGGGAAAGGAGATCCAAGAGGACAATTTTCGCATAAAATCTTGGATTTTTTTTTTTTTTACAACGTCGTGTTGTGTCGATCCTCTGTCACTCTTCATGGAAATACACGAATTGACAATTTGTTGCTCCCATGCCATGTCCTTACAGCATATACGTCAGCCTCCATTTCTTCTCCAAGAGGTCAGAGTTGACCACTCTTGGTGGGAAGGAGAAAGAACCGTCACTAACATATGAAATATATAAGGCTTGGGGTGAATACTTCCACCCCTGTACGTTGTAGATTGGCAGGAGAGAGCGGGAAAAAGGGAAGGAAAAGAGCCAGAAAAAAGGAGAAGAGAAGGAAGGAAAGAAAAAGGAGAGCTGAAAGAAAGGAGAAGGAGGGAAGGAAGAAAAGAGAGGAGAGCTGGAAAGGAAGGAAGAGTAAAGTCATGGTAAGAGGATGGAACATAAGTGAAGAGACAAGAAAAGGAGAGGATCGAGTAAAGGCAAGGATCGGGCAGGAGGAGGCCACAATTGTAATCAGATTTTCTACCTGTAGTTGGAGAACCTTTTGGATGTGTTTTACCAATATATGGAGATAATAGACATGAGCAGATATCCATCGTCCTGTCAGGGGTGTTACAGTGAGATCACACGGCTTATAAGATTGTACATACATGTAGTATTCGCAATGATTCACGGTTATGGATATTCCTTTAAGGAGTGAATTATAAGGAATGTGCTGCGGTAATGACGGAGGTAAATGATAGAGCTGAGGTCTAGGCCTCCATGTAATCTGTACACTGCCACATAGACAGCACAACAACAAGGAAATACAAGAAACACACAAACACACACCGAAAACGCAAGCGGAAAATGTGCCGCATCCAGCGACGGCCACCACGCATCCAGCGACGGCCACCCCGCACACAGGCTGCTCGACCACTGGAAGTTGTACTGTAGGTTCCTGTAGTTCCCATGATGCAACAGGTAGAAACAATAACAGGGAACTAGAAGTAACTACCATAGAAGCGTCACCAGTAACACAAGTGTGTGTATATCACACCAGGCTTCCCAGTACATATGTAAAGTGCTGCCATATATTACACCACCTGGCACTTACACGAAAGGTGTAGAAGGAAACGCACCCTAAAGATAAGGACGCGCCACATTGTGTCATGTAACAAATCACGAGCTCCACATCTGGTGTTTATATATTGAGGCCCGGGCTCCCCGGTGAGATTATATTGTGTATTATTACGCTGTGTGATACTGAGCATTATTACAGCCAATGGTAACCTAGAAGGCTCCGATATATACGCCGTATCATGAGGCCTTTATCTCACAGCAGGTAAGATATCAAAGAAAACTGCACTGGTGAAATTGTGCACAGTATAGACAAGATTTTACAACCTCAAAATCATAGAGAGGAAAAAGAAAATCAGGATATCACATATGGCCTTAAGGAAATAGTCTAGTCTGGTACTTAAAGGGGCTGTCAGGGGATTGGTATTTACTTACCTGCTCCCAGGGATTGCAGATGATGGATCATGGGGGAGGGGGGTTGCTGTCCACGTCACAACCACAAGGATCGGAAACAGCGTATTTTCACTGGCCAAAATGGCCACTTTGGCTCTTTCAACTGTCATTTGCAGCCGGCCCATGGTGGACTTTATTCTGCTGTAGACAGATCGGCCATGCTGGATATTTTTGGTCAACTGTCGGCTGAGAATACCAATGTTTGGCGCAATCAGCCGCTTCTTCACCAACTTGCACGGACTCATCCCTTTAAGTAACCTAAAGACGTGCGAACGTTCAGACTCTAACCATTATATGACATACTTGCACACATCGGCACTACCAGCATGGAGGCTTCAGTCATCCTTCTCAGCCATATTTGAAGCCTGCGCTTCTGATGTTCCACGTTTTCCATCATTCGCAGCAGGTTAGCTGTCGGCGGCTCCAATGGCAGCTGACCCACTACAAGTTTGAATCGTGTAGCCTCAGCCTTAAAGGGGTTGGCCACTTTAAATTACTCTTATATTGATGTGCGGCTATAAATAGGACCTGCCATTTACTATGTGGCGCTCCTGACCCCCTTTTACGCCATTTTCTTTATGGGTAAAGCCACCCCACCCTTGTTCCTGGGTTGTATGGATGGTGTTTCTGTCTATAACATGGCGGCTGGAGGAGGACGTGACCATCACATCACTAAGGCTTCGCCGTAGCAACACACTGAGCCCTGGAAGAGAGCGCAGGCGCAGTGCAGGAGGCTAAGTAACCTTTACGGCCACGTGCTCCTCCAGCCGCCGCCATGTTATGGGAGGAAGCACCATCTATACAATGGGAAGCCAGCAGAACGGATGTGGGGCTACTTCACCTATAGAAAAAAACGGAGCAGAGAGCGCCACATAGTAAATGTCAGGTCCTATTCTCATACACATATTTGTCTAAACTTAATTTAAAGTGGCTAACCCTTTAATAGGTTGGGTAACATGGACATCCCCTTGAAATCATGTTAGCCAACTATTCCTGAACATACAGGAGACTGCTGAAAGAAGGCAAAGTGCTACCAGACTCTCAGAAGAATGACAAATCTCCTGGTAGCTACAGAAGCCTCCCAGGACCTCCTGAAATGGCGCACGCCACAAACGTTTGTTCGGCGCAATACTGGGATGCTGCATTGTCAGACTCAGCCTGACCTCCAATAGCAGGGGGCGCTACTGCATCGCGTAAAGGGGTGACCTGAATATAGAGGTGTGCTGTGTACACAACTACTCTCTTACACCTCCTGGAAGGCACTTTGCAAAAATTTGCCAAGTACAATCTTGGAACCCACATATGGATATAATAAAAATCTGAAGTTTTACGCCTTGTGACGTACGATTAGCCGCCATTTATAATACACTTTAGTGCCACTATGATCACTTTTACATGCAATAATTCCGATGTCTCTGGGGACGTATATGAACTGACCGCCATATACGCGACCCCTGCACCTCTTTCCCTAATACGTCAAAGGAAAGGCGTCGCTTTGGACTAAATGACAAAGATTTGCTGTTACTTTTTTGGTTAGAGCCCTCCCGGACACACCGCTCCTGGTCTGTAGTCTCCGTCAGGTGTATACGTCGTAGAAAAAAGTTATAACGATATACAATGACTTAATATAAGGACGCCATAATTTCCCCTCCCCCATCAGGTCACCTCCGATAGCACAAACTTGCAAATTTTTGTGTTCCAATTGCGGTCAAAAGGTACATTTTACCCTATTCCACGTAATAAAATTCCTATCAGACACCTGTGGACCGCCACGATACTTGCGCCAAACAACAAACCACATTGAAAACTTTTGATATCGCCACCAGATTGCCCACCATAGACATAGGATATCGTAGGGTAGCATTCACCTGGGGGTCTAGGCGCAGGTTTAGAGGATGACCCCCACAACCTGTTACTTTGTTGCTACCCTAAAGTTATATCCTAAAACAATACAAAGTATCCCTCACTGGCACTGACCCCCCGCACCTGCCCCCAGCACCGCGCACATAAGGCTGCTCTTACCCCAGGGAGACTTCATGGGAGCCCGGCTGTGCCGCTGCTGACCCGGGACGAGGTGATGCTCACAGGGAGAAGCTCCCGCCTGCTCTGCCGCTCTCTGACGTCAGCCGCCATCCGGGCCACATTCCACTGCGGTTTTACTTTCCCAGCGCTAGATGCCGCTGTGGCGCCAGGAAGAATCCGCCAATCAGCATGATGAGGAGCTGAGCGCCGCTGCCGCCATGTTTATTGCGGGCACGGTATACAGAAACTTCAGTTTAGTGGTGAGGTTGTGGGTTATGGATGAATTTCAGCTATGCAGCCAGTCATTTTTTGAGTTTAGCCTTTATAATTGGTTGTCTTTTACTTTAATTGGACTGAATATTTATTAGAGACACTGCTTACCAGTTTATTGGGGGATTTCTATCGCACACATGTATGGCATAGCTATAGGATGTGTTACAAGTTGCAGGTATCAGGTCTTGGACCCATCTTGAGAGTTTGCAACCTCTATCCTGTGCATATTTACCACCTTTGAAGTCCCACCCCTGAGCTGTCAGTCTCCGCCCCTAAACCAACCTTTTCTGTCTGCTGCTATGCCCCGTTTTGTTTACGAGACATACCAAAATTCCCCAGGACTGTTCCTGAAAATTAGGAACTCTATTGACAAATTTGGGACAGTTGGCTGCTATGCCATGGTTGATATGAAACAAGAGATCATCGCACATGCGCGACTCTCTCCATTCACTTGTATATGAGGTTGACAAGATATCCAAGTAAGCAGGCATGGCTGCACATGCGTGACCACCTCTTCATTCACAGCACATGGGGGTTTCGACTCCATAAGATGTGCATACGTTAAACCTCCATTCATCCAGAACAAATAACCACACCAAGCAGTATTGTGGCAAATTTTTGTGACATCGGCCACTCTTTATTAACAACATCATACAGTACAGTTTGGTGAACCCAACTGATTGTGGTACCTCAGTCAATAGGCCAAGGAACGCCTGCCCACGGCCTGTCCATAAACCAGGAACCAGCGGCGCACGCGCACCTCTACTGACTCCCCCTGAGCAACACCCGCCCACCCAACTTTGCCTAAGTACGTCTGAACCAGGGACCTGCCATATGTGTCTCTCCACATACATGATGGGAGTTTTGATCCTACAGATTTCGACTTTTCCATCTTTCTGTACCCTGAAAGTTTAGAAGTATGTGATCTTATAACATAGCAGATAAGGTTGGATAAAGACTCAAGTCCATCAAGTCCAACCTATAAATTTACCAAGGTAATCCAGAGGAAAAACCACCACAAGGCTGATGCCAATTGTTGCCCCATCAAAGAAAAAAATATGACAATTGGACTAAGTCCCCAGATCAACATTCTATCCCAAAAATTTTTTTTTATCTCCCATAACTTATATTTTTACTTTCAAGAAAGGCCCATCTTGAACTTGTATAAGTTATCGGCCATCACCACATTGTGTGGCAGTGAGTTTCATAGTCTCATTGCTCTTACTGTAAATAATCCTGCCTGTGACTATGGTAAAACCTTTTTTTCTCTGCACGTAGAGGATACCCCCTTGTCGTAGTTACAGGCCTAGGTTAAAGAGATAATTGGAAAGATCTCTGTACTGTCCATTCCTATATCTGGACATTATTATTAGGTCTCCCCTAAGCCATCTTTTCTCCAAACTGGATAACCAGTCTTTATAGTCTAATCCAGCCTAAAGGCTACACCGATGCCTCTGGTCTGTGCCAGTCACCACACTTGCTGCCTATTCACTATAGAATACAATATAAATTTATGACCCTCATCCACAAAGCTCTCCATGGCACCCACTTCCCTACATTTATTCCCTCATCTCTATCCCCTGACCTGTGCTCTGTTCGGCTAATGACCTAAGACTAACATCCTCTATCATCAGATCCTCCCACTCCTGTATCCAAGACTTTTCCCGAGTTGCACCACTTCTCTGGAATGCTCTACCCCGGACAATCAAATTAACTCTCTAGAGCTTCAAGAACATCCTAAAGACACATCTCTTCAGACAGGCCTATCACAATTCCTAATCTAAATCCTTCCGCACTTAGGCTGCCTAAAACTAACCCTCTTCTGTTCACTCCCTCCCATTATCCCACAAGACATGATGCCTTATTGGACTGTAACCTTGTATGAGCAGGCACTTTGGATCTGTTCATAAGAAGGACACATCTGGTGACGGCTCATACAGCTTTATTTATATGTGTAATTAAAATAACCTTTATCATAAAATGGCTGGACCATTGTACAAGCAATGCTACATCTGATGCCGCCCCTGCTACCTCCTGTGTCACCCCCTCTACCTCATAGATTGTAAGCTCTTGTGAGCAGGACCCTCACTCCTATTGTGTGAATTGATATATTACGTGATGTCTGTACTTTACCCTGAGGACTGAGATTAATTGTGATAGAAGGTGGTGGAATAGATCTTAGGGGGGGTCTTGAGATCAGAGTCTGGAGAGCGGAGACTTCTCTTTTATTTTGTGGTGTATTTTGAGGAGCTCTTCAGAGGAAAGTCTGCTCTTGTGGAGGATACAAGCCTGGTGAAGGCCTGTGTAAAGTAACTAGTCCGGGCATTTAGCAGGTGACCCGTCTCATCCAGTATTTCTTGTGTGTTACTATAGGACCAGGAAGTAGAGACAACATAAAAAGAATCAGTAACTGTTGGAAATAATGTGAGTTGTGGAGGATTATGGTTCCATAATTTCAGTTTAAAAGAACAGGCAACCAACAGATCCCATTATAGTCAGTGGGGTCTACCGGGCACCATTGTTGTCTGCTGTTTTACGGGGTCTGCCTGTCTGTTGTTCTGGTCCTCTGACAGACAAGAACAATGGACTACAAAACGCTGATGTGAACATAGTGTGAGTGATCTGGATAGGATTCCGCAAGCATCACAGGTTGCATTTGGTATTGACAGATGTCTAAACTGGGCTACCCATCCCATGTCTATATGTTTATGGTCTTATACCCACCGCTTAGGACTGAAAAATCCATCAAAGTTCCAGTTCTCGGGGGGCATTGGGGCCCATAGGGCAACAGTGCACTTGCACCAGGTCCTATTGTGATGGGGGCCCCTGATTGAGTGGGACATTCCAGAATTTTGGGTGCTGTCCCACTGTTCTGGGTAGAAGGACCCAACTACTTTAAGGGGATTCCCAGAACTATAATATTGAGCTCCACTCGTCCTCTCAGGCAGTGCCATTGTGTCCATTGGTCACATGACAATGTAGCAGCTCAGTTCCATTCAAATGAAGGAGCTGAGCTGCAATACAAAGCACAGCCACTATACAGTGAATGGTGCTGTGCTTGTTAGTAGTGAAGAGGCCACAGCAGTCAATATCACAGTCTTGGACAACTCCTTTAACCATTTCGGTACCGGGCCAATTTCTGGTCCAGGACGAGACACATTTTCGGTTTTTTTTGTATGTGCAGTTTTGAGGGCTGTAACATTTTTATCACTTGCGTTATTCAACTAATTTATGCGTCTTTTTTCGGTGACACATAGGGCTTTATTTTTATGTTTTTTAATTTTTTTTTTTATATCCGGGAAAATATAAATAAAAGAGGAGGGAAAAGCTGTCTGTTTTTCACTTTTCTTTTTTTTTTTATTTAATAACACAAAGTGCTACTAAAAAACTTTATAAAATAGTTTTTACTCTCCGTTACGGTAATTTTTTATTTTGTATGTTATCGTCGGGGGTGGGGCTATAACCTTTAATAATAGCCTTTTTTTGCAGTATTATTTTATTTATTTTTTTTAATTATTTTCTTTACATTTTTTTTTTTTAACTTTTCTACTAATTTTTTTAATTTTATTTTTTACATTGTGTCCCAATAAGGTCATAATAGACCTTTGGCGACATCTGATCACTTTATTTTTTGTGGGAGGCTGATTTCCCCTGTAACTGGGGCTGGTACATTTAGCTGCTGGGTCCTACAGCAGTGTCTATTAGAGCTTCTGTAGGACGTAATAGTACGTCCTGAGTCGCTGAGCGCTCTCCATACACGGCGGGTGCCGGCTGTATAATACAGCCAGGACCCGCCGCTAACAGCAGCGATCGGTGCCGGCTGTTAACCCTTTAGATGTCGCGGTTAAATGGGACCGCGGCGTCTAAATTGCGCAGCCGCCATGGGCGCCGCCATTTTTCCCGATCGTCGCCCTCTAGAACATCATCAGAGGGCAGCGATTGGTTGCCATGACAGCCGGGAGCCTATTGAAGGCTCCCAGGCCTGTCATTACATTACAGCTATTACCCGATGCCAGAGGCATCATCTAATAGCAGTGAAGGCATTTTGCTATTCATATGATTGAGTATGATTGATCAGACTCCCTAGGTTTCAAGGTCCCTAGGGGTTCTGATCATACAAGTAAAAGTAGAAAAAAAAAGTTTTTAAAAGTATGAAAAAATAAAAAAAAAACACAAAAGTTCAAATCACCCCCCTTTCCCTAGATCAGATATAAAAGTAAATAAACAAAAGTAAGCATAAACACTTTAGGTATCCCTGCGCTCCAAAATGCCCGAACTATTAAAATATTAAAATATTTATCCCATACGGTGAACGGCGTAGCAGGGGAAAAATCTAAATGGCCAAATAGCGTTTTTTTCAACACTTTGCCTCCTATAAAAAAATTGAATAAAAAGTGATCAAACCATCAGATCTTTCCCCAAATGGTATCAATAAAACGTCATGTTGTCCCGCATAAAAAGACGTCTTACCCAGCTCCATACATGTAAATATGAAAAAGTTACAGGTGTCACAATATGGCGATGAAAAATTTTTTTTCTATTTAGCAAAGTTTTTAATTTTTTAAAAGGTATCAAAACATTACAAATACTATATAAATTTGGTATCGCTGAGTTCGTACTGACCCGCAGAATACAGGTAACATGTCATTTTTACCACACAGTGAATGCTGTAAAAATTAAACCCATATGAATTTGGCGCAAATGCAGTTTTGCTCCAATTGCACCTCATTCTGAATTTTTTTCCAGCTTCCCAGTACATTGCACAGCATATTGAATGGTGCCATTGCAAAGTACAATTTGTTTCACAAACAATAAGCCATCATGTGAGTCTGTGAACTGAAAAATGAAAAAGTTATGGCTCTTGGAATGTGGGAAGGGAAAAATGAAAATGCAAAAACAAAAAATGGCCCGGTCATTAAGGGGTTAAATTATGTGGGATCCACTTGAGGGGACATTAAATGATGTTGAGGCCACTTAAGGGGAAGGTAAATTATGTGGGGGCCTTATGAAGGTTTTGTACTGGGCCCACCAATGTGTTAAATTAGCCGTGCCAGGAGCTTCATGTTACACCTCTGAACAGCATTCGCCAACAGTTATATAAAGCATATAGGCAATCTTAGTCCTGCTCACAGGTGAGACAGGAATTTCAAAGCTAAAATCGCCCCCTTTTGATCATTTCTTTGTACTATACAGGGGTTTTTGCCCTCTGGAGTCTATCTAGCATGTTAAATCATTTTCAGCCACTAGATGGCACCTTTGTTCAATGCCAAATATTTTTTCAGTCTCAGAGATACAAAAATAATCCAACTCCACATTATCAGCAATACTGAATTTATTAGGGGATAAAAAGAGCAGTTTACTGGAAATTTAGCACCTATGGAGGCAGCTAGAAGTGCATTATGTGCAAGGAACGGAATTGTTCACCTTTGTAAGCTGAAAATGCAATAAGTGGCAGAATTAGGCACAAATATGCTGACAATCTCCCTCCAAATCCTGAATTTAGCATCTTTATTATTCTGTGCAGAGCGTGGCGTCTGTATACTTAGCTCTCAGTGTGAACAATGGTTCATTAATAATGATGTTATCCTATGTGGGAGTGCGGGCAGCAGAGATTCATCAGCAGGAGATCTGAAGATCGGGGGAATCTACATGACAAAGCGGAGATTTACTGTGGGAACAAATGAGGACAAGACAAATATGATATATAGCAGCGTAAGCAAAGTAATACGGGTGCTGTGAAATAAAGCAGACTGAAAAGTACATTTCTACAATCATATAATACAAAAGAGTTGCATATACAGTACAGACCAAAAGTTTGGACACACCTTCTCATTCCAAGAGTTTTCTGTATTTTCATGACTATAAAAATTGTAGATTCACACTGAAGGCATCAAAACTATGAATTAACACATGTGGAATTATATACTTAACAAAAAAGTGTGAAACAACTGAAAATATGTCTTATATTCTAGGTTCTTCAATATTAAAATTATTATACTCTAGGGTCTCCTCTGAACCCCAAACGAATCTTAGGAGGTTTGCCCATCTCTAGAAAAGGAGATCCAGCATTGTTATATATTGGAGAATGCCAATATTTACTAAAACATGTCAGGTCTTCTTAAAGAGCCCCTTTCACATCCTCATAGATGCGCACTGTCAGTTTTGCCGTTATGCGCCCCGTTGCTGTAGATATTGGTGATGTTAGTTTCGGCACCAATATCCCTCCACTGTCAGAAGGGCAGGCCTTACAGCTCAGCATCATCACTGGACTGCGAGGAACGTTACCCCTGACACTACTCTTCCATAGACTTGTAATGTCGGGGGAGGGGGGAGTTCCTCACAGTTCAGCAATGACTCTGAGTTGTAAGGTCCACCCTTCTGATAGTGGGGAGATATCGGTGCTAACGGCACCGATATCTCCAGCACCAGGGTACGTACTGCGCACTGTCGGCTTTCTAGCGGTATATAATGCCGCACATCTATGAGGACGTGAAAGATCCTCTTTAAAATCAGTACTGAAGTTATACTTTTATCAAGCATTTCAATTTTTACCTTTTCAAGCTCTCTGCTTGCTGGTAATGAATGAAAACCTGTACAGACCTGATGTTTCTTTCTGCTGAGCATTCCCTGCAGTTATCATGTCTGCACAATCCTCTGTGAGCTAAATATATCCGCAGCATAAAGCTTGTTACAATGTATCGGTGAAGATAAAAGCTACAATGCAGAATCACAGAGGATACTGCTCAATTGTTTTTACTTACTTTTGTTGTGTCGAGTACCGCTGTAACGTCTGTAACATTGCATCCCGAGTGAGTCAGAAATGCTGTCAGTCCCCTATAGGGTGCCATTTGGAGGAGAAGTTGAGATTTTCAGATCCTGTAAGCCAGGACCCTGCAACATCCACAGGGCTTACATACATACATACATACATACATAGTGGGAGAAGCAAAGTGTAGATTTCTTTGAATGGAGATAGAAGGCACAAGATGGGCATCCCTCATGCCAAGTCTGTTATCTGCCAACCACAGTGGAATTCCATCACTACTACTCCCATCTGGAAGCTGTGTGTTCCTATTATCTCAGTAAAGTTACATCATTGGCTCAACTGCATTGCTGCCTCCTGAGTCATTTCTGTGCTTACCATCAGGGCCTTTCTACCATTACATGGCTCAGAAAAGGAGAGGATCCCTCTCCAACTGGAAGCGCCCCAGGGAAACTACCACCACCATCAGGTACATCACAGGCCCTCTCATCACGGCCCTACCTGTGAGGTGGGCTGGAGGAGTCGGTTGAGTGTCTTTGGCCTCTTGGTGACATCACAGATACTACTACATCTCCCATCCTCTGGTTCCCTCCATTGGGTGCAGCACCAACCTGGCAGTTTAGATCAAAGACGACTGTCTTAGACTATGGATTAGACTACCACATCAGGTTCAGAGCCTAACTTTGGCGTATACGCACTTTGTCCTTTGAGCCTCCATTATAGTGGTACTTTAGTATATCTTTTTTTGTAGGGAATAGCCCAGTAGAATTTGCTATCTCATATTGAAGGTATACACACGTGGACAAAATTGTTGGTACCCCTCGTTTAATGAAAGAAAAACCCACAATGGTCACAGAAATAAATTGAATCTGACAAAAGTAATAATATATAAAAATTCTATGAAAATGAACAAATGAAAGTCAGACATTGCTTTTCAACCAGGCTTCAACAGAATTTTTAAAAAAAGAAAACTCATGAAACAGGCCTGGACAGAAATGATGGTTCCCTTAACTTAATATTTTGTTACACAACCTTTTGAGGCAATCCCTGCAATTAAACGATTCCTGTAACTGTCAATGAGACTTCTGCACCTCTCAGCAGGTATTTTGGCCACTCCTCATGAGCAAACTGCTCCAGTTGTCTCGGGTGTGAAGGGTGCCTTTTCCAGACGGCATGTTTCAGCTCCTTCTAAAGATGCTCAATAGGATTTAGGTCAGGGCTCATAGAAGGCCACTTCAGAATAGTCCAATGTTTTCCTCTTAGCTATTCTTGGGTGTTTTTAGCTGTGTGTTTTGGGTCATTATCCTGTTGCAAGACCCATGACCTGCAACTGAAACCAAGCTTTCTGACACTGGGCAGCACATTTCTCTCTAGAATCCCTTGATAGTCTTGAGATTTCATTGTACCCTGCACAGATTCAAGACACCCTGTTGCAGATGCAGCAAAGCAGCCCCAGAACATAACAGAGCCTCCTCCATGTGTCACAGTAGGGACAGTGTTCTTTTCAAGATATGCTTCATTTTTCCATCTGTGAACATAGAGCTGATGTGCCTTGCCAAAAAATTTGATTTTTGTCTCATCTGTCCATAGGACATTCTCCCAGAAGCTTTGTGGCTTGTCAACATGTAGTTTGGCAAATTCCAGTCTGGCTTTTTTATGATTTGTTTTCAACAATGATGTCCTCCTTGGTCGTCTCCCATGAAGTCCACTTTGGCTCAAACAACGACGGATGGTGCAATCTGACACTGATGTTCCTTGAGCTTGAAGTTCTCCTTTAATCTCTTTAGAAGTTTTTCTGGGCTCTTTTGTTACCATTCGTATTATCCTTCTCTTTGATTTGTCATCAATTTTCCTCCTGTGGCCACGTCCAGGGAGGTTGGCTACAGTCCCATGGATCTTAAATTTCTGAATAATATGTGCAACTGTAGTCACAGGAACATCCAGCTGCTTGGAGATGGTCTTATAACCTTTACCTTTAACATGCTCGTCTATAATTTTCTTTCTAAGCTCCTGAGACAACTCTGTCCTTCGCTTCCTCTGGTCCATGTTGAGTGTGGTACTCACCATGTCACCAAACAGCACAGCGAGTATCTGTAGCCCTATATACAGGCCACTGACTGATTACAAGATTGTAGACACCTAGGATGCTAATTAGTGGACACACCTTGATTTAACATGTCGCTTTGGTCACATTATTTTCAGGGGAACCATCATTTCTGTCCAGGCCTGTTTCATGCGTTTTCTTTTTCAAAAAATTCTGTTGAAGCATGGTTGGAAAGCAATGTCTGACTTTCATTTGTTCATTTTCATAGAATTTTTATATATTATTACTTTTGTCAGATTCAAGTTATTTCTGTGACCATTGTGGGTTTTTCTTTCATTAAACGAGGGGTACCAACAATTTTGTCCACGTGTATATACTCTCATGCACTGTACATTTTTTGCAATATAACATAATAAAATAGTTTGTAAGGCTGAAAAAAGCCATTTGTCCATCCAGTTCAGCCATACACTACTCTGCTTCTAACTTGCTCAGATCCATATGTAACAGTATACTGTTCTCTTTTGTGTTAGTCACTTTATAGTTTAGTATCATCTGCAAAAATTGATCATTTACTATAGAAACCTTTTTATGATATAAATATATTAAAGGGGCAATGCCATGAAAATCGTCCTCTGTCCACAGGAAAGAGGATACATTTCTGATCGGTTGGGGTTTGACCTCTGAGACCCCCACCAGTCCATAATTTGCGGATCAGTGGTGGTCAGACTGCTAAGACCCTCCAATCCTGAAAATGGAAGTGTTGTAGTCCCATTGAGAATGTAGCGGTGGACGCAGACGCACCCCCAGTACCATTCATTTCAGTGGGAGCACTGGAGAGAGCTGAGTGCTGAACTTCAGCTTTTTCCGGCACTCCCACTTCAGTGAATAGAGCGGGGGGAGCATCTGTGTCCACTGCTACATTCTCAATGGGACTACAACACTTCCATTTTCAGGATTGGAGGGTCTTAGCAGTCTGACCACCACTGATCAGCAAATTATCCTTTATAGTCAATGGATAGAGGATAAATAATTTTTGTGGTGTATCCCCTTTAACCAGTTCCGTACCGCCCGTAGAATATATACTGTACATCCAGGTGGTCCCTCTCCTGCAAGGACATACGAAATCATGCAGCCGCAAAGCGGGGAAGCCTGCTGTTACTACAGCCGGAGCTACTCTAGAGAAGGCAGGGACGGTTTATTACCATCCCTGCCTTCCCGATCGCTGTGTATACAGACATGGGAGCCGCCATGATGGTGCTTCCCTTTGACCCTGCGGTCACGTGATCCGCCGGGGATCAGAGACTGTTACAGCTGCTGGGTTCTAGATGACCCAGATCAGCTCAGCAGTCCCAGTCACAAGGTAAATCAGACCCCCACCAAAAAAAAAAAAAAAAAAAATTGTATTCAGATGCCCCCAAAGGTCTATTATGACTTTATGGGGACACAACGTAAAAAAATAAAAATAAATAGAAAAGTAATAAAAAAATAAAATAAAAAAAAACTAATGTGCCAATACCACACCCATATCACAGGTTCTAGCCCCACCCTCGACGACACAATACAAAATAAAAATTACCATAACGGAGAAGGAAAACTATTCTAGAAAGTTTTTTAGTAGCACTTTGTGCTATTAAAAAAACAACGTGAAACGTAAAAAGCAGACACGTTTTCCCTCCGCTTTTGTTTCTATTTTCCCAGATATAAAAAAAATAAAAAATTACATGCAAAAATAAAAAAAACATAAAAACAAAGCTCTATGTGTCACCGAAAAAAGACGCAAAAATCAGTTGAATAACCCAAATGATAAAAATGTTATAGTCCTCAAAACCGCAGATACAAAAAGACCCAAAAATGTGTCTGGTCCTGAACCAGGGAAAATGGCCCGGTACTGAAGTGGTTAAAGAGAACAGGACAATGCGAACCCAATGTGAGCCTCTTAGCAACATATTCTGTCATGTATCTGAACAGTTGGATACGTCACAGCGTTCCAGCGGGACGACTTACTCATCACTACATGTTATGCTGTCCCTCTGTTATTCCTCCTGAACAATTATGAATAAATTGACATCTGGGTGTTACTATTCCATTTTTTAAAGGGGTGTGTCCCGACAGTCTAATACTGGCTACACTGATTGGACAATGTCAGACTGTCTAGAGCAGGATGCAGCAACCTTTTCCAGCTGCTGTGAAACTACAATGCCCAACATGCTCCATTCACTTCCATGGGAATTCCAAGAACAGCAGAGTAAGTATGCATGCTGGGAGTTGTAGTTTGACAACAGCTGGAGTGCCCAAGGTTGCCTACCCCTGGTTTAGAGACACCACCAACTGGTCACACCCACTTGTCAATTTATTTATATACGTCTAGTAGGAATAACAGAGGAACAACACAATGCAGGGTTGCAAGAAAAGATGCTGCAGAACTGTTATATCATAGGTAATAGAAGTATTTACTAAAATTGACTTGTCAATCAACCCCTTTAAGAGCCAAACTATCCAGATATTCACTATCCAAGTACCTGCAGCATCAGCCGGTGACATCTTGGTGTCTTCTTTATGGAAAATTGAGATATGAAAAAATATTAGGAAGAAAAATCACATTGAATATCTTTCTCAGCAAAAACAGGCGCACTAATCCACTCGGGATCTGGCTGATTAAATGATTCTTAATTATACGGCTGCAGTGTTATCTGTCATTAGCACAATTTACCACAAGAGGGGGTTGTTGATTAATTGGATGCTAATTGCCAAACATCAGCGTTAAAAGGATCTCATCTATCAAGCCGCTGCACATTTTATTATCGGTGGGGAATTGATGGCAGGAGACGGGCTGACAATATTATTATAATCCGTCTATGGTATGAATCCACCCACCTGCTTATCCCTCAACAAGTCCATGGACGTAACACGCAGATGTAATAAATATCCGTACTTAGGGCTAACATATCATTAGGCTTAGTATAATCCCTGATAATTGCTCAGTATGTCGCCTAAAGAATAATTGTCAAAACAAGTTGGAGAAAGGGCGTAGTGGGAATAACAGGAAGATACAATGGTGAGGCATGGCCTGCCTGACGCAAGATGCTTCCCATCCATTACAAGACGAGAGCCAAGGAATTATAGCAATCATATTAAAATCCTCAGCTGCAAAGAGACCCTGCGGAGCGCACAAGTGATCTGCTCTCTGCCTATACTGATGTGTTTATGGTTTATTATATAGAAAGTAATGGGATTACAGACTCTATAGTCAGCATGGAAATTTTATATTTAGAAAGATTTCTACTTAAAGGGAACGTAGAATCAGAAAATGACTTCTTGGTGATGTTTTTTTTTTTTAACATTTTCCATCACATTCTATAGTACAAAAATATCCAGTACTTATAGTTTCCACTCTGGTCACTAAAACTAATAATAATCTGACACTTCCTGTTCTGTAGAGATCATTTTTCAGCAGTCACCACATTATCATCACATTGCAATGAGATATAAGAACTATATATAGGTAACACAGCATGTACAATAGTTGAGGTCAAAGATCTCTAACTCCCCCTCCTGGCACAATGACCTCTTTACTGGTCACAGAGCATGCCCATAACACTCTGCCATAGATATCAATGATCTCCAAACAAAAAGGCCTATGGCTCATGTGGCTGCAGTAAAGCATATGTTTCAATGCCGTTAACAGCAGCCATATCCATAACCAGACACAGAAAATAGATTTTTAAAAAATCTGCAACCAGTAAAATAAAAACAGATTAGAAAAGAAGAATATGTATCGCTACCTAGTTTTAAAGGTGTTATACTGGGAATAATAATTGTGGTCACAGTAAATTTACTACTACACACCCCAGTCCCTTGTCATGCTTACATGCTCTCTCTCTGCCTCCTCGGGTGATGCTCTGACTCTTGGTCACATGACCGACCCTGCTCTAGTCAGTGCACATGCAGCAGGAGTAGAGCGTGGTCAGTCATGTGACCCAGACATGGAATGTCACCCGAGGAGGCAGAAAGAAGGGTTCTTGCCCCCTACAACATTCTTAGCAATATTTAGTGTGACTGCTCTTTGGAGAAGGAGTCCTGGAAGTGATGATCCGGCCCCCACAGATATAGCCCTGATCTCATCATCATCCAGTCACATTGTCTGCAAGTACCGAGAAGAACTGATGGAACTCAAAGGGCAAAGGTCACACCAAATATTGATGGGATTTACATTTCTCTTTCGTTTACTGCATTTTGGTAATTTACAAAAATAAACTATTAACCCTATAATTTCTGACAGCATTCTTACTCTGCAGCATTTTTTTCCACATCTGCCTAAAACTTTGCACAGTCCTGTACCCAGGGAGTTGATCTGCTGAAGATAAATTGGACAAATAGTAGAAGAAGAAGAGATTTTGAGGACACATACAGATACTTGTTCTAGTTGTCAACACTAAAGTAGCGAGGGACCAAGACATATGTTCACGGAGAGGGCTGGCGAGGGCTGGAGGGGTTAGGGAAAGAATTTACAGTAAAGGAAGACAGAAGAAAAATGTTTGGAAATAGAATAAATTAGCATCCAGTGGAGAAGACATTGTTGGAGGTGATTTGCATCTTATTTACCATCTGTCACCCCTCCGCAGGATAAGAGGGAAATAAACACTTAAGATGAGCTGTTTAGCTATTTCGTCCCATCAAATTGCTTATTAATGGTTTCCTATGTTGTCTTGCCTCCTTATTCCTACACATGGTGCGGCTCTTGTTTATAACTTAGGGGCCACTGTGGTCTTTTAGTAATCTCCCGGCAGTCTGTCTTGCTGGGAGATTGTATTTCCATGGATTTCTGTCACAGACATCTGCAAGAAAAGTCTTAGTTCATTAATGCATTGTGTTCTGCAGACTACCAGTACAAAGATATACTGGGATCAGTCCATAGAAATGAACACAGCTACAGAAGAAACAGCCAGCATCAGGACCAAAATATATTACCAACATATTGTCAAGCCGCTTGTGACCAATGTTAAAGGAGAATATGAAATTATCCTGACCATCGATCCTGAGGATCCAGAGCCCAGTAGTTGGCACCATGCCCTTTTTATATATAAGTAGAGATGAGCGAATTTCTCAAAAGTTCAATTCGGCAGTTCGATTCGAAGTTCCCAAAAAATTTGCTTCGATCCGAATTACTTTGCGGCGAATAAACAGCTATTTTCGGGCTACTGAGAGCCGGGGTGGGCGGCAAAATGTTGATCGTTTGGGATCCTGATTTGTTAGACATCCCCCCAGATCATGATAGGTCACCTTACAGCGAGGCTGACACCTACTTTATATTGCCCTCTCGGAGAATCTGCTACTATTTTGTGTCTCCAGCTCCTGTGACGTCTATAGGGCAGATTTATTATTCCTTGTACATAGTTTCCTGGCGTACAAGGCATAAAAAGTTGGATTTTTTTTTTTGCTCAAATGGGGTTTTTGTTCAACAAAATGATGACTTTTTATTTGTTTGCGCCGCCTTCAACCTTTTCCCAAAAAAAGTGGACATAGCAAGGGCGTGCAGGGAGCAGGATCATTGGCCATTCCAGATTTATTATCATTTACACCAGAAAGACTGGTATTAACATGCATCCCAACTTTCAAGGACTGAAAGAGGAAGAAATGCGCTGCGGCAATTTTTTTTTTATATTAAGCCCCACCTTCAGCCTCGCCCACTTGTACTTTGCCTCCACCCATTCCCCTCCATGTCCCTTTATGCCCCCACACAGTATAATAATAATAATAATAGTCCTTTAATAGTCCCACAATGGGGAAATTCAGTGTGTTACAGCAGCAAAGATAAGCAGATACAAATACAAATACAACATGTACAGGAATATTCCAAGGTGAGAGGCATTACATTGATAGCAGACAGACAGATAGGGCGTAGCAGGGGGGGGGGGGATTTAACAGGCAGAGAGATATTTTCAGTTCTCTGTGTGTAATGATCTCCGCTTAGGTCGGTGTTGGTTGTACAGCCTAACCGCGGTGGGGAGGAAAGACTTCCGATAGCGCTCCTTCTCACACCTAGGGTGGAGCAGTCGGTCACTGACAGTACTGCTCAGCGCGATCACAGTCTCATGCATGGGATGGGACTTCTTCTTCTGCATGGAGCTCACCACGGACAGTATCCTTCTGTCACCCACCACCTGCACTGGGTCCAGTGGGCTCCCCAGGACAGAGCTGGCCCTTCTAATCAGCTTGTCAAGTTTATTTCTGTCCCTGGTTGATATACTGCTCCCCCAGCAGGCCACTCCAAAGAAGATGGCTGATGCCACTACCGAGTTGAAGAAAGTTCTAAGAAGTGCCCCCCGGATTCCAAAGGCTCTCAGCTTCCTAAGCAGGTAGAGCCTGCTGTGGCCCTTCCTGTACAGGGCCTCCATATGATCTGCCCAGTCCAGCTTATTATTAAGGAGCAAACCCAGGTACTTATAGGTGTTCACAATCTCGATGCCCGTCCCCAGGATGTCCACTGGTTTAGGAGGGCTTCTGCCTTTGCGGAAGTCCACCACCATCTCCTTGGTCTTCCCCGCGTTAATCTTCAGGTGGTTCCGGTGGCACCAGTCCACAAAATCCTGGTTCAGTTCTCTGTACTCCCTGTCATCATCGTCTGTGATGAGACCCACTATTGCAGAGTCGTCAGAATACTTCTGTAGGTAGCAGCTGGATGAGTTGCACCTAAAATCTGCAGTGTACAGTGTGAAGAGGAAAGGGGCGAGAACCGTACCCTGAGGTGCCCCCCGTATTACAGATCACTGTACCTGACACACAGTCTCGGGCTCTCACGTATTGAGGTCGATTTGTGAGGTAGTCTAGGATCCAGTTGGAGAGGTGGTGGTCCACTCCAGCAAGGCCCAGCTTGTCCCTCAATAACCTGGGCTGTATGGTGTTAAAAGCACTGGAGAAGTCAAAGAACATTATTCTCACTGTGTTCCCTGGTTTCTCCAGGTGAGACAGAGCCCTGTGCAGAAGATGGATGATGGCATCATCTACCCCAATGCCCGGCCGATAAGCAAACTGGAGGGGGTCCATAGCGGGGCTCACTAGAGGGCGGAGATGTGTGAGAACCAATCTCTCCAAGATCTTCATCAGGTGGGATGTCAGTGCTACAGGTCTGTAGTCGTTGAGGTCCATAGGGTGGGGTTTCTTTGGAACTGGTACCACACAAGAAGATTTCCATAATTCAGGGACTATTTCCTGCCTCAGGCTCATATTATACATATATGTAATTATACCACACAGCTGGTCCCCACAAGTCTTAATTAGCCTTGCACTGATGTCATCTGGCCCTCCGGCTTTCCTCGCCTTGATCTTTTTCATCTCCTTCCTCACCTGGGCCCGTGTGAAGGTCAGACTGTGGCCAGATAAAGATGGATTTCTGGATTTACTGGTCTGTTGGGAAGTGGCCGCATGGGGAGAAGTCATTGTGGTGGGGGGAGCTGAAGGACATACTGGGGTGGGAGGAGCTGGTGTGTGATCAAATCTGTTGAAGAATAGGTTTAGTTCATTAAGCCAGTTAACATCTGCCTCAATCTGGCAGACAGACTGTTTATGACCCGAAATTGACTTAAGCCCCTCCCAGACCCCCCTTATGTCTTTTCTTTCCATTTGCTTTTCCATTTTTTCTTTATAACTGGATTTTCCCTGCCTGATTTGATGCCTCAGCTCCTTTTGTACTTCCCTCAACCCCTCCTTATCTCTTGTCCTGAAAGCCATCTTTTTCTCCTTAAGTAGTGTTTTTATATCAGAGTTAATCCATGGTTTGTTATTGGAGAAGCACCTCACCACTTTTGTGGGTACTGTGTTGTCCACACAAAAATTAATGTAGTCCGTTATGCAGTGTGTGAGTCCTTCTATATCTTCCCCATAAGAATCCTGCAGAACTTCCCATGCGGTTGTGTCAAAACAATCCCTCAGAGCCTCATCACTCTCCTCGGACCATATCCTCACTATGCGGGTGACAGCTGGTTCCCTACGTACAAGTGGCTTGTACACAGGTCGGAGATGTACTAGGTTGTGATCCGATCTCCCCAGGGGCGGTAGGGCTGATGAGTTGTATGCCTCCCTCACGTTGGCAAAGAACAAGTCCAGTGTTTTGTTGTCTCTTGTGTGGCAGGTTACATACTGTGTGAAACTGGGCAGTGTGGATGATGGAGAGGCATGGTTGAAATCACCCGACAGAAGAAAGAGGGCCTGGGGGTGCTGAGACTGTAACTGGCTCAGCGTGGCTTGTAGGACCTCGCAGGCAGCGTCAGCTTTCGCAGAGGGGGGGACATATGCAGCTATCACGATGACATGTGATAGTTCCCTTGGTAGGTAGAAAGGTCTCATGCTCACAGCTAATAGTTCAATGTCCTTACAGCAAGTTTGATCCTTAATCACAATGTGCCTAGGATTACACCATCTATTATTCACAAACATTGCCAGCCCTCCTCCTTTCCTCTTACCGCTCTCCCTTGTCCTGTCTGCCCGAAGGAGTTTAAAACCATCCAAGGAGACCAGAGGGTCAGGAGTAACTTCAGTGAGCCAAGTCTCTGTAAGTAGCATCATGCTGCACACCTACAACACCTATAACACCCCTACAGTAAACACTGACACAGTATAATGTCCCCTTGAGATCCCTATAGTATAATGCTGCCCTCATTGTGGCCCCCATATTATAATACCCCCTGAATATGCCCCCACCTTATAATGTCCCCCTGCTGGTGCCTCCCCAGTATATGTATTGTCCCCTCGCTGGTGCCTCACCAGTGTAATGCGTCAAACAACACAAAAAAAATGAATACCTCACCCGGTCCCCCCTCTGACTCTACTTGCAGATGGCTTCAGGGAGCACCAGATACGATGTGCGTGATGTCACTATATCATACCTACTGCTCCCAAGAGCAAGAGACAGGGGCCGAATGGTGACACACAGAGTCTGTCTATCTAAGTCCGAACAGAGACTGCACCAGCAGAGAAGAGGGTGCCAGACCCAGGGTACAAGCAATAAAACACCCTCACTTTTGTTACTTTATCTCTTTGGAGTGCCGCCTATTTTTTGTTCTATCTATCTATCTATCTCCTATCTATCTATCTATCTATCTATCTATCTATCTATCTATCTATCATACCTGGATTTTACAGTTTCTCTCCTGTCTATATGTGCCCTCTAGTGTCCAAAGACACGTTCACTTTAAATCTTTAAAATAGAGAATAGAAATATACTTTGGAATAATCTGTCACTTCGATACTTCCCTGTGTGTTGATAGAGATTCTCTGATGCTTGTTGGTGGCTGTTGTATGACTCAAGGAGAAGAATTCTTTACAGTAATAAATCTGGAGATGTCTGGCAGCGATGTGCGGACACTGACCTACCTCCAATTATCAGGACCCTGTCACTGCACTGACTTGTGGGGATTGCTCCAAGTCAATACCAATCTAAACAGACAAGTAAAATATTGTTTACCAACAAGTCAGTAAAAGTAAAGAGGAAATTGGAGTCCGGCCGGCGATATCCTAGTCTACGTGTGATATATACACTGGAGAGCCTATTAAAGAGCTAGTCCACCGGGACTTATCTCTTCGCATTTTTCAGGTGGAAACCTGGAAGACCCCATTGTAGTGTATGGGGTCCATGGGTTTCCGCGAGTAACTGCTTATTAAGTGGATTGAGTTTGTTTGTCGGGTCAAAGAACAGAAACCCGAACACAGGTGTGAAACTAGTGTCGACTGAGGTTCCTGAGTCCGCTGTGTGAATGGAGTGGTAAAGTACAGGTATCAACACCGCTCTATTCCCTTCTAGGGGACTGGTGACACACTGGACTTGGCTATCTCCACCTAGTGGTGGTCTTGCATGTAACTCTATTCAAAAAGGGGACTTAGGAACTCCCGGGACCCCCAGCGATCCTGTGGATAAGTTCTTTTTGCGAATAAACCCGTTTAAGAAAAACAATTCTTCATTACAACATATTAGGAAATGTCTACTTACACAATTTTCTGATATATTTGTGCAAATTCTCCAAAAGTCACACTTCTATTATTACGGAATACATATTCATGAACACAAAAGAACTTTTTCCTGTATAATCTTCCATTACTAATTCCCAGAATCCTGAGCTATAGCCAGTACAAGGCATATTTTGTCATGTATATCTAATCCTCTCTTCTGCAAGATGATCTTCAGTGGTTAAGACTAAATGAAGCAGAAAGCAGCATAATCCGGGCCTTGTCAGATGACAGACGCTATAATCTGACTCATGGTGAGAACAGGCTCCAAAAACGTTTCAACTTGATCCATATAATAAACTTTACTTTTGTCGGGAAAGAAACCTGAAATTCAGAAGAAAAGGACTAAATGTGGAAAGTGATCATTACTGGGGACAACGGAGGAAGAATGAAGTAATGGGGCTGGTAGGAAGGGGCTGGCGGGGCCCTAATAACGTGCTAAACCCATCACAGATTAGTGAATTATCATATAGATAAAAGCCTTGGGTAAAGAGGCAGAAAACTGGAGCTGGCATGGAGAAAATCCGAAGAAGTGACGAATGTAACCATACAGATGTAGGATGTGAGATGCTTAAGTCTGAACAGCACATGGCGCAGAGAACTTCAGCATGGCGGTATACTTCAAATCCTATATTCTTGCCTTACAAAGCTGCAGTACATTAGGGTTCAGTATCTTACGACACTTATAGTCTGTAGAGTACTATAGGAACAGGGATGTAGTTATGGAGGGGCAGAGGGATCAGTCACACCTTGGCCCAGTTGGAAGCATTGGCCACCCATATAATGTATAGTTGGTTCAAGTTTGCCAGAGCCCCTATTTGATATCAGTATGTTCTAATAGGGCAAACATGCAGGGGGTGTCATTTTTTTGCCTCCATGGAGATGGTGGGGGTTATTTCTACACAGAATCGGGAGTTTTACTTGGTCTTGGTGTTCATCTTTGGCACTTTCTTGCTCCGCATTCCCCATTCTATGACTTACTTGCCACTTAAACGGCGTCTATCATCACTGTAAACCACCCAATAGGTGTGTACAGGCTATGAAATATAGAAAGGCCCCCGGGATGCGTGTAATAAGCAGTTTTAGCCTTGACATCACTGAGCGCCGCAATCCCGCGCATGCGCAGTACACTGCATGATGCTGATCTTCCAGTGCCCAGGTGGCCGAACAAGAAGCAAGAATGGAAGTGGTTACTGATGACGTGGCTGTGCTCGGGATTGAAGACAACACCCCTTGCGCTCCATGGACTTCATTTGCATATTGGCTAAAACCGCTTTATACACGCATCTTGTGGGACTATCTATATTTCAAAGGTACGGTTTGACTTTTATTCATAGCCTGTACAGCACTGTAGCTGTGGTTTACAGCAGCTGGGAGAGGTAACAGACTCTCTTTAATATATGGGGCGATTAGGCAGGGCCGCCTCATAACAGAAGACCTCCATAGATTTCTTCACGTGTCTGGTTTATTATGAGGCCGACACCTCGCACCAGTTGGATCCTTTGTTAACTGGAGTAGGAAACACAAGTGTTAATACTGTACATTTCCCTAATCTGTCTTTTCCCCCTGAGCAAACTGATAATATAATCCCTTCTTACTTTCCAATTTAGCTTTACATTCGTAATAAACTGAGGAGTATCTGCAGCCATAGTGCCGTGTTACTGCAGAGACAGCTCCTTTCCTGACAAGCAGGCAAAAAGCCATTTTTATTGGCTGCAGAGACCTGGCTGCGGGGACAGTGTCTGAGCATGCATGTCCACTGCGCACTGCTATACACTTTGAACACCAGGTGCTGTCATACTGTGTAAGTAAATGTCATAACCCTCCACGATTCATTATTTTATCATCATGTAAACAGTATTTTTAATAATCTATACCAGGGGTACTCAACTACTTTTAGTAAAGGTCTGTTGACCGGGGTGCGCCATTAAGTTACAGTCCGAGTTGAACAAGTCCAGTATTTACAGTATTTTTCGGACTAAAAGACGCACAAGAAAAATTAGGAAAAAAATATTTCCTAATGTGGCTTTTCGCAATATGCTCAGGGCACTAAGACGCATTATACAGTGGGGGGCACTAATAGGAGATTAGTGCCTCCATATAGTAGGCTCCTTAGGATAAGTCATCAATTAAAGATTGGCAGGGATCCGACACCAGGGCCGATCAGCTATTTGAAGAGATTGCAGCTTTTGGGTGAGTACAGCAGCCTCTTCAGTACTTATCAAGCACAGCGCCGAACATTTGTATAGGTATTGCAACTCAACCCATTCACTTGAATGGGACTGAGCACAAAAACATGTCATGTGACTGATGGTGAGCCACTGCCACTCGAACCAGCTGGGAACCTGATGGAACGTCAATGAATGATCGATCCTAAGGATAAGTCATCAATTTAAAATTCCCGTAAAATCCATTTAATAGGAGGAAAACCCCTTTAAAGACCCCAGCACATGCACAGACTTGAGATCCTGATCACATATTTTCTTATGGTTGTGTATGTTGAGAAAACCTCACAATCCCAAGCAGTAAAGTAACAACAGAATATCCATTTAGAATAAATCGGACACTTGTACCTAAAATATTAAAATATTTTTAATCCAAAACGGAAAAAAAAAAAAAAAAAAAAAAGGCATACATTGCAACACAAAGCAAAAAAAAAAAATACATTTCAAAGCAGAAATAAAACAAGCAAGTTAATACAGTCCACTTTCGTAAAGTGAAGTCAGGTCAGTCTCCTAAGACTATTTGTCCGCACTGCTTTCTAAAAAGCACAGCTTTTACCAGTGTAAAGATCTTACAAAGACAATATATACATAAGAAAACACGCAGGGCCTCACTAGTGCAGAGTAAGAGACAAGGCGGGGCCTGAAGCAACCAATCAATTTGCGGCAATACAAAAGCTGGTGTCCAATTGGTTCCAATGGGCAACGCCTCTACTTTTCATAAATGAGGGCCACACCATCCCAACATACCACCCCCTACAGGTGAAAACGGCCAATACAAAAAGCTGACCGCCAAAACATATTATAAATCGTGACTTAAATCAGTTACACAAGCAAGCATTTTTTTTTATAGAATAAATATGGTTCAATTCCTTTAAAATATAAAAAGCAACAAAACCAAAAATACACATACAAAAACTACAACTAATTCACACCAGAACAAAAAAAAAAATAAAAAAATAAAAAATAATAGAATCCAAAATCCTAACGACATTGACATGAATTATTTTCCTTTGGCAGTGATGAAAATGTCTAAAATAAAATGAAATGATTGTAGGTCAATTTTATTACACCGACTATAGATCTTTATTATAAATCATACCGAAATCCTGTGGCTAAGACTTGTCATAATTTTTTATATATACTGTTTGTACTAGAACATACCGGCATCAATTTCTATTTCATAGCAAAAAATAATATTTAGAAGGAAAAAAAAAAAAAAAAAAAAAAAAAAAAAAAATCATAGTTTTTCAAAATCTTCTGGTAACACTGTGTCCGACAGTCTACACCGAGATCTATCAGATATTGCATAGCAACAGTTCCGTATCCTAAATAGAATATATCATGATGATCTAATCACAATTCAGGTGTAAAGCACCAATATATAAGAACATCTCTGTGCATTTCTTTATGTAATAGTAGGATTTAAAAAAAAAAAAAAAAAAATTCTGGGCTACGACATGGATATCAAAAAAAATGTGGGGTCGTCTGTGATTCTGAAATAGTGAGTGGACCAATAAAAACCATATGTGTAGTTTAGGCCTTACATGTGTAGATGTCTCAACGATACCAACCTTTGGCGAGACTGGGACGTACACATAAGGGAGTGTGATCCTTCCTTTTCTTGGAAAAAGAGGGAACTCATGGGTATTCTCAAAAAGAATTTGCTGTAAAATCCAAAAATAGTGTAAATCCCTGCATGTACGGCCACGTGAGGGTGTTCTCTGAGACTATAACACTTGCCCATTCTTAAGGACCCCATACACACAAGAGAAACGTTGTTTGAACCTGCCGATCTTGACAAAGCTGGCAGACTATGGCTAAGTTCACACAGTGAGGTGCAAAAATTCTTTGTTCCCCTAGCTAATTTTTTTCCCCCTGCCCTACCTTCAGTTGGATACTGCCCAAAGCTCCCATTGAGGTGGATGGGAAGAAGAAATCTTTGTTATGGAAGGTTTCTGTGGCAGATTTTACATGGCGGGTGCGTGAACTTACCCTATGGTAAGACTCTCCTTTGACAAACGGTATCAGGGGAAAGAGGGATTGGTCATGCTGAATTTCAACATCTGATCCTCTTGCCCTCAGGAGGTGTCTGCATTAGCAGCTTACTCTCACCACATCTAAAGCACCAAAAACACCTACTTGCTTGACCCAATCGAGCATGCAAGTTGGTAGGAATAGCCATCGGCAGTATCAGCGGTCAAGTGTATGGGCAACTTTTGGACAGGCTTTTAATGTTACAACCCCTGATCACCCCTTTAATGCTACATATGTTACTAGTGCCTGTAACACCCAAAAAAAGTATTGAAGGGAATCTGTCAGGTCTGTTTGGGACACTAAACCATCCACAGATCCTAACTCTGTCTGTGGTCACAATGAAAAATCTAAAATATGTGTTCGATGAGTCTCAAAGGACTCATTTTTAGTGCTCATAGTGACTACACGGGTCTTCACTGGGGAAGTACACAGTGGTGGCTTCACTGTGCATGCGCCCAAAGTAACGCGCATGCGCTCTGAAGCCAACGTGTATTTCTCCACTTTCATAGAACGGTGAAGGTGCTGGGAGTACAGGAGCCAGGTAAGTATAAGGGCTTTGGTTTTCCATTGGGCCACTGACATAATTAGCATAGGGCTATTCGAGGCACTAAACCACCAGTCCCCTATGGATCTACGGGTGGTTTATTGTACCAAATAGCCCTGACAGTTCCCCTTTAAATGTCCTACATAAAAATGCAAAACCAACAAGAATAATGTAACAAAATCTCCCCACTTGTCAGACATCGTAATAACATGTGCAAAGCAGTATACATACATGAAGCAAACTTTTTTTTTTATATATATAGAACTATTAAAAAGTACCCAAAATATTTCTTTGTATAAAACAGTAGATTGTAAAAAGGCTTCTTGTAAACATTTAGAAAAGTTTCTAGCAATACAATATAAGCATTTCAAGCAATGGTGACTTTTGGTTTCTATTTTTTTTTTCTTTTTTAGTTTTTTTTGTGTTTTTTTTTTTTTTTTTGTCTTTGAAGGAACAGTCCATCCTCTGCAAATTGCAAGATTCTCAAAAGTTAATACACAGACAAAAACCGTTTCTTGGAAGAACAATATACAAAAAAAAAAAAAAAAAAAAGTCTATAGAAATAACGTAGTCTCTGCCGTGGTCTATAGTCCAAAAATTTTACAAATAGGCACAATAGTTAATGGTTTGTCACAATACTGATCAGTTTTATAAAATATTGGAAATTTTTTTTTTAATCCCCCAAATTGCAAAAGTTGGGATTATTGCCTTGATGTGTGGGATTTGGTAAGACAAGTGGCCTATTTAGATGGTGGACCCAAAAGAGAACCTCGGTTGACAACACTAGCTGGTGAAGTGACGGGCACAGCCCTTCTTCACTGAATAGGATACCTCCGTGTTGTTACGCATTGGTCATCCTCATATTGCGTATGGAGTTATAGTTTCAAGCTATCCCAGGTGGATGCGGTGGGAAAACAACGGACCCATTTCCAATCGACCCCATTGGAATGGTTTTTAATAGAAAAGCAAGAAAAATCGTCAGCCAAAAAGATTCCAAGTTCATCACTTCTTGGAGAACGTAAAACACAGCTGCATGAGATCTACTTGAGGCCGTCGGAGTGTTCCTTGTGCAGGTTGGAGTCACATCATCTAGTTTTTGATTGTCATGTTAGGCTTCAGTCCTGTCCGGCCCATCTGGAGACACGGCAGTTTTGAGCAGTTTTTCAGCAGTTGTTCTATGGCGATGTGACGAACATGGAGTTCTGAGGACAGGGCATCTTTTTCCTGTAGGGCACAACTGAGGTCTTCAAAAACATCTATGGGGCACAAAAAAGATAAAATTAGCAAGTTTTGTCTTCATAGTAAAATTGTCACCGTCATGCTCCATTTTTGGCTTTCACAAGATTTTTATTTTTTATCAAAGCAGTAATACAATGGGGAAAACAATGGTTCAGACATAAAGTGGTCATCTGAAAGTATCAAAGGGAGGGATGAGAGGCCATGTAGGACTTCTTTGGATTCCACACCTTCTCAAATTTGTCTAGTGTGTCTTTGATAAGACTCACTAGGTGGTCATTTATCATGAACCAGGAGGGCTTACAATGGAGATAGGTAAGGAGTACCACTTCTGGTTAAGCCATCATGCCAGCACCTCCATGTGTTTCACTCCTAAAAAAGGGCAAACACACTCTTTCTGCCTGGATATCGTAACCAATCCCCCCCCCCCAACCGCAACACCAGTAGCGCATAGTCGGGGGACGTCACAGACTCCAGACCAAGCCATAGCTGACAGCTGCCCCGTGGAATGAGAGACAACCCCTACCAGGACATCTCTCTCCTTATGCTATCAGGTAAGCCTACCCCACAGAAGGCCCATAGGTCTCCCCTCCAAGGGCTGGAAACAAGAGAGGGGTAGGAGAGACTCCACCTTTTTGTACCATAGGTTTCCCTGGGGGTGGATCCTCTTTCTGGGCTCTATCGTGGGTGATGGGGAAAAATGGATTGAACTAGTTTGTGTGAACATTTGGATATAGAAAGTATTGGATAAGACGTGTGGAATACAGCCACATCTAGGGGCCAGGATAACCCAGTTAGGGCAGGTTTAATTGGAGACACCACCAACCAAAAGTTGACGACAGTTGTGAAACAGAGTCCTTCTGGCCCCGCACCATCTAAAGCAACAGAGGTTGGCAGAAGAACAGATTGGGGCATATTTATCAATAGAAATCCGACACTTTTCTGTCTACATTTATGCCAAAATTTATGGTGCACGCTACTTACGACAGATTTATGGACAGCATGCGCCAGAAAGATACGACTGACTCGGCACTTTTGTAAAACGTGCCGCAGAATGGGCAAGGTTTTCAAGTGTCTAACTTTACGACACATTTAGGAAACAAATATGGCGCAGATTTTCTTGTGCAAAGAAGACAAAGTTTAAATTGGTGTAAAATTATGAATTTAAGCCAATTTACTTTGTGCGCCACATATTTGTCTCCTCAGTAAGCGACAGATGATTTACGCCCGACTCTGACTGCTTTATAAATGGCTGACACAGCAATAAAGCTCCTCTAACGTCACAAAAAAAAAAAAAAAATCTATTGATCAATATCCTATGAAAGTAAATATTCAAACTAATTATATAATTAAAAATTATTTTTAATTTTAAAAGACTGTGTCGGAGTCGGTAACCCCCCTCCCCTTCCCGATTCCACAGCCCTGAGTACCCCCTCCTGACCCTGGGAAATTAGGTCTCACCCGGGGGTAAGAAGACCCTCTCTCTAGTGGCCAACACGCCCCAATTATCCAGTTATTTTCTTGGCTCTGGCCTATAAGGATGCTGCGTGCTCTTTAACAGGCGGTATCTGGACTCACAGACCAGGCGATTTTCTGAGCACGTGATCTGATGCATTTGGGAATCGCTGCCTGTTTTACAAAATGGTCGGGCCAAGTAAAATACGCCACTTAATAGCATTAAATCTATTCTAGCTGGTAAAGTGGAGTCTAAAAATAAGGCTGTAATACCATCAAGCGCTGATAAGCTTTACTGTAACCTATACTTAGCCGACAGCTTATATTACAGCACATCTGCAGCTGCCACGGAAGTGTCGAGCCGCACTTGCTGACATATTGATTTAATGCCAAGTTTTTTTTTTTTTTTAGCCAATAGACAGGGGAAAAAAAAAAGTGCTATAAAAACACACAACAACAACAACAACAACAACAACAACAACAACAACAAACACCTATCTACTAAACTCCTGTTCTCCGACCAGGGAGGCACATGGGGTAAAGGCAATGTTACCCGCACAAAGCTGAAGCCTTGTGATCTCCAGAGGACGCGCTAGTCATCTGATATTGAGACTTACCCTGGAGTTGCCGGAGGAGATGTTCATTTATACGTCCCAGTTCTTCTCCGCTCATCGCGCTCACTAGAAGCGAGGGAGAAACAGACAGAAATCAATTACCATCACCGCAGTAATCCAAGTAATTGAAAACATCCAACAAAAAAAAGTTAATAAAGTCTCCGGCTGGAATCCGCTCACAATGGCGTACGGCTACTGCAACTGTACAGAGAGGAAGGAAATAAGATCGGAACGATTGTTTTTTTTAGGGGTGGTTGGGTGTCGGCTGTGGGAGCCAATGCAAGTCAATAATAGTGCAACTAGGGAATCAAACATGAAGTTCCTGAAAATTCATGGCCTACCCTTAGAGATTGGTGAGGGTCCATCTGTTACCACCATTGTTGACCAGCTGCTTGGGCAAGCACTACTGCCTCTTCACAGTTTACCTTGGTCCATGTACTTGCATGCTAAGTAGCGACTCTCGGGGGTACTGCAGCTTTGTCCCATTCAAGGGTAGTTGCAATACCCTGCACACAGACTACCCAGTAATGGTGGGCAGTTAATGGACCAAGGAAACAAAGAAGAGGCCAGAAAGAAGTATTAGAGCATTTTTTTTAAACAACCCTTGGACTGTCAGCCATACTTTGAATGCAAAACCACTGGTCCATTTAGTTTCCCAAATCTTCCTTATAGGTTCCCTTTAAAGGGGTTTTCCTGAACTTACATCTTGATGACTTAGCCTTAGGATAAGTCTGCAAAAGGTCATCGGTGGAAGGTCCAACACCTGGGACCTCCACAGATCAGATGGTTGAAGAGGCTGCAGCATTCGGATGAGCTCTGCAGTGTCTTGACTAAATATCAGCGCACACATTATGGAGGAGGTTGTGCTTGGTATTGCAGCACAGCCCCGTTTATTTGAATGGGACTGAGCTGCTGGTGTACAGTACCATGTCACCAATGGACGTGATGTCATCAGCCCAGGGAACTGCTGATCTGATCCCATATTCATGATCTATCCTAAGGATAGGTCATCAATATTTAAGTCCCGAAATACCCCTTTGAGGGCTAACAAATTGGCAATTGATCTATAAAAACGTTCAGGGTCAGGTCTCTGTGGATGGGAGAATTATTGGGGCTTTCTAGGATTTCTTCAAAAATTGGCTAATGGCAAGAAAAAAAAAACAAACAAAAAAAAAACCTTGACGTCCCATCGCACTGGTCTTATTACAGATGTAGGCAATGGCAGCTCTGTAGAATCAGCAGGTACCAAAGCGTTAATGCCAGAATGGCAAGACAGTTAAAAGGTAATTATGTATTTTTTTTTTATATATATTTATGCCATTTCCTGCCCTTCTTGAAAAATCCTTGAAGGTGGCCATGCCTCTTAGATAGCTGTAGGCCAAGCACTTTGTTCGTCTGGGTTACTTCTGGCTCCCCAAAAACATGCACACTTGATTCAGATGAATAGGCATACCGCCAGATACCTCTCTCAATGACTTATCTCCCGTTAGAACAAAATGTTGGGCATGCTGAAACCCAACTTCGATCCTTCTTTGCCCTTTGAACACTCCATACACCTTAGGTGGTCGGCAGATCCCACAGAAATTGTGAGGCTTGACTGACGTTCATCTAATGTGTATGGTCAACTTTACACAACGCCGCCTAATTCTCTATAAGCCAATCTACTATAGTCATACACATTAAGAGGTCATGAATTGTACAATGACTACGGCAAGCAGGAGACCCCCCCCCCCCCAAGATGGAGACCATAAGTCTACACGTTTGTATAGTAATCCCCTGTATGAATCTAGAAATAAATCATATACTACATCTGGAGGATTCTTCACTACACAAGTCGTTGTCTATTTGTCTTCCTGTCAGTCACAAGAGACATTTTCTACAGCAAACATCCTAGGGCAGCTAATAAGGCTGCGAGGCTTCATGGCGGACGTCACCTTGGGTTGTTCTTTGCCGTAGACAGATCTGAATAATCCACCAAGACAGAGCTCGAATGACAACACTTTAGGAGCTCCCATCTAGGCAGTAAGCACACTATCAATACAGAAGATACCCTGGCCTTTATGCTACCCACACCAAGAATTCTTAAAGAGGACCAGCCCCAAGTCCAGTTCTTTATATCAATTAATAGCTGCTGCTCCACCAATTCTGACACAGTTGAAATTTTTTCTCTAGCCCCTGCCCTACTTGAGTAACAAGTGCAGTTATTTTTGGTGTCTGATATACTATTTTGCTCTACACTGTCAGGAGGGCGGGGGTCAGGCAGGAGCAGACAAGGGGTGTGACTCTGAGCTCTGACACTGGCTGCCTCTGATTGGAGCTCTGAATAACTCCCCCCTGCCTGACACCGCCCACCTGACATTACAGAGCTTACATAGCACCAAAACTAACTGCGCTTGTTGCTCAGGAATGGTGGGGGCTAGAGAAAATTCCAACTGAGCTGGAATCAGTGGAGCGGCGACTATTAACAGATGCTAAAAATTTGAATTGGTGTAGGTGATGAAAGGTCCTCTTTAAAACAGAAGAAACATGATCCATGCCAAACATGGCCTCATGCATCAATACAAAACATGGAATTTTCCCCCAAAACCAGAACCTTGCCTGTTTATTGAATGGGGCTGAGCTGCAATACCACACACAGCCTGTGAGGACAATAATAATCTCAAAAAAGCACGGCAGAAACCCCTCTCCAGCCAAAAGGGTTCCTACGGTAATAGAAAAAACAATCCAATCTGCCAGCAACTTGTGTAGATGGACAATGTCCTTTTATTGGAAAAGCAGTTACCACATGATAGGTTCTCACAGGAACCTTTCTCAAGTGCACATGAACAGATAGTGGGGGTTTTCCACTGTAGAATGGATCTACCATGTAGATAGAAGTAAAAAAAAAATAAGAAAAGCCCAACAACCACCACGGCAACCCACAAACAACAAAAAATTATACCCACCACCGACGAAAAAGAAAAAAAAAAAAAAAAAAAAAACAACACCCCGTAAAAAAAAAATTGGGTAAAAAACCCCGTAAAAAAAAAAAATAATTTTTTTTATCTTTATTTATCTCCCTTTTTTTTTTTTTTTTTAAAATAATTTTTTTTTTTTTAAATTAATTTTTTTTTAAAAAGAAAAATAAGCCCCTTTTTACAAAAGGGGGGGGGGTTGGTTTTTTTTTTATTAATTTTTTTGGGGATATATGTTTTTTTAGGCACTAGAGAAGGGTCCCTGGGGGAACCAACGCGGGGTGTTTTGCGGTGACAAATCTATCTATCTATATACAGGGGTGTGTGTGTGTGTATGTACAGTCATATGAAAAGTTTGGGCACCCCTATTAATCTTAATCATTTTTAGTTCTAAATATTTGGGTGTTTGCAACAGCCATTTCAATTTGATATATCTAATAACTGATGGACACAGTAATATTTCAGGATTGAAATGAGGTTTATTGTACTAACAGAAAATGTGCAATATGCATTAAACCAAAATTTGACCGGTGCAAAAGTATGGGCACCTCAACAGAAAAGTGACATTAATATTTAGTAGATCCTCCTTTTGCAAAAATAACAGCCTCTAGTCGCTTCCTGTAGCTTTTAATCAGTTCCTGGATCCTGGATGAAGGTATTTTTGACCATTCCTCTTTACAAAACAATTCCAGTTCAGTTAAGTTTGATGGTCGCCGAGCATGGACAGCCCGCTTCAAATTATCCCACAGATGTTCAATGATATTCAGGTCTGGGGACTGGGATGGCCATTCCAGAACATTGTAATTGTTCCTCTGCATGAATGCCTGAGTAGATTTGGATCATTGTCTTGCTGAAATATCCATCCCCGGCGCAACTTCAAATTCATCACTGATTCTTGTACATTATTCTCAAGAATCTGCTGATACTGAGTTGAATCCATGCGACCCTCAACTTTAACAAGATTCCCGGTTCCGGCATTGGCCACACAGCCCCAAAGCATGATGGAACCTCCACCAAATTTTACAGTGGGTAGCAAGTGTTTTTCTTGGAATGCTGTGTTTTTTGGACGCCATGCATAACGCCTTTTTGTATGACCAAACAACTCAATCTTTGTTTCATCAGTCCACAGGACCTTCTTCCAAAATGAAGCTGGCTTGTCCAAATGTGCTTTAGCATACCTCAGGCGACTCTGTTTGTGGCGTGCTTTCAGAAACGGCTTCTTTCGCATCACTCTCCCATACAGCTTCTCCTTGTGCAAAGTGTGCTGTATTGTTGACCGATGCACAGTGACACCATCTGCAGCAAGATGATGCTGCAGCTCTTTGGAGGTGGTCTGTGGATTGTCCTTGACTGTTCTCACCATTCTTCTTCTCTGCCTTTCTGATATTTTTCTTGGCCTGCCACTTCTGGGCTTAACAAGAACTGTCCCTGTGGTCTTCCATTTCCTTACTATGTTCCTCACAGTGGAAACTGACAGGTTAAATCTCTGAGACAACTTTTTGTATCCTTCCCCTGAACAACTATGTTGAACAATCTTTGTTTTCAGATCATTTGAGAGTTGTTTTGAGGAGCCCATGATGCCACTCTTCAGAGGAGATTCAAATAGGAGAACAACTTGCAATTGGCCACCTTAAATACCTTTTCTCATGATTGGATACACCTGGCTATGAAGTTCAAAGCTCAGTGAGGTTACAAAACCAATTTTGTGCTTCAGTAAGTCAGTAAAAAGTAGTTAGGAGTATTCAAATCAATAAAATGATAAGGGTACCCAAATTTTTGCACCGGTCAAATTTTGGTTTAATGCATATTGCACATTTTCTGTTAGTACAATAAACCTCATTTCAATCCTGAAATATTACTGTGTCCATCAGTTATTAGATATATCAAATTGAAATGGCTGTTGCAAACACCCAAATATTTAGAACTAAAAATGATTAAGATTAATAGGGGTGCCCAAACTTTTTCATATGACTGTATGTGTGTATATATCTATATCTATCTATCTATCTATCTATACACACACACACACACACACACACACACCGAGACAGGACCATGAAGTAGGGACTAGTGGGGGTATGTAAGCAAAGGAATGGCAGCGGCAGGGAAGTGAGTGAAGTAAACCTTTTCTATCCCTTTTCCCAAAAAACAAAAACAAAACTATACTTCCCAGCAACCCCACAAGGAGTTTCTTGTACAGTCAATATTTCCCCCCTTAAGAGATCTAATTCAAAGAAAACAGGATATGAAGTAGTTAGCACTTACATTCTTCTTTATTGTAATGCTGGTATCTTCTCCGAACCTTCGGTCCAGATGGCTGGTTAGAGTTCTCATCAGGCTTTTGGTCCTTGCAGGGTTTCGGCCATAGTTGACTATGGCAGAACGCGGAGCTGGAATTCTGTAGCATGCTCACATTGAAATCCCTGTTGTTCTCCTTTCCACACGTGGATATACCTCCAGCTCCCGTGTCCAACCACTTTTCGGAATACTTGGGAACCTGCGAGTCGTGCTGGGGGATCAGACTCCTGTCATTTAGATGTCTGAACTTGTAAAGCTTGTGCTGAGCAGGTTTGGAACACTCTGAATCGGAATATAAATCCTTGTTTTGTGCGTATTGGACAATCCAGTTTATTTTTTTGCTAAAAAGAGTTTTTACTTCCTCGTAGGGGCTCTTGGTGAGCTTGGATCGGGAACAGTCTTGGTTTGCTATCTGGTGATACTTCTCAAAGCAGTCCTTGTGACCTCGTAATGATCTGCTGTGCAGAAGATCCGACTTTGCTACTCCTAAAAATAATAAAAAAAAATAAATAAATATAATAGTTCATATGTACATAAATTACAATGAGTTTTCATGCAAATATAAGTGTAGGGGTGCCAATCCTAGACCTCTTTCCCATCTGAGACGTATACTATTGGCAAAAGCCTTGGGATGGCCATTTTTACCACTAGTGATTTGTTTAAAGGAGGTTCTCCAGAACCCTACACCAAAGTTGCTCTCTCCTCTCCCCAAGTGGCTCCTCGTCCCGCCCTCCACTGCCCGGCCCTCGCCCGCCCCCTCTCCCAAGTGGCTCCTCGTCCCGCCCTCCTCTGCCCAAGTGGCTCCTCGTCCCGCCCTCCTCTGCCCAAGTGGCTCCTCGTCCCGCCCTCCTCTGCCCAAGTGGCTCCTCGTCCCGCCCTCCTCTCCCCAAGTGGCTCCTCGTCCCGCCCTCCTCTCCCCAAGTGGCTCCTCGTCCCGCCCTCCGTTCTCCCGCCCTCCCTCCCAAGTGGCTCCTCGTCCCGCACTCCTCTCCCCAAGTGGCTCCTCGTCCCGCACTCCTCTCCTGGGTTCACTTGGACCTGTACTATTGAGGCTGACTTTGCTATTATAATGATCTACTCCACCAGCTACCATAGTGCAAGTAACTAGCAATGAATACAGGAGAGGAGATGGGGGGCCACTTGGTTGACTGGGTCTGATTATGTGACCCTGGGTTGGAACCAACCCAGAAACCCAAGGTTTGTCTCAAATAGAACCACAGGGGGAAGTGTTAAAACACTCCCTGGGGAACCCCCTTTGAGCTTCTTAGTAAATATTCAGTTAACAATAACTGTGCATACAACACCAATAGATTCACGGATAAGACCAACAACAACATACATCAGGTCAGTTATGACATAGGACATTGTGGGTTTTCTTCTAGAACACTGTGACATATTCAGTTAATATAATGTAATAATAAATCTTTTGGGCCATGGAGCATTGTTTAGGGGAGTGACCCTCAGAAAAGTCTGAAACACAGCAATATTTCTGCTAAATGGAAAAAAAAAAAAAAGCCTGAATCTTACATAAAACCAAAAATACTGTCATGTCATCTGGGTTAGCCCTTTCTATATACACTAAGGAGTGTGTCCTCCTCAGGACTACTCTCCATGAGCCAGCAGGACTGTGAAGTCAGAGCCAGTGTAGGATGGAGTCAACGACGGGAAAAAAAAAAAAAAAATAATAATGTCAATTTTATATAATATATATATATATATATATATATATATATATATATATATATATATATATATATATATATATATATATATATATATATAACACACACACAAACACACATATCATTGATATTGCATAATTAGATGCATAATTTGTTGTATATTTTTACTTTCATATCAATTTTATCACTGGCTTTTACAGCTTGTGTCTGACCATGGGATTGGAGTCAAGACTGTGGAAAAATAGGAGTCCTGTTGCTGGTTTGCCCTTCTGACGCCACAGCCAAGTGAACTAGAGCAGAGAGTTCTTCCATAGTTTCTACCCCATCTACCGTATCCTGCTCCCAGATAGGGCAGCAGAAATAACCTGACAGGTTTACTATAAGCATCTGCATAACTGTATGTCATACTACATTTCTCCTGTAGTGGCCACTGTGCTAAAAATCAGCAGTCAACTGGCATCTTCTCTGAGCCAGACAGGTGGCGATCAGCTGATCACAGCAGCAATTCTCATATTAATGGGGTTGTCTGTCATGAGGTCGAATATTCACATGTTAAGACACATATCAGGGACCATTTCTACCTACAATCATCATTTAAGATCCTGTCCCATAGTATTTAATATGGTCACTTATTTAATTTTAGTCCGTTTCTTACAAGATGACGGATAAATGTTATATTACAATTTTCTCCATTTCATTTTAGCTGTCCTCGTCCATATTTATCATGCTGGAGTTTTATCTCCTATGGAAGATGTAATGTGCCTCCTTTTATATACAGTACCTGTGATGTGTAAAGACATACCATTGAAGTTCTTACAAAGGACATCACACGTCTGACATTATACATTTATATAAAATGGCTAAACTTTTGAAGCTTAACTTCAAGCCTCATTCTTCCTGAAGATTAGAGGTAAAATGTTCTTATACAAACAACACAGACTTCTGGCCGCCGATCGCCCGCCTGCAAATGAAAAGCTCTAGTTTTGGGACTTAAAGTGAGAATATTTGAAAAATCTTGAAAGACTTTTTCCCCCGAACAACTGGCTTGTTCTGAAAGCAGGTAAGGACTGCAGAGGCGAGATAGGATTGAGGATGTTTTAATTTCATGCTTATTAGCCGATTTTGCAAAGGAGCTGAAATTCTTGACAGGGACTATGGACATGAAACGTCTAAAGGGAAGGAAAGAGAGAGAGTAAAAATTAGGTCACTGCGAATGAACGCCGCTGTGTACCAAACTCATCGTCCTAATAGGATGCTCGTCATTGTCCTGTCTTAGAATGGAGAAGAGTGAATACAGCTCTTGCTTCGGTCACCTAAATGGAGTCAACCCCTACCCTGTACTTACGCCCTTCACTTGGGATCCCCCCCTTTATAAGCCAGAACAGAGAACAGCTATGCCAAGCTGTTGGCTCATTACATGGCCGCCATGCTGGTGAGAGGGTGGGGGGTATTGCTGTGAATGGGTTATGTCCGAAAAGAAAACCTTTTGAGAAGCAAATATCTTAAAGTTTTGAAGCAAGTCGCCATTGATAGGACAGGGGATAACTTTGTAATCTGTGGGGGTCCGAATGTTGGAAACCCTAATCAATCGCTAGAATGAGGGTCCTGATGGAGCTGTAGGCCAAGCATACACCCAACCAAACCATTCATTCTCTATGGGAGTGGTGGAGATAATGGGGTTATTTCCTATCGATAGGGCATAACTTCAAAACTTGGTACAAACCCTTTAAGGTGGTTTTCGGCTTGACATGAGGAATGGTAAGGAGTAACTTCTCTGCTGTCACCATGATACTGAGACTTGTAGGTATGGCTACACTACCTAACAACCAGTCTTTGTCTTTAGCTCAAGGGCAAATGCCATTGAACTGTCAGAGAAACAGATTTATGTAGCAAGGTTCCCTAAGGTGTTTGCCTTTGGGAGTCTGTAAATATTCACTTCAAGCATATATGAAAGTTCAGCTTTCCCCTTAAAGGGGTCTCGCCTTCTCAGCCAGACAGGAACACGGTGCTCCTTCTATGCCGTTTCTGTAACTCCCATAAGTATAACACAGATTTGTCCCGGGTCTTTCAATGCAGTACATATGGCTGGTTGTATGGTCTGTACCTATATCCTCGCTCCATATTTAAGCACGGGGAAGCCGCCTCCTAGGCCTCATTAGTGGTCGTCACTATTGGAAATTCACTTCTGCCGTACTAATAGACATCAGACGACTGCAGGATTTATATGTCCGGGCATTTCCCTTTATTTAAGGGAGGAACGTTGCTTAAATGCTGTAATCGCACATTGGAATAGACAGGCAGCCGGCAGATTTGTCACTAAACCGGTCAGCTGTGATAAAAAACTTATGTTGCAAATTGGAGGAAAAAAAAAAAAAAAGAAGAAGAGGAATTTCTCGGTTGAATGTAGATTTAAGCCCCAGGCATGGAATGTGCATCTCCAGCTCATAGCACATTGCTAAAATATAAATCTGGAGGCTTGCTTTATCCTTATGTGGAGAGCGGACGAATGCTGCCGAGCAGCGGCCAGCTGGGCTCCCGCCTCCCCCTCCTTTTGTAGTGTTTTAGATGTGAATAATCTAATAGGCAGAGTTCCTTTTCCCTACAAATATGCCCCGAATACTACACATTGTAGGAAGGACGACCTTCAGAATCTTCTCAGCAACAATCAAAAATAGCACAGGCGAGAGAAAAGTAATAATCTACCTATCTCCTATAGGAAGCCCCCACTGGCGGCCTTGGCGTGCAATTCGCTTATTAGTGGACTCTCATTCTCTCCGTGATTTATGGCATATTTATAACCTTGCCCTTATCTCAAACTACAGTGTATATCATGGTCCTGAGATTAACACAGTGTTCTGCTGGTTGTTACTGGAAACAGTCGACAAGCTTGTTGTCAGACACCCCCCTAAAATCTTACTTAAGCACCTATAATGCAGAAAGACACGTAAAAAGGGTTTTTCAAGGACTTTTTAATTGGTGAAGTTAGAATAGGTCATCGATTAAAGATCGGTGGTGGTCTGACACCCAAAGACCGCCGTGGATTAGTTCGCTGTGGCGGCAGCAGCACTCTCTGAGTGTTGACATCACACTTATCGGTCACAAGGTCTGATGGAAGATCAGTCCCATTCAAGTGAATGGGCTGAGCTGCGATACCAAGCACAGCCACTATAAAATTTACGGCGCTGTGCTTGGCAAGTACTGAAGAGGTCTCAGTACTCATATGAAATCTGCAGACTCTTCAAACAGCTGATAGGTCGGGTCATGGGTATTGGACCTCGGACGAACCTATTCTAAGGATAGGTCATCAATTGTTTAGCCTGGAAGACCCCTTTTTTTATAAAAAAAAAAAAAAAATTCTATAATATATAATATGAGAAAAGCTGGCTGATCCCATTGATTTTGGCAGGAATAGTTGTCGTGGAAACAGAATAAGCCAGGAATATTGGGAGATTTCATCTCTGAAGCTGAAAATGTCAATGCAGCTCTAGACTATTACACAGGCTGTAAAGCAGGATCAGTACTGGCCAAGTAAGATCATGCACTGCCTGCAATTCTATATACAACAAAAGAGACACATGGGATGAGACACCCTTTAAGTAGGGCTGTAAAAAAACAATATGGTTATAGTAGTGTCATAAATCACAAGTAAGCAAATGGAAGCATATATAACCTGTCAGCCAGGGCACAAAGAAGGGAACGCATCATCTGAGCACGGCTATCAGTCAGTAATGGCCTTACAATCAACATGGATGGAGGGAGTCAATGTGCTCCGCATACTACAGAGGCTGCCTTGTAATTGACTTTCTGAAAGTGATAATCCCAGGGAGGGGATAAGAGGAGAAGAATCGTACCGCGGGGCTTCTTTTTTTAGGAAATTAATCCTTTGGTTCAGCGAAATTAGTCGCGTTCCTCATTTAAGGTTAATTTACAGGGGGCAATAATGAGACAACAGCAATGACAAAAAAAAAAAAAAAAAAAAAAAATTTTTCCAGCATAAAAATGAGAATTTCCCTATACAAATACATTGTGGTCAGCTTCTACAGGACAGACCAGCGACACCAACGCCTCTATTTTTCCACAAGCCGCCTCCAGCTCAGACTCCTTCCTAAATGGCTGACAGCCATGGTCAGTCAGGAGCAGTAAAGATCCTTCAATTCAATTAAGGAAACCTGCCAGGGGAATTTGGGACACTACACCACCCACAGGTCCTTATAGACTGGGGGCTTAGTGTCTCACATCGCCCTGTTGTAAAGCCATATGTGCCCTGACCGCGCTGCTGCAATTCATCAATGAAACCAGAAGCGTACACCTCAGCTTCAGTGCGCATGGGCCAGACCGCCAGCGCATGCGCAGTGAAGGCAGGATGTACGTCCCCTAACTTCACAGCTCACAGCTCCACTGAAGAACCGCACAGTCACGGGGAGCGCATAGCTTAGTCCAATGAGATCTCTAGGTAAGGTGTTGGACTCAAACTCCACAGTCCTGACTGTCAATAAGGGGAGCAACTGCCATCACTAGCATACACCATCACATGATCGGTGAAGGTGCACTGGTGATTTAAGTTGTGTCCCTGTTAACATTTTTCCCTGGAGAGCAGCGCTCCTTAAACCCAGTGCAGGGACCAGAAGCACTGCCCTATTCACCTAGACCAGTCCCTTCATTCGCAGGAGTGTGGGGGCTCCAGAGGTCAGACCGGCAGCATGGAAAGTTTTGTTAAAGGGGTTGTCCAGAATTAGAAATACATATATACTTTCTGACAGAAACAGTGCCACACCTCTCCTTTGGTGGTGTCTGGTATTGCAGCTACGCTCATTCAGCATGCAGCCTGAACTACAAAACCAGACATAACCTGCAGTTAAGTGTTGAATGTTTTTGTAATCCTGTCCAACTCTTAATTTTTGTTTTACAAAATGGTTCTTTTGTGCAGAAATCAATAGCAGATTAACCACAAGTCACAGCGCCGTACAGGAGCGGAACACGCCGTCACATAATCCGTGTACACACGTAAACAACGGCAGAGGTCTCAGAGGGGGAGCTCCTGAGCGTGAAGTCTCCTCCGTCATTTACACCAACAAATGTCACTTTAACAAGTAGGAATCAGCAAGCGGTCGACTGCTTGCTTAACCTCTATTATGTTTGTGCATTTGATGTTGTAAGCTGTTAGGAGCGAGTTTAGTCTTTCCGCTCCATCAAGTGACATTTATTCAGCAGAGACTGTGCAGCTGCCAGGGCCCTTAAAAATCACAGGCGGGTTCCCACAGCTACCCAGTGTTCAGGGCTCTACACAAACTTTTTAACCTAGTTTAGTGAGGAGTAATAGGGGTCAGCGGAGCAGCAGGTACAAAGACAAAAATAGAGAGAGACAAAAAGAATCAAAAAAGCAATTCCATCCCATGTGACTTGTACTGCAGGTCCTCCTCGCCGCTGTGGATTGTGGAGGGTCTCAGATCTCTAATGCTATTGATTTGCTCTATTTCCATGCATTGCCTCTTAAAGGGAATGTGTCTCCAGAAAACGGCCTACTTTTTAATCAAATTAAAGGGGTTGTCAAGGAATTTCAGAAGTCAGGGAGGAAGACTGAGAAGGTGAAACATTTAACATAAAAAAAAAAAATTTATATATTTTTTTTTAAAAAATAAAAAAAATTTTAATTGAAATGTGATGTGGTTTTTATTTATTTAAATTATTTTTTTTTTTTTTTTTTTTTTATTTGTGTTGTGTGTTGTTATGTATGTTGGTGGGTGGGGTGGGCCGGGGGTGGGGGGGGGGGGGGTTTTTTTTTTTTTTTTTTCCCCCCCCCCCCCCCCCCCGGGGGTGCGAATTCCTGGCAACCCCTTTGCTTGTTTTTGGTCGTGGGATTATATATTATATATATAAAAATAAATATATATATTATAAAATATTTTTGTAAGAATCCTGTAGTTCTGACTCTGGCCACAAAGCCGCATAATATACTGAGACTTCCTGTTTTCTGTACATTTCTTGGCAGCAGTCCCTCACTTCTCGGCACACAGATGATCACAGCTGTTATGTATATATAGATAAGACACTGAATCTATCAATCACAATAGAGGATTTCACAGCTTATCTACTCCCCTCTACACAAGACCTCTGCCCAGGTCACAGAGCATGCCTAGAAAACGCTCCCTTAGAAGTCAGTAGGGTCTGCTCCAGAATGATGAGACTATCTCTAGGAGACAGGAAGTCACAAACTATTTAGGCTTAGTGGCAAGAGTGGGAATTGCAAGATTTTGAGGATTTTTATTTTTTTTTTTTTTTAAATCTTGATAACAAGAGAAAATTAAACACATCAACAAAAATTCTTTAAAAATAGGATTTAAACAATAGGTCATTTCCTGGCACATTCTGTTAAAGAAAACAAAGGGAGTGTTAATTTATACTTATGGTCCTTCAGTGCCAAAAGCCGCTCCAAACACATCAGTTTGCTTAGTTGTGGCTGAAGCTACAAGGACTTTGTGAGATTTTCCAATTTTAAATCAAACCACTACTGCTCAAAAGGAACACATCATTCCCCTACACTCAACTGGTAAGTTTTTGAAAATCAGTTTGAGGTTCATCAGAGTGAAAAATCTCAGTGTGAACACACCCTAAAGGGGTTTTTCTAGTTTCATCTCAATCTTGGAAAATCCCTTAAGCTTTATTTACAGGGAAGTACCTTTAATGGTTTTTCCAGAACTTAAATATTAATGAAATATCTTTAGGATAGGTCATCAATATTAGATGGGGGGGTCTGATACCCAGCGCCCCCACAAATCAGCTGTGAGCAGGGCTTCCTCTTTACAGGCCATGTGACATCACGATCAATCAATCGGGCCTGTTTGCAGCTCAGTCCCATTCAAGAGAATGGGGCTGAGCTGTGACACTAAGCAAGGCCACTATATAAGGTATGTCTATGTGCTTGGTAAGCAGGCCACCACATTCATCCCAATGCTGCAGCCCCTTAAAACAGCTGTTTAGTGATAGTGCCAGGTACCAGCGCCCACCAATCTAACATTTATTTATTTTTCTTGTATAGCGCCATCATATTCCGCAGCGATTTACAGATATGGTCACTACTGTCCCAAGTAGGGGATAACCAATCCTAAATGTAGGTTATCAATATCATATTCTCCAATATAGTCTAGGAGCAGTACTATAAGTGGAGAGAGGCAAGCACCGATTCCGATAAAGTGCCAGATTTTAGTGCATTTTGCTTCTGTTCCTATACAATAGGAAATAAAACTTCAGCCTGCAATTCAGGACTTATGCAGCTTTGGTAACATCCAGTGTGTAGCTTACAATGGATGTCTTGATGAGTCTCTTGTCACTTGCTGGAGATGAGCACTGTCATCATGGGGGGACGCATGAGCACTCAGGTGAGGAGCCGCCATCTGTGCCGCCTAACAGCTAACCATAAAACGCTCATGATGCTATAAAACAACCTTCCTCCAGCCGCTTTTATCTCCTTGTTACAAGTCCCAGGTTAGGAAGCCGAGGCTCGAATCCTCAGGGCTGCACCCCTCTGCGCTCACATTACCTGTCCTATAAGACAAAGATGATGGATTAAGTTGTCACGTACTATGGGGGGACAGGTGGCAGCTCCAATCCTGACATGTAAGTGTTGAGTACAATAAAGGGCTCATCACACATTGGAAAGTTGGTAATACACCCCATGGGGTCATAACCCACGGTGTGCACTGCAGCGTGGCGTAATGTGCACATTTACTATAGCTGCAATAACAAAGATCACAGGCAATCCCAACAGGACGTCCACATGTTCTGTATGGATGGAGGGGCACCCCTTCTTCATTTCTCTAATGGGCCCGAGTCCATGAAGAGCCGACAACCCTTGCAGGGGCAGTATTGGATACCATATTGGTTGCTACACAGCTTTACTACAATAAGATGTAGCGCTCAAGCACATGGGTGGGTGTACACTTCTTTTGCCTATATAAAACCAGTTTTACAGGCAAAGTGAAAACACAGCGGTTGGGGTTTGTGGATTTAAAAAGATACCCACCTAACCCCAAGTCCTCCGTTCCAGTGTCAGGCACCCAGGTCCAGAAGTGAAGCAGTTTAGGTGGCCTCAGCAGTCAAATATTGGGTACAGGTGACATCACAGGTACCCAACATGTGACTGTATAGGCCAGCGATTGGCCGCAGCAGTCACATGAGCTGCTTCCCTTTTGGCCCAGCCAGTACCGGTATGGGATGGAATGGGGGACCTGATGCCTGTTGCCAGCAGAGGTGTATGGCAACAGCTTTGTGAACACATGCATGCTCAGAATAGCCGAGTGTGTTTGTGTAGAGGGGCTGGGAAGAGCAACCAACAAGTCTAACGTGATCCCGCATACCCATGTATTGAATGGGAAGAGAGCTGTAGGGAAATAGTTAGGAGACCCCATACACATTAGATCATCCAGTCCTGCAAAAATCCGAAGGGTTGCCCAGCTTAAGAAAGAGCTCCAAAGAAATGTCAATATAGCTCTGACTACATACATAATACATAAGCAGGTCTCCCTTATAGAGTGCTGCAGGGGAGGCCAGAAGTCTCATTCCTCTACCTCTCTTGCTAATGTTCTGACTCTTGGTCACATGATGGAGTCTGCTCTACTCTATGGACCTGCAGCTGAGTAGAGCAGAATTGGTGACGTCAAAGAAAGCTGGGGGGCAGCGCACAGAGACTCTTGGCCTCCCCCACTGCACTCTGCAAGCGTAACCATCAGGGCTCCAGGGGATCGGCGTATAGATCAGTAATAAAGCTTATGCAGCACAGGGAATGCTCGGGTAAGCTTTATTTTTCCCTGCACAACCCCTTTAATGTGACCTATCCACTATAATTATAGTATAAAGTAGAAGAACAAAGAACGCTGACTCTTTCTGTTTCAAAGCAAACCCCTCCAATGGAAAATATATCCCCCCCACCAAAAAAAGAAGAAAAAAAAAAAAAAATTAAAAAGAAAATACACACAAGACAAACATCCGCCAAGTGAAACAAAAAGACCTGACTGTGGAAACATTAGAGCGGTTAATGTGCTATGCTAAATGTTATCTCTGAAAGAGAGAAACAAGGCTGCCGTATATTCACCAGATAAAAGCGCTTTCATCTCCACGGGGTGAACTTCTCGCAGCTCATTAGATCCGCTCGCCGACTTGTCCCTCTCTATGTTAATTTCTCATTATACAACACGATTACGTAGATTCGGAGATCATGTGGCAGAGAACAGTGAAAAAAACCACATTACAAGTCCTCTTTCTGCCCATTACATTGTACTAAATGGAAGATGTCACCGAGTCTGGATGAAAAAGGGCGCAAATGCACATATCTTAAACCAGCTGATCTGGTAACATGGACAGCGGGAAAGGTAAAAGGGCTATCCAGTTTCTAATACTGATGGCCTATCTTTAGGATAGGTCATCAATATTAGATCTACAGGGCCCCACGGGTCTCTGATGTCGGGCCAGTATGGCTCCCAATAATGTTTACATGCCAGGAGCCGCGCTGCTCACTTGCCATTCAGTTTGTAGCCAGGGATGTAGCAGTCACTACTGGGCCCTGGACCTTGTGGGGACTCCAAAGGTCCCTTTGCTACCCAAAATATACCTCTATTCTAAATAGCAAAGGATAGGTAGGGGTCCCATCAGAGTTTATGCATTAAGGCCCAGGAGCTTCAAGTTATGCTTGATTTTATGTTTGTAGCTGCAGGTTGTGGCACTGAAGTCTATGGGGCAGCGCGGCAATACCTTCACCCACCGATACAGTTAGCACCGCGAGTGAGCAGAGTGCCAAGTGGCATGTAAACATTATAGAGAGCTATGTTGTCAGTACAGCTGATGTGCGGGTGTCAGACCCCCAAAGCTCTAATATTGATGGCCTATCCTAAGAACAGTAAAAACTGGATAACCCCTTTAAAAGGGAATCAGTCACCAAAACCCAGCACAGCAACTCAGCCCCGAGGATTAATAGATTAGGGTCACCTGAATCAAGTGGGGTGTTCCTTTTGTGAATCACTGCCTCCGTAGAGATATTGTAGTTTTTGTCAAAACATGAGCTCTTTGGAGAAACAAGGGCATTGCTGTTGCTCCAAATAGGTAAGCCTCCCACCGCTCGGTGCCGCCCTCTGACTGACAGGGCCAGACAGTGTATACCTAATTTCGCAGGGCCCCAAGTTCTGTCACTGCTCATATTCTTGGCACATGCGTAGCACTGCTGTAATGCTGGCCTTGTCCAAGTCATATGTAGTGCGCATGTGCCAAGTATATCAGAAGCAGCCAGTGGGACACAGCTAGGCAAGGTTAGGTATACTGTACACTGCCTGGTCATGTCAAATCAGAGGAAGAACCACAGATAGCGATGGGAGGCTTACCTCTCTGGAGCAGTCTACAGCCTCAAAAATTTGCACCAAAAACCCTTCTGTGGAATCGATGGCAGAAAGTGGAGGTTGCGCCCTCGGGTTTCTGGTGTAGGGTTGCGCACAGGATCAGCCTCATACAATGGTGCTAAGCAGTACGAGGCCACATGCTGCGGTTTCAGCAATGACATGGAAACCATGATAAGATCGGCCAGGACACCTTTTTTTTTCGCAGCTGAAAATAATCCATGCTGCAACTATAAAATATTAATACGCCAAGATTAAATATTTACATGACAACAGTCGAAGAGGGACAAAAACAGCTTGTATTTTTTGGGTGCATTAGGCATATTTTTGTACGGCTCTGTCTGGTGTTGCAGTTACCAGTTACGGCCACCTGTATGCACAAACCACTGAACAAACATTGACAGGGTCACAGACCCTCACTCAATACACATTGATGGCCTCGCTTTTCCCTCATTTTTTAGAGCTAGAGGTCACACACATTCCAGACAACATTGACTATAATCCCAGATGGTATATTTGTCCAGAAGGTCCTATTTGCACTGGTTATCAGCGGCCTCCAATAACCTGACTCGGTCTACTACCAAGGAATTTAGAGCTCCAAAAGTAAACTGTCTCAAGATATGGGAAGAACTAGAGGAAAGGTCATCATCCATGAAGTTGAGGAAGACCATTAGGAAGGACAATACAAGAGATGAGCAAACTGGTTCAGATCAAATTGGATTCGACCTGAATGTTCCAAAAAGTTTTGGCCTTGACCCAAACCTTTGGGGCTTCGTCACTTACAAAACACTATTTTTTTTTTCGCTGGAAACAAACTCGGACATGCAGGACTTTGTTTCCAACAAAAAAAACTGGCTTCGCAGTGCAGAGGGTGTAAGCGCAAACCTTTCCCTATCCACTTTTCCAACATTTAGGTCAGATTCGCGGCGGACGGAGTGCCGCCGCAAGTGTGAACCCACCCTTATACTCTGGGGTAGGGTTGATGGATTATGACCTATATCGAAATGGCGATTAATCGCCATTTTACCTCAATTATTTAGGTCACACCCCTTTTACAGTACGAGTATGTGTTGGGTGAAACTGAAATGTTCTTATACTTTGGGGTCTCATGAACCCCAGAGAATAATACGCGGGAAGATAATAAACAGTAATACTCACCTTCCCTCACTCCTTTCTGGGTATCTTTGAAGCATTCGGTGCTCCTTTGGGGTCTCTTCCAGTCTCCTGGGTGACGTCACACACCCTAGGAGAGACCATTGAGGCCTGTGATTGTTTCTTAGCGTTAATGCATCATGATGTTGGCTTGCCCCTGTGATAGGACCTCAACGTCCCCTACCTTTGAGGCGTGTGGCATCTCACAGGAGGTCCGAAGATGAGTCCAAGAGAGCATCCATCCCCATGAGCATGACCAGGAGAGGTGAGAAGAGGAGTACAGCCATATTATGTTCCCGCACCTCTACTGATAATAATTTGGGGTCTGAGGAGACCCCAAACAAAAATAAAAGCACTTCCGGTTTGTGACAAATGCGAAATGGAATAAATCTTCAGAGGTTCCCAAATCTCTAGATGATATACATGCCAATAAACCTTATGTATACACCTGTAGTAGTAACTAACATTACAATATTGAGGATTTGGATATATCTAGCCTACAGATGCGGCCGAGTATAAGTGGTTACCAAACACATCCGGCCCTGTGGGATTCTACTGAAGTCGGATAACTAAGGAGTTTTCTCAAATTCTTGGTTTTGCCAATGGGAGGCAACATGCAGTCTCCACAGACAGAAAACTGGTGGATGACAGCAGAACGAACACAATCTGTTGACTATTTGTTGGTTGCCAAGACCCAAGTGAGGCGCAATGTTTTTGGTGGGTTTATTTGCTTGCAGTCATGGCTGTGACTCAGTGCGGCAGTAAAGCAGATTATTCTATCACGTATCAAACATTTCAGCTAACATAAGCCTGAACTAAAGCAAGTAACAACCTGCAAAGATAATGTATAACTGGGGATAGCAGACGCATCCGGACAAGAGGCGTGGGCTGGTTTGTATATTGTTTGGAGGACAGGATGTTAGTATTAAAGCGAGGAATCCCGAGAGATTGCGAAGAAAACAGAAGCAAGATCCAGCCCCCAAAATGGAAGCTGCTAAAATTCAGCACACACTTGGATTTTACTCTCAATCTTGCATTGTTTTCAGGCATCTTGTAGGACGAGGCCGCATGTTGTGAAAAGTCGCACTTTCTGTTGTAGATTTTCCTGCGTTTTTTTGGGCCAAAGCCCGATGATTAAAGGTGTTGTGGAGATCAGACGGGTGCTGCGGCCCCATCATTGCTTTCCAGGCGCTGCTCTGTATATTTTAGAGCTGCCAAGCCTGGTACAGCAGCTTACTGTAGCTCTGTCCCATCCAAGTAAATGAGACTGCACTGCATTGCCAGGCAAAAACACTATTAAGGCCAAATATACAGAACCGTGTGTACTGTACGTGCCATTGAAAACGGAACAGATGGCATACAGATTGGTATCCGTGTGCTGTCCATGATTTTCACTGGCCCATACAATTGAATGAATGGGTAGAGCCGCAAAGTCAGACAGGTATAGTACCTGCTCCGTATTTTGCGGCTATTTTCTGCAGCACAGAAATGCAGCAAAAAACTACGAACGTGTGTATGGACCAAGAAAAAGAACTGGCTTGTATATTACCTGCAATTGTGGATAATACTGAAATAAAGTATGGTTGTGTGCATGAGGCCTTAATGTAAGGTGCTGCGCCTAGTAAGCATTGAAGAGGCTGCAGCTCCTGCTTGAACATGACAGCTCCTTAAAGGGCTTATCCAAGGAATGTGTAAAAAATGAACTTCCACCAGGATTCTTTATGCTCTGAACATTAAGGTTCTGGGTTCGTTCTGACTTTGGGTCATGTGATCAGAGCTAGCACCCGACACCCGAGTCAATCTGACTTCTCGATCCTCTCCTGTGTTCACAGGTCATACTAAGGGGCCTGGCATTGCTATTATAAGGATTTAGACCGTCAGCCCCAATAGTATCTTGAACCTGTAACCAGTAACCTGTGAACATGGGAGAAGATGGATTAACTCGGGTGCTGGTTCTGATCACAAGACCCAAGATCAAAACCAGCCTGGGATTCCCTGGATAACCCCTTTAAATCAGCTGATCAAAGGGGCTGCCAGGAAACCCCTTTATGAAGGACATCTTTACACAAAGTATGGACGTGTCACAATTGGTGTAAAGATCTCATTCAATTACTAAAATGAAGGGGCAGAAACCCTTTGCCCCGCAGTTTCTGATCAGCTGTCCTCGACAGGCTTTACAGGCCTGTACCCAGTTTATGCCGCGTTCCTTGGACAGCTGGGCAGAACTAATGAAAGACAGCGGGCACATCACTCAAATATAGCAAAACCTACCCGTATCAATACATCCAAAACCGGAACAGTCTCAATCCGACAAATATTAAACATATATTAATAAAACTTTCAGGCACTTTAAAAAAAAAAAAAAAAAAAAAACATATGAATAATATAGACTGTAATGCAATTTATCATAACTATCAAGTAAAGGCATAATTGGCAAGAAAATACAGATTTGCTCCCTTCCCCCTAAAAATCTGTCCTTCAAAATGAGTTAGACAAATACATCACATCATATCATATTAGATTATGCAAACCAAAGCAGACAAGTCCGTCTTACCCTCAATGCTCAGCTCGAAGCAGATGTGGCAGAACGACAGGGTCTCGATGTCCGTGCCCAGCTTGCAGATACTGCATACATTGTCGTCATTCAAGTCAATGTTCACAAACTGCTCCTCTTCAGTCATGGTGCCCCTGGGACAGGAAAGTTTCACATGAGAATGAATAACAGCCCAGAACTAATAGCGTCCTTCACAAGGGTATGCAGAATAAAAACATTTAAAGGGGACCTCCACCCATAAGTGCATTAACAAACATAACCCTGCATACTAATAAGTGGTAGATCTAGTCCTAGTTAGACCCTTGTTCCATGGTCGCTGCATTAAGGTGTACGTTTTAGAAGGGTCGTTCCACAATTATTTATTACTCATCTACAGGACAGGTGATAAGCGTCTAGACCCCCATCATATCAATGGGGGTCCCCTGTCCTTCACATAACAAATGCGATGGTGGACGAGTGCTGCCCCGCCATTCAAAGTCTATGAGACTGACGGGGACAACTGAGCACGGTACTTGGCCATCTTCTTCTGTCCCATAGACTGTATGTGGCAGCAGTAAGCAAGTATGACTGTCACACAAGACCCCCATTCTCACGACAGAAGAAGCAGTGAATAAGCTCATAGAAAGTAAAGAGAGTCTGTACACTGTTCGCTGTACCCTACGTAGATCAGAGACCAAGGAGCATAGAACTCAACTGAGCGCTTCTGACACTTCATATTAGTGGTCGTTGGGGGTTTCAGCAGCCAGACTCACCGATCAAAACGTCCGACATGTCAATATGAAATGAAAAGTTCTTGAAAAAGATATATACCCATGGCCAGGGAGGATGTAAAACTGAAAAAAAAAAAAGTCACTATTTCAACCTGGTTCCCTTTCCCTCCCATGCCTGGGCTCCCTGGTCAGAACCAGAGGACTCGCATGGCTGGCTGATCCAACTAGAAGCCTTGCGGTTGCTGGTAAGGAACTGGTCACATATCTGAGAGACATCACTGCTTGCTCACGGTCACCAATTGATCGCAGCGGTCACGTGAGCCTCTCCAATTCTGTCCTGGAGAGTCCCGGTACAGAAGGGAAGGCAATCGGGACTGTACAGCAGAGCACAGGGAAACGGAGGGTATGACTTTTTGTTTTACACCCACCCCTGAGTTTCCTATATTCCCTTGACAACCCCTTTAATAGCATAGCAAAAGCTACCCTGAACAAGACCTTTAAACCCTACAGAAACCTGAACAGTTTCTATGGAAAAGTATACATGCTACTTTATGAATATTTTACATGGCGGTGAAGGGGTCACGGCACTATCCAGTCCTGCGTCCCCTTCATTCTCAAGATCAGTGAAGTCAGATCATAAAGTGATAGCGTATCCTAGTAGGAATACATCATGCTATGTCACAGTTTGGTACTGTTCTTGGCACTGCTATGTCAGGGAAGGAGTCCCTATTTATATACAGGGCCAGTGGTCTGTAAAGGTGCTTGAAATGCACGCATTACCTTCTATGGATAGCTGCACGCACATCCCCCAGAGCAGCAATCCTGACACAGCCACCAATTCCTAGGGATTCTGAGCTCAGTGTATGTGTGCATGCATATGTCACTGCAGAATAATGTACATGCCACGGCCTATGAACCCCAACAAGACACAAAGTACCCACAGTAGATGTATACTGTCAAAGTACAGGTTTCAATGAAATCACAAACTATGGGGACATTTTAAGGTTTTTGTGAGGTCCTTTAGCTAGCACTGCAGGTCCTTCAGTCAGGGGACCCATAGGGGTCCCCGCAGTAGGACCCCCAATAATTAGGCATGGCCATAAAGATGGCATATCTTTATAGTGAGGAAATCCTTGTAACACTGAGCTTAATTCTGCATTTTGTCACTTATTTTGTAATTTTTTTTTTTCTTATTTACTGCGTCAAACTCTCTTGGTTAATGTTAATGACTTTGCTCTCCCAGAGATATCAGATCACCACCGGCATCTACTTCTCATGTGCACTGTCATGTGTCCAAGTCATCTAGAGACAACCACGTGAAACAGCCCTAAGGGTAGATGTACAAAGAGCCTTTGTAGTAGTACATTGGCCATACAGCCCCCAAGCACAAGGTCCAACAACCAGGTCTGTGGAGTCGTAGGCCGGAGTCAGTAACCACCCCCACCTTCCCGACTACGACTGCACAAGCCTGTGGAAACCTCTATGAGCTACCATATCGTGCTCTATTGGGCCTGTCAATTAAATTAGAGCTAAACTGAGGCCCATCCATTTGTATGGGCGCCATATTATGGCACTGTAGCACATGACATGATGCTTATGGCTCTGTGAACAAAGTAAAACAATTATATAAAAAACCCCTATAGATTGGCTTTATTTTAGAAGGACTTATAGACATCTCCACTTGAGGTTATCTGGATCAAGAGGGCTTTCAGTCATAGGAACTTCACAGCTTTGTTTTATGACATGTTGTAAAACACTTCAGTGGGAAAACTCCGGTAAATATAGCACATGCGGCGGCTCAGATGGTCATGTGTGACATGTATCATGTTACCAAGTTGGTTACATGTCATTTGGCAATGTATACAGTAGGACGGTGATCAGGATCTTTAGGCTCCAGTACATAGACATGCAGGCACAAAGTTTTTCCCCCATACAGTTTCCATAACACAGAGCTTCATGGAGGACTCAGACCATGGGCTTTATGTACAAGGGAGCAGACATAGCAGGTGCCATGCGACCAAACAACAGAAAGGCCCATCTCTACTTAAACAAACTATACAGTGTGGTCAGTGAGGACTATTTCTTGCATTATTTCTGTGCAGTGACATCATTGTGCCTGTTCTGCAACATCATGTGTTTACTATATCTGCATGGTGATGGTGACATCATTATGTTTTTCTTTCCGGTGATATCACAGTGTACACAATGACTTTTTTTTTTTTTGGGTTTTGCCTGTGCTGTGATATGACAGTGTACACTGTGACCTTACTGCATAATTCCTGCTCAGTAATGTCACTGGGCAGACTATCCCCAGCGCTGTGACATCACGGTGGGCAGACTATCCCCAGCGCTGTGACCCCCCCCCCCATCACGGTGGGCGACTATCCCCAGCGCTGGACCGGTGGGCAGACTATCCCCAGCGCTGAGACATCACGGAGGGCAGACTATCCCCAGCGCTGAGACCCGGCGCTCCCCGCGCTGTGACATCACGGAGGGCAGACTATCCCCAGCGCTGTGACATCACGGAGGGCAGACTATCCCAAGTATCACAGAGGGCAGACTAACCCCAGTACTGTGACATCACTTGTCAAGACCCGACCCCTTCAGGGTGCCAAAGGGTCCTAGACATAGAACTGAAATCTACATAGACAGATTATAATAGGACATACAAACAGATTTGCACAACAGTTTTTTTTTTCTGGTTAGAAATCTTGAGATGTAAGCTCATCCAACTTTTCCAGAAACAGATAGGAAAAACACACACAAAATAAATAAAATTAAAATTTTGCTTAAGTTTTGATTTAGCTTTATATGCTCAGGGGATGCAAGACAGGGGGGAGAATCACTGGCAACAGACTGAAATTCACCAGTGTACATGTCAGGATGTGGCCTGCGATGTAGCGGTAGGGTATAATTTGTAAGCTCAAACAGCTCACTGGAGAAATAATCAAGTGGAAAACACTGAACAGCCCGCAACACGTCCGCAGAAGTGATCCGTGACCCAGGGACTGGGGGATGACTTTTATGGTGGGTGAACACAGAAAAATCCAGTGTTTTACAGGTTCACAGAGGTCAGCGTAGCATGTCAGGAGAATCCTATGACTGTCTCAGGCTACTGTGAAACTACAGCTCCAAACATGTGCAGAAAATCTGCCAGGCTGTACTGAATTGAGCTGGAGATCTGTTACAATGTACAATATGTTATGCACAATGAGAACAGTACATACTGTAGACATGTGTGATGATCGCTCGCACCTCATTGTTCTGCACGCTCAGTGCACATGCTTCGCCTTTGACTCAGATATGACATGATGTAACCTGCAACCCAAGCCTGATGCTACAGTGTAAGGAGTATAAGTCACACCGACTGATCTTATATCACACGTGCAATACATTATCTGCACATGGCGTGGTTAATCCAAACTATGGCAAGATTATAAAAAAGCCAGTACTAACTTCATGAATACAACTGCATCAGAAACATCAAAGATTGATTTAGTCTTAAAACCCACATGGCGTAAATGCTGCAGCAAAAACTGTGGCGAATCCCATCCACACATTGCTAAAAAATATCCGCAGCAGAAATGCTGTGGTTTCTCAAACAGTTGCATTTTTGGAAAACACAGCATGTCAATAATACCTACGGAGACGCTGGCAGGTTCCGTATAGGTATATAATAGAAGCAGAAAGTCTGCAGAGGAAAACTCTGTGAACTTTCTGTGAAAAGTGCTGCGGGATAAATCATGGCGGAAACGCATCGGCTGCGGCCCGCTACATGGGGCCTTAAGTCTCAAATGGGTATTCTCTTAAAGCATTTACAGCAAATCCAGAAAAGGGTGCTCTAAAAGCCAGACAATACCCTCACCTATCACTGGGACTGTCACCTATAGGGATCATAGTGGTCCACTGACCACTAAAAGACATCTGACTACATTCAAGTTGTTCACGTCATCCTCTTCTGGTCACCCTTGTGGATATAAACTGTTAAAGGAGTAGCATATATTTATTAATATTTTACAATGCTGCTGAAGGGCCCAAGAATATAAAAACACTTTACTCATGGCTTTCCAGTGGCAGCAGGTCCAGTCTTCAGTTTACGGGTCCCTTGGCTGACATCAGCAGTGACATCCCATTTGAGCTAAGTGATCGGTGCAGCCAATCACAGGCATCAGCGGTGACCTCTTAACAAATAGCACATGACTGCTGTGACGTGCCGTTTGTGAAGAGGTCACTACTGAGGTCTGTGATTCGCTGCAGCGGTTACTTCAAACAGCCAGGGTACCTGTAAACGGAAGACTAGACGTGCCGCTGCTGAAAATGCAGGAGAGGTGAGTAAAGTATTTTACAGAACTGTTATAGATATATAATGTGTATGTGCAGTTTTTTGGCCAAAAGTTACTGTGTGAGATGCGTCAATAAAATAGCACATGTCAGCTCCTGGGCCTGCCCGCCACTTTTTTTTTTTTAGACGGTGGGTGGAGCAGGGCAGGTATCAAAGTGGGTCAAGGCAGGAGCACCCCGGTCCACTGGTTTGACTGTAACTCATGCCAGAAACTGGAATGAGTGACAACCACAAGCCTACACCACTTCCTGACTAGCGTAGATTTGAGATTAGGAACACCTACATGCGTATGTATTACTAAGAGGCCTCTTATTAATTATGGTGCACTTTTTGGGGAATTAATTAAGACTGGCATAAGAATCGCCAGTCTTAATAAAATATCCCCTTTATACATTAGCATATTCTGTACTGCCATGTTATAATGGGTTGCTTTCAATGAAGCTCTTTATCATACGAGTACCTTCTATACACTCCCTGACTGTTCAATAAACCACCATATCTGATAATCTGGTATTTGTAAAAATCCCCATAAGAAAAGATGGTGAAAACTCTGTCGTGTTTTCAATATCTATAGGACCGTCTGGCACATAAGAATACTGAGAAACCATTTTGTCATGACTTTAAGGAACATCTGCTGATGTTACTGATCGGTAATAACTTTGTAAAGTACGATGCTTACATTTTTTATAGCTACAGCAACAAGTCTGGAATTTTTACTATATGTTATTTCCTCAAGAAAAAGTCTAATGTACACTACAAGAACATAACGCACGAGCTATTGTGTGGCTAAAACAAAATCAGGAAGTCCTAAACCCTCAACGGGCCCTTCATCAAGCCTTTGTTGTCTGAGAAGATTTTGGGGGTGTCTTTCTAAGACATTTTAAAGCAACAGGCACATAAAAACAAGCCTTGCCTGAACATAGGGAGATTTCAAGCTACACTCATCATCTACATCATGTTACTACTATGATACAATGAAAATGTATCATAGTTGTATCATTGTATTGTAGGACACAATAAAAATGTACAGGTTACGTAAAGACCTTTGATGATGCATTGTAATTACAACAGACCGATTTAGTGCCCCTGAGGCAAGGGTTTTTGCTTTTACCCCCCATGGTGTCAGCACAGACACAGTAACAACAAAGAAGATAAAGAAACAATGTAGCAGAACAGGAAACTTGTTCTTACTTGTACCTAATACTGTGCATGATGGAGATTATTTATATATATATATATATATATATATATATATATATATATATATAGTATACAGGCATAAAACTAACATCTACCTGTGGAAACCCATGTAATATTATAAAATATAATATTTAATACAATGGCTGATGATAATATATATAACTCTAGTATAATAAACAACATCAACCTATAGAAAACACAACTATAGGTAAAAATCTACTAATAGAAATCCCTCTATATTGTGTACAAGGGTATAATATTATATAATTTTGTATCCAATACCATTTATGATGGTGATATATGTTACTAGAGCATAAAAATATAGAAATCACAACTATAGTTAAAAAAACAACTGGAAATCCCACTAAATGGTGTGTAAAGAAGTGTCATATTATATAATACTGTATCTAATACTATGGCTCATAGTAATATGTAACGTTAGTACTATAAACAGTATACAACTACAGAAAACACAACTATATGTCATATTGACTTCTGGAAATTGTGTATATAGGTGTAATATTACATATAGCACTATGTATGATGGGGGTATATGTAGCTATAGTATCATAAACAATATAAAACTAAAGAATATCCCACTATAAGTGAAAGCTGCTCCTGGAAATCCCACTAGATCCTGTATAGAGGTATAATATTATATAATTATAGATTATTACCATACAGAAGGCGCAGTAACATAAACATTACTAATATATGATATATTAACATTAAAAACCCAACCTAGTACTGCTCAGACATCACGAAATCCACAGCACAGAGCAAACAATATACTTACATGAAGCTGCAAGACATTAGGAAGATGCCAGCTCCCTTCTCACTGATGTCCTACCCTGAACTAAAGCAGCATGGACATCCCCAACCAAGTCACCCACTCACTCTACTGGATCATACCAACATCTCTAAGAACTTGAGACGAAAAAGCAGTCTATACTAACCGTAACAAGGTCTTGAACAGTTTCCGCTTCGTTTACAATGTCTACTGCATAGATAAGTGAGGCGAATAAACTGTGCGAAACTTGCAAAAAGTAAAATCACACACACTGTCATCCCCTACTTTTGAACAATTATAGTTCAGCCCAAGGCAACACCAGAACAGATACCCAGTGAAAGACTGATCCATTATGAAAAGGGGAGGCACAAGCAATTTACCAGGTTATCACAGGTAATACCAATTCGTTTAATGTGAACTAAATATAAAGCGTCGCTATAACTTTGTGTTTCTTTAATGTGGATAGTTGTTTACCTCAGATGGCATTTCGTGCCCTCCATGTCATGTGGTACAGTCCACTTGTGTATATTCCCGAGGAAAGTACACGCTGCTCTTTACGTCATAGAGAGAGACGTTGTGAAGCAGAACGGAAAGAGGCAATGAAAACAGGGAACCCACGTGGCCACGCCTCCAGAAGTTGATTGGTGCTTGTCGGTGTAGTAGAATTGCGTCACGGCTCCTCCCCTTTCCGAAGAACAGAAGCCTGTCTAGTGTTCTGTGCCCGCCCGTCTGCTTTTTGTGTGTTTATTGTTTTGAAGTTTGACAGCCCGCATTCCTATGTCATATATACAGTAGTAGGAAATATATAGTGTATACAGGGTAAAGAGACTTGTAGTAAGATGGTCATACAAACCTTATAACCTTATAAGAAAGGTGTATGGATATATACATTATCTTGCTATCTACATGTAAATATATAATAAAATATATAATAAAAAATATATAAATACAAATATATATATATATATATATATATATATATAAAATATATAACTAATTATATATATATATATATATATATATATATATATAAATATATAACTATATATATATATATATATATATATATATATATATATATACATACAGTACAGACCAAAAGTTTGGACACACCTTCTCATTCCAAGAGTTTTCTGTATTTTCATGACTATAACAATTGTAGATTCACACTGAAGGCATCAAAACTATGAATTAACACATGTGGAATTATATACTTAACAAAAAAGTGTGAAACAACTGAAAATATGTCTTATATTCTAGGTTCTTCAAAGTAGCCACCTTTTGCTTTGATTACTGCTTTGCACACTCTTGGCATTCTCTTGATGAGCTTCAAGAGGTAGTCACCTGAAATGGTCTTCCAACAGTCTTGAAGGAGTTCCCAGAGATGCTTAGCACTTGTTGGCCCTTTTGCCTTCACTCTGCGGTCCAGCTCACCTAAACCATCTGGATTGGGTTCAGGTCTGGTGACTGTGGAGGCCAGGTCATCTGGCGTAGCACCCCATCACTCTCCTTCTTGGTCAAATAGCCCTTACACAATCTGGAGCTGTGTTTGGGGTCATTGTCCTGTTGAAAAATAAATGATGGTCCAACTAAACGCAAACCGGATGGAATAGCATGCCGCTGCAAGATGCTGTGGTAACCATGCTGGTTCAGTATTTCTTCAATTTTGAATAAATCCCCAACAGTGTCACCAGCAAAGCACCCCCACACCATCACACCTCCTCCTCCATGCTTCACGGTGGGAACCAGGCATGTAGAGTCTATTCGTTCACCTTTTCTGCGTCGCACAAAGACACGGTGGTTGGAACCAAAGATCTCAAATTTGGACTCATCAGACCAAAGCACAGATTTCCACAGGTCTAATGTCCATTCCTTGTGTTCTTTAGCCCAAACAAGTCTCTTCTGCTTGTTGCCTGTCCTTAGCAGTGGTTTCCTAGCAGCTATTTTACCATGAAGGCCTGCTGCACACAGTCTCCTCTTAACAGTTGTTGTAGAGATGTGTCTGCTGCTAGAACTCTGTGTGGCATTGACCTGGTCTCTAATCTGAGCTGCTGTTAACCTGCAATTTCTGAGGCTGGTGACTCGGATGAACTTATCCTCCGCAGCAGAGGTGACTCTTGGTCTTCCTTTCCTGGGGCGGTCCTCATGTGAGCCAGTTTCTTTGTAGCGCTTGATGGTTTTGGCCACTGCACTTGGGGACACTTTCAAAGTTTTCCCAATTTTTCGAAATGACTGACCTTCATTTCTTAAAGTAATGATGGCCACTTGTTTTTCTTTACTTAGCTGCTTTTTTCTTGCCATAATACAAATTCTAACACTCCATTCAGTAGGACTATCAGCTGTGTATCCACCTGACTTCTGAACAACACAACTGATAGTCCCAACCCCATTTATAAGGCAAGAAATCCCACTTATTAAACCTGACAGGGCACACCTGTGAAGTGAAAACCATTTCAGGTGACTACCTCTTGAAGCTCATCAAGAGAATGCCAAGAGTGTGCAAAGCAGTAATCAAAGCAAAAGGTGGCTACTTTGAAGAACCTAGAATATAAGACATATTTTCAGTTGTTTCACACTTTTTGGTTAAGTATATAATTCCACATGTGTTAATTCATAGTTTTGATGCTTTCAGTGTGAATCTACAATTTTTATAGTCATGAAATACAGAAAACTCTTGGAATGAGAAGGTGTGTCCAAACTTTTGGTCTGTACTGTATATATACATAAAAATATATAAATAAGAATATCTAAATAAATAATATATATATAAATAATGCTAGGTTCACTCTACATCTGGTATCCATCCGCTTGCAAACCGTTTCAAGAGAAAAACGGTTTGGTACAAAAAGGATTTGAAACGGTCCATTTTTGACCAATCCATTTTTTTTTCCTTCCCCCTTCTTCATTATGAGCATGTGCAGAGGAAAAAACGTATTACAAAACGGACACAAACTGATTGCTATCCATTTGTAATCCGTTTTCCATAGATCTCAATGTTAAAAAAAACTGGTTGCTGTCCGTCTGGAATCCTTATTTTTAATACAGAGACAAAGTCCTGCGAGTTCTACTTTTCTCTCTGCACAAAATAACAGAAACCAGATGGAAATGGCACAAATTGATACATGCGGATTACTTTTAAAACCCATTGAAATCAATGGGTTTTAATCTGGACCGTTCAAAATCAGTTTTTGAAGATTTGAAATACTGATTTCAAGCGGATTGAAGAACGCAGATGTGAATCCAGCTTAAGAATTCTAATTATATATATCTATATATATCTATATATACTCATTTGACAAAACAAATACCGCACTAAGAAGGAGTTTCTCAGTGTGATTAAATGATAATATACAGTATGTGAGACTAAATTCACACTAGCATTCAGGTTTCTGTCCTTCGGGCCCAAAAGATGGAGACCCTGTCCGCTTAAAAAGTGGTTACAGCAGAAGGACCATAAGGCGCCAGGAGGACACCGGAGCATTGGGGACTGGTGAGTATGAATTTTTTAGTTCTGTCAAGTACCGGAGTAGCCACGGTAGCGGCTGCCACAGGGCCCGGGACCTTTTTTTTTTTTTTTTTTTAAATAATAGGCCTGAGTAACCCCAGCAGGTAACGGGCCCTCTTTACTTACTCATCCCCGCTAATGCTCACGGCTGCCTCCGCTTCCCCTTCTCCCATATCATGTGGTTGGGGCCCCTTGGAGTGCAGAAGGGGAAACAGAGGCGGCTCTGAACAGGAGCGTTGATTATTAAGTGAGGCCGCAGGCCCGTGGCAAGAGTATTTGTTGGATGAACCCCAACAAATACTGCTATAATTATACATTGGGGTCTCTTCAGACCCCAGAGTATAATGAGCGGAGGGTCAGGTGAGGTGAGAAAACATAAAAAAACACTGTTACTCATCTCTCCTGCACTCCGGCATTCTTTAGGTAGTCTTCGAGCCTCTTCGGTGACGCCCCATGCCATGAGGGGGGGAGGGGGCCCAAGTCTGAAGTTTGCTGGGGGGCCCAGTCTTTGCTAGTTACGCTCCTGGTTCTGTCTGTCGGTTTTATTATGTTTTACCACTTTTTCTGAATAAAACATCATTGAGCAAAAATAAGTAATCTGCTTTTTATTTTTTTTGTTGACGAAGCTATAATGGGGCAGCTTTTTTGCAGGTTGCAAGTTGTTGTTTTTATTGGTACCATTTTCTGATATGTACAGCTTTTTAATCAGTATTTATTGCTTTTTTGGGGGAAGTGAAGTGACCAAAACACATTAAGTTGCACATTGAGTTTTATTTTGTTTAAATAATTTACAGTATGTTATAAATAATATCATTTTTGGATACTGTGGACTTATACACATATGGCAATATCTAATATGCTTGTGTTTCTTTTTTTGTTTACATTATTTATTTTTGAATTGGGAAAAGGGTTGTTTGAACTTTTTATTATTTGTTTTTCATACTTTTTAAAAAATCTCTTACTTTTCTTTTTTTTTTTTTACTGTCCCACAGGGGGGTCTTGAACCTGGTATCACTTGATTCCCTGTATCATATACTGCAATACTTCTGTATTGCAGTACATGGTACATTGTCTCCCTATGTGTTATAGGGAAAGGCAGCCAGAAGGTCGTTGTTTGGCCTTTGCCACCACCTAACAGTGGCGTAAGTACTGCCGGAACAGCCAGTGCAGTGCTACGCTGGGCCCCTGTTGCCTTTTTTTTAATAGGCCGTTACCTGCTGTAGTAACCCTAGCAGGTAACGGGCCCCATTTACTTACCGATCCCTGTTCCTGCTCACAGTCATCTCTGCTTCCCCTTCTGCCCTCCAAGGAGCCCCGTGCGTCCCATATCATGTCCATGCTGGTTTTTATGTTTTTCACCTACCCCGGGCCTCATTGTACTCTGGGGTCTGAAAAGACCCCACAGTGTAATAATAGTTTGTGTACCCCAAAAATTTTGGGTTCTGTCAAACCTGAAATGTTTGCAATATTTGCAACGAACACTATGTGGAGGGGCCACTGTGGGACATAATATTGTGTGCAGGGGCCACCATGGGACATTTTACTGTGTGCAGGGGCCACTGTGGAACATAATACTGTGTGTAGGGGCCACTGTGGGGCATTATACTGCATGGAGGGGCTACTATGGGACATTATACTGTGTGCAGGGGCTGCTGTGGGACATAATACTGTGTGTAGGGGCCACTATGGGACATAATACTGTGTGCAGGGGCTACTGTGAGGCATTATACTGTGTGGAGGGGCTACTATGGGACATTATACTGTGTGAAGGGGCCGCTATGTAACATTATACTGTGTGAAGGGGCCACTATGTGACATTATACTGTTCTAAGGGGCCACTATGGAACATTATACTTTGTGTAGAGGCCACTATGTGACATTATATTGTGTAAAGGGGCCACTGTGGATCATTATATTGTGTGGAGGGTCCGCTATGGGACATTATACTGTATGGAGGGGCTAATATGGGACATTATACTGTGTGAAGGGGCTGCTATGTAACATTATACTGTGTTAAGGGGCCACTATGGTACATTATACTGTATGGAGGCCACTATGGGACATTATACTGTGTGGAGGGGCCACTATGGTACATTATACTGTATGGAGGCCACTATGGGACATTATACTGTGTGGAGCAGCCGCTATGGGGCATTATACTGTGTGGCGAGACCACTGTGGGACATTATACTTGGTGACGTCATATAGCCTTGTCACCAGGGGCGCACCGCTAATGAGGCGAGGTGAGGCGGCCGCCTCGGGCGGCACTGTCCGGGGGGCGGCATTTTACTATTTAATGTAAGCCAGCCCAGGACAGGCCGCTTTAAAAAAAAAAAAAACCAGAGCTGAGCGCGGCCTGTCCTGGGCTGGTTTACAAGACGTCGCATCTCAGCGCAGGTGGCGATACAATGACGTCATCACGCCGCCTACGCTGAGACACAGACGTCGCGGACAAGAGGAGGAGGCGGAGGCGGCTGCATCAAGGCATCGCAGGTGAGTATAGCTTTTTTTTATCTATATAAATAGGCCGTAACCTGTTGGAGTATCCCCGGCAGGTCAGGGCCTATTTATTTACCTACCCGCGTCTGCTCGTGGCTGCCCCCCGCTTCCCCTTCTGCTATGGGCCGCAGAAAGGGAAGCGGATGCCGCTGTGAGCGGCCGCGGGCATCGGTAAGTTAGGCCGCGGGCCGCAAATACTACTATTATTATACTCCGGGGTCTATTCAGACCCCGGAGTATAATAATCGGAGGCCTAGGGTTGGTGAGGGAACATAAAAAACAGTGTTACTCACCTCCTGCGATCCGATGTAACTCCGAGCAGGCTTGAGGCCTGTGGTGACGTCATCAGGTCTCGTCGCCGGCCTGATCACGTGACGTGTGTGCGCAATTAAACAGGGCCGAAAGCTGCAAGGAGTGCACCGGTGTCCAGGATAGGTAAGTAACTCTGATTTTTATGTTTATATTCTCCCCTGGGTCTCCAATCATTGTACTCTGGGGTCTGAAAAGACCCCAGAGTATAATAATAGTTCATGGGTCGGCCACTATGGGGCATAATACCCTGTGCAGGGACCACTGTAGAGCATAATACCCTGTGCAGGGGCCACTCTGGAGCATAATACCGAGTGCAGGGGCCACTATGGAGCATAATACCAGTGCAAGGGCCACTCTGGAGCATAATACCGAGTGCAGGGGCCACTATGGGGCATAATACCCTGTGCAGGGACCACTGTAGAGCATAATACCCTGTGCAGGGGCCACTCTGGAGCATAATACAAGTGCAGGGGCCACTATAGAGCATAATACCGAGTGCAGGGGCCACTATAGAGCATAATACAAGTTCAGGGGCCACTATGGAGCATAATACCAGTGCAAGGGCCACTATGGAGGATAATACCAGTGCAGGGGCCACTATGGAGCATAATACCCTGTGCAGGGGCCACTCTGGAGCATAATACCAATGCAGGGGCCACTATGGAGCATAATACCGTGTGCTGGGGCCACTATAGAGCATAATACAAGTGCAGGGGCCACTATGGAGCATAATACCAGTGCAGGGGCCAATATGGGGCATAAAACTGTGTGCAGGAGTTGCTGCGGAACATAATACCGTGTGCAGTGGCCACTATGGAGCATAATACCGTGAGCAGGGGCCACTATGGAGCATAATACCGTGTGCAGGGGCCGCTGAGAGGCATAATACAGTGTGCAGGGGCCGCTGCGGGCCATAACACTGTGTAATACTGTGTGCAGGGGCTGCTGTGGAACTTTATAGTGTGTGTAAATGGGGCGCTATAAACATGGGCTATGGCACCTGTTTATATTATACGCTGTCTGTTTATAGTGACCGTGTGATGTAATTGTAGCCTTGTCACATACTGTAGACATGTACAGGACGAGGCTGCAGTTACATGACATGGCCGCTATGAGATGAAATACACTATGTAAACAGAGAAGCAGTCACGGCGCTTACACAGGTACCATTCAAACAGCTGATCAGTGGGGGTCCTGGGTTTTTGAACCCCACTGATTAGTTTATTAATGACCTGGAAAACCTTTTAATTAGTTAACACCTGGGGTATTATTAATAAGGGGCACTATTTATACAGGGTACACACGGACATTATTAATATAAAGATGCACTTGGGGGTATTCATTATGGGGGGTTATATCATATATTATATAATTGGGGGTAGCAGCAGGATGGGGGCTTTGTGTAGGTGAGGACAATGTGGGTTGGATGCCTGGAAAAGTGAGGAGCCAAAGATGTCTGTGTTGCAACCTTTACAGAGACTGGAAGAAGTGGTCATGGCGGTCCAAAGGGAAGAGAAGGGAAATGTGACCGATTAGTCAGAGACGTCTCCTGTAAGTCACAAAATGTTACTGCACTGTATTCACCTAAATGATAGAGGATAAATACCTGAGTGATGGGGATCTGTTTGCTGAGACCCCCACTGGGCCTGAGAATTGGGTTTTTCCCCCCACTGGGTGAGAATTCAGCCTGACTGCAGCCATATATATAGGTGTGTCACTTGGTGGATGGACGAACCCGCGTGGCTCTCATTCACTACGATGGGAGTGTCAAATATAGCCGAAGTCCAGTACTCAGCTATCTGCGGGGCTCCTATTATAGAGAATGGGGGCCACGTGGCCTCGTCCATCCACCAAGCAGAAGATGTGTGAAGTTACTTTCATTGTTAATACCGTGTTGTTGATCTGATACTGAAGTAATACAGGAAGAAGAATTCTTAAAAACTGTTTTATAACTTTGTGTATTGTGTATATTGTGCGACGATAACAGTGTGTTAAACTAGTAGCATGGAAACTCAGTTTTTTTTTTTTGGGGGGGGGGGGCGTCTTTCTATAGTCCGCCTCAGGCAGCAAAGAGGCTAGGTTCACCACTGCTTGTCACACAATAGAAAGACAATTGTCTGATGGCCATTTTTGCAGTGTCTATTGCACTGCGGTTTTGAGAACACATGGCTTTCAAATGTGTCTATTCACATGTCTTTATTTTTGACTAACCATTTTTAACGGCTGTCAAAAAAACTGATATGGTCTATCTTTACCTGTTTTCACAGAACCAATAGAAATGACTGGATTGACATCAATGAAATTCATCCGTTTTTTTTCACTGACAGTTAAAAACTGATGCAAAAAGGATGACACTCTGCCAGCAAAAAAAGGACACAATAGATACAAAAGAGAAGTAAAACGGTGGTTAAAAATCATCACTGTCATGTGTATAAGCTCTAAGTGGGGAACTGGCTGCCCTGTAGGCTGCTGTATGGAGGAAACCACATCGACATGTCTGTGCAGGCCACAACCATGATGGAGGGGTTCCTGACCTATATCAACTAGAGATGGGCGAACCGATTCATTCTAAGCCAGGTACGACCCAAATATTTGAAATTGTTCGGTTTTTAACAAAAATCAATACTGGGGATTCGGCTTGGATAAACTTAAATGGCCGCGTGGTTGAAGAAGAAGAAGAAGCTGTTGTTTAGTCCTGGCCTTCTTACATTAAATTCGTAAGACACTTTTTGCCTGGTGGAGCAATATGTGATAAAATCCTGTAGTACATCATTGGGATTCACAAAAATGAAGACTCTAAAAACATTAGAGGTGATTTATTGCTTTGAAATGTCAAACACTAAATTGCATAAAATTAAAAGATGGAAAGAAATGAGGTGGAACTAGAGCCGTGCGGCCTGAAGGCATGGCATTCAATGGCAAGGAAAGTAATGTCTAACACTGGAGACTTCAAAGCAGATCACTTTGTGCATTGTATATAATGTGGCTTCATTCTGTCTTCTCAATTGTTTCAGTGTTTTTGTTTTTTTGGGGGGGTCAGACTGGCCCACTAGAATACCAAAAGATGTGTTAGCGGGTCCAGGCTCTTACATGATATTGGATCCTAATACAGTGTCCCATGGTCCAACAGAAGACAACAAGACAACTCTATTTGGAGCTGAAATTTGAGGTCAGGCCAGGTTCACATCTGCATTGGAGTCTCTGTAGGATTCTGCCTAAAATCAGTAGAGGAGGACTTTTCTCTCCTCCAGTTTCAGAATAAAACCAGGGGTCCACGGGTGTCCTCGGGTAACCACTTTTCGAGCGGACAGGGTCTCCGTCTTTCGGGGCCCCATGCGACCTGAACGATGGAGAGACGAATGCTAGTGTGAACCTATTGTCAGTCACTTCCCATTCAGAGAAATAATGAGCTTTCTGTCACATGAAGCAACTGACTCAGCCTAAGGCCCCATGTTGCGGAGCGCAGATAAAAACTCTGCAAAAAGAGCATTTCTACAGGTAAAATTAACATGCTGCGTTTTTCAAAGATATGTACATTTTTGGAAACACAGCTTTTCCGCAGCGTTTTTTTTTGTTTTTTTTATGCAATGTGTGGATGGGATTAGCCAGAATCTCATTCACTTTGCTGGTACTGTAAAACGCAACATTTTTTTCTGCTGCGTTTCCGCAACGTGGGGCTTTAGGCTGAAGCCCCACATTGCGGTAACGCAGATTTTATTGTTGCAGATTTTGCTGCATTTTTTTAAGCAAAACCCAAGAATGGCTGCAAAAGGAATGGGAAATATATAGGAAGTCCTTATACTTCTACCTTCTGCTCAATCCAATAATGGCTTTGGCTCAAAAAACCACAGCAAAATCTGCAACAAAAAAAGCTGGGTTTCCGCAACGTGGACGTTCAGCCTTAAAGATGTTTCTAGCCCCAAACTGATTTTTCATACCGATGACCTATCTACAGAATAAGTCACCAATATGTGATCTGTCTGGGTCTGACACCTGGACCCCACACAGATCAGCTGTTACAGCAGCCTCCGAATGCCAGAAACTGCTAGTCGATGGGGAGCAAGCGCAGTGCCGCTCCTATTCAAGTAATAGAAGGGGCACAACAGCCCTGTCTACTGCATAGCGGTGCTTCCAGGGAATTGCAGTGCTGTGCCTATTACTTGAATAGTCGCTGGGCTGCACACACTGCTCGTCCACTAGCAGCTTCCGGAACCCGGAGGCTGCTGCAACAGCTGATCAATTCGGGCTCCAGGTGTAGGACCCCCACAGATCGTGTACGGATGACCATCCCAAGTACTTTAGATCTTGCCAAACATCCCCTCACACGTGCACACCCACCTGAGCAGTGAATGTACACGGAACAGGGAGAGGGGACAAAGCAGCAGCCACATACCCCTGGCTGTGTCTTGTTTCTCCGAGAACAAAAGGATCAGGCAGTTGAAATCCAACGCCATCCATTCCCTCTGGCATCTGCTGTCAGGAAAATATCGGGAATCTCCTGATCCATCCACATTAGATAGGTTGCTAAACCGGCGGGTTTGGTCAATATGTATTCAGTCAGGTTACACATGGTCTCTGATTTGCCAGTTGCATGTTGAGCAGGAGGATTTTAGCGGATTGATACACAGTATTTTGGGAATAAATGCCGTATAATTTGTAATGTTATCATTGAAATCCCTGCTCTTATACCAAGGAGTCCAGTAGGCGGTCCTGATCAATGATTGACTATTATCTCTGTATGCAGAGTAAAATGGGAAGGTTGTCAGTCACTGCCCACTTGACTCCTCAGCATAAAAATAATGCAAATTTAAATACAAAAAAACACCATTAATATTGAATAATTCCCCACAAAACTATATATCAATCTGCTCAGCGCCTCATGCTCTATATCTTGCTGCCTGCCTCTTCAATATGACAGATTCCCTTAGACACCAGAATAGACTTGACTCCGATGACAACAATTACGATGTCCCCGACTGTTATAGAAAATGAGTGGCCAATATAATGTCATTGTTATGTAGAGATACATGGTTTCTTGCTCCCCCTTTTTTACTGCTGTGTCTACATAAGAATAGCTGGCTATAAAAGTCGGATAAGTATCGGTCATTTTGGGTGGGACTGGACGATGATCATATATGGAGGGCTCCTTACAGTTCTACAATGGCAGGTGGTAGGGAAAAGAAGGATGGGGCAGGTTGGATCTTAACATACCCAGTCTGTGATGTCTATACCATAACTTCCTGGCAGCATCTCAACTCCCTTTCTCCACTGAAATAAACATGAACGCTCAACCAAGCCAAGCATGCATGTTTATGGGGTGTCAGACAATATCGCAGTTGGTTGAAAGAGTGTGACAGCTATCTCTAGTGCATGGCCAGCCAACTAAAAATGATCAACTTGATACATGAACTTGGGGATGAACAATGTGGAACGTCCCATCAAGAGTTCTGCTTAGTAGGAGGACACAGGGAAAGGCAATCTACAATGTGACAAACATATTCTAGAATAAAATGACTAGTTTCATGCAATGCTGCATTGATCATGGCTGGTCCCCTGTGAATTACCCCATCATATGGAAGTGCATGCAGGCAGTGGGGAGGTAAAATCCTCTATAGATTATTATATTAGAAATACTGGGGGTAGGGAAGAGTTTACTTGACAAGATATCCCATATACAGTGTTGCTTTGTGCACAATTTGATAAAATGAGGAGCTTCCATGTCCTGTGATACATGTGATATTTCTGCTAAATATCTGCCCCCATTTTTGTATAGGGCTGACCTGTTTTTACTAAGTAGTTCACTATAAAGTAGATGTATGGATTTAATCATCCGTAAAACTCCCTGGAGTTGTTCTCCGGTGGATTGAAGCTGAAAAATAATTGACATGATGTATAAGCCGGTGTTGTGGAATCTTTTATATTCATAAGAATTTCTACTTAATAACCTGAATTCCAGATTTTCAGAAGATCATTAAACTTAGCATTGTGTTATACAAAAATCTGTCATGTTGTGCTATATATCTATCTGGTCAGCTTATTCTGGCCTATACTAAGATGCCCATGGGTAAGACTGGAAGAAGGTAATGACACTGGCCAGACACAAGAAGACAGAACTGAGCTTCACCTATAGTAATCCCCTGGAAGTGGAACTAATAGCGACTCCTGGAACTCCAAGGGAGTTATGGTAGGACCAATAACCAGACAGTCGAATTACCAAGAAATATCAAGCACCTATAATACTTGTTATACTAGCAGGTAAGAAGAATACAAGAAAATCAGATGATGGACCAGAACAACGGAAAGGCAGACCGCTGTAATAGCAGTTACACATGGAGCCCGGCGGAGCCCGGCAGAGCCCATGGACTATAATGGTTTATGTTGGGTCGGGTGTCTGTTATTTTAAAATTGAAACCGGTGTGCACTTGTGTGACTGGTGCTCCATTCACTTCTATGGGGGGGGGGGGGGTGCTGGAGATTACGGTGACTGGAGCACTGTCCATACAGCCTCTAGGAGGAGAAAATAGCCCAAGGCTCATCTGAAGACAGCCCTGAGAAAAGGGAGTTTGACTGTCAGGACGTTGGACTCTGTGCCAGGAGGAGCAGTGGAGTACGCTGACAGGAGGAGTTACCTTAGCAAAAGGTAACCAGATCCCTATCAGGATTACCCTGCACTACAGTCCCCAGTATCTATAGCTGGGAGTGGCGCATGAGAGGAGTTGTAGTTGGAGTGAAGTTATCCTTAGAGCCTTTATCATCCCTGGGCACCCTCATAAGCTCAAGGCTTTGAAGTTGTACACTGAGGAACTAGTACCCCCATTTTGGAAGCTGCTTGTTGTACTTACACAGTTGCTAAGTAAAGCGTTATCCTGTTTCAACTGTACAACTGGCTGCCTTAGTCATTCCTACGTTACCATCAGGGCTCTTCCAACCAACATCACACCAGCTCAGAGTAGAGAGGTCCCCTCTCCAACTGGAAGTGCCCCTGGGGAAACTACTACCACCACCATCAGGTAGTGCTGCAGGACCCCCCTCAGCAGTGTCGGGCCCAGGAACAGAGCTAGGGAGCGTGGTTGAGTGTGCTCGGCTTAGCTGGTGCCACGTCATCTGCCACTACTACTCCCATCCTCCGGTTCCCTCCATCTGGGTTGCGGCATACCATTGCTGAGATATTTGTACTTTTAAAAATATGTAAATGAAGTGAAAAGGGCTTTAGGGCGTGTAATCTGTACTTTGGGCTTTGGTCAGCGCTGCAGATCACCGCTCCCTAATTCCCTCCATGGTCTGTCCACCACTGGATGAAGGACAACCCTGTCTCCTCTCTCATTTTTCGGAAAGTCTTTGGCAAGTGCAGTGCATGTACAGTGCACTGTGATGTCATCAGGAATGAGCAGTAGTGTGTACTGCGCTTGCTGAAGACTTTCCGAAAAACAAGGGAGGAAAGAGAACTGTCATCCAGTGGTGAGTGGACCTCGGAGGGAATTCGGGGCGGTAATCTGCAGTGCTAACCGAAGCCAAAACTGCAGATTACACGCCCTAAAGCCCTTCTCACTTCATTTACATACTTTAAAAAGTATGAATATCTCAGCAACGGAGCGGCGGTCTGCAATAACAAAGGCAGTACTGTGTTTCTCTTTATGTATAATTTAGAGCTGACAGACTCCATTTAATGTATGGTGTATGGCCATTTTAAAGGGGCTGTTCCACGAACATAACCATATATAAATTTGTAGACAATTTAAATATTTTTACAAATAATTAAACATTTTTTTTTAGAATTTTAAAGATTTTCTTTAACCATCTTAGTGGTGACATCTGTTGATATTATCATTTGACAATGGATACAAACATGGATGTAGCAACTTTGTATGGTCTGGAACTTGTCAGAAACCCTCCATGATGTCCTTATTGTGTCCGTGTCATCTTCTCATACATGTACTGTAGTGTCCTCCTGATAACCAGCCATGATGTCCTTATTGTGGCCGGGTTATCTTCTCATACATGTAGTGTCCCCTCCTGATAACCAGCCATGATGTCCTTATTGTGGCCGGGTTATCTTCTCATACATGTAGTGTCCTCCTGATAACCAGCCATGATGTCCTTATTGTGGCCGGGTTATCTTCTCATACATGTAGTGTCCTCCTGATAACCAGTCATGATGTCCTTATTGTGGTCGGGTTATCTTCTCATACATGTAGTGTCCCTGCCTGATAACCAGCCATGATGTCCTTATTGTGGCCGGGTTATCTTCTCATACATGTAGTGTCCTCCTGATAACCAGCCATGATGTCCTTATTGTTATCTTCTCATACATGTAGTGTCCCTGCCTGATAACCAGCCATGATGTCCTTATTGTGGTCGGGTTATCTTCTCATACATGTAGTGTCCTCCTGATAACCAGCCATGATGTCCTTATTGTGGCCGGGTTATCTTCTCATACATGTAGTGTCCTCCTGATAACCAGCCATGATGTCCTTATTGTGGCCGGGTTATCTTCTCATACATGTAGTGTCCCCTCCTGATAACCAGCCATGATGTCCTTATTGTGTCCGGGTTATCTTCTCATACATGTAGTGTCCTCCTGATAACCAGCCATGATGTCCTTATTGTTATCTTCTCATACATGTAGTGTCCCTGCCTGATAACCAGCCATGATGTCCTTATTGTGGTTGGGTTATCTTCTCATACATGTAGTGTCCCCTCCTGATAACCAGCCATGATTTCCTTATTGTGGTCGGGTTATCTTCTCATACATGTAGTGTCCTCCTGATAACCAGCCATGATGTCCTTATTGTGGCCGGGTTATCTTCTCATACATGTAGCGTCGTCCTGATATCCAGCCATGATGTCCTGATTGTGGCCGGGTTATCTTCTCATACATGTAGTGTCCCTGCCTGATAACCAGCCATGATGACCTTATTGTGGCCGGGTTATCTTCTCATACATGTAGTGTCCCCTCCTGATAACCAGCCATGATGTCCTTATTGTGGCCGGGTTATCTTCTCATACATGTAGTGTCCTCCTGATAACCAGCCATGATGTCCTTATTGTGGCCGGGTTATCTTCTCATACATGTAGTGTCCTCCTGATAACCAGCCATGATGTCCTTATTGTGGTCGGGTTATCTTCTCATACATGTAGTGTCCCTGCCTGATAACCAGCCATGATGTCCTTATTGTGGCCGGGTTATCTTCTCATACATGTAGTGTCCCTGCCTGATAACCAGCCATGATGTCCTTATTGTGGCCGGGTTATCTTCTCATACATGTAGTGTCCTCCTGATAACCAGCCATGATGTCCTTATTGTGTCTGGCTTATCTTCTCATACATGTAGTGTCCCCTCCTGATAACCAGCCATGATGTCCTTATTGTGGCCGGGTTATCTTCTCATACATGTAGTGTCCCTGCCTGATAACCAGCCATGATGTCCTTATTGTGGTCGGGTTATCTTCTCATACATATAGTGTCCCTCCTGATAACCAGCCATGATGTCCTTATTGTGGCCGGGTTATCTTCTCATACATGTAGTGTCCTCCTGATAACCAGCCATGATGTCCTTATTGTGTCCGGGTTATCTTCTCATACATGTAGTGTCCCTCCTGATAACCAGCCATGATGTCCTTATTGTGGTCGGGTTATCTTCTCATACATGTAGTGTCCTCCTGATAACCAGCCATGATGTCCTTATTGTGGTCGGGTTATCTTCTCATATATGTAGTGTCCTCCTGATAACCAGCCATGATGTCCTTATTGTGGTCAGGTTATCTTCTCATACATGTAGTGTCCTCCTGATAACCAGCCATGATGTCCTTATTGTGGCCGGGTTATCTTCTCATACATGTAGCGTCGTCCTGATATCCAGCCATGATGTCCTGATTGTGGCCGGGTTATCTTCTCATACATGTAGTGTCCCTGCCTGATAACCAGCCATGATGACCTTATTGTGGCCGGGTTATCTTCTCATACATGTAGTGTCCCCTCCTGATAACCAGCCATGATGTCCTTATTGTGGCCGGGTTATCTTCTCATACATGTAGTGTCCTCCTGATAACCAGCCATGATGTCCTTATTGTGGCCGGGTTATCTTCTCATACATGTAGTGTCCTCCTGATAACCAGCCATGATGTCCTTATTGTGGTCGGGTTATCTTCTCATACATGTAGTGTCCCTGCCTGATAACCAGCCATGATGTCCTTATTGTGGCCGGGTTATCTTCTCATACATGTAGTGTCCCTGCCTGATAACCAGCCATGATGTCCTTATTGTGGCCGGGTTATCTTCTCATACATGTAGTGTCCTCCTGATAACCAGCCATGATGTCCTTATTGTGTCTGGCTTATCTTCTCATACATGTAGTGTCCCCTCCTGATAACCAGCCATGATGTCCTTATTGTGGCCGGGTTATCTTCTCATACATGTAGTGTCCCTGCCTGATAACCAGCCATGATGTCCTTATTGTGGTCGGGTTATCTTCTCATACATATAGTGTCCCTCCTGATAACCAGCCATGATGTCCTTATTGTGGCCGGGTTATCTTCTCATACATGTAGTGTCCTCCTGATAACCAGCCATGATGTCCTTATTGTGTCCGGGTTATCTTCTCATACATGTAGTGTCCCTCCTGATAACCAGCCATGATGTCCTTATTGTGGTCGGGTTATCTTCTCATACATGTAGTGTCCCTCCTGATAACCAGCCATGATGTCCTTATTGTGGTCGGGTTATCTTCTCATACATGTAGTGTCCTCCTGATAACCAGCCATGATGTCCTTATTGTGGTCGGGTTATCTTCTCATATATGTAGTGTCCTCCTGATAACCAGCCATGATGTCCTTATTGTGGTCAGGTTATCTTCTCATACATGTAGTGTCCCCTCCTGATAACCAGCCATGATGTCCTTATTGTGGTCGGGTTATCTTCTCATACATGTAGTGTCCTCCTGATAACCAGCCATGATGTCCTTATTGTGGTCGGGTTATCTTCTCATACATGTAGTGTCCCTGCCTGATAACCAGCCATGATGTCCTTATTGTGGCCGGGTTATCTTCTCATACATGTAGTGTCCCTGCCTGATAACCAGCCATGATGTCCTTATTGTGGCCGGGTTATCTTCTCATACATGTAGTGTCCTCCTGATAACCAGCCATGATGTCCTTATTGTGTCTGGCTTATCTTCTCATACATGTAGTGTCCCCTCCTGATAACCAGCCATGATGTCCTTATTGTGGCCGGGTTATCTTCTCATACATGTAGTGTCCCTGCCTGATAACCAGCCATGATGTCCTTATTGTGGTCGGGTTATCTTCTCATACATATAGTGTCCCTCCTGATAACCAGCCATGATGTCCTTATTGTGGCCGGGTTATCTTCTCATACATGTAGTGTCCTCCTGATAACCAGCCATGATGTCCTTATTGTGTCCGGGTTATCTTCTCATACATGTAGTGTCCCTCCTGATAACCAGCCATGATGTCCTTATTGTGGTCGGGTTATCTTCTCATACATGTAGTGTCCCTCCTGATAACCAGCCATGATGTCCTTATTGTGGTCGGGTTATCTTCTCATACATGTAGTGTCCTCCTGATAACCAGCCATGATGTCCTTATTGTGGTCGGGTTATCTTCTCATATATGTAGTGTCCTCCTGATAACCAGCCATGATGTCCTTATTGTGGTCAGGTTATCTTCTCATACATGTAGTGTCCCCTCCTGATAACCAGCCATGATGTCCTTATTGTGGTCGGGTTATCTTCTCATACATGTAGTGTCCTCCTGATAACCAGCCATGATCTCCTTATTGTGTCCGGGTTATCTTCTCATACATGTAGTGTCCCTGCCTGATAACCAGCCATGATGTCCTTATTGTGGTCAGGTTATCTTCTCATACATGTAGTGTCCTCCTGATAACCAGCCATGATGTCCTTATTTGGTCTGGTTATCTTCTCATACATGTAGTGTCCCTCCTGATAACCTGTCCACAATAAGGACATCATGGACATCAATGCCAGACCATAGAAAGTTCCTGCATTCATGGTCGTATCCATTGGCAGCCAATCAAGACAAAAGACGTCACCACTAAGATGGTTAGAGGAAATCTTCAAAACTCTGCAAAATGTTTAATTATTTATATTTGCAAAAATGTTTAACTTAATTGTCTACAAATTTACATATGGTTATGTTCATGGGAATATTCCTTAAAACCAGACATAGTGCAGATGCTGCTGTATTCTCCTTATTTATTATGCTTACTTGTATAGCGCCATCATATTCTCAGCGCTTTACAGATATTGTCGGTCACTGTCCCATATAGGGCTCACAATCTATATTCCCTATCACTATGTCTTTGGAGTGAGGGAAGAAACCCACACAAACACAGGGAGAACATGCAGATATTGTCCTTGGCTGGATTCAAGCCCAGAACTCCAGCGCTGGAAGGTCGAAGTGTTTTCTACTGACTACTGTACACTAGATAGATTACAATAAAATATAACAATAGGCACATTTATTGCTTAACAAAAATGGCATAAATGGTCAAAATAAATGGGTCATGTGACCTAACTAAAATAAAATAAAAAAAAATAGGATATATGTGCATTTCAGTAATCTGATTTCCAAGCTAGATTGTGTAGATTGTAGAATGCCCGGAGCCTGTCATATAAACTATACTATTTGCTGATTCATTGATGCAGAATTCGTCATATCAGTAAATTGTGGCGCCATTAGTTCGCAATGAGTTCTATTTTGACAGTCCTGTGCCTGAATACATTGTACTATGGGGACTCTGAAAAAGAGGCAATTTAGGCTTCAAGCACAGTTGAGTTTGTTTGGTGACACAGCTGCAATTATAGGTGACAGCCAGTGTTTCTATAGTCCCGGTAGAGAGGAGGACGGCCCGAACAAAATCATTTCACTATATAATCAAGTGCAATTACAATCAATGGATCAGACCTTACTCACCCATGTACAATGGGCTGGTTTAGTATTCATTCAGGAGCAAACATCAGATTTCTTCTATAACCGAATTATATACCATAGAATCAGCACATTATTTGGTCTTGTCCCCTGAGGTAGACCAGCAAATATTGTGCAGGTGAGTAAGAGAGTCTATGGAGTGGGTGAGGCTTATAGGAGTGGGTTCACATGCTGCAGACTCTCTGCAGAATTGTTGTGTGGATTCCACACCAAAAGTAGAAAAGAGGTTTCCCCTGCTATGAATATTGATGACCTATCCCAAGATTAGATCGGGTGGGGACCAACACAAGAATGGAGCAGGAAGCAGACAGCGCTATTCTCTGCCTAGTGGCTAAATTGAGTCACTGCATTCAAGTGAATAGGAGTTGGTTGGCAGTCACCTGGTCTGACCATGATAAGACATTTTTGTTCTCCACACTTCCCTTGTGTATTTGCTTAACAAGAAGCATTTTTAGGCTCACGTAAATTATCATTGTGTGTCGGCTGATCACTTGTTTATACTGGACAATGATGGGGAATGGTGAACATATGTAAGCACACTCGCCTGCCCGGTCATCGTGTAAAAGGTCCTTAAAAGGTCGTCATATTATAAAGCCACTTTTAATAAATGAATAGTATAAGTGAATATAAGAAACTTTGTAATGCACCTTATTAATGTAAAAATTCTTCTTTCTCCATTCACCCGACTGCTTTTCTCCCACTGCCTTAATTTCACACACAGTCTTATGGCTCTACTATGATTAGTAAATAAGAACTTGCTAACTGTATAGAATGAGGCAATAAATCACTTACGCCAGGTTCACACCTGCATTCGGGTTTCCGTTAGTAGGGTCCGCGGTTACCCATAGACTATATTGGGTCCCCCGGGTTTCCGCCCGATTTCCACCCTGAAAAATGTGGAGAGAAAATTCCTGCCCGCAATTTTTAAAGCGGAACGGGGAATGGAATCGCTGAGCGGAGATCAGACGCAGGAGAGAACCTAGCAAATGGAGTGAGTCTTTTTCTCTCATGCTCCATTCCTCCTCTCCCTTTCCCGCTCCATAGACGTCTGTGTATGGGGCTGATAATCTGGATACTTGTTCTATTAGAGTTAAAGACGTTGTCCATTTCCTATTTGTATTAATGAATATTGCTGCCAAAGAGCTGGGTTCGATCTGAATATCCCAAATTATTTGTTTTTTAAACAAACTAACAAACCAAAATGGCCGCCACCACATGCATTGCAGTAAATTAATATACACTGTGGTCTCTTCAGATCCCAGAGTATAATAGGTGGAGGCCCAGGGGAGGTAAAAAAAGTAAAAAAAACATTTGTACTCACCTTCCCTCAGCTCTTTCGGGCCTTCTCGCGGCATCCGGGGCTCTTTTGGTGCACCCAGGATCACCTTTGAGGCCTGTGATTGGGCCACATAAGTCACACAGGCATGCAGAGCGTCATGACGTAATGCCCATGTCATCGCTGAGTTCCAATCCTGGACCTCATCCTTTTATACTCTAGGGTCTGACAAGACCCCAGAATATAATAATTTCACTTCTGGTTTGTACCAAACTTGTTCAAACGAAACAAATCAGGGACCTGAGCCACCCTAACCCAAAGTCAAACAAATTTTGGGAGGTTCGTCTATCTCTACTGATCTGATTTGATATTTGGTCAGGTTGGCTGTGTTTGGCCTTGGAAACTAAATCTGTACATCAACTGCGTTTACTGGCCAACAGTGGCTCTCTGAGGTCAGATCAGCTGAGCCATGGTGAAGTCGCAAATGTGGCCAATATATAAACTGGCCCTGATTTACTGCTAGTTAGACAGTGCATACTTAGACAGTCTGAGAATATACAGCAGATTTATCACAGTGACTGATGCCAGATGATAAATCTGGCGTATCTTTAGACTGACTAGGCTGCATTTATACCACCCTTTAGTTGGCTTACTTTGTGCTAGAATTTTTCAACACTATTTTGGTGCATTTTTGGTGCATCAAGGCGTATTTGACACATTTAAGCCATGCCCCTTTTTTATGAGATTCTATGCCCACATGTCAAGCATGTTGAAAAATTGTAGCCTAACCTAGATGCGCTAAGGTGCGCCACATTGCACCAGTGATGTGCCACATTGTGCCATGTTTATGCCAGTGTCTAGTCATAGCCACAATAGTAAATCAGGGCCACAATGTTTCCCGACGTGAACATGGTCATATAAAGCCAATCTAAAGCTGAGGCCACATATTGTGGAAAAGCTGCGAACAAGCCAAAGTCAGGAGTGGATTTAGCAAAAGGAAGTATAAGAGTTTCCAATATATTTACCATTCCCTTCGAAGACACTCTTGGCTTTGGCTCAAAAAACCCAGCCATATCTGCAACAATAATGCAGCTTTTCCACAATGTGTGGTCTCAGCCTTAGAATTCTGGAACTTTACATCTTCTTAATAGATAAGCTGAAACGGTCAGTTATGTTTTTACAAGAATTAGTAGGTGTTTCTGTAATTATAAGTGTAGGAATATAACAAGAGATATCTGTTTGGGCTGGCACAGATAAAATCTTGGGACATCAAACAAAAAATTACACAATCATGTCTATCTAACATCAAACAAAAATCAAGTTGGGAACCCAAATTAATAACGGGTGTGGTTAGCCATATTGAAAAACAATGTCCTAACCATTAGTGATGGAGCAGTGCCCAGGTTTCAGTGGATGGAGCAATGCCAAACCTCCTCATCATTAATTGTAAAATAAATGTTCTGGAAACATCCATATTATACTGAATACACCTCGTTCCAGTAGGTACTAATAGAATGTATCCTTCATCATCACAAAGGGCTGTCATTCTATACACACCCATCTAAATATTTGGTGAGCCAACCCACAAGAATCCAAATTTTGGACATTTATCACTAAGCTAATATCGGAAGTCAGTTATTGTTCTTTCTCCAATATGACTTCTGTAGCCATATTTAAGAATAAACCTCCTTGGATTAAGAATTAAATGGTCACTAACTTTTTAGACTCATTTAATAGAAGATGTGATTCTGGACCAAAATGTAATGACTTTTTAAAAAAATGTTGCTCTTTTCTGCCATAAAAACCTTTATATGGTTCCTGCCACTAGGTGTTCCCCTCCTTGCTAATTTCCTGTTCACTCCCTGTTACTAGGGAAGTTCCATCTATAGACACCAACAAGTTTAAGACGGAATATAGGAAGTGGAGAAGGGAGGGTCAGGTTGGTCTTCACAGCTGTTGCTGCTTTCTGCTCCCTGTCTGTACACTGCAACTTCTCATAGCTCACAGTGAGTGTAATGAGAATCTATTAGAGATAGGCAAATTGGTTTGTAATGAACGGGATTCTACCCAAATATACCAAATTGTTCAGTTTGTAACAATACAAACAATTTGGGATTCATCTCGGACAAACTAAAATGGCCACTGCGAGAAGATGATAGTGGAACCACTGCCACTATTATCAGTGGTGTTCCCGCTATCACAGAAGAGCCAATTGAATTCAATAGTGGCAGTGGCTGTCTGCTGTTATTGGACCATTTGAATTTAGCACCAGAGCAGGTACTTTGGTGCTAAATTAAAATGGCCAAAAGTGTCTATACATAGAGGGGCCACCACCAACAATAGTAGCCCACCTCGAATGGCCCCCTTACCTGACTCATATATCACAGTTAATGGTGCCACACTTACCCCAGTTCCCCAGGTCCGTAACCTTTGATTCTGACTTATCCTTACAGCCACACATCCAAGCCCTCAACACCTCCTGCCACCTCCAACTCAAGAACATTCTTGTCACCACACCACCACCTGTACAGCCTCTCCCCTCACCTACTGTCCCTATCCCCTTTCCCTCATAGATTGTAAGCCCTTGCGGACAGGGACTTCTATCCCACTGTTCCAGTTGCTCATTGTTAGCATTGTACTGTATGTAAACCTTGTACAGCACCATGGAATTAATGGTGTTCTAAAAATAAATAATAACCCCTATAAAGGCCAGGTTCACACTTTCAGTTGTGTGGTAAGGAACATCTTCATTTCCACCATTTAGGAAAAGGCTTTTTACATGCAGATTTCACTTTCTTTACTTCCCCCTCTCCAAGTTAAGGAAGAAAGAAACTGCAGAAATGCCTATTATTGGGCATGAAAAGGGCATTATTTATCATAATCACAGCTCTGAGGTTTCCTGCTGTGAGAGGGGAGGAGAGAGCTACATAATTTACAACTGTCACAGCTGTACATACATCACAATATAAAATGTGGTAGCATAGAAAGAAAGCTGATGATTCTGTATGGAGTGAGAAGTATTTACCCTATAAATAATATGCTTGGAATCAGTTTTAATATCACTTTAAAATCAAGTTCCTAGATGATCCCGTATTTCTGTAGTCCGTCTAATGACTCCCAAAAAATATCCATGTTCCTGAAATACACTAATGATATCTAGTTCACCATTATCTAGCCCCCCCGTAAAGATAAAAAGCATTTATATCGATAAAGCTCTCGTAGTCGCTGCAATAAGCCAAATTAAATGATCTCTACAATCTGCTACTTTTTGGGTAACCATGGAAACATGAACGAAACAGTAATGTTTTGCTCGATGCACTTCTGAAAACCTTTGCGTGGATTTCACATTAAACCCAGTAAATAATTTGGCAGATGATAAAGGCTTTTCTTGTGACATTTGCCCCTTAATCATTAACGTAAACTAATGATTAATCTCACACATGGAATTCTGCAGACTATAATTAAGACTGGCAGCTGAACTAAGACTGCCCATTATTACTATAAAAGACTGACCTGGGCATACTGTGTCTATGAATATAACCTGTTTACTGAGGTTTTAGTCTTATTAGTTGAGCTTCAGAGATTTCAGCAGAAAGAATGTGGGCACTGAATCTCAAAACAGTCCCCTGGAGCACCAGAGAAGGAGCCTGCTGCGTACCAATCATGTTTTATGTGCTTTACTGGTACCCTTTTAGTAAAAGCTACTACTCAGTGCTGGTCTGACCTTTCAACAAGTACTAGTCATCATATAAACCTTCATTCAAACTGACAGACTAGTTACAGAATAGAAATGGTTGCAAATTGCTTGAAAATGCCCACTGTGCCCACTCTGCACGTTCCCAGTACCCCCTGCCAACTCTCGTTTACATCAGCACTAGATAGACATCCCATTCCTCCATCCAGTGTCAGATTGACCCACCAGAGGATTCTCCATACAAAAATGGTCAGGGAGAAGACATCCTAATTTTAGGGTACTATGATTTATTTTCTTGTTTGTGGATGGGGCCCCACAATCATTTTGTTTGAAGGACCCAGGGAATTCCAATCCAAGACTACCTCCAGCACATGCACCTGCAGCCAATCTCTAACTACAGTGGTAACATAGTTTGTGACCAGAGATTGGCTTTTGGGTTGTAAAGTGTTTATGGAAATCATAAGGTCAATGGAAATATGGCTGCTCCCTCTTGGCACCACTTCGGTGGGTGCCACACACCTCAATGGCTAACGTGCAGCTGTGCCTGACCTGCTCTCTCTGAGCTGCCAAGCAGACACGGACCCCTGTGTCACCTGAAGCCGCCTACTGGTAATAAGGGCACACAAGACACTTGGTTCCTCACTATGGCTCTCTTTATTGTAGTAAATGCTCAAGATGGAGCTCTTCTAGTTGGCAGTTCATAAACAATAGTTGAACATTATGCTTAGCTTGGTAGGTCTCAGGGCTTTGGGAGCAAACTGCATGCTTCCCAGATGTGGGGAATGCACTGCCCACTACTGTAGAACCCATCCTCTTGCTCCTGCGTGTCTTGTTGGTTTGCTGCTTCATAGAACCAACTGGAATCTCTATGGCTGCTCCACTCAGCAAGCAGTCCACCAAGTTTCCAAGCTCTACTGGAGCAATTCCTAAAACTGCCCTCCTCTCCTACAAGCCATCCTATACTCTGGCCCACTCAAACTGACTCTGGGGACAAGCCCTTAGCCTGGGTAACCTAGGCAATGCTTGATGTCGAGAAGTTACACTTGTTCCACCTCTCGGGAGTCAGCGTACATTGCAATTTCCAGAAAACACCAGAACAACTGACCACATGATGACCTGCACCCACTTAAAGTGACACTTCACATGTACCACAACCCATAATGCAATGCAAACAATTCACAGTGCATAATACAACAACGCAAGAATAAACCATTTAGTGCGCTAATCTGCTGCGCCTTCGTTATCACTGCATGTGCAATCTGAACAGGGACTTAAGCCTTCCCATGCCTACCTGAGGCAACTAGCCATTTGTCCAAGGTGTGCATTTGTACCAGATTATAGGGTCACATGACAGTATGTCATCCAGGGGTGGAACCAATGGGCACACATGAAGTGGTCATTTTACAATGTATGCTGTATATGTTTTTTTCCAGACATATCTTGAGATACCATGGAATAGATCACAAAGGATGGATATGAAACTGGCCATACATATGAGATATGAGATATCATTCATCCAACCAATATTTCTTCAAACTCAGAGCCTGCATATGTGCCTGTGACAGATTCCACTGGCCAAAGTAAAACATCTAAAGTATAATGGCACTTTCACAAAAATTTTCACGTCATAAAGACATGTCAAAAGTTTTCATCCGTGGGAATCCAGGTGATAAGACCCCTGCAGATTGCAAAAACAAGGGGCAAAAAGTGTTCAGCTAATTCCTTTCTCTCCTGGCTAGTTGAAGGCTCTTCTCATTGGACACTCTTCCCATTTTTGTCTATGAAGCACCTGCAGCACCCATCGATTGATGTGGCCATGAGATATGACACATTGTTACCAGAAGTGACCGGTTTGAAGAGTGTTAGGAGGAGTCAGGTGTAAGGAATGGTAAGCCAGAGGAGTCTGAATTGGGGTATGCAGCATGGGGTCTAAATTAGGCTACTTTCTGTTTTGCGGACTATAAAAAAATCAGTTGTTGTACATGTTAGTGTATTTCCATGTGTTTTCAGCATCGCCTAACAATGTATCTCTGAAAAACAGACAGCCAATGGACAGCACACGGCACACGGATTACGTCACTGCGCTGTTTTTTTACGGACCCATAAACTTGAATGGCCGAAATGAGAAAAGAGGGAAAAATTAGCACATGCCACAATTTTTTTTTCAGTGTCTATCAGCCCATGAAAAACAGACCTGTGAATGCCTGTACGTGTGCTGTCCATTTTTTTTTTTTTACACAGCACTTGAACAGAAAAATTGTTAGTGTGAAAGAGTCCTTATGGGGACTGGTGCGGGGTCTGAACTATGGTGATTGATCTGAGGTCTGAATTTTTTGAGGTCTGAAATTTGGGTTCTGGAGGACTGAAATTTGAGGTCTCTAATAATTTTAGGTCTGAATTAGGCTTTATAAATATTGTAACCTTAACTTCAAAAGGTGACTTTCCTGTAAACTTTCCTTACTGTCAGTATGCAGAACTTATTGATAATAAGTGAATAGCAATATATATATATATATATATATATATATATTTTTTTTTTTTTTGTGTGTAAATCACTTAAAGTGTAAGCAATGTGTAAAGTATATACAGGTGCATCTCAATAAATTAGAATATCTTTGAAACGTTTATTTCTTTCAGTAAATGAATTAAAAAAGTGACCTCCTATATTTTCTAGATTCTTTACACACAGAGTGTTCTATTTCAAGTGTTTTATTTCTGTAAATGTTGATTATGGATTACAGGTAATGAAAACCAAAATCTAAGAAAATTAGAATATTGTAAGTTCAGTTCAGTATTGTAAATTCAGTGTCACCTGCCAAGGTTTCCTAAGCCTTTAAATGGTCCCTCAGTCTGGTTCAGTAGGACACACAATCATGGAAGACGCTGATTATGGATTGCATTACTGAATTACTGAAATGAATGAACGTTTCAAAAATATTCTAATTTATTGAGATGCGCCTGTATGTACTTTTTAAAAAAAAATCTATAGTGCATGTGAAGGGAACAAACTTTGCAATATACATCAGTAAAGAAAAGTGCCTGTGTCTTTAGGTATTACTGTCATCTTTACTTCTTTACTACCTAAGTTCTGTCCATACTCCATACAGAAGCAGTTACGTTGAAGTTTATGGAGAGGGGAGCGGGAGATGGAGAGAGACAGACATTGGAGGCCATCTACAGCATTAAGACTATGGCCCCCACGTAGTGAAACGCAGCAAAAAAAAACAAAAAAACAAAACAAAAAAAAAAACACAGTAGACATGCATTGCGTTTTTTTCCACATTGTTTTTCACTGTGTTTTCTCAGAGTAATCCTCGGCAGACTTTTTGCCCTTATTATACCTATAGAGAAAACACCAGCGTTTTTGCAGATATACATGAAAAAGTTTGGGCACCCCTATTAATCTTAATCATTTTTAGTTCTAAATATTTGGGTGTTTGCAACAGCCATTTCAATTTGATATATCTAATAACTGATGGACACAGTAATATTTCAGGATTGAAATGAGGTTTATTGTACTAACAGAAAATGTGCAATATGCATTAAACCAAAATTTGACCGGTGCAAAAATTTGGGTACCCTTATCATTTTATTGATTTGAATACTGCTAACTACTTTTTACTGACTTACTGAAGCACAAAATTGGTTTTGTAACCTCACTGAGCTTTGAACTTCATAGCCAGGTGTATCCAATCATGAGAAAAGGTATTTAAGGTGGCCAATTGCAAGTTGTTCTCCTATTTGAATCTCCTCTGAAGAGTGGCATCATGGGCTCCTCAAAACAACTCTCAAATGATCTGAAAACAAAGATTGTTCAACATAGTTGTTCAGGGGAAGGATACAAAAAGTTGTCTCAGAGATTTAACCTGTCAGTTTCCACTGTGAGGAACATAGTAAGGAAATGGAAGACCACAGGGACAGTTCTTGTTAAGCCCAGAAGTGGCAGGCCAAGAAAAATATCAGAAAGGCAGAGAAGAAGAATGGTGAGAACAGTCAAGGACAATCCACAGACCACCTCCAAAGAGCTGCAGCATCATCTTGCTGCAGATGGTGTCACTGTGCATCGGTCAACAATACAGCACACTTTGCACAAGGAGAAGCTGTATGGGAGAGTGATGCGAAAGATGCCGTTTCTGAAAGCACGCCACAAACAGAGTCGCCTGAGGTATGCAAAAGCACATTTGGACAAGCCAGCTTCATTTTGGAAGAAGGTCCTGTGGACTGATGAAACAAAGATTGAGTTGTTTGGTCATACAAAAAGGCGTTATGCATGGCGTCCAAAAAACACAGCATTCCAAGAAAAACACTTGCTACCCACTGTAAAATTTGGTGGAGGTTCCATCATGCTTTGGGGCTGTGTGGCCAATGCCGGCACCGGGAATCTTGTTAAAGTTGAGGGTCGCATGGATTCAACTCAGTATCAGCAGATTCCTGAGAATAATGTACAAGAATCAGTGACGAATTTGAAGTTACGCCGGGGATGGATATTTCAGCAAGACAATGATCCAAATCTACTCAGGCATTCATGCAGAGGAACAATTACAATGTTCTGGAATGGCCATCCCAGTCCCCAGACCTGAATATCATTGAACATCTGTGGGATAATTTGAAGCGGGCTGTCCATGCTCGGCGACCATCAAACTTAACTGAACTGGAATTGTTTTGTAAAGAGGAATGGTCAAAAATACCTTCATCCAGGATCCAGGAACTGATTAAAAGCTACAGGAAGCGACTAGAGGCTGTTATTTTTGCAAAAGGAGGATCTACTAAATATTAATGTCACTTTTCTGTTGAGGTGCCCATACTTTTGCACCGGTCAAATTTTGGTTTAATGCATATTGCACATTTTCTGTTAGTACAATAAACCTCATTTCAATCCTGAAATATTACTGTGTCCATCAGTTATTAGATATATCAAATTGAAATGGCTGTTGCAAACACCCAAATATTTTGAACTAAAAATGATTAAGATTAATAGGGGTGCCCAAACTTTTTCATATGACTGTAACTGACATGAAACGATTTTCAATAACACGGGCATTTTTGAAAACGCAGCGTTTCCGCTGCAGGTTTTTTTTTCTGCAATGTGTGGAAGAGATTAGCCAGAATCCCATTCACTTTGCAGGTCCTGTAATTTGCCACTGCTTTTCCGCCGCAAAAACGTATCATATTTGCAACGTGGGTCTTTAGCCTAAATAAGTCATCTATATCAGGAGAAGGCTGGATAGTAATCCCTGATGTCTCTCTGCTTTGAGGCGCTCTCTGTTTCCTTCCCCCTACACTCTCCATAGCTGGTAGTAGTACAGAATTGATCAGTGGCAAAAGGAGTCAAATAAGTGAAGAACCAGGCACTTTTCTTTAATAAACTATATTACAAAGTTTGTTATCTTCACCTGCACTATGGATTTATGAAAAAAAAAAAGTTTAATTACACTTTAAAACCAAGCCATATTACCCTCCAATGATACTAGCAGCAGGTGCTGGGTTGTGACACCCTCTTAATCTTTGTTATGAGATACATGGCTGTCGTGTTAATGGATGGAGGGTGTCATAAATGCTTGATTAAAATTGAAATTAGCTGCAAGGATAGAACAAGGATAAGTGAGCGAAAAAAAGAATAAGTTATTTGCGGTGGTGTTACATTTAAGAAAGTAGTTTATACATAAAAACACCATTGTAGATTTTTAAATTTTTACTTTTAGTCAAAGTGATTTATTAATGTTAGTTTATGCCTATTTTTTATTTCTATTAATATTCATTTATGCCAATTTCTTGTTTCCACTTTCAACTTATAACTCCAACAGTCAACAAAATAAAAATAAAACTATCTGGACCAAGATTCTGGCCATTCTGATCACAGTCAAACCAAAAAGAGTGGATGATAAGTGAAATTGTGTTTTCCACAGTGAAAAAACAAAAACAAAACAATACACAACATGTTTCCCGTTTGGACCAAATGCTTTGTCAAGAGAGTATATTTACATGTGGTATATACTTTTTGAAAAAAAGGTGCCAAACTAGATCATTGGTCCATGATGTCTAAAATTGGCGCCATCGGATATGATCAGTACATGGTGTCAAATTGCATCCAAAATGCACATGACAAAAATTAGCAATATAAGTTAGACATGGAAGAGTTGGATTGCTGCAAAACTCGTCCTGCAGTTATGTCTCATACAGATATGTCATGGGTAGTCTGACTAGATACTGGTTCTTGCCACAAGACTTGGCAGTTAATGCTAAGCTGGGACTCATTACAGCAGATATTAGCCCACCTTGTCTTGAGGTGGATGGACTTCATGTTAGGAATCACAGTATGCTAAAAAACTAGCTGCTGTTTCATTAAAGTTACCGTGCCAATATGTAAAGCTTCTGTAGTGTTCAGAGCTTTCCTATGCTGTTCCAATCAGCAGCTGAGGAGGGATATTTAAACTCTGTTCCTGTCCACTTAGGTGCCTGCTATTAATTTGTACTTTAGTGAGGCTCCTGAACCCTGATCATTTGTGCTGGATTGCTGACATTATTACTGACCATGTTCCTGGATATTCACTTTTCTTCTGATTTTGACTCTGATGTTACCCCTTGGATTGACCTTTGGCCTGGGCATGTGCACTTTTCTGATTCATACCTCTGGTTTTGATCTGCCTTGTGAGTTTGTTGTAGATTCTGGTTTGACTTCAGCTTGTAGAGCGTTTATTTCTTATACTTGTTTCTGTAATGATGACTTGGGTCTACAGTTCTCCGAGCAAGATTCAGGTGGGGGCACTGCACAATAGTGAGGTGATAACTACAACACAACCTTCCTACAGAGGTTGGCCAAGAGGGGTGTTACACTCATATTGCACAGATACTGCATGCTTGACTCAGCGCTGATGCTGCTGTGAGCACAGGACTTTATTAACCAACATATATATATATATATATATATATATATATATATATATAAAACATCCTATTATTTTGGTGATACAGAGCTCTCCCTTCTAATTCTTCTCAGTGTTAGAGATAGGAGCAAGGAGGTGGAAGAGGATATTCACCAAAATCAGGAAGGAGTGAGGTAAAAGAATCCAAGTCTTCAGTGAGGGCAGGTCACGCAGGCAGCCTGCAGGTGGATGGATGTGAAGCAAACAAACTGCTGGTGCAAGGGGAAATCACAAGCTCCACAGCATTAGGGTCTATCAACATTAGAATAAATCATCATTGGCTATAGAAGAAGAAATCAGTATAGGAATGAAACTGTGGTAAAACATTACACATAGTAAAGAAAGATGCATATACAGCATTTACTACTGGGAAGATCCACATAAGAAATGTCTTTAACAAGGAACAAATTGAAAACTTTATATCAGGGGTCTGAAAATGAATAAATCTTATTGCAACTTTTTAACTCAAGGTAACCAGTAACATATAGTATGTATACAGTAACCATAAACTTTAAGTATCTTACTACTGACCATGCTTTTAGCAGGGAGGAAGTAAAGGGCTGCAGTATTTCAAGTCTCCTTAACTAATTGTTGCAAACCCATTTTAGTTCTAGATTAGAAACTGGAATACACTCAGTGAGGTCCATATCCTAAGAGACCTTAAAGTGGGTTAATTGAAAGACCATTTTAACAGTCATCTGAGAGGAAGGATAATGAATAAGATTCACATAAAACATATATTTTAGCTTTTGAATAAAACATATGCTTGCCATCCTGTTTCAGATTTATTTGACACATATTCAGATTAGACTCTATTCCTAAAATAGGCAAAGAAAAGATGTCCGGTCCGATGAGAGCGAGCGAACCGCAGCCAAATAACACAGCGGAAGAGATTGCGGCGGAAATGCATCGCATTTTTTTCCACGGCATCTTTTATAGAAAAACTTTCTGCCTCTATTATACCTATATGAAAAATGTCAGCATTTCCGTACGTATAATTGACAACACAGTTATTCTGCTGCGGATTTTTTTCTGCAATGTGTGGATGGGATGTGCCAGAATCACATCCACTGTGCAGGTAATGTAAAAGGCAACGTTTTCGCAACGTGGGGCCCCAGCCTCAAGCTCAAAATTCTTTGCTGATTAAGGCTGAGGCCCCATGTTACGGAAACGCAGCTTTCTTTGTTTTCAGATTTTGCTACGGTGTTTTGAAACCATAGCCAAGAATGGCTACAAAAGGAATGGGAAATATATAGTAAGTTGTTATACTTCTACCTTGATCTCAATCCAATCCTGGCTTTGGCTCAAAAAAAAAAAAAAAAAAAAACAGCAGCAAAATCTGCAACAAAAAAAAAAAAAACTCCATTTCCGCAAGGTGGGGCCTTAGCCTAAAGGGGTTATCCAGGCTCCTTAGGGTAGGTTTAATTAAAGATCAGCAGGAGTCCGAAATCAGGGCACCTGACCAATAAACTATATAAAGAAGGTGCAGCCACTTCAGTAGTTATCTAGCATAGCACTGTACAATTATGCAGTGTCTTGGTATAACAGCTCAGCTCATTGAATGGGATTGAGCTGTGAACAGGCCACATGACCGCTACTGTTGCTTCAAACAGTTGACCTGCGGCATCCCCTATGTCTTTAAGGATAGGTCATAAAAAATCCCAGAAAGCCCCTTTAAAGTGAGCACAAAATTGAGATATAAACTAATCACAGCACCTTATAGGGCTGTCAGCACAATTTACAATGATATATTTCTTATTCAGGACAGCTGCTCCATTTTTATAAAAATTATCCTTTTATTCCTATGCAAATGAGCATAAAAGGTCTTTAGTGGCGTTGATTCCCATCAATGGGTTTCACTATCTGCTGCTGCTAACTGCTGCTCAGCTTCACCCCCCCTCCCCAAGTTGACGTCTCACACCTCGGCCTCAGCACACAGTACTAACTGTACTGTGCATGTCTGATGATGATACACTGCATCTGAAAGTGAAGGAAGACGGCTTCAGATAGGGGGCAGTGTGCCATCATCAGACATGCACAGGGCTGAGCTGAGCAGCAGTTAGCAGCAGCAGATAGTGAAGCCCATTGATGGAAAACGATGCCCCTAAAGCCCATTAATGGAAAGCTATGCCCCTAAAGCCCTTTTCTGCTCATTTGCATCGCGAAAAGGATTTTTTATAAGCATGAAGCAGCGGTCCTAAATAAGAAATACATAATTTTAAACTGTGCTGACAGCCCTACAAGGCACTGTGATTAGTTTATATCTCAATTTTGTGCTTCAAGCCCATTCATAATCTACTTTTTTTCTTAGACCTGAACCAGTCCCTGTGACCAGGTGACAGATCATCTGATCGAAGGGTGTTGGGTAGCTGCAAGGAGTGGACCGCCACCACTAAGGAAGTGAAAGAATATCCTAGTCATTTACCGTCACTTGGCCTTATACTTTGGGGTAACATGTATACCGCTGATTTATCGGTGTATATTTTTGTTGAAAATAAACCAATTGATCCCAGTAGTTTTTGGTACATGGCACAGGCTTTGGACTATTACCAATAAATATTAATTTGTCTAATAGTTCGGAGGTGGCGCTCCTATTCATTATACAGTGACAGCTCATTGTTCCGTCCTCTGTCAAATTATTTCCATTCTAAATATTTCATGTAATTCTATCCCATGAACTTTCATATTTATAGAGTTTAGGTAAAACTCATCTATTTTCTGAAAGATTAAAGCACAGTGAACCCTACAAGCTTTATTTCCTAAACTTTGTTCTAATAAAACACCTGAATATTTATGGGGCTGGATGAAAACTCATTTTCCTTCGGAGAGATAAAAACGATGTAGGTCACGACCTTCTGATTTTTATGCAAATGTCCTCGCTGCTAACGGGAATAATGAAATTGATGTCCCAAGTCTCGAGCTTCTGTTTCTATAGTTCTTGTGGACTGGATCAGCGACACATTTATTGGGTTAGTCGAAGAAAAAGATGACATACAATAAATTTTTGCGCAGACAGTCGAAATAAGTTGAAACAAAACAGATTATTTATAGATGTTTTTTCTTTTTTTTTTGCGCTTGACATACAGATGTAATAAAACTGTATCACAATGACAGTGGAGATTAACTATCGGTGTACCTTGTTTATTAGTGGGCTGAACTATTGGCAATATCCTAATTCATGGGAGACATCTCGCAACGGAGCTAGGAGATGAAGACCAACAGAGGGTGTCTCCAGTGTTACATGCACTGCTGTTTGGGGTAGCCTGTATGCTGCCGATGTAGTCAAAGAGCAATGGCAAAGACAGTAACGTACGTCTAACACAGACCACACAGCTGCTAAGAGAATTGTGGACTGGTCGGGGGCCAAGAAACCAACTCATCAATTGCGGTTGTAAAATTCACTTTTCTTCCTGGCCTTCACCACCTTTACTGGGACTGAAGCAGTGCATAGAGTAGATCGGCAGCTTGTATGCCGCCATCTCAAATCATAGTTTGTTCCTTATTTTTGGTGCATTATTGCAGAAAAAAAGGCATCCAGTGAATAAGTCACAAGAGTGCCATGGTGGTTTTTGCATACTACATTAAAGGGGTTGTCCAGGACCTGAAGATAATTGATACTGATGACCACAGGATGGGTTATCAGTATCAGATCATTCGGGGTCCAACACCCGGACCTCTCACTGATCAGCTGCTGCGGCCACTGGAAGATGTTTATACTGAATATAAGGTATATGGCTGGAAGTAGCCCTGCTCTTATTCAAGTGAATGGGAGTGGGGCTGCAGTTCAAGGTGCCATCACTACAGTGTATGGAGCTCTGTAGACTGTTCACATGAATAGGATCAGAGTCACTATTTACAGTATACACAGTATAAATAGCTTCCGTTGGCCGCATCAGCTGATCAGTCTGGGGTCTAGGTGTTAGACCCAGTACAATCTGATTCTGATGGCCTATCCTGGACCTTCAGGTCATTGACAACCCCTTTAACCATATATATGATACAACTAAAATACAGTATATCAAAATACCTTATACTACATCCCTTGCCTTTTTTATTTGTCCTTCCTGCTACTGTCCTCAGAACATAGTATATGCTTGTGTGAAGACCATGTAGTGTTTATTACATATGCGTGTCTGTACTGTATATACTTAATGATTCCACATTCCACAATACAAGCACATACTGTATTGAGTGTGCATATAGTATGCGCATTAATGTATGAAATGAATTCACCCATATGTGTGCATGCTTTTAGTGACCAGGTGTCTGCATGCATGCATGTCTGAGTGCACGTTGTGAAGGTAGTGACAAGTACTGTACTGTGCAAAAGGTTTAAGCAGGTGTGGAAAAGACACTGAGATCAGGGCTCTGTGGGGGCCAGCTCATCACTTCTAGGACTCCTTGTTTTTCTGTTTGCTGAATATACAGTAGTTCTTACTGACCATGGCTGTATGTTTGAGGTCACTGTCTGCATCAGCAAGGTATCTTCCAGGCAAAGATTTCAAAGCAGACTGGGGTTTCAAGATGCGCTGTTCAAGATCTTTTGAAGAAGCACCAAGAAATGGGCAACATCGAAGACCACAGACACAGAGGTTGGCCAAGAAAATGCAAGACCTATCATGCTTATCAGATGTTCAGCAGTACCACCTGCTCAAGACCAGTGGGTCCCAGGTACATCCATCTACTGTGGCCAGAAGTGGTCTTCATGGAACAATTGTGGTCAAAAAGCCAACTTTTGACATGAAAACAAGGCTAAGTGACTCAGCTATACACAAAAACAGGGGAACTGGGGTGCATAAAAATGGCAACAGGTGCTCAGGACTGATGAGTCAAAATTTGAAATGTATGGCGATATAATTTATTTGGATACATTATTACGGTAATATTTGAACAATGAGCAACAATATTATTTATAAGAGAGGTTTCTCTGATTTGGTAGCTCAGGGATGGGTGCCCTTGCTATGGGACCAGAAAAAATCTAGTTACACCCCTGGGCAGTGATTTTAATTTTCCTACCACTACTGCTGCCCTATTATTATTGGATTCTTACAGCTCGCAGAGGAATGAATCTGATAATAGATGTATAGAAGGGAGTGCAAATCCCTAATTAGATGAAGAGAGATTATCTAGAGATTATCTGAAATTCATGTTTCTTATTAAAGATTTTGTAAAGCGGTAAACATAAAATGTCATATAACATAAAGCTGTATTTCACAGCTGAGCAGTTCCTGAGGTTACCATACATCTGATTTTAGTAGCTATGAACTTCACAACCATGGAATATGTTATATTTTACTGGTAATATATATTGATTCAGATGATGTATAAATTTAAATGGGGTCAAGATATTTTTTGTAAATGGTAATATACCCATATATGCCTTACTGCCGCTTCTCCCGCCAGCCCTGAGTGTTTGAGTCTTCTTCCCATATGACTCCTGCCCAGCAAAATTGCGGTAGCTGTCTGGTTGTCATGGCCTGAAGTCTTAAATTTTTATTTTTTTTTAAATATAAAAATTTAAAAGCACCCCCCTTTCCCTAGATCTCAAATAAAGATAAATAAACAAAAATAAACAAACAAATTTTGCATCCCCACGTCTGAAAATGCCTGGTCTACAAACCTATATTCTTCCAATATGACGAATGATGTAGTGGGAAAAAAAAAAATCAAAATGACAAAATTGCCATTTTTTCACAACTCGCTTCTCATAAAAAATAAAAATAAAAAGCGATTAAAGCAATAGACATTCCCCAAAATGGTATATCTGAAAAGTACATCTGGCCCCTCCAAAAAAGATGCCCTATGCATCTTCATACATGGAAATATTAAAAAAGTTATGGGTGTCAGAATATGGCAACTCTAAGAAATTATTATTTTTTTTTTGCAAAGTTTAGGAGTTTTTTAAGGGGTTAATAATGTAAATAAAACTATATAAATTTGGTATCCCTGGAATCGTACCGACATATAGAATACAGGTGACATGTCATTTTGGCTGCACATTGAACACCATAAAAACGAAGCCCGTAAGAAAGTCTCACAAATGTATTTTTTTCTCCAATTCCACCCCATTCTAAATTTTTTTCCAGCATCCCAGTACTTTGTACAGAATAATAAATGGTACCATTATGAAGTACAATTTGTCCTGCAAACATTACGCCCCCCAAAATAAAGAAGTTATGGGGTTTTGAAGACGGGGAGTCAAAAACGAAAATCAAAAATCGAAAAATGCCTGCATCGGGAAGGGGTTAACATAAAATTTAGGTTTAAAAAACAGGCAATTTTTGATGTCACATCCCCTTTAAATTCCAGTTTAGATTTGTCTAATACCCCTTTAGGATGGGACCCATTGAGAGAGCGTTAGCCACTACATCCGTGCTGGCAGTTAACCCTTTGCGTTTGCAGCAGCAGCTTATTGGGACAGATCTCACTGGCTATGATGCTCCAATGCCCATCCTGTATTACAGATTTCCATACAGAGACCCGTTCTGGTTGCTGCACAGTTTCCTGACATTGCTTAGACAGGGAGAGGAAGTGACAGATTCAGCTGTAGCGGCGCTAGGTAGTTTATTTATGTCGCGGTGGTTGAAGTTTAGTCATTTAGCTTTCTCATGATCCATTTGGTGCTTAACAGTTTCTACTTAGTGAATAATCTTCTTTGGATTTATTTAATGTCTTAATGAAATGCACCACATTTGAATAGATGCAAAATACCACCTGCCAATGTCTTACAAAATATTACGGATCACGACTAAAACCGTAAATTAATCCATCTCGAAAAAAATTAGGTCGTCGCCATAAAGTAGTCAACTGTGATTTGATGTTCTTTATAGATAATGCAGAGCGTCTGCGGGCTCCGCGGCGGGGAAGAGGGGAGATGCGGGGGTCTTGTGTATTCGGATTATTTGTTTAACCTTTAATTAAGAAAAAATATTTTTAAACACAGACTTGACTTTTCACGATTTTAATGTGGGAGTCTTAGAGACGTGAAAAGTAAGGAGCTCAGCGGGAGAAGTGTTGTATAGCAGTCTATACACATATACACAGTGTGCAGACAGAAGGAGCAGCTGCCAAGGAGCCCAACTATACTTAAAGGGGTAACAACAGTGACAGGTGCAGATCCAGAAGGGGGTAGGAGTTGGAGTTCCACTATACATGGTAGTGATGAGCCTGGTAATGATTCTCACACTAAGAGATGCCCAGTTTATATAGGTATTAAATCTAGTACCTAGATCAGTGTTTACCAACCTTTTCAGACTCGGGGCACCCCTACCAAATAATTTTTACCAAAAGACAAAAAACTACAGTTTGATGTGTTTTTTTTTTGTGCAGTTATTGAAATTACAACTGGAACCACATCAAAAGTGCACCATGTGAATGCACCCTCAAAGCTACACCATCATATACTTTCCACCCAGCACATACAAAAATTCACCTTTTACCATCACCAAGCTCCCTTAGTGACCCTACATAGTATTATGCTCCCCAGTGGCCCACCATGCAGTACATGCAGTAGTGGCCCCCGACACATAATGCTTCCTAGTGGCCCCCTAGACACCAAATTATGCTCTCCAGTGGCCCCCAGACACCTAATAATTCTTCCCAGTGGTCACCAAACACCTAATACACACAGTGGCCCCCAAGCAAGTAATAATGTCACCTTTGACCCTCGGACCAGTAATAATGTCCTCAGTGGCCCCTAGGCAAGTAATAATGTCCTCCAGTGGCCCCCAGAAAAGTAATAATATCTCCAAGTGGCCCCCAGAACCTAATAATGCTCCCCACTGGCCCCCAGACACATCATAATGCTCTCCAGTGGCCCCCCAGACACCTAATAATGCTCCCCAGTGTCCCCCAGACAAGTAGTAATACTCCCTAGTGGCCCCCAGGCAAGTAGTAATGTCCCCCAGTAGACCCCAGACAAATAATAATGTCCCCAGTGGCCCCCAGACACCTAATAATACTCCCCAGTGGCCCCCAGGCAAGTAGTAATGTTCTACAGTGGCCCCCAGACAAGTGATAATGTCCCCCAGTGGCCCCCAGACAACAAATAATGTTCCCCAGTGGCCCCACACTGTAGTTGTGCTATATAAATAAAAAAACACCACTTACCCATCCTCGGCCCCTGGAGCTCTATGATCCTCCTCCTCTGCAGATCGATGCAGCAGGTCTTCAGAAGGCATCACTAGCTAATGCCTGAGTAATAGAGCAGGAAGCTAAAGTCCTGCTGTTCCGTTCTATTCAGCTACATCGGCATCCTAAGGATACCAAACTAGTTAAGAAGAGGCATACGACCATTTCCCCTCTGGTTGGGAATCGCTGGCCTAGACTCTCCACTCCTGTATAGTGATACTCCTGCCTCTCCCAATATGTATGAGAAGTGAAATGAGTAAGTCCCAAGGATCCATGTCTACCTGATGGGATCAGAGTCCACATATGAGGCTCTAGCAAACCTCAACCTCCTATTTGGTTTGGCACTTTTACTCGATCCTCTCTGAAGGCTGCCAGCTGGTATTCTTCCCTGTCTCAGGTGTACCAATGAAAAGATGGACTATGGCTCTAGCAGGAACCTCCATATACAACCTTCCTCATCAGAGGCTGTAACAAATTTCCACCCCATTATTTGTTAGTAATGCAGGTATTCTGGAGAGGAGAAGCCTATATGGGTACTTACCACTAATAAGAAAGGGCACAGGAGCAGCCAGTGCTGGGCCTCCTTTCTCCAAGGACCAAAGGGTCTGCCTCTGTAAAGTTAGGTTCCATCTGTCTCAGAGTCTTCATTTGATGTCTCTGCCACAGTGCCCATCAGAAATACCAGATGAAAACCTAACTTTTTAGTCTGGCAATTTCAGGAAAAAAAGGACACTGGATACACTCCATTATAGTCAATGGGGTCCCTTGGGATCCGTTGCTGTCTGTCATTTCATGGACTATTTTCCGTTGGTCAGGTTGGTGAAAGGTCCTCTTTTAGCGTAGTCTGGCTCTGTATTAAAGGGTAGTATGGTCTGGGATATGTATTAAGGGGAAGGGGACTGTATTAGGGAGTGCCTGGGGTCTCTATTTAAGGGGAGTCTACAGTATTTATGTAACAGCAACTTTTATCCACTGGAAGTAAACAAAGAATAAAAGAAAGCAGAGATCTAGAAAACCAAGAGGAATTGATACAGAAAGTACATTGGGGAAATTATACAATTTTTCATTATACAAACAATAACATTTGCCTCTCAATATTGGTCTGAAACGGGACAACCCCTTTAATAGGCGTCAATTCTGTAAATTTAGGCACCACTATGACTTGTGATGGGTACTATGGCGAGGCTGGCATGAATAATGGGCACTGCTATGGTGCTAGAGTTAGAAACTGTGTTTCCTTACACCTTCGGGTAAGGCAGATTCAGATTTTGGATACGTCCTTGGATAGCAAAGAATTATATTTGGTAAATAAGTAAAAAACTCAACCCTGCAAGTGAAGTCCAAGCGATCCGCTTTGGGGGCCAGAATGTATATTAGTTATTATAGGGGACAGGATCATTTAGGGTGTCCTGATCTCATACTCATTGTAGAGCGTGATTGTAATCTGGCCGTGAAGAAAACATCTATTTCTGTACATGCTGATCATGAAGTAATGAATATCCATGGAAATAAATCGTGTTACTGAAATCTGAGTTAATGGTGCGTGTCGCTGGAGCCTGAGTACAATGTGACCCGAATGATGGGTGATTACATTCATACGAGGAGCAGAAACATTGGAAAGAGTCATTTGTGAAATGCTCTTCAATATGTACTTACTAACCAGTCTCTGTATATACTGAGAAGTCTGTGAGCTATACCGAACTTGTCTATGGAGAGCAAAATAAATCAAAAGTAATAAAAGAAGAACTTTATATCTCCATATGCAGCTCATGTGAAGTTATCTAAGTGATCTTCTCTGCCAAAGTGTAGTTTCTGTAATAGGGTTGATCACCTTTTTGTTAGAAGAGTGCAGGGTATTTTTTGGGTAGGATCCTCAGCAATTGGTAACAATTTGCTTGGCAACCTAGTGGCAAGGGCTCAATTTTTCTGTATTGAAACTGAAGTATTAAGGTGGCCATAAACCATCCTTCCAGGTCACTACCTCCTGAAGTGGTCCCAGTGTTGGTTGAAGCTGACTTAGTGGGCCAGGAAAGCACCAGGGGTCAGGCAGGAGAATGGTCAGGTCCAGGCAGACGGACAGTGCAGGCAGCTATGGTTCGGTGATGGGGTACGAGGTCAGGGCAGGTGGCAAGGATCAGAGGTCTGGTTCAAGCAGGGCAAGAAGCAGACTGGTCAAGAACAGGAATGTGGTCAGGGACGAGCCAAGGGTCAAAGCACAAGTCAGGTCAGATCAGATATCAGGCACATCTTACAGCAAGTCTAGCACGCTAGAGCCTTATTGCTCAGGCATGATGTGGCTAGTGAAGGGATAGGCTGGGGAAGGATTGCAGAAAGGGAGAGAATGCTCAACCTGTAGCTGGATCCTACACCAGCATCAGCAGCAGGCATTATACATGCATAGCTAGCAGCATGGAGTGCAGCAAAAGTAACCTGCTGGGAGTAGTAGTACTATGGTGAGTGCAGACAGTCAATGTTACATGTCTACTCCTCCTAATTACCCTGACCTCGCATGAGTTTTCAAGGGAAACAAAATAAACCAATGCCGACACTTCTGGTGGCAGCTTATCTCCTGTGGAATCCAACAAGTCCAAATCTCCAAAGCTCCTGCTCCGTCACTATCTCCCATCTCCATAAACTTCAATGGACAGCTGTAATGTTACATTTCAGTGTGCTGCAGATCGTCTTGGGATGCCAAGACAGATTTAGGAGAGGATTCAGAGTGAGCAATTTACAGTAGGATGAAGGCTTAAGGAGGAAAATACCCTGGTTTATGGAGAAAGAAGCATTTTCCACTCTTAATACAAAATGTGTTATATTTGCTTGTACTGTTGATTTATGCAATATTTAATGAAAAGTCAGTGACCATTTCCTTTAAATATTGACAGATATTGGTATGGAATTCTTTGGATTGTCTTACTGGACATCATTCTGTGGTAACCGGAAACCAGCGGTATTTTAGATTTAGCTGTGTGAATAGAGAAGAAAACATTTAGTAGCGCAGAATCAGCGCAAGAAAGTCACAGCAAAATGTTTAGGATTTAACCTGAATTGTTGCAGTGTTGAAAGTATGACCTCTGGTTATCTGAGTCACAAAAATCCAGTCCTGGAAATAAAAAAAAGCATCTAAAGCCTCCAGACATCTGAAGAAATCATCTGCCTGTAGCTTCTGGCTGCTATGTTCCTTTTGTATTGTGCTTTTCATTCCTAGTATTAGAATACAGAGAACTGTGTTATTAGGTCAGATATGCTAGATATATAGTATTTATACACACCTATATAGAATTTGCAAGGTACCAGTTCACAGATGCAACAATTATCAATGCACCTTATAAACTTAAAATCCCAAAAACATTCAAGTCACTGCGCAGGATGACAGTACAGTAATGTCATAGGTCATAGAAAATGCACACAATGATCATCAACCATAATACACAGTGATATCACAGTACGAGGATGACAAACACAGTGATGTCACAGTATGAGGATGACAAACACAGTGATGTCACAGTACGAGGATGACAAACACAGTGATGTCACAGTACAGGGACAATAAACACAGTGATGTCATAGTACAGGCATAATAAACACAGTGATGTCACAGTACAGGGACAATAAACACAGTGATGTCATAGTACAGGCATAATAAACACAGTGATGTCACAGTACAGGGACAATAAACACAGTGATGTCATAGTACAGGCATAATAAACACAGTGATGTCATAGTACAGGCATAATAAACACAGTGATGTCACAGTACAGGGATAATGTACACAGTGATGTCACAGTACAGGAATAATAATAAGTCGCATCTCAGTATCAAGATAATAAGTCTAGTCATGTCACTGTACAAAGATTATAAACACAGTGACATCACAGTGCAGGGATAGTACACCGTGATATTACAATGGTTATGTTGATGTTACAGTGATAATAAACAGTAAAAGATAATAAACATTATAAATCATTTAATAGGGATATTGCATACAGTGACGTTACAATGGGGATGATGCAAACAGTGATCTCACAGAACAGGATAATAAATGTAGTGATGTCACTCACTCATTATTTGCATATATCTTGGAGCCCTTTACAGAGGGCTGCTGCATTTTATCTATCTATCTATCTATCTATCTATCTATCTATCTATCTATCTATCTATCTATCTATCTATCTATCTATCATTTTATTATTTATTTTGCTTACTTATATAGCGCCATCTATCTATCTATCCATCTATCACATATCTATCTATCTATCTATCTATCTATCTACGATCTACTTTTTCTGCCTAGTAATATGACCTGACAGAACAGACTCACTTCCCATTGTATTACTGTAGTCGCTTCCCAATGTATTACTTGACATTACGCTCTGTATTCTGATGGACGGCTCCTCCTAATTTTTTTTTCAAAAAGGAATTTTAAAACAGTTCTGTAACTCTTGTTTTGTGAATCAAAGGATGCATGGACACATCTGAGTTCCCTGACAGAAGATGAATGTATTTTATTTCAAAGCATTGTCCTGTTTCATCTCTAAGCCTTTGCATTCTCTAGTCATATTAATCTCTTACCACCTGCTGCCCCCTGGTGGTGTGTAGTCCAAGTGTAATTGTCCTTTCTTCAGAAAGCTTTTTTGTTAATATGAAAATAAAACTGCAGACTGTAATCCCATGTGTGAGGTTCTGTGGTTGTCAATGATGGTGTAACGCTAATGTTAAAAAGAAATCCTTAAAGGGGCTCTGTTCTATATATACACAGTTAGTTAAACTTAGCGCATGATGGTCTCCTATATTACGTTAAACTGTAGCGCAGGAGTAGACAACCTCCAGCTGTTGTAAAACTACAACTCCCAGCATGCATATTTGCTCTGCTGTTCTTGAAACTCCCATGAAAGTGAATGGAGCATGTTGGGAGTTGTAGTTTCACAGCAGCTGGAGTGCCGAAGGTTGCTGACCCCTGATGTAGCGCATACCCTGCAATATTAATTCATTCGTGAGAGTGGCAAAAGACTGAATTGTTGCAGAGTATATAGAATGAGAAAATATAAGCCACCATCACCTATACCCGGGATATACTATATGATGAGATAATGATCGATGGGGATCTGACCACTAATCAAAAGAATGGGGTCTGGTGTCTTCTATATAAATGAAGCTGGTCAGGTGTGCACATTGCCCCTATGGACTGCTGAAGATAGCCGAGCACTGTGATAGCCGAGCACTGTACTTGTCTTCAATGGGAGTTATCAGGCGGAATCCACCTGAAGATTGAGCATGAAGCAAATTTTTTCTTAAATCAATACAGGCTGGTATATTCAGGCGGAATTTGGAGCTGATTTTGAGGTGGAATCTGTCTCAAATTCAGTGCCAAATTCCACTGTGTGAAAATACCCTATGGACATCCACCCCAAATTCCTCTTCAGTTTCCTCCCCTCCTGATTTCCGATGTGGCTTTCAATCACGCAGGTAATTGGGGCTAGCTGGTAGATTGGCTTATGCCGCCGGTTCTGCGACTAAATCAGCTGCGAACTCTGTGGCAAGATGGAGAAGGACGCTTGTTTTTTCAGTGTCCTGCTTCAGTCTCTGCCTCACATTGAAATTCATGGGATGTGGATGGAATTTGTAGCTAATTTTGAGGCAGAATCCACATCAAAATCAGCGCCAAATTCCGCCATGTGAACATACACTTACTTTGCAGCTTCCCTCATTGACTCATAGAGGGGGGAACCCTCTATGATGACCACAGTGTCAAATAGGGTACAAATTTTCTATTAAAATATGGGTTGAACTGTTATTGTAGCTCTTTCCAAAGCACTTGTCAAGGTGCAATATCAGACATACCCTTGAATAAGAGTGGCGCTATTTCTGGAAAACAAGAGAAAACCTTTTTTGAACCCTTTATATATGAAGTGATAAGAAGTAATAAGAAAATCAGATTATAGTTGGACCAATATAGAGTAAAATTCTAAGTGCCTGGCATGATATATGCTGACATGAAAGCTGATCTTCTACAAATCTCGACAACCCTTTCATGCTCCTGAACCTGTCACTCCTGAGGTAGTGACGGACAGCTGACAACCCTAAAAAAGTGCTGCTCTACTGAAGCATAGAGAACTGTATTATGAAGAGGGGCCTTCTTGTCAGTCACAGACTGGAATATTATACACACACATTATACACACTTCAGCTGCTGCGGAATCTCTTTGTAAGTGAATCAGTGATTTGATTCATGTACATCTATACTATACCCCAATTACTAGAGAAGCTACCAGAAGTGGATATAGGAGATTCATTTCAGTCAGTGTTGATTCTGCCCCCAAAGAGAGAGAATAGAGAATGGACATGACGTGGAGGAGCCGTGCCAGGACCGGCCAGAGGAAATGACTCTGAGGATCCAGCCTCAATCTATACAGAGCATTCACATGAATGTGGCGGCCAGGCTCATCTATCAGTCTAGACGCTACAGCGATGCCTCCGGTCTGTGCCGGTCACTACATTGCCTGCCTATTCAATACAGAATACAATATAAACTTATCCCCCTCATTCACAAGGCTCTCCATAATGCTGCACCTCCCTACATTTTCTCCCTCATCTCTGTCTATCGCCCAACCCGTACTCTCCGTTCACTCAATGTGAGGAATGCCCCCCCACCAGTACAAGGCTATGGAAGAATACAGAGGAAGGCGGTGTTCCTCACAGCCCAGTAATGACGCTGAGAAGCAAGGCCCGCCCTTTTGACAGCGGAGGTATATCAGTGCCGAAACTAACGCCACCGACACCTCCGGCACCTAGGAGCATGCCGACAAAGCTGAATTGAACTTTTTAACCATACAGTATATAATACCACCGATCTGCGAGGACATGGGGCCATGGAGGCACAGGCAGCAGATATATATCATCCATGTGCCGTCCGTGCTGTTCAATCAAATTAAAACCGGATATTGATACATTTTATTTTTGATCTAATCTGATTTTATTTTCTTATGGCAGATTTTTTAAATTAAATTTTCTGTACCTAATCTTAGGCGCAGCCATCTTGCTTAAAGTGTTAACAGCATCCAGAGATATGCTTTACTGCAGCCACATCTACCATAGGAACCTGTAGTCTGAAGATGCGTGCATTCTCTGTGACATGTCCAGGGGTCATAGGGCACGGTAGGGGAAGCTGTTAACATTATTTAATGTGAATGGTGGATTGTGTGTTATCTACACTACCGTTCAAAAGTTTGGGGTCACCCAGACAATTTTGTGTTTTCTCTGAAAACTCACACTTTTATTTATCAAATGAGTTGCAAAATGAATAGAAAACATAGACAAGACATTGAAAAGGTTAGAAATAATGATTTTTATTTGAAATAATAATTTTCTCCTTCAAACTTTGCTTTCGTCAAAGAATGCTCCATTTACAGCAATTCCAGCATTGCAGACCTTTGGCATTCTAGCTGTTAATTTGCTGAGGTAATCTGGAGACATTTCCCCCCATGCTTCCAGACGCCCCTCCCACAAGTTGGGTTGGCTTGATGGGCACTTTTTGCGTACCATACGGTCAAGCTGCTCCCACAACAGCTCAATGGGGTTGAGATGTGGTGACTGCGCTGGCCACTCCATTACAGATAGAATACCAGCTGCCGGCTTCTTCCGTAAATAGTTCTTGCATAATTTGGAGGTGCTTTGAGTCATTGTCCTGTTGTAGGATGAAATCAAGCGCTGTCCACAGGGTATGGCATGGCGTTGCAAAATGGAGTGATAGCCTTCCTTATTCAAAATCCCTTTTACCTTGTACAAATTTCCCACTTTACCAGCACCAAAGCAACCCCGACCATCACATTACCTCCACCATGGTGACAGATGGCGTCAGGCACTCTTCCAGCATCACAAATGTTCTTCTGTGTGATCCAAACACCTCAAACTTCGATTCGTCCGTCCATAACACTTTTTTCCAATCTTCCTCTGTACAATGTCTGTGTTCTTTTGCCCATATTAATCTTTTCCTTTTATTAGCCAGTCTCAGATATGGCTTTTTCTTGGCCACTCTGCCATGAAGGCCGGCATCCCTGAGTCGCCTCTTCACTGTAGACGTTGACACTGGCGTTTTGAGGGTACTATTTAATGAAGCTGCCAGTTGAGGACCTGTAAGGCGTCGATTTCTCAAACTAGAGACTCTAATGTGCTTGTCTTGTTGCTCAGTTGTGCAGCGCGGCCTCCCACTTCTCTTTCTACTCTGGTTAGAGCCTGTTTGTGCTGTCCTCTGAAGGGAGAAGTACACACCGTTGTAGGAAATCTTCAGTTTCTTGGCAATTTCTCGCATGGAATAGCCTTCATTTCTAAGAACAAGAACAGACTGTCGAGTTTCACATGAAAGTTCTATTTTTCTGGCCATTTTGAGAGTTTAATCGAACCAACAAATGTAATGCTCCAGATTCTCAACTAGCTGAAAGGAAGGTCAGTTTTATAGCTTCTCTAACCAGCAAAACTATTTTCAGCTGTGCTAACATACTTGCACAAGGGTTTTCAAGGTTTTTCTAAACATCTATTAGCCTTCTTACACAGTTAGCAAACACAATGTACCATTAGAACACTGGAGTGATGGTTGCTGGAAATGGGAATCTATACACCTTTGTACTGTAGATATTGCATTAAATCCAGACGTTTGTAGCTAGAATAGTCATTTACCACATTAACAATGTATAGAGTGTATTTCTGATTCATTTAATGTTATCTTCATTGAAAAAAACTGCTTTTCTTTCAAAAATAGGGAAATGTCTAAGTGAACCTAAACTTTTGAATGGTAGTGTATGTATAGGTGATACCTGACATTGTAATCCTGTCTGTGATGATAATGAGGTGACTACTGAGAAGTGATCTTGACAGAACAGGAGGTGTCAGGCTAAGCTTAGTGGCCAGAGTAAAAACAGCAGATCTCAGTATTAGTTGTAATAATAGACTAGAAAACATAATTAAAATATGGTTAAGATAAAAATTGATTTTAAATAGTTTTCTGATGACAGATTCCCTTTAAATATGGCTGCACCTCCTAAAGTCACTTTTGATACCTCTGTAGTGTCACCGTAGACGTTTCCTCTCATGAATTAATGGAAAAAAACTTTCATTTAGTATCTGACAGAAGATGCTGACAGAATAATAGTTCACCGTCTCAGCGCTAGTGCTGACTGCATCTAATGACCGGTGTTCAGCAAATCTCACCAACCCATGTACATGCCATCTGTGGCTGCTGAGAAATGGCCAGAGGGCGCCTTCTCTAGTTTCTATGTAGTAGACAACTGATTATGTAGCAGGGAGTGTTATAGTCATCAACATTGTTCACAGAATGTACCTTAAGGCTAAGGCTCCACGTAGGGAAACACAGCAAAAAACGCAGCGAAAAAAAACTGCGCTGGAAACACATCACTTTTTTTTCCATGGCCTTTTTCATTGTGTTTTGTTTTCCTCTGCGGACTTTCTGCCCTTATTTTACCTATACATAAAACACCAGAGTTTCCACAGGTATAATTGACATGCTGCGATTTTCAGAAACGTTTTTGAAAACGCAGCTTTTCCACTGCAGATTTTTTTCTGCAATGTGTGGATGGGATTAGCCAGAACCCTATTCACATTTCAGGTACTGTACAGGTTGGTGTGCTGCATTTTCGCAACGTGGGGCTTCAGCCTAAAGGGGTTTTCCTGGCTAAAAATATTGATAATCTATCATAAAGGGGTTGTCGGGGCTTAAAGGGGTTGCCCAGGATAAACCATTTTTGGCAAGGAGGATGTCACTCGCATACGTCACCTGATTGGCCTCAGTGGTCACGTGCAGTATCCTGAAGATACTTCATTAATACCTGAATGGTAGGGGGTTACCGGGTAGGGGGTAATTATACCGAGCCACTCCTGGCACCTGTCCTGTACACCATACAGGGCTGGAAGCAGAAAGCTGCAGTGACAGAACTTTCTAGCTGTGTATTGCGCACAGGACAGGCGCTGGAAGCGGCTCCGTATAGCTGATTGGTCCAGGGGCCAGAGACAGGCCATAAAAAAATTAAGCTTGGACAACCCCTTTAAGGATAAATTCTCAATATCAGATCAGTGAGGGTCCAACACCCAGTAGCTGATCTGCAGTAACATGGTCTGGCCACTGCACAGAGAGTGGAGCTGACTGCTTCCTGTTCCATTCTCTGTATCAGCTGCTGAGAATAGCTGATCGGTGGGGGTGAAGAGTGTCAGACCTCCACCAATTTGATATTGATCATTTATCAATAAGATAGATTATTAAAATTTTTTTGTCAGGAAAAACCCCCTTTAGTTGACACCTCCTAGTACATGATATACAAATCATCGAGGTAACTCCAATGGGGACCATGGAGAGCGAAGGCTCAGCTAAGGTTTGACCCAACCCCTAGTCTTTTAATGGTTCACACCTTCTATAGACTCTAGAACTTTATCAAAAAGGAAGGAGGGGACTGGACCATAGCTGCGAGTGTCTCCAACCACTTTCCAAGGGCCAAGGTATGTGCCCCTTGTAAATACTTCTTACCCAAATTGTGGTCCTCTTAAAGGGAGTATTCCATCACTACAAAGATCTCTTCTAACCACTTATATGCTGTTGTAAGGGCGTTAGTGACATATTGAACAGATCTTTTTATGTCGAAATACAATCCATTTGTAGATGAGCTGTGCAGTGCACGCAGGGCATGGCCACATCTAATGGAGCACACATTTTCACCTGTGAAAGCACAGGCACTATGCAATGTATGGTGCTGTATTTGGTATTTAGTGAAGAGACTGCAGCGCTCACCCTAGGCTGCAGTCTGATCTGTGTGGGTACCAAGTGTTGGACCCCTACTGGTCTAATGTTGATGATCGATCCACAGGTATAATTGACATGATGCAATTTACAAATTCTTGAGCATTTTTGAAATTGCAGTATTTCCGCTGTGGATTTTTTTCTGCAATGTGTGGATGGGATTAGCCACATTTTTGCAACGTGAGGCTAGAGGTCTCAGGCTAAGGTGCTGCAGCTTTTTTTCTTGCAGATTTTGCTGCCAAAAGGAATGGTAAATATATAGGAAGTTCTTATACTTCTCCATTCTGCTCAATCCACTGCTGGCTTTGGCTAAAAAAAAAAAACCCAGCAAAATCTGCAACAAAAAAAGCTGCTTTTCCACAACGTGGGGCCTCAGCCTAACTCAGCTTGAACTCTGCAGGACATTGGCATACATTCATACCATTTCTTCTTCTCTGGGCCACTATTGTATCAACATTGGCACATATGACAGCTATACTGCAATAAGAAAGCATGGCCTTAACGTTACAATCTATACATTTTTTGGAATCAGATTCCAAGTTTGACTCAAAATGCATGAATCGTATAAGGATGTGAAGCCCTGACCTCACACATACCCTACACCCATGATTCAAAGTTCTAGGCACAAATCTGTGTTTAGTGATGACACGTTACAATTTACAACCAGCCACTAGGGGGCAGCAATACATCATCCTTCTACATGACTGCTACACATGAGAGCCTGGCAGTATATCTCCAACATTACAAAGGACTCCTATTGTTCTAGCTTTGTTTAGTTGCAAACAAGAGGAGCATAAGTAAATAAAAGGGGCGAGCAGATTTTTTAATTTTTTATTTTTTGGGAGGGTGTTTTTGGCCATGCTGGTTCTCGCTGGAGATGACTCCCATAACGGCAGGGAGTGGATTTGCAGACATCTTCATTGCAATGGCAGAGTTAAAATCTATCATGTCTAGGGGGATGGCAACATTACAGAAGAGAATGGATAAATCTCCTGTCAGATCATATCAGAGATTCATCTTGTATCTGTATGGTTGTTGTGAAGGCTCCATGGGAGAAGGAAGCAATGAAAACATCAATGTAGAGAGGCAAATTATACCCAAAATTTCCTATCCATTGAGCAGGAAATGCCAGAAAAAAATCAAGAAATAAGTAACAATAAAATATGCTTTTAGAGATCAATTTGGTGGAGGTTCGGATAGGAATACAATACGCTGCCTGTCACTGGAAACCTCTATGCAGCATTTTTTCCTTAATGCATCCTTTTTTTGTGAAATTGGGAAGATTTTGATCCGTGTTTAAGTAATTCAGTAATGTGTATGCGAAATGTGCGGCATTAGCTTTCTTCAGCTGGGGATTGTCAATAGAAGATAATTGAAGTGAAGTGCCGAGGAGAATTCAGACAATATCAAATTATATTTACTAGACACAAATAGCTATTTTCGTTCACACTGGTTGTAATGCTAAGCCCTGCAGATAATTTGTGAAATCTGAAAGAATCAGCTGTACAGATTTTCCTTGTTATTATAACTGAAGTTTGCCATATATAGTGTGATTTAGGTCATAAAAGACTTGAGAAATAGCATTTGGGAGAATTTATTAAGACTGCCATTCTGTACGCCAGTCTTAAAGAAGTCTCCGACTGGTGCTAGGCTCTTACTAATTCAGGCGCCCCCATGTGCCAGAATGAAAGTCTACATCAGTCAGGAACTGGCATAGATTTCAGATATAACTCACGGCAGTTTTCTGGTGTGAGTTATAGTAAATTTGTCAGGCCAAGGAGTCCTCACCTTAGTTAACATATTAAGTTTCAAGTTAAACTGTGATACATCTGAACATCTCTGATCAGTGGCATATGAGGGTTGCAGTGGTTGCACTTGCAACCGGGCCCCTAAACCAGGGGGGCCTACAGGCCCCTTTCACCACACTGCTGCAGTCTTGAATTGTATTCCTATCGTCTCTCCCTACACAGCATTGATGTGCGCTAGGCAGTGTGTGTATCTTCTATTCTCCTCCTGGCTCCTCTGTCTCATGCTCTCAGAACCATCTGCACTACAGAGTAGGAGACATGGGAGCCGGGAGGAGAATAGAAGACCCACGAGCTGCTGCACACGTCAGTGCTGTGCAGAGAGAGAAGGTAGGTATACAATATAATAGAGCAGATAGTGAAAGTGTTGCGAGAGGGACCTGGATGATATGGGGGGAGTATTACTTATAGAGGGGCTGGGATGGTATGTGGTACAGAGGGTTGTTACCTTTGGGAGGCACTAGTCCCTATGTGCTGGTGCACTATTTCTTTGCAGAGCGACTTCCCCTAGTTGTCCTGAAGGATATCAAAAGAAGAAGGTAAGTACACAGAATAATGTTTGAGTGCTGCCTTAATGACACCCCTGTATACAGTCCCTGTATTATGTATATAGCTGTGTATTGCTGTCTTTGTATAACCTCCTCCTGTATTTTAGCTCGCCCTGCCAGTATACTCTAACAACGTTCACAGCTCACATAATAATGCACCAAGAGACAGAAAAGTTCTAAAATAGCAATCTGAAAGTATACTAACAACCCCCGGGGCTAAATAATCAACTCTGAATCTGTCATGGATGCAGTACCAGAGAGTCAGACAAAAACATCTGTGATTGAACTGCCAGCAATAGGGAAATGTGATAGATTGTGTACCTTAAGTGTTCCACCATCTGTTGGTGCATTTCAGATGTGAAATAATTCTATTACAAGACAGTAACCTGAGAACTGAAGTCTGAAGTGTTACCAGAGCAGAGTAAACCTGTGCGCCATTGTACTGAATTGTCAGTATATACTTTTCACTGGCAGGATTTGTTTTGTAGTCTTTTGGAGCCAACGTTTTCAGGCCCGGAGCCATGGTAGAATTTAGAACCAACATCTATAGAAATGATGTCTAAGAAAGTGTAACCCTATAAAATGTTATGTTATAGTAACGGTGCTAGTTATCTGATCTGGAGTCCAATTGGTGAGGCAGTGGCACAGTACTTAAACAGTAGTGAATGAGGAGTTAAATAGCAGGAATAGTACCTCAGGAGTAAGAAGCCGCCATGGTCAGATGTATGCAGAAGTCGGTACACAGGAGCAGTGGATCAATCATAGTCAGACGTATGCAGGAATCGGTACACAGGAGCAGTAGATCAGCCGTAGTCAGACGTATGCAGGAATCGGTACACAGGAGCAGTGGATTAGCCGTAGTCAGATGTATGCAGGAGTCGGTACACAGGAGCAGTGGATCAATCGTAGTCAGACATGTGCAGGAATTGGTACACAGGAGCAGTGGATCAACCGTAGTCAGAAGTGAGCAGGAATCGGTACACAGGAGCAGTATATCAGCCGTAGTCAGACGTATGCAGGAATCGGTACACAGGAGCAGTGGATCAATCGTAGTCAGACGTGTACAGGAATCGGTACACAGGAGCAGTGGATCAGCCGTAGTCAGACGTATGCAGGAATCAGTACACAGGAGCAGTAGATCAGCCGTAGTCAGACGTATGCAGAAATCGGTACACAGGAGCAGTAGAGTAATGGTGAGGATCAGCGCTAACAGGAAGCAGACAGCCAAAATAATCAGGCACAGGATGGAGTACGCTGTGGGTTTATACAGGAAATGCTATACTGTGATTGGCCACAGAGCAGGTGCGATCTCTAAACTAATCATTCCAATAGAATAGTCAAGGCTAAGCAAGGCAAAAAACAGACAGGCTTCTTCAATTGCGTAATGGTCAAGGCTGCAGAACATGGCCGGGAAGTCAAGGGTTCAAGATCCAGTGAGCTCAGTTCCCAACAGTTATAATGTTAAAGCGGACCCTTTACCACCTCCAGCAAGTCTAGGTCTTTACATGAATTAATAGGTTCAGTTCCACTGATTCTGGCATAGCTGGAAATTTCTCTCTAGCCACCACCATTTCTGAGCAATCAATGCTGCTAGTTTTGGTGTCTGATATGCTATTTAAGCTTTGTACTGTCAGGAGGGCAGTGTCAGGCAAGAACAGACAAGGGGTGTGATTCTGAGCTCTGACACTGGCTGCCTCTGATTGGAGCTCTGAATCACGCCCCCTGCCTGACACCGCCCACCTGAAATTACAGGGCTTAAATAGCACATGAGGCATCAAAACTAACTGCGCTTGTTACTCGGGAATGGTGGGGGCTAGAAAGAAAATTCCAACTGTGCTGGAATCAGTGGAGCAGCAACTATTAACAGATGGTAAGAACTAGAATTGGTGGAGGTGGTGAAAGGTCCTCTTTAAGTTTATTGCATATCAATGGCTTGTACATGGACTGACTAGACTGAGATTTACAACTCAGGACCCCATAGATGCAAGTTATCTAACATCAGTGACGTAACAATAGCGGTCGCAGAGGGTGCGACCGCGACTGGGCCCGGTGGGGTATGGTAGATGCTAGCCCAGGGGAGGTGACTTAAAATAATAAATACTTATACTCACCTCTCCTGGGCTCAGCATCCTTTCCGGGGCCGTTCCGTCATGTGACTGAAGCCACGCTGAGGCCTGTGATTAGGCCCCAGTGGTCACATGGGGCGCAGCAGTGTAATGACGTCTGTGCATCCCCGCGTGACCGCTGAGGACCAATCAGTATCAGCAGGGATGTCTGAAGAGGGCCGAAGATGCTGAAGACAGCCTGACTGAGCCAGGATGCCCAGGAAAGGTGAGGCAAGGTGAGTATCAGTGTTTGTTATTTTTATTCATCTTCCCTGGGCCTCTGATGGCGTCTGAGGAGACCAGCAGAGTATAATAATAGCACCGGAGCGGAGGGGGGCTGTTGGGAGCATATAAGACTGTGTGGGGGCCACTGCTGAGCATATAATACTGTGTGGGGGCCAGTGTGGAGCATATAATACTGGGTGGGGGCGAGTGTGGAGCACATAATACTGAGTGGGTGCCACTGTGGAGAATATATTACTGTGAGATGCCCACTGTGGAGAATACAATACTGTGGGGGCCACTGTGGAGCACATAATACTGTGTGGGGGCCACTGTGAAGCATATATTACTGTTTGGGACCCACTGTGGAGCATATAATACTGTGGGGGCCACTGTGGAGTGTATAATACTGTGTGGGGGCCACTGCAGAGCGTATAATACTGTGTAGGGGCCACTGCAGAGCATATAATACTGTGTGGGGGCCACTGCAGAGCATATAATACTGTGTGTGGGCCACTGCGGATCATATAATACTGAGTGGGGACCACTGGGGAGCATATACTGTAATACTGTGTAGGAGTCACTGTGGAGCATATAATACTGTGTGGGTGAACACTGTGAAGCATATAATACTGTGTGTGGGCCACTGCTGAGCATATAATACTATGTGGGGCCCCTTCACTACTCACATCACATGCCATCTGTTTTATAGCAGCTGTGCACTATTATTACACGCTGTAATAACATTGTTTGGAGATTATAAAACTGACGCTGTACCAGGTAAATAGGTAAGGAGTCACAGCGCTCACAAAAGCACCACAGTATCTTCAAAGAATTGATCAGCAGGGGCCCCAGGTGTTGGACCCACACTAATCTCTTATATCTCTTAGACTGTTATGACCCTGCAGATCAGCTGTTTTCCAAAGCATGCAGCTCCCAGTATTGTTTACATGTCAGCACTGCGCTGCTCACTCATCATATTCTTGATAAGTGCAGTTGTGGGGACTACAGCTGTATCCCTTTCAAGCATCTGAGATATCGCTTCAGCGCCTGTAACCGTCACTGTCAAGAATTTGCTGTAGGGAGGGGGTAGGGGGCCCCGGACAGAAGTTTGCACCAGGACCCACAAGACTTTTGTTACGCCACTGTCTAACATGGACCCTGTTCATCTAGTAGGTCACAACCTAAAGGTGGCCGTACATATTACACCCTGTTCACATCATGTTAATGGCCTTTTATCTGAGATATGGTGGGAAAGGCTCCCTATGTATACAGTACACATGTCAGAAACCTGTGATGGATGTCATACAGTGACACTTGTCACCCATAAGATCCCATTTTAAAAAATGTATAATGCATGCATCATGTGCAGGGTTAGACACAAGATGACAATCGGGGCGCTGATTTAATGGATTTTTACTAAAGTCTTCAATAATGAAATTGAAGAGTGTAGCAAACAGGAATAGTACTGACCAAATCAGTAGTAGCTTCTCAGTCTTCTGCCATCTCCCTCTCCCTCACACGTCACGTAATGACAAAAACTACAACTCAGTCTTCTGTGGTGACTGGACATGATGTGCAATTGTAGCTCCCTTCATTGTTCCCACTCTCTGACTCCTAAGATGGCCATCTTCTGCTGTATCCTCATCCTTGAGCATCCATTGGACCTGGCTCAGCCACTTCTATCCGTGCTGCCACTTTCCCTGGCAAGACTCCCCAGTCCCCTTACACTCTGTCAGCCCCCTGCCCTGCACATAGTATACTGTTTTTTGTTACTGTAAACCATTGTATGGAATAATGTAGTCTACTATGCTAGTTTTTACCTTTTTTACAGTATGCTGACACATAGTGGCCAACAGAGGTTCAAAGGATACTTTTTTGGCCTCAATAGGGCTACCGGAGCTTATGCACAGTGTATATGTAGGAACTTTTCTGGCATAGATTCTAAGAAGACATTATAAATATGATGTGAACACAGCCATAGATGAACACTGGCGAAAACCACAGATTTAAGCAGAACTGGTTCCCTATCCTCTGTGTATATGGTTGACTTGACCTTCATTTGGCAGCAGTTGTTGGGAAAATAAAGGATCAAGTGTGTTGGATCTCAGCATGGCCAAATGTGGGTGGAGCATGACACAAGAATTTGAAGATACTATAAAGAGAATTCCTGATCCATACTCCACCCACAGTCTCTTAAAGGGTGGGGAACCTGCACTACAGATGGGTTCCTGTAAAGGGGTTTTTCATGAGTTATTAATTGATGATCTATTCTTATAATAGGTCATTAATTGAAGATCAACCGAGGTCCAACACCTGGAACCCATCCTGATCAGCTGTTATATGTTATAGGTCATGTGACGTGACATTCATAGGTCACATGACCTGTTCACAACTCTGTCCTATTCAAGTGAATGGTCTGAGTTGCAATACCAAGTACAGCCACTATAAAATGTACGACGCTGTGCTTGGTAGTTGGTTAGTGAGGAGGCTGCAGCACTCACCCAAATGCTGCAGTCTATACAGCTGATCGGAATAGACCTCCTCTGATCTTCAATTGATGACCCATCCTAAGGATAGGACATCAATTGATAGGCCTGGAAAACCCCTTTAATATGCAGTAAAGAGCAATTATAAGACTTGGTAGTCCTTTAAGGCTGCTTGTTGTCAGCTCTCTCTTTTTCACCTGTGTGTATAAGGTAATGTATGCTCAGAAATACAACCCGGCTGGTATTTGTAGCTGTGTCGGGGTGTTACGCTTTATGGTTCTTTTCCCTTATCACTACTGTACATAAACCCTCTTAAAAATGACAGACAATAGCTCAAAAGCTAAAAAAAAATATGCATCATTAGCTTCCTAACCTCAAGAGCGCAATAACAGTGAATGAAGGAAACATTCTGTGTATTGGACGTATTCCTTTAGATTTACAGTCTGCCTTTTATAGCTGTATTATATTTTCCAGCTCTTCCTAACATAATAGGAAAAATTAAGCCAACCTTCATTCTGCACAGAAATTTACTAACTTCCAGTTATTCCTGAGATATGTTTTCACTTTTTTGGCAATTAACATAAGAGGTCAATGGGACGAGTTCAGAAAGGTTCACATGCAGCCTGGAAGTTATAGTAACAGCTAGAATATTCCGTTATTAAAGGGTCTATTAAATTCAGTAAATTCTCAAAATGGGTTCCAAGAATAATAATTTGCCAAATACTTGTTTGTTTGTATAAAACTTAGTTGAGCCTTTCTTGTGCATTAATATTTCATGTTCTCTGGGAGCCTGCGATTCATGGAGGCTTCTTGTCTGCAGCAAAGAGAATTTATTACACTGGGGAAAGTCCTTGCAGGAGTCCTACTAATAATTTATAGGCACAGTCCAGAAGGAGCTCTAGAGCGCACATTTGTAATGGCAGGAGAGGGACACAGGAAGGATAACCAAGTGAAGATGTAAGGTATTTTACTGGAACTTGATTTAGAAACAAACAACTTGACAACAGAATAATGGAGGGGAACAGTCAACAGGATATTGGCTTACTAACTGTCTTTAGTCGCCTAACCTGTGTAAGGGGAGTCTCCCTCTCCCTCGCATGGAATAGATTTTGGTAATGTCGGGGATGCCTTCACGTGTTTGTCTCCATGGTCTGCCTCCTGGGAAACATGTGTCCAATATACTTCCCTCTGGGTCAGGACTCCACTCTGATCTCTTAAAGGTTTTGGTACTTGGCCTATTCTCCGCCTGTCTCCCAGGACTGCAGGGATCGCTAGGGACAGTAGTAGCACCTGCATTGGACCTTCACGTCATTCACATTGACACAACCCCTTCTGTTAAACTAGCAGATGCACCAATCTTCCCAAATCCGGAGCATGCACAGTACAAGACTGGACATTACAGCAAGAAGAGACAAAGTAATACGCATGTGCTGGATTCAAATAGGTCAGGGCATGCATAAGATGTAACAGAAAGGGGTTATGATGATAACTCTGCGGCAGTGTGAATTTAGTGAAGGGGCGGTGCTGGTGCAGCGGTGAGTGGTGTTGAGAGCTGAAAACTGGTAGTCTCTACATAGGGATAAAAACTGAATTTGAGAGAAACCCTCAAAAACAAAGGTACCTTTGTGATTTTACTTGGCAAGTGGCTGCCTCCCATTAGGGACACAGCATTTCCCCCCCACTTTTTAATTGTGCTATCCCAAAAAGCTATGACTTTTCAATTTTTTTGTCGACGTATGAGGGCTCGGTTTTTGAATGATGAGTTATATTTCTCAATAACACCATTCTGAGTACACAGAACTAATCACCTGTGATAAACTTTTTTCAAGGAGTGGAAAAAAACACCATATTCTGAGAGCCATCTTTATTATTTCTGTGTCAGGCCTTGTTTTTTACGTGGTGAACTTTGGTTTTCATTGGTACTATTTTGGGGGAACATACAAATTTTAATCACTATTTATTGTAATTTCTGGAAGTGATGTGATCAAAGAAAAACCAGCAGAGGTTTGACGCTTTTATACTTATTTTTAATGGTGTTCACCGTGAGGGATAAATAATGTATTAGTTTTGTAGTCAGAGTTTCTTCATTACATACATAATTTTTTTTATTGCTTTTAATTTTTTGCATAATAAGTAATTTTTTTAAAATTTGATTTTTGTGGTGTTAATATTATCATTTTTAGATCTTAAACTATTTAAGCTATTTTCCTTTCTGCATTGTTTTAAGTCCCAGCATACGACAGTCAGACATTAGGCTGACTATAACCCTATTAGACTCTACCTATGGCAGGAGCTAATAGATGGGCAAAGGTGGAGGCCCCTTTATTAGGCACTCTATGATTACGTTGCAGGGGTGTCCACGGGATCAGTGACTTTGTCTTGAAATCCAGGAGGTCAAATTGTTGCATTTAGTGCAGTCAATGGACATTGCAGCAGGATTCCAACTGTATGCTACATCTGACTCCCTCTGTCAATATTGCTGGCTCAGATTCTTGGCCAGTACTGTCAAGATGGAAAAAATTTAGGCAGATTACATTTCGGACATCCAGCCCATGTCATAAGAGTAAGCCATGAGGTTGGAAAGACGGCTTTAAAGGTTTATGTTTCTGATCTAAACCTCCAAATTGGCTTCATTATCATTGACTTTACTATAGCAAGGGGCCTAGCTATAGGGAGAACTAAGGTAGCAGTGGCTACAGAGCCCTGGACCCTAAGGGGTCCCAATGGTCCTTCTGCCCCATAAAATATACCACTATTTTAAAAGGAATAAGATATGTAGGGTCCCATTACAAATTTTACATTGGAGCCCAGGAGCTTCACGTTACATCTCTGACTATAGCCACCACTAGGAGGAGCTTAGTAGCTTACTGCGTCCATTGAACTCCATAATCAAGCAGTAAGCTCCTCAGCTCCCTCTAGTGGCAGAACAAACCTTATATAATGTCTCAGTGACTGTAGGGGATCTCGAGCCCGGTATCAGAAAAACGCTTAAAAATATATATTAAGTAATTATTCATCATGCTGGTAGTTGTAGTAACAGATGATGAATTAAATATTGGAGATCATTGCTCTAATACCGTCAATTAATCTTTTTATAATTGAATAGAACATTTTTCTAAAAAAAAAACATGGTAGATTGCCGAACGTCTTCTACTCACAATTCATCTTCTTTCTGATAAACAAAAATTTCCATTTGAAAGGATAATTTATTCTGAAACATGCACTTTGTCTCCATTTCTGCATGTTTATACACACCTTTCCATTTGCTTTATCTGTAATGTACAGTATATTTCTCTATTTCAGAAGAAAAGAGAAATCTAAGTAATGGTGTGCATTAAATACCATAGTGACAAGTACTTGAGTGCGGAGCTGTCACGTCTAACTCAAGGCTAGAGAGACGGCATGTCAAATATCAGCTATTGTGCAGAATCCTGCATGTGACACAACAGCTCTCCATTATCTTATATTGTCTCACAGAACAGAAATTAAAGAGACACTCCGAGCAAACCCAGGAACCTGTATAGGGAATGAGTCACAATCAATTCAGTGTTTGCATGCACAGACTGTTATTTCCTATACAGGTTAGTGTCCAGGGCTGGTGTGCTAGGTGAAATCCCTGGATCCCTGGCTCACCAGGGGTGAACAGATGCAAGGAATTATAAGGCAGCCGGTAAAGGAGAAAAGGAAACAATACAGTCAAGAAGGTAAATGGATGAAATAAGCCTTTATTGTTTGACGCCTTAAAACTGGACACAAGACGTTGACACATTTCAGGCTTCAGGTCAACCCTTGGTCATAGAATGCATCTTTACTCACAGGACATACAATATATATACTGTTTATGACGTTTGTAATAAAAACTCACACTACAAAAATTCCAGGTTTTTAAAAATACTAAATAGAAAAAAAGTTTTAGGCAGGTGAGAAAAAAATTCTGCAAAGTAAGAATAATATCAGAAATTGAAGGGTTAAAAGTTTATTTTTGTCAATGAGCACAATTAAGTGAATGAAGAAAACAGAAATGTAAATCCCATCAATATTTGGTGTGACCTTTGCCCTTTGCCTTCCATCAGTTCTTCTCGGTACTTGCAGACAGTGTTTGGCAGAACTCGGCAGGGAGGTTGTTCCCACCATCTTGGAGAACTAAGCACAGATCTTCTGTGGATGTAGTCTTGCTCCAATCCTTCTGTCTCTTCATGTCATCCAAGACAGACTGGGTGATGATGAGATCAGGGCTATATCTGTGGGGGCCGGATCATCACTTCCAGGACTCCTCCTCCAAAGGGCAAAGGTTACACCAAATGATATGGAACAGCAAAAATGTTCTTAGCATTGGTATTTTATATGTCAGGAATATGTTTGCAGATGAGAATTTTATGATAGCATGCAGTGCAGCCAACATATTGAATATTACAACAATTACATGTCACCATGCATTCACAACTGGCTGCATTTTGCAATTTTATACTTGAACGTCTTCAGTAACTTACAGGGCATACAGGACATAGGTAAAACTTGCAATCAACAGAAACTAGAAACAACTTCTGGCTCCATTTTCAGTAGAACACCTGTGGCAAAGGAGTCTCCCACTCCTCCCACATGTAGTCTCCTTGGCAACTGTTACTAGCCTTATTTCATGGAGGCTACCAACAGTAACAAGAAATTATCTCAGCAGTGCAAGCAGTAAAACTCTTGAACTCTTAGGGAACAATTAGTGAAATACTCACAATGGAAGATTTTCTCTGCATTAGGTAAACCTTATAGCATACACAAGTTTCTGGCAATGGCTGTGAATGCGAATACCCAACAGTCCTCTCAGTGAATGCAGATATCCTCCAGTCACTGGCAACAGAGCTCAGCTTCTCCCCCTATTTCATAAAAACTGTGTATCATTTAGCTCAGCTTCTCTCCCACTGTCATATAATCCTTCATATCACGGCCCCGCCCCTCTCCTCTTATATAACCCTATAACCACAGCTCAGCTTCTCTCCTCTATCATATAAACCTAAACCCCCAGCTTCTCTTCCCTTCTTCTATATATCACAGAGCTCAGCTTCTCTCCTCTATCATATAACCCTATATATCACAGAGCTCAGCTTCTCCTCTATCATATAAACCTATATATCACAGAGGCTCAGCTTCTCTCGCTCTATCATATAAACCTATATATCACAGAGCTCAGCTTCTCTCCCTCTATCATATAACTATATTGTTCTATCTTATATAACCTATATATCACAGAGCTCAGCTTCTCTCCTCTATCATATAACCCTATATATCACAGAGCTCAGCTTCTCTCCTCTATCATATAACCCTATATATTTACACAGAGCTCAGCTTCTCTCCTCTATCATATAACTCTATATATCACGGCTCGCTTCTCTCTTCTATCATATAACCCTATATATCACAGAGATCAGCTTCTCTCCTCTATCATATAACCCTATATATCACAGAGATCAGCTTCTCTCCCTCTATCATATAACCCTATATATCACACAGAGCTCAGCTTCTCTCCTCTATCATATAACCCTATATATCACAGAGAGTTCTCTCCTCTATCATATAACCCTATATATCACAGAGCTCAGCTTCTCTCCTCTATCATATAACCCTATATATCACGCCCCTTCTCTTCTTTCTTTCTTTATCACAGAGCTCAGCTTCTCTCCTCTATCATATAACCCTATATATCACAGAGCTCAGCTTCTCTCCTCTATCATATAACCCTATATATCCCTTCTCTCTTTTTTCCTTTTTCCCCGGGCTCCGCTTCTCTCCTCTATCATATCCCTATATATCACAGGCTCAGCTTCTCTCCTCTATCATATAACCCTATATATCACAGAGCTCAGCTTCTCTCCTCTATCCTATAACCCTATATATCACAGAGCTCAGCGTCTCTCCTCTATCATATAACCCTATATATCACAGAGCTCAGCTTCTCTCCTCTCTTATAAACCTGTATATCACAGAGCTCAGCTTCTCTCCTCTATCATATAACCCTATATCTCACAGAGCTCAGCTTCTCTCCCCCCTATATATCACAGAGCTCCCCCCCCCCCCCCCCCCCGCCGCCCCGCTTCTCTCCTCTATCATATAACCCTATATATCACAGAGCTCAGCTTCTCTCCCTCTATCATATAACCCTATATATCACAGAGCTCAGCTTCTCTCCTCTATCATATAACCCTATATATCACAGAGCTCAGCTTCTCTCCTCTATTATATCCTTTTCCGGCCGCTCTCTCCTCTTCCTTCTCTCAAATAGGGCAGTAGAAACCACCTGTCAGGTTCACTTTAAGGACAAAAGTGGTTCAGTCATTATGGGATAAGGAGAACACAGTGCTAGGGAAATGTAACTGCTCTTCCAGAATTCTGGGGGGTCTCCTCTTTTTCCAAAATTTCCTGAACATTCCGGAAGAGTTGGCAATAGAAATATCTGTAGTCTCCATACTAATAGAAATAATGATGACAATACAATACAGAAGTGTAAGAATCATATAAAAGAGCATCTTGTCCAGGACTCATATGGTTATTAATTCATAACTTGATATCTTGACAGTGCCATAGTGATTTTTACAGCTGGAACATTATTATTTTTCCCGGGAGCCAAGTGACATTCTGGTAAAGTAAGAGGAAGCATGTACACCTCTAATGAGCTGCAAGCAGGAAATCTGTGGAGGATGCGGTCGCTGTTTGCGATATGAAGGGAGAATCTGCTTTTACAATTCTTACATTGGTGAGAAGAAAGCAGTAACAGGATTCATGTCTCCTCTTACTCTTCATGTAGCCAAATATATGGTTCCAGAGGCCAGAGGGCGTCGCTGCTACAGTCATATAAAAAAGTTTGGGCACCCCTATTAATCTTAATCATTTTTAGTTCTAAATATTTGGGTGTTTGCAACAGCCATTTCAATTTGATATATCTAATAACTGATGGACACAGTAATATTTCAGGATTGAAATGAGGTTTATTGTACTAACAGAAAATGTGCAATATGCATTAAACCAAAATTTGACCGGTGCAAAAATTTGGGTACCCTTATCATTTTATTGATTTGAATACTCCTAACTACTTTTTACTGACTTACTGAAGCACAAAATTGGTTTTGTAACCTCACTGAGCTTTGAACTTCATAGCCAGGTGTATCCAATCATGAGAAAAGGTATTTAAGGTGGCCAATTGCAAGTTGTTCTCCTATTTGAATCTCCTCTGAAGAGTGGCATCATGGGCTCCTCAAAACAACTCTCAAATGATCTGAAAACAAAGATTGTTCAACATAGTTGTTCAGGGGAAGGATACAAAAAGTTGTCTCAGAGATTTAACCTGTCAGTTTCCACTGTGAGGAACATAGTAAGGAAATGGAAGACCACAGGGACAGTTCTTGTTAAGCCCAGAAGTGGCAGGCCAAGAAAAATATCAGAAAGGCAGAGAAGAAGAATGGTGAGAACAGTCAAGGACAATCCACAGACCACCTCCAAAGAGCTGCAGCATCATCTTGCTGCAGATGGTGTCACTGTGCATCGGTCAACAATACAGCACACTTTGCACAAGGAGAAGCTGTATGGGAGAGTGATGCGAAAGAAGCCGTTTCTGAAAGCACGCCACAAACAGAGTCGCCTGAGGTATGCAAAAGCACATTTGGACAAGCCAGCTTCATTTTGGAAGAAGGTCCTGTGGACTGATGAAACAAAGATTCAGTTGTTTGGTCATACAAAAAGGCATTATGCATGGCGTCCAAAAAACACAGCATTCCAAGAAAAACACTTGCTACCCACTGTAAAATTTGGTGGAGGTTCCATCATGCTTTGGGGCTGTGTGGCCAATGCCGGCACCGGGAATCTTGTTAAAGTTGAGGGTCGCATGGATTCAACTCAGTATCAGCAGATTCTTGAGAATAATGTACAAGAATCAGTGACGAATTTGAAGTTACACCGGGGATGGATATTTCAGCAAGACAATGATCCAAAACACAGCTCCAAATCTACTCAGGCATTCATGCAGAGGAACAATTACAATGTTCTGGAATGGCCATCCCAGTCCCCAGACCTGAATATCATTGAACATCTGTGGGATAATTTGAAGCGGGCTGTCCATGCTCGGCGACCATCAAACTTAACTGAACTGGAATTGTTTTGTAAAGAGGAATGGTCAAAAATACCTTCATCCAGGATCCAGGAACTGATTAAAAGCTACAGGAAGCGACTAGAGGCTGTTATTTTTGCAAAAGGAGGATCTACTAAATATTAATGTCACTTTTCTGTTGAGGTGCCCATACTTTTGCACCGGTCAAATTTTGGTTTAATGCATATTGCACATTTTCTGTTAGTACAATAAACCTCATTTCAATCCTGAAATATTACTGTGTCCATCAGTTATTAGATATATCAAATTGAAATGGCTGTTGCAAACACCCAAATATTTAGAACTAAAAATGATTAAGATTAATAGGGGTGCCCAAACTTTTTCATATGACTGTATGTTCCAGTACAGACTAATCCATATATTGAAGGGAAGAAACGAATGAGTCAGGAAGGAATTGTTTTCTTAATGAGACTCCACTTTACTTAGAATTTTTTTGATCATCTAAATCAATAAGAACTGGTTAAAAGAAATATATTTATTAGCCAAAATCTATATGGAGCCAATTGATCATACAGAACATTATGGAGAATATTTAATCATTCATATTAGTTCCTGAACCAGAGGAGCTTACGATCTAAATTCTAACACTATATTGTTTATAAGGGTCAGTTCTATGCATAGATACTTAAAGGGGATGTGCTGGTATGGACACTTATCCCATATCCTCTGGACAGGAGATAAGTGTCTGAATGATGGGGGCCGAATCCGTGGGTCCCCAGTGGTCAGGAGGAAGGGGGACCCTAAACCTTCATTGTGATGGAGCGCCAGTGCTTCATTCACTGCTATGGGGCTGCTGTGACTGTAATCTCTGATCGCACCCGCAGCCCCGCAGAAGTGACGCTCCATTCACAAGAAGGCTTTAGGGGACTTCTGTGTCCTGAAGTCCTGTGGATATGGGATAAGCATCCATAACTGTACAACCTCTTTAACCAGCTCAGAACCAGGCTATTTTCCCTGGTTTAGGACCAGACACACTTTTGTTTTTTTTCGTACATGTGGTTTTGAGGGCTATAACATTTTTTTTTCCTTTGGGTTATTCAAATAATTTTAGTATCCTAAAGTGATAAATAGGGCTTTATTTTTATGTATTTCTTTTTCCATGATTTTTCTTTATTTTAATATCCTAGAAAATGTAAACAAAAAAGAAGAGGAAATGTCTTGTGTTTCACATTTTTTGTGTTTTTTTTTTTTTTTAATAGCACAAAGTGCTCTGAAAACCCCCCCCCAAAAACTAAATAGTTTTCCCTCTCCATTATGGTCATTTTTACTTAGGTGACACTAATTGTTGTGTGGGATGGGGGGTCTAGAACCTGAGCCAAGGGTGTGGTAGTAATAGGGGGATTTCACTTTATTTTCTTCATTTTTTTTTTTTTTCTTTTTACACGTAGTACCCCCCTTCCCCCCGCATAAGGTCATAATAGACCTTTGGAGGGGCAGTTTAACTTTTTTTTTTTATGATTCTCCTGTAACTGGGACTGATACATACAGCCTCCTGTGCTGTACTCCAGAGTTAATCTGGGTCCTCTAGGACCCAACAGCTCTCGGAGTTCCCGACTCTCTAGCAGTCATGTGACAGCTGGGTCAGAGGGGAGCCGCATCATGGTGGCTCCCATAACTGTGGACAAAACGCTCAATGAACACTGTGTACACAATTATCAGGAAGACAGGGATGATAAATATCGTCAATGCCCTCCGTATGGGATGTCCAGCTGTAGTAACAGCTAACATCCCGATCCCACAGCTGCACAATTTCGTGCAGTAGGCTAACCTTGAAAGGACGTACAGTACATGCAGGATTAGAAGTGGTTAAACCTCACGAGATTAATTCTGCAATTTTGTTTTGGACCAAACTTCTAATACTATACCCTGGGGCCTCTTCAGATATTATACTTTGGGGTCCCAAGAGACCCCAGAGAATAATAATAGCTCTTCCGGTTTGGACAGAAACAAAATCGGTGGACGAAAGTCCATCTCTTGTAAAAATCCACTGTATCCAGAAACAGAGAGGTTAGACATGGACTTTGCATGGAAAACCTGTTTAACATTAATTCCATATGTAATTCATCTTAAAGGATTTCAAAAACCAGACGGAGGAGACGACTGTAGGGAACTGCCATTTCTACTAGTATATAATGTATCTGGCTTCTTTGCCCCTGCAGTTTGGCTTCAGAGACCCCAGGCATTCAGTGCAAGTTTTGTTTTGTAAATACAGTGAGTCAGACACATGTGAGGCAGAGCTGCTGGGGGGAGAGATGTGAGCAGAGTTGCTGAGACAGACATGTTATGTCTGGGGGAGTCTAAGAGCCACTTGTTCCTCTTTACTTCACAGTATATAGTTAGGTATGTGTTACCCCCTATATACTCACAGGACCTAGCTAGTAACCGTAGTTAGGGATCCATATATATATATAGTTCAGGGCAGTGATAGGTTAGGCTTCCGAAGGCCAACTAGCTAGTTAGAGGCCCGGTGGCACTAGTAGTTTAGCTGGCAGGTTAAGGACTCAGTGTTAGGGTAGTTAGGCCTGCATCTACTGCCGTCACCGTCGCCCTGTTTGCTGCCTGTGAAGAATCTCACCATCATCATCATCTCCTGATCGGCTGTCTGTCATCTCCTGGAAGAATCCGAGGATCCACAGTCATCCACAGGGGCCCCTGCATCTCTTCTGTTGCCTGGAGGTATTGTGTACTGGACTCTTGCTATATATTTATATATATACCCGGGTATATAACCTAAGACTGTTGAGGACTTGCTGGTTGTTGTAGTATTGCTGTGTTCTGAGTATATTTTATGTATGTATTATTACCCTGTTGATTCTTATAAAGCTACTGTTATAACCTTATGTGGTATCTGTATGTATTCTTCAGACTGTGAGATTAGTACAGTGATCCTTGTTAAGGCTACTAACTGTACTTCATGGGTAAGTCCCAGGAAGAGATCCGCCCTGTAATACAGAGGCTCTATCCTGGGTGGAGGCACTGATATATTTCATATATGTTCCCACTCTTCCCTTCAGCGAAGGCTTCAGGTCCCATTATACACACAGGTCAGCGCCAGAGTCTGTTGCGGGAGGGATAATACTCATACCCCCCCCCCCCCAAATAGGGCTACACGACTCATTTATGAATTTCCTCTTATTTTGTGTCCTAACCACCTAGACAGCATTATATGAGGTTCTGTATGTGGGAGCTTCACCTTCACCTCTGTTTGACGTGATGCCTGTCCCCTTCTGGACCTATTCATCTTCTTCCTTAGTCTGAGTTCTTGACCTTGTTATTTTGACAGTATAGGTATTTTCCATTTTGCTCTTGACTTTGTTCTTTGCCCTTGTGACATTCTCTCCGTTCCCTGAAGGAACATCTCAGTCATCACATATAAGCCCCGGGGGCCTCGGAATACTTGTGATCTCTCTATGGAAACAACATATAATACTGCAAATTGCAGAAAGACATGTTGGTCATGACCTCCGGCTATACTGATGACGTTTTCTTCTAGAATTACAGTATTTTTTCAATTTTTGTACTCCTGGGCGCTAACTCCGGAGAGAAGTTTCATTGCACGTCCCAATAGTTACCAAACATTAGTGATTGTTCCTGTAATTGATACGAGGAAGCGTACATTAATCATTCTCACTAATGTTTTCTTTCTCTTTTAGGAAGAATCATTTTCTTAAAAGCATTCGTACTTGTAAGATGGGTCCTCAATGTTCTTAATTATAAGATTTTCTTTCATGTTTCCTTCCAATTATTGAAACGTTGTCTCCACCACCATTTACGCATAACAAACAGTATTACAAGACTAGAAAGCACTAATCCACTTAAAGAGCAAAACCCTCAAAAAGGAATGCAAATTAGCTCTCCTCTAGAAGGAGGAAAACTTTGTCTCTCAATTCCAAGGCAGCATTGTGTATGAGACTCCCTAGACCAGCTTTCCACAAGGTTCTATGGAGCCAAAAGTATGGACCATACTTTTTATCCGCAATTGCTGACCCATTCATTTCATTGGCCCATCCACACAGCTGTAGTTTTTGTGGCTATGTGTTTGGGCTGTAGTATAGGGCCGCCAATTATGAAGCAGGTCCTATTCTTGACAGCATTTGCAGCTCTGTCCATTCATTTCAATGTTTGAGTCAGTGAAAATGTAGGAGGAAACACGGATACCAATCCATGCCATTTATAGTGACCCGTATACTGCACACGGTCATCTGCATAAGGCCTAAGAGAGAGGGAAAGGCAGCTCTGGTCAGTCTTATTAGGTGGTGAGAACCTGTGTAGCCTTTCCCTCTCCAGAGATCTAGGACCACCTTCATGCTAAACATGACTGGGGTCATGTCCAGGACTTTGCCGTCAACCTTCTTGGGTTTGAGGGTGACTGTTTTTCTCATCCAGGTCTCCAGGAAGGGGGAACCATGACTAGATTTTCTTCTGTTCTCTGGCTTGAAGGCCTGGAGACCAGCTGAGCAGAAACCTTAAGGTTAGTGGTTGAAGGCTCTGGCTAGGTTCCTTTTGGTCTTTGTTAGGTTGCCCCCAGTCTTCTAGTTGACATTGATGGGGTCAAACCTCCTTTGCAATTCCTATGTTCTACATATTTACTGCATATAAAAGGACAGTGTCAACAAAAGCTACCAAATGGGTGCCCCAAGGAACAAGGGTTACCGTAAAGCTGGCCATACATGATAGATTAACTGACTGAGTATCTAATGTGTATTATGTCCTTCCAACTTTTCCCCTGAAGTAGATGGAAAGATCAAGCTGTTGGACTCAATATGATAGATGTGTCTTTTTCAGGGAAGATAAGCCACTTTTAGATGTATCTGGCATTACCTTACACCTCTCTCCACACTCAGGACACATCAACTCTCTGCAATTTTATGGGAAGCCACCTGGTTGAATATCTGTTCATATGTATGTTCAGCCAACAGCTATTTCATGTGTTAGTAATTCATGGGTGATTTAGCAGGCGCAGAAAATTGTCGGTTTCCTCAGGAACAGACTTCTCCATTCTTATACAGGTAGTGGGGGAAGAAAATTAAGAAAAAAAAAATCAGTAACAAAAAGTTGCAGGAGTCTTTTATTACATACATATGCACTTTTTAAAGCGTTGCTCTTTAAAGGGGTCCGTTTGTAGTCACTTTTTGTGAGAACGGACGCTCAGTCGTAACTGGGAACCTATCAACAAATGTTTGACTTTCCTGTGAAAGGAGGTGAGGGTTAACTTCCTTAGCTAGACAAGCCAAGGTGGGAGACCATACAAAGAGTCCCTATCCAAGACAAGTTAGCATCCCTTGAGTAATAATTTATTCAGTGTTATGTTCATTGGTGACCATTGTTTGGATCTGCTGTATAACCATCAGTGTACTTTAAAAAACAAAACAAAACAGATTGATATGCACCAACATGATCTGCTGACATAGTGCAGTGATGTTACTGTGGTGTGGTGTGGCCCATGGATACACCCTGTGATATGTATGGCTCTGGCATGGCCGAGGTGAGGGCTTGTTATGAATAGGAGAGTCTTCACACGTTTTCAGAAGACATTGTTGGGCGATTCGTTCAGTTGGTCGGTCCACTCTGTCCCAGGAAAGCAGCTACTGCATTACGAGAAACTAAAATCTTGTCTATGAGTGCATTAGGACCATTGCCTGTGCGAACAGGAGTGATGTCAACTGGCTCTTGTGTGTAAGCTGTAGGTGACTATATTAGACAGCCAGATCAACAGCAACCGAATAACTATCAACAAGAAACACGTTGATCTGCACTCATTTGCATTTCCTTATTACACAGGCCGATGCAGACTGAATGGGGGAAGAGCGATCTCTGCTGCAAACGTTCCTCTCCAATTCAGCTGCACTTTTGATATGCTTAAATACATAGGTTCCTAGGAGCCCTGAGAGTATTCTACACTATGTTTTATAGATAGGTTCCTAGGAGCCCTGACAGTGTTCTACACTATGTTTTATAGATAGGTTCCTAGGAGCCCTGACAGTGTTCTACACTATGTTTTATAGATAGGTTCCTAGGAGCCCTGACAGTGTTCTACACTATGTTTTATAGATAGGTTCCTAGGAGCCCTGACAGTGTTCTACACTATGTTTTATAGATAGGTTCCTAGGAGCCCTGACAGTGTTCTACACTATGTTTTATAGATAGATTCCTAGGAGCCCTGACAGTGTTATACACTATGTTTTATAGATATGTTCCTAGGAGCCCTGACAGTGTTCTACACTATGTTTTATAGATAGATTCCTAGTAGCCCTGACAGTGTTATACACTATGTTTTATAGATAGGTTCCTAGGAGCCCTGACAGTGTTCTACACTATGTTTTATAGATAGGTTCCTAGGAGCTCTGACAGTGTTATACACTATGTTTTTTTATTTTTTTTCTTTTTTTTTTTTTTTTATTTTCTTCCCTTTTTCTTTTTTTTTTTATTTCTTCTAGCCCCCTTTTTTTTTTTTTTTATAAGTTTCTTCCGAGGCCCCCGACCTTTTTTCCTTTTTTTTATAAATTTTTTTCGGGGCCCCCGCAGGGTTTTTCACCTTTTTTTTTAAAAAGTTTCCTAGGGGCCCCGCAGTGTTTTACACTATGTTTTATAGAAGGTTCCTAGGGCCCTACAGTTTCTGTTTTATAGATAGGTTCCTAGGGCCCTGACAGTGTTCTACACTATGTTTTATAGATAGGTTCCTAGGAGTCCTGACAGTGTTCTACACTATGTTTTATAGATAGATTCCTAGGAGCCCTGACAGTGTTATACACTATGTTTTATAGATAGGTTCCTAGGAGCCCTGACAGTGTTCTTTTTTTTTTTTTTCTTTTTTTTTTTTTTTTTGTTTTTTCCTTTTTTTTTTTTTTTTTTTTTTTCTTGCTTTTTTTTTTTTTTTTTTTTTTTTTTTTTCTTCCTTTTTTTTTTTTTTTTTTTTTTCTTGGTCTTTTTTCTTTTTTTTTTTTTTTTTTCCTGGCCCCTTTTTCTTTTTTTTTTTTGTTTTTTTGGCCGGTTTTTCTTTTTTTTTTTTGTTTTTTTCCTAGGGCCCCTGCGGTTTTCTCCTTTTTTTTTTATTTTTGTTTTTTGGGGTCCCTGCCGTTTTTTCCCTTTTTTTTTTAGATTGGTTTCTAGGGCCCTGACGTGTTTACACTATGTTTTATAGATAGGTTCCTAGGAGTCCTGACAGTGTTCTACACTATGTTTTATAGATAGATTCCTAGGAGCCCTGACAGTGTTATACAGTCATGGCCAAAAGTTTTGAGAATGACACAAATATTATATTTTCACATGATCTGCTGCCCTCTGGTTTTTATGTGTGTTTGTCAGATGTTTTTATCACATACAGAAATAGAATTGCATTCATATTATGAGTAACAGAAGCTTATATTGACAGTTAGAATGAGTTAATGCAGCAAGTCAATATTTGCAGTGTTGACCCTTCTTCTTCAGGATCTCTGCAATGCTTCCTGGCATGCTCTCAATCAACTTCTGGACCAAATCCTGACTGATAGCAGTCCATTCTTGCAGAATCAATGCTTTAATTTTGTCTGAATTTGTTGGTTTTTGTTTGTCCACCCGTCTCTTGATGATTGACCACAAGTTCTCAATGGGATTAAGATCTGGGGAGTTTCCAGGCCATGGACCCAAAATCTCTATGTTTTGTTCCCTGAGCCATTTAGTTATCAACTTTGCTTTATGGCAAGGTGCTCCATCATGCTGGAAAAGGCATTGTTGAGCGCCAAACTGCTCTTGGACGGTTGGGAGAAGTTGCTCTTGGAGGACATTCTGGTACCATTCTTTATTCATGGCTGTGTTTTTCGGCAAGACTGTGAGAGAGCCGATTGGCTGAGAAGCAACCCCACACATGAATGGTTTCAGGATGCTTTACAGTTGGCATGAGACAAGACTGGTGGTAGCGCTCACCTCTTCTTCTCCGAATAAGCTGTTTTCCAGATGTTCCAAACAATCGAAAAGGGGATTCATCAGAGAAAATGACTTTACCCCAGTCCTCAGCAGTCCACTCCCTGTACCTTTTGCAGAATATCAGTCTGTCCCTGATGTTTTTTCTGGAGAGAAGTGGCTTCTTTGCTGCCCTCCTTGAGACCAGGCCTTGCTCCAAGAGTCTCCGCCTCACAGTGCGTGCAGATGCACTCACACCTGCCTGCTGCCATTCCTCAGCAAGCTCTGCACTGCTGGTAGCCCGATCCCGCAACTGAAACACTTTTAAGAGACGGTCCTGCCGTTTGCTGGTCTTTCTTGGGCGCCCTGGAGCCTTTTTGGCACCAATGGAACCTCTCTCCTTGAAGTTCTTGATGATGCGATAGATTGTTGACTGAGGTGTAATCTTTCTAGCTGCAATACTCTTCCCAGTTAGGCCATTTTTGTGCGGTGCAATGATGACTGCACATGTTTCTTTAGAGATAACCATGGTTAACAGAAGAGAAACAATGATGGCAAGCACCAGCCTCCTTTTAAAGTGTCCAGTGGTGTCATTCTTACTTAATCATGACAGATTGATCTCCAGCCCTGTCCTCATCAACAGCCACACCTGTGTTAATGGAGCAATCACTGAAACGATGTTAGGTGGTCCTTTTAAGGCAGGGCTGCAATGATGTTGAAATGTGTTTTGGGAGATAAAGTTCATTTTCTAGGCAAATATTGACTTTGCAAGTAATTGCTGTTAAGCTGATCACTCTTTATAACATTCTGGAGTATATGCAAATTGCCATTAGAAAAACTGAAGCAGTAGACTTTGTAAAAATTAATATTTGTATCATTCTCAAAACTTTTGGCCATGACTGTACACTATGTTTTAAGCTAATCTAAGGTGTGGTTCATACCAAACTTGTTCAACCTGAAACAAATCTTGGACCTGAGCCATCCAAACCCGAAAATAAATGAAGCCTGAGAGGTTTGCCCATCTCTAGTAAATACAATCAAGATTAGTAAAGAGTGCCTGGGGTGTGACACAACTACACTTTCACTTCAGCAGGTGGTTATGGTCAGTGGATCATCATCTGGCTGGGATATTACACCGACACGCCACCGTGGGAGAAATAAAGTAATATGCTATTTTGATAGAAATGAATGAGTGGTTTACGTAAGGCATGGACACACTGGGTCCTCCACAGCTGGAGACACTCTTTGCAGCTTCTCTCTGCTTTGGATAACATACACCACCACAACACAAGAAGACACGTACAGAAGTAACATATGACATGTATATAGAGACGCTGCTCGCCGGGTATATGAGGTGCACTTATCTAATTTATTTTAATTGCTTAATCAGTGAAGAATATTCACAAGGGCTCGGGGATGAGTCTGTTCAATTGGTGTGAAGTTCTTCGTTTAATTAGGCGCACATTTATGAAAACGTGAAAGGTCTGAAGAAATAATGACAGCGTCTAATGGAGAAACTCGCAGCAATTGAGCACGATCCCTTTACTGAATCCCATCTGAATTAGAAACCTTGGCTCGATAAGCATAATAGAGAATGGTGATGAAGGATGGAACTGACGTGATGTGAAATCTGGACATCGCAGTATAATTTTTAACTATTTCACATCTTGATAGCATATTTAAAGGGGTTGTCCAGAATACAAAAAAAATGTGGCTGATTTCTTTCAAATACAGCAACACACCTGGCTGTTATTGGTATTGCAACTCAGCTCAGTTCGTTGCACTGTAGTTGAACTGTAATACCAAATACAACCCACTGGGGTGGTGTTTTAGAAGAAAGCTCCATATATTTTTTTTTCCTGGATAATCTTTTTTAATTGAAATATTAAAAATATATATCAGGGACCTTTTAAAGTCATTCTATCAGGTCCAAAATGCATCCTAAACCAATAATAGTGCCGAGGTAGGGCCTTCAATATGAGCAGAAACATACCTTTGTGGCCACAAAGACTACACAGGGGGTGGGGCCTTATTTGCCAGATTTACTTACAGACAATCACAAGTGCTTTGGTTGTCTCTGGGATCACGACTCATCATGGCTATCTAAGGGCAAATCTGGCAAGACAGGCCCACCTAGTGCACCATACACTAGAAAGAAGGGGATAAGGCTGAGCCAAAGGACAGAGCTTAAAGGGTTCTTCAGGATTTACAGGTTTCTGCAAGGAGACTATGGAAGGTGAAAAAAACAACAACAAAAAAAAATGTACCTGTCCCCAGTGCTCCAGTGTGCCCCACCGCAGTCCGGTCCAGCGGTGCCCTGGGGCTTGTTCCTGCAGAAGTCCTTGGCAATCTAAGGAAAGGAACCGGGACGTCACAGGTGACCGGACCATGGAGGGGCACACGGGAGCACTAGTTGAGAATTTTTATATTTTTACATTTTTTTATAAATTTTTCCTTTCCTGGCCTCCTTGTAAAAGCCTGTAATTCGTAGACAGCCCTTTTAATAAGTCTTTTGTTCAACTGAAGATGTGGCACAGTAGGGAGGCTCCTGCAGCAGTCACATAATCGTGAGGAGGGGGACATGGCTAAACTCCCGGAATAAAAAGAGATTTCTTTATAGATTTCTCAATTTTAACTGTAACCTGAGACAAAATAGAACCAAGGTGAAAGAGAAGATGAATGGTGGAAGGTCTGGGAGGGTTGATATTTTTATGTGCATTTTCTGGGTTTAGTTTCCCTTTAAAGGTTGCTACATGACACGTATATTGGTTTGGAGGGCATATTGGACCTGATAGACTTCCATTAATTTTATTATCTGTGAAATGTTACACGGCTTGCTGAGTCCATTGACTTTTTAACAGCATAAATTAACCCTGAGGGATCTGGCCGCACATCTAGCCCACACATTATTCCGATTAATCAAGGCACATTGGCTAGCTAAATAAGTTGTCATTCCTAGACAGTTGTCACTGAAGCCAAGGCTTGTTTCCCAGTTTCCAACCATCCATCTGTGCTCCCTACACAGCATGTGGATGGAGTCTAAATATTGGATTAGGAAACAGAAAGAAATGATCTGATATCATCTGGAAAAATGTTCTATTTTGCAGTTCTTCCTATGCAGTGATAGTGTAGCTCTATATCACCGCTAATCATATGTAAATAAGCATTCCTCCAGGAGGATGAAAACTGTTCCCTAGTGCCACCTATAGGTCAATACCCGGAGTAGAGCCTTGAAACATGACTAGGAATTTTAACCAAACCACAGTATCCTCCAAAAGAAAGTGGCACCCATCTTTAGACAGCTTTGGGGATCTTGCCCTCATTAGTACAAAGCAGGGTATTGGCTGACTACGTGAGGAGCCTTTGTAGTCAGACAAGGACTTACAGGGTATCTACCTATAGGTGTCACTAGAGAGATAGTTTTCTTCCTTCTAGAGAAGACCTACTTTTTATACAGTCCGAAGAGACCTTGTGGTCATTTGAAGGAGAACTGATACCTCTTGAGAACTAATCACACGTGTATGCAAAAATCTGGCAGCAATATGAAAAGGTATCCACTATCCCCTCTCATGACGCTATCCTGTCACTTCTACGCTTTTTGTTCCCAAGTTGCAATGGAGCTTATGGCTGCCATATTGCTTTATGAAATCATTGGCTTCTTTGGTGGCAGGAGGCAATGGCACTCCTAGAATAACAAGGCACACAATTGCTTTTTGCCTCGTGGTGGGAGGAGGCCCAGAAATTAACTGCATCCTCTGCTAACTGTGACAGTTTTAGGCTAAAGCCCCACATTGCAGAAACGCAGCTTTTTTGTTGCAGATTTTGCTGCGTTTTTTTTGAGTCAAAGTCAGGAGCGGCTTCAGAAAAAAAGAGATGGAAAATATAAAGGAAGCTCTTAGACGTTCCCCTTCTGTTAAATCTTCTCCTGACTTTTTCTCAAAAAAACGCAACAAATTTTGCAACAAAAAAATTCTGCACTTCCGCAACGTGGGGCCTCAGCCTAAAACTGCCACAGCAAGCAGGTCTTAGCCTTAAAGAGGTTACCACTAGGGGAACCTACAGTACCTACTGCTACAGTATATTGTGAAAATGAGCGGCATAGACCTCTAGATGTCTTGACCTAAAAATAGAATGGTCAACGAATCTCTATGAATTGATGGACATGCTGTATTGCAATAGCAATAACAGGTTGGTGTGGGGGGCAGGAGGTGGCTGCTATTGTTGTCATGTGATGTTAATGAAGTAAAGTAGGTAAGAAAACAGGTGTCTGGCCTTGGACAGCATGACTTTAAGTATTTTTTTTTTTCTTCAAAATATAACTATGTTAAAAATTCATAGCAGTCAGAGCTCCGTTTTCTGAAATAAATCTCCGATAATCCTCTGCATAGACACAGATTTAAAGGATGACATCATATATTTGAATTTTTAATACCTTTGTTCATAGAGCAGCCCGCAATAGAAGTGCACTGCAGACAAGCCTGGGAGCCTTCAATAGGCTCCCGGATTTTATGCAAATGGATCACCGTCCCTAGATCTCATTCCGGGATCCAGCGATCCACTCCAAAATGGTGGCACCCATGCCCAGCTGGGAAAATGGCACCTTGGTCAGCTCAGGGAGATTAATGCCTGCCATCTTTGCTGAGCTGATTTGGGGAAAGGGTTAAACAAAGTATTTTTGATGATGTTTTTTAAATTCCATTTCACTATTTATATTTAAAAATAAATATTAAATCCTGTGATTTTCACTCTGGCCACTAAGCCTAACAATAGTCTGACACTTGCCATTTCTGCGGAGGTTTTCTTTGCAACAGTCACCGAATTTATATCACACAAAGATTACAATAGAAGATAAAATGCCTATACAGTGCCTTGCGAAAGTATTCAGCCCCCTTGAACTTTTCAACCTTTTGCCACATTTCAGGCTTCTATAAGGATATAAAATTTTAATTTTTGGGTGAAGAATCAACAACAAGTGGGACACAATTGTAAAGTGGAGCAAAATTTATTGGTTATTTTAAACTTTTGTAAAAAATAAAAAAACTGAAAAGTAGGGCGTGCAATATTATTTGGCCCCTTTACTTTCAGTGCAGCAAACTCACTCCAGAAGTTCAGTGAGGATCTCTGAATGATCCAATGTTGTCCTAAATGACTGATGGTGGTAAATATAATCCACCTGTGTGTAATCAAGTCTCCGTATAAATGCACCTGCTCTGTGATACTCTCAGGGTTCTGTTTAAAGCGCAGAGAGCATCATGAAGACCAAGGAACACACCAGGCAGGTCCGTGATACTGTTGTGGAGAAGTTTAAAGCCGGATTTGGATACAAAAAGATTTCCCAAAATTTAAACATCCCAAGGAGCACTGTTCAAGCGATCATATTGAAATGGAAGGATTATCAGACCACTGCAAATCTACAAAGACCCGGCCGTCCCTCTAAACTTTCATCTCAAACAAGGAGAAGACTGATCAGAGATGCAGCCAAGAGGCCCATGATCACTCTGGATGAACTGCAGAGATCTACAGCTGAGGTGGGAGAGTCTGTCCATAGGACAACAATCAGTCGTACACTGCACAAATCTGGCCTTTATGGAAGAGTGTCAAGAAGAAAGCCATTTCTCAAAGATATCCATAAAAAGTCTCGTTTAAAGTTTGCCACAAGCCACCTGGGAGACACACCAAACATGTGGAAGAAGGTGCTCTGGTCAGATGAAACCAAAATCCAACTTTTTGGCCACAATGCAAAACGATATGTTTGGCGTAAAAGCAACACAGCTCATCACCCTGAGCACACCATCCCCACTGTCACACATGGTGGTGGCAGTATCATGGTTTGGGCCTGCTTTTCTTCAGCAGGGACAGGGAAGATGGTTAAAATTGATGGGAAGATGGATGGAGCCAAATACAGGACCATTCTGGAAGAAAACCTGTTGGAGGCTGCAAAAGACCTGAGACTGGGACGGAGATTTATCTTCCTCCCAAACATAAAGCAAAATCTACAATGGAATGGTTCACAAATAAACGTATCCAGGTGTTAGAATGGCCAAGTCAAAGTCCAGACCTGAATCCAATCGAGAATCTGTGGAAAGAGCTGAAAACTGCTGTTCACAAACGCTCTCCATCCAACCTCACTGAGCTCCAGCTGTTTTCCAAGGAAGAATGGGCAAGAATTTCAGTCTCTTGATGCGCAAAACTGATAGAGACATACCCCAAGCGACTTGCAGCTGTAATCGCAGCAAAAGGTGACGCTACAAAGTATTAACTTAAGGGGGCCGAATAATATTGCACTCCCCACTTTTCAGTTTTTCATTTTTTACAAAAGTTTAAAATATCCAATAAATTTTGTTCTACTTAGGGGCCACTATGGGACATAGTGTGTGGTGGGGCCACTATGGGACATTATACTGTGTGGAGGGGCCACTATAGGGCATTATAGTGTATGGAGGTACCACTATGGGATATTATAGTGTGTGGTGGGGCCGCTATGGGACATTATAGTGTGTAGAGGGGTCACTATGGGACATTATACTGTGTGGTGGGGCCCCTATAGGGCATTATAGTGTGTGGAGGGGCCCCTATAGGGCATTATACTGTGTCGAGGGGCTACGATAAAGCAAAAAATCCAGTAATTCTGCCACACTAGTCACAGGCGCACAGAATACTATGTGCACAATTTATTGGTCTTAATAAATTCTCCCGTATTAATTAAATATTTACATTACAAATGAGGCAGGAATCTCCGTTCTATGTTTACATTTTGTTCCCTTTGAATTTCTTCTTAACAAAAATGCAAAAAAATTCTAAAATCAGCAAAAACATATAGTCCATTTCTAAGCTGATTAGAATAATATACTTTTTCTATTTATCTCAACCACTTCTGCAATGTCTTCTTAAAAGCTTATATCGCAGAGTGCTTCCACCACAGCTGAGGCTTATCTGAGACGGATTGATTTGACCTGAAGAAATGAGATGTGGGGGACTCAATTGATTTATATACGGCGAGTTTCATGTGTCTGCACAAACAATTAAGGGAACCAATTTACTATCAATTTATAGGAAATATACGAAGGAAAAGGTAGATTAAATTAAGGGTGAGACATGTAAGCCTAAGTGAAAACACAGACAAGAGGAAGGCTCGGTTATTAAGCTATTATACACCGGTTAACCTGGACATGGTTTGGTCATTATATATGGACATATGGTGTTGTTTTTAGGAACTGGAAAAATTCACCCAATAATATGTTTTCTTTTTGAAATGGATCCATGACACACTGTTATACCAAATGAAGTCCTTGTGGAGCCTGAGAATCAACGGTCCTATTTTCTCAATGTAAAAAAAAATAATAATAATAAAAAATTCCAAAATAAAACTACACTTAAAACGATTTTCTTCCAAATACAGTGTCTCATTTGTCCATGGGTTGTGTTGATATTGGACCTCAGTTCCACTGAAGCAAATCGGGCCGAGCCATAATAACACCACACATAAACTATGGATGGACAAAGGTGGCGCTGTTTTTGGAAGAATGTAACCATATTTTTCTAATCCTGTACAACAAATAACATTTCTGGAACGCTGGTTGCGATAGTAGGTCCAAGAGTAGTCATGGTAAGTTATACTACCTTGAATATACAAAACAGGCGGGAAAGAGGGAAGAGAAATTGGTCGGGGGGAGGGAAGGTAGAGAGAGAGGGTACTCTGCCTATGGCTAGGTTCACACGGCAGAAATTGAAGAGGAATTCCTCTTAATTTTCCACGCCGTATTCGGCCACGGGATTGCTGTGGCTGAATGCTGATGTCCCTGCATTGGCGTTACGTCATGGTGTCCCTCTGCTGATTAGGCCCGGATAAATGGGCCTAATTGGCTTGGAAGTCCCTAATAATCAGCTAACCAAGCTAATCAGCTGCGGAATCCGCAGCAAGATCAAGCAGGACGCTGATTTTTTTCTCCATCCTGGTGTAATCTCTGCCTACCACTGAAAGCAATGGGAGGAAGATTCGGGGTGGAATCTGCCACAAATCTGCTACGTGTGAACCTTGCCTATGGGTCTTAAGTTGTTCCTATGGGATGGTGCCATCAATTTTGGCTTGAAGATAAGGGAAGGTCACACAATTGATCACGTTCCAGATATCAGGTGGTATACTTGAAATGTAATCTGATTTTCTCCTGAAAGCAAGTCAAAAAAATGGAAATGTAACTCTCCCATGTTCAGAGGAATTTCTCAGCCATCAGTTCTTTTTGGATAGCTGCTTCCATCCTAAAAAAAAGGTGAGTCTCTCCAGGAAGAGACTGTGTATGGGTTCCTTGCAAGATGGCCTTGTGTGCCATAACCTTTATTTTGCTTACTTGTATAGCTCCAACAAATTCTTACAAACATGGTCACTGCTCACAATCGAAACTCCCTATTATTATGTCTTTGGAGCTTGGGAGTAAACCCACACAAACACAAGGTGAACATACAAACTCCTTGCAGATGTTGTCCTTAGATTTGAACCAAGGACTCCAGAGCTGTGAGGCTATAGTGCTAACCACTGAACCACCATGCTCCCCATCTTGAACTGGTATCACATGGGGTTCCCACACCCGAACAAACTCCTGAGAGACTGAAAGGAAATATCCATTGTGTTCAAGTGTGTTTGGGTAACATTGCAAATAACTAGACCAGAAAACTTGAATAATCTCGCAAAATCACCAGAAATGAACAAGATCAGTGCGGTGAGTGCTACAGGTTTTCGGCCCATATGTGCCCATTTTGAACCCCTGGGCTGGTGAAATGTATGATCTGTGAAACTGTGTAGAGCCATTTCCATACATCTGTCTGAAGGGAGTTTTTCACAGAAAATTCCATTATATTTAGAAGGTTTGCCATGTCCAGGATGGTAAAAGTAGGAAGCTAGTCCACCAGTCCTGTTGTAAGAGTGCTGTAGTCTAGAGGGGGATGTAGGTTACAATAAAGTGTTGCTATTTGGCCTGTGAAAGATCCTCAGTGCGCCAACACCGCTGTGGCCACACCTGAGTCTTCTTTCATATAAAAACCACACTCACCGCCAATGAGTGCCGGGTTCACAAGATAAATACAAGACAAGCTTTCTAAATTTTATATATTTATTAACCCCTAAATGGGTCGGTATTAACATCTAACACATGCAGTTCAGAACAGATATGCAGATGTATGCAAGCATTAACCGTTACTAGTTACAAGATACAGTGCAATTAAAATAAAAGGACATAAAGGTGAAATAGTTACTTTACCACACATCTCCTGGATGTGGTTCTGTAGTCCAACACTCACACATGCTCTGTCATGTGTGAATAACCCAGTGGAGGCTTCTTGGCATGTGGCATTAACTCCTAGCATGTGGCATCACAGTATATTCCAGCCTGCATGCTCTCATCACAGTCTCTCAGTAAACTCTTGTAGTGTAGTCTCAGCCCAATCTCCATAGCATAATCTCCTCCCACAGATCTCTTACCTCATCTTTTATACCCTTTATGCCACCTCCCAGAATGAGGTCATCAGCGGCAGCAAGTCTGATTGAATAATGCACTCAAGTCCAGATTCTTTGTATTGAGCGGAGACCAAGTGGAATGATACAATGTTATCAGCCATATCTGATCTACCAGTGCAGACTGGACAATGCATGTTTTTGTTTGATCACTCAGGGCTGTGTAGGAATACAATGGAACCCTGCTGGGATGGATACAAACCCCATTGTTACAATGTTGCTACTACTGCCAATATACACCTAGGCTTATAGCTGCGCACATTATGAATAAATACAGGTACGCTACCCAGAGACCAAAATACAGCTCTGAGTTATAGCCATATTTAAGCAGAATCATCACACCTCCCCCTTTAGATGGGGCTTGTAGGAAGTAGGGGCCTGTGCCCCTCTTCTGAGAGCACCTCTGCCGCTTCAGCTCCTCAGGCTCTGGCCCCAAGGCTTCACAACCCCCAGGGTCCCAGTAGACTCGGGCCTTGTCAGACTCCGAGGGTGGTTGAGCGGCACGCTCCCTCAACATGTCCAGACTAGGGTCAGCTTGGACAGCTTCTCTGAACTCTTGGCTGGAGTGAAACAAAAGAGAGGTGCATGTTACATAGCTGCCGGACCCTTCTGGCTCTCTAGTCTGACTAGGGACACTTCTAAGGCTCAGGCCCTGATCCACGTACACTTGGCTACCTCCTGCCTGTTCTGGGTCCGCTTTCTGAGTGCTGGCACCCTGTGAAGCCACACTCATAACCCCAAGTCTTTGGGATACCAGTTCAGAGACCCCATCCCGGCGGTCTCTCAGGGTCTCTCTCACACTAGCCGCTAGGTGGGAGAGTTCTAGGGGATTCTGCACCTCCCCCTTTGCTTCCAAAGCTAGGGGCACCTCTGGTTCTGGCACAGGTATGTTTGGACCCTGTCCTCCCTCCCAGACGCCTTGCCCCTTTGGGCCTACACCCTGTTCCTCCTGTACTTGGGTGGGTGATGGTGATACTTTGGGCAAATGACTGAGATCATGCTTCCCCAAACCATCCCCCCACAATACATTGACAGGTAATACATTTGACATACCCCCTTCTTGGATCCCACCTCCAGTACCCCATGCCATCTGCACTTGGGCCATGGGCGCTCCTGGAATAGAACTGGACAGAAGAGACGTGTATGTCTCATACCGGCCGGACTCCTCCGGCTTCAAAGGAGTGAGGCTAGTCATGGCGGTCTCAGCACCGACTCCAGGTGGTGTAGGCAACGGTTCAAGGATCGGAACGCCCTCCACCCTTGTAGCACTCTGGCTGCGGGCTAACACCGCACTACCAGCAGTCCGTCCCTCACCTGGATCGGCCATGAGATCCACATAGCCTACCTGACCACCTGGCACATGGTCAGCAGTTGGGTGCTTATCGGATACACTGGGCGAAATAGTAGAAGTCGCTTCCAGTGACTCAGAAGAGCTACCCTGTACACTTTCACAACAAGCATTGGCAATTACATTGACAGTACCTTCATTAGCAATTGTTAATTCACACCGGGCCTCAATGAGATCTGCAGTAGACATATTAACAAGCTGGGAGGGAGACGCCCCCGCAGATGTGGGTGTGTCTACAGACAAGGTCTCATTGGCTCCTAGCACGGGGGTGAACAAAGCATCAATAACATTTTTGCTGAGCTGGGTTGCAGGAAGCTCATTTGCATCTTCCCTGCTCTCAGCTGAAGGCAACTCATTAGCATTTACATTGACTGCCATGGGAAGTATCTCAGAGAGGGGGTTACGGGCCCTCTCTGCAGATATGACAGACACATTATCAGCATTAATCATAGACAGTTTACCACAGTAAATTGGGGTGCTCCCCACCCCATATTGGGACATCATAGGTCCTAAATCACTTCCCAACAGTACATTAGCAGGCAAATCAGTCAATAGTCCCACAGTCCGCATTCCTTTTCCTGCACCCCCGTCCAGATACACAGATGGGCCACCTGCTGTGGCTTGGGAAGCAGGGAAGTTCTCAGGGCGGTTGGGGCACTCCTCCTTGAAATGTCCTGTCTGGTTACAGGCATGGCCCCGCCGCACCTCCCCTTGGGGTTTGGGGAAGGACACTAGGGTGTCCAAAGTTCTTGGGACAGGGGAGGGACCACCCGGGGCATAGTTTGTCTCACCCGACCTGACGACAGATGGCTGTGGTGAACTCTGGCCTGGCTTCTCCTTCCAACTTGAGGGTCTCTGCAGGGTTGTTGGAGTTTGCGCAGGGGCGGTTTGTGCCCACTGGGAGAGCTCCATCCTTTTGAGCTCAAGCTGATACTGCCGCTCTCGTTCTGCAGCTTCACGATCAGCCTGCCGTTCTGCTGCCTCACGCTCGGCCTGCCGTTCTGCTGCCTCACGCTTGGCCTGCCATTCTGCTGCTTTCCTCTCTCTCTCTGACTGTCGTTCTTGTTCTACAGCTTCCAGAAAACGGTCCAACACCTGCAGGTATGTGTTAGGGTCACTGGTACCTACTTGCTGTAGGGCCATTTGCCAGTATGAAACTGTTCCCCCCACAAGGCTGGGGTTACTGGTCTCTCCTGGTGAAGTAATCCTTGGGACCGGGCTGCTTGCTGCACTTCCTGGCCTAGCCCCAAAATCAGGACTCTGCTCGATTCTCTGCATAACTGTGGCTGCCTCCATTTCAGCCATACGCTCAGGATCTCCAAAAGCCTGGTTCTGCAGTTCTGGGGCTCTGCTTCTGAGCCCACTAGCCATCCACTGGTATTTGCCAAATAAAAGATAGGATAGAATACAAAGAGTAAGGGAGAGGAACAGCACTGTATCAAACTTTCACTGTATCTTAATGCTTGCTTTAATACCGAGCTTGTCTCAAAGGATTACCATAATCCCCAGCATGTGAGTGATAAAGGTCACCAACGCACGCTGTTTATCCTAAGATCCCACTACGCTGCCACCAATGTGAAAGATCCTCAGTGCGCCAACACCGCTTTGGCTCACACCTGAGTCTTCTTTCATATAAAAACCACACTCACCGCCAGTGAGTGCCGGGGTCACAAGATAAATACAAGACAAGCTTTCTAAATTTTATATATTTATTAACCCCTAAATGGGTCGGTATTAACATCTAACACATGCAGTTCAGAACAGATATGCAGATGTATGCAAGCATTAACCGTTACTAGTTACAATATACAGTACAATTAAAATAAAAGGGCATAAAGGTGAAATAGTTACTTTACCACACATCTCCTGGATGTGGTTCTGTAGTCCAACACTCACACATGCTCTGTCATGTGTGAATAACCCAGTGGAGGCTTCTTGGCATGTGGCATTAACTCCTAGCATGTGGCATCACAGTATATTCCAGCCTGCATGCTCTCATCACAGTCTCTTAGTAAACTCTTGTAGTGTAGTCTCAGCCCAATCTCCATAGCATAATCTCCTCCCACAGACCTCTTACCTCATCTTTTATACCCTTTATGCCACCTCCCAGAATGAGGTCATCGGCGGCAGCAAGTCTGATTGAATAATGCACTCAAGTCCAGATTCTTTGTATTGAGCGGAGAACAAGTGGAATGATACAATGTTATCAGCCATATCTGATCTACCAGTGCAGACTGGACAATGCATGTTTTTGTTTGATCACTCAGGGCTTTGTAGGAATACAATGGAGCCCTGCTGGGATGGATACAAAGCCCCATTGTTACAATGTTGCTACTACTGCCAATATACACCTAGGCTTATAGCTGCGCACATTATGAATAAATGCAGGTACGCTACCCAGAGTCCAAAATACAGCTCTGAGTTATAGCCATATTTAAGCAGAATCATCACATGGCCCATGAATTGAGTTTGTAAGAAGGATGTGAAAGGTTAAATCCCAATCTGCATTGGAGAGGGAGCAAATGTATTTTGTGATGAAGCATTTTGCTTGTAAGTACACCAAGGAAATGGGAACGTAAGGCATTTGTCTTGTAAGGTTTGCAGGCAGTGAACTGATTTGGCGCTAAAATCTACAAAGCAAATGAGAGAGCGGAGATCCCTCCTATAAAGATGGGGGGATGGTGTCCATCCTGAATAGTTGCCAATCAATGTGATGTGTAGGGAGTAATTTGGCTTTAGGGCTTTTAACTAGCAAGTCTTATACCAGGTTCTTCACGCTCACATTAGTTATGGATTGTCCTTCACCAAGGGTGGGAGAACTCTGTGATCCAGATGTAGGAAATTAAGGAATGAGACATTTGGAAGCATGGTTTGGTCTAATGCAACATCCGTGTGATAAGTGTATTGAGTCCAATCCCGGATGATTCTCAGCTGAGTTGCTAGAGAGAGCATCAATAAATTGGGAATGCTCCGACAGCCGTATAAATATACGTTATAGAAGTTTTTTTCTTTTTATCTCTGGAATTGAGATATAGAGGTAGCGTTTTCAGTAGATACAATAATCTGGACACCGCTAATATTTTTAGGAGATTGATTCTTGGATCTAGCCAAGAAAGTTAAGGGAAGCTTCTTCCAGGTGGCCAATGAGATCTCCAACTTCTAGATGTATTTTGAAAAAAATTAGTAGAGAATAGACGCATTGGAGATCTGATAATCTCAAGGAGGTAGTTTTTCTTCAGAGGAGCATCTTTTCTTAAAATCACCTTGTGCTGATTCTATGCTATGGATCCATGGTGTCCGCTGCAAAAAAATGTGCTTCTTATTGATTTCCTCAATTGAAGGAAAATGCTTCATTTTTTCTGTTAGCTAAAATGATTTCTACGGCAGATCTTGCAAGATGGCTCAAAGATCTGCTTTGTGATCTTACCCTAACTGGTATATTGCCTACTGCTTGGCAAATCTCTTACAGTGGCTTCCACCCTGCTTGGCACTTCACACCTATCTAACATGAATTTTTTGAATAGGGTCTTCAGCTTCTCTTTGTAGCATGCAGCAGTTAGACAGAATTCTCTCAGTTGGTCTTTGGATCACATTCTCTCTCATACTTGTCAACAATTCCCAATTTGCAGGGATTGTCCTGAATTTTCAGTAACAATCTTGGCAAATTTGGCTTATCCCAGCTTGAAAAGGGCTGGGCTCCTTGGGGGAACTCCATAGGGAAATTAAATTCCCCAAAAGCATATTAGCCAACAAAAATATGGGAGACTTTAGCCACTCCCTGGCCTCACCAACTGGGAATACTGCTGTCACATCCAAGAATACCCACAACCTGCCCACTTTGGGAGTCAAGTTTACTCAAGCCCTGTCCATTTAGCCATGCCCCTTCCCTCCCATTGCCAGTGAGTATTGGCAACTATGCCTAAAAGTTTTTATATATGCTCTTGCTGTGGTACAACTACAACAGTGTCACACACACTTTTTCTCTTTGGTGTGCTGGGATGATCTAGCATATATGAGAAAAATAACTTTTATTCAATATGCAAGTTAGGATTTTTGTGGACCAGGGTCATGGCTGTCCCTTCTAGTTAGTCTGTTTCCTTTTCAGTTACTCAAGATGCTCATCTCTGGCAAGCACTGCCTCCTCAGGCATGTCCATCCCCCTCCTGGAACCATTGCCATGGCTCCCACTTAAATCTTGAGCATGCTCGAAATGGGCAACATCAACTGTATGCATAGTACTGTATGTTCCTGGCTGCTGTGGCATCTGTTCAGCGCATGCGCTAGATAAATGGGTGCTGTGATAATGGTTCTAGCCGAGGTATGGATGTGTTATAGTTGTGGTGAAGGGGCTGCCCAAAACCATGCAATGCAAAGCGGAGTAAATTATATGGAACGTTAACATGTACAAATAAAATCCCTGAGCACAATGTACAAATGTATGGCGGAGGAGAAGGTTGTGAGTACAATGAAGAAAATAAAGATAGAGTAGATTATGAGCAGGAAGAAGAAAAATAATACATTAATGTAGTGCGTTGTTCACATTAGCCTCATGGCCTCTGTTATTTTAAGAACCATAACAGCTTTGATAATACATTTTAATGCAGATCCTTGCACATTGACTTATAATGGGTCTATATTCTTGCCATCAAAAAGCAAACCCACAGAATGTGAACAAAGCCTTAGACCTTAAGAAATCAAGTCTACTGCCAACCCTACACAAAGCATAAAACTGCTACAAAACTTGGTGTTTCTGTTTCTATCACTTTCCATTAGCGGGATTAACATACAGCTAAAAGCATCGCCTGCAAATTGAAATGTTCAGCAAAATGTAAGTGTTAAATGAATGCAGGTTTATTCCTTTGTATTACATAAAGCGCTATTCTACACGGTATAAAGCCGCCTGGTCTAAAATGTACCGTATCCCCTCCTTATATGAATACAGCACTGTATACTATACATTATTCTGTCACAAAATAACATATCAATGCTTGATCAAAACAAGTGCTTGTTAGATGAAAACTACACAAAAATACAGGCACGGAGGAGCTGCCACAATGGTCTGAAAAGGTGCATGGACTCCTGTGACCCCTAATATATTTCTTATACACAGAATGGCTGCTATACTTGGTTTAGACACTACAGACATAAGAGGAAAGTTGGAATGTATGGAATCAAGATGAGAAAGAAAGAAATAAAGCTACATAAGGAAATAAAGACAAATACACACGTGGACAAAATTGTTGGTACCCCTCGTTTAATGAAAGAAAAACCCACAATGGTGATATAAATAACTTGAATCTGACAGACTGGAATTTTCCAAACTACATGTTGACAAGCCACAAGGCGTCTGGGAGAATGTCCTATGGACAGATGAGACAAAAATCGAAATCTTTGGCAAGGCACATCAGCTCTATGTTCACAGACGGAAAAATGAAGCATGTCTTGAAAAGAACACTGTCCCTACTGTGAGACATGGAGAAGGCTCTGTTATGTTCTGGGGCTGCTTTGCTGCATCTGGTACACGGTGTCTTGAATCTGTGCAGGGTACAATGAAATCTCAAGACTATCAAGGGATTCTAGAGAGAAATTTGCTGCCCAGTGTCAGAAAGCTTGGTCTCAGTCGCAGGTCATGGGCCTTGCAACAGCTAAAACACACAGCTAAAAACACCCAAGAATGGCTAAGAGGAAAACATTGGACTATTCTGAAGTGGCCTTCTATGAGCCCTGACCTAAATCCTATTGAGCATCTTTGGAAGGAGCTGAAACATGCCGTCTGGAAAAGGCACCCTTCAAACCTGAGAGAACTGGAGCAGTTTGCTCATGAGGAGTGGCCAAAATACCTGCTGAGAGGTGCAGAAGTCTCACTGACAGTTACAGGAATCGTTTGATTGCAGGGATTGCCTCAAAAGGTTGTGCAACAAAATATTAAGTTAAGGGAACCATCATTTCTGTCCAGGCCTGTTTCATGAGTTTTCTTTTTAAAAAAATTCTGTTGAAGCCTGGTTGAAAAGCAACGCCTAACTTTCATGTGTGCATTTTCATAGAATTTTTATATATTATTACTTTTGTCAGATTCAAGTTTTTTATGTGACCATTGTGGGATTTTCTTTCATTACCAACTATTTTGTCCACGTGTGTACATAGACGATGAGAGATAGACAATAGATAGATAGATAGATAGATAGAAGAATGAAATAAAGATACTTAAATAAATAGATGTGCAATGATAGTGTAACGTCTCTGCCTGTTCGGATCTCTGCGACACGCTCTGCTCGCATGCTGTGGCGCAGGAGATGTGTTCATTTTGATTCCTTGCTTAAGGTTCTTGTTGCTCAGTCCGAACACTGTCCTAGTACTACTCTGTAATTGAATTTTAGCCACACCCGTCTCTTGCACCTTGTTTCTCTCCGCTCCTCTAACAGTTAATCTTAGCCTTGCCTGTGTGATTTACAGCCTGTCTACCAATCAAGTCTGGTGTATGTTCTGGACTTCCTATATACAGGTCATCAGCTCACTCTTGTTCGCTGGCTATTGCAACTCTGTCCTGTGACTTTGTTCCTTGCTTGCTGTGCTCTTACTGTTGTTGTTATTATTATTATTACCTCTGATCTCTAGCTTAACTTTGAGTATTCTCTTGGATTTTCATTCTGTACTGCATTGGTGGACTATTACCGACCCCTTGGCTAGCTGACCTCCTCTTCTGTGTTGTTTGTCTTGTCCTGTTCTGTGTGCCACTTATTTCTAGGAAGGGTTTTGCCGCCCAGTTGCTCCTGTCATTAGGACAGTGTGGCGATTAGGTAGGGACAGGGGCTGGGTCGAGTTTAGGACTCACTGTCTCTGTCTTTCCTTGCTTAAGCAGCAGCACTAGGGAATTGCACAACTAGCAATTCCCTGACATATAGACGATAGATAGGTAGGTAGAGAAGATAGATAGATAGAAGATAGATAGATAGATAGATAGATAGATAGACACTATACATTATTCTCTCACAATATAATATATTAATGCTTGTTACAGGAAAAACACACAAATACAGACTTGGAGTACCTTCCTCTGTTTTCTGTAGAAATGCATGAACTTTATGGAAATATTTTGTTACATAAAGAATGGCTGCTATACTAAGTTTAGACACTAGAGACATAAAAGGCAAGCTGTAATGTATGGATGTGTGGTTAAGAAAAGGAGAAAAAAAGATACTTAAATAGACTGATGTGCGATGATAGATGGACAGACAGATAGATAGACAAACAGGCAATAAATAGATTGATAGATAATAGACAAATATATAATAGCTAAATAAATAAATAAATAAATAGATAAAAGAATGAAATAAACTTAAGTAGATATGGGGTAACAGATAGACAATAGATAGAGATAGATAGATAGATAGATAGATAGATAGATAGATAGAGAGATACCATATATAATTCTCTTATAAAATAACATATTAATGTCGGATCAAAACAAATGTTTTTTAGATGAAAAATACAATCATGAACCCTGCAGTATTTTATTATTCAGAAGGGTTGCTATGCTTGGTTTGGACACTAGACGTATAAGAGAAAATCTGTAATGTATGGAATGAAGTTAAGAAAGAAAGAAATATATAAATAGAGAGTTGTGCAATGATAGATAGGCAGTAGATAACTATATTATATAGTAGATAGATAATAAATATATATATATATATATATATATATATATATATATATATATAAGAATAAATAAAAATACAATAAATAAATACATAAATAGATGACAGGCAGATAGATAATATATACTGTATATATGAGATAGATAGAAATATAGCCAGATAGAAAGATAATACATAGATAAATATAAGACAGATACTTAAATAGGTAAGACATAGATACATAGCTAATAGACAGAGGGATAAATAGAGAGAGGGAGAGAGAGAGAGAGAGAGAGAGAGGGGGATAGATATTTGGTTTCCTTGAGTGAATTCCATAGGGAAATTAAATCCTTCAAAATCATGATAGGCAACAAAGATATGGGACAATTTAGCTCCTCCCTTGCCTCACCGACAGTCCAGTTGGGAATGCCCCTGTCCCATCCAAGAATACCCACAACCTGCCCACTTTGGAAGTTGATTTTACTCAAGGCCTGCCCATTTGTGGTTGGCCATGCTCCTTCCCTCCCATTTCCAGTGAGTATTGGCAGCTATGCCCAAAAGTTGCTCTCGCTATGGTACAACTACAACCGTGTCACACACACTTTTTCTCTTTGGTGTTCTGGAATGATCTAGCATACTTGAGAAAAATAACTTTTATTCAATAAACAAGTTAGGATTTTTGTGGACCAAGATCTTGGCTGTCCCATTTTAATGAGTCAGTTAATCATGAAGCCTATCTCTGGTAAGCACTGCCTCCTCAGGCATGTCCAGGAACCCTCCTGGAACCATTGCCACAGCTCCCATCTAAATCTTGCGCATGCTCGAAATGGGCAACATCAACTGTATGCATAGTACTGTATCTCCCTGGCTGCTGTGGCATCTGTTCAACGCATGCGCTAGATAGATGGAAACTGATATTTGGGCACATGGCAGTGCACAGAAGGGGAGGAGCGCCACAGGGCTTTGAAAAGCAGATTTTGCTAGAATCGTTTTCAGGTGCCATGTCTCATTTGTAGAGTCCCCATAGACCCAATACAATGGAAACACCCTCAAAGTGACACCATTTTGGAAACTACACTCCTCAAGGAATTTATCAAGGGGTATAGTGAGCCTTTTGACCCTACAGATTTTCTTAACATTGGGAAGTGAAAATGAAAAATTTCTAAAATGTCACTTTATCCCCAAAAAGGGGTTAAAGGAGAAAATGCACACCACAATTTGATATGCAATTTCTCTCACGTGCAGAAATACCCCGCATGCGGAGTAAGATAGTTGTTTGTGCACACAGCATGGTACAGGCTTGGAGCATCATTAGGCTTTTGGAGGGCAGAATCATTTTCAGGTGCCTTGACGCATTTGCAGAGCCCCTAAGGTTGCCAGTGCAGTGGAAAGTACCAAGATATGATCTCATTTTGGATCCTGAAACCCTCAAAAAATCAGGGGGTATACCAATTATTTTGAGCCCAAAAATGAATAGGAAAAGTCAAAATTTAATCTTGTAAAGAAATATGCCACTTCAGTGCCCTATATCTTGTGCCGAGTTTGTGTCATCAGAGACATGTACTCCTAAAACGTTTAAGTGGGTTATTCTGGATACAAGAAAATTGTTTTTGTGGGTATAAACTGCTGTTCCCTTGAAAGGGAAGGAGCGCCATGTTTTTTGGGTTTTGGAGTATAGATTTAGAAGGAAACCCATGGAACCCATAGCCTATAATATTTCCGCCAAAAAGGGCAGAGAGAACAGTCCTGCTTGCATGGACTCCCATTTGGGGAAAAAAATCTATTGTTTTTGCATCGCCATCTTCTGAGAAGCATGACAGAGCTGGTTGAGGGCTTATTTCTTTGCGGGATGAGATGTGCTTTTTGTTATACCATATTTTGTGAGATGGCAAAAAATTATTATGTATTTTTTCAGTTTTTTTTTCTGCGACATTCCCCATGCAGTTTAAATCATGTTTTATTTTTATTGTACAGGTTGTTACAGACACGACAATACCAAATATGTATTGTTTTTTATTATTATTTATTTTCTTACCTAACTTATTTTTTTTAACATACTTGAGCCTTTTTTTTCACTTTTTTTTTCTTGTCCCAGTAGGGGACTTGAACCAGTGATATTCTGATTCTGGTTCATTAGACTACACTACAATACACATGTATTGCAGTGTATTCAGGAAGTCAGTCTATGCAGATGCATAGGCTGACTTCTTGTATGGGCAGGATCAAGCAGGTATGGGCTCGGGGTCACTGATCAGACCCTAGGCTGCTGAAAATAGATATAGACACCCCCTGAACATGAAGGGGGGGCTGATGGGGGCAGTATACTTGCAGAAGCCCCTTAGACGCTGCGGTCATTGATTGACTGCGGCATCTAAGGGGATAATACTTCCAGATCGGTGGCATCTCCACTCTTACTACCCACCACTGTGCGGTAGTGAGGGTGGGTGAGAGGAGAAGCTACTCAAAATGGCTTGGTAGTTAGGATGTGAAAAGGCAGCAGGGAGGCGGGAACATGATTAACATGAATTTTAACACAGCCCACCCTGGTATTTCATGACTCTAACTTATCTGCGTCCTCTGGGCACAAATTAGTTGAATACAATGGTGAAGCAGGAAGCCGTCCACTTCCTGCTTTACCATTCAGCCTCTGTCTCTACTCCTGGAGTCTTGGGAGCAGTAGCTTCAATGTAGTAAAGTCCCTCATGTCCTTACGTGAAGTAGAGACAGAAGGGAACAGAGGGATAGGTAAAGGATTTTTTTCCCTTTGTTTGATATATGCTGTGGGGTCAGTTGAAGGGATATATGAAACTGTGAGGGCAACTGAAGGGGGACATGATACTGTGAAGGCAACCTGAAGGGGGGCATTGTTATATAATGTTTGAGAGGCCACTGGGGAGACAGGTTAATTTGTGATGCCACTGCAGGGGGCATTTGACTGTGTGATAGGCCTATTAGGGGCATTATATTGTATGGGGCCTCTACGGAGGCATTATACTTCGTGAGGGTCACTATGTGGAGGCATTGTAATTTGTGCAGGTCAGATATGTCTAAGTGGTGGTGGGGAGGCCCACTTATAAAACTTTGAGACTGAGCCCACCAGTGTGCCAAAACGGCCCTGTATAGATATAAAGATCAATAGATAACTGTATAATATCTAGTTAGATTGGTAGATCAATAGATAGACAGAGATAAAGGTCTACTGAACGAAACATCACACATGGAATAAAACGTCCTATACCACATCTAGCTAGATAGATAATAGGAAGATAGATAGCTAGATAGATAGATAGAAAGATAGATAGATGATAGACAGATAGATAAAGTATACATGATTGATTGATTGATTGATAGATAGATAGATAGATAGATAGATGATAGATAGGTAGATAGATAGATAGATGATAGATAGGTAGATAGATGATAGACAGATAGATAGATATAACTTGAAATAGATTGATAGATAGATAGATAGATAGATAGATAGATATTTGGATATTGTACAGATAGGTTGGCATTTGTCCTGACTAATGTGCCTGCCACTCGGAGGGATTCTATTAGGGCACAGAAATGTTCTAGCGAGGTCTTTCCTGCTCATAACCCCCTCCATGAGCCAGAGGAGCCTCACACCTGCTATAAAGAGGTTACCAGTATGAGGCAACCCCTTAAAAATACATACAAAATATAAGCGACAGCGGCCATTGAAATGAGCAATAAATGGCATTCTCTTTCCATGTAGGAACCATACAATTGATTTCAATGATATTTTTTTCTTTACATTCTGACATTTTTATTCCACACACGGCCTTTTATAAGTTTCTTTGTCCGGCGTCCACCTCCTTATTGTTCCTGGCGCTGTATTCTCTTCCTTTTAACTTCTTTAGCCGCTCTGAGGCCTTTGTCTCGTCAGTCATTCCTCTCCGGCAGATACTAAACCCTTGCTCTTTGCTTTTTCCTTGCAAAGTGCTGAAGGCAGACAGAGAATCCTTCTATTCCTCTTGCTCATCTGTTTATGTCTTATTCTATGTTTCTATTTTTTTTTTTGTGATTAAACTTTGATCATTGTGGAAGTTGAGCCGACCGCCTCGAGCCTTCACTTTTGTCGTGTTTCCATTAAAATTCATTGGACAACTACATAAGTGTAGAATATTAAGTAGATGTATGCCTTTTATTTTTACGAGATGGGTCAATGACATTATATCTCATTATATTTTACAATATTCACTTATAGACTTTCAGATTCTACATGAAATAACATCTGTAAATTATTTTGTAAAGGAAATATGGAATTAGCTTCATCCCCCGGGAAAGCGAGATTAAAGCTTAATATTTATCAGCATTTCTGCATGCTAATGTATATAGAAAATTAGCACTGTGTGAATGATATCAATATTGCAATAAAATAAATGGTGCAAAATACATGCAAAATAAAGTAGCAATGTAGACGAGATGGACAGTAGAGAAGAGCAAACCGGTTTCTGACTGAACCGGATTTGACCTGAATTTTCCAAACATTTTGTGCTCAATCCGAACTGGAAATTTTGGGGTTTGTCACCCACAAAACACTATTATATTCTCTCTCTATTATACTCTCTCTGCAGTCTCAAGTGAGGTGTAAAAACGTAACAGACACCTAAACTTACCTTGCCTCACCTCTCCAGGGCGTCCTCGCCGTGTCCTGAAGTCTCCCGGGGTCCACTATCAGTCTTTTCCAGCTTCTGGCTGACATAACACAGCCCGGGATCACCACTAAGGTCTGTGATTGGGCCTCAGCGGTCACATGGGGCGTGCCGATGTCATGATGTTAGGTGAAAACAAGTTTGGCCTGAAACAAACTGGACGAATATTCATGAGGTTCATCGACCTCTAACAGAAGGCAGGAAAAACGTGGCCTCCATTGTGTCACAGAGCATTGCACTATGTATATTTTAACATGGCTTTTCTATATTGCATATCACGCCTACATACATTCGAGGTTTAGTATCATTGGATCGTATATGCATACAGTATATGCTAACTTGTGCTCTCTGTTTCTGTATCTCAAACCATATACCGATCAGCCATAACATCAGAACCAATGACAGGTAAAGTGAATAAGATTGATTTTCTCATGACAATGGAGCCTGTCAAGAGGTAGGATATAGACAGCAAGTCAACAGTCAGCTATTGAAGTTGATCCATTGAAAGCAGCAAAAATGGGTAAGCATCCGTCCCTATGGCTCCTGCCATCAAGTTCCTAGTCTGATCTTGCTTCATGTTCCTGGATCCTTTTCTTTTCCTGGATGCTTTTGGCTTCATCTGACTTAATTTCTGTCTGTATATGTGATAACTGCTGTACATTTGGACTCTGTATTGTTCTCCTAGTGTTTCCTCCTGGCCACCGTGTTTCTGCTCTTGTCCTGGTTCTGTGAATGTTCTCCAGTCCTGCTTCATGTGACCAGAATTCCAGTCTTGCACCAGCATGTGTCCTGCCTTGTTCCCCAAGTTTATGTCCTGCCTCATGTCCAGCTTGGGTCCAGCAACCTATTATGAACTTATTATGAGGCCTGCTACTTGTTACAAGTCTCAGGCCTGCTATGAGCCTACGGCCTGCTATCTACTAAAGCATGCTTTGACCTCCATCCTAGAATGTGACCCAGTTGCTCTTGTACGCGTCTCCTGGTTCAGACTTTGGCTTCTCCTGCACCCTATTCCTGGCATCTCCTCCTTCCAGGTTTAGCATCTGTGCCTGGTCACTGCTCTGGATCTCTCCTAGTTTCACCTAAGATCAGCTCTTGGTGATCACACCTTTGTTTGCCATATCCGGCTCTGTCATTCCACTGTTTGCCATGTCTAATTCTACTATATCGCTAGATCCATATTTTTTTATCCCTGCTGGTCCCACTGTTTGTTTTTGTATTGACTGTTCACCCCAATAACTGTTTCCATACTCATGTCCTTGTTTAGTTGTCACTGTTTTGTTTGTCACTAGCTGGCTACAGCCCAAGGCTCTACTGCTCAAGTTAACAAGTCGCTTTATCCTAAAATCCACTCATCTATCTTGCTTGATGTCAATAAGGCATTGTTACAGGCAAGCCAAGAATGGAAAACCAGTGAATCCACAACATGGTCATGGACACCCAAGGCTCACTGATACATATGATAAGTGAAGGTTGATCCATATGATCCAGTCCTACTGCGGAGTTACTGTAGCACAAATTGCTGGAAAGGCAATCAAATCACCGCTTGCTTATGGACTTGATTGATGTTGCCAACCGTTAGCCTTGATGCTGAAAAGGCTTTCGATCACCTAGACTGGTCCTTCATGTTGGCCACCCTTGAGAAATTTGGTTTCTCTGTGGCCTTTATGACATCAATTAGATCCTTGTACTCTCGTCCCTCTGCAGTCGTAAAGCTTCCTAATGTCTCCTTCCCCCTTTCCCCATCCGAAATGGGACTCGCTAGGGGTGTCCTCTCTCCCCCCTTATATTTGCTCTCTGTATTGATACCCTGGCATCTCAGATTAGGTCTAACCCTGATATCATGGGAGTAGCGGTCCGAGATAGGGAGTTTAAGGTTTCTTTATTTGCTAATGATGTCCTTCTAACCCTCACTAACCCCCACATCACCCTCCCAAACCTTCTCCGAACTCTTAGGGTCTATGGTAGTCTATCCGGTTACAGAGTCAACCCCAACAAAGACGGAAGCCCTCCCCCTTAATATCCCCGACCCCACGTTGCGGCTGCTTCAATCTAATTATGACTTCCAGTGGAGAGACCGGTCACTCCGTTACTTGGGTGTACAGCTTTCTTCATCCTACTCTTCCTTGTACTTGGTTAATTACCCCCGTCTATTCCACGAACTTCGCTCACTCCTAGATAAGTGGCGCCCTCTCCACATCTCGCTAATAGGACGAATTACGGCGGTTAAAATGACCCTCCTCCTGAAACTCATTTACTATTTTGGGACACTCCATGATGTTGGCTGGCAGGTCTGAGGGGGGCTGGCGGTGCCCCAAATATTGTATTACTATTGGGCGGCCCATCTCTGAGCTATTCAGTTTTGCGCGGCGTCCCAGGCCTACACCAAGTGGGTTGAAATCGAAAAACTTTGGTTAGCATTTGGTTAGTACATCCAAATGCTTTTTTGTGGTCTCGTGCTACCTCTTTGCCTGCCTGAGAATAAATTTTTTCAAGCTATGTTAAAGAGTAGATGTAGCAGAGTTAATCCGAACTTTTGATATTGGTTAAATTGCTGCAGCGGGACCTCTTATCCCACAAGACAACAAAATCCATTGACCAGGACACTACCAAAAAAGTAAATTAGTAAATTAGTGTTAACCTGTGAAGCTTGCACTTTTCTGACATGGCCTGACATTGCACTAGGACTTTATGAACTTATGGATGGGCTTAGTACTTGGTTACACCTACCCCCGCAGTCCGGAAATTGTAGGTACAGTGAGGAAAAAAAGTATTTAGTCAGCCACCAATTGTGCAAGTTCTCCCACGTTTGACCTCTGTCAATGCCATCAAATGATATATAACAAAGTATTGAGATGAACTTTTGTTATTGACCAAATACTTATTTTCCACCATAATTTGCAAATAAATTCTTTAAAAATCAGACAATGTGATTTTCTAGATATGTTTTCTCATTTTGTCTCTCATAGTTGAGGTCTACCTATGATGTCAATTACAGGCCGGCCTCATCTTTTTAAGTCGGAGAACTTGCACAATTGGTGGTTGACTAAATACTTTTTTTTCCCCACTGTAGTTTTTGAAACTTTGGAAGAAAGGCACACTTTAGGCAAAACCATTATTACCCTTCCTTAAGTAAATGTACCTTCATTATTGGTGAGGTTTTGTAAACTCTTGGAAGATTGATGTGCCTTGCTGAACACAGTAAATAACCATGATTTATTTGCAAAGCTGCCATTGTCTCCTGGCTCATTTAATTCTGCGACCCATAAAGGGCACCCCAGCCGCCATCAGGCATTAGATAAGGAGATCTACCACTACCAACATAAATACTGCAGGCCCCCTCATCACTGCACCAACTCTAAGGAGTGTGGGAGGTTCTGGTAGACAAAGGACCACTACTGCTCCCTATTGGGCTGCTGAGCACTATTGGTCCTATGTTTTAAATACTGCATAAGGGCATCCTCAACAGGAGCACAAAGGTGAGTACCATGCTATGTCTACCCGCTCTGAGAGTGAGTTTCAGTAAAGAAGGCAAGTTTGTACTTGTCAATGCATATATACACACGTGGACAAAATTGTTGGTACCCCTCGTTTAATGAAAGAAAAACCTACAATGGTCACAGAAATAACTTGAGTCTGACAAAACTGAAAATTGCCAAACTACACGTTGACAAGCCACAAAGCTTCTGGGAGAATGTCCTATGGACAGATGAGACAAAAATCGGAATTTTTGGCAAAGCACATCAGCTCTATGTTCACAGACGGAAAAATGAAGCATATCTTGAAAAGAACACTGTCCCTATTTTGAAACATGGAGGAGGCTCTGTTATGTTCTGGGGCTGCTTTGCTGCATCTGGCACAGGGTGCCTTGAATCTGTGCAGGGTACAATGAAATCTCAAGACTATCAAGGGATTCTAGAGAGAAATGTGCTGTCCAGTGTCAGAAAGCTTGGTCTCAGTCGCAGGTCATGGGTCTTGCAACAGGATAATGACCCAAAACACACAGTTAAAAACACCCAAGAATGGCTAAGAGGAAAACATTGGACTATTCTGAAGTGGCCTTCTATGAGCCTTGACCTAAATCCTATTGAGCATCTTTGGAAGGAGCTGAAACATGCCGTCTGGAAAAGGCACCCTTCACACCCGAGACAACTGGAGCAGTTTGCTCATGAGGAGTGGCCAAAATACCTGCTGAGAGGTGCAGAAGTCTCATTGACAGTTACAGGAATCGTTTGATTGCAGGGATTGCCTCAAAAGGTTGTGCAACAAAATATTAAGTTAAGGGAACCATCATTTCTGTCCAGGCCTGTTTCATGAGTTTGAAAAGCAATGTCTGACTTTCATTTGTTCATTTTCATATAATTTTTATATATTATTACTTTTGTCAGATTCAAGTTATTTCTTTGACCATTGTGGCTTTTTCTTTCATTAAACGAGGGAGGGGTACCAACAATTTTGTCCACGTGTGTATATATATATATATATATATATATATATCATATATATTTATCTTTGTAAGTGTGTTCATATTGAACGTAATTGCATGAATGTATATTTATATGTGTGTGTGTATATATATATATATATATATATATATATATATATATATATTTTTTTTTTACAATATTTTCATGGTCTTGAACATATTACATTACTTGCAAAATAACTCTTCTGCAGAAAATTTAAAAAAAAATTGCCTCTCTTGTGCCACCTGTGGTGACTACCGAACCATCAGTCAACCTCACAGTTACATTTTTCCTGCCTTGTACAAGTTAGACAATGTGGGCACATGTCTGATATCGCTCTAGTGCCGTTTTTGTTATCAGAACTATGCAGTATACATAGGTTTTTCTGCATTCATTTGCAATGCAAACACATATTCCACATCACACCTGTGGACTTCAAATGGCCACCAAAAAGTTGATATTTTCCTAGCAACCTGACAGCTGCCTTTTAGAGATAAATCTGAATAATTGACCAGGAATGAACACAATTCTTTTCAAATAACACCATTTTTTTTTCAAGGGAATTGGTCCCTGTGCAAAATAAATAGCTTTATTGGAGATACAGTCCCGCTTCTGTATACAGTACACCACGGAGGTGTCAAATGAGATCAACCCTCTAAGGGCAGTATATTATTAATGCTTTATTTTTATCTTGTATCGAGCCTGAAAAGCAGCCATATTACTGTAATATTTCGATAACACTTTATTGTTTAAGGTTCAGAGTGTATGCGGCCAATGGCGTTACAAATGTGCTAAGGTATCTATTACCTCGCGGGTGGCTCAAGCTCTCAATGTCACTATAGCAACAATCTTGTATTACCAATAGCAATAATCAGACCGAGATTTTTTATTTATTTATTTTTTTCCATTTTACTATTATTTTAAGGGTATTTTATAGGGTATTTGTTTTTTATCACATCTAGAAATAAGAGAGCATCGTTCAATAAAAAATTGCCAATTTAAAACCAGTACAAAGTCCATCAAACAGGTGAAAATTGGCACTGTACCGTAACTATTTGAAATTTCAGTAATGTTTTTCAGTAACAATTCCAAGGAGTATAAACCATAAGCGGAGGGAGGAGGTAAACCCACAGAGAGGTACTTATGTGGCAAGACATTCAGGCAGCATAAAAGCCGAATAATAACATACAAATAGTTCACCACTGAATGACCGGAACAATTTTAAGCATCTTCAATTGATCTTGGCCTGTGCTAAGATTTTGTCAGAGGTTACATAAACACAGCTTCAGATCTGTCATTGAATTTTTACCATTACAGTAAAGAAATTTTATTTTACAAACTATTGTTTTTTCCATTTTTAAGAAAGGTTTCTTTTGGAGCGCCAATGTAACTGTATTACGTGATGACACTTAAGTGGTGGACATAAGAAGTCTAAGACTACACACAGACTCCGAACTGGTGAACATCAGTGAGTCCTTCTTAAACTCAGGTTCTGTCTTTTTAACCTCTTATTGCTCAGTTCTATACTATTACATCGTGCTGAGGATATTGTTATCTCTCCTCACTGTAATGGTATGGTGCTGTGATGTAGCAGACGCAGAAGCTATGCTCTATACGGCTGGAACTCAAGTCTCACAGCTGGCGTCAGAGATTCGGCAGAGAATTTCGGTAGATTAATTCATTAGATGCCGTGATCAATACTGGCATCTAAGTAGTTGGAGTAGGGAGGAGGCTCCTTCTCCTTTTCGCACCCCTCAGCCAACCCACGACGTCATCACAGGCTCCGTCAATCATACATGAAAAAAATTATGGGTGTCAGAATATGATGCCTGGTTATAATATTGTCTTTTACTAAAAATGCAGTGTAAAGCCCCTTGCAGACAACTGTGTGCCAGGTCAGTGTGCTGAGTTTTTCCCGGATAGCACACTGACATTTCTGTGGGCCCGTGCACATGATTGTGAATTACACGGTCCCGTGTGCAGGTCGACAGTCCGGGCCGCAAAAAATGGAACCTATTTCTGTCCTATTCAATGAATGGGGCCGCGGAAGCATAGCTGACGTCCTTGTGTCGCCCGTGCGCCGGCCATGCCATTGATTCACGGCCAGTGGCTAACACACAGTTGTGTGCAACCCCGCTTATTTTGTAGAACTGTAAAAACTAACAAAAACTATATAAATGTATTATTGCCATAATCATACATGAACTACAGAAAAACATCATAAAAACAACCAACCTAAAAAAACGCTGAAATGAAATAAAATTTTTAATGTAGTCCCCTCAAAAACATTAGTAGAAGCTAATGAACATATTACATGAACCTCAAAATGGTGCAATCTAAAAATTCAACTCATCACACAAAAAACAAGCCCTCATATGTCTATGCTGATGGAAAAATCAACTGCAAAAAAAGTTACCACGTGCTGAAGACCAACATAAGCTGAATCTTAATGGGAATAAAAAATGATGACAACATTAAGCAGGGATTTGTGGAAAAGAGCTGTATTGCACAAAACAAAGCTGTGTATGCTAGCTAGAGCTAAGTTTCACAGAAAAAAAAATTGTAAATACAACTAGTTGCCACTAGGTTCCTTAGAGAAAAAAATACCCCCCGCCAGAATGCACTAGTACGGAGTACTGCAGATTGACTGTTATTGGCGCATTATGCCATACATGCATAGTTTCAACATGAAGATCACTTTTTCAGAATGCAGGACCACAAAACTGATGGGCTTTCCTTTGGCTACAGATATAAGATTGATGAGGGTCTGATATTCGGCACCCCACAGACCGGCTAAATGAAGGGGCTTCAGCACTACAGTCAGTGATTGGTTGACTTCTTTTACCAGATACGGCCCTGTAATTTTGGTAGAGGATGTACTTGGTATTGCAGCTCAGTTGCAATCACTTAAAGCGATATCCCAGGCTTTATTAGTTGACGACCTATCCTTAGGATAGGTCATCGATTGAAGATTAGCGGGGCCCTGACACCTTGGACCAATGGGATCAGCTGTTTGAAGCTCCTTGAGTGCCATTTCTGCTTCGGTGGGTTTCCTGATTTTTGGAACACCACCTATCTTCAACTGATGTCCTATCCTAAGAATAGGTTATCGATTAATAAGCCTGGAAAAACCCTGAAGGCAGAAGCCCCACATGGCGTTACCAGTGCGGGGAAAATACGCGCTGGATATACACTGTGATTTCCAAGACCGTCGCGGTTTTGGAAATTGCAGCATGTCAGTTATACCTACAGAAACACCGGCAGTTTCTCTATAGGTATAATTGAAGCAGAAAGAGTGCTGTGGGAAGAATCGCTATGCGTTGTCACCGCAGTTTTTCCCGCTGCGCTTTTTTGCTTCAACCCTCTACGTGGGGTCTTAGCCTTAAATGGTATTGAGAATCAGTACCTGCAATACCAGGCACAGCCACTACAAAATATAGGGTGCTATGTCTCATAAACAATGAAGCAAATATGTTGCTTTGTGGAACGCTGGGCACCTTCAATCAGCTGATCAACAAGAGTTAGACTCTCGCCAATGTGATATTGATGACCTGTCCTAAGGATAGATCATAAGTTTTACAGCCTTGAGGCTATTTTGTTAGTATTTCTGGACCATCAAGTGTTTGACAAATAAAATATTGTAGTATCTATATGATTTTTTTCCCCTAAATTTCTTATAATGAACTCCCTGTATAACTTATTTATATTCAGCAGCCAGATCTTCAGCACACATCCAACCTTACTTCTACTAAAGCATTTCCAAAATCAATAATTTGTCAATTTATCTAAGCATTTGAATTGTAAAATAGCGGCCTCCATCTGCAAACATCCGCCACGAGGCTTCCCAATATTTTCATGTAATTTTAATGGTGAAACGGCAATATTGATGCATCGGAGCTGACAGATGCAATAATTTCTTATGGGACTTGGTGCGGAATATCAGGCTACATGCAGAATCTACCTCCGCAAGAGACCCCATCCCCACACTTACAGTTAGGCTTCACTCTCTGCCAGCAGTTTACCAAAGCACAGACAAAAATCAATTTTAATTAGTATTTTTGGCTTTAATGAAAAGTGATTACAGAATTGGCATTTTAGCTAATACGCCTGAGATTTATGGGAGGGGAATGTTAATTAATTTTCTTTTGGATTGCTATAAGCCATGAATAAGTGCAGGGAGATGGCACTTCTGCTGATACCAGGTCTATATCAGCACTTCCTAACAAAAGGGAGCTTAATAGGCTGCAGGTATATTTTCCATTAATTGTCATAAACTAAACATTATCACCGCTTCATGAAATATACTTAAAAATAGCGCCAAATGCGGAGGACTCATAATTATGGCAGCCACATTACATATAAATTTCTGGCGTAAGATAATGAGACATTTCCATCAAATGTCAAAATGGAAATTTGCTGAGTAAGGAATCCATCTGGAAATTGGAAACTTATCAGAATATTTGGCTGTCGTATATTTAAAGCTAATTTTCATTTCAGGGAACTGTCCAGAAATGTATGTTTGAGCAGATACTTGAATAAGTATGAATTAACAATTCTGGAGCATCTTTCAATGCCACTACATTTACAGAATCCCAGCAAGCCTTCACTATTACATAGTAACGTAGTAAAGGAGGTTGGATGAAAACACAGATCCAACAAGTCCAATCTATAACTCTACAGTGTTGATCCATAGTAAGGCAAAAAAAATCCCATGAGGCTGCTGCCAATTGCCCCAAGTCGGGGGGAAAAAAATTAATTACCAACTCCAAATCCTGGATCAACTTGTCATCTACAAAGTCTAATACTCATAATATGTCCATCAACTCCAACCTATAAGTTACCCTACAGTGTTGATCCAGAAGAAGACAAAATATCCCATGAGGCTGATGCCAATTGCCCCACGTCAGGGAAAAAAAAATTTCCTACCAACTCCAAATCCTGGATCAACTTGTCATCTCCAAAATATAATACGCATAATCTGTCCATCAAAGACCATCAACTCCAACCTATAACCCTACAGTGTTGATCCAGAGGAAGGCAAAAAAACTCCATGAGGCTGATGCCAATTGCCTGATATCGAAAAAATCCTTCCCGACTCCAAATCCAGCAATCAGCATTAAACCAACTTGTCCATCTCCAAAAATCTAAGATCCATAACCTGTAATATTTTCCCTTTCAATAAAGGTGTCCAGGTCCCTTTTTGTAAACCCAGTACCAATCTAAGACCTTTTGAAGAAGGTGTGCTATCTTTTTGAAGGGCCTCTCAATGTACAGTGGCTTGTAAAAGTATTCATACCTCTTGAACAGGGGCGTAACTACCGGGGTAGCAGTGGTAGCGACTGCCACAGGGCCCGGAACATTACGGGGCCCGGAGCCCTGTGGCAGTCGCTACCGCGAACCCCACAATCACTGCTATCGTTATACTCCGGGGTCTTTTGAGACCCCGGAGTATAACGATCGGGGGCCCAGGGGAGGTGAGCGAACATAAAAAACACAGTAACTCACCTATCCGCCGCTCCGCAGGCTTCGGGCCTGTTTGGTGACGTCCCAGACGTCAGCCGACGTCATTATGCGTCGCGACGCCACCTGGATCGCGCGAGATCCGACAAGATGGCCGAAGTAGCGCACGGGAGTGCACCGGAGCGAGGAAGAGGTAAGTTGCAGTGTTTTTTATGTTTCTCTCCTCCCCTGGGTCTCCGATCATTATACTCTGGGGTCTGAAAAGACCCCAGAGTATAATAATCGTTCATGGGTGGTCCACTATGGGGCATAATACTGTGTGCAGGGGCCACTATGGGGCAAACTACTATGTGCAGGGGCCACTATGGGGCAAACTACTGTGTGCAGGGGCCACTATGGGGCAAACTACTGTGTGCAGGGGCCACTATGGGGCAAACTACTGTGTGCAGGGGCCACTATGGGGCATAATATTGTGTGCAGGGACCACTATGCTGCATAATACCTTGTCCAGGGGCCACTATGGGGCATAATACCGTGTGCAGGGGCCACTATGGGACATAATACCGTGTGCAGGGGCCACTATGGGGCAAAATAGTGTGCGCAGGAATGCGGTTTGTGTGTGGGGGGGGGTTGGGGGCGGCGGTTTGGGGGGGTTGGGGGCGGTGGCTTGGGGGGGTTGGGGGCGGCGGTTTGGGAGGGTTGGGGGCGGCGGGTTGGGGGGGGCCCCATGTCAAATGTTCGCCTTGGGGCCCAGCCATTCCTAGTTACGCCACTGCTCTTGAACTTTTTCACATTTTCTCACCTTACAACCAGAAACTTAAATATATTGTATTGAGATAGACCAGCACAAAGTAGCAGATAATTGTGATTTGAAACGAAAATGATACATGGTTTTCAAAATTTTAAAAAGTGGTTACTCCCATACCCCACAGACTATAATGGGGTCTTCTGAGTTTCCGCCCGAAAAATACTGAGAGAAAAATCCTGCTTGCATTTTTCAAGCGGATTTGGGGACGGAATTCCAGAACAGAGACCAAGCGCAGGTGTGAACCTAGCCTTAATCTGTCTTTTTTTTTTTTTTTGTTGATGTGCAGGAGTGGTTTATGCTCTGGGTTTCCTAAAAGGTAGGATTTGCTAGTGGTTGACCAGCCTTTTAGCTAGGAGTAACTTCCAGTTGCCTGAGAGACTGGAGTTAGTGAAGAGCTGGTGTTAAAGAGGTAGTTTAGTTCCTCACAGCTCTGTAGGTTAGCTAGTGGCAGATAGGGCTAACAGGCAGTCCCATGTTTCCAGGCCATTAAACCACAGGAAGAAATTATGACTTTTCTGCTGAACATGTCCACTGCTGAACAATACAAAAACGTAGGTAGACATGCCCTGCATTTCCCGAATCGGTAACAGGGGTCATCCCAAATCACCATTGGTGGAAAGGGTCAAAGGACTGAGGAAGGGATGAAAAGCAATAGCCACTTCTGTCCGTGCATGTACAGTGCCATATGAGTGGAAGCTGCTCTTGTAAGTGAATTGTGCCTCTATGTTGCCTTGTAATGGATCATTCTTGCCAAGGAAACTGGGCAGCGAGCTGTACCTATTCCAACTATTATCTTGTCTCCTGTGCCATCATATGCACCTAGCAACAAGGCCACCCCAAAATACCACCACACAGGAGACAAGTAGCAAAGAGTACTCTGGGGAACCCAATATCATCACTTAAGTGTTTTCGGCCTAGGACCTGGAAGAAGAGTGGCACCAAACACCACCATGGCCAGCAAGTCTGCCATCTTAGGCCTACTCCTAACTGTGTCAGCTCCATACTTCTCACCCAAGGTTGCTGCATATACATAAATACTATTTATAACAAGTAAAAGCGTTTGGAAAAAATGCCTGTCTTTTATCCAGATACAACGCCATTCTTGTCTAGTGGGCTCCGACTTCTATTTCAGAATTCCCTCAAACTGATAAAGCAAGAAGCTGCAATACCAGACACAGCCTTTGGATTAGAGTGGCACTGTTTTTGCAGCCACTTTAATACTGTGCAATCTGCATATATCTGTGGTGCAGGCTCTGCAGAATGAAGCCGCATAAGTATAAAATCTTTTTATGGATATAACCGTAGTTTGCTTTTAAAATTCCGTCTCTTTTATCTGACTTGTACAGAAATAAAAACCGAATGTGAAAGAACGTAATGTGGAGACATAAAAAAATCTCATATATTGTTTAATATTACTGGAGTAGAGCAATTCACTTGGACGGTATAGAAGCTTGTAATGAACATTAAGTGGCCGTGCAGTCATGCTAGTTCTGCAATCCATTTAACTGTTGCATTAGTCTCTCCGTCAGACTATGCTTCATTTCATACACAGTTAATCCTTTTATTATTAGACTGGACTGATGGAAATAGGACACAGTTCTCGTCTTTATGAGATGGAATCCTTGTGTGGGAGTTTTAAGTAATAGAAAAAACGTACAAGGATGCTTTTAATAAAGATGGATAAAATGATACATCTCAGCAGGAGACTTCGTACACACCATGATATTCTATGGTGTTAGATTGTTAGTATTATACTCTATACTTCCATCGATTTCTGAAGATCTGTGTAATAAAATGTACTGTATATAGAACAAAGAATCGGTATAAGAGTTCTCTACTCCTACTGCTACCTTAAAGGGGTTGTCTAGGATTTTTTAAAAAAATTGTGAAAAACAGGGAATGTGCCAGTGCCGATCCTTCGGTGGTTTCCATTAGTCTTTGCTTACCAGACTGCATCACATGGCTGCAGCAACCAATCACCACTGAGACCAATGACTGAGGACAAAGAGGTTCTCGAGGCTAAATAATTGATGACCTACTCTTAGGATAGTTCATCAATTAAAGGAGTTGTCCAGGTTGTAGGATTTTATGGTCTATCCATAGGAATGGTGAGGGGCTAACAGCCATGATCAGCTGTATTGGCCCATTTCTGATGCCCATACTATACACAATGCAGGACCAGAATCAGATAGCTCTGGTATAGTGCCTGGGGGCTTGTACTGCAGCTCAGCTCCCATTGATGTCAATGAGAGATAAGCTGCAGTACTGAAACCCACCCAATATCGAGGGCAAGGAGTGAAGTGATTCTGGCCCTGTATTGTGAATAGTATGTGCGTGGAAAGTGCACGTACAGATCAATGCAGGGACCGGCTGTTGTCCCCCGCAATCAGATATTTATGGTCTATTCTAAGGGAGTGCAGCTTCAAACAGCTGATCTGCAGGGGTCCTGGGTGTTGGACCTCCATAGATCTTCAGCTCTATCCTTAAAGGGATTATTCAACTTCAAAAAATGATCTGCAAATCCATAGCAGTGATAAATATTCACTGTTCCCTTGTACTGCCTTTGCTTGGCTTTATTTTACTTGCTGCTCCTTGTATCACTGTTATTTACATGCAGTGGATCTGTGGACAAACTACATTTTCCATGCTTCATCTGCCTGCTCTCACTCTCTGTGTACATCTCCCTCCTCCAATTTCCCCTGCAATGAAGTCACAGGTAATAAATAACTCCCATAAAAGAGGTCAAGTGTTGCTGTGACGTTTCATTTGCTGGCTGAACTGCTCACGGAGAGGGGTAGTGAGCTTGCAAATGAAATGTCACAGCTGAGGTCAATGACCTGAAAATAAATCAGATAAACAGTGCTGAGTTTAAACAGTATATATATTAAGAAGTGTTTTGTATTGATGCATCCTATTATTTGGCCCATATCTTTTTTTTAAAGCTGGATAACCCCTTTAAGAAAGTCTTGGAAAACCACTTTAAAGGCTAAGATACAAATACCAGCAGGGAACTCAGGAAGCAGCAGCACAGGAATGTTGTGGGTTTGGTAAGGCAATAAACCAATTTGCTGTTTTATACTTTTTGAGCTTATGATCTAAAATTTGAATGGGCTGAACAACTCCTTTAATCTTTCTCAGTTTGTGTTTGTTTTATAGATAGGTTCCTAGGAGCCCTGACAGTGTTATACACTATGTTTTATAGATAGGTTCCTAGGAGTCCTGACAGTGTTATACACTATGTTTTATAGATAGGTTCCTAGGAGCCCTGACAGTGTTCTACACTATGTTTTATAGATAGGTTCCTAGGAACCCTGACAGTGTTCTACACTATGTTTTATAGATAGGTTCCTAGGAGCCCTGACAGTGTTATATACTATGTTTTATAGATAGGTTCCTAGGAGCCCTGCCAGTGTTCTATACTATGTATTATAGATAGGTTCCTAGGAGCCCTGACAGTATTATACACTATGTTTTATAGATAGGTTCCTAGGAGTCCTGACAGTGTTATACACTATGTTTTATAGATAGGTTCCTAGGAGCCCTGACAGTGTTCTACACTATGTTTTATAGATAGGTTCCTAGGAGCCCTGACAGTGTTCTACACTATGTTTTATAGATAGGTTCCTAGGAGCCCTGACAGTGTTCTACACTATGTTTTATAGATATGTTCCTAGGAGCCCTGACAGTGTTATACACTATGTTTTATAGATAGGTTCCTAGGAGCCCTGACAGTGTTCTACACTATGTTTTATAGATAGGTTCCTAGGGGCCCTGACAGTATTCTACACTGTTTTATAGATAGGTTCCTAGGAGCCCTGACAGTATTCTACACGATGTTTTATAGATAGGTTCCTAGGAGCCCTGACAGTGTTCTATACTATGTTTTATAGATAGGTTCCTAGGAGCCCTGACAGTGTTCTACACTATGTTTTATAGATAGGTTCCTAGGGGCCCTGACAGTATTCTACACTGTTTTATAGATAGGTTCCTAGGAGCCCTGACAGTATTCTACACTATGTTTTATAGATAGGTTCCTAGGAGCCCTGACAGTGTTCTATACTATGTTTTATAGATAGGTTCCTAGGAGCCCTGACAGTGTTATACACTATGTTTTATAGATAGGTTCCTAGGAGCCCTAATAGTATTCTACACTATGTATTATAGATAGGTTCCTAGGAGCCCTGACAGTGTCATACACTATGTTTTATAGATAGCTTCCTAGGAGTCCTGACAGTGTTATATACTATGTTTTATAGATAGGTTTCTAATAGCCCTGACAGTGTTATACACTATGTTTTATAGATATGTTTCTAATAGCCCTGACAGTTTAATACACTATGTTTTATAGATAGGTTCCTAGGAGCCCTGACAGTGTCATACACTATGTATTATAGATAGGTTCCTAGGAGCCCTGACAGTGTCCTACACTATGTTTTATAGATAGCTTCCTAGGAGTCCTGACAGTGTTATATACTATGTTTTATAGATAGCTTCCTAATAGCCCTGAGAGTATTCTGCATTACATTTTAAGCCAATTCAAGGTGTGGTTTGTACCGAACTTGTTTGTCCTGAAACCAGGGACCTGAGCCGCCGAGCCCGAAACACCCGAACACGAAACGAATGTTGAGAGGTTCGCCCATTTCTATCACTAGTTTTCTAGCGTGAGCTATAATAATTATGTCGGTATAAGTTGTCCCCTCCCCAGAAGGATGGGTTTCCCTTTGTTCCAGGAAAATCTTGAACTGTAGAAGGAAACTTGCAATAAATCTGCATTCACAGATAATGAAGTTGCTGTAGGTAGACCATTTGGTACTTTTATCTTGATATCCTGAGCCAAAAACCAAAGACGACCTAGACCACCAGTCTACATGGAGGACTTCAGCTCTACCAAAACAAAACTGAACAGTCCAGCAGTGGACAACCCTACTTGCAGAGGATTATAGAGGCAATCACTTGCCAATGGAGTTTATTTTTATTGAGTGTTTTAGAATGGACTATTACAGCCGACCTCCTAAAGAAAATTCAGTAAAAAGATATAAAAATATATGTCTCTGGTAGACTGTAATATACAGAGTAATGAATTGTCCGTATACCAGTTTACAATTTGTTGGCAGTACAGAAAGACATGCTCTAAACTGTAAATCTGATAGCTGCTTGTTCTTATCTAGACTCTCATAAATGCCCTACACAGAGGTAATATTTAGAAACACAAGAAAAGATTCATCCCATTAGCATGAAAGTGTCCATGATACAAGGTACCAAGTGCAGCCATGTGTTGATGAAACTAGCCAACTCGGCTCAGTCACACTGCAGTCATCATCAATAAGAAAATTGCTGCATTCCGGAGGGATGTCACTTTCCCGAGCCAGGTCACGCCATTAAAAAAAATTGAAGTCATGAATCTTAGCTACATTTTAGCACCACATAAGAAAATAGATATTTCACCTGAAAATGGAATTCAAAATGTAAAAGGTGTATAGAGACCATATCTGGCCTTTTTTTTAATGAATTTTTCCCAACAAAGGGTTAATTAACTTGGGCTAGCCATAGAAAATAATCTCAACTGAACGGAAACATAACCCTTGCAGGTTTTTTTACCCAGTTCCCAGAAACTGATAAAACTAGAAATAAAAATACAAAAAATTGCAACAGCAGGTCTACTAGCACCAAAAGCATTGCTTCTATGCCTTGTTTATATACAGTCATGGCCGTAAGTGTTGGCACCCCTAAATTTTTTCCAGAAAATTAAGCATTTCTCTCAAAAAATTATTGCAATTACACATGTTTTGTTATACACATCTTTATTTCCTTTGTGTGTATTGGAACAAAAAAAAAAAGAGGAAAAAAAAAAGGCGTAAATAATATAATTTCACGCAAAACTCCAAAAATGGGCCAGACAAAATTACTGGCACCCTCAACTTAATATTTGGTTGCACACCCTTTGGAAAAAATAAGTGAAATCAGTTGCCTCCTATAACCATCAACAAGCTTCTTACACCTCTCAACTGGAATTTTGGACCCCTCTACTTTTGCAGACTGCTCCAGGTCTCTCATATTTGGGGGGTGCCTTCTCTTCTCCCAACAGCAATTATAAGAGCTCTCAACAGGTCTTTAATGGGATTTAGATTCAGACTCCAGCGCTTTGTTTCCATCCATTTCTGGGGGCTTTTTGAAGTATGTTTGGGGTCACTGTCCCCATGACCTAGGATGCAAACCCAGCTTTCTGACACTGAGACCCAAAATTCTTTGGTAATCTTCAGATTTCATGATGCCTTGCACACAGTCAAGGCACCCAGGGCCAGAGGCAACAAAACAACCCCAAAACATCTTTGAGCCTCCACCATATTTGACTGTTGGCTCTGTGTTCTTTTCTTTGTAGGTCTCATTCTGTTTTTGGTAAACATTACAATGCTGTGCATTACCAAAAAGCTCTATCTTGATCTCATCTGTCCACAAGACGTTCTCCCAGAAGGATTTTGGCTTACGCACATACATTTTGGCAAATTGCATTCTAGCGTTTTTATGTCTGTGTCAGCAGCGGGGTCCTCCTGGATCTCCTGCCATAGCATTTCATTTCATTCAAATGTGGACAGATAGTTGGAGCTGACACTGATGCCCCCTGAGCCTGCAGGACAGCTTGAATTTCTTTGGAACTTGATTGGGGCTGCTTATCCACCATCCGGACTATCCTGCGTTACAACCTTTCATCATTTTTTTCTCTGCTGGCCACGTCCAGGGAGATTAGCTACAGTGCCATGGGTTGTAAACTTCCTGATTATGTTGCGCACTGTGGACAAAGGAACATTAAGATCTCTGGAGATGGGCTTGTAACCTTGAGATTGTTGGTAGTTTTCTATAATTTTGGTTCTCAAGTCTTCAGACAATTCTCTTCTCCTCTTTCTGTTCTCCATGCTTAGTGTGGCGCACACAGACACACAATGCAAACATTGAGTCAACTTCTCTCCTATTTATCTGGTTTCAGGTCTGATTTTTATATTGCCCACACCTGTTCCTGGCCACAGGTGAGTTTGAACGAGCATCACATGCTTGAAACAAAGTTATTTACCCACAATTTTGAAAACATGCCAACAATTTTGTCTGGCCCATTTTTGAAAAATTTTGTCCAATTTACCTTTTTTTTCTGTTTTTTTCTTTAGTATTGTTCCAATACACACTAAGGAAATAAACATGTAAATAACAAAACATGTGTAACTGAAATAATTTTCTGGGAGATATACTTTCTGGAAAAATTCAGGGCTGCCAACACTTAACAGCCATGACCATATAGATAAATAAAAATGATGTTCTTAGTGACCATGTTGGTCAAATTGTGTGAGCCTATCTGCCAGCAACAAGACAGCATCTTTGGGACACTAGACTACAAAAACTAACATCTAGCTAGGCTTTAGTCTTCAACTGAATTCAGGGAAAGAGGGCACTTCCACTGACTACTTTGGAGGACATGGCCCAGAGAGAGGTGAAACTTTGTAGTGTAGACTACTTCCCCCAAATCCATTTGGAGGCCAAGGTCTAGAGAAGAATGAGTTTTCTGTAGTGTAAGGTCTCCATTTAAACAGGTCACCTTGTTGCTGGCAGATGGGCTTTCACAATTTGATCAAAATGTACACTAAGAACCTCATTTTCATGTATCTATATACAGTAGACATAGCAGTAATGCTCTTGTCACAAACAGAGCCCTGTTGAATTTTTTTGTGTTTGCATTTCCATTGCAGCTATGGCAGTGTGCACCTGCCCATATAGTTCATATTCTTTGGCAGCGCTGTCTATTTTTAAGTCTTTACAGCTAGAAAATAACCACATAGGACAATGAACTAATGAAGGTTTTTTAATGAATTAAAAGGGGCTTTTATATCAGGAGGAAATGCTGTTTAACTGGGATTCATCTAGATCCATGGGATTTTGTGCTTTACCCAACATAACCCATCTCCAGGACATGACGTAATGTTGCATTTACATCTGCAGAATATGTCCGTACTGTACAAGTTGCAATTTAAAAACAGAATCTCCCAGTGGAGAAGAAAAAGATGATGTCAGGACATTTTATAAATCATGAATCTTGGTTTTGTCAAGACCTAAATGAGTAGAATATCTGGCAAGAATTGTTCACATTTACCGGAAAGCTATTGTGTTTCTGTTGTGTTATTATAATAAATCACATTATACAATGAAGGCTGAGCCACGCTAAGTGGACCACGGGTAACTGTGTACCAGCTGGCAGCTCTGTAAAGTAAAGTCCCAAATTAATAAACCTCTCACTATGCCACCAGATTCTGACATTGGACATCTTCACCCATTATCGCACTGGCAGAACCTTCATTGTAATGAGCACTTCCATCCTTAAAGGGGGTGTCCACTGTCATTTATTGACAGATAATACGAATACTAATTAACTGTTGCTTCATTTTGAGGAAGGAGAAATCTATCATAATATAGTGTCTAAGGTGCCACAGACCAGTGTCAGAAGGTGGCATCTCTGAGGGTCCATGAGCTGGATTGGCCATCCAGTAGCTTTTTGGAAGGCAAACCCCAACCACAGCTTGTTAATAGAGATCTGTTTCGTTTTGGTGGTTTAGTGAGGGGCAGCTTCTTGTAACAGCTACCTTGACTTTGGAGTCAATGGGGTCTGAGTGTCTGTGACATGTCCTAAAAGGGTTGTCCTTTAAAAATGCCCTTTTGTTGGAAAGACCTCCCAAAAATAAGCTGATTATAGGGTGTCCTGCTGCTGTTTAATGCTCCAGGTTACCTGTGGTGGCACCGCAATGGAATCCGACAATTGCTGCTAGGTTACTCACAATAGCCAACCCCCTTGGATATTGTGGGTAACATGGCAGCAATTGTTTGATTCCATTGCAGTGCCACTACAGGTAACCTGGAGAATTACACAGTTCTCATGAAAATAAACAGGCTATCTATGTATTGCACTAAAATCCCAGAAAGAGATTTTTATGTTTCTCTTTTCCTGCCAGAGGTCCCCTCTATTAAAGGTATTTTCCAATCTTATAAGATGATGGCATATTGCCAGGGAATAATTTGAATAGGGATCCGAGCTATAGGACTACCACCAATCCTGAGAATAAAGGGAATGCAGTACTGGACACATCCTATTCAAGTTCAGCCCTATACCCCACAGAGTCCTAAGCTTGATTAGATTCAGCCTCATCACCCTGACCAAGAAGACAATTGCTAAGGTATTGGGATTTTGGTGATAAGGTCAGTTTAGGCCAATGTTATAGGTAAATTCCTTCTGGGCTGGTGTCCTTGGATTTCTGGTTTAAATAAGACAGTATCCTGTCAGATTAGTTATGGTTATCACGGGCTGGGGATATTTTACATAAATGCAGAATCCCAAAAGAACACTGGGAAAGGCAAGTGGTGGACTGTGTTGCCTTATGAAAATTTTTAATGTTGTCATTATAATGTGCCTGGGACACTGAGTGGAACCTACCCTTTGGTTGACCTGAGGAGATGGTACCAACCTTGACTTGGGACATTTCAAGGAGTAGAGAGAAAGTCTTCTCTTCCCCTAGAAGGAAGGACTGTAAACTGGATTACGAGTTAGGCTGAGACCCTGTAAACTTCCAGTAAGTCTCAGTGTTATTCTTCAGTCTGGAGATGGGCCATAGACCTGCTCATCTTGTGGACTTGTGTGCATTGAAATGGCTTTAAAGTAAATTATTGAATGGACCTCGTGAGCCTCAGGCCAGGATGGACACTTTTCGTTGACCTGCACCCCACAGATTGAGCATTGCAGGCATTTCGAGGAGAAGATTGCCTCTGCAAGGGAGACATGTATTGACCCCAGGGAGCACCATCACTGAGCCTTAGATCCAACCAAATGGAGTTCCTAAGAATTGTGCCTCCATGTGAATGAAGTTGTTGCTGTTTTTCCAAATAAGCAATGAGTTCCTCCTGTCTGCAGCACTGCTGTCTCCTGAGTCTTCCTTCCTACACTCACCATCAAGGGCACTCCAACCACCATCAGGCTCAATGTGGCTTAATACAGTGAAGTACCACAACATCTACAACCAGGCCCCCTCTTCACTGCACCAGCCCTTGAGGAGTGCTGAAGGGTCTGCTAGAGATCCTTATCATTGTGATTACAGCAACTCCTACTCTCTGCATTTATCTGTATTAGAAACTACCTCAAGTAAAGTGTCCTACGTGATTATTCCGGCCACAACACAGCCAGAAGAAGTGCAGAATGAGAACAAGGTGCAAGTTGACCAAGCAGCTGCAGAAGTGGGGTGTTTGCCCTTTACACCATAGGGGGAAAACGGAACATGAATACAAAGTCCCTGCATATGTTGCAAGTTAACAATCTTATGTGTTAACCAATTACTAATGAGAGATTGATGATGAGGGTAGTAGTTGTCTTCATTCTACTCAGACTTGTTGCAGATGGCCTGTGGGTACTTGTATTTTTATAACAGTAATAGTAAAATTGCAGAGAAGACGCTGCAGACCCTCAGGATTCCTGTTATTTCTAATCCTCGCACAGTCCGCAGTGCCGTGAAGGTTTACAGTAATGGCCGCACTCATAGTTTTAATAAATGCCAGCACATTTCTGTGAGTCAGCAGAATACTGTAATTTCTTTAGGCCCATCAACCTCTTTCTGCCAGTTACATATTTTCTGAATAAAGTTGGCAAATGAACCAGGTGATTTATCAAACAGATTTAGTTGGCAGTGAATTACAATTTCTCTAATAAAACATTTCCTCAGATGTACAGATACCGTAGAACTAATTTCTGGATTTGGCTTCGTTCATTCTGCTACAAAAACCGAGCTCAGCCTTGCGGGACTCTGAGATAACATTTTATATATTAAGTGTTATTGGTATATACACTTAATATAGTGAAATTCTAAGTACATGATCGAGGAAGGCAGAAACGTATTAGTACCTGGAAGGTATGTCTCTATCCTATAGATACATAGAAGAGTAAAGTAAAGAAAAGCTTTCAGTCCAGTTAAATATTTGTTGTGTATAGGGGAGCCCCATGAAAATGGTGCTGGCAGCAGATTATTCCAGTCTCCCCACTAAGAACACAAGCCAAGGGTAAGACCCCATGTACATGGGGAAAATCCAATCCCTACATAGGACAGATTTACTAGCCCAAACCCACCAGGAGACTAGGACTCCTGACATCACAGCAATCTACTTATGATTCTGAGAATCCCTGCCTGCTCGGGGATTCATTGGGGGCCGCTTTAACCTTAAGGCAATCGGCACATCCACATTGAGCCCTATGGTAGTGGGGGCCGCCTTAGCTGACCCAGATTGAACAGGACAGTCCTGCATTTCGGATGCTGTCCCATGGATGGTGGATACCGATTCCAATGCTATTGTGTCCTTGAAGGGGTTGTCCAGGATAAATTGATATTTGCAATCTAGACTAAACTTCCCCACGCCTACCTCCTAACTACTTAGTGTGCCAAAAATCTATATTTACCTAGATCACCGCGGCGCCCCGGGCACATTTTCCGATTTTGTGGTGACATTCCATTTCTGGAAGGGGCAGATATGGAATGTCACCTATACTAACCCACCCCACCACCCCATCATACTTACCTGTCTTCCAGTTCGGACCTTCTGGGCATGGGATGTCACTTTTCCTGGTCACGCCTACGCAAAAGAGCCGGAGTCAAGACGTCAAGAAGAGGAGGTGCCGGCTGGCCAGATGAAGTGACGTCCCATGCCCAGAAGGTCTGGACAGGAAGACAGGTAAGTATGATGGGGTGGGGGAGGATTGAGTTAGTTAGGAAGGGTTAGCAGTGGGCGGGCTAGCTAAGGAAACAGGGAGGGGGTGTGAGTGAGAAAGGGAGGGGTTAGAGAGTGAGAGAGGGAGCTGGTATGAGTCAGTCAGCTCTGAGTGAAGTCCAAGGCATCATGGTATTTGTAGGAAAACATAGAACAGAAAGATGCCCATGTAAACAAATGTAGAAGATGCCAGGAGCTCACAGAAAAACCCAGAAACCACTCAAAGCACTGCTAAAGGTATTTGGGTGCACTTAATAACCTTTTAATAGCACTAACTGACCTTTTTTGAAAAATTATTTTTAACTCCTTTATGATAGAGTTGAATACAATGGTGGAGCATGCAGCTGTCAGCTCTGTGCCCTGCTACAAGAAGGTGTGATGAGCACCGAGCCACAGACATTATTAAAACCGGAGCCTGCAGGCAAGTCCATCGGAATAGGGTTAGGTGAGTTAAACTTTCTTTTTTATTTGTATATAATACTGGTGACTGAGGAGACAGGGGGCCCTATGTGGGATCTATTTATGAGGACATTCTGTGTGTGTGTGGGGCACTAGATATATTTTAAAAGGGGCCCATGGGGTCTATTAATACTGCCTTGGGCTTCACTTTGGCCCATTCTTCCACACAAACACTCTTCAAATCCGGAAAGTTTGGTGGGCTCCTTCTATGAGCTCCTTCTATAAGCTTTAGATCAGCTGTTTGGGGTTGCATCTGATCCTTATATTACTGTATAAAGAGCACAGAGCCAGAACAGATAGCTCGGTGCACAGTATAATCGGCAGGCGGCATTACTGTAGCTTGTCACCCATTAACATTAATTGGAACAGAGCTACATGAATGCTACCCTGCCACAATACAGTGTACAGCAGGCATGTCAAACTCAGGGTACCCCGAGGGCCACATGAGTAACAAGAGGTTGTTGCGAGGGCCGCATACAGCAGCTAATGTCACACACGTATTTTAACAGCAGTCATGAAAACAAGATATGAAGTAGTAATATGTAACAGCAACATATATTTGCAGTGCGCAACAGCAACTAATATATTTAACAAAAATACAGCAATTAAAAACTAAACATTTATTTGCTATCATTTTTTTCAATCATTTTTAGTGTTTTGTCCTGAGGCTTGACACCTCTTTGTGCTTTGTGCTAATAGGCCTATTCATTATATTATATTATTATTTATATTATTATTTATATTATTATTATGAATTTTCAATATGTATTTATTTACTTTATATTTATTTAATGGGCGTCTGTAGGATTTGTTCTTTTTGGTGTTCACCCCTGGTATTTGCCTCCAAGGGTGCACATGTATTTTAATTGCTTTTAATTTTTCCTTGTTTGCTGTGTTATTTAATAAAGAAATTTTGTGTGTGCTTTATATTGGATGCTGTTTCTCCTTTGTGTTCGATTGCATTTTTCATCCAATCAGCACCACTGTTTTTTGCATCACAATTATTTATAATCTGAGTGCTCACCCCTCTCTTTAGTTTTTAATGGTTACATACAGGAGGGCCACTCACTTGCTTGGACTTTGCCTGTGCGGCAGTGGGTCCCTTCTTCCTCAGCACGGTCACAGTATCCCAGTCACTCTCAGCCACGACTCTTCCTCCGCTCACAACAAAACTGACTTAGGTGATCAGCAGCCACGCGAGCCGCAGATGTACAAAACTCCCGATCAGCACTTCCGGGTCGTCATTCATTGATCACGTAAGCAGGTCATATGCAGGGATATGGGCCAATCAGTGGCGTAACTAGGAATGGCTGGGCCCCAAGGCGAACATTTGACATGGGGCTCCCCCCCAAGCCGCCGCCCCCAACCCCTCCAAATCGCCACCCCCAACCCCCCCACACACAAACCGCATTCCTGCGCACACTATTATGCCCCATAGTGGCCCCTGTACACGGTATTATGCCCCATAGTGGCCCCTGCACACGGTATTATGCCCCATAGTGGCCCCTGGACACGGTATTATGCAGCATAGTGGCCCCTGCACACAATATTATGCCCCATAGTGGCCCCTGCACACAGTAGTTTGCCCCATAGTGGCCCCGACACACAGTAGTTTGCCCCATAGTGGCCCCTGCACACAGTAGTTTGCCCCATAGTGGCCCCTGCACACAGTAGTTTGCCCCATAGTGGCCCCTGCACACAGTAGTTTGCCCCATAGTGGCCCCTGCACATAGTAGTTTGCCCCATAGTAGCCCCTGCACACAGTAGTTTGCCCCATAGTGGCCCCTGCACACAGTAGTTTGCCCCATAGTGGCCCCTGCAAACAGTAGTTTGCACCATAGTGGCCCCTGCACACAGTAGTTTGCCCCATAGTGGCCCCTGCACACAGTATTATTCCCCATAGTGGACCACCCATGAACGATTATTATACTCTGGGGTCTTTTCAGACCCCAGAGTATAATGATCGGAGACCCAGGGGAGGATAGAAACATAGAAAACACTGCAACTTACCTCTTCCTCGCTCTGGTGCACTCCCGTGTGCTACTTCGGCCATCTTCACTTTCGGACCGGATCTCGCGCGATCCAGGCCGGCGTCGCGACGCATAATGACGTCGGCTGACGTCTGGGAAGTCACCAAACAGGCCCGAAGCCTGCGGAGCGGCGGAGAGGTGAGTTACGGTGTTTTTTATGTTCGCTCACCTCCCCTGGGCCCCCGATCGTTATACTCCGGGGTCTCAAAAGACCCCGGAGTATAACGATAGCAGTGATTGTGGGGTTCGCGGTAGCGACTGCCACAGGGCTCCGGGCCCCGTAATGTTCCGGGCCCTGTGGCAGTCGCTACCACTGCTACCCCGGTAGTTACGCCCCTGGGGCCAATGAATGAAGAGCCGGAAGTGCTGATCGTGAGTTTTGTACATCTGCGGCCCGCACAAAAGTCTCAAACTTTGTCTCTAAACTTTAGAGACAAAGTTTGAGACTTTTGTGCGGGCCGCAGATATGCCTGTAAAGGGCCGCATGCGGCCCGCGGGACGCATGTTTGACATGCCTGGTGTACAGTGTTATCTGCATCAGGCTCCGTACATTGTATATTATGGGCTCAGACACATCCTCAAACAGCTAATCGATCGGATATGTATGGTCTATCTTAAGGATAGGCCATAAATATCCCTGTATCCATAAGCTTCTTGAAAACGGAAAAAAAAAATGTAGTATTAGACTGAACATGGCAGCACTATAGGTAATTCCTGCTTGTCACAAGATATATCCGGTAATATCTGCACACAATGAAACCTGTTATTTTCAGGTAACATCTCCCCCTTCATCTGACACTCTTGTCATTGATTCTTATGACAACAGGTATAGACGCATCTATCTCACTTTGCTGGAGCAATCTACACTGCATGTAATTATTGCATCCCGCATGTTCCCCGCGCCGCGCATTAGCTGTGTAGCTATATCCTGAATTCACTATGTTACATCAATCACATTTGCAACCTTCAGAAACTGTTATTGTCACCTCACACAACCAGGAGTCCAAGACAGGACTGCCGGCAATTTATTCTAATCTAAGAAGATAAATATCTTTCTAATTTGTGGGTGAAAATATATTTGTCTTGCTTTGATGCCTGAGACGTACGATAACATATTTGCAGTAAAAGCTTTATTGGGATGATATGCCTGGAAATGCAGATCATTAACATTTAATTACAGTGATATGTAGATGGGCCCGGTATGTGCTGAAACACATTTGCATCTAATACATAGATGACAGCGGTGATTAAACATTCCAGATCCATACATGGCCCATTATACATAGAAAGGATGCAGCGGCCCAGCCTGGTAGCTTACTGAGCAAATATCTGATTGGAAATGTATTTCCTATGCTAAATGCATAAGAGTCTATTTACAGGAGACTTTGCATTTTTTGCTGCAAATTTCCTAATCACAGCAAAATAAAAAATAATAAAAAATTATTTCTGCAATCTTAACTCTAAACCATGTCCTTGTATTGAAGTAACGCAGACATGTTTCATTAGATTATCAAAATCACGCACCTACTTACACCTAGCTGCGGTAAAAAAAAAAAACTCATGTAATTGTACCATAAAGGAACCTTTACATCTAGTATTAGTGTGCTGCAAAGCAAAAAAGCATGAAGCTGTTTTTCTGCGTATTGCCATTTTTGTTCTGTGCAATGTTTGGTTGAACTGTACTAAACTGCTAGGTGTACAGACTGACAAAGAGGAGTGCAGCAAGTAACCATGCAAAGGGGAATGTCACAGTAGTGCAATAGTGTGCATAGTGATGTAACAGTATAGGAATAAAATATACACTGATGTCACAGTATAGGATATAATGTATATAGTGAAGTCACAGTACAGGGATAATACACAGTGATGTCAAATTACAGGGATAATATAAACAGTGATGTCACAGTATGGGGATAATAAACACTGATGTCACAGTACAGAGATAATGTGCACAGTGATGTCACAGTACAGGGATAATAAACACAGTGATGTCACAATACAGTGATAATGTGCACAGTGATGTCACAATACAGAGATAATACACACAGTGATGTCACAGTACAGTGATAATGTGCACAGTGATGTCACAGTACGGTGATAATGTACACAGTAATGTCACAGTAAAGGGATAATAAGCGCAGTGATGTCAGTACAGTGATAATAAACACAGTGATGTCACAGTACAGGGACAATGTACATAGTGATATCACATTACGGGGATAATAAACACAGTGTTTTCACAGTACAGGGATAATGTACACAGTGATGTCACAGTACAGGGATAATGTACACAGTGATGTCACAGTACAGAGATAACAAAAATCCTGAAACAGCGCTGTATGCAGATAAGTGAAACTGGCTTGGCTAAAATCCCTTTTGCTGTCTCAAGACTCGGTGAGTCAAAAGCAAATTGAGGATCTGTTACATCCAACAGAGGGCACATGAGCTCCCAGCTCCTTTCCCATAATGCCTTGTGATATGTAGATGCTAAGTAGAGGGCAAAAGGCAATTCAAGCTCTACACACCTTCACTGGTGCTCTCCTCAATGTGAGAGATTCTTGTCCCTAACCCACTCATTGCCTCCCACAAAGCCAGCCAGTTCACTTTGCTCTGTACTGATGAGGGACAAAAATCCTGAAACAGCGCTGTATGCAGATAAGTGAAACTGGCTTGGCTGAAATCCCTTTTGCTGTCTCAAGACTCGGTGAGTCAAAAGCAAATTGAGGATCTGTTACATCCAACAGAGGGTGCATGAGCTCCCAGCTCCTTTCCCATAATGCCTTGTGATATGTAGATGCTAAGTAGAGGGCAAAGGGCAATTCAAGCTCTACACACCTTCACTGGTGCTCTCCTCAATGTGGGAGATTCTTGTCCCTAACCCATTCATTGCCTCCCACAAAGCCAGCCAGTTCACTTTGCTCTGTACTGATGAGGGACAACAATCCTGAAACAGCACTGTATGCAGATAAGTGAAACTGGCTTGGCTAAAATCCTTTTTGCTGTCTCAAGACTCGGTGAGTCAAAAGCAAATTGAGGATCTGTTACATCCAACAGAGGGCGCATGAGCTCCCAGCTCCTTTCCCATAATGCCTTGTGATACAGAGATAATAAACACAGTGATGTCACAGTACAGGGATAATACACACAGAGATGTCACAGTGTAGAGATAAAGCACACAATGATGTCATAGTAGAGGGATAACAGACAAAGCATACCTCCCAACTTTCAAGACCTGAAAGAGGGACAGAATGCACAAATTTAGTCTCACCCCTACAGTCACCCTCACATGGTATGGTCCCTTCTAGCTGCCTCCACAGTATAAAGTCCCTGCACTTAGGACTTTTCTCTCTGCCGGTTTCAGTATAAAAATGGCGGAAACCAAACAGACACCTGGCAGACCCATTATAGACCATGGGGTCTGTGAGTAACCGTTGTTTTAGTGGTTTGACTCACCGTCATTCGGGTCCCCTGCTGGACCTGAATGACAGAAAGCCCAGTGCAGGTGTGAACCTAGCCTTGCTTTTATTTTTGCCTCCTGTGTAGGCAAAATTCATGCCAATGGCAAGATTTTCTCTGTCTAAAATTATCACTTTTATTTCTATTTATTTCTACTTTACATGCATAATGCCGTGGTATATAGAGATACATCTCTATATGCCTCTATGCCAGTGAAATATACTGGAATATAAAGATCTATTTCAATATATCACTACATTGTACGTGTAAATAAAAAATATTATTGAAGCCTTTGGGAAGAGAAAACCCTCTCATTGAGAATAGTTGAGTCTTTTGCTAAACTATCAAGGTGCCTGCCTCTTATACACAAGGTTCTGGGTTTGAGACTGGGGACAGCCCTTATGAAAAATTAAATAGAACAAAACATTAAATAGATAGGGGATACCCAAAAAACCTCTTCATTAGTATTCACTTTGCTGATGTCACAATGCAGAGAATAATGAAGTGGCTGTGAGCCTGATGAAAGTCAATATTGACCAGGTGAAAAGGCCAAAAACCAGAAGACTCTTGGAAAAAAATGGGTGAACTCTGGTTCATAGATGAGGTTCAGAAGAACAAACTGGTACATCCTGGATCTAAAGCTTTTGGGGTTTGTTACCCATGAATCGCTATTATATTCTGGTGTCTCTATATACCCCAGATTATAATAAGTGAAGGTCCAGTAGAAGTGCGGAAACATAATAAGCACATAGTCATCCTACCTCAACTCTCCTGGGTTTCCTAGGGACCCTCTTCGGTGATCTTCCAGTCTTCTGGGTGACGTCACAGGTCACTGTGAGACCACTTAAGCCTGTGACCTCAGCAGTCATATGGAGTGCGAAATCGTAATGAAACTTGCATTAAAGTAAGCCCAGGAGGGAACAGAAGGTGAATATAAGTGTTTATTATTTTTCCATACCTCCTCTGGCTTCCACTTATATTCTGGGGTCTGAGGAGACCCCAAAGTATATTAATAGTACTTCCAGTTCAAGTCAAACAAGTATCAACCTGAAACGGATCTGGCAGAAAAACTAGAATATTGGCCAAAACAAATCTTGTGAGGCTTATCCATCTCTAGTTATTATATTCTAAAAGGACATATGGAAAGGAGTTGTCAAGATGAGATTACCCCTAGGAATTGGCAATAGAAACAAAGAGCAAAACATATATAGCGGTGGAATGACGGACATATATACACGTCTAAAGCAGAACAATTTCTGTAGATTGTGTTGGTTACAGGCATAAACATGAAAGAGTTAATACGTCAAGTGTTGAAGCCTGCGGGATGGAAATGAACCTGTGCTGCTTGCCCACTTTGTCACTGCGTTCTTGCTGAAATGGACTACTGAAAGAGACGTTAAACCTTCTTCTTACTCAGAAATGCTGACCTTCATTTTTCATGTCAGTGATTTGCATGGCTTTTCCTTAGCGCCTTCAGCTGGAAACCTTTTTAAAGTCTTGGAAATGACATTACGCGTGCCATCTGCCTGACAGTTGTAACATACTTCATTTGGTACACAATGGCCTAATCCGTCTGTACCGGCTGAATCCTCATCCAGCCTCTTATTTCTGGACTATCTATGGGTGATTATTTTCATAAAAGATAACAGAGGTCATGGTGCAGAGGGAAGGAGATATTAGTATAAATCTGAGGGTGGACAGGGTGGCCAGAAGACAGTAATTTATAGAGTAGAGTCATGACCATGTCAGGCTTAATGGCGGCTCATCTCTAGAAGAGACCCTGGACCATGGATTAACAGTAGATATTCTAAAATTAGCCATAAAAGCCTTCCACTGCTTATGTCGAAGAGCAAAACAAAAAGATAAACCATTAAAAAAAATATTACTGATATTGAAGCCCATTGCTGTTTAACAGCCCCCTATACATTCTTAGATCATTGTGATATGCTGACAGGAAATTAATATGTTCGGGGATGGACTTAAAGGGGTTTTCTGGCCCCAAATGGATTTTTCATACTGATGACCTATCCACAGTCTGATCTGTGGGGGTCTAATATCTGGACTCCACACATCAGCTGGTCTGGCAGCCTCTAGGCACTGCTGCAGTGCATGCAGCCTCTACTATGCCAATAATAGAAGTGTTGTTGTAGCTCCGTCCACTGTATTGTGGTGGTTTTCTGGTATTACAGTGCTGCTTTTATTACTTGAATAGGAGAGCCTGCACTCTCTCCCAATAGACTTTATCAGCTTTCAGTGCCTGTTAGAGATGGACAAACCTCTCAAAATTGTTTTCATTAGTTTTTTGGTTCGGTGGCTTGGGTCACTAATTCATTCCGGGTCGAACAAGTTCAGTATGAACCACATTGTTTTAAAACATCTATAAAACACAGTATAGCTCACTCTTAGGGCTCCTAGGAACCTATCTATAAAACATAGTGTAGAACACTGTCAGGGCTCCTAGGAACCTATCTAGTGTAGAACACTGCAGGGCTCCTAGGAAGGTGTCTATAAAACATAGTGTAGAACACTGTCAGGGCTCCTAGGAACCTGTCTATAAAACATAGTGTATAACACTGTCAGGGCTCCTAGGAACCTATCTATAAAACATAGTGTAGAACACTGTCAGGGCTCCTAGGAACCTATCTATAAAACATTGTGTAGAACACTGAGGGCTCTTATGAACCTATCTATAAAACATAGCGTAGAACACTGTCAGGGCTCCTAGGAACATGGCCATTTTAGTTTGTCCAAGATGAATCTCCATTTGTTAAAAACTGAACAATTTGGAATATTTGGGTCAAACCCAGTTCAGTACGAACCCTTTCACCCATCTCTAATGTCTATTCAGTGCAGGCTCGGACATCCCCCCTCCCCCACAGACTACATACTGATGACCTATCCAGTGGATATTTTATATACCCTATTATAGAATTCTGGTTTAATATAGGAGGTCTTCTGTTCAAGGTCCTTATCTCTTTGCCAGAGTGGAAAGCGGTTTTGAAGAGCATCTCTCACTCTGGAGGACCTGCCCTGTCCTGTAGTACTAATAACCCATTGATATGAATAGACATTATGTAATGTATCACTTCCTCTTTGGTGGTGTTACAGGGAAATTGAAAACCTATTGCCAGTGTCCCCCACATCGTACAGCTGATCATTGGGGGTCTCAGCAGAGGAGCACCTTGTGATTAGATTGTTGTCATAAGACCCTCCAAACAATTAGGAATTGTCCAAAATAGAAAACCCCTTTAACTGCAAGTTAAGTTTACATTTGTACCATCATGCAGTAAAAAACTACAACGTGTACATTATCTTTGTCTGACATGGATTCTAAATATATGTTTGTGCAGATTTTCTATTTAAATGGATATTTACCTATTCTGAAAAATAATGTATTTGCTTAGAAATAATGTATTTCTATTAAAAATAAAACCAATAAGATGAGCTGCAAATACAGAAGTCGGAGAATAGTTTGCTGGATTTGTGCTAGAATAATTTCGACTGAAAGTAATGCAAATATTGAGCTAAGATCCATATAATCAGCAGTCATAACAGAAGTAATAAAACAATGCTTCCTGCTATCATTGCAAATAATTATTCCACTTCCCAGAGTCAGCAAAATGAAAAGATCTATGAATAAAATTGCTGCCTCATCACTCCCGGCCTTACAAAATCATTTAATTAATAAAACAGGTTACAAGAATCCAGAAATTGGAAATTAAATTGCAACTATTATATTAAGCTTTTTTTATTAAATTGAATATTTTTTGCTGTATGCAGGTATAAGCAAGGGTTAATTCACATTATTTACTCTATATGTTAATATTATAAAATCTAATTTGTATTGGTCAAGAATTGTACAAAACTACTGCATCGATAGAATAAAGGTATGTTCACATGGCAGAATTTGGCGCTGAATTTGAAGTGGATTCTGCTTAGATAGAATCAGTCTCCCTCCCCCTCTGGCAATTGACAATATAGTCCCTTTTTACTGCCATATTACTGCAGAGGCTCTGCGGCTTTCCTGACAAGCAGGGCAGAAAGCTATTCTTATTGGCTGCTCTGCCTTGAACAAAGGATCACAAAGCAGAGACCTGGCTGTGGCGGGAGTGACTGAGCATGTGTGTCCTCCAGCACTCAGCTCAATAGGTGGACATGCACATTGGTATAAACTTTGGTACAAGGTTTTGCCCTGAGCTTACCGTCCTATACATGGACTTGTAATAAGATACAAGCTTGTATATGGGGCCATAGAAAATAATGGGTCAGGAAAAAAAAACACGGTTAGCACACTGACAAAGCAGATGTTCATGTAGCATATTTAGTGCTGTAACAGGGACTGATGAAGCAAAAACTATATTACTAAACCCTTCTCTTTGTTTTCTAATTATGACACAGCTAGCTAGTATTGCCATTCAGGAATCTGGGAAAACTGGGTGACTTGTACAAAGTAGATGTTAATATACATGTACTCTTCACCACTCCCTGTAGTAATTCCTGCCCTGCAGTGGCACTGTTTCCATTACAATCAATCGTACTCCATTATTATATTATAGTCAATGGGCCGCCCCCTTACAGATAAACTCCATCCCCTCCCGGACTTCCTAGGATATCATGTTCATGCCCCTAGCCATCCTGTAGCTGAAGATGGAGGGAAGCAGGAAGTACTGTCTGCCCACTGTGTATCTGCAAAATGTCTGCTAAACTGCTTATTATACATATAATCCTGCAGACATACTTATAGATGAAGTATATGATGGATGTTTTTGTTTATTTGGTTGTTTTTCGGGGTTTAAAGAGGACCTTTCACTATCGCCACCAATTCAAGTTCTTACCATCTGTTAATAGCTGCTGCTCCACTGATTCCAGCACAGTTGGAATTTTCTCTCTAGCCCTCACCATTCCCGAGAAACAAGCCAAGTTAGTTTTGGCATTTGATATGCTATATAAACTCTGTAATGTCAGGTGGGCGGTGGCAGGCAGGGGGTGTCACTCAGAGCTCCAATCAGAAGGAGCTAGTGCTAGAGTTCAGAATCACACCCCTTGTCTGCTCCTGCCTGACACCGCCCTCCTGACAGTATCAGACACCAAAACTAACAGCATTGATTTCTTAAAAGTTCCAACTGTGCAGGAATCAGTGGAGCGGCAGTTATTTATTGATATAAGGAGCTGGTCTTGTTGGAGATGGTGAAATGTCCTCTTTAAATATACTGTACTATATAATGTATCTATTTGGAATGTGTTTATACAATATTCTAAATACAAAATACAAACCTATTAGTGTCTGGAGCGGGGGTTAGCTGTAATTTACAGCTAACATCCTGTTTCCGCACTCGTGGTGGAGCTGAACTCCAACCGCAAGTGTTATCCCCTTAGATGTCTCAGTCAAACATGACTGCGGCATCTAAGGGGTTTTGGCAAGTATACCAAGTGAAAGAAGAAACAGTGGTGGCACACAATCCGAACTTCCGACTCCTTTATTGTAAGTACTAAAAGCAGGCATAGCCGGAGACCAGGAGGCAGCAGCGATGGGCCATTTTGCGCGTACGCGTTTCTACAGCCTGGTACTGAAGTGAACAATTTCTGAAGTTTTTCTGATGGGTCTCCATTATAGAGGTAGTAAACCAATTATAAACATTATACTAGTACAGAGAGTTTGAAAAACAACCAGTGGTGTCCTGTGGGCCCTGATGCAAACCAAACCCTACCCCATCCCTACAGCATGTTCTTGATAACTGCGGTTATGGGTGCTGCAGCGGTGTTCCAAAGACTTGAAATGGATACAACTGTAGGACCCACAGCGGCCATTAACAAGAATATGGTGAGTAAATAGAGCAGCTAGGAGCAGTGTGCTCTGGGAAACTGCTAATCTGTGGGGGTCCTGACAGTTGGACCCTCACCCATCTAAAATTGATGGACTACCTTAATGGTAGGTAAAAGGTGGAAAACCCCTTTAAGGATGAAGCCCCACATTGCGAAAACGTAGCATTTTAGAATACCCATAAAGGGGACAGGATTCTGGCTGATCCCATCCACACAATGCAGAAAAAAATCTGCAGCGGAAAAACTGCGTTCTCAAAACCACTTGCGTTTTTGTAAATCATATCATGTCAGTTATACCTGCAGAAACACTGCTGTTTTCCGTATAGGTATAATAGGGGCAGACAGTCCGCAGAGGAAAACTCGAAAAGCACTGCGGAAAAAAACATGATGTGTTTTCGGGGCAGTTTGTTTCACAGCTTTTTTTGCTGCATCTGGCTATATGGGACTTTAGCTTAAGGAGTATTCCAGTTTCTTGTAATTGATAACCTATTCTCAGAATAGGTCATAAGAGATCACTGAGATTCCTGAGACCTCCGCTGATCAGTAGTTTGTGCAAGCGCCGTGACCTCTTCACTGTTTACATCTTTATTGTTTTATAGCGACCGTGCAATGTACATGCTGTTCACTTCTATTGGACGAGGGTGTAATTGTATCGCAGTTGCTATAAATCAGATGGCGTGTTATATGAACACAGAAGGGGTCACAGCGCTTGTACAAGCACTGTCCCCCTTCAAACAACTGATCTGTGAGGGCTCTGGGTGCTGAACCCCAACTGATCTCTTATTGATGCCTATCCTGAGGGATCCTCCCTCCAGCCTCATGACAGTGGTTGGACAAACCTGTTTCCTTTGCAAAGTTCGGGAGCAGAGATCGGCACTCATCTCTGCTGCCTGGAGAGGTCAGTACAGGGACTGAGATGAGTGCCGATATGCATGAGAGACAGTGGTTGGGTTATCAGACTTTCCCCAATGCTGCGGTCCCCCTACTCTTCCGAGCCTGGTTACAGTTGCATCTCCTATGACCATGAACGTAAACCAATGTACTGGCTGATTGAGTAGTCCTCTTCTCTCGAGGCAAAAATTTCTATAAAGTGGTCATTAAGTTCTATATAGGGGGGTTATTTGTTTATGGGAATGTTTGGTAATAATCAACATGGCTGCCCATTATATTGTCACGCACCTATGTAACAATATGCGTCAGTGCATAACAAGGTAGACTGGTCAATCACGTGTCTGGGAATGTTGGGTTTCTGACCAGTCATATGTAGTTTTAATGGCGTCCTTCGCCACCAGTATGTGTTGTGATATATTTTTCCTAGCAGGGTCAGGTTTGTATAAAAATCCAGTGAAGAGGAGAAGCAAAATCTATTCTGCTCAGTGAAAACACGGAGAGAAATTACTGCCGCAGAAACCATTGCTCATCAAGTTTAACTAGAAATCATTGTGACAGTCCGGTGACCGTACAGTTATTGATAGTCTTCTCTGAGGGTTTAAAGGCACAGAGTGCTCAGATAGAATCCCAGTACGGCTGACATGATATCCAGTAAGGCCAGGACAGGTGAAAAAAATGAGGAAAAGTGCTGCCGAATACAATAAAGTAATTGAAACTCAATGCAACAGAGGCTAACTTAGATAGATAGGATATAATCCGGTATGTATAATCATATATCCTTGTCACTGACCCGCAACCAGAGAATACAGTATCTTAGTGAGTGATGACTCCAGCCTGGAATAACTGGTCAACAAGCCAAAGTTGTGATATAAATGTGTCTAGATGTATCTGGAGTCTTAATGGCAATGTATGCAAATTACAGTAGTTCTTTTCCCTATGGAAGCACACTCTCTAGCTGGTGCCACCTATTAGTGGTAGCCACCAGGTGCGTTTTATCCATGTCGCATTGCCAATAAGACTCCATAAACAGCCGAGCCCTAGAGATGGCAAAACCAATCAAAACGAGCCGAATTTGACCCAAAAATTCTAAAAGTTTTGGGCTCGTCCCGAACCCGAAACTTTGGGGAGTCGGCCTCTGGAAGAGGATGCAGAGAGTGCCGTGGACACTACGAGGAGGCCCAGAAGAGGTGAGGAAAGGCGAGTATAAATCTTTGCCAGTTTTTACACCTCCACCTATTACACTCTGGTGTCTATAGACCCAAAATAAATCTGGGATCCGAGCCACGCAAACCTGAAACAAAACGAATTTTGAGAAGTTCGCCCATTTCTGCTAAGCCCTAAGAACCAATCCCCAAGCCCTGGGAATCAATACTCCAAAAGTTGCTTATCTAGCCAGCCAATAGGCCGCTTTGTACTAATGAGGGGCAACCACCCTGAAATAGCTGTCTACAGATGGATGTCTGTCTCAGCTACAATCCCTAATCTCACTGCAAGACTCCTTAACCCTTTAAGGACCCTTTAAGGTAGTTTGTACGTTAATGCTCGGTGACTTTTTTCATATTTTACTTGCCCGCCATCCAAAATTCATAACTTTTTTATTTTTCTGTCAATAGCTATGTGAGAGCTTATTCTTTGCATAATGAGATATACTTTCATTTGGCACCATTTTGGGGTACATATAATGTTTTGAATAGCTTTTATTAATTTTATAATAACGTGTTTTGGGGGTCCATGTGAAATAATACACAATTCTATTATAATTTTTTGCATTTTGTTTTTACGGCGTTCACTCTGCATTAATAATGACATGGCAGCTTTGTCCGGCGCGTCATTACAATTACGGCGATACCAGATTTATATTGTTTTTATTACATTTTACCGCTTTTACAAATAAAATATTACTTTTTGAAAATGAAGGATTTTCCTGAGGTCACCGTATTCTGACGCTTATAACTTTTTTACTGTTTTATTGATATGTCAGGGCTCTTTATTTGCGGGGAAAGTTGTAATTTTTATAGGTACCGATGTTTGTTATGTATGACTTTTTGATCACTTTTTTTTTTAAAGGCGTTCACCGTACGGGATAAATAATGCTATTTTTGGATAGTGGGAACATATACGCACGTGGGGATAACTAACATGTTTGTTTATTTTTTTGCTTACGTTTTGTCTTTTTTACATTATTTATTATTTGGTTATTTTTTTATTCTTTATTTTAACTTTTTTTTCAACTTTTTGTTACTTTTTTTGATTTGAACATGAGATCTTTGAACCGCAGTGCAATGTACTGCAATACATAGTAGGCCGGTGGTAAACAATGAAAAGGATACAGCATAGGGGGATAAGATATCGATGGCCTATCCTAATGAGAGGCCATCAATATTGTGAAACCAGAAAACCCCTTTAAGAAACAACACCTTTTGGGATAGTTTGATCATGAAGAGGAATACTTATCAGCAAATATCTTGTCCAGTAAGGAAGGCAACAGAAGGAGGGGGGAGGCCGAAATTGTAGCCTGAAAGCAGATAGCAAAGTGCAAAGTGATGGTCTTGGATAATGGGAGCACACATACAAAGAAGGGGTTAATTTTCTGATAAACCGCAAGTGAGATGTAGGATAATTATGGATATTTATTCTCAGCTATTTATGTTCAATAAAGTTTTGTGCGAATATGAAAAAAAAAACTGTACAATCAACGGTCACTAATGGCAACTGTATCTACCAGAGGCCAGGACGATTAAAGGGGATGTGAGAAAGTCTATAAATGGGGGTCATGTATATAAATGGATGCTGACAAGTATATAGATTAGATATCTATTGCAAAATATGAAAATGGCAACTGCATGTGCACAATATTTGTATCTAGATCTCTGTCCCCTTTTCATCCTTAAATGGGTTGTCCCGTTATCCCCAGGACAGAGGATAAGTGTCCAATCACTGGGGGCCTAATCACAGGGTTTCCCCATAGATCAGGAGGACGGGGGACCCAAAGTCCCTCTAAAGCTTTCTTGTGAATGGCGCACCAGTGCACTTCGATGACCGGCCCTCCATTCACTTCTGGGTCCCCCGTCCTCCTGATCATTGGGGGACCCAGCAATTAGGTTGTGGAAAGGGGATAAGTGTCCATAGTGGAGCAACCCCTTTAACCACTTCATGTCCAGGCCATTTTCCAGGTCACTTTTATTGGTATAAGCGGTTTTGAAGGCTATAACATTTTTTGGGGGTTGTACAAATTATTTCTGCATGTTTTTTATGTGAGCAGGGCTTTATTTTTATATTTTATTTATTTTTTTTAACATTATCCCTAGTTACAGGAGGCCTAAAATGGCTGCCGTAAGTAGATGATAGCAGGACCATCACCGCTATTACTAGTGGTGGTCCCGCTATCACAAAAGAGCCGATGCTTTGGTGCTAAACCCTCACTAAGTTCAATTGGGTGGTCTTCAAGGTCTGCCTAGTGGCCAATCTGGAAAGCTGATCTTAGATTTCTTCTTCAATCTCATAAACCCATGGACCTTTAAATAATTGCTTTCTGTCGTTTCTAGAAGTAGACCATGGCTTCATTCACTCCTGACCTAGAAATGGATTCATGTGGTTGTGCTACTCATGTGTAAGTCAGTCTTTCTATACCATCCCATAGTTGACAACTTTTTGTAAAATTATAGGCTATGTTCACATCTGTCTTGGAGGCCAATAAGAGTGTCCACAACAGGTGCCTTAATAAAAACGTGACAAATTTTGCTTGGTAAAATGATGGACCCAATGGACCCCATTATAGTCAATATGGTCTGTCTGACCAAGAATACAAAAAAAAGGAAATAGTGCAGATGTTCCCATAGCCCACCAAAAAGGAAAGATATTCCTTCCCTCAAGTGGGCCCCTGGACCTCTTCTACCTTCTATTGCCAATCTTAAATCTATTGCAGCATCTTCATGTCCATCTTAAGTACAGCCAGGATGTCTCCATAACAGTTCTAGAGTCCCATCATCAAAAATTGCTCATATACGTGGGGGGGGGGGGCATATAATATCACCCCATGACCCACGCTATGTCTAGATATAAAAATATAGTCTGCTTACGCTAGATTCACACTTCCGTTTGGGTTTCCGTTCGGGAACGGAAACCTAATCCGCTTAAAAAAGTGGTTACCCATGGAAAACTGCAAACCCCATAGATTATAATGGGGTCCGCCGAATTTCCGCCTGATTTCTGCCCGAAAAGGGCGATAAATTCGGAGAGAAAAGTGCTGCTTGCAGGACTTTTCTATTGGCATTTTTTCAGCGGTTCAGGGATGGAAACCCCGAACGGAGCTCAAGCGCTGATATGAGCCCAGCCTTACTTCAGCAAATAAGTTGCCTGCTCTGCTGAGAGTCCAAAAGATGTCTCCAAGCTTGGAGGGTAAACTTATATCCTGTATCTACACACACATTAGTGGGCTTATATCCTTCTTCATACATACCCATAACCAGTTTTCAGCACATGTAATGATCCCCTCTCTGTACTCACATAGGGAAGAAGCAAACAGTAAACTCCAAGAAATGGTAGAAAAGTGGAAGAGGCTAAAGATCTTGAAAGATGACCTTCAAGACACCCTGGAGAAATCGGACACTGAGGTGCAGGAAATGACGCAGGAGCTGGCCTCACTGCGTGAAGAGAACAAGAGGTAAGAAAGACATGCGACATCTTAGCCCTGCACCCAATGTAATGCACCAAATTCAGTAGATACATGCACATTGATGGCTGACTTTGGGTCCTTCAAGTTTGTCATGATAACTGCAACACTGTAGCTAAAAGAGACTCCATCTATAATAGATATGCTAATGAAGCATGTTTTCCTATTAATATAAAAACAACACCCACAACCCCTCCACCCCAAAAAAGGAATAACACATCCCTATGTTTCTTTCCGCTAAGTTTTAGGATCTATGTGCATTTATCCATAGGCTTGATATACTCCAAATAGTATTTTTAGCATATATTGGGGTGGTAGAGCTTATGTTGGCATAGGGTCAATGGGCAATGCCCATACATTGCATACGTTGGAGGTATACATTGCACACACTGGGGCATATTTATTATGCCTTTTATGCTAGTTTTCTGGAATACAAGGCAAAAAAAAAAAAAATTACAATTTTTTTGTGCAAATCAGATTTTTGCGCAACTTTTTCATTTCATTACCCAGCTTTCCTAGAGCCTCTGAACAGTTAATCAGAAGTCTGGGTGGCAAACCTGTGCAAACTGTATGAGCTACAGTACATATTATAGACAATGGACAACTCAAAGACTTATTTTACTAATGATTTTTGCTATTGTTTCAGTTCACACCCTACGTGCCTGGTGGTCCCATGTTTTCAATAATGCCGTGGCAGAAGACCCTCTCCATAGTGAGAGCTTTTGCCAGGGCCTCAAGAAACATCTTATCCATGACTTCAGTCTACTCTGCTCTTGAGAACGGGTGCCTATTTTGTTCCTAAGGTCACATATATCTTATCTAGCCCTTTCCTGTATAGCCTGCAGAAAGAGAAAGTCAAGTTCCTGGATCTGATGGAAGAAGCAGATAGACTGAAGCTGAGCCTGGAGCAATCCAAGAATGCCGAGAGCACGGCAAAGAGAGAGAAGAAGGAACTGGTATGACTGAAAATATAATATTAATCTGCATATAACTGAATTTGACCATCTCTTATTGCAATATCTCCAACCAGGAGAGAAGATGCCTTCAGATGGAAGAGAAAGCAGATCAGTTTTTACACCAGGTAAGTACTGTATACCTCGAGCATGGTATTAGGGTGTAACAGCTTTGTCCCCTTGGTTCTCCAACCTGTGCTGGATGAAGCCTGGCATTCTCCATTATAGATATTTCTATCTCCATTGAAGCTTTCCTCTTTATAGATAGACTATGATGGGGTCAGTTGGGTATCTGTTATGATTTCCATCATTTTGCTGAACAAAAATTGCTGCATGCAGGGCTCTTTCATGTATAACTTTTGACATAATCTGCGATGGAGGAGCCAATTTTTCTGATACTGGATTCCAAATCCCTTGCATAGATTTAAAGGGGTTTTCCGGGAATTTTTAATTGAAGATTTGTTGGGGTCCGACACCTAGGGTCCCCACACATCAGCTGTTTGACACTCTCTGAGCACTTCTGTTTCACAAGCTTTGTGACGTCACATGACCTGATCACAGCTCAGTCCCATTCAAGTGAATGAGCTGAGCTATGATACCAAACATAGCCTCTGTAGATGCCGATGTATGGCACTGTGTTTGGTGAGTACAGAAGAAGCTGCAGTGCTCACCCGAATGCTGCAGCCTCTTCAAGAATCTGATCTCTGGGGGCCTGGGTGTTGGACCCCTGCCGATCTTTAACTGATGAGGATAGGTCATCAGTTATATAGCCTGGAAACCCCCTTTAAATACTGGCTACCTGCATAGTAAGGAGTAAGTCCAGCCCTAGAGGTTGGGAATGACTTAGGAGCAGTTATTCCCATCTCGGCAGTGTATAACCCACCTAAGATACCAGTTAACTTTATCCTTATTGTGCCTGTATATCATTCTTTATTTCATAGCTCAGTGTATCTGAAGAGGAGAGGCAGCTATTAAGTGATAATGTCACAAGGCTGAGACAAGAGGTCATGGAGCTGCAGGTATGCTTTATATGTGATGTGAAGTATCAGGAACTTGTCATTGCTGAAGGTATTTTAGACACAGTGGGGGTTTTTGTTAAGATTGGCGTCTCCTACTCCGGTCTTAATCCATTTGCCCGGTGGTGCAAGATGCACCACAATTGTGAAGAGACTCCAACCTCTTAGTAATTCTGGCACACTTCAGGAGGTCCTGATCTGCCAGATTTTTGGTAAATTTGATGAGCCAAGTTGTCCTCAAATTGGCACTGGACTATCTCCAATTGCATGTGGATATAGCACACACAACTCCAATTAAAATGAATGGAGCTGTCTGAGTGATGCCCAACCAGCACTTCATGCAGATGAGGGGCAAAGCAAACCCTTTTCTCCTTATCTTTGGGGGTCTGCAAGTTATCCCCTATCCTGTGAATAGAATTGCTCAGAAGGGAAAACTCCTTTAAGGCTTCCTAGAACTACCTCCTTATGCAATAGATTATTTTATGTCTTTGCTCCACAGAGACACCTGGATGCCAAAACTCTTGAGCTGAATGAAAAAGACAACCAGGCACAAGAGGTAAGTGTTAGTTTTTGGAGACCCAGTATTCTAAAAGCAGGACCTCTAAAATAAAAGTTATGGACTCCAGTGCCACTGTATGGTGGAGTAGAGTGACTGTGAAACGCCTCTGTAGGACTATGTGACAGCTCCTGGGTTCTGTGCTGGCTTGTGTTGAGGTTGTTCATTATATTCCCAGATAAACAATGTGAGATGACCAGCTTTGGAGGAAAGAAAACTTGATTTTGTGATACTCTGTTGGGAGTTTTTGCTATACGTGTCTATATGTGGCCACCTAGTCATTGAGATGTAAATTGCAGCCTGTACTGTAGATGGCCGGGAGAAATTACAGGGAATCTGTCAGGACGATTTGGAACACTAAACCATCCACAGGTCCTTATAGACTAGGGTTTAGTGTCCCAGATTGCCCTTATATAAAGCCACCTGTGCCCGCAATAAAAATAAAAAAGTTTTATACTCACCCTGCCACTGTACTCCCCGTGCCAGCGCAGTTCTTGAATGAAGCCAGAGGAATACACTTAGGCTTTAGTGCGCATGTGCTGTACCTCCGGCACTTGCGCAGTGATGCGGGGCTGTACGTCCTCGGCTTCACTGAAGAACTGCGCAGGCGCCGGGAGCACCAGAGAAGAGTCTGATGAGATTAATCTCTAGGTAAGTATAAAGGTTTATTTGATTTATAATGTGAGCATAGATGGATTTATAACAGGGCGATTTGGGACATTAAGGTCTATAAGGACCTGTGGGTAGTTTAATGTCTCAAATCAACCTGACAGATTCCCTTTAAGGTAACAAAACTTGCAAAAATGTAAGGGTGAACATATCATATATATCCAGGGTTTAAAGAGGGGTCTGTTGGGAGGAATGGGGGTCCTTATACACTGACAAGTTTGATCTATTTTAGAGAGAAGCAGTCATAGAAGAGATGAGGATGACAATGAACCAGTACTTCTCTATTAAAGAGGTAAGGTATAGATCAGCACCTACTGTACATCTTTATATGCTATTTATTTGTTATAATGCTCCTCATATATCTTGAATCCTTTCAGGTTCTAAATGATAAGATTCAAGAATTACAGTCTCAGCTAGAAGAATCTTACCAAGAAATTGCGATGTCAGTAACTACTCAATGTGTTTCATTCAATATTCTTATACTGTGACATTTATAAGTTCATATGTTGGGTACAACAGCAGTATTTGAGTAATATATAGACTTCAGATACATTGAAGAGACACTCTCTATGTAATGGGTATGCTGTACATACCTGCTTGTACACTAACATACCTATAGGGACTGCAATGGTTGCCACTGCAACTGGGCCCAGAAGCAAAGGGGGGCCCATAGGTCACCCTCAACATTCAACAGACTTGAAAAAAGATCTCTCTTCTGATTTTCTTTCATGGCTGGCAGTGTGTGGATCATAAATGTATTACCCCTGCTATCTGGTGGTCTTGAATGAGAAGATTTGCAATACACAGCCTTCCACAAAGGAGAAAGTTAACCATTTCATGGCAAAAAATAGCAGTATATAGTCAAGGAAGGATTCTGTGGGGTTGGCCGTGGTACAAAAGGGGCCACGGTCCCTGTGAGGAAAAGTTGTGCAGGGGGGGCCCCAAGTTGAGCTTTTGAACCAGGGCCTACAAGTCTTTATTTACACCCCTGTGCATGTATAATTGTGCCCTTTATCATGGCCGAAGTGCGGACCGGATGCCTCTCTCTCTTTACAGAGGGCCACATAGACTTGCATGGAGAAAGAGACTTCTTGCCCACAAAAAATAAGTTGTGTTCCCAAGCAGTCAATGCTGTTAGTTTTGGTGCTTGATATGCTAATTAGACTCTCTGCTGTCAGGTGGGCGGTCACAGGGAGGAGCAGACAAGGGGGTGTGATTCTGAGCTCCAGTCAGAGGTGGATAGTGTCAGAGAGCTCAGAATCATGCTCTGGCCCAAGGCCGCCCACTTGACAGTATAGAAACTAATTGCAGTGATTGCTTAGGAACAGAGGAGCTAGAGAGGAAATTCTAACCATGCAGAATATGTGGAGTAGTGCCTATTAAAGGATGCAAAGAACTAGACTTGATTGAGAAGAAAGCCATTTTTTTTTCTAATCTTGCACATCCCTTTTATACTGCGCTGCCTACAAGATTAGTGTAAATACAGGATATGTGCACTTTTACAAAATGTCTTGTAAAAATATCCTACAATAAATTGTCTGTAGTTCCTGTGCAGACCTATGTGTCTCCATGACCACAGACTACAAAGAAGTCCTATATAGTCTGATCTTAGTCATATCAATTTAATTCTGCCCCCCCCCCCACACACACATTTCTTACTAGAGTACACTTGGTAGTCAAGATAAAAGAGAGAGATACAAGCAGTTCTGTGGAGTTCAAAGGCTAGGCCACAAACTCAACTCCGACTACTGCTCTGACTACAACTCTTTCGTAAATGGACCGCCGTGGTCAGACAGAAAAAGTAAAAATTATCTAGTTCATTAAAAAGCTAGTGATATAATTCCTATGAAAGTAAATATGCAACAAACTATACATCTAATTTATTATATAATATTAAAAATTTTATAATATAATTAAAAATAACTTTTTCCAACTTGGTCCTGTTTCTGACTCCAACTCCACCACTTTGACTCCACAGTCCTACATACAGTAATTGCAGGAACAGATTGCACAGTGTTTAGAGTCACATACATTGGTTTCGGAGCTGTAGACATAGAACGGTAGAATATTTTTAATTGCCATTATTTGCAAAGTCAACAATAAGATGAAAGTGAGCCCTGTCATATTAGGGTATATAGTTATTTACAATGGTGCCGCACTCTTTTCAAGAGTAGTTAGTGGTGCATGTGATAGGGTTCTCCAACCCAGTATCAGATTGAAAGACAATCACGGCACACAGTATTGTAACTTTGCGATTTAAAGATCCATATTATTAAATAGAACGTGATCTCCACCAATAGTATAAGATGCTCTTAAAGCAGAAGCGGTGAATGCCATATTACATCATATCACATTACGCAACATAAACACTGAGTTGTCCAATTGTAGTAATGAAGGCAAAAAAATATTGATGCAGATCACAGGACAACGTTTCGGTCTACGGGAGACCTTCCTCAGGTTCAATGTGTATAAATAAATCATGGGGCATCATGGGCAATGATATGTCTACATTAGAAAATACATAGCAGAAAGGGTGGCATATACTTGTAAAAAATTACGTCAAAGGTATAATAGGAAGGGGAATGGGGGAGATTAAGGTAGATTCACAGAAAGAACTATGAAGGAAAGGAGCTGGGAAAAAAATTGCCAGTGGAAAGTTCATCTAGAGCAAAGGGAGATAGACAAGACATAAAATACAAGGAATAAATGGAGGATCAAATCCAGTATGTGCAATCAACATGCATACAGGTATAAAATCACATTCACTATCCACACTACATGATGCACACTGGTAACACAGTATTGTCTCTTGATAAATGTTGTGAGGAATAGACCATTTCTTCCTTTCCTAGCTGGACTGTAGTAGTTGTGGTGGTGACATTTATGAACAGAACACATGGTTTGCAATGTATCACAGACTGCTGTCTTTTAGGAGAAAAGCTTTCGAGGAGAATAATTTAATTACTAACTCCAGAGAGAGTGGCACAATAATGTATGAGATGATACAAACCAGGATGGTAAGTGGGAAATGCATTAGATTTGATAAGATTGACCAATAATAGTTACTATTTCATGTATTATCATAAACAAAAGTAGGTTACTTGATGTGTTCCTGTAAGGTGATTTACGTTGTCCTAACCAAATGCAGCATATAGCAGTGGGAGAGAAGCTGAGCTCTGGGGAGAGAAGCTGAGCTGATATATAGGGTTATATAGTAGGAGAGAAGCTGAGCTCTGTGATATATAGGTGTATGTGATAGAGAAGACAAGCTAAGCTCTGTGATATATAGGGTTATATGATAGAGGAGAGAAGCTGAGCTCTGTGATATATAGGGTTATATGATAGAAGAGAGAAGCTGAGCTCTGTGGTATATAGGGTTATATGATAGAGGAGAGAAGCTGAGCTCTGTGATATATAGGGTTATATGATAGAGGAGAGAAGCTGAGCTCTGTGATATATAGGGTTATATGATAGAGGAGAGAAGCTGAGCTCTGTGGATAGTATAGAGTTGGATATAGGGGATAGAGGAGAGAAGCTGAGCTCTGTGATATATAGGGTTATATGATAGAGGAGAGAAGCTAAGCTCTGTGTTATATAGGGTTATATGATAGGGAGAGAAGCTGAGCTCTGTGGTATATAGGGTTATATGATAGAGGAGAGAAGCTGAGCTCTGTGATATATAGGGTTATATGATAGAGGAGAGAAGCTGAGCTCTGGGATATATAGGGTTATATGATAGAGGGAGAGAAGCTGAGCTCTGTGATATATAGGGTTATATGATAGAGGAGAGAAGCTGAGCTCTGTGATATATAGGGTTATATGATAGAGGAGAGAAGCTGAGCTCTGGGATATATAGGATTATATGATAGAGGAGAGAAGCTGAGCTCTGTGATATATAGGGTTATATGATAGAGAAGAGAAGCTGAGCTGAGCTCTGGGATATATAGGGTTATATGATAGAGGAGAGAAGCTGAGCTCTGGGATATATAGGATTATATGATAGAGGAGAGAAGCTGAGCTCTGTGATATATAGGGTTATATGATAGAGGGAGAGAAGCTGAGCTCTGTGATATATAGGTTATAGGATAGAAGGAGAGAAGCTGAGCTCTGTGATATATAGGTTATAGGATAGAAGGAGAGAAGCTGAGCTCTGTGATATATAGGGTTATATGATAGAGGAGAGAAGCTGAGCTCTGGGATATATAGGGTTATATGATAGAGGAGAGAAGCTGAGCTCTGGGATATATAGGATTATATGATAGAGGAGAGAAGCTGAGCTCTGTGATATATAGGGTTATATGATAGAGGGAGAGAAGCTGAGCTCTGTGTTATATAGGTTATAGGATAGAAGGAGGCGGTCTGTGATATATGGGTTTGTGGGAGAGAAGCTGAGCTCTGTGTATATGGGTTTTGAGAGAGGAGAGAAGCTGAGCTCTGTGATATATAGGGTTATAGGATAGAAGGAGAGAAGCTGAGCTCTGTGATATATAGGGTTATATGATAGAGGGGGGAGGGGGGAGAGAAGCTGAGCTCTGTGATATATAGGGTTATATGATAGAGGAGAGAAGCTGAGCTCTGTGATATATAGGGTTATATGATAGAGGGAGAGAAGCTGAGCTCTGTGATATATAGGGTTATATGATAGAGGAGAGAAGCTGAGCTCTGGGATATATAGGGTTATATGATAGAGGAGAGAAGCTGAGCTCTGGGTTATATATAGGATTAGTTATACGATAGAGGAGAGAAGCTGAGCTCTGTGATATATAGGGTTATATGATAGAGAGAGAGAAGCTGAGCTCTGGGATATATAGGGTTATATGATAGAGGAGAGAAGCTGAGCTCTGTGATATATAGGGTTATACGATAGAGGAGAGAAGCTGAGCTCTGTGATATATAGGGTTATAGATAGAGGAGAGAAGCTGAGCTCTGTGATATGTAGGGTTATATGATAGAGGAGAGAAGCTGAGCTCTGGGATATATAGGGTTATATGATAGAGGAGAGAAGCTGAGCTCTGGGATATATAGGATTATATGATAGAGGAGAGAAGCTGAGCTCTGTGATATATAGGGTTATATGATAGAGGAGAGAAGCTGAGCTCTGTGATATATAGGGTTATATGATAGAGGGAGAGAAGCTGAGCTCTGTGTTATATAGGTTATAGGATAGAAGGAGAGAAGCTGAGCTCTGTGATATATAGGTTATAGGATAGAAGGAGAGAAGCTGAGCTCTGTGATATATAGGGTTATATGATAGAGGAGAGAAGCTGAGCTCTGTGATATATAGGGTTATATGATAGAGGAGAGAAGCTGAGCTCTGGGATATATAGGGTTATATGATAGAGGAGAGAAGCTGAGCTCTGGGATATATAGGATTATATGATAGAGGAGAGAAGCTGAGCTCTGTGATATATAGGGTTATATGATAGAGGAGAGAAGCTGAGCTCTGTGATATATAGGGTTATATGATAGCGGAGAGAAGCTGAGCTTTGTAATATATAGAGTTATACGATAGAGGAGAGAAGCTGAGCTCTGTGATATATAGGGTTATACGATAGAGGAGAGGAGCTGAGCTCTGTGATATATAGGATTATATATTAGAGGGAGAGAAGCTGAGCTCTGTGATATATAGGGTTATATGATAGAGGAGACAAGCTGAGCTCTGTGATATATAGGTTATACGATGGAGGAGAGAAGCTGAGCTCTGTAATATATAGGGTTATATGAAGGAGGAGAGAAGCGAGCTCTGTGATATAAGGTTATATGATGGGGAGAGAAGCTGAGCTCTGTGATATATGGGGTTATATGATAAGAGGAGAGAAGCTGAGCTCTGTGATATATAGGGTTATATGATGGAGGAGAGAAGCTGAGCTCTGTGATATATAGGGTTATATGATAGAGGGAGAGAAGCTGAGCTCTGTGATGTATAGGGTTATATGATAGAGGAGAGAAGCTGAGCTCTGTGATATATAGGGTTATATGATAGAGGAGAGAAGCTGAGCTCTATGATATATAGGGTAATATGATATAGGGAGAGAAGCTGAGCTCTGTGATATATAGGGTTATATGATAGAGGAGAGAAGCTGAGCTCTGTGATATATAGGATTATATGATAGAGGAGAGAAGCTGAGCTCTGTGATATATATAGGGTTATATGATAGAGGAGAGAAGCTGAGCTCTGTGATATGTATAGGGTTATATGATAGAGGAGAGAAGCTGAGCTCTGTGATATATAGGGTTATATGATAGAGGAGAGAAGCTGAGCTCTGTGATATATAGGGTTATATGATAGAGGAGAGAAGCTGAGCTCTGTGATATATAGGGTTATATGATAGAGGAGAGAAGCTGAGCTCTGTGATATATAGGGTTATATGATAGAGGAGAGAAGCTGAGCTCTGTGGATATATACTGTAGGGTTATATGATAGAGGAGAGAGAAGCTGAGCTCTGTGATATATATAGGGTTATATGATAGAGGGAGAGAAGCTGAGCTCTGTGATATATAGGGTTATATGATAGAGGAGAGAAGCTGAGCTCTGTGATATATAGGGTTATATGATAGAGGAGAGAAGCTGAGCTCTGTGATATATACTGTAGGGTTATATGATAGAGAGAGAGGGAGAGAAGCTGAGCTCTGTGATATATAGGGTTATATGATAGAGGAGAGAAGCTGAGCTCTGTGATATATAGGGTTATATGATAGAGGAGAGAAGCTGAGCTCTGTGATATATAGGGTTATATGATAGAGGAGAGAAGCTGAGCTCTGTGATATATAGGGTTATATGATAGAGGAGAGAAGTTGAGATCTGTGATATATAGAATGATATGATTTGGGGCAGAATTTCTGAGTATAAAGCAGAGTAAATCCAGACAGAACTCCTAAGAGAGACAGTGAGAGTCCTGATTACCCCGCCCACACACAGTGATTGACAGCCTTCTATGCACACATACTGATACAGGGATAGCTGTTAATCACTGTGTGTGGGCGGGATAATCAGGACTCTCACTGTCTCTCTTAGGAGTCCTGTCAGGATTTACTCCGATTTTTCACTTGGAAATCCTGCTCCAAATGACATAAACCTATTCATCACAGAGCTCAGCATCTCTCTCTGTACAGTATGCCACTCTCAATAAAGATGGAAGATATTACCTGACAGGTATGATTTAAAAGGGTTGCTCAATTTAGAATATCTATTTTGATAACCCCATTAAAGAATTCTGCGATTCAGGATTCTCATCTCTGCTGAAAAATTGAACACTTACTGCTAGATGGTCCTACAGGTTACACTTGATCACTCGGGATCCAAGCAGATGGATCCTTTGTGATCAACATGTTGTCAAACGCATTAGTACTTTGTCACAAGAGTATACAACCAAAGTCCATTAATGGTGGTCTGTCCATTGTGACCCCTGTCAATCATGAACAAAAGGAGTTTTTGCATCACAGACATTTCTGACATATTGACTGGCGGAGACCCATCCACTAAGACGCCCACCAGTACCAGGAATAGAGATTATTGGCTCATTCATAATTTCTGACTCTATGATCTTCAATTATTTTGTTTTAGGAGAAGCAATTGGAGCAAGCACACATGCAGAAGCAGCGGCAGGGTATTCAGGGCTTTTTAGGGCTGAGGTATGTCCTGCACCTAAAAATTGTGCCAAAAAACAAATACTTGTGTTTTTGGCTCTCACCATTTGTTCTTTTCCAGGTTGCTGCTTAACATGGTGATACAATTCATCTGGTGCTCTTTTAGTGTTGGCGTCTTCCTTCTTCTTGTCATCTTTTTTATGCAACTCTACCATGTAATACACCCTGAACATCCACTCCTGGACTTACGCAGAGTTTTCTCTACAAAAACTATAGAAGTCATACAAAACATTCTGCAACCTTATCTGAAACAGAAAGGACTTGAGATGATGCCCTCATAAGGAGCCTAAATATTCTACTCGTCTGAAAAATAAATGGACTTACACCAAACCTAAACACAGCTATTATTTGTGGACTGCCAACTTGGCTGGTAGTAGTAACACTAGCTGGTAATGGTGGAGTGCGGTCTAAGAGGAGAAGCAAATGGCCACGTTGGCTATGGGTATTTAGGTTTTCATTGGTAATAGGCAGTGATGGTGAGTTTGATGAACAGGTAAAGTTGGGGTCCTATTCCATTCTGCCTTTTTCTTGGATTCTATAGGACTGCCCCAATGATATGAAAGGGATTCATATTTTTTAACAGGTTCTGTGTGGGGGATGGTGATGTGCTGCTCACAATTGTGAGTACCGCGCACCATAAAAATTTCCAAAGGGAGGAAGGAGGCGTGGTGAGTGCAGTGCACCATGAAAGTTTTCAGGCTATGGCCCCTTTAACACAAAGGAATGTCCCTTTTTGGAGCCCCCACACTGCCTCCTGTTACCAAGAATGTCCCCCTTAAATAAATCATGTCCCTGTAAATTAAATGAGTTATCTACCTTTCTAATATTGATGACCTAATTTTAGGCTAGGCTATCAATATTTTGAGACAGCTTGGCTACCGATAATGCTGTCATGACGTGAGCTGCTTTGCTCACCTGCCGAATGATGTGCGTTTCTGTAATACCTAAACCACCTACACATTATACAGCAAGTGAGCGGCATGGCTCCCAACATGTTAACATGCTAGTTGCTATGCTGTCTCAAAAAAAAGCTGTGTGGGGGCCATGGCAGTCAGACCCCTGTAGATGAAATATTGATGGCCTAAGAAAAGGTGGATTACTCCCTTAATATTTCCCCCTAATGTCCCACATAGTTTAATGTCCACCACATGATATTGGCCCCCATCACTACCTCTATACAGTATAATGGCCCCCATCACTGCTTCCATACAGTATAATGGCCCCCATCACTGCCTCCATACAGTATAATGGCGTCCATCACTCCCCCATACAATATAATGGACCCTTTTAGTATCCCCATAATTATAATGGCGTCCTTTACTGCCTCCATACAGTTTAATGGCTCCCATCAGTGTCTCTCTGTATTCCCATCACTGCAAGTGTCCACAATGCATTGTCCCCTATGCAGTGCCCCCGATATACTATCCCCATCAGTGTCCTCCATACAGTGGCCCGGTCCTCTTCAGTGTTCTCCATACAGAGTCATGCCCTCATCAGTGTCCCCATCACTACCCCCACACAGAGATGTTTGTTAGCTCAATACTCACCTCTCTGCTCCCCAGTTTTCTGCTCCATGCACACTGCTGTGATATGTCATGTGCGCCGCAGCAAGAAGGAGCGGGAGGGGCTGGGAAGCAGACAGATGAGTACTGTACTGATACTTACCTCTCATTCCCTAACTTATTAGGTTGCAGGCCTAATGTGGCTTGCAGTCTACAAGTTGGAAAGTCTCTGTCAGACTGGCTCTGCTCTTCTCCCTGATCCTGCAATATGACTGTATTTTTAACAACCGGGTCAGCAGAACCAGGAAAGACTGGTTGCATCTCGCCCTTGAGGGACAGGGAAGGAAGGGATGCAGCAGCTGTGCCTCTGCCTCAATGTTTCTTTGAGACTCATGCTGAGGAAAGGAAAAGCATCAGGGAGGAGACATCTTATTGGCTCTGATAACACAGAAGAGATGTGACAGTGTAATGTGGGGTTGCCAGCAAGCAGCCATTGGGCTCGAGGTGCCAATATGGTGCTCACATCACCAGCACTGCTCTTCCTTTTCATCGTAGCCAACTTGCTACTCCTCCATCTGGTCCTCATTGAGCTGCTGCCCAGACACTACACCTCCAGCAGGTCACCTGGAGTGAAGAAAGGAAACACACTGGACACCAAGAGTCACACTGAGGATTCCTCTGTACTATAGGTGGTATAACACAGCAGGTCTATGGCTAGGACAACGCTCACAGTAGACTTGCACAGGCCTCTGGGCTGCAGTGATGAACAACATGATTCCACTGAGGAGGGAGATGAACCACCTGTCACTGCAGTTCTTTGGCTTCCTCTCAACAGGTGCTCTTGGGGGTTATATTAGTTCAATGAACTGACTATTATTGTAAGAGTGTCCTTTCTCTTAGCTGGAAGCAGATCGCACAGCTCTCACAGGTCATCTGGTCTCACTCGTTGCCTCCCCCTGGTGTCCCTACAGCAGCTAGCTGACCTCCTACTCCCACAAGCCATCTCTTCATTTCCAAGTTGTTTTTCCTCATACAAAACTTGGGAACAACCTTTAAAAGGGTTGATCAAAATCTGAAGGTAATTGATACTGATGACCGATCCACAGGATAGGTCATCAGAAGAGATGAACGAAGTTTTCAAAAATTCGATTCGGCAACTTAGCCAAATTTTCCTATACGATTCAATTAGTTCAGAATTAAATTCCGGCAAATCGCGTTAAAAAACAGCTATTTCCTGGCTGCAGAGAACCAGGGTGGGAGGCAAAATGGCAGAACCCCTTGGATGTCGCGGGCACTCGTGAAGGGGTTAAAGGGCTGTGACATCACAGGGCTGGCTGTTGATTGGCTGCACGCATGGCATTGTGGGTGATCCCGCGTTCCCAGCGTTTTTTGCTCCATGTACTAACATGTGCAGCAGCCATTTAAAAAAAAATGTGATTCATTACCATGAAGCGTGAGGAAATCCGGATTCGATGAGAATCAAACATTTCTTGAAATTTGGATCGAATTCCACTTCGTCAGCTTCAATTTGCTCATCTCTAGTCATCAGTATCAGATTGGTCGGGGTCTGACACCTGGACCCCGTCCCTGTCATCTGGTTCAGTCAATGGAAGCCATATACTAGATATATAACTGGAAGTAGCCCTGTTCCTATTGAAGTGTATGAGAGTGCGGCTACAGTTCCAGGTGCCATTGCTACAGACTAGAAGCTGTATACAGTGCACAGAGCTCACATCACTCAATATACTCTACTATTTTATAACGCTAGAATGATCCATACAGGGCTACATTTATATGGACAGGCATGTACAGCTTTCCATTAGGTCCCATTGCCAGGGGAACGGACTGTATTTCTATCAGAGTTTTTCTCTCCTCCATTCTACATCGGTAATCATGTCATCTTCCAGCGTACTGGCTTTCAAATAAAGTGTGGCCTCCCTGTGGGCAGCCCGGTGTATTATAGAAGGCTACATCCCTGGTGTTTTATTGTTGACCATTTTGGTTCTCGTGTCTTCATGTTCAGTGGTGTGAACAATTTCACTTTCTATTACTATACAATTTTCTCTTCCTCTCAGCTGGCTCGCTGTGTGTTTAATGGGACATGCTGTGGTGCTGCTTGTTCTCTGAGCCTGAATGCAGATGCTCGAGGAACTAGTAAAGGACACAAGTCTACTGCCGTATTACATTGTTACTTCATTTTTCACATGGGTGATGTACATGTTGGGTAATATTCTTCATAAATAAATGTAATAATGCAGAAAATATGTTACTTTGCTACTATATGTCAATTCACACATTGTGGAAAACCTGCAGATATTTTGGTAGAGTTTCACCGTACAAAACCACAGTGGAATATACTAGAAGGCAAGTGAATGAGACTTCAGTATTATCCACATGGAAATTGACCTGCGGTACAGATTTGCGGAGAGCAGCGTGTCAGTATTGTGAAACATGCCAACATGCTATATCTATAACATATAAAAAATACAATTTTGGTACCCTTGCTATTGTAGTGACCTGCAGAATAAAGTTAGAAGCCCCAAAACGGAGGAGGAAAAAAAATCCACAATGAAGGCTGAGAATCTGCAAAACCACAATATGCAAGAATTTGCACATGATTTGGTTCGGATTTTGGCAGAATCACTGCAGAATATTATAGCAAATCCATTACTTGTCAATGTGAATGTAACTGTGTTACATTTAAGAACTATTTGGTGTGACAAACATGCAATGGGGCAAATATTTTTTCAGCTCTCTGTATTTGTACTTCTTGTTTTTTTCTGAATGTTGTACTATTATCCTGTCTTTCTTTGTGTTTTGTAAAATTCTGGAACGGGTTTCTTCCAATATCAGTTTCTTATAGTGCACATAGAACAGTGAAACCTCAACCGCCCAAAACTGCATTGCATCTTCTCAAAGAAGAAGACCAGTATACATAAGATAAAAAGGAACTGAAAATCTGTCACAGAAAATTTGGTGTGGGTAAGGAGGTGTTTTTTGGGGAAGTTTAACTGTACTTTAAAAGGTTTCACCCAATTCAGCAAATGGCTGCCGGGATAGGAATAACTGCTCCTAAGTAAGGATGGGCGAATCTCTGAAGATTCGTTTTGTCTGGTGTTCAAAGGAAGCCTCTGGTTCGGTCTGAACTTGTTCATTTAAAACCGGACGTGAAATTATTATACTTTAACCTCTCTTTAGACCCCGGAGTATAATAGTTGAAGGTCCAGGGGAGATGTAAAAAAAAAAAAAAAAAAGAAAAAATTATACTCACCTTCCCTCACCTTTTATGGGCCTCCTTGAAGCATCCGGCAATCTGTGTCTTCCTCCTCTGGGCCTCAGCAGTGACCCCAGGCGCTCACAGAAGAGCACCAGAGTGCATGAAGGAGGAAGACACTGCGAGGAGGCCCGAAAGAGGTGCACCAGAATTCTGGCTTTGTAAAGCCCCATAAATGTGACCAAATGGTGTCCACAACATTTATATTTTATGCATTGCTAGAAATGTTTGAGATTAATTGTAAACCCCTTCCCAATCTGCAATATACATCACCGTTGCAGGGAGTTAACACTTGCCAAAATACTAAATATACACATGCACACTGACCTGCAGAATAAAGTTATGAACCCCAAAATGGTGTCCTCTACAAATACGACTCATCCTGCAAAAGTCAAGCCCTGAAAGCCAAGAAAACGTTTTGAGATGAAAAAAAATAAAGGCAATCACTGCATTCTGATCTTCCAAAATAGTCATTCTAAAGGGGTTTTCCAAGGAGTCTAACATCACTTACTTCCTCCGGCGTTTTTTATGTGACAAACCCAAGGTTTTCTAGGCTGACTCCAACCCCCGGTCAGATGATCGGAACTAGCACCAGGCCCCTGAGTCTCTCCTCACTTCTCTCCTGTGTCGTGATATATTAAGTCAAACACCATGATACAGGTAAGTAGTGGTGAACACGAGAAAGTAGGGAGAGGACAGACTTGGGGGCCCAGGGCTGGTTTAGATCCTGTTACTCAGTGTTAGATAAATCTTGGAGCCCCTGCGTTCATTGCATGCAAAACCTTGGAAGAAGGAAGTGATGATGGAGAACCTTTTTATGAGGTTAGTGGCGAGCCAGTTTTTGGGTGCAAAATACTGACCTAAAGTACAAAAACAACCCAAGAGGTAGCATACAGACATGAAAAGAGTCTAACGCACCCCAGGATGTACCAAATCTATCAAATAACGTATATATGCACTATGTCACTAACTGCCCCTATATTGAGAAGTTTATTATTTGAGCAATTTTGAAAGATTTTTTTTTTTTAATCCATATAAAACCGTTTTAATTGAAACAATTTCTCCTACCTAAAATGACTACATAAGAATAGACAATAATACCACTATCATTAAAACATATGAAATTACATATGAAATTAATAATGGTAATCTTAGTTATTAAAGTGCAGCTAATTATTCTCTTTAGATAATATGTCTCACGCAGCGGTTTTATATCAGAACCATTCATATCATGTCATGATAAGCCAAGGAAATCAATTTTTTTTTTCTTAATACATTTCATTTCTCATTAAGCCGGAATCAATTAATTGTGTAATCTAGTCAGCGACTCCACGCTGCAATATTAAACACAATCTCGAAAGCGGCTGAAAAAAAGTTTCCTCTGTGACGCTTTCCCTGAAATAAAGATAAAACTTAAATTTCTACAAAAATTTCTGCCGAACAGTTTGACACAACCCAAGTGTAACGCACAAATGTGACGTAAATATTTCATTCTTCCTTTCAATTTCCGAAAAACTGTCATCTGTTTTATGAAGATCTATCGCAGCCATGGGAAAAACAACCTCACAGACAGGTAACATAGAGAAGTGTGAGTGTCTTGCTGCCACCGGTCGTGCTGTATAAAGATGTCTTCATTTCATCTTATTTCCACCTCCTGAGCTTCCGCCACATTTTACATACTACTTGTCATTACAGAGGGTGGAGTGATGTTTCCTGATCCAGAACTCCCTATACCTGCTGCACTTCCTTACATCTCCTCCCTCGTCACTGTCTACCGCCCTAACCATTCTCTCTGTTCTGCCAATGACCTTAGAGTTACATCCTCTATCCGAATATCCCACTCCCATCTCCAAGACTTTTCTTGAGCTGCACCGGTGCTCTGGAATGCTTTACCCTGCAAAATCAGATTAATCCCCAACTACAGCAGCTTCAAAACTGCCCTAAAATCGCATCTGTATAGTCAGGCTTATCACATGACCTGATCACATTGTTCTACATCTCCACATACTACACTAACATTTCTTATCCTATTCCATCCTTCCTCCTCTATTCCTCAGATCCTGACCCCTCCATCCTGAAGTTACACTGCACTCCTTGCACTTAGTATCTGTATATTCACAGGTACCGGCTGGTGACGGCTCATACAGCTTCAGTTATATAACCTTATCTATTAATAGATGCCTGGACCATTGTAGAAAACAAGTCCTCTGACCTCTTGTGTCCCCCTATCTCCTCATAGAATGTAAGCTCTTGTGAGCAGGGCCCTCACTCCTATTGTGTGATATGTTTATTTCTTTGTCACATTGTAATGTCTCATATTGTCTGTTCATGTGTCCTCTGACTTGTAAAGTGCTGTGGAATATTTTGGTACTATATAATTGAAGTTAATATTATTATTTGTCCTCAGCCGCTGAAGTACCACTTGTCTGACCAACTTTCAGGGAGCATTCCCAGCCACATCACCTACATCAGTTTCAGGTCACCTACTGGAGCTCTTCGCGAGCAGAGGAATAGAGACCCACACACTGGAGACAACAAGACCTTCACTGTAGGCTTCTTTACTAACTTTACATATACAACTAAACAGGAACACTTGATGAACAGTGTGAGCAGCTCTCTGGGCCCTCAATGTCAGACATCACGCCTCCACTGGTGCGGGGGATGTGAGGTCTACCTCCTAAGACCCAAGTCACATCTTGCAGGATCTGCCTAGTGCTCCGGTTCCAGGAATGGTTACTGAATCAGGGGTTGCCGAGTTGTCTCCTCCTCAAGCTGACTTGTGTGCTGCCGTCCAAGCAGCAAGGAGCTCCTCTCCTGACACCTGCATGAGCTACACCTCTCTTCCACAGCATGTGAATGGGTCCATAAATAGCATACCCTACCCACCATGCTTACCCCTGGCAACTCCTGGCATCAGTGGGTGGCATTGCAGGAGAACAACATGGGCAGAGAAACTTCTCCAGTGGTGCATCTCTCAGGCATCTATTCTGCCTATTCATCCATCATCTGATCCGGCTTCCAGAAACTTTCCAAAGCAAAGATCGTGCAATGACCTGCACCAGCCCAAGTGACATGTACCAAGCAACATATTATACTGTGTAAGTCATATATCATCACAGTACAATATGCAATGCAACCTGAGCAACAATGGCTAGAGCAAGCCAAGTCATGCCACGCTGCATCTAAGACGTGCTTCAGTCAAACCTCACCGCACAATGTGAACAGCAGCTGAATCCCTTCTCTGCCTAGCTTCGCAACTGAACTTATATTCAGCTTATGTCCAGTGGCTTCAGCGATGTACTGTAGATTACCATGCCAAAATCATATGGTGTGTGCGCAAGAATTCTCATCATGTAGTCATAGTGAAAAAGAGACTGTGCAGTTAAAATGACTGGGACCAGCCAAAGGGCGCTGAGCTGCAATACCGCAGCATGACCACTATAAAATGTATGGAGCTGTTTCCAGCTTTATGCACTGTACAGATATCAGTGGCGGTGCCGGGTACTCACTGATCTGATATTGTTGACCAATGCTAAGGATAGACTATCAATATTGTGTCCTTAGGTTGTCAGCTGTATGTTTCAATTCTCAAGCTGTAACACATGCACTCTCTACCAAGTTGAATCTGCCTTTGTTTGGAGAACACATGCAAGGTCGGTCGAGCCAAATGTGCTTGTGTTTGGAGTAGTTAGGAGGAATAGTTATATGGCCATAGGTGTACGGCCAGCTTTAATCATATAGTGATATAATGAACCCTATGCTCATCACTGGAGTGTTCACAGTTGATCATCACATGGATGTTGGATGTGGTACTTACAGAAGATTTATGTACATTGTCCTCAAAAGTACTGCAGAATCAATATTTGTAAATGAATTCCTTATGTTCAGGGTGATTTATACGAGCGTCGCACCCAGTAAAGCCTTCTCATCATTAATCCAATGGACAGATAATAATCTGATGATGCTTTATGATATCCAGCAGTCGCGGAGAACAGCATTTACTGGGTAATGAGTTTGTTTAACATGTTTGTGACAATCTGCAATTCATCCAAATGTTGCAATGAAATAAAAAATATGAAGCTTTAGATTAATTATATTTTCTATATCTCGTATAGAATATGCATATTAAAGGATTTTTATGGGATATGGGTAAATTGGTGGGGGTCTGAACCCCTAGCATTCTCCAAAGAGAAGGGTCACTGGGGCACTGCGCTCTCTTTACTGCAGTATCTGGTCCTCCGCACCCTATGTATTGCTGTTCAGTAGGGGGATTGACACCCACCACTCACATATTAATGGCTTATTCATATCATAGGATATACACACGTGGACAAAATTGTTGGTACCCCTCGTTTAATGAAAGAAAAACCCACAATGGTCACAGAAATAACTTGAATCTGACAAAAATAATAATATATAAAAATTCTATGAAAATGAACAAATGAAAGTCAGACATTGCTTTCCAACCATGCTTCAACAGAATTTTTTTAAAAAGAAAACTCATGAAACAGGCCTGGACAGAAATGATGGTTCCCTTAACTTAATATTTTGTTGCACAACCTTTTGAGGCAATCCCTGCAATCAAACGATTCCTGTAACTGTCAATGAGACTTCTGCACCTCTCTGCAGGTATTTTGGCCACTCCTCATGAGCAAACTGCTCCAGTTGTCTCGGGTGTGAAGGGTGCCTTTTCCAGATGGCATGTTTCAGCTCCTTCCAAAGATGCTCAATAGGATTTAGGCCAGGGCTCATAGAAGGCCACTTCAGAATAGTCCAATGTTCTCCTCTTAGCCATTCTTGGGTGTTTTTAACTGTGTGTTTTGGGTCATTATCCTGTTGCAAGACCCATGACCTGCGACTGAGACCAAGCTTTCTGACACTGGGCAGCACATTTCTCTCTAGAATCCCTTGATAGTCTTGAGATTTCATTGTACCCTGCACAGATTCAAGACACCCTGTGCCAGATGCAGCAAAGCGGCCCCAAAACATAACAGAGCCTCCTCCATGTTTCACAGTAGGAACAGTGTTCTTTTCAAGATATGCTTCATTTTTCCGTCTGTGAACATAGAGCTGATGTGCCTTGCCAAAAATTTCAATTTTTTTTCTCATCTGTCCATAGGACATTCACCCAGAAGCTTTGTGGCTTGTCAACATGTAGTTTGGCAAATTACTTTTGTCATATTCAAGTTATTTCTGTGACCATTGTGGGTTTTTCTTTCATTAAACGAGGGGTACCAACAATTTTGTCCACGTGTGTAAGTATAAAATTTGGGAAATGTAATTAAAACACTTTACAAAATAAACCTGTTCATCTGGGGTTAATCAATAGGGATGACCCCGGATCATTACAATATACAAAAACCTCCGCACTCTGAGGTCTTTATATATTGTGGATAGGATTGAGTTCCTCCTCCAGCACCCACACTATCTAAGGAGTTCCATATAGCCATAATACAGTCATGGCCAAAAGTTTTGAGAATGATACAAATATTAATTTTTACAAAGTCTACTGCTTCAGTTTTTCTAATGGCAATTTGCATATACTCCAGAATGTTATAAAGAGTGATCAGCTTAACAGCAATTACTTACAAAGTCAATATTTGCCTAGAAAATGAACTTTATCCCCCAAAACACATTTCAACATCATTGCAGCCCTGCCTTAAAAGGACCACCTAACATCGTTTCAGTGATTGCTCCATTAACACAGGTGTGGGTGTTGATGAGGACAGGGCTGGAGATCAATCTGTCATGATTAAGTAAGAATGACACCACTGGACACTTTAAAAGGAGGCTGGTGCTTGCCATCATTGTTTCTCTTCTGTTAACCATGGTTATCTCTAAAGACACACGTGCAGTCATCATTGCACTGCACAAAAATGGCCTAACTGGGAAGAGTATTGCAGCTAGAAAGATTGCACCTCAGTCAACAATCTATCGCATCATCAAGAACTTCAAGGAGAGAGGTTCCATTGGTGCCAAAAAGGCTCCAGGGCGCCCAAGAAAGACCAGCAAGCGGCAGGACCGTCTCTTAAAAGTGTTTCAGCTGCGGAATCGGGCTACCAGCAGTGCAGAGCTTGCTGAGGAATGGCAGCAGGCAGGTGTGAGTGCATCTGCACGCACTGTGAGGCGGAGACTCTTGGAGCAAGGCCTGGTCTCAAGGAGGGCAGCAAAGAAGCCACTTCTCTCCATAAAAAACATCAGGGACAGACTGATATTCTGCAAAAGGTACAGGGAGTGGACTGCTGAGGACTGGGGTAAAGTCATTTTCTCTGATGAATCCCCTTTTCGATTGTTTGGAACATCTGGAAAACAGCTTATTCGGAGAAGAAGAGGTGAGCGCTACCACCAGTCTTGTCTCATGCCAACTGTAAAGCATCCTGAAACCATTCATGTGTGGGGTTGCTTCTCAGCCAAGGGAATCGGCTCTCTCACAGTCTTGCCTAAAAACACAGCCATGAATAAAGAATGGTACCAGAATGTCCTCCAAGAGCAACTTCTCCCAACCGTCCATGAGCAGTTTGGCGCTCAACAATGCCTTTTCCAGCATGATGGAGCACCTTGCCATAAAGCAAAGGTGATAACTAAATGGCTCAGGGAACAAAACATAGAGATTTTGGGTCCATGGCCTGGAAACTCCCCAGATCTTAATCCCATTGAGAACTTGTGGTCAATCATCAAGAGACGGGTGGACAAACAAAAACCAAAAAATTCAGACAAAATTAAAGCATTGATTCTGCAAGAATGGACTGCTATCAGTCAGGATTTGGTCCAGAAGTTGATTGAGAGCATGCCAGGGAGAATTGCAGAGGTCCTGAAGAAGAAGGGTCAACACTGCAAATATTGACTTGCTGCATTAACTCATTCTAACTGTCAATATAAGCTTCTGTTACTCATAATATGAATGCAATTCTATTTCTGTATGTGATAAAAACATCTGACAAACACACATAAAAACCAGAGGGCAGCAGATCATGTGAAAATATAATATTTGTGTCATTCTCAAAACTTTTGGCCATGACTGTATATTCCCAGTTCATTACAAATCTTCCAAAATATTTCGGTTCAACTGAACCCAAAATTTTTGGGGTTCACCACTTATGAATTATTATCATACTCTTTGGTTTCTTTGGACCTCAGAGTATAATAAGTGGAGGCTCAGAGGAGGTGGGGAAAAATAACACTCACCATGCTTCACCTTTCCTGGGCTCCCTTGTGGCATCCGGTGCTTGTTCCTAAGAATATTCAGGCCTTTTCCAACCTCTTCTATGACATCAAGGACCGTGGCATCGCCGCAAGCTTCATGACTTTGGCACATGACCGTTAAAGCCCAATCACAAGCCTCAGTGGTGACACCAGGGCCCCTCATGTTACAGAAGAGGCCTGAAGAGGACAGAAGATGCTGAGCAATGCACATCAGACACCACAAGGGAACCCAGGGTTGGTGAGGGAAGGTGAGTATAAGTGTTTGTTATTTTTCCATACCTCTCTGGGCCCCTGCTTATTATACTCTGGGGTTTGAAGACACCCCAAAATATAAAATTAACAGTTTCAGTTTGAAGTGAACAAACTGGTGGGTGAACCTTGAGAATATTCAAGCAAACGAATCTTGTTATGTTCTCTAGTAATATTAAGGTGAGCGCGAACATTATCAGCTCTAGCCATACTACTATGGAAACCCTTTCACACCTCAATGCTCAAAGAAATAGTAAATTATAGAATCTTTTGTCTCAATTTCTAGCTTTATACTCAGGGGTGCAATTTAACTAGTTCCAGCAAGTTAGTTAATAAAACCACCATTTGTATGCATATATATAGTCATATGTGCGTCAAATGATCAGAGCATGGTAGGTCAGTCGCACAACATACATACTTCCACACTACTGGCAAATGAGGAGTAATACAGGATGAGGATCCGACCTCAATATAGATTCATACCTCAGAGCAGACCCCAAAATTAATTCAGACTATAAATCTGTAAATAAATTCAGATCCAGAATTAGACTGATTCAGACCCTAGACCAGGCCCTTCTATTGATTTTCCACTCCGTGCTTCTCTTCTGGGCGCTACTATACATGACGCTAAGCAGAAGAAATCTACTGGTGAAGTGCAGGTGCGGTTTTCTTCTCTGTAGGATTTTTGGTCTCTACTAGAGATGGGCGAACCTCCCAAGATTCATTTAGTTTTGGGTTCGGCTGGCTCGGGTTCCAGATTCATTTCAGGTTAAACAAATTTGGACAGAACCGATAGTTAAATAATTATATTCTGGGGTCTCTTGAGATTTCAGCGTATATAAGATGGAACCCCAGGGGAGGTGTAAAAAAAACACCTATTTTTGGGCCTCCTCGTGGCTTCTGGTTTTCTCTCTCCGTCTCCTCATTGATGTCAAGCTTCTGGGGTCACAGTTGAGGCCTGTGCCCATGTGACCACTGTGGCCCAATTACAGGCATCAGCAGTGACCCCAGGTTCATGAGATTGAAAGTGTCGAACGCAGAGAGGAGGCCCAAAAGAGATGAGGGAAGGTAAGTCTGAAGAGAATTTACCACGATGCATGTCACGGTGGCCATTTTAGTTCATCCGAGATGAATCCCAATTGTTTGGCTTCATTAAAATCCGAACAATTTAGGATATTCAGGTCAAACCCGGCTCCTGGAGAAGTGGTTCGTCCATCTCCAGTCTTCACTGAATTCAATGGAAGTCAATAGCTGCTAATAAACAACAATTCAATGCCCACTGATATCAATGGACACTCAATGACGTTATGTAATGTACTGCCAATGTGGGGATAATAAAGGTTTACATTTCAGATCCATTGGAAATAATTTTTGATAAACTTGTCTCTGGGTGATCTGTCATATGGGAAAGAATTTCGCAAACTTAAAGGGGTTGTCTATGATAGCCACTTTTTTAATAACTGTGCTAGAGTCAGCAGAGCGGGACCTATTAACAGATGCTAAGAACTAGAATTGGTGGTGGTGGCGAAAGGTTCTCTTTAAAGGGGTTGTCCGGAATAACCACGTTTTTCTAATATGAGGCCGGGGAAGGTGAAAAAAAAAACAAACAACATACTTACCTGTCCCCAGTGATCCAGCTGCTCCGGTGTTTTCTTCCGGCGGAAGTTCCCACCGCACATGACCGCTGAGGCCAAGGAAAGGGACACAGGACCTCACAGTGCAGCGGGGACTTTCACCGGAAGAAAATGTCGGAGCAGCAGGACCAGACCGTGCTGGGAGACACCGAAGCACCAAGTACAGGTGAGTATGTTTTTATTTTTTTTTTTCACCTTCCCCAGCCTCATATTAAAAAAGCGGATATCCCAGACCCCCTTTAGAGAGGATGCTCCACTGATTCCGGCACAGTTGGAATTTTCTCTCTGGCCCCCACCATTCCTGAGCAACAAGCACAGTTAGTTTTGATGCCTGATGTGCTATTTAGGCTCTGTAATGTCAGAAGGGGGGTGTCAGGCAGAGGGCCTCTTTAAGAAATCCTCGATATAAAAAAATGGTGGTGACTTTCAACCAATTTTCTTCTTCTTTATTTCTTATTCTGGTAATAGAATGGTGATCTCTGCATATACAGATATTATCACCTTAATGAAAGTTCCTAAAAAATGAAACTTAATGTTGTATAGCAGTATTATTTAACCATTGTACAGCACTTAACACTTCGTTGTTTGATCAGAAGGTATTGCATATATAGCTAACTCTGCTTTCCACCTCTTCGGCCCTGCAACAGTTGCATGACCTGCTCCTTTAAATGCTCCACCACCAATGCCACCTTTATCAGCCTATATGAGTATATTATAGTAAATATCTGTATACTTTTATTACTGTGGTTAGAATTCCTGTTTAGACTTGTTTAATCCACCCCTCCAAGACCCATGTGATATCCATAAATTATCATTATATGATCTTAACCGGAGTCAGCAGTCGTGTGTTTGCTCCATTTGTATTTTAATTTCTGCCTATTAATATCCATAAAGCAGAAAGTCTCGGAGTCTGTCATCGCACTCGCTCTGCCCCCGTCTGCACGCTTTGCATATTGCTGACACATGTAAATACCTACACCTTAATGGCGCTCTTTAGATCTAATGAGATACATTATGAATCATTTGACATCAACCTCTTCTCTACGCTGTATCTACTTCAAAGATTGCAAGAAAATGACAAATGATTTCTAGAAAGCTGTCTATAGCAGAATACGCTCCCATGAGATCCCGAGTGACCAACACAAATCTGAGGATGTCAAGATATTAGATGGTGCCAGGAATAACATTGATTGCAAAAAACCATAGAACTGCCATCCGTCCTATAACTCACAATCAGCATTATTTGCAGTATACATATACATAGAAAAGCTTTCTATGTACAAAACCTCAATTCCCACTTGTAAAAATGATCGATTTTGTCGCTGAAACATCACACAGATGCAGAAAGTGACTCATGCATTTGGGAATTAATTAAGTAAATGAGAAAGCTTCAGTATTTCCACATTTGCATGCCTCTCTGTGTATAAGTCTCATGCTAAAAGCCACTGTGACTTAAAATAGCAATCTTTCAAACCTGCTCCTTTATTAAAGCAGATTTTTAATATAAAGTGAATAAGTAGTGTGATGAAAGAAGTGTATACATTCCTTACTGAAGTATATTGTTCATGTATGTATCATTACTCATTATATTGTTTATCCATGTGTCATCAGTATATTGCATTGGTATGCGTGTATATAAGTAATGTCAGGGGCGGGACTTTTCTCTCCCTGTGATCACAGGATCAGATATCCTGCCATTTTTATTACTTGGAATAAGACTGGTTTATGGCTCTAACAATTCTTTGTCCCTATCAAAATTAGTCAGGCATAAGAGAAGGAAGGGGTGTTTGTGACCAGACAGTGACCTCAAGCATGAATGGCACTCAACGTTGCTGGATGGATATGGAACACCAAGATGAGGAAAGGGGGAAGAGAGGGGCAGTGTTGGTCATCTTTTCTCTCCATGCTCCATGGAAACAAAAAGACTGTAACTCACAAGGTTCTTCTGTCTCCTGTTTATTTTAAAAACTGTTTTGTTTGTCTAGTCATCTTTTATTTGTTCATTTTTTTATATGTCAGCACTGAACCCCTTGGATATTAAATCATTAAATTTAATGGCACTTTGTGTTTGCTCTATGAAACCATTACCTTTTTGAAGTGTGTTTGTGTCGGACTGTTAAAGAGACATGTGCATATGTGAGTGGGATTTCTACCGAGCTTAGTAAGTCAGGAGTGATGGCAGTATGTATTTGGGGTGCATGGACTGTGTTGGTTGTGATTTACGCTCAATTTGAGTGAAGGGTAAGTGTAATACTGAGTGAATGGAATGAATTAATCACATTCTAGGATGGTCTGTACTTGACATGTAAAAAGTTCCTGCATTCTTGGTCATATCCAATGGCAACCGATCAAGACAACAGACTGTCACCACTAAGATGGTTAGAGAAAATCTTTAAAAATCTGCAAAATTTGTAATTACTTATATTTGTAAAAATGTTTAACTTTTAAATATCTACAAATTTAAAAATGGTTATGTTCATGGAAAAATCCCTTTAATTTTTGTGGAAATTTGTGAGCTCAGCCAATGCTAGCAGGGCATATAGTACACCCCTAAATATGTTAATACCATCTATATAATACATTGGTTACAAATAGCCATTTTGACTGTACAGTCATGGCCAAAAGTTTTGAGAATGACACAAATATTCTATTTTCATATGATCTGCTGCCCTCTGGTTTTTATGTGTGTTTGTCAGATGTTTTTATCACATACAGAAATAGAATTGCATTCATATTATGAGTAACAGAAGCTTATATTGACAGTTAGAATGAGTTAATGTAGCAAGTCAATATTTTAGTGTTGACCCTTCTTCTTCAGGACCTCTGCAATTCTCCCTGGCTGTTCTCAATCAACTTCTGGACCAAATCCTGACTGATAGCGTCCATTCTTGCAGAATCTGCTTTCATTTTGTCTGAATTTGTTGGTTTTGTTTGTCCACACGTCTCTTGTGATTGCCACAAGTTCTCAATGGGATTAAGATCTGGGGAGTTTCCAGGCCTGGCCCAAAATCTCTATGTTTTGTTCCCTGAGCCATTTGTTATCACCTTTGCTTTTGGCGGTGCTCCATCATGCTGGGGCTTGTTGGCGCCAACTGCTCTTGGCGGTTGGGGGTTGCTCTTGGAGGACTTCTGGTACCATTCTTTATTCATGGCTGTGTTTTTAGGCAAGACTGTGAGAGAGCCGATTCCCTTGGCTGAGGCCCCCACACTGTGGTTTCAGGATGCTTTCGTTGGCATGGACAAGACTGGTGGTGCGCTCCCTCTTCTTCTCCGATGCTGTTTTCCAGATGTTCCAAACAATCGAAGGGGATTCATCAGAGAAATGACTTTACCCCGTCCTCAGCGTCCCTCCCTGTCCTTTTGCAGATATCAGTCTGTCCCTGTGTTTTTTCTGGAGAGAGTGGCTTCTTTGCTGCCCTCCTTGAGCCAGGCCTTGCTCCAGGTCTCCGCCTCCAGTGCGTGCAGATGCCTCCCCTGCCTGCTGCCATTCCTCAGCGCTCTGCACTGCTGGTAGCCCGTTCCGCAGCTGACACTTTTAGGCGGTCCTGCCGCTTGCTGGTCTTTCTTGGGCGCCCTGGGCCTTTTTGGCACCATGGACCTCTCTCCTTGAGTTCTTGATGATGCGATAGATTGTTGACTGGGTGCAATCTTTCTGCTGCAATACTCTTCCCAGTTAGGCCATTTTTGTGCAGTGCAATGATGCTGCCGTGTTTCTTTAGAGATAACCATGGTTAACAGAAGAGAAACAATGATGGCAAGCACCAGCCTCCTTTAAGTGTCCAGTGGTGTCATTCTTACTTAATCATGACAGATTGATCTCCAGCCCTGTCCTCATCACCCCCCCTGTGTTTGGGCAATCACTGACGTGTTAGGTGGTCCTTTTAGGCAGGGCTGCAATGTGTTGATGTGTTTTGGGGGATAAGTTCATTTTCTAGGCAAATATTGACTTTGCAGTAATTGCTGTTAGCTGATCACTCTTTATAACATTCTGGAGTATATGCAAATTGCCATTAGAAAACTGAGCAGTAGACTTTGTAAAATTTATTTGTATCATTCTCAAAACTTTTGGCCTGACTGTACTATTTTAACTGTTATATTTTGAGATTCCCCTCTAAGCAAAGAGTGGTACATTTCTCAACACAGAAGTTTCCATCATCCGATTCATAGAAAACCAGAATATATCCTGAATATACAGTATCGTACATCAAGCTCTGAAGCTGCCTGCGGTGGCTCACTCCAACTTTTCACCACAGTTTGTAATACCCTAATACAGGCCTATAGGACAAAAGGCATAGGATAAGCACACTGGAGTGCAGGCAGCCATTGTGGGACAAGCTGATGAAGCTAGGGTCACAAGCCTCAGCGCTGAGCCCTGCTGATGACATCAAAGAAGAGCGCCAGAGGCAAGGAGGCTGGACTGAAGTAACGGAAGGTGAGTATGAATGTTTTTTTTTTTTATTTTGTTCACCTCCCCTAAGTCTCCACCATGTGAAGAGACCCCAGAGTATAATGCACCAAGTTCGGTTTCATAACAAAAGGAACAATTTGGAATATACGAGCTGATTTGCCCATCTCTAGCTCCATTGCTGAACAACACTGGAAAAAAAGTAAAGCCAGAAAGGTGGGATGACTAAGATGGACAATATATGGATGTAAGAAAGTGACTTGGATCACATATGGGTGCAACACGGACATTCATACAGATGAAAAAGGTACCATTTTTTGTGGAATTACAAATTGGACCTGTTAGTGAGAGAGTAGCATTTGTGATCGGATAGAACGTAAGTCAAATGGTGAATCATAGTGACCAGACATCCCACCACCTTGAGATGAAAGTGAGGGACAATGTCCAATGCAACTGACGTGTGGAGACTAGATAGCATACTGCACTGAGACCCAGGTGGGAACTGAAGCAAGACCATTGTGTGTGATGCTTTGGGTCCCTGAGATGTGCCTATTATAGGGCCAATAATGCTGGTAAGGACTTATAACCCCCTTTCACTACATGTATAGCTTTTCATCTTTGCATCCTGCTGACAGTCCACTCTATGACTATGTTGAAACATTTTGCTGTTCATGACCACGTTAGTTTCTTGTACAACTACAAGCAATTGTGCCCAGTGCAGCGTCATTGTTCTCTTCTCTTTATATATTTCCATAAATGACACAATAGTAATAATCTGAACCCATTTTGTCCCGGATTTCTCATACCATAGACCATTATATTGCAGTCAAAGAGTATTAAAAATCTTTCAATTCTCCAATTATCGTCACCTTGGTATGGTAATTATTGATGAATAAATATTTCCCATGGCTTTTATTACTCACTGTATATATTTCACGATATCTAGCCATGTATTATTGCGTGTATTACCCAAAAAATGAAGTTCTGAATGAAGTCAGCTTTACATTCCCAGTTTAATAGGTTTAAGGAACAGTTTTGTGGACCATTAATTAACTCCTTTGAAGAAGGTCAAACACATGGATAGGTCTTGCTGTCGGACTCCGCAAAGAGAACCATATTTAACTATAATGAAAAGCTTTTTTATCTAAATCCTTGCAAAGTGGGAAAACAGGCGCTTCCCTAGAGATAAAGAAATTATGCAGACGAGCCAACCAATTAAATATATGTAGAATAATGTCCGTTAAAGCTACAGTAGAAAAGCAATTAATTACTTTCAATAAAGAGAGGTTTCACCCAGGCTCCAGTCTGATCCCAAGTCCAATTGACAAAGTAAAGTCATTTCTCGCAAAAAAAAAAAAAAAAAATTATATATATTAGGGACATTTAATTTACAGAATATACTGAACAGATACCAATTAAAGAAGCCGTCACTTCCTCCCTGGCCATCCCTTACATTGAACATCATGTAAGAGACAGCCATAGAGTAAGTGTATGTGCATCCACAGTGCCAAGGACTCCATCAAGGCTGTAGGTCTGGTTTAGAGATGGACGAAATTATCGAATAATATTCGCAAGGTTCACCCCTCACCCCAGTTTTGTTTTGGAATTAATTTGGTCAGTCCAAACTGGAAGTTCTACTATTATACCCTATGGATTCTTCACACCCCAGGGTATAATAATCGGAAGACCAGGGGAGCTGCAGAAACATGATATACCTTTCCTGGGCTCCCTCACAACATTTGGTGCTACTTTCCAGACATCTTCCAGTCTCCTCTGACCTCCTGGGTGATGTCAGAAGCTTTGGGTCACCACTGAGACCTGTGATTGGCCTCACAGCTACATGGGGCAAATTGATGCCATGATGCTTGCAAGATGCCCAAAAAGGAGAATCAGATGGCACAGGTGAGGTGAAGGAAGGTGAGTATAACTTGTTATTTTTCTGAATCTCCCCTGGACCTCAGATTAGTATACTCTGTGATCTTAAGAGTATAATAAGGATTCATGAGTAGTAAAATTTTGGGTTCATCCGAACCCGATATTTTTGAAAAATTCATAACAAATCTGGGTCATTACAAACCAGTTTGTTCATCTCTAGTCTGGCGCTACTAGTCACATTTCAGCTGATGGCAACCAAGGCCTATGGACTGGATTCACTCAATATAATGTCACCCGCTCTATTGATATACATATTCCTGGTTCACTAGGTCTCCACAAGCACCATTTCTTCTGCGAGTAAATTGTACTTCAGTACCTTTAGGCCCCATTTGGCCCCTTATAGATTATGTCTCAACACATTTAGGCACCTGTAAATTTTACCTCCATGTAACATGGAAATGAAGGACACAGTAATAACAAGTAAATCGGGTTCGGATGGGTTCTTCACTGTAACTCGGAAAAGGAAGAAAAACTCTTTGAACAATTGATATATACTAATAGCGTACTACTGGGGTCTACCAGTCTTCAGCCAGTGTTTTGAGTGAGACACAGGGCAACACTTTTGGGGCTGCTTTGACGAGTTGAACCCCACTATCCACTCACTAGTTTCAGGTACACTATTGTGCACTTTCCCCATTTTGGAATCCATTCCAGATGCCTTGTGGCTCTATAGTTCAGTTTCTCCTCAGTTGACTTCTTCAACCTCATGTGTATTGTGAATCTCGGGCTTCAGGACGCCAACTGCTGGGGTTTAATTGTTCCACCTCAGACTTGCAAGCTTGAAGTCCCATCCACATCAGGAAGACCAGCGCCCTCTGCTGTTCTGGGGTTCAGCTACACTCCATATTACATCCCCACCTTCACAGCACTGTACATTGTGTAGCAGATATCCTTGAATCATTCACTTGAATGGGGCTGAAGAGTAGGATGGTCATATGACCATTGGACATGACATCACTGGCCTGAAAAGAGGATGCAGCATTTTCAGCCTCTTTAAACAGCTGATCGTCATGGGTGCCTGGGCCTGCCTTCCAATTTGATATTGTTGACCTATCCTAAGAATAAGTCATCAATATCATAGTTCTAGAAAACCCCTTTAAGATTCCTTTTATTTAAGGATTTGTCTCATTTAAGGCTTCATGTCTGTGTGATAAAGACTTATTGTTCTTCATCCAAAAATGTTGAAATACCCTAATGTACTTTTCTTCATATTAGACTATAGCAGGTAACTTTACACATGAACATTGACCACTACGCTGTCACTTTAATAATATCATCCTCCTGCAAAACCAAGCTAATTTCATTTTCCAGACACAATCTCTAAATTCTGTTTGACGGCAATTTTATGATATCTTCTCTAATTCTTAAAATGTCGCTGTCTATTATCAAATGACCTGACTGGTCGAGTTTATTACTTCCTTTTCCAGACACTATTTCTCAAAAAAAAAAGAAAAACATTTCCCATATCTCCATGGATCCATTTCATCTCACACCTATTTGGTTTTCCTCTATGTTTGATAATGTCAGTGCAGACTTTACTCTTAAAAGCAAACCGTAACACATAGGAATATATGTATAAGAGGAATGTAAAGGGTTAATGATATTCTTCTCAATTGGACTGCACCAGCAATGGTTAAAAATAGAGATTGGTGAACCTCACGGGACTTGTTTCGATGAATATTCATGAAGTTTGGCCCTCCGGGTAGTTTTAGGCAGAAAAGAACAAAGTGCTATTATTATGCGCTGGGTCTCCTCATACCCCAGAGTGTAATAAGTAGATGTCCAGGTGAGGTGAGGAAAAATAAGTTATATTTGCCTCGACTCACCTCTCCTCAGCATTCTTGCGGCATCCATTGGTCCTCTGTTGTCCTCTTCAGGCTCTTCCAGCCTCTGGCTGATGTCATGCTCCCCGGGGTCACCATTGAGGCCTGTGATTGGGCCTCAGTGGTCATGTGGTACGCATCAACATCACAACACTAAGACTTGGTGATGTCAGCCAGAGGCCTGAAGACGATGCCATGTGACCACTGGACACCTAAGAGAGGTGAGGCAAGGTGAGTATAACATATTTTTACTCACCTCTTCTGGGCCTCTACTTATTATACTTCATGTCTTTTGGAGGTATTCTGAAAGTTGTTTGCCTCAAGGCATAGTTCGCACCAACCAATCTTTCTTAGGAAGAAAGATGTCAGTAACCAGGCTTTGTGTGCCTTTATTTAGTGGCCAAAGAACCTGTGCCACCCTCCGGTCTTATCTCCTTAACTAAAACACCTTTTGCCAATCTTGGAAAAAGCTTTAAAGGGATGATCTGGCCCCCACAGATATAGCCCTGAACTCATCATCATCCAGTCTGTCTGGGGTGACATGAAGAGACAGAAGGATTGGAGCAAGTCTACATCCACAGAAGATCTGTGCTTAGTTCTCCAAGATGGCGGGAACAACCTCCCTGCCGAGTTCTGCCAAACACTGTCTGCAAGTACTGAGAAGAATTGATGGACGGCAAAAGGGCAAAGGTCACACCCTTGTTGATGGAATTTCTTTTTCTTCAATTTCCACACCTGCATAAAACTTTTGCACAGTACTGTATATCTATACCTATATATAGAGTCCAATGAAGTCAAGAGCAGCACCATGTATAGAATCCTTCCCAGGGAGGATGCAAAGCCAAATGGACCCAGCATAGGGACCCTCAATAGACAAGTAGATAAGGAGCAGGCAGCACTCCAAACTGATGAATAAAAAGTGATGTGTGAATTTATTCCAACTGCAGCTGCACAGAACCTTTCTCAAGGTCTATGTAATGCCAAATGGTGGGCTCTAATTTGCTTCTTGTCTGGCTGTGGCCACATTTTCTATAACATTTGTCCTGCAACAGCTTTTCTGCTGTTTGCCTATGTGAGTGTCAGTCTTTACAGGCATACTGACATTCTATTCATAAACTTGAAAACTTGCAAGATCAGGAAGACAGAGTGCTGTAGATCTACAGCGCATGGAATTGTGAATACTAAGATAGTGTAAATGGTAAAATAAATACATTTTTATCGATTCCTTTTTACTAACAGTAAGTCACTGAGAAGTAAATATAGTTTTGTCGGAGGCAAAGACAACAAGCACTTCAGAGTAATCAATACTGCAGGCTATGTAAGCTATCGATTAGCTGCCCAGTACTTTGGACAATTAGTATTATTGATCCAATAACATTCAATGTTTATAGGGCTTAGCATATTCCTGGCTAATCTTAATTGTAACCACTGGAAATCACTAGAACTATCAGGGAACCTTAAGAGAAGTCAATGGAAGAGGATCAGGGGGAGTATTAGTATTTATGGGCTTATTGGACTTCAGGTACAGTGGGTACGGAAAGTATTCAGGCCCCTTTAAATTTTTCACTCTTTGTTTCATTGCAGCCATTTGCTAAAAGCAAAAAAGTTCATTTTATTTCTCATTAATGTACACTCCGCACCCCATCTTGACACAAAGAGTGAAAAATTTAAAGGGGTCTGAATACTTTCTGTACCCACTGTATAACACGGTTCACCTATAGGAATTGGACCTCAAGCATCAGACCCATGTGGTTGCTAAAGATGAGCGAACCGGTTTGTGGCAAGCTGGGTTTGTTATGAATTTCCCCAAAATTTTAAGTTTGGTTGAATCTGAAATTTAAAGGAGTTTCCCACTCAAGAATCAATATTGTTCTATGGGGTCTTTTTAGAAGTGGAGGCCCAAGGGAGTTGGCCTTCTCCAATGTCATGTGCCCTGGGGTTACCATTGAGGCCCCTGAATGGTCAAGTATCATGATGTTGGTGAGACTCAATCAGACCCAATCACAGGTCTCAGTGGTGACCCTGGGGTTGTGACATTGGAGAAGATGCTAGAAAAGACTGGAAGAGGCTACAAGGGCATATATGATGTATAGACTCACTGCTGAGGGGTATTCCTATACAGAATTCAGATTTATAAGCCACATTGCAGAGATGACCTGTTGCTTTAAAGTAGCACTGTGTAATACTTTATTTCCCCTGCTGGGGCACTGCAGGTAAACTAAATAATTACTATCAGGTTTTTCTTCAGATTACACATATTGACTGGGGGTCCCAAAACCTTATTTTTAAGAGACCCTTCTATGAAGCAAGGGTTGTCCAAAGTGTACAAGCCCTTTCATGGTATTCATGGTTGGAGTCAGGGCCAGTTTTGGAGTCGAAAAAAAGTTACTTAAAAATTAAATGATTATATTTTTAATTATATTCTAAAATTCTTCATATCGTATCATTAATTATATGGATAGTTTGTTACATATTTACTGTTAGGATTCAGATGCAAGGCCACAATAACAAGGTTGGTTAAGAACAGGCTATAGAAGAGCAGCAGCAGAAATGGGCTGACAATGGCGAGCAGTAGAATATGCTACCTAAACGCAACACACCTCTGCGAGCCAAGACTGGCCCCAGATGCCTTCACCAGAGCTCCCCGCAAGAAGAGATGGACTTTAGCTGAATCTGGAGACTGGACTTGTCACCAAAACAGAAAAGTGTACTACAAATAGATGCACTACAGCAGAAATCAAACACCAAATCCACACACTTACTCACAGGGACAGAGAAAACAGAATGGTCGTCAAATCACAAGTCAAAACCAAATGGGAACGCCAGAACCAAATCGTCCGACAGAGAGGAACCAAAAAAGCCAGGAAGCCTCTGGAACTGCAAAAGCTTCCCAGGTTGTCCAGGTAATGTTAAAGGTGCAGCAACCGGATAGAGAATCCTGACATTTACTTTCATAGAAATTCAATCACTGACTTTTCTTCCCTGAATTAGAGGATCTTTTCAGCCTCTGACTTCTGATGAAGGAATGAGAGACGGAGCAGGAAGAGAGTTGGATTGTGGAAAAAAAAGACTCCATAGCCCTGGTTTTGGGTGGAACTTCCCTTTTAAAGGTGGAGTTATGATTTAATTCCAGCAAAATCTTCCCATTATAGAATCTTTCCATGTATATTCACATGGCTACAATGTATTTCTACATTTTCCTTGTGAGCTACAGAAAGAGAATATTTTGGCCTCCTTTTCTTCCGTAAATCATAAATAAAGCGTGATTGATGGCTCATTCACTATGTTGTTACCGGCTACAACCGGCTAGGGAATAAATGAAATTAAAAATAAATTTTAGACAAGTCTAATTTACACCATGAATCAACAAGATGAGAAACAAGATGAATTTTAAATTGGTATTGTATTGTTTCTGTTGTATATAAATTTGAAGGAAGGAGAAGAGAAAAATCCCGGAGGTATTCAGACAAGATTTAATTTACCTTCTCACTTGACCCGAGCTGTGTAAAATCCTACTGCATACAATAGCAATAAAAGTCAAGGAACAAGTTTGAGGTGATTCTTTTCTATTGACTATCTTTTTAGAGTTCTATTTGTTTTTATTAGGTCACTCTGGGTCAGTCTGCAGTGTAAAGCTGGGGGGAAGAGGTCGCTCGGCCGGTGTCGATCAGCCTTGCTAGTTTTGCGGTAGGTTCTTGTCAATGACAGCTTGTATTTATTCCCACCATTTAATCTGTTTTAGACACAGTGTATAGATTGTAAAATGCCAATACCAAGTATTACACGGCGTGATGGGTTTTACTGCCATCACCGTAATAACTTTTACTGCAAAGCGTTTGCATATTTACAGTGAGATCTGGGGTAACCTACCGGTATCCAGCAATATATCAATGGTGTGCTTTTCCACACAAGCTTCCTATCCATCTCCTCTCCTGTTAGTCCCCCCCCCACCTATCTATCTATCTATCTATCTATCTATCTACTATCCATCTACATGTCCATTTGTCTATCTATCTATTAATCATCTATCTATCTATCTATCTATCTATCTATCTATCTGTCTAACTATGTATGTATGTATCTATCAATCAGTCTGTCTAACTATGTATGTATGCATGTATCTATCTATTATCCATTTCTCTATTTGTCTATCTATCTGTCTATTTCTCTATTTGTCTATCTATCTGTCTGTCTAACTATATATGTATGCATGTATTATCCATTTCTCTATTTGTCTGTCTATCTCTCTGTCTATTATCTATCTATCTATCTATCTATCTATCTATCTATCTATCTATCCATCCATCCATCCTGTATCTAGATATCTCTGTATTGAAAAGGGTTAATTTTGTCTTGATTCTTTCTCCACTTCAATTTTAGTTATGTTTTTGTAGACTTGTTGGCTACTCTGTCTCTGTCATTTTGGGTTTGAGTGGCTCGTTCCAAATATTCGTTTCACGTAAAACTTGGTCGTCTTGAACCGATAGTGCTCATATTATACTCTGGAATCTCTTTAGACCCCAGAGTAGAATAATTTGAGGTGCAAAAACATAATGAACTTACCTAACCTCACCTCCCCAGGGCATCCTAGCATCATCTGGTGTTTCCTTGGGGTCCTCTTCCAGCCTCCTGGGTGATGTCATGATGCCCTGGGGACCACCAAGGCCTGTGATTGGGCCTCAGGGGTTACATGAGGTGTGCTAACATCATGACGCTTGCATTAAAGGATGCCATGAGGAAGTCCAGGAGAGGTGAGGGAATGTGAATATAATGTAATAATAATATAATGTGAATGTTTCCGCACCTGCCTTGAACTCCACTTATATTTTGGAGAGTGAAGAGAACCCAGAGAAAACTAGTGGTTCATGGTGTCAGACACACAAAGTTTTGGGTTTGGGTCATCTTCCATCTTTGTTCTCATTATTCTTAGAACCCACCGTAAAATAATCTCATATCTATCTATCTATCTATCTATCTATCTATCTATCTATCTATCTACTCTCTATCTATCAGTCTATCTGGTTGCTTATCTATCATCTATCTCTCTAATATCTCTCTCTCTCTAATATCTATCTATCTATTATCTATCTATCCATCCATCCTATATCTTTATACATAATATAAGACTATCCATTTCAGTCTGGACCAAATCCATTTGGGTGATAGCTTTATAAGTGAGTATAAATCTCTTTAGGATTACAGGTGGGTTTAGTGCTGGTCTAGGTTTCCAGACTCAATTACTGTACTCCTGTGTTTTACCTTAATTTAATGGACGGAGAGAGGATGACATATGAATAATACATGCATGTTCTTCATCAATTCTATAATATATTGTTAAATTATATTATTAGAGGCGACATGTTCTTGGGTATTGTTTTAATTCAACAGGGAGTTCCATCAAAAGTAATTGACATGACGTTTAGTGTAATACTGCTGTGCCTGTATTTCAGAATGTCACTGCTACGTTCACATGGGTCAAAAAAATTAGTTGCAGATTTCACTGCATTGGAAAATGTGCAGAAAGAATAGACATGTTGTGGATTCAAAATCCATAGCACGTGTCAGTGTAAGAGTCAATATTTTTCCACAGCATGTAGATGAGATTTGTCAAAATCTTCTTGACCTTGCTGCAGCCCACAAATCCAGTTGAAAAATCTGCAGCATTTCTGCCACTTGTCCAATGAAGAATTTACACAGATAGTGAGGTAAATAGAGATGGGCGAATCAATTCGTACTGAGTCTGGTTCGATAATTTGAAATTCATTGGACGAACTAAAATGGCCACCACCGGTAAATTATTATACTCTGTGTTCTCTTCAGACCCCGGAGTATAATAGGTGGAAGCCCAGGGGAGGTGACAAAAAAAAAAAAAAAAAAACCAAAAGAAAAACATTAATACTTACCTTCCGTTACCTCTTCTTGGACTCTTTGTGGTGTTCGGCAATCAGTGTCTTCCTCTTCCAGATGGACGACGTCACAAAAGAGCACCAGAGACGGCATCTGGTGCTCTTCTCTTACGTCATATGCCTGGGGTCATCGCTGAGGCCTGTGATTGAGCCGCAGCGGTAATGTGGGCACGCTGAGAGTCTCAACGTCATGATGCTTGTTGTGCCTAGGTCACCGCTGGGGCCAAATCACCAGTCCCAGTGGTGACCCAAGGTGTATGACATCACAGATGAGCTCCCAGCTCCACCTTAAACTGTGCTGCTCGCTTAATTCACCTCTCCCCCCGTTCTTCATCAGCTGCTCCCCTCTGCCAATCCCTTCACTGGCTACCCATCGCCCAGCGAATAGAGTTCAAACTACTAACGCTGACATACAAAGCCATCCACAGCCTGTCCCCTCCATATATCTCCAACCTAATCTCCCGCTACCTGCCCGCACGTAACCTCCGATCCTCCAAAGACCTCCTACTCCGCTCTGCTCTTATCCGCTCCTCACACAATCGTCTCCAAGACTTCTCCCGTGCATCCCCCATACTCTGGAACTCACTACCAAGACACATAAGACCCTGAAAACTCACCTATTCAGGAAGGCCTACAACCCCCAATAACGCTACTGTCTCCATACCACCATCTGTACCATCTGTACAGCCTCTCCCCCACCTTCTGTCTCTATCCCTCTTCCCTCATAGATTGTAAGCCCTTGCGGGCAGGGCCCTGTATCCCACTGTGCCAGTTGGTCACTGTTAGTATTATCTGTTTTGTACATCTTGTGTACTGTATGTAAACGGCAAATGTAAAGCACCATGGAATTAATGATGCTATATAAATAAAAAATAATAAAAATAATAATAATGAGCTCCAGGAAGAAGACACAGAGTGTTGGATGCTTTGAGGAGGCCCAGCAGAGGTAACAGATGGTGAGTATAACTGTTTGTTATTTTTGTCACCTCCCCTGGGCCTCCACCTATTATACTCTGGCGTCTGAAGAGATCCAGAAAATAATAATTTCCCTTCTAGTTTTATCCAAACAAGTTTTGACTGCACCAAACTGGGGGGACAAAATTAATCTTCTGGGGTTTGCCCATCTTTGATAATCTTTGAAACTTGATAGGCTAAAATGGAATTAGCCCTTGTAAAGACTTTTTAATCGATTACCTATCCTTAAGAAGCACAGCACTCTGCTATTGCTGGCTGTCACCAGTCCCGCCCAGGTTGTGCTCAGGATGAGTGTGGAACGGTACAAAGGTCCTGCTGAGTAAATTACTTCAACCCCTTTAAATATCAAACTAGGGCTGCATCTTTAAGGGGTTAACGTAGACTTTTTGGATTACTGAATATAATGGCAGCAAAGAAACCAGAAAATGTCACCTAGCAAACATACTCAAGAAAAGTAACCTGTGTGTTAATGGACTTCAATGTAAAAAAAAGTAATAAAGGGCCAGGCTCAGATTTTTGGAGTAGGACTTGTACTTATTTAAGTGCCTAAAGCCCCCAATTACGATGTCTATACACCCTTATAGGGCTTATGCTGAAGTGTTCCCTTAATGATACAATCCATTCAAACCTATAGAAACAAAGTGCACAAAACACTAAAACAAACTCAAGCTCCAGTTTGTGATCCCCGAGCTCCGTCCATATATCATACATAATCCTGGCCATTTAGCCGCTTGCCGTCACAAAATATTTTCATTTCCACTTAATTGCTTGCCTTTTATTTGCGATTGTTCGCATTCTGCACATTTATTTTCCCAAATTATAGATGCGAGGAAGGAACGTGGGGAGCTGCGATGGCAGTGATTATGTTATTGTCTTCTGCCTAGAAGTCACGCTACAGAATTAAATATGTTCAGAGGGAAGGCGCAATTCCTGGAAAACATAAATGTGGATTCGATGAGCCGACACATTGTGATGTAAAATAACACGCAGCCATAGGCTCTAATTAGTACCAAACAAGGACGGTCAAGTATTCCTAGAAAGATGCTAATTATGTCTTCTAGTAAACACAACAATATTTGCATCGCCCCTGTTATACATGCACATGTGTTATTGGGTCCATTTGTTCTCTGTTTTCATCCCTATTTATTATGCCATTGAAGACTGGGTCACTGTTGAACGTGAGGACCGCAACAATATTTTGATTTTTCCTTTTTTTTCATTCAGGCGGCATAACAAGAGATGTGGAAGTTTCCTGAAATTCATTTTGGGTCTGATCAGGTGTCAGAATTGACTTGGTCTGAATCAAAAGTGCCCCAATTGCCCTGAAAGGTCATGTTTGACACTTTGAAGTCTTCTAGGACTGTAGCCAACTCCTTTCAACTACTGTAGTGGAAATTTGCTGTATTATTTCAACGATGATACCTAGAGGGCCATGTACTACAATGACTATCTGTGTACTACAACAGATTTATCACAGTGACTGATGCCAGGTGATAAATCTGGCACAACTGTAAACTGTGTAGTCTAAACTTGGCGCATTTTTAGGAGTCCAATCTTGCATCTTAAGTTACTCTCCTTTTCTCCTTAGTCCTACCCACTTTCTGCTAAACTGCACCCCATTGTTGAGCAAGATGCAGTGGTGGAAGACACCAGTTTTAGGGCAGGGGGAAAAGATCTTCAGTGGAGCATGCCACAATTTTCTTTACTGTTTCATTCTGCTATAATTCGATACAATGAAATAGGAGCTTTACAGGGTTTTAGTAGCACATCATAGATGACAAAGGTGCCTTGTTACAGCTTGGTACAACCTAGAAACATTATGCAAAGCTTTACAGTTCCTGTCACGAGTGGGGCACAGCTTTCCATATTTTAGACACATACAAAAGGACCAATTTCGTAATAGACCTATCAGTATGTTTTGGGAGTACAAAGCAGGAAACAGTAGTACCTGGAAGAAATCATGCAACCATGAGGAGAACTTGATGCAGATGTCACCCTTAAATCCACTACCCAAAGCAACAGAACGTATTACTAAGCACCTATGAGGTTGGTCACAGTTGTAATTCTTCCTTGTATTTGAGGCACCATCAGTAAGCTGACAGCAAATGGCAAAAGACTATAAGAGTAGAACATATTTTAATAAGGTTTATAGATTCCAAAATCATTTTTTTCAAGAATGCTTTAACAGTCACAAACATGTTGGAAAAGTCCAAATGCCAGAGGAGGCTGGTCTTACCGACAAGGACAAGGCAAGTGTGGGAGTCCAGGGTGGGGGGGAGTGCTGATTCCATAAACCCTGGTTGTTGGTGTGGACACTTGAGTTGGTGCGCAGAGGATCAGGACTAACTGAGAAACCGGAGAGAGCCACGAGGAGCCCAGAGTGGAGCTCAAGAAGGGGAGAGTGTTGAACTGTACTGGCACAAGGTGAACGGACACTGGGATTCGACTAGTGTAAGCATCCCCCATCGCATTTCCCCACATCTTGCCCAAGGAAGTGGAAGATTCCCATGGCATCAGCTAAGTGGTTGAAGACTGGTAGTGAGCCCTAGTCACTTTATCAGTTCGTAATTCTATCGACTGCTCAGAAAGTTGCTCTTCCTTTTCCATGCTGCAATAAAGAACCATTCTGAACCCTTCTAAGATGTCATTACTGTGTCCATAACCTGCACGTTACAACTCTTCAGAATGTTCCTGGTGATAAACATTGACTCAGTAAAGTGAGATGCTGAAAATCCAACCAGCATTGGAAAACAATACAATATTCACTTATTCATAAACATTGTAACTTATTCTTATCGTAAAAATGTAAAATTATTTAGTTTTGTTTTCATTCGCTTTTATTACGTACAATATGTTGAGTCTTCTGGGAAATTGATTTTTATGAGATTGTAAAGTACGACAATATAAACAAGTGGTTTAATACACTTTTTCTGAAAATACAGACAGTAAACAGATGCCATATATTATCCCTCTTAAAATGTCTCATTAGATGGTGAAAAATCAGTGACTAAAACGAATTCTTCATTTTCCATCAAAAACAAAGAAGTAATGGCTCATTTCTAAACAGAAAGAGATTGGAAGGAATATATTTTTTGGGATTTAACAGTGCGGCTGACCTGTGGAGTTGTGTAGCACCCTAGAGAACCATAAGGACTGTTGAAAAGTGAATAATGGAAACTACAGAATTGTGTAACATATAGCCTGTAGAGATGTGCACCAAAAAAAAAAAATGTAGAGACCATCATGGAAGCTATAGAGTTGGGCAGTAGAAGGACGGTGGAGAAATACATCATGGATGGCGGCTGTGGAGTGGTACACCAGAAGGTCTGCAAAAATGTGCATTAGAAGTATTGATGAGAGATAGACTACAAGGAATAAGGAGATGTGCATGAAGGAAGTTGTGAAGCCGTGCACCAGAAGGACTGAAATGGAGACTTGTTTTGGGTGAATCTCAAGAGATTTGCCTTGGTTCACCTCCCCTGTCCTCTGCTTATTATAGTTTGTGGTTTGGAGAGACCCTAAAGTATAATAGTGGTTCATGTGTGGTGAACCACAACATTTTCTGGTTCAGCCAAACCCAAAATATTTGGAAAATTTGGCTTGTTACAAACTAGTTGAGTTAAACTTAATGAAGACTCTGGAATTGTATACCGTTGAGAGGTGCTTCAAACAATGCCTAATGGGTGGTTGACTGGACAACCTACAAGAGTCCTCTAATCACCTCTGACCTTTTCAAGTTGTACTAATTTTCGACTCATCACTTCTTAGGCAATCAGGACTATGCCCAACATTGGTCATAATCAGGATAAAATGACGCTCCAATCTTAAAGCAGCTCATAAATGAATAGTACAAGTAAATAGACATAGTAATATATCTTAAAGAAAAATGCTTTTTTCCCCATTTATCGGGCTACTTTCCTTCACCTCCTACACTTATCATTGGCTTTCTCTTTCAATGGCCACGGGGATCCTGTTTGCCCCATTTTTATAGAGATGCAGGTCATGCATGCCTGTTGCATCTCCATTCCTCTACACTGAAGAAAAGCTAAGCACTATATATCTTATTAAAAATACTTCCTTCCCCATTTATTATGCTAATTTCCTTCACCTCCCTCATTCACTATTTTATTGTGTGTGTCTGTCTCCATGGCCATGGGGTCCCGTTTGCTCCATTTGTATAGAGGTGCAGGTTGTGTATGCGCTCCATTTCTCTATGAGACTGCCGAAGAGAAGCTCACCACTATTTCCATACAAGTTTATGTAGCAGCTATGCCTATGCTTGACCTGCTCTGAAAGGGCAAAGTTGACCCTGGTTCTTGTGATCGGTAGTTTCAGCTGCCAGACCTCCGCTGATCAGATAGTTACCCCATTTTCTGTGGATATACCGGAATATGTATGACCAACGACAGACAGATGTGAGACAGATGATATATAGAAAGGAGATTGGTATTAAAATCTTCTCTTTTAATGATAATAACTCATTATGCCTCTTGTAGAATAGCAGATGACTCTCTAGTATCCTCCAGTATGTTACACCCCCCTCGCTTCACCTGCAAGTGTTTGGCAAATTGAAGAGTCGTGTTTACATTGGCAGCAGGTACATTACTATGCAGAGGAACCCACAAGACACATATTATGATTTCCAAAAGGTGCGGAATCTTTTGTTTAATGTAATGTATGAGAGCACTAGAGCGTGAAGCACAAATGAATCCTTTATCTTGAATAATTTGAGGGGATAAGTCAAGTGACTAGAAGCATATGCTTTCATCTTAAAGCTGTCAGATCACATTTATCTCAAAACACAAAGTAACCCAACAAAAAGCTATAGATCAGTGAGAATGTGATTTGGTTGAAATGAACAAGGCTGTAGCCAAGTGTAAAGCGAAGATAAGTATCTGAGTCACAAAACTTGGTTCATCCTAATTGCTATTGTTTTGCAATATCTGAGCATCAAGCTGGGCTCATTGCAGAGACACCACGGGGAAAGGGGAGTTTTTGACAACCGTGATGCATCATTGAATTTAATAAATTTTTCTTTGTTTTTCTGACTTTTTTTCTTTTTAATTTACTATAGTGACATGCAATTGCAGAATTTTGTTACATATTAGGAAATGTATGGCTTAGTGGAGAGCAGACCTTGTATAGTGTTGTCTAGATACCTTTTCTGTCTAGAAACCAGTCCTGTGCACTCTGTTAGATTTTTTAAATTAAGTTGGACCAGTGTTTTTTTATTTTGAAAAAAATATGGTCAAAGAGGGTTGTGTGGTGGACGTTGGTTTCAATAATTTTATGTATGACACCCCCGAGTATAATAAGTGGAGGACCAGGAGAGGCATGGCAACATAATAAACATCTATACGTCTCCTGGGCTGCCTCCCGGGGTCCAGTGGTCCTTCGACATCCTCTTCTGGTGTCCTGGCTGATGTCACGTGCCTCAAGGGACTGCTAAGGCCTTCGATTGGGTTTCAGTGGTCAAATTGGACACATCAAGGTCATGACACTTGACCCCAGAGTGTAATAGTGGCTTATGGGTGATGAACCCCAAAAGTTTCAAGCCTAGACCTTTTGGAAAACTTCAGTCCAAAGAAGTTTGCTTATCTCTGACAGATTTCCACACCATTAAACTAATGGTCTAAAGTACTAAAGTAGGGGCTTATTATTAACCAGACAAAGGCTGAGAAGAGCTAAAAACCATGGACCTTCCCATTGTGATAATACCAGCCTGAAGCTGCTGGCTCTTACTAAAGATGGACAAACCTTGCAAGATTGGCTTTATGATTATTGATGAGGAACACTGGCAAGTATTGTTTTGGACTGAACTTGTTCAGTCCGAACCGAAAATGCCATTAGTATACTCCAGAGTCTATTTAGAGCATGGATAAAGAGACCCCAGAGTATCTAAATTTCACTTCCCATTCACAACCACCCCCCCTCCTCTTTTGGGAGATTCGGACTGAATCTGGTTCGACGCAAATCACTTCACTCATCTTGAACCATGACCAATTGAAATGGACTTCTTAGACCCTCAGCCAATCAGGGGGACAGCTGTGAGATTGAGCTATAATAAACTGTAGACCATGGATATTGCTGTAGACGACACATTACTGTAGCCCATTTAAGGGTGGGCACTAGACACTCATTTTGAGAATGTTGAAAAAGATGGTAATCTGCAACACAAAAGAAAACACTATATTCTTTAAAATGACTGTATATGTCTAAAGACAGATTATTCATTGTAACCTCCTTCATTCCTAAAGGTTCATGCGAGATCCTGTCTTATAGCCATACACCAAGTCTAGCGTCTCATCTCCTATGCTTTTATCTCATTATTGCTTTGCTGACTTAGTATAGTAAATTTTTGCTGATGTAGCAATGTTATATATGTTATTATGTTATTAGGATGATTAAGTGTAACTCGATTACATTAGAGAACTCTCCATCACAGTTCAAGACCGGTGAGAAATGACAGATGGGTATCCAGAGACATGGTTACAGAGATGGGGTAATTACGGGAGTCTCCCACCACCGAAATCTCGTCTGAACCACTTATATCCTATTGTAGGGGAGGTTAGTGAAATAGTGACTGTACATTTTTTGTGTGAATGTGCAATCTTTCTATCAGACCTGAAGCAGAACCTTACACATATGTATATACTGTATATATATATATATATATATATATATATATATATACCTTATTTTATCTTCCCTGCATGTATTACCATGGGGTGTACTGAATGATCATGATGACCCAAGGTACAATTTGTTGCATTTATTCATTTTGTTTGCTTTAGTATTTTTCCCTAACATACCTACCAAATTCCCTGCATATCATATTATATATTTATTTATGACTAGCACACTTTATGTACTGGTCAATCCAAAAAAGGAAGCTAGCACATATAGTGCCCAAAAGAGACATGGCCAGGGGCTGCACTACAGCCATAGCAGTTGCAGCAGATTCTATGGGGCCTGCAACTTTAGAGCCATTACCTGCTGGAGGTCAGCTAAAGAAAGCAGCTTTGTGGGGCACAATAAAAATATATACCATGGTGGAGGGTCAGTAAGGGTGGCATTATACTGTATGGGGGGCAAGGAAATGGAGTGATATACCATGTGGGGACCAGTAAAGGTGGCCCTATACCGTGTTGGCACCAGTAGAGGGGACTTTATGCCATGTTGGCACCAGTAAAAGAGGTGTATACCATGTCAGCACAAGTAAAGGGGGACATTATACTGTGTGGGCACTACTAAAATGGGCCTTATACCATGTGGGCACCAGTAAAGGGGATGTTATTCCATGTGGGCACCAGTAAAGGTGACATTGTAAAGTGTGGGGGCCTGAGGGCCCCAATCAAAATTTTATTATGGGGCCTGGTCTTTCCTAGTATAATACAAAAAAGGAATGCGGTGCTGTCCTGGTCCTAAAGCGGTGTGACCACACCTATAGAATATGGTGTCAGGGGAAACTGTGGCCAGGATTGCATCTACCATGAGGTGACGTGATCATGTTGCCTCAGGCGGCAGCCTGTATATTCACATAGAAAGGAGCATTATGAAGCTTCTGGCTGACTGATATGCAGTTATAAGCACAACAAGATGATGATGTACTTCAGCTGCTACCTTAAAAGGCCCTCTGTTTCCGGTCTTGTGTTTACTGGCCTGCCAGCTGGCGTCAGCAGTGATGTCCTGTATGTGCCAGGTGACTGCTGCAGCCAATCACAGGCCTGAGCGATGCCCTCACTGCAGTCAGTAATTTTTTATGTTATAGGCAACCCCTTTATAATGTGATTATTTGATCACTTCTGGATTGCAGTGTATTGTGCACTGACATTGTAAGACCTCATTCACACGGTGAGAATTACACGTGGATTTTCAGTACAGTTTTGCATGTGGAAAACACGCAGCGTAATACTGTAGAATTTACGTCTTTTTCTCATGTACACTATATAGATTTTTCTCCATGCAGATTTTAAAATCCACATATCCATTTATTTGTGCACATTTTCAGTGCGGATTCCATCTATTTTAATGAGAGGGGTGAAATGAGCCACAAAGTCCACAAAAAATCCAAGACAAAATCCGAATATGGTTTTGGTAGGGATTTTGGTGCAGAAAATCTGCAGCATATACTTTTACCTGTCCATGTGCCCAACAGATGATTAATGAATGATCGAGGTGGGGGCGCCATTTCACTTTCAGCCTCAGGCAGCAGAAAGACTAGGTGCAGCCTTGACTGTGGTCAGAGAGTGGCCACTACAGGAGACATGTTGTATTACATGGTGACCATTCAGATAAATGGTCATCCATATAATATAAGGACAACTCAAGTCCACCTAAACAAAAAAAAGGACCCTTCATTCTGCCACATATGGGGGGTCCCCACTCTATAATATTAATATGCCTTAATATGACATAGGGAGTGTGGTTGTTTTCATGAGACCATGCCTTTACAAGGTGCTTTCCAATAGAAATATATAGCTACATTCTTCCCTAAACAGCGCCACACCTCTATGTGGACTATGTCTGGAACTGCAGCTCAGCTTCATCGAAGTGCATGGGCCTGAGTGGCAATACTATACCAATCCTATAAACTGGCAAATAGAGTTTGCAAAAATCCATGCTCCCTATTTAGATGCATAGAATGGATTTTTCTGCAACAAATCTGCCAGGTGTGAACATATCCTTCATAGCCTTATAAATCAGATTTCTGCAAACCATCAATTTAGAGCTTTGCGGCAGCAGTACTGACCTGTGGCCGCCATTGTTTCTATGTCAGATGTGAGTTAAAAAACAAAAACCAAGTGGACGAGTGAGTAACAACCCAGCCTGTTAATATATCGGGGCTGGAGTCAGAACCATTGTTGTCTGCATTATTTACCATCCACCCATCCATGGCTGCTGCTGGCATAATGGTGATTGATAGGACCAATTCTGCCGGTCTTAAGTAGCGGTGACTATATGTACGTGGGCAGGATGTGCATTATTCATTAGCCCTTTGTTTATTTGAGTTAATGTGACTTTATTGTTTGCATTTGCTGAGGTCTGTTGTTCCACCACCGATAATAGCATATTGGCATTTGCAGGCTATAGAATTATAGTGCCTTATCCAGCGGCGTGCAGCCTTGCTATGGATTAATGGCGTGGACTAATTTAATAGTCTGAGATATACACCATTCTTTGTGGAAGACTATATAGTGCACAGCATTGAGTACTTTGTAGTATATATTCATTTTCAGAATAATACCAGTAAGATAGTTATGTTTAATATGCCATACAAAGCTATTATTCGCATTAACTATTAGTTATTATTTATTTCATAGCCATCAATGTCAAGGACACTGAACACGTGAAATACTAAGAGCTTAAAATACATAATATATGAACATATTATAACGGCAAATACAATTAACATGACTTAACAGACCGGTATATATTTATAAATAGTTTGTATTTATCAATAAATATAGTTTGTATTGATAGACAAATATAAATGATTGACGTGGTACAAATTGTGTTATGGTGCCACCTGGTGTTCAAAGTGTATAGCAATGTTCACGTCCACCTGATGAATTGAATGAGGTGGACACACATGCTTAGTCACTCTGCATAACTGCCAATAGAAATAGCTTAAAGGAGTTGCCCCGTTATGGACACTTATCCCCTATTCTCTGTCCGATCCCTGCGGAGCCCAATCACCAGGTGCTCGCTTCACTATGGGGCTGCTGTGACTGTAATCTCCAGCAGCGCCCACAGCCCTATAGAAGTGAAGGAAGCATCAGTCACACATTTAAAAGGAGGCCTTAGGGGAACTTTTGGTCCTCCTGATTACTGGAGGACCCAGCAATTGGGTCCCCAGTGATCGGACACTTTTCCCCTATCCACAGGACAGGTGAGAAGTGTCCATAACAGAATAACCTCTTTAAGGCCTTCTTCAGACAGCAGGATGAGTCTTTGAGATACAGACCAGATGGCTGCCATATTTCCCGGACTTAACCATGTACAAGCATAGTGATCTATGATGCTAGGAGTCCCTGCTTCCTTGTGATCATGTTTTCAGTATGGGGAGAGTACAGCAGAGAAACAGGGACTCCTATCATCAAAGATGACTATGATGCTGGGAGTCCGGGATCCCACTCATGGTTTAGTTTGGGAAATATGGCCAACATCCAGTCCATATCTCACAGACCAAACCCTCTCGTGAAGACAGCTTAAAGGGTTTATCCAGTGAATGTGTAAAAATTTACTGACTCCATGGTTTTTTATGCAGGAATCTTGGGTTTACGAGCTGGTTCCAACTTTGGTTCAAGCTAGTGGATCCAGCATTCAGCCTCCACTCAAGTCCATATGCCTCCTTCCTCCTATCACATGTTCACAGGCCAGCCCCCCCCCCAGTACATTAACTACTTGGAGAAGAAGGAGGAAGGAGGGAGGATTGACTCGGGGGCCAGTTACTGGTTTCGATGACATGGCCCAGAGTTGGAACCTGGTTAGAAACCTGATTTTTGGTTCATAATTTTTGAAGCCTCCAATAATTATTCTCTGAGGTCTGAAGAGTTCGGCAAAACCCAAAATTTTTTGAAAACTCTCAGTTATAAGCTGGTTCGCTCATCCCTAACTAGAAGTAATGCTTCTAGAGAGAAACAGCTCTGCAATATAGTATGTGATGATGCTCGCCACCTCCGAGTGCCTCCATTTAAAATCAGTAGTACAGTGTTCAGCCATATTGGTAAATTACAACAAATACACACGTGTACAAAATTGTTGGTACCCCTCGTTTAATGAAAGAAAAACCCACAATGGTCACAGAAATAACTTGAATCTGACAAAAGTAATAATATATAAAAATTCTATGAAAATGAACAAATGAAAGTCAGACATTGCTTTTCAACCATGCTTCAACATCATTTTTAAAAAAAGAAAACTCATGAAACAGGCCTGGACAGAAATGATGGTTCCCTTAACTTAATATTTTGTTGCACAACCTTTTGAGGCAATCACTGCAATCAAACGATTCCTGTAACTGTCAATGAGACTTCTGCACCTCTCAACAGGTATTTTGGCCACTCCTCATGAGCAAACTGCTCCAGTTGTCTCGGGTTGGAAGGGTGCCTTTTCCAGACGGCATGTTTCAGCTCCTTCCAAAGATGCTCAATAGGATTTAGGTCAGGGCTCATAGAAGGCCACTTCAGAATAGTCCAATGTTTCCCTCTTAGCCATTCTTGGGTGTTTTTAGCTGTGTGTTTTGGGTCATTATCCTGTTGCAAGATCCATGACCTGCGACTGAGACCAAGCTTTCTGACACTGGGCAGCACATTTCTCTCTAGAATCCCTTGATAGTCTTGAGATTTCATTGTACCCTGCACAGATTCAAGACACCCTGTGCCAGATGCAGCAAAGCAGCCCCAGAACATAACAGAGCCTCCTCCATGTTTCACAGTAGGGAGAGTGTTCTTTTCAAGATATGCTTCATTTTTCCATCTGTAAACATAGAGCTGATGTGCCTTGCCAAAAATTTCGATTTTGGTCTCATCTGTCCATAGGACATTCTCCCAGAAGCTTTGTGGCTTGTCAACATGTAGTTTATATATTATTACTTTTGTCAGATTCAAGTTATTTCTGTGACCATTGTGGATTTTTCTTTCATTAAACGAGGGGTACCAACAATTTTGTCCACGTTTGTATGTATGAGTCCAAAGCTACAGTATGAGGAAGGCCATAGTAGAAGTATTACAGAACTGTGCAACACTTAGGTGTGAACCAAGTGTTACAGCAAAAGGCCATTGTAGTATTACAGGTACAACACACTCCTAAATTTGTTATAAGGACATTGCGACAAATGTACTTTTTACCCATTTTCTCTTATTGGAAGTCACTCCACCTCCCCCCAATTGTCATAAGTTAAAACTAGATTCATATTGTGGAGTTGACATGAAGGAGAACACAATCCATCCATTGTTCTATTTATATTATGACATATTTCTCACAGTGATTTTATTACATGGCAAGGCCAGGATGGAATGATGCCCTGTTTTTCATTGAATATACTGGATAAGTAGTGGCTATTGGACAAAGTTGGAGAATCAGTGTGAAATGTCCATTTATAATATAATTTTAACTATTAGACTTTTTTTAGACTTATTGTACACCTGCATTCGAAACCTTTATTGATAATCCCATCAGAATTCTGAAAAAAAAAAACCACCACAACTGACTATTTGTCATTCCATAGATAACAATATTGGTAAGCTTATTTTCAGGTTTCTCAATGCAGCTGCTATTCCTTTAAGGTTACCATGTCAACCTGGGAAGTTTCTGCAGTTTTAGAAGTCCTGGGCTTGTCCAATTAGCAGCTGAGGAGACATATATAAGACCCCTCCCTCCTGACACAGGTTGCTGACTAATTTAGTTTCTGTAGTTTGGCTATCTAACCGTGTGTGTATTTGATTTTATACTGATCTTTGACTTGTGCTTTGGATAATCATTTGCCTGCTGATTTTTCCATTGATGTACTTGTTCGGATTTGACCCTTTACTTTTTACTGGATATTGCTCTGATTTGTCTCTGACGTCTTCTCCTAGTTTTGACCATTTGCCTGTACAACAATTCTCCTGTTTCTGATCTGACCAAAGTCTATTGTGTGTTCTGGTTTGCAGAGAATTTATATTTTGTACAGTTACTGTTTGGTGACAATACAGACCATCAGATTCTGCAAAGTCCAACTGGCCTTGCGGCGAGCGCTGATGAAGGCGTCTGAGGGTCTGTCTCTGGCTCGCAGTGCTGTGCTGATTTTAAATAGCTTGTTATACTGCTCGCTGTTCCTTCTTTTGTTTGCTCATGAATCTCAACCATAACACTTATTTTGGTGCGGAGAACATTTCTTTTTTTGTGCACTTTATCTATTATTGCTTTTTTTTCTTACAGACACAAGCTTGGCATTGTGTTTTTTGTCAGAATTTTCTCAATCTAAGGACAGGCATAGTTGTTGCACATTTTATGCACCCAGTATGTATGCTACATGCATGAATACAATGGATATTACTTTTGCACACTGAGCTTATTTCGTTTCATTTATGGATGACTTCTTCCACAACCTGGAGATTCATATTTATCATAGATGTACTATATTGCTCCTTATTGCAGATAATATATTTCTGACATGAGACCTGTTTGGCTTTGTTTTTAAACTTGTACTTAATGTGCCAATAAAGATTCTGTATATTTTTCAAATTTTTGGATGTAGCCAGGGTCGTAAATATTGGGGTAGCAGCGGTAGCGGCTGCCACAGGGGCCGGGACATTAAGGGGCCCTGTGACAGCCGCTACCGCAAACACCACAAACACTTATTATTATACTCCAGGGTCTTTTGAGTCCCCAGAGTATAACGATCGGGGGGCCCAGGGGAGGTGATGGAACATAAAAAACACTGTAACTCACCTCTCCTACGCTGCGCAGGCTTCGGGCCTGTTTGGTGACATCCCAGACGTCAGCTGATGTCAGTATGCGTCGCGACGTCGGCCTCACTCATGCGAGATCTGCTCCAACATTGAAGATGGCCGAAGTAGCGTACGGGAGTGCAGCGGAGCCAGGAAGAGGTAAGTAACATTGTTTTTTATGTTTGTATCCTCCCCTGGGTCGCCAATCATTATACTCTGGGGTCTGAAAAGACCCCAGAGTACAATAATCATTCATGCGTGGTCCACTATGGGGCATAATACTGTGTGCAGGGGCCACTGTGGGGCATACTACTGTGGGCAGGGGCCACTATGGAGCATAATACTGTGTGCAGGGGCCACTATGGGGCATAATTCTGTGTGCAGGGGCCACTATGGGGCATAATACAGTTCACAGGGGCCGCTAGGAGACATAATACCGTGTGCAGGGGATGCTATGGGGCATAATACTGTGTGCAGGGGCCACTATGGGGCATAATACTGTGTGCAGGGGCCACTATGGGGCATAATATTGTGTGCAGGGGCCACTATGGGGCATTATACTGTGTGCAGGGACCTCTATGGCCCATAATAGTGTGTGCAGGAATGCAGTTTATGCGGGGGGGGGGGGGGGGGGTGACGGTTTGTGCGGGGGGGGGGGGGTTAGGGGCGGCGGTTTGGGGGGCCCCATGTCAAATGTTAGCCTTGGGGCCCAGCCATTCCTAGTTACGCCACTGGATGTAGCATCTCATTTATGTAGGCAACTTACCCTTTAGTGTTTTCTCAGAGATGAGCCCCTGTTAGGACGGTTGCAGATGACTGTGCTGCAACCGGCCTGCCATGAATTAAAAGCACGGGCTGCACACGGGGATATCCCCATGTGCCGCCCTTGCTTCCGTGGCCCCTTTCATTAAATGAATAGGAGCCACGGAAGCACGGGCTGCGAAATAGGACCTGTTCTACCTGTTCTGGCCTGGACTGTCGGCCCGCACACGGGACTGTGAAAATCACAGTCGTGTGTTCAGGCCCATAGAAAAGAATGGGTCAGTGTGCTATCCTTGAAATACATGGATAGCACACTGACCCACACCATGTTTGTCTGCAAGGGGCCTTATTCTTATACTACCCGCTAATTTAGTCTTTTAATAATTCTATCAAAATTGACAACCAGAATAGAACAGCATGCAGCACTTTTCTTGCTGTCAAATTCCTGCAGAATTCTTGGGTTCTGACAGACCCGGCCATAAGTTGTGCCTAATTTTTTTTTTTCTGCTGTATATGTGAACAAAACATAACCTATACACAAATGTCAACCATATATATTTTCAAACCCCGATAATATAACAAACAACAAGTGTATCTTTCCTGAGGATTGTAGGATTAGCCACCTCAACCTTCTCCTTGCATGTACTCTTGCTGCCTCTAAGGAGAAGAGTCCTAAATAAAGGTGAAATTTCTCTTCTGTCACCGTATTCCCCTCATGATTAGTTTTTATGATTATAGGAACAAGTAGTTTACGGGTGAAATCAGACTCCTGAAACTTAGGATACTCCGATACTATTAATTTTGCTGGTTAAGGTTTGACATTTCATATATTCGGCACAGCTCATTCAACAATGATAATAAAAATGTCACCAGAGATATACAGCCGGGGACCGCACTGTAAATATAAAGTTATCTCATCGTCACATCATAACAAATGCTTCTTAGTCACCGATGACCAAAGTCAAGGAATGAAACCTCTCTATAAAACCCTTATATCATGTAAGACTGGCTGACTGAGAGGAAAGCCATAAAGAGAACAAGAAACAAGATTGCTTTTGTTTTAATGGGAGTAAAATGAACATTTTAGACCTTTCTTTTATCATGGTTGCAGACCATGGTGATGTATCATCGGTTGTAGCTTATGATGTCTGAAAGCTTGTTAAAGTGGAAATGTCACGAAAGGGTAATCTGATTTGTCATAGATGCATGTGAGAAGACCACAGTGATGAAATGTTGTCACCAGCGGCACTCTACGAGACACTGATATGATCGATGGGCAGTGTTGAAAGGGTTAAGGATTTTATAAATCTCGTCATCAGTGGTGGATCAACACCACAGACTTCACCAACATAATCTTCTCACATGTATATGTGAAATATCAGAAAGCCATTTGAGTTAGACTTCCCCTTTGAAGGAAATCTGTCACCAGAACTCAGAATATCAACCTAGATATGTTAGGGTCACCTGAATCAAACGGGTCTGGTGATCCATTGCCAAGACAACCAGGAGCCTCCCAGGCTCGTATGGCATCAATTTGTATTATATTCTTCTCTATGCAGCCGGTAATACAAATTCTGTCATTTTGTAATGTATTGCGTTAGTGATCAGATCCACTGGGGGTCTAATAACTGCCGTAAAAAAATTAAAAAAAAAAATTCAAATCGCCCCTTTCCCTAGAACACACAAAAAAGTAAAAAAAAAATAAATAAAACAAAACACATATGGTATCCCTGTGTCCAAAAACACCTGGTCTAAAAACTTCTAAATATATTTTTCCCACATAGTGAACGCCGAAAAAAAATTTGCCTCCCAAAAAATTTGTATAAAAAGCTGTCAAAGTAAAAGACATTCCCCAAATTGGTATAAGTATAAAGTACATCTGGGCCCCGCAGAATAAGATGCCTTATGCATTCCAGTACATAGCAATATAAAAGAGTTATAAGTGTTAGAATATTGTGACTCAAAAATTTTTTTTAGGGGTTAAAAACATTAAAAAAAAAAAATTATACATTTAATATCCCCGGAATTGTACTAACCCATAGAATACATGTCATTTTGGCTGCACAATGAACACCATTAAAGCAATACCTGTAAGAAAGTTACACAAAAGCAGTTTTTCTCCAATTCCACCCCATTCTGAATTTTTTTTCAGCTTCCCAGTACATCATACAGAATATTAAGTGGTACCACTACAAAGTACAATTTGTCCTGAAAACATTAAGCCATCATATGGTTCTGTGAACAGAAAAATATAAAAGGTTAAGGGTTTGGAAGACGGAGAGTCAGAAACGAAAACCAAAAAATGCCTACAGCGAGAAGGGGTTAAGAATTAGTTGTCAAAACTTTGATGAATTACACAATTAGTAATTAGTTAATAGAATGTTCCAATTAAAAAAAAAAATACACAGTTGTAAGAGCCTTTGGCAATAATAGTGAAGTGTTTTGAAAAAATCAGTTACATTCTTCTTCAGTCCAGCTGGAACAATGGACGCCGCCTGATTGCCCCAAATACAGTGAAATTTAGCTCATTTTGCTGCACTGGCCATTGAACCTTTTTCCTCTTGATTTTAAAATGTACTTGAATTAAAATATTTTTTCATCAGCGGTTTTTTCTTTGTCGCTTCTCCAGTTGTATCCACTTTTCTCAAATCAGGATGTAACGTTTCTGCCTGTCCGGGTCTCTGCGCCACCATCCGCTCGCACGCTGTGGCGAAGGAGGCGTGTTCGGTTTGATTCCTTGCGTAGGTTTCTTGTTGCTCAGTCTGAACATGGTCCTAGACAAAGTAATGGCTTTCCGGCCACACCCGTGTTCTGAGCATTTCTCTCTGGACTGCATAGAGTTAATCTCTTCCTGGCCTGTGTGATTGACAGCCTGTGTACCTATCAGGTCTGGTGCTGGGCCCAGACTCTCTATATACGGGATGTCACTTTCTCAGCAGGTTGCGGGTTATTGCATTGTCTTTGCCTGCTCTCCTTGTGATATCCTTTGCTACTTTGTTACCTTATTATCTGACCCTTTGGCTTGTCTTTTGACTATTCTCTTGGATTTTGATTTTGTACTGCATTGCTCGTTTGTTACCGACCCCTTGGCTTCCTGACCTCTCTTTTTGTCGTTTGTTTTGTCTTGTCCTGTTCTGTGTGTCACTTACCCAGTATAGGGCTTGTCTTCAGGTTGTCCTTTTACCGTTTAGGGTGACTGAGGCAATAGGAAGGGACAGTGGCTGGGGTGAGATTAGGGCTCACTTGTCTCTGTCCTTCCTCCCAGACCGCTGCAGTAATGTCAGGGTATTGCTACGGTTGGCAAGACCCTTACACAGGATGTGGAATATACATTACAAAAGATACTTTGAGCTGAAAGCAACATTAACCTAACATCAAAATGAGGTCTGATAAGGCAAGATACAGCTCTGTAAGGCCTTATTCAAGCATCCACAGACCGTGCTCTTCATGGACAGCACCTCATCCTGCTTTTCAAGGGTTCTGTGCTGTCCATGGGTGATCTGTTTTTTCATGTCCAGGAAAAGCAGATCAATATCAAAGCTGACCGAGGCGCCATTTTCCCGCTGACGCCATTTTGGGGAGGAACTTTCAGCGCCTGGAACAAGATCTGAGGCCGGAGATCCATTGCCATGACAGCTGGGAGGCTATTGAAGGCTCCCGGGCTTGTCTCGCATATAGTTCTATTACCGACTGCTCTATGCAGTTTATAATAGAAGTGCCGGTGTTTTGTAATGCATTAGCTTTGCAATGCATTGCATTAGTGATCAGACCCCCTGGGTTTCAAAGACCCTTAGGAGGTCTAATAAGTACAGTATAAAAGAAAAAAAAAAAAAAAAAGTACAAAAAAAATATAAAAACTAAAAATTTTAAAGAATTAAATATCTGAATTACCCCCCTTCCCTAGAACACATATTAAAGTAAAAAATAAATGACTGTGAAACACATACACATTAAATATCCCTGTGTCTGAATACACCCCATCTACAAACTATAACGATATTTTTTCTGTACAGTGAATACCGTAGCGGGAAAAAAAATCAAAAGTGCTGAACTGCTGTTTTTTTTGCTGTTTTGCCTCTGATAAAAAATTTTATAAAAAGTTATCAAAGCAATAGACCTTATCCATAATGGAATAACTAAAAAGTACATCTGACCCCACAAAAAATGCCCTATGCATAAGCATACACAGAAATATAAAAAGAGAGTTACGGGTATCAGAATATAGTGACTAAGAAAAAACATTTTTTTGCAAAGTTTTGAATTTTTTTAAGGGGTTAAATTGTAAATAAAACTATATAAAATTAGGTAACGTACCAAAATATGGAATGCAGATGACAGGTTATTTTGGTCGCGCAGTGAATGCCATAAAAACAAAACCCATAAAAAAGTCACACAAATAAACATTCTGAATTTTTTTCAAGTTTCCCAGTAAATTGGACAGAATATTAAATGGGATCATTATGAAGAACAATTTGTCCCGCAAACATTAAGCCCTCTTATGGCTCTGTGAACAGAAAAATAAAGTTATGGGGTTTGGGAGGCGGGGAATCAGAAACAAAAAACGAAAAATGTCTTTGGTGGGAAGGGGTTAAAGTAATACAAATTATGAAACTGCAAAAACTGTATTTTCTAAAAAAAAAAAAAAGTCCAAAGGTGTTTTTTCCTTTTTTTTGGAAAAACTTCAGAAGTACAAGAGATTCACTTTATAGAACATTACATAAGCTGACCCTTGCAACATGATGATAAAATTGGCACAAAAACCTCTTGAATGGGAAATGTACTGTAACAATGGCACCCTGCATTGTGTTAAAATACTATTGCGTAGGTTTCAACTGGGACTTTACTCTTGGGAGATTATATGTTGCAGCAGGATGTATTAAACAAGCAGTTCTATGGCCATTCTAGTAGTGAACAGAGTGTTACTAGCCCACTAGGGAGGGATCCTAATGATGGTTGATTATGGGTTTTGGCTTTTTTTTTATTTTTATAGATCAGAACTTTTTGAAGCAAATATGTGACTACAGTCTGTGGTTTCCATTTGTGAAGTCCAAACATATCAGTAGGTATAACCATCATCATCCCAGACACTTAACAATAGCTTAGCTTTACTACTCCTACGCCGTAATGTTTGTTTTCCTCACATACTGTTTTATTCTCTATATGCCACCCATTGTCATGCCCAGAATATTGTAGCAGTTACCTCCAGTCTTGCTTTCAAAAAGGACAGAAATTGTAGCAAAATAATAAAAACTTGCTAGCGCTGGTGTGCAATTTATTCTTTCCTGAATCTCTGTGATTTTACATGGTTTAAAGGCTATATATAATCTTTAAATAACATATTATTTAAATCATACCATATCTTTATCATAAAGATTTTTTTAGGTTAATATGTAGGTGGCTATCCATGCAAATGAAAAATACTAAAATATTCAAGTTCCCACTGAAGCACATATACTGTAACAACCATAAATATGTTGCTTTCTGCAGCTCACGTTTCAACTTTACCATGTAGACTGGGACAGAGTCAGCAGAGTCCTAGTGAGGGTTCCTTTATTGACAGATGGCAGCTCTATTGTTTTGCTGGACAGGTTAGCAATACTGTATACTATTCACACAGGTAAAGCTCTGAATGCAGTTTCAACCACATTTAAGACATGGAACACACATCCCAGCACAGGGCCGGTTTTAGACAAAGTGGGGCCCTGGGCAAAAATTAAAAGTGGGGCCCCAAATGCTGATATGCAAACAACACCATCGTCTTCCAGTGGCAGCCCCTATAATAACGCCTCCTTTCTGCCAACAAAAAAGTAATAACAAGCCCCATTTTACCACATACAATTCAAATGAGCACCTTTGTACCACCTAATAGATTTTTGCACCCAGTCATCAGTTATTATAGCGCCTCCTTATAAATAATAGTCCCTGCTTATAAATAATCTTTCACCTTTATTAATAATAGCTCCCTTATAAATGATAAATACTGCCCTGTATCAGTAATATTCCCCCTTATCAGTAACAGTCACGCCGTAAAAATAATACTGCTCCCTTAAAAATAATAGCCCCCTCATAAATAATAGTTACCCTTATAAATAATAGTCCCCATTATAAATAAGCCCACTTAACAATTATACCCCCCTTATAAATAGTTCCCCTCTTATAAATAATAGCCCCCTCATACTGAAGTTTCCCAATTATATATAGTAACCCACCCTTATATATAATAGTTCTCCGTTATACAGTGTCGGACTGAAGGGCCTTAGGCCCACCAAAGGAACTTGTTCTGGGGCCCCACCCAACAGCTTCCTGCTAATAGCCTACACCACGGCTCCTTCACTGAAGTCTTACATATGTGCTAACTATCTGGTGTTACTGAGTATGTTCCCAGTATAGTCGGCCCCTATAGTACTGTGCAGGCCCCAATAGCTCCATGGCCAGCTCATGCACAGCACTGTATGGGGAATGACATGGCCATGGAGCACTACACTTATGTGCAAGATTATAGTGAAGGAGCTGTGATGCAAACATAGCACACATGGCTGCCAGCAGGAATTGTGAGCCCCCCCCCCCCACAGTATAATACTCTACATGGTATATAATGCCCCACAGTATAAAATGCTCTCCTGAGCCCTCCAGTTTCCACACATGGTATATAATGCTCCACAGTGACCCCGCACAGTATAAAATGCTCCCTTGAGCCCCCCATTGTGGTCCCACATGGTTTGTAAGGCTCCACACAGTATAATACACCACAGTGGCCCACACAGTATACTACCCCTTAGTTGCCCCAGACAGTACAATATGCTCCCCAGCAGCCACACACAATATAATATGCTCCATACAGTATAATATGCACCCCACAATGCCCCCCCAGTATAATGCTCCAGAGTGGCCTAACACAGTATAACATGCTCCATAATGACCTCCACACAGTATAATATACTCCCCAGAGGGGTTCCCCCCAGTATAATGCTCCACAGTGGTCCCCCACAGTATAATATGTTCCCCATAGTCCCCCCCAGTATAATGCTCTACAATGGCCCCACAGAGTATAATATGCTCCCGAAAAGCCCCACACAATATAATACACTCCACAGTGGCCCCACACAGTATAACAGGCTCCCACACTGTCCATTCCCCCAGTATAAAGCTCCACAGTGGCCCATAGAATAATATGCTCCCCAGAGGGCCCCCGCTAGTATAATGCTCCACAGTGCCCCTCCAGTATTTTGCTCCACAGTGGCCCCACGCAATATATTATGCTCCCCAGAGCGTCCCCCCAGTATAATGTTCCACAGTAGGCCCCACGCAGTATAATATGCTCCCCAGAGGGCCCCCTAGTATAATGCTCATTAGTCCCCCCCAAATAATGCCCCACAGTGGCGCCACGCAATATAATATGCTCTGCTGATGCCCCCCCAGAATAATGCTCCACAGTGACCCCACTCAGTATAACATGCTCCAGAATGGCCTCCACACAGTATAATATACTGCCCAGAGAGTTTTCCCCAGTATAATACTCACAGTGGCCCAAAACAGTATAATATGCTCTCCAGAGCCCCCCCCCAGTATAATGCTCCACGGTAGCCCCGCACAGTATAATATACTGGGGGGCCCCTCTGGAGAGCATATTATACTGTGTGGGGCCACAGCAGAGCATTATACTGGGGGGTGTGCGGCCACTCTGGAGCATTATACTGGGGAGGGGGCCCTCTGGAGAACATGTTATATTCTGCGGGGCCTCTATGGAGTATTATAAAGTGGGGGGGGGCTCTGGAGAGCATGTTATATTCTGTGGGGCCACTTTGGAGCATTATACTGGGGGGCCCCTCTGGAGAGCATAATGCTCCAAAGTGGTCCCACAGAATATAACATTATCTCCAGAGGCTCCCCCCCCACACATTATAATTTTCCACAGAGGCCCCACAGAATATAACATGCTATCCAGAGGGGCCCCTTCCCCAGTATAATGCTCCACAGTGGCCCCACACGTATAATATGCTATCCAGAGGGGGACCCCCCAGTATAATATGCTATCCAGAAGGGGCCCCCCCAGTATAATATGCTATCCAGAGGGGGCCCCCAGTATAATGTTCCACAGGGGCCCTACATTGCTATTATTATATTATATTCTGGGGTCTCTTCAGACCCCAGAGTATAATAATCGAAGGCCCGGGGTAAGTAAGGTAAAATAACAAACAGTTATACTCACCTTGTCTTACCTCTGCTGGGCCTCCTCGCGCTGCTCCGCTATCCCCGCCAGCAAGCGCTTCTTCTTCTCTGCGGCTGACGTCACGCTTTGTGGACGTCACCGCTGAGGCCAGTGATTGGGCCTCAGCGATTACGTGAGGCACGCCCCACGTGACCGCTGAGGCCAGGCCTCAGCGCCTCAGCAGTGATGTCCGGAACGCCAGAAGATGACGTCGGACGCCAAGGACAGGTGAGTAAAAATGTTTGTTATTTTTACTTACCTCGGAAAGGGGCCCTGCAGTCCCTTTCTGTTATTGTTTTGGCCGGGCCTGACTCCGGGATCCGGAGTCATCAGGTTCCGGATCCCGGGGGCCCCTTTGGGGACGGGGCCCTGGGCAATTGCCCAGTTTGCCCCCCCCCTAACGCCGGGCCTGTTCCAGTATTAGGCTAGGTTCACACTAACGTTACTGTCCTTTGATCTCATACATTACATGAGAGCAGAGGCGTAGCTAGCGGGGGGGGGGGGGGCTGCCCCAGGCCTACTGACTTTGGGGCCCACCCCGGGGCCGCCATTAATACATCCTTTATTTCTAACTGGATCAGTGTCTGCAGACACCGATCTAGTTAAAACGTATCCTGCATCTTCACAGTATTGTAAACCGCAAGCCACATGAAGCGTGCGGTTTACAAGTCCCCGAGACCACAGACCGATGTCTTCTTCTCACACAGACAGCGTGATGACGTCATAACATCGCGCCGCCTGCGCTCAGACACAGACGTCCTGTGCGTGGATAGTGAGGAAGCGGCGGCTCCATTCATCAGCATCGCAGGTGAGTATGACTTTTTTTTCTTTTTTTTAGCGCAGTTGTGGGTATATTAATAGTATAAGGGATGGTTAGGAGGGGGAATTATAACTTTAAAGGGAGGATTCATTAGGAGGCATTATCGTTACGACGATGGGGGGGTCATTTATATAAGGGTTATTATGGGGTATTATGAATACAAGGGGGGAGGCTATTTATATAAGGGGCCATTAGGGGGCATCATTTATATTAGGAGGCATTATGAACATAAGGGGGTGGTCATTGATATAAGGGCTCATTAGAGGTGCAGTATTTATGTCAGGGGCATAATATGAGGGTCAATTAATTTAATGAAAGTGACACATGGGTTTTATTAAGAATAAGGCCCCACGTAGCTGCAGGAAAAATTCCAGTCTTGTCACATAGATGTGTATAGGACAAGGCTGTAGTTACATTACATGGCCGCTATGAGAAGAATGACACTATGTAAACAGAGAAGGGGTGACGGCGCTTACACAGGTACCACAGTTCATTCAAACAACTGATCCTGGGGGTCCCAGGTATTGGAACCCCAATAATTTTTTTTCCCTTTTTTTTTTTTCTTCTTAATTAGGAAACACCTGGGGCATTATTAATAAGGGGAACTATTTACAGGGGGTGCACAGAGAAGTTATTAATTTAAAGATACACTTGGGGGTATTATTCATTATGGGGGGTTATATCATATTTTATAATTGGGGGTAGCAGCAGGATGGGGGCTTTGTGTAGGTGAGGACAATGTGGGTCAGGTGCCTGGAAAAGTGAGGAGCCAAAGATGTCTGTGTTGCAAACTTTACAGAGACTGGAAGAAGTGGTCATGGCCGTCCAGATAAAAGAGACGGGGAATGTGAAGGATTGGTCAGAGACGTCACCGGTAAGTCACTAAATGTTACTGCCCTGTATTCACCTAAATCATCTGCAGAGCCCTGTGTAGAGCCGCTATATACCACTATACGCTCACCGTATACTGATAGTATCGGTATACGAACATGTCCAAGTTGGGGGCCCACTTGGACATGTTCGCCCTCCCTGTGCTCCCCCTAGCTACGCCTCTGCATGAGAGCAATGGACACTAAATGACAGATGCAGAAGCGCCCCCTCCATTGGGGGTCCGTCTGCATTCACCCAATGTAAAAAACATGACAGAAAACTTCCTTCCTGTCATGTTTTTACTTTTCTGACAGAAGAAGTGCATGCAGGACTTTTTCTTCCATTACAAAAGTAAACAAACCTGATGGAAAGTGTCCGTCATTAGAGTCAATGGGAACGGACACACACGGAGGGGGCTCAGTCTCTGTCTTCTACCCTGCATTCACACAGCCAGGTTTCAGCCATGAAACTCGGTCCATATGTTGGCTGGATTTACCAGCCTGAACAGTATGTCGGTAGAGTATGTCTCTTTGCAGTATAGTTATCTATGATGATAGGAGTCCTACCTCCCAGCAATATACTGTCCTGTAGTAATTATAGTATGGGACATTATGTCACTGAGAGGCAGAGAGGCCTAGCATCATAGATAACTATACTGCTAGGACTCCCTCTCTCAGTATATTGTTCAGGCTCAGGAAATCTGGCACTTATACAGACCAAGTTTTATGGCTGAGAATGTGGGGTAACTCTGCTACAATTTTGCATGTGTATGCTATGCGAAAAATGCAGACGCCATACATACGTGCAATGCAGACGTGTGAATAGGTCCTTAAACCCTTAATGCCTCACTTAACCTATTGCGAAAGCACATGACTTAGCAGGAAAGGAGTAAGAGCGTCCTTCACACCTTTTATGGAGCAGTCAAGGAGGTGTGCGAGTCCAGTTGGTTGGTCTGTGTCATGCTGGAGAGCAGCTCTTGCATCACAAAGGGCAGAGGTCCAGTGCGTGAGTGTGGCATGGAACGTCATTGCAATACAGTAATACCTCGTACACTCGCGTTTCCGAATTTGCGAATTCACAGATTCGCGATATTTTTTTGGCAACTAACATATATAGATTTTGCTCTTTTTTTCTCAGATTTGTGAAATTTAATTAAAAAAAACACCTTCGCTATTGGGTAGTAGCGTCCTGTTCATTATGTACCCGGTAATTAGTTTCATTTTACTGTGAGTGTATAAGAAAAATGAATGAATGTATTAATATACAGTACTGTACAGTATACTTTAGTATACTGTACAGTACTGTAGGGTAAAGTTTATTGATATTTAGGGGTTAAACATTAGAAATCGGCATTGTAAGCGCTTCTAAGCGCTTGTACCAAGCATTCGCGATTCCTCGCGATCCGCGACCCGCTCTGTAACCTAACCTCGCGAATGTACGAGGTATTACTGTAATCAGCTGAAATGTTCTCATTAAAGAGTTAAAGGGAACCTGTAAGGGTGATTTGAGTCCTTACAGACCTGTCATAAAGCTGTCTCCACCTATATCAAAAAACAAAAATAATTTTATCGGTCTCTTTAGGTCTATCTTTAGTGCTCCCAGTGCCTTCACAGTTCAGGGAAGGTTGACAAAGTACACCTTGGCTTCACTGCGCATGCGCCAGTACATGCGCAGTGAATATGAGATGTACATTCCCTGTCTTCACTGAACAACTGCGCAGGAAGTACAGATGCTAGGTAACTAAAGTTTTTTTGTTGCTGTTTTTTTTTTTTTTTTTTTATACTGGTGCTGACAGCTTTACAACCGGGCTATTTGGGACACTAAACCCCTGGTCCATAAGGACCTGTAGGTGATTTAGTTTCCCAAATCACCCTGACACATTCCCCTTGAATAATTTTTAATATTGCTATGTATAAGCCCCATATGCATTGAAACTTTCAATTTTTTCAAACTTTTAATCTAATGGATTCCTATCATACCAGCTAGAGTCTAACCTTCTCCATCACGGGTGGATGGCAAGAATAAAAGAAGCATTTATTCATGAGCCTATTAGCATATTTGATGACTGATGAGTTATTAGCATACAGCTGCAAACTATTAGACTGAATGAATGTAATTGCTAATCCACTTGTAAAAGAGGAACCTGCATCCAGCCTTATCTTCAGCAGAGAAGTTCCAGTTATATAAACAGAGAGGTGGAAGCGGAGATTTAAGGGACTCAGCTATAGTTTTGGTGCACAAAGTGAAGTTACTTATTAATATGACATCTTATTGATGGTGGCAGGTGTTCTGCTCTCTGCGAAATGTCAATCAATTTCATTATGTAAAATGTGCTCTGTGCAGCATCAGGAGAAAGTACCGAGAAAATCAGAAGCGAGTACATGTCTTCATTAGTTCATGAAATTGTGATAAGCTTTTGTGCAAAAAGTTAAGGATTTGCAGTATATAAAGTCATCTGCAGCTAAGAGGGTCATGTTGTCAAGGCTGGAGAGTTCTGTTTGCACAGTGTTCAGGATGTTAATAATGTCATATTATACATATACATATCAATTAGCAATAGAACCACCTGCCTAATATTAAGTAGGTCACCCCAAGCCCACAGACATTTCTGACCTGGCAAGACCTGGACTCCCAAGTTCAAGCAATGTGGATTGAAAGCATATTGATCCTTGGGTTCCCATTGCCTTGCTGGTCCTCTGGTTGTTCTTCCTTGGACCACTTTTGGTGCAATAGCCATTAACACCACCAAATGATCTGCCATTTTGGAAATCCTCTGACCAAGTCTTCTAGCAATTTTGGTCTTTGTCAAAATCTCTCAGATCTTTATGCTTGCCCATTTTTCTTGCCTCATACATGTTCTCCTGCTTCCTAATATAGTGTACCCCTTGATAGGTGCCATTGCAAAAAGATAATCGTTGTTATTTACTTCACTTGTCAGTAATTTTAATGTTATGGGTGTTTGGTCTACTCTATGTCAGAGTCAGGTTTTGTTCACACTTGCATTATTATTTCAGCTGTTGCTCTGTCATAGGCACTGTTTTTTTATATGTTGGACGCCAATGGCTCCCAGGGGATCCTGTTGATTAAAATGGGGTCCTTCGGGTTTCCCTCACAATATCGTTCATGTTACCTGACACAACTGTGAAGCGTGCTCCACTATTCGAGACAGAGATACCGGTCATGACTATATCACATATTCCTTGTTCAATTTGATGAAATATTAGTTCATTCTAGTTTTAGTTGAGGGAATTTTACCCAAAACTGAAACTTTTGGGTTTTGTCACTCACAAAACACTATTATACCCTGGGGTCCCCTCATACCCTAGAGTATAAGGGGAGGCTCAGGGGTGGTGAGTAAAAACAAACAGTTATACTCACCTTGCCTTTTGGTGTCTTTTTCAGGCCTCTTACAGCATCTGGCTGATGTCATATGCCCTGGGCATTACCACTGAGGGGTGCATCGGTGTCATGACACTTTGACCCTGGGACATGAAGATAATGCGGGGGGACAGCTGGGCACCCAGAAGAGGCAAGGCGAGTATAACTGTTTGCTATTTTACTCACCTCTCCTGGGCCTCCACTTACACTTTGGGGACTGACGGGAGTTTGGTTCCAGTATTATGCAATGCTTCTGTGGGATTCTGTTAGACTATGGTGCAATTTGTTTGACTTCCTACAGAATCTCGCAGATAAAGACTTTGTATTCCTCTTTATAAAATTGGAGAGGTCCTAGCTATCTTTATGCAGCACTATTAAATCTCAGTACAAAACCAATCTGTAATACCTCTATGTGCATGAACCCTAAAATAGGAATCAATATTATTACTTAGACAAGTCAATGGATAAGATATAATGAGAAAAAGTATTGTAGGATCATTGTAAACATACACTATAATAGAATGGGTTCTAGTTGCTTTTTCTATCTGGAAGGCAACACCAAATTTCTTATACAGAATTGGTGCAGTAGATTTCCAGGGCCAAGTTATTGGAAGTCTTGTGGTCAATACAGTCTGGGAAAGGATTAAAGTACCCTGTATGAGTCCAAACCTAGAAAGTTTATGGCAAGCCTTGGTTTGAGTCCAATATGGAGGGTGACCATCTGATTTATGAGTTTGAATTCAAATTCCCTCAAGGAGTCAATCAAGTAACACTCCCACCAGGCTTGGAAGTATGGGCCTCCATGACCACATCCACTCCAACACAAATCAGAAGCCATATAGGACATCTTAGCTAACCATACTGAAGTGGGATCCCAATGGAGGATAATGTTACAGGACATTTTCCAGCACACAGAGCTTTTAGATGCTTCTTCAACCATAAAGAAGTCCTTAAATCCTTACTATAGGGAGAATAACGGATATAGCTGATCCAGAATGGAGCTCATATAGTAATTTTGCACATCTTGTACTTCATCATGGCTCTCCCTGCTCTAGGATGTTTGATGCCCAGGATAAAAGATAATATCAATTTATGGAGTTTGGGATGGAAGGACAGAAATAGGAAGGGGAGGGGGGATGAAGATAATGGAAAAGGGGAAGAGCATCAAAGACAGGATGGTCATTTTGATAATTGTGATTCTTCCTGCCCAGAATATACTGGAGCTATAAGATTTGAAACCTTTACCAACAGATGGACGATATTCAATAGTAAAAATGGAAAAATAAAAGTGAGCTTGTACATAAAAGCATAATAGCCAAATATTGTATTTAGTCTTTGCACCAGTTATAAGGAAATTGTGAGGTTAGAGATTTTTGTGTCAATGGGTCTATCTGCATTTTCAAGAATTGGGACATGGTTGGGTGGATTTTATAATAGGATACTTTCCAAAAGGTCTGGACAGAATGAAGTGAAAAAGCAAAATGGAAGAGGGATACAATGATATCATCTGCATATTGCTCAATTTTATGCGGTACTTTCCCCATCTGAATTCCATGCATGCTACGGCTCATTCTGATGGAGGTCACCAGTGCTTCCAGCATGAGAGCAAAAGAAATAGGAGACAGTACACACCCCTGACAAGTCCCATTACTGATCAGGAGTGCATCGGATAGAAACCCAGATGCAGGAACCCTAGTGGATGGATTAGTGTAGATGGTTAGTACTAGAGATGAGCGAATCGATTCTGCAGAAGTGGAATTCAATCCGAATTTCAGGAAATCTTCGATTCTCCATGATTCCGGATTTCCTGATGCTTAACGGTAACGAATATTTAGTAAGGACCTTTGTGACATCAGACGGTCACAGGATATTCTCTATTGATGTAATTGGGTAGGTGTCTTTGCTTGTTAGCAGATCCTTCCACATGAATAAAGGTTGTCCATGCTGGAGAGAGAGAGAGAGAGAAAGAGAGAAAGAGGGAAAGAGAGAAAGAGAGAGAGACAGACATGACCATGGCATCCAAGGGCTTCTGCCATTTTGCCGCCCACCCCGACTCTCTGCAGCCTGGAAATAGCTTTTTATTCGCCGCAAAGTAATTCGGATCGAAGCAAATTTTTTTGGAACTTCGAATCGAACTGCTGAATTGAACTTTTGAGAAATTCGCTCATCTGTAGTTAGTACAGTCCAATGGGAGAAGGACACAATGACATCACCTGGGATAGCAGGCATCTCTTAGAAGTCCTATTACTGATCAGGAGTAGATTTAATAGAAACCCAGATGCAGGAACGCTGGTGGATGGATTAGAGTAGATGGCCACAATGACTTCATCCACATTAGCTCTATTTTATGGGGCTCTTTCATCTAAATTTTATGGATGCCTTCATTTGTTATGATAAGGGCCGTCAGTGGTTCCAGCATGAAAGCAAAGAAAATAGGGAATAGCAGGTACCCCTGACAAGACGCCATCACCCTACTGGATGCATTATAGTAGAGGGCTAGTGCCGCAGAGTGGACAATATCTGATGAGTCCAAATTTAGTGGGCACGTTGGAAACATAAGACCAGTGTACTCACTCCAAGGTGTTCATTGAATAAGTTCTATGTGTCTTTCTACTCTAACAAAAGAAGAAAACATTTAAATTTTTTTTTCTGATGAGTTTTCGTTCTGAGCTTTACCAATTTTAATACTAAGAAGTAATTGAACCTGCAGAGATTTCAAGTACATACATTTCTTGAGACACACTTCAGTCTGGTTATACAGTCTCTTCCTCTATAGCAACTGAAAGTTACCATTAGAAGTTCTACATTGTATAATAATTAGTAAATAGTAAAATCCACAGGCTGTCGAGAAATTCATGAGTCCTGGATGAGCTTCATCTATGAAATCAGAAATGTGATAGAACAAAGCTTCTTTTTAATCCACCAGGTGCCTGCTATGGATCATGGCCATATCCTGCAGCCTAGTGTTTATCTACGCAAATGCTTTCCATTACATTGTGCAAATCTCCACATGCTGATCATAATAAAATCATCATTTCACAGACCTTTGATCTAGCTCTTTAGTTAACAAACATTTTCTAGCTTTCTAAATGCAGGATCCATTTGTTAAACATCTACTCTAGTCAAATAGATCACCTCTACATAATATCTATTACAACATCCATATAATAGTAATACATCAGTATTCATTGCCTCAATAAATTAAAAACAATAAAGTTGCAGTTTTCCAAATAGTCTTAATTAAACATTTCCAACCTTATTGTGTATACAGCTTCTAAGCAGATCTATGGGCCTCCATTGCCTTTGTGGTCTGATCCTGCAGCCACACTCCCTTCCATCTGATCCCTACTTATCAATAACACACATTTGGTAGGTTATAGGTAGTGTTGGGCAGACCAGTTCATATTAAGTGTGGTTTGTCACAAATTTTCCAAAAATTTGGGTTTACCACCATTATGTCTGTATTAGGGCTCAGGAAAGGTGTAAAAATGAAACAAAAACTCACCTATCTTGGGTTCTGCCATGGCTTCTTCTGGCATTCTGATCTTCTTCCTGGGCTGTCCGCCATCTTCTCCAGCCAACAGGTCGGTGTTGAGGGTCATGATTTTTCAGTAAACGTTGCGAATATTTGGAAAACTGATCTTGCAAGGTCCACTTAACATTAGATATAAGAAGCTGGAGACAGATTTAAGGGAATGGAGACATATAGAAAGTGGACATATAGGATAGGGGTCACTCATGGCATCTTTGCCTTTGCCCGGTAATGTCCTCACGCAGCTCTGGCCAATAGATGTGGGTCCAATCACTGGGACTTTGGGTCTTCGTGGGTCTGCGGGCCCTTGGGCAACAAGGTCACATTGGGAGCTTTATTTCCTTTGCCCTTGACTTGACAAGCATATAGCATGTTTACTAAAAACCACATAAACCCACTAATACTGGAGGGTCCTTGCATATGTCTTGGTTTGCCTGGTGCTGACCCCTTTATAAATCCTCATACCCCTAACTATATCTACAGTAGTGGTTATTTTTATTTTTGACCTTTTGCATTTGATCTTATTACAATAGTGGTTATTTTTTTATTTTATTTCTGACCTTTTATTACACTATCTATAACTACAATAGTGGTTATTTTCATTTCTATGAACTTTCACATTTTTTAGACAGCTTCAAATAAAAAAAGGTAAAAATATTCTCTATCAAAATGTGTTTCCCCCGTGCCACAGCAATGTATTGGCGTGCACAGTCTGGACAGCTTATTCTCTGGTTCTCGGTCCTGCTGTTTTACGTTTATATGAAGCACATACTGGCCAATTCACTGTGGTCCATTCAGTACAATACAATTCATGACACTTTCTGATCTCTGTCTATCATTTTCCACTGTAAAAATGTAAAAAATAGGAGAAAAAAAAATAAATGCGAAAAAAATGTGTTCATTGCAACTCCCTATATTTTATTTTCTGTTCAGTGCAAAAACATATTAGACATTTAGGCTATATGGCACTGCGCAAAAGTTTTAGGCAAGTGTGGAAAATGCTGTATAGTAAGAATGCTTTCAGAAAGGGTTAATAGTTTATTTTTGTAGATTAACAAAATGAAGTGAATGGAGAAAAGCAAAATGTAAATCCCATCAATATTTGGTGTGACCTTTGCCCTTTGCCTTCCATTAGTTCTTCTTGGTACTTGCAGACAGTTTTTGAAGGAACTCGGCAGGGAGGTTGTTCCCGCCATCTTGGAGAACTAAGCACAGATCTTAGATTTGCTCCTTAGTGCCTCCAAATAGTATATTTTCTCCTACAGTGCTGGCCAAAAGTATTGGCACCCCTGCAATTCTGTCAGATAATACTCAATTTCTTCCAGAAAAAGATTGCAATCACAAATGCTTTGGTAATAATATCTTCATTTATTTTGCTTGCAATGAAAAAACACAAAAGAGAATGAAAAAAAAGTCAAATCATTGATCATTTTACACAAAACTCCAAAAATGGGCCGGACAAAAGTATTGGCACCCTCAGCCTAATACTTGGTAGCACAACCTTTAGACAAAATAACTGCGAACAACCGCTTCCGGTAACCATCAATGAGTTTCTTACAATGCTCTGCTGGAATTTTAGACCATTGTTCTTTGGCAAATTTCTCCAGGTCCCTGAGATTTGAAGGGTGCCTTCTCCAGACTGCCATTTTGAGATCTCTCCACAGGTGTTCTATGGGATTCAGGTCTGGACTCATTGCTGGCCACTTTACAAGTCTCCAGTGCTTTCTCTCAAACCATTTTCTAGTGCTTTTTGAAGTGTGTTTTGGGTCATTGTCCTGCTGGAAGACCCATGACCTCTGAGGGAGACCCAGCTTTCTCACACTGGGCCCTACATTATGCTGCAAAATTTGTTGGTAGTCTTCAGACTTCATAATGCCATGCACACGGTCAAGCAGTCCAGTGCCAGAGGCAGCAAAGCAACCCCAAAACATCAGGGAACCTCCGCCATGTTTGACTGTAGGGACCGTGTTCTTTTCTTTGAAGGCCTCTTTTTTTTTCCTGTAAACTCTATGTTGATGTCTTTTCCCAAAAAGCTCTACTTTTGTCTCATCTGACCAGAGAACATTCTTCCAAAAAGTTTTTGGCTTTCTCAGGTAAGTTTTGGCAAACTCCAGCCTGGCTTTTTTATGTCTCTGGGTCAGAAGTGGGGTCTTCCTGGGTATCCTACCATAGAGTCCCTTTTCATTCAGACGCCGACGGATAGTACGGGTTGACATTGTTGTACCCTCGGACTGCAGGGCAGCTAGAACTTGTTTGGATGTTAGTCGAGGTTCTTTAGCCACCATCCGCACAATCTCTCGTTGAAATCTCTCAATTTTTCTTTTCCGTCCACATCTAGGGAGGTTAGCCACAGTGCCATGGGCTTTAAACTTCTTGATGACACTGCGCACGGTACACACAGGAACATTCAGGTCTTTGGAGATGGACTTGTAGCCTTGAGATTGCTCATGCTTCCTCACAATTTTGCTTCTCAAGTCCTCAGACAGTTCTTTGGTCTTCTTTCTTTTCTCCATGCTCAATGTGGTACACACAAGGACACAGGACAGAGGTTGAGTCAACTTTAATCCATTTCAACTGGCTGCAAGTGTGATTTAGTTATTGCCACCACCTGTTATGTGCCACAGGTAAGTAACAGGTGCTGTTAATTACACAAATTAGAGAAGCATCACCTGATTTTTCAAAGGGTGCCAATACTTTTGTCCACCCCCTTTTTTATGTTTGGTGTGGAATTATATCCAATTTGGCTTTTTGACAATTCTTTTTGTGGCTTTCCATTGAAGACAAATTAAATGAAGATATTATTACCAAAGCATTTGTGATTGCAATCATTTTCTGGAAGAAATTGAGTATTATCTGACAGAATTGCAGGGGTGCCAATACTTTTGGCCAGCATTGTAAGTGTATAATGTCCCCATACTAACTTCCACACAATGTAATGCCATCCATATGGAATAACATTGCCTTTAGTGCTCTCATACACACTATAATGCCCCCATGTAGCCCTCACATAGTATAATGCCCCCTTATACCCTTCACACAATATAATGCCCCCTTTAAGCCCCTGCCCAGTATAATACCCTTTTATGCACAATACACAGTACAATCCCCACAGCCCCCACACAGTACAATGCACCAGATAAACCCCACATAGTATAATGCCCCCAACACCCCTTAGTATAATTCCCCTATCCCCCACTTAATATAATGCTGCAGCTTAGCCCCCACAAAGTACATTGCCTAGGGAATGGGCAGTGAGCTTCTTGATAATCATTGCTCTTAGGACTCCCTGTTCCTTGCTTGCTCTTGGCGTTGGCACTCTTTAAATCAGAGCAATGCCAGTGCCAAAGCAGAAGTGGAAAGGTGTTAGATTGGTGAGTACTCCTCAGCCAGGCCTGCTGGTAACCAATGAGCATTTCACCAGTACTAATGGTGCTTATTGTGTATTGGAGAGGCTGGAAACCAGTGAGCCACCGATGATGATCATAATCATTCATGAGAGCGGTGACTGGTCAGGGTCAGCAAGGAGGTGGTTTTAACCATGAAACTGCTTAGATGTATATGCCCCTGTATGCAGTAATGTCTCCAATAATTTTTGGAAGACAGCTTTGACTGAAGCAATGGGGATCCAGTTATGTTGTTCAACTGACAGATCAGAATCTTGTGTCTGGGACCCCATAGAGGTGGTTGCATGTAGGTATTCATTGTGTAATATATTCAGTACATAATTGTGTTATTTAATGCATATACAAGCCAGACATAAGCTGACCATATATAATAGATTGATTTGGACCAAAGCTGTTTTTGGTGGGAATGGTCAACCATCTAATGTGTACAGCTGTCAGCAGAGATAAGGATTGAGATCTTAGATTTCAACACATTCCAACCTTAGGGAGAGATGAGTTCCTCAAGAGCCAATTTAGAATACATACATGTTTAGCCAAACCAGAGTGCATGTATATGGGGACTACATGCTCTACTGACCTCTATGTAATGTGCATGGCCATGCATAGTCTTTATCAACTGGTATTTACTGGAACAGGACAAATTAATTGATGAGACAAGGCAAAAAAAAATCTAAATTAATCCCATATTCAGAAGAATTTCTCAACCATCAGTTCCTTTTGAACAGTTGCGTCCACCTAGTCCATCCATTTTACCCAACTGAGAAAATCAAATCTCATTTCTGGTATACCACCTGGTAACTGGAGTGGGGACTACTGGGAGATCCTCCAATGTTAGTATCTTAAGGCTAAAAGAGACAGCACCTTACCAGCATCCAGAGACCCAAGGGTGATGCACCTTTCCCCACTTCCCTTCCCTCCCTCCTATCTCCTCTTTTTTCCCCTTGTTTTGTTCGTTCGTTTTACTTTTAGGACATACCTATTCAAGGCAGTGTAACTTACCAAGACCACTATTGGACTTTCTTCTCTTATTTTCCGATGAAACAATTATATTTCAACCACTGTATACACTGAGTTTTCTTGCTCACACCATAGTTGCATAGTTGTACATCTAAGATACTCATGACTTTTGATGTTTTATACTTGTAGTTTCAAAAATTTTGTATATATATATATATATATATATATATATATAACTAGCTGATGGACCCGGCTTCGCATGGGTATATTACATTTGTTGTTTGTGTAGTGAACCCATAAGAATTGGCCAGTTTTGCACTTGACATCAAGTATGGCAGTCCAGTATAGGTATAGTCTATTTATGGCTGTGTTGCTATGGAAACCTGGTAAATGAAATGTGAACTTATATTGGCCAATGTACGTCATATGACTGAATATTTAAGGACCCGCGAACTGCTATTGACTCATACAGGTCATAAATAGCTTGGTTACTATGGAAACCTGGTGTAAAGCTGTGTGTATGTCAAGACTGAAGAACCTGCGATTTTCCATTGTTCCATAAGCGTCATGTGATTGTGTATCTCAGTTTGGATATCAGTGAAAGACCTGTGATCGGTTGTTATGGAAAACCTGGAGTAAAGCTGTGTGTATGTGACCTTGTGTAACAGTGTCATCCACAGCGCCCTGCCCCTTTAAAGCTGACCTACAGCAGTGAAGAAAAATGTCTGGGTTGTTATGGAAACATGGAGTGCAGCTGTGTGCATGTGGCTGACAATGCCTTGTCAGATTGGAGACGGGCTTGGGTCTACTGGGTTGTTTCAGCAGCTCGCTGTTGTCTGTGACATATCTTGGCAGATTAGAGACAGGCTTGGGTCTGCTGAGAGTTTTCATTAGCTCGAGCAGCAGCCATGCGTTTTGCTGCAGGGGACATGAGTAGTTTAAAAACGTTTCAATTTATAACAATGCTGAAATCCAGTATGGCAGTCCAGTCAGTGGCGTAAATACCGGTGGTAGCAGTGGTAGCGGCTGCCACAGGGCCCGGGACATTAGGGGCCTCTGATGTTTTTTTTTTTTTTTTTTTTAATAGGCCGTTACCTGCTGGTGTAACACCAGCAGTTAACGGGCCCTATTTACTTACCGATCCCCGCTCCTGCTCACGGCTGCCTGCGCTTCACCTTCTGCAGAGGCGGCTGTGAGCAGGAGCGGGGATCAGTAAGTAATGCCTGCAGGCCGTGAACCCCACATACACTGCTATCATTATACTCTTGGGTCTTTTCAGCAGGCTTCAGGCCTCCTTGGTGACGTCCCAGACATCACTGGGCCAGTCCGACGTCATTATGCGTTGCGATACATGCCTGGCTCACGTGACATCTGGTCCAACATTGAAGAGGTAGCGGGGAGTGTGCATAATACTATATGAAGGGGCCACTATGATACTGTGTGCAGGAGCCACTATGGGGCAGAATACTGTGTGCAAGGGCCACTATGGGGCATAATAGTGTGTGCAAGGGCCACTATGGGGCATAATAGTGTGTGCAGGAATACAGTTTGTGCGGGGGGGGGGGTGGTTGCCGGGGGGGGGGGTCCCATGTCAAATGTTCGCCTTGGGGCCCAGCCATTGCTAGTTACGCCACTGAGTCCAGTATAGGTACAGTCTATTTATGGCTGTGTTGTTATGGAAACCTGGTAAATTAAATGTGAACTTATATTGGCTGATACACGTGATATGACTGAATATTTAAGGACCTGTGAACTGCTATTGACTAATACAGGTCATAAATAGCTTGGTTGCTATGGAAACCTGTGTGCCTGAGGAGAGTAAGCGCCTGTGAGCTCTTATTGGCTGATAAGGGACATGTGACCGTGTGTATGGCAGTTGGAATATGAGTGAAAGACTTGCAGGCTTGTATTAGCTAATGTTGGTCATTTTTTGGGAATACTGTATCTCAGGTCCAAGAGAGCTGAGACCCAGTCTATAATATTCCCGAATACCTGATGTACATGTGTGCCAAATTTGGTGAGGATCGGTCCAGTCGTTTGGTCGCGCATAAAGAACAGACAGACAGACAGACAGACACTCATTTTTATATATATAAGATATATATATATATATATATATATATATATATATATTTTTTTTTTTTTAAACCTGCCATTTGCTATACCAATACAGATTGTAAAACACTTTATCTGTATCTAAAAGATAACAGATGGAGAGAAGTAGTGACATTACATGTGCATGACTCTCGCCATTGAAGTCTACGGAATATTTGTAACGATATTTGTACAGTATGTTTACAGATGTACAGGGCTTAACACGTAAAATCTGTATATTTGCAGATGATACTAAGCCCATAAAGTAATCGACACTTATGACAATGGTATAATATTGGAGGGAGATTCACAGAAGCTGGAGGCTTCGGCAGAGACATGAGAAATGAGGTTTAATGTGGATGAACATAAGGTTATGCACCTGGGCCCCTGGAAATACCTTCTACAATTATGTATTAAATGATGAAAACTGTTACTGAAAAAGACCTGTAAATATTGGTGGAGAGCTGCTACCAAGGCAAATAAAATCATGGGATGCATCAAAAGAGGAACATATAGTTATGATAAAGATATAGTTGTGACTCTACCACTAGTCAGACCACACATGGAATATTGGGGCTAATTTATTAAGATTGGCATATCATACATCCGTCTTAATAAACGGCCTGACTGGCGCAGAGAACTGGAGATTTATGAGGAAGTTGTGGCCTATATTCACACAACGTAGAGGTCGCGGTGTGGATTGGGGCTTGTGGCACATGTGTCTCAATATTATCCCTCTACGTCAGTTTCTTAATTCCTCCCCATTTCATGCACATGTCTACAAAGGACAAGAGAGAGGGCTGAGGAGTGTGATTAGAGATGAGCGAATTTCTCAAAAGTTCAATTCGGCAGTTCGATTCGAAGTTCCAAAAAAATTTGCTTTGATCAGAAATACTTCACGGCGAATAAACCGCTATTTCAGAGAGCCGGGGTGGGCGGCAAAATGGTGGAAGCCCTTGGATGCCACAGTCATGTCTCTCTCTCTCTCCAGCACGGAAAAGTTTTATTCATGTGGAAGGATCTGCTAACAAGCAAAGACACGCCTACCCAATCACATCACTAGAGAACATCATGTGACCGTCTGATGTCACAAAGGTCCTTACTAAATATTCGTTACCACGAAGCATCCGGAAATCTGGAATTGTGGAGAGTTGAAGATTTCCTGAAATTCGGATCGAATTCCACTTCTGCAGAATCGATTCGTTCATCTCTAATTGTGATCAACATCAGTAAAGGAATGGGTGGATTGCAAGATTTCTTCTAGATTTTACATATTTACATCCAAACGAACCTCAGAAACATACTAATGCTTAGTTCATACTATGCCCAGAGGATATATTTGGCGGGATACCCATTACTCATATTTGGCTGTGGGTCTGTGGGTACGTTAATGGAGATTTTTCCAAAATATATGATGAACATGCAACACAGCCATAGTGTGAATATAGCCTAATATAGTTTTTTTCTCAAACATCAATCCATCTAACAAATACCATGAAGGATAGGTACTGGTCCGGACAGAATGTTCTCGGGCTAGCAGTCATTTTATACAAGATGTTGGCACTTTATGTGCCAGTCACATCCCAAACAGAGGGCAGAATCAGCACATTTAAAGCTAATGGTGTATAAGGGGCCATGATGTGACAAAGGGAGCATGGTCCAACTTTTAGGGAGTGTGTCCTTACCTGAACAACTTTGTGGCGTGCCTAGTGCTCCATTCTTCCAGATCCCCAGCCAAAAATTTTGGCAAGTATAAAGGTTGCAGAGGTCTGTCCCTTCCATGTATTGTACAAAAGAGGTATTACTAAAAGGGGCATGATATACAAAAAAACATCACAGAAAAAGGCCACACTTACCCAATACCAGACAATACATGGCTGTGCAGGATTCTAGCAGGTACCCAGTACAAGATATAGTAGAAAAAAAATACAGGTGTGACATGCTAATGAGACATCCACTCTCACACCTACAATCCAGGAGGAGGTGGATGCCAGCACTTCAAATGCACATAAATGAAACTTATACAAGGCAATATCATATGACAATATGAGTCGCACAGCGCCAAAGAACAGCCTATTGGTCATGTCCCAAACTATTAGATCAGGTCGGCTGTCCAGTACCCTAAAACATGCACCTCAACAGGACCCTATAAAAAAGATTAAATAATCATGAGGCATTAGTCAATATTTTGGCCAAAATATGCAAGCTTGCAAACCAGCATCAAGGTTCCTCGTTCATTGCTAGTCCGCACAGCCATGTATGGTCTGGTATTGGGTAATTGGGCCTTTTGTGATATATCCAAAATATTGACTAATGGCTCATGGCTACTTAATCTTTTTTGCAGGATGCAGCCAGGCCCTTTATTTTTGTAGGGTGCTGTTACTGTTGGGGTCAGTGGCGTAAATACCGGGGCCGAAAGCAGCAAGGAGTGCACTGGAGCCCGGGAGAGGTAAGTAACATTGGTTTATATGTTTGTCACCTCCCCGGATAGCCAATCATTATACTCTGAGGTCTGAAAAGACCCCAAAGTATAATAATGGTTCATGGGTGATCCTCTGTGGGGCATAATACTGTGTGCAGGGGCCACTGTGGGGCATAATACTGTGTGTAGGGGCTGCTATGGGACATAATACTGTCTGGAGGCCACTTTGGGACATTATAGTGTGTGTAAATGGGGTGTTATACTGTGTGGGGCTGACAGGAAAGGGGGCGCTATGCCGTGGGGGTCCCTCCCCCCAAGTCAAAACTTTGCTGGGGGGTCCATTCTTTTCTACTTATGCCACTGGTTGGGGTGCACATATTAAGGTGCTGGGCAGCCGGTGTGGGGCATGACCGATAGGCTGTTCTCGGGCGCTGGGCGCCTCACAATATCATGTGACAGTGTATGTATAAGTTCCATTTGTGTGCACTTGCATGCTGGCTTCCACCCCCTCATGGATTGTAGGTGTGAATGTTTCATTAGCATGTTTCACCTGTGTTTTTTCTATCATATCTTGCAATTGGGGGCCTGCACAGCCATACACCATCTGGTATTGGGTAAGTGTGGCCTTTTTCTGTGATGTTTATTGTATAACAGAGACTGCAGGCGGCCATTTGGGTGGGGAGCACATTTTTTTTTACAAACTGTGGAAGGCAGGAGTGAGAAAATAGTTCTACCTAGATGGTTTCATTTGTATGACAAGGTGATCTATTCATAACTAAATGAATGATCACATAACAATACCTGGAGATCTTCTATATAACCCTCCATAGAATATAGAACACTCTCCAGGCGACCACATTCATTTGATAGTGACATTATTTGGTGCAATACATTTCTAGGGTTAAACACTGCACATGTATTATTATTTTTTTTTTTTCTGTGAGGGACGAAATATCTGATGTGTCAATTCACTGAGATCATTCATTTACTGTGTATAATGACTTCAGTTTTCAATTAGGCGTTGGCTGAGCAGATGTCTATAACAGGTGGATGTGTCAGCCTACGCCAAGGACTCAGAACATGCACTGGATCAAGTGCGAATACCCTGGGATAGATCTTTTTCAGTGTTGGCTTCCCTATCTTACTGACCCTACTGCTGTGAGACATACAGCATACAAATAATGTATAGCAATATCTATCATGGAATTTTTATGAACAAAAATTGATTTTATATAACAGTCCAAACCAAATGGGATAAGAGTACACCCAATGTATTAGATTAGAAAAAATAGTTACATACAGTGATATCACAATTTAGTCCCAATCACTAGTACAAACTATACCTTGAATTGACTTAAGCCATAGTGTATAACACTGTCAGGGCTCCTAGGGACCTATCTATAAAACATAGTGTATTATACTGCTAGGGCTCCTAGGAACCTATCTATAAAACCTAGTGTAGAACACTTTAGTAGAAAAACAAAAAAAAACAACGCCGAACGGCACATAGGGTAATACTGTTTTTTTTTTTTTTTTTTTTTTTTTAATTATCGTATGATAGTAATATATTACACGATATAAATTGTGTTATGAAAGTAGTTTGTACAGGGTGACCAGGACATGCCCACTAATAAAGGTTGAGAGTAGGTAGGTGAGCACAGAGTGTGGGTATACAGTATGTGAATGTGCAACCGACAGGGTTTGGTGTGAACCAATGTCCCCTCAATTGGTCAGTTCATATGGTAACACTCTTGTGCATGGTGACATCAGTATCGATGTACTCTCACCTTATATAGTTTCCGTGTGATCACAAATGGTATTGTGGACTTGTCCAGTATATGTCACAGTATGTGCGAGCTGCGGAACCTCTGGGCGTCAGGATCTCCCGGATCCAGGCGGCATATAATGTACAAAAATGGTAGGAGAGTATCCAAAAAAAGTGAGGTATGGAGACCGCGCTTCACTAAGAATGCTTTTTATTAAACTTAATTACACAACGCGTTTCGAGGAATGAGTCCTCTTTATCAAGTGTACTATGAACAGCCTAAAGCTATGGGCTGAAAGAGCTGAAGTGTATGAGGTGACCATTTGATTGAGGGTATATAAAGATTTGGCAGCCTGAAGCTATGGGCTGAAAGAGCTGAAGTGTATGTTACAGCCCATAGCTTCAGGCTGCCATATCTTTATATACCCTCAATCAAATGGTCACCTCATACACTTCAGCTCTTTCAGCCCATAGCTTTAGGCTGTTCATAGTACACTTGATAAAGAGGACTCATTCCTCGAAACGCGTTGTGTAATTGAGTTTAATAAAAAGCATTCTTAGCGAAGCGCGGTCTCCATATCTCACTTTTTTTGGATACTCTCCTACCATTTTTGTACATAGTGTAGAACACTGTCAGGGCTCCTAGGAACCTATCTATAAAACATAGTGTAGAACACTGTCAGGGCTCCTAGGAAGCTATCTATAAAACATAGTGTAGAACACTGTCAGGACTCCTAGTAACCTATCTATAAAACATAGTGTAGAACACTGTCAGGGCTCCTAGGAACCTATCTATAAAACATAGTGTGTAACACTGTCTGAGCTCCTAGGAACCTATCTATAAAACATAGTGTATAACACTGTCAGGGTTCCTAGAAACCTATCTATAAAACCTAGTGTAGAACACTGTCAGGGCTCCTAGGAACCTATCTATAAAACATAGTGTAGAACACTGTCAGGGCTCCTAGGAACCAATCTATAAAACATAGTGTAGAACACTGTCAGGACTCCTAGGAACCTATCTATAAAACATGGTGTAGAACACTGTCAGGGCTCCTAGGAACCTATCTATAAAACATAGTGTAGAACACTGTCAGGGCTCCTAGGAACATATCTATAAAACATAGTGTAGAACACTGTCAGGGCACCTAGGAACATATCTATAAAACATAGTGTAGAACACTGTCAGGGCTCCTAGGAACATATCTATAAAACATAGTGTATAACACTGTCAGGACTCCTAGTAACCTATCTATAAAACATGGTGTATAACACTGTCAGGGTTCCTAGAAACCTATCTATAAAACCTAGTGTAGAACACTGTCAGGGCTCCTAGGAACCTATCTATAAAACATAGTGTAGAACACTGTCAGGGCTCCTAGGAACCAATCTATAAAACATAGTGTAGAACACTGTCAGGACTCCTAGGAACCTATCTATAAAACATAGTGTAGAACACTGTCGGGGCTCCTAGGAACATATCTATAAAACATAGTGTATAACACTGTCAGGACTCCTAGTAACCTATCTATAAAACATGGTGTAGAACACTGTCAGGGCTCCTAGGAACCTATCTATAAAACATGGTGTAGAACACTGTCAGGGCTCCTAGGAACCTATCTATAAAACATGGTGTAGAACACTGTCAGGGCTCCTAGTAACCTATCTATAAAACATGGTGTAGAACACTGTCAGGGCTCCTAGGAACCTATCTATAAAACATAGTGTGTAACACTGTCTGGGCTAAGGACAGGGGATAAGTATCCGATCAATGGGGGCCTGAACCCCAGGTCCCCCAGTGATCAGGAGGAGAAGGGACTGAAAGTCCCTCGAAGACCTCCCTGTGAATAGACCACCAGTGCAGTTGCATGACTGGCACTCTATTCACTTCTATGGGGTTGAGGGGACTGTAAACTGTAACATAGAAGGGAATGGAGCACTGGTGACGCAATTGCACTGGTGCTCCATACACAAGGACGCTTTAGGGGGACTTTCGGTCCCCCTTCCTCCTGATCACTGGAGGACCCAGGGTTCAGAACCCAGGGACAACCCCTTTAAGTTCATTTGTGCATTATTTTCATTATAATACAAGCTTATCCGGGTAATATTAATCTTCTATTGAGTTAAATTAGAAATAATACATTTATTTACACCCAGAAGAGTTTTGATGTTTTCCATGAACTTGGAGTGGTCATGTGATGTAAAAAAACAAAACAAAACAGGTGTCTGAATACATAAAAGATAAAACTTTCGATGCAGATTCCAAGTAAGAACAGTAAGTCTAATTATGAGCTCATCCCAAGACTCTCAATCACGGCCATCCCATCTCCCACAGCAATAAATATTGTGTAAATACAGATAGTGCCTTTATATAACACGCTGTTCCTACATATGATATTATAATGCCCTTGTCAGCCATTGGAACTGTCAAGTACTCTTTGTATTTCTCATACAAATGTTTTTAATTATAGCAGATCTGCACAAAACACGTTCTCTGTATTCAGGTCTTAGGGCTCAGCTGCAGCTGCCGCACGTGAGAATTCTGTGATAATTTGTCTCCAGGATATTATAAACAAAACTTTATCAGAAACTTTCTCATATAAATTATGTAAAATTAAACAATATGATCACTGTTGTGTCTTATCCAAACCTGAAAGTACTTTAAATGGGTCCTCCAACATTTATGGCACATCAACAGGAGAAGGCATAAATGTCTGATCGGTGCGGGATCCACCTCTGGGATATTCACTCATCACCAGTACAGGGATACCAGATAGGTGGAAAGACCATACTGTATGAGAATTATTAGGTTTGTAGCTTTTGGATGTAAAGATGGATGTTATGTTTTGACACAGTATTATAACGGTCTTACGCCTCCACAAAGTGTAATGTCCCCTTCACACCCTCACAGTATGATGTTTTTCTTATGTCCCATATAGAACAATAGCCCCTTATGCCCAATATAGTACAATGGTCCCTTTATACCTCCATATAGTATAATGGTCCCTTTATACCTCCATATAATGACCCTATACAGTACAGCGCTCCAGTATGCTCCATATAATGGCCTCTTATTTCACCATACAATACTTTTCCCCTTATAATGGGCCTTATGTCACTATATAGTACAACGCACCCTTATTCCCTCATATAATGTCCCCTTATGCACCCATACAGTGCGATACCTCCTTATGGCCCCATATAATGTTTTCTTATGTGCACATACAGTAAAATGACCCCTTATACCCCCATATAATGATCCCTTATGAGCTCATACCATAAAATACTTTTCAGGGAGCGAGTGGCCACTTTAGATTTCATTCTCACTTTTTGTGCTTAGCTCCTTGGACCCCCCTGTCAGCGCTGGAGCAGGGATAAAAGTGGGCCCCAAAGGTGTTGTGGGCCCCGAGGCCTACCTGGGCTTTCCGGATCCTGGCACCAGCTCTGACTCTCACTGCCATTTTCCTAAGCTCAACTTTTAGGATCTGTATGGATGTACAAGGTCATTTCTAGCCCTAAGCACTAGTGGCACAGCCTCCATTTTCACAATTAAAGTACAATACAATATAAACAATAAGAAAAGTCACACTCAAAAGTTGAACATGTTAACCTTCTAATAATGAGATGACTCTTAATTTTGTCCCGATCTACACTGTTAAGCTGTCAAGTGTGCTGTAACCCCCCCCCCCCCAAGACAAAACAAAAAACAGAAAGTGTCAGGCTATTGTGACTGTTCTAGTGGGCAGTATACAAATTGGAATATTTCAAGATGCTTTAGTTTGTTGGATAGTCAAATAGAGACACAAATAAATTGTTCAAACATTTGTTGTTTTACTGCACATTATTCTGCTTTTATTTTAAGAAAAAATGTGAGAAGAATAGCTATTCATACACTTTAGTTTAGTCTTATAATGAGGTAAGCAAGAGAAAGGTAAATGCGGAGGATGACAAACATAACACATTTTATTTTTCTTATTTGCTTGGGAAGAGAGAAAATAAACTGGACTGATTCCAGATCCCTGTATACAAATGAAAACTATGTAGTGTCCTGGCACTACGACTAAGTGAAGCATGGCTTGGAAGTCCACAGAATGATTGAAGGAGTATGGCATCCATTACAATAAGATGTATTCTCTTACAGCAGATTGTTTTTCATGATTAACATTTCTTACTATACAAAACACTGATTTTTACTTTTCTTCCATTATTAGTGCCGCAAGACATCGCAGCAGTGGTGAGGGAAGACAAGTATCAGTGTTTATTTTTCCGCACCTCCTCTGAGTCTCCTTATTACACAATGGGGTCTTAAGAGAGCCTGAGGTATAATAGAGATTTGTAGGTGGCGAGTCCCATAAATCTTGGGTTCGGCTGAATCCGAGATTTTTGGAAAATTCGTAATGAACCCAACTGGTTACAAACTACTTCACTTTTCTCTAGCTGCTGGTGTTCTTACTTTAGTACGTTGTCTGGTTACTGCGCTGGTAGTAACAAGAAATAGCACAAACAATTGGGGTTTCATCTCCTTAAAGGGTGTCTGACACCAGGGTTGAAAACAGCAAAGTTACATAGATCAAGGTCAACTGAATCCAAGGCCTTTTTTCTTTACAAATCCAAGCCTCTGTTGCTGAGATATGTTTAGAAATGTAAATATGCAAATGAGTAGTCTGGAGCGTCAAGCGTGTCCTGGTGCTCGTGACCGCTACGTCCCACTGTGCTATGATTGGTTTCCTTCCGAGAGTGACAGGGTGAGGGAGTGATACTGAAGTCTTGCTTGGTCCTGTATTCTCACGGTTGTGCTGTGAATTGCATCATTGGTGCACGCACACAATGGTTCAGTACTTGCCAATATGGAGCTCTGGAGATGCAGACTGTCCATGGAAGTGCCATCAATCAGCTCAGCCCCAGCTCTCAGTGGATGCTCTCCAAGAATCCTACCTCCAGTATCTGGATACTTTTCACTTTACTCTGTTCTACCTCACGTAAGCACCATGAGTTATTTTGTTCTTCATAAACTCATCTCTTAAGTCTTATTCCTGCATGACTATCATGGGCATACCAATCACCATCAGGCTCAGGGAGGCCTACAACCATTAGGATATACTGCAGGGAAAACACCACTACCGGACACTCTGCAGGCCCCCTCACCACTGCACCAGCCTAGGAGGAGAGCTGGAGAATTTAGTCAAGATCCTTGCCACTGTGACCACTGAAACTACTACTACTCCTAACCTCTTGGCCTCCCTAATGGTTACTGCATGCAAACCTCAAAAAGTTCAGGACAAACCAGGTTCATTTTGAGCCAATTCACTCATCCCCAATTGGTATGTGTTATCGATAATCATTGCAACTGAATGGGGAGGAACAATCGCAGTAGTCATCTATCCTTCCCCCATTCACTTTTACATCAGCCTGTATGTCGATTGATGTGTCTACCATTGATGGACACTCATTCTATGCCGTCATCTGGAGTTGTAAATGAGCCTTTATTTTGAGCAAAATTTTTGACAAGGTTTAGATTTCATGGCTGCATATATTTTTCATTCATGTGATGGAATTTCTCATAATTGCCCAAGAAAGTGACCATTTTGGTAAATTAAAGTAAAAATTAAGATAATCCTTTCTTTTAGATCAACATTGACCTGACCCTGACAGCCAAATTATATTCTACATATCAAACATGGGGACACAACATCTATTATCTCCTTAGGCCATTACTTAGTAAAACACTAAGTCATAACTAGGCTCCTGGTAGACATTAAGGGGTCATAGATCGTATCGGTTTCAACAACTGTTCTATAAATTGTTTCAAAGCATTGAAAATCCTGACATTTTTATAGTAGAAGAAAACCAAAGCCGTCTTTACAAAAATAGAATTACAAGAGAATTACCGGAAATCCAGTGAATGGAAGGTCCCTCATATTAGAGGATCTGTAAAATACATCAAACTACTGTACGTCTGACAAAAAGTAACTGGAACCTGACCACATTTCTACTCTCTAGAGACTCTTGAACTAAATGTGCTCAGTTTGGTTGATAAAAGCTGCAATGTCAATATGTTGTGTACTAGAAGAAGACACATCAACCACTTACTCTTCTGGCTCTCTTACAACATCTAGGGACACCGACCAAGAATAGACTTAGGATACTGAAGCAAATGCTCATGTCCTGACTGGACCCCAAGTAGTATTATTAGATCCTATTTAACCTGGTAAGAAGAGGTTGTATTAACCTTTGATGAAATTAACATCTTCGGTTCATAGCTGGATTAATGTAAATGTATTTTCAAAGCCAAAATTTGCTGAAATTTTATAAAATAAATTTAGTTTATTTTTGACAATTAGAAAATGCTAAGTGAATGTAGAAAAGATGAATCTAAATTTTGGTGTGACTTCCCTTTGAAGGAGGAATCCTGATAATAATATGTAATAAGTAATATAGACCCCGTAGAGCCCTGTCTCAATATCCAGTCTGTCTGGGACTACAAGACAGGAAACTACTCAAGTTGGCGGTTCCCCTAGGACCTCCTTTGGACCCTCACTGGTCACCTGTATGAAGAGACTACAATGTTTCCCCTATAACACCCCCCAAGTTTGCGGTTCCTCCTAGGACATCCTTAGGCCCCTCGCAGATCAGCTGTTTGAAGAGACTGCAGTGATCAGTTGAGCATTGCTGTCTCATCACTGAAAACCAAGCACCCAAACCAATAAATTGTATGGTGCAATATATCACTATAAAGAAGCTCAGCTGCTCACAGGCCAAATGATGAACAAACAAGACATCACATGGCCTATAAAGTTGGAAGCAGGGCTGAAGGAGCCCCATTGTCTCTTTAAGCAGCTGATCAGCAGGGTTCCAGGTGTCTCTACACCCTCCTACTAAAGGTCAATGCCTTCAAAAAAAATAGACCAGCTGTGTTGATATGAAGGAATACTGGCTTGGGAAATGAATACCAGATTTGATGCATGACTACATGGAACAGGTAAAAACACTGCCAGCTTGAGTAGTTATGTGTCTATACAGTGATGGTGAATATTATGAGAGTGTATTGCTGTAAGTTTTTTTTATGTTTTTAGATCCTATTTAGTGTTGATAACTTCTTGAAATTTTTCACTAAATAGAAAATTGAAAAACATCTGCTGGAGAAGGAATAAAGTCACTGTTTTTCAGGGTATAGCACCATATGTCCAGTGAAGAATAATGTCATATTGGTGCAACAAACAGACATTTAGACAATTTTACTATTCCAAGCTTGTAGCAGCATAACTATACTTCAATGCACAAACTAGGCTCCATAGAGAAATTCTTACACCAGCCTTGTGTTATTCCCCAACAGGCACAAAATGCGTCAGAATTACTAAGAGTCTTTGGCCTCTTAATAATTCTTGTACATGTTGGTGCGCATGAACTCAAATCTACACTGGTCAGCCAGTTGTCTGACATGAGTTATAGTAAATCTAATGGATTGTGGTGTCCCGGCCCTGGGCTGGTTGGATTTCCATCCTGCTCCACCCACTGTCTGAAAAAGTGGCAAGTGAGGTGCAGAAATTGAGATGCTCCCCTGTGCGCCAAAAATGCACTAAGCCGAGGCACATTTTTGTCCACTTTCTAGGTCCAACCCAGGTATTAAATCTGGGCCATTGGTTAACAAGTTTGGTGTGGAGTGGCTTCACAGATCCCTGCCTTGGTCCCTACTGAATACTTTTGGGATCAACTGAAAATTGCTAAATCTTCTCACCCAACATCAGTGTCTGACCTCACAATTGCTCTTTTGGCTGAATGGCCACAAATTCCTAGAGTCTCCAAAATTTTGCGGAAAGTCTTCCCAAGAGAGTGGAGACTGTTTTAGTCACAAAAAAGTCCAAAGTCCATATTAACACCCATGGTTTTAAAACTGGAAGTCCAACAAGCTCATATAGGTGTGACTATCACATGTCCACATACTTTTGGCTATATACTGTTATTGCACATACGGTTTTCCTATATCACGTGCTAGTAGGGCAAGATATGAGCTGTAGTCTGCAGACAGACCCATACACACACTGTCTATATAACAAGAAGAAGGAAGTCTTACACAAATAACATAAAACCATAAGATTTTGCAGAAGGCATACAGTAAAACTGAATCTGATATGATGACATATGTCACACTCACATGTATTACAGCACATACATAAGGTATATCTTGGATATCTACCTATCGTTTGACATATTTGAGTATTTTCCAAGCAGACAGAATACAGTATGCATATTGCAGGAAAATTCTGCAGTGTCAGGAGGCGATGAGCTGGCAGTCAGAAACTGTAATAGTGCCAGATCCTCCCGTCTTATGTAGGAAATAATGACACTGCAATATACAAATGATTCCTCACATCCTTATAGACATGTAGCTATAACAGACTGCAGTGAGCTTTTTAATATGCAAGATACAACCTGGTTCACACAAGGAAATCCGGCATGGATAATTCTATATGCAGTTCACATTTCACAATATTGAGAATTCTCTATTGTGGCCTGTAGGAGTTTTCTGGGAGCCTAGGCATTTTTAATACTGATGGCCTATCCTCAGGATAGGCCATCAGTATCTGAGCGTTGAGGATCTGACGCCAGGACCCCATACAGATCCGCTGCTCTTGCTGCCTCCAGACATTGAAAGCTATACAGGGGATAGTGCTAGAAGAAGAAAAACAGACTGGAATTACCACTTCTGCTTTTGGCACCATCCTCTTTACAGCTGTCAACCCTAGGAGGCAGCTGAAACAGCTCTTTGGAGCCACAAGGTTGTTATCATTGCTCCAAAAAGGTAAGCGGCAACACCCTTATTGCTCCAAAGTGCTTCTTTGCATATTGACAAAAACAGTAATATCTCCGCATCAGATGCACCTATTCACAAGGAACACCACTGATTCAGGTGACACTAACCTATCTATCTGCCAGGTTGGGTAGATATGCTGGTTCTGGTGACACTAACCTATCTATCTGCAGGACTGGGGTGATATGCTGGTTCTTGTGACACTAACCTATCTATCTGCAGGGCTGGGTGATATGCTGGTTCTGGTGACACTAACCTATCTATCTGCAGGGCTGGGGTGATATGCTGGTTCTGGTGACACTAACCTATCTATCTGCCAGGTTGGGTAGATATGCTGGTTCTGGTGACCCTAACCTATATATCTGCAGGGCTGGGGTGATATTCTGGGTTCTAGTGACACTAACCTATCTATCTGCAGGACTGGGGTGATATGCTGGTTCTTGTGACACTAACCTATCTATCTGCAGGGCTGGGTGATATGCTGGTTCTGGTGACACTAACCTATCTATCTGCAGGGCTGGGTGATATGCTGGTTCTGGTGACACTAACCTATCTATCTGCCAGGTTGGGTAGATATGCTGGTTCTGGTGACCCTAACCTATATATCTGCAGGGCTGGGGTGATATGCTGGGTTCTAGTGACACTAACCTATCTATCTGCAGGACTGGGGTGATATGCTGGTTCTGGTGACACTAACCTATCTATTTGCAGGGCTGGGTGATATGCTGGTTCTGGTGACACTAACCTATCTATCTGCCAGGTTGGGTAGATATGTTGGTTCTGGTGACCCTAACCTATATATCTGCAGGGTTGGGGTGATATGCTGGGTTCTAGCGACACTAACCTATCTATCTGCAGGACTGGGGTGATATGCTGGTTCTGGTGACACTAACCTATCTATCTGCAGGGCTGGGGTGATATGCTGGTTCTGGTGACACTAACCTATCTATCTGCAGGGCTGGGTGATATGCTGGTTCTGGTGACACTAACCTATCTATCTGCAGGGCTGGGGTGATATGCTGGTTCTGGTGACACTAACCTATCTATCTGCAGGGCCGGGTGATATGCTGGTTCTGGTGACACTAACCTATCTATCTGCAGCGCTGGGGTGATATGCTGGTTCTGGTGATACTAACCTATCTATCTGCAGGGCTGGGGTGATATGCTGGTTCTGGTGACACTAACCTATCTATCTATCTGCAGGGCTGGGGTGATATGCTGGTTCTGGTGACACTAACCTATCTATCTGCAGGGCTGGGTGATATGCTGGTTCTGGTGACACTAACCTATCTATCTGCAGGGCTGGGGTGATATGCTGGGTCTGGTGACACTAACCTATCTATCTGCAGGGCTGGGGTGATATGCTGGTTCTGATGACAATAACCTATCTATCTGCAGGGCTGGGGTGATATGCTGGTTCTGGTGATACTAACCTATCTATCTGCAGGGCTGGGGTGATATGCTGGTTCTGGTGATACTAACCTATCTATCTGCAGGGCTGGGGTGATATGCTGGTTCTGGTGACACTAACCTATCTATCTACGGGGCTGAGGTGATATGCTGTTTCTGGTGACTTACTAACTGTTATAAGAAAATCATTATCAAGATAACACAATGGGGCATATTTATCAATAGAAATCTGGCACTTTCTATCTACATTTGCCCAAAAATTATGGTGCATGACATTTACAACATATTTATGAACAGTGTGCACCAGAAAGAACAGAAAAATACAACTGGTTTGACACTATAAGCAGAAAAAAAAAATAGAACAAATAAGCCTTACTTATCAGACTCACTACTGTGAGACTTAACAGAGCTCCCCCTTACAAGGGATTAGAGCAATTTCTACATTTGGAATCCATCTTCCATATCCCCTGAGGAACACCCGATACAGGATAGCGAAACGCGTTGGAAGGAGTCGTACATGGGGTTAATTAGGCTCTGGACTCAGAGTCCCTTTTCTGTCTGGGTTTCTTTTGGGCCACTGACTAATCCAACCCACCACTGGAACTGGTAAGACCGTTCTATTCTTTTATATCTCGTTGTGTATTATGTTTTTTGTTTGTCTTATAGGACCTCTGTTAACATTTAATATAACAGTTAAAATGTTAAGTTTTATTTATATTTTTGCATGCTGAGGATCTACGCTTCTAGTGGCTTGACACTATACACCACATTTATGAGACAGAAGATTAAAACAGTTGAAGATTCAATTAAGACAGAATTTTGGTGCAGGGACAATGGAGAAGGGACAAGTTTTTGGCACAATGGAGACACTTTTTTTTTTTGGCGCTTAAGAAAAATGAGACAGAATTTTAATGTGTTGAAAAGTGAAACAGATTTATGACGGTCCATACAACAGATTTATAAATATGTCTAAAAGTACCAACAGGATTCGTACTTTTAGACAGTGCAAAGTTTGACCGTATTGATAAATGTGCCCCAATGAGTCCATCTTAGTCTTTGCTCTAGTTTTTTAATACTGAAGACTATGGCAGTAGATGAATTAAGGCTACTATAGCATGTATTCCGAAGTGTTGACAGGACAACACAAACCTAGAGCTATATTGCTCAGATGTTCTCTGTGTATAAAATGCCGTCAGCTTTCACTAATGGTTGCCGAGCATCGCCTCCTTTGATGTAGTTCTGTAGTTTGCTATGACTAATTCCTAATTGCAGCACTTCTTCCTTTCATTTTTGATAAGCCTTCAAATGCACCTCCAAGACCTACAACAATGTACTTGCCGTAACTTCAAGTCTGCTCAGAAATAACCTTTATGTTAATTGAACAATATGCAGCCTTTCCACAAAAACCAATGTAAGAAACAAAATAAAGGAGACCATTATATGCAGAACGCAGGAGTTATTAGGAGTAAAAATAAAGTGGTTTATGTATTCTTCATTGTCGTTCTCATTGTTTCCATAATGTGACAACTTTTTGTTTAAGAGAGATTAATGCTAACAAGGAAAAGGATGACTTATTTCAATAATGATTCTACAAAATATCCACCTACTAAATATATAATGACTAATCTTTGGGAGATAAAGAACAGATCCATCAATAGGCAAAAGTCGTTCAACTAAAGTCATTACTGAGATCAACACTGTAGGGGACTGTAGGGTTATAGGTTGGACTTGATGGACTGAAGTTTTCATCCAACCTCATCTACTATGTAACTATTCTAAATAAGCAAGATAATTAATTATTTCATAATATTTTTCCTGTTGATAATATAGCACCAACATATTCAACTGTGCTGTGCAGAAGCTTCCAACATGCACATCAGTCTTTGTGCAACAACCCAGTAAAGGTTGATGTGTTCATGATGGTGGTAACCTCTACCAGACCCTCCAACACTCTGCTACAGTTAAGAGGGGCCTGCATTGTGGAAGTTGTTGGTAGGATTATCCCTAATTCCCTGTAGTAAGCCTCCCTGAGCCTGATGGTGACTGGAGTGCCCTTGATGATAAGTGCAGAATGGAAAACTCAAGAGACAGCGTTGAATGATGTAAGAACTCAGTGTTTTCTTGCAGAAAAGAGATAACTGCAGCATCTCTTGTAACTCGTAAGAGCTCTACTTGGCTGAAGCGGAGGCTGAGTGATGGTGCTCCCTGGGGTCAGTCTGTGTTTACCTTTTAGGGACATTCTTTTTCCCAAAAGTGTACTGAATAGCCAACACGCTACAAAATGCCTGCAATACCCAGAATGCAGATTGCAGGTCATCAAAAAGATGTCCAGATTGGCCTGAGCCTCGTAAGATTTATAGTAGCTATAAGGTCTATCAATACATTACCCTTACAGTTGGTTTCATGCAGTCAAGTCCATAAAGTGAACAGGGTTATATCCTATCTCCTGACTGCAGAATAACGTGCTCTGTCTTGCAGTCAATAGGGTGACAGTCTAACTAGGACTCCAGCTTAACTAGGGAGGAAGAGACCTCACACACTCCCTCATTCTAACAAAGAAAAGAGAAGACTCTCCACCTCCTCCGCTTCATTAAATGTCCTACTACAGTTCTTAAATAGCATACATCATGGTGCAGAGTTTCAATAAAGTGTCAACAAGTAGAAACCAATCAGTTCCCTTTTCTGAGTGCTCCCATTGGTATGCCACATTTGTCCCCAATACTTTTCTCTCTCAGAATGTCAGATGTCCTGATGTATTTTTCTAATCTACCACCAGTGGCTGCTGTTCTCTCACTCTGAACTATTGTGTTGCACTTCCACTCCTCACCACTGGAGGCTGCTGTGTTATCCTAGCATTTGCCCTTAACCAAGATGATCAATGTGTGCCAATTTGAAGCCATCTTGTTTCCTGTTTGGGCCTATTTATACCCATGAGGCAATTCATTGCTCGAGTATTGTGACTTGTTCCAGTCTCCAGCTTCTCAGAACTGTCTTTCCCAGACGGTTTCTACTCTCAGCTGAATCTTCACCTTGCGATCCACACTACAAGCCACACCACGGACTACAACTTTGCTATTCCAAACTGCGCCTGGCTTATTCCATCTGGCTACCGGATTCCAGCCATGTCTACTAGTATCGTAACACAGAATTACTGTCAAAGAAAAATCTACCAAAACTCAGACATTCCAGACTAATTTCCCTAAAACTTTAAGAGGTTATTCCACAAAAGTATATTTCTTCTATTTATAGAATAGAGGATAAATACCTGATCAGTGGGGTCTGACTGCCGAGACCCCCATCAATCAGACCCCAATCTTATCTGCATAGTGAAGCCCATTGATGGAAAGCAACGCCCCAAAAACCCTTTTCTGCTCATTTGCATAGGGATAAAAGGACGATTTTTACAAGAATGGAGCAGCGGTCCTGAATAAGAAATACATCATTGTAAACTATGCCCACAGCCCTACAAGGTACTGAGATTAGTTTACAGTGCTGGCCAAAAGTATTGGCACCCCTGCAATTCTGTCAGATAATACTCAATTTCTTCCAGAAAATGATTGCAATCACAAATGCTTTGGTAATAATATTTTCATTTCATTTGTCTTCAATGGAAAACCACAAAAAGAATTGTCAAAAAGCCAAATTGGATATAATTCCACACCAAACATAAAAAAGGGGGTGGACAAAAGTATTGGCACCCTTTGAAAAATCAGGTGATGCTTCTCTAATTTGTTTAATTAACAGCACCTGTTACTTACCTGTGGCACATAACAGGTGGTGGCAATAACTAAATCACACTTGCAGCCAGTTGAAATGGATTAAAGTTGACTCAACCTCTGTCCTGTGTCCTTGTGTGTACCACATTGAGCATGGAGAAAAGAAAGAAATACCCAGGAAGACCCCACTTCTGACCCAGAGACATAAAAAAGCCAGGCTGGAGTTTGCCAAAACTTACCAGAGAAAGCCAAAAACTTTTTGGAAGAATGTTCTCTGGTCAGATGAGACAAAAGTAGAGCTTTTGGGAAAAGGCATCAACATAGAGTTTACAGGGAAAAAAAAGAGGCCTTCAAAGAAAAGAACACGGTCCCTACAGTCAAACATGGCGGAGGTTCCCTGATGTTTTGGGGTTGCTTTGCTGCCTCTGGCACTGGACTGCTTGACCGTGTGCATGGCATTATGAAGTCTGAAGACTACCAACAAATTTTGCAGCATAATGTAGGGCCCAGTGTGAGAAAGCTGGGTCTCCCTCAGAGGTCATGGGTCTTCCAGCAGGACAATGACCCAAAACACACTTCAAAAAGCACTAGAAAATGGTTTGAGAGAAAGCACTGGAGACTTCTAAAGTGGCCAGCAATGAGTCCAGACCTGAATCCCATAGAACACCTGTGGAGAGATCTCAAAATGGCAGTCTGGAGAAGGCACCCTTCACATCTCAGGGACCTGGAGAAATTTGCCAAAGAATGGTCTAAAATTCCAGCAGAGCATTGTAAGAAACTCATTGATGGTTACCGGAAGCGGTTGTTCGCAGTTATTTTGTCTAAAGGTTGTGCTACCAAGTATTAGGCTGAGGGTGCCAATACTTTTGTCCGGCCCATTTTTGGAGTTTTGTGTAAAATGATCAATGATTTGACTTTTTTTTCATTCTCTTTTGTGTTTTTTCATTGCAAGCAAAATAAATGAAGATATTATTACCAAAGCATTTGTGATTGCAGTCATTTTCTGGAAGAAATTGAGTATTATCTGACAGAATTGCAGGGGTGCCAATACTTTTGGCCAGCACTGTATATCGCAATTTTGTGCTGACAGACTCCCTATAAGGGCAGATAAGATTAGCAGAGTCAAATAGTCTTATACAGTTGTCAAATTAAAGTCTAACATGGTTGTCAGATAGCCATGGTCTAATATGGCTGTCAAAGAGTTAGGGTCTAATAAGGTTAGACAAAGTATCTGTCCCCTACTCCGCCACCTACCTTGTACAACCATTTGTCTCCATTTGTACCTTCACTTTTGTTTGCTATAAATCACTAACCTGCTTGGAAGTCCCTTTTCTCTTAAGTGTTGCATGTAATCGTCTCTCCCTTGGAGACGTGAGCCCCCTCCTCGGATCCCCCGCCAACAAACAGACCTCCGTTTTGTAATTAAATGTACTGACAACATGAATTGGCCTGTCAGGGAGAATTTGTCAGTGACATTTAAAATGAGGTAGTTGTTTTGCTTTACTAATTGTTTCCCTTCTGTTGTGCTGTCTCCAAAAATTAACCTTCTCCATTTTATGTTACATTTGGGTTAAATTTAGACTGGGAGAGAACAGGTGCAGCGTCAGACTGTAATTACAAGAAACATTTTGTCTCCTATACTCTTCAGTCACGTTTCTTACATTGTGTATATGATGGATGACATTTCTGTGAATACAGGATGATTGTCAGCAAGAGTGAATTGAAAAATTAATCTCTGCACCTCCCCCGCTTCTTACACATGATATTAGCTTCGATGGAGGCAATGATTAAGTAGATAGAGCAATGGAAGACACAAATGATTGAATGCAACATATAAATGCAAATACCAAATTTTCCCATATTTCACTTTAGTATTTATAGCTAAACCAGCAAGAAAAAGACGAATTAAAATACTAAATATTAAAGAGTTATTACACTAGTACTTATAGACCGCGGCGTCAGATGGAGCATTGCTTACTGAGGATAATTTTTAGTTACTTTTTGGTATAGGCTTCTCAATAGAACATCAAAAATGTATGAAAAAGGCTATTGTCACAATTACCTAGAACCCTATGGATTGTCCAGGTTTTACATTTGCAATATGAGCCTTATTTGGAGCCATGCTGCAGAAATCTGAAATGGCCACAAGCCTGGGATCACACAGTACATTTTTTTTAGAAGGATGGGTTTAGCCTTTTTTTTTGCCACATTTTAAAATAGCAATAAAAATCTTGACAGGACTCCTAAGACAGACAGTGAGAGTCCTGCAGACCCCAACCACATACGTGGTTGGCAGCATTCGATGTACACACACTGATGTAGGGAAACCTGACAATCATCCTGTATGGGCGGGGTAACAAGGACTCTAACTGTCTCTCCTAGGAGTCCTGTCTTGATCCTGCTCCAAATCATATAAACCTACAGTACAGACCAAAAGTTTGGACACACCTTCTCATTCCAAGAGTTTTCTGTATTTTCATGACTATAACAATTGTAGATTCACACTGAAGGCATCAAAACTATGAATTAACACATGTGGAATTATATACTTAACAAAAAAGTGTGAAACAACTGAAAATATGTCTTATATTCTAGGTTCTTCAAAGTAGCCACCTTTTGCTTTGATTACTGCTTTGCACACTCTTGGCATTCTCTTGATGAGCTTCAAGAGGTAGTCACCTGAAATGGTCTTCCAACAGTCTTGAAGGAGTTCCCAGAGATGCTTAGCACTTGTTGGCCCTTTTGCCTTCACTCTACGGTCCAGCTCACCCCAAACCATCTCAATTGGGTTCAGGTCTGGTTACTGTGGAGGCCAGGTCATCTGGCGTAGCACCCCATCACTCTCCTTCTTGGTCAAATAGCCCTTACACAGTCTGGAGGTGTGTTTGGGGTCATTGTCCTGTTGAAAAATAAATGATGGTCCAACTAAACGCAAACCGGATATAATAGCATGCCGCTGCTAGATGCTGTGGTAACCATGCTGGTTCAGTATTCCTTCAATTTTGAATAAATCCCCAACAGTGTCACCAGCAAAGCACCCCCACAGCATCACACCTCCTCCTCCATGCTTCACGGTGGGAACCAGGCATGTAGAGTCCATTCGTTCACCTTTTCTGCGTCGCACAAAGACACGGTGGTTGGAACCAAAGATCTCAAATTTGGACTCATCAGACCAAAGCACAGATTTCCACAGGTCTAATGTCCATTCCTTGTGTTCTTTAGCCCAAACAAGTCTCTTCTGCTTGTTGTCTGTCCTTAGCAGTGGTTTCCTAGCAGCTATTTTACCATGAAGGCCTGCTGCACACATTCTCCTCTTAACAGTTGTAGAGATGTGTCTGCTGCTAGAACTCTGTGTGGTATTGACCTGATATCTAATCTGAGCTGCTGTTAACCTGCGATTTCTGAGGCTGGTGACTCGGATGAACTTATCCTCCGCAGCAGAGGTGACTCTTGGTCTTCCTTTCCTGGGGCGGTCCTCATGTGAGCCAGTTTCTTTGTAGCGCTTGATGGTTTTGGCCACTGCACTTGGGGACACTTTCAGTTTTCCCAATTTTTCAGACTGACTGACCTTCATTTCTTAAAGTAATGATGGCCACTCGTTTTTCTTTACTTAGCTGCTTTTTTTCTTGCCATAATACAAATTCTAACACTCCATTCAGTAGGACTATCTGCTGTGTATCCACCTGACTTCTGAACAACACAACTGATGGTCCCAACCCCATTTATAAAGCAAGAAATCCCACTTATTAAACCTGACAGGGCACAACTGTGAAGTGAAAACCATTTCAGGTGACTATCTCTTGAAGCTCATCAAGAGAATGCCAAGAGTGTGCAAAGCAGTAATCAAAGCAAAAGGTGGCTACTTTGAAGAACCTAGAATAGAAGACATATTTTCAGTTGTTTCACACTTTTTGTTAAGTATATAATTCCACATGTGTTAATTCATAGTTTTGATGCCTTCAGTGTGAATCTACAATTTTTATAGTCATGAAAATACAGAAAACTCTTGGAATGAGAAGGTGTGTCCAAACTTTTGGTCTGTACTGTACATATTACAGATGTAATGCCTCATTTCTCCTCTTCTACCTCTTGCCCTGCTATGCTACATTTTTGCTGCAGTCACCTCTACCTCCTTCCTCCTATTGGAGTGCACTCACATAGGGCACACATTCTCAACCCAGCTTTAAAAGGGCCAGCTCATGTATGACTGTGGTCCCTGGGCTACATAAGGCACTTTCCCCTATGGGAGGAAACCTGAAAGGTTCCTGATTTGCTTTGTTCTTGTGAAGATGTATCAGTTGTGGAAGGATCGGCTCAGTGGTAGCCGCAGTGAACCCAGACAGTCAGACAGACACAAAAGTTCAAGTCCAGCAGGTTTTACCCTGTGCATTTATTTTTCCAAAGAACAGCAAAACAAATAAGCCTTAACTTTCAGGCAAAAAACAGAAATCCTGCACGTCTGATCTACTAACTATACAGAAAACTGTCCTAACTGTACTTGCTTCAGCCATATGGTCAATATACAGCGCAAAACAAGGGCAGGAGTTCACTCCAGAGTCTCACCAGTCTTCACAATGTGAGAACAGAACCCGGCTCCTATTCTCTCCCCCAGGAACTGCTCAGTAGTGGGAAGTGGACAACCTTTTATAGGCCTTTAATGAGGCCCAGCTTCCACCTATGGTAGAAGTCCCCTTCCGAGTAGGAGAAGAAGAGGTTAACAGAGACAGCCTTCTCACAGCTAAAGGTTTTACCTGAATTGTAACCTGATCTACCACACATAAGTGAGGAATCTGGGAGAGATTTAGCGACCTTCCAGAATTCCAGTATATTATGTATTCTTTCTGACCTTTGCCTGTTTATCAGACTCTGTACCTGTACTGCTTGCCCTGACCTCCTGCCTGTTTCACCATACTGCACAAACTCTGCCAGTCCTGACCTCAACCTGTCTTTTGATCACTTTTCTGCCTACCCTCTTAGTACCATGCACAGGTGTCTATCATCCCATCTGGGTCAGCAATTAATAAACAGAGACTAAAAGTAGTCAGCTGGTAGTTCAGTAAAGTCCAGATCACATATGAGGGTTAAAGGGTGAAAACTAAGGAACTGCTTAGACAACACCTTAAAGAGTATCCCCAACTCAAATCAGTTCAGTGGTACATTCCACACCTGCTGTGTTACAACAGAGCTCAGATTCTCTTCCTCTGTCATATCCTGCTCTCAGATATAGCAGAAGAAACCACCTGATGGGTTCATTTTAATTTTCCTCTGTAGTGGTGCTGTAAAGAAATTGAACCCTTACTGATGGATTCCCCAAGAGATTACCACTGAATGTTGGAAGTCTCAGAGGTCCTGATCTTATTGTCAGGTAGCTCCTCCAATAAAAAGAAACTGTCCAAAGCAGACAGCCCCTTTCAGTATGTACTAAAACTAGAGATGGGCGAATCTTGTCGTTTAGTGAATATTCGCAAAGGTTCAACTACCAGTTTAGTTTCGCCATCCCTCACCTCCTTTGGCAGCATCCGATGAATATTCCCTGGGCCTCTTCCTGCCTTTTTTGTGACATCACCAGTCCCAGTGACCACTGAGACACTGGGGAATGCACACTGAACGCCAGGAGAAGTGAGAGAAAGTATCAGCATAATAAATCTCTGCTTATTATACTCAGGGATCTGAAGAGACCCCTGACAATAATAGTGATTCTCAGATGGCAAACCCCAAGAACCTTGGGTTCGGCCACACCTGTGATTTTTGGACAATTGCTATGCTCCAGTTCACTCATCTCCAATTACAATGGTCTGTTGTCCTATATGGTCAATACTAGTCATCATATTTCTATAGTTGTATATTTTTAAAACAACCTTTTCTTTAATAATCCATAATGTGATTTCATACTGAGATAGAACTGTAGATCTTAAGCACAATATAGTTATTACCTGAACATCCAGAAGCCACTTACATTACATAGTTGGTATTTTTGTGGTCACTTATCTTAATTGGTTCTGTATTTCAGTAATTGTTGTTCTGTTACTAGGGACAGGTTTCTGATGCCAGGCTTGTTCTGTTCTATCACAAATATATTAATCATTAACTAATTTATTCCCCTTTGATTTTTTTTACCTTTAATTATGAAATCAATAGTCTGCAAATTTTCATTTTCCATAATAGGTGTATTTTTGTATTGCATTTTCTCATCTAATTCCGATGTGTGGGGCTTTTTTCATCCCCAGGAGTAGGATAAAGTTTTGTTTTTAGACCTCAAACACATGACCATGTGCACTGTTCGTGTGCGAGCCATGTTTTTCATGGCTAGCACACTGGCCCATTCATTTCTATGGCTCCATAGACATGACTGTGTATTTTTATGGTCCTGTGTATAGGGCCATGACCAAAACTCAGGACAGGTCCTATTCCTGTCCGTTTTGCAGCCTGTGCTTACTGACCTCAATGAATGGGGCCGTGGAGGCATTGGTAGCACACAGTTGTCATCCATCCATGCCATTCAATCATGGATTAACGACACGTGGGTCGTGGGAGCGGATAGACAATCATTTATTTAATTCCTTTTTGTTGCCTCCGCTCATTTACCTATGAGTCTCTAGATTTCTGATTCATATATTTACTCCATTCCCTCCACCATTCCACACATATTCAATGTCCTGTAATGCTGGTGGTGCACTGGAATCCTGTTTTTCCTAGAGGCAGTGCCCAACTTTTGGCCCCATCATCCTGCTCCTTTTGACCTCTGACTGGGGTCCTCCCCTCTCTCCTCTTGGTCTGCTAACACAGTGCCTGTAACCTAACCTGTGTCTGGTCTTTGACTTGTTCCTATGTTCCTGTCTCCTGGTGCTGTTCTGTCTGTTACTCTTGTCTGACCTTGGCCTGATTCTAACTTCTGCATCATTGCTACCTGCCCTGAACACCTGCTTGTACCTGACTATTCTCTAGCCTCACCCCTTGGTGCCTCGCACTGGGCTAGCTGCTACTATTACTGAGTAATGACTTGGTAGTCTCCCTAAAGAAAATGTCCAGATCAGGAGTTAAATAGTGAATACTAGAGAGCCTGCTTAGACAATGCCTTTAGTTGTGGAATGGGGGCAGGCCAAGGCGGGGACGCCACGGTCCAACATATTTATTATAACTCACACCTGTTTTCTAGCGTGAGTTTGATATGTCAGTCTTAATAAATCTTCCCCAATGGACTCTGTCTACAACCGTCATTATATTAGTTTTTCAGTCTGTTTTGATTTTATGCCGGATCAGAACAATGGATGAGAAATTAGCTGATGTGAATGTAGCCTGACTTGTATAGAAGATCATAATATGAGCCACGTCTACCGCGCAGGTGCAAAGTTTCCAAATACTCTTTATTGTTTTAATTTGCCAGAGAATAGTAAAAGGTGCATGAAATTAACAATTGTAACGAGCAGTTTGGGAGGACGACCCCTACCGTACTATACAGTATTCATTTAATATCTTAATCTCCTTAAAATCAAAGCAGGGCACTAATGCCAGGAGTCCATGCCAGGAAGAAACACATTATTATGCAGAAAGGAACACATTATTCTACATATTTTGTATTCCATATTAAAATACCTGATATTGCTGTGACCCGTATGAGGAGGGCACTAAGTGATGCAGCTGTAAAATATTACTGTGTGGAAAAAAAACCTAGACAAAATAGTGAAATTTCTCTATAATGATCTATAAAAACAGTTTAGTTTTTTTTTTGTTTTTTTTTTTACATTTTTTGGCATGTTGAATTTCAACACCCAATCCTTCAAAGAAGATAAGCCGCCACCAAGGTGGTGTTTGGCAGCAGCCGAAATCAAGCATATGCGTGCCATAGTAGTGCACATTAACGTCTATGGCCTTCTAGTAGGAGTACTTCATATTTAGTTGAGTGAAGCAAATTAATATACCATTGTCTATACCTTTACTTGGAAATCCGTTACCGATTATACACAGCTACCAGTATAGCTTTCATAGGAAATGCAATGTAGCTTAGTTACTTCAAGATGTTTAACTTTTTGTATACAGACTTATGGTAATGTTGGTTAAAGCCAACCTGTCGCCAGATCTGACAAGCCCAGTGATATTCACACTGAAGACTTTGGCTTTTTCATTTATCCAAATCTGTTCAGCTATTCCAAATACATAAGCCCTTTTAGTGCTGATGATACTAGCCAAGTTGGTGGTAACTTTGTGGTTTCTCTGGGGGCGAGGTCTCTGTATGTCATGCAGTTTTACCACTTACTTGGTTAGTATATCCTAATCTGCACCAACATTAAAAGGGCTTATATCTTTGGAATAGCTGAACAGATTTGGATAAGCAAAACACCAAAATGCTCAGATGTATGTCATTGGTGTTTTCAGACCTGGTGACCGCTCCTCTTTAGAGTTCCTTATAAGCGTGATTTTTTTCTGAAAAGTTCCATTGCAGTTTTTGGTGTATTTTTTAACCCTACAATCACACGACGAGTTTCAACCATGAAACTCAGTCCATGTGTTGGCCAGATTTACCAGCCCGAACAGTGTGGTGGGAGAGGGGCTCCTAGCTGTATAGTTATCTATGATGTTAGGAGTCCCTGCCGCCCAGCAACATACTGTCCTGTAGTGATTATAGCACTGATTATAGTACAGGACAGTATGTCGCTGGGCTGCAGGGACTACTAACAGCACAGATAACAATAATGCTATGAGTTCCTTTCTTGCCACACTGTCCAGTGTGGTAAATCTGGCCAACACATGGACCGACTTTCATGGCTGAAACTCAGTCGTGTGAATGCGGGGCATTTTTTTTTTTGCTCCCATAGACTTACATGGTGGGAGGCACAATTGAAAAACGCACTGGAAACGCAATGAAAATTTTTTTGCTGTATTTTTATCTCCTATTTTGTCTCTACCAGTTTTTTCTGCAGTATTTTTTAGCTGGCTCTTGCTTCGTGTGGCTTCAGTCTAAGAAAACTGGAAAGATTTAGTTGCTAAAAATCACCAAAAAAAATAATTTTAAAAAAATATATTTATATAATATTATGTATTTATTATTATAATATTATTGTATTTTTCCAAGATTTACATGGATTTATTTATTTTTGAAGAATTCATTAAAGGGCAGTCCCACCCTTGAAGAAATATATACCTGGAGGTAGCTAGCCTCCAATAACCCACAACCTCCGTCATCTAATCCTCAGACAGCTCAGAATTTCCAGACGACCCGAGAGGAAGTCACCTGACAAGCAGCGGCTACAAAATCCATTTCCTAATTAAATAAAACCTAAAGCTCCAGCCATTACAGTACATTACAGTGTATATACAAAGTAAAATATTACTACTCCATGGCTGATATATCCTCAGACATAACCTATACGTAAATACAATTATCCTGAAATTCCTTCCTTTCTATTATTCTGCAAATCCTAATGAAAACATGTCATGGCAACAGCAGCGGCCGTGTTCTTCATGAATGGTCGTCTGTTGATGTTTACAATGTTACGTTATAATTATGTGATATTTCCTGTAACTAGATGCAAAATTTATGGAAATTACCACGGGACCTTTTTACCTTCCAAATCATTAAAATCCGCTAACTAATGATGAAAGCTTGTTCCACACTTGTCCCTTATTTTAGACGTTCGCTCACTATGTGTTCCGACACAATCATAAAATGTGAAAACTAATGACGTGATGGGGGTCAATGACCCCTAATATCCCCTTAAGGCCTCATGCAGATAGCTATAATACGGTGTTGTGCAGAGCCATTATACAGCAAGCTTAGCGCTCTCTGAGATTGTTCTGTACCTTTGTATATCTCTGATTTCATATTGAGGTTTCCATCAATTGTAATAGTAATAGGAACATAAATGTACATGGACTAATACTATGTAAGTCAATGGGGACCACTTTGATCCATCAAAGGTGAATTAACTATGGTGGAAGCCATGACAACTCCATTACTCCTAAGCTGTGCTCTCTGAAAAGAAAATAGATAAAACATCCCAACCTCTACAGACAGGAGGAGCTGTTTATGGACTTGTTGACTTATATTAGTATGATGTTTTAACCCTTTTAGGATCCCAGCTGTAAGTATGGAGGTGCCAATAGAGTAGCAGAGGGAGTAGTTTTCTTCTGTAAATCCCTTAATTGCCACAGTCAACATTGAACATGGCAACTAAGGGGTTAAATAAGCACAATCACCATTATCACCTCGACTGTTATCAATCACCTTCTGCCATGATCTTGTAGGCACACCTTGAGCCCATGGAATCCCAGTGATGTAACTGTACATCAAGGTTCTTAAACTTTCTGGCTACATGGATGTATAGTACAGTTGCTTTAAGGTGTAGGAAGGCATCTTACAACTCCATGACATTTTTTTTAAAGTGAGTACTTTACCTGGTTTGGGGATGTCATGTCATCTCCACATGTGACTACATAGTCATACACTGTCTACAGTAGTGAACTCAGTGGTGTCAGTGCCAGCTGCAGTGGTCAAGTGTTGACACACCAAATCAATGGACCCAAGAAACTATGGAAATGTCTTCACCAGCGATGGTGAATTTCATGAGATTTACCTTGAAAATATTCACCTGCAACTTTCTGTCTTGGACCAAATAAGTTCAGTCCAAACCAAAAGTGCTGTTATTATACTCCAGATTCTCTTAAAAAAAGGTCTCTATTATAATGGTCAATTGGGTCACATCAAAGTCATGATGCTATGACAGAAGTGCCATGATGTTGACGTACTCTATGTCACTACTGTGGCCTATGATTGGGAACAGACCAGGGGGCGGTGGGATAGAAGACTGGACACCATGGCAGGACCACACAGAATTTAGGAAAGATATGAGTTTTCATTATTTTTCTGCATCTCCCTGAGGTCTCTAAAGAGACCTCAAAGTATGGTAATGATTCATAGGTGGTGAAGCCCAAAAACCTTGGGCTCGGGTGACCCCAACATTTTTGAAGAACTCATAATGGACCTAGTTTGTTACAAGTCTCTTTGCTCAACCCTAGTTGGCACAAATTTCACAGTAGATGAGTATTACCTCTTAAACTATTTTATACAATTGTCAGATTTTTGTAAAATATTTCAGGGTGCTGGAAAATCAATTTAACACTTTCCTTTCAAAAACTAAGAAGAAACACTACATGATCCTACTGTGAACAGAGCCTTGGAGAAGAATTTTACCTTAAATAGTCTTCAGCTCTGGGAACATACAGCTAAAAAACCTGGCCCCGAGGCTGGAATGCAATGACTGTAATAGTGATTAAATTGGTATGATAACTAGTTCAGTAAATTTGGAAAGGGGCCACTTACTAATTTCACGTAGGTCATTGATCAGCTGTCAGATGCTAATAATATTCGGCCTGTTCTATACACAGGCGGACTGGAACCAACCACTTACAGTTAAAAGCTCCGTGTTAGTGTGCCAATTACTTCGCTCTACTCATCGGCTTAGACAGAAAAAAAAAGTTTCCAGATAATCTAATACTTTGTGCCTTTATTAATTTTCCTTAATGCATTTTCTATCTGAATCTACTGTATTCTTAAATTTATAGAAGATGGAGGCGAGAGATTGCGGCATTTGAAGATACAAATCACTCACTGCTGTAGTTGCCGTATCGGAGGGGGTTTAATCTCACAGAATTAGTTACATACTATAATTATATTTTTAGATTGTCGAGATCATAATTTACAAAGCGCTGAATACCCCTCTGGCCAGAACAATATGTTCCATTTAATCACATTTAGACAATTTTGTGTGACACTTATTTTGTTTTAATATTAAAGACAAGATGAAGAATTGACTGAAACGCGTGACAACCGTTAAAAATTTACCACAATGACAGCACATGTTTAGTTGTTTTTTCCTTAATCAGGCTAATATTTGTCTACATTGCATTTTTTATTTTTTTTTTTTTGTCTGTCCCCAAAAACTTGAAAAGGAGAAGCTAAGTTGGGCCTCAGCAGGTTTGTCTAATACCTAACAGTCATGGACAGGATAGGTTATTAACTTCAGATCTGACACCAATAAGCCAATTTGGCTGCCAGAAGCCATATAAAAGTTATACAGCTGAAATCAACTGTGTTCCTATTTAAGCGCCACCACTACAGTGTATGAAACCAGAAGTTGTATACAGTGTATGGAGACGTACACTATAGCAGGGCCACCAGGTAGCTGCAGGTCTGCTTCCATTCACATGAAGCTTGTATACAGGTTCCAGCAGTCAAATCAGCAGATCAGTGTGGGGTCCAGGTGTTGGATCCCGAACCACCTTACACTGAAGACCTATCCTATGGATAGGTCATTAGTACCCATGACCTATGGGTCTCAGACAACCCTTTTGAGGTCATCAAAAGGAGACCTTTGGGCCTCAAACCATCCCATTAAAAGGGTCATCCAAAAAAAAAAAAAAAAAAGCAGCCATGAAGACAGCAGGAAATGTTTTAATATAACAAAAAAAAATTCACGTTGAAATCTCCAATCCCTCGACAATCCCCCAACAATCTAGTGTAGAAACCCTGACGGTCCACCCCCAGTTCACAAGTGGCCTGCATGTGACCATTTGATTGGTGGGAGAATGGAGAGATGAGGATTGTATTTTTATCTTTTTTTTTTCTTTTGCAGCTCTATTTAAGTGATAGAAAGCCTAATGAAATACAAATTCTGGACCAACTTTTCTAAGTTCTGTACATTGCGCTGTTCCTCTGTTATTCATCCTAGGAATTCATAAATTAAAGGGGTTGTCCAGGATATCCATTTTTTTTTTTCAAGGAGGCTAGGGAGGGTGAAAAAAACCCCAAACCCCCCCCCCCAAAACAGTCCATACTCATCTGTCCCCGGTCCGTTAGTGACTCCTACCGCGGTCCAATCCTGCTGCTCCAGGGTCTTGTTTTGGCGGAAGTCACCGATGCACATGACCAGTGAAGCCAATCAGGGGCCTAAGAAAAAGACACAGGACCTGGGAGATATCCCAGCACCTGGGACAGGTGAGTATGGAGTATTTTTGTTTTTTTCACCTTCCCCGGCCTCATTGCAAAAAAAAAAACAAAAAAAAAACGGTCATCTTGGAGACCCCTTTAAGGTTGGGTTCGCATCGGCATCAGAGTCTCAGTGACTCAATGTCTTTTGGAAATTGACATGTGAAAAAATCCTGATTTCAGCTTAAAGTCAATGGGGTCCCTTGGGCTCCATTCATTGCTATCAAAGGACAGATAAGATGGTGTCCATTTTTCTTGTCCTCCGACGAACCAGAAGAATGGAAATCCAGACACAGGTATGAACTAAGCGTAACAGGCACTTGGATGTTACCAGTTGGGGGCGTGTAACTACTCAATCTGACATCGTCCAGAGCTGACAGAGTTAAGCTAGGCGAGGGCACACCATTTCGACAAGAGAAATGGTAACGCCCAGTTCTCAATGAATTCATATTTATTTCTTATACTTATTAAATCCTAATTCTAGGAGGAGTAACAGAGGAACAGCACAATGTACAGATCTTAGCAAAAAGACTAGAACTGAATCCTATTTACTGACACAGTCAGGAGATGTGAGAGGTTACCTATAACAAAGTGGGAATGCTAAGAGGTGCCCTCTTAATGTCATTGATAATTCTTCACATAAGTAATAGTGCTTTGTACTTATTGGCATCTTATGAGAATAGAATCTAGAATGGAGGAGGAAGAATTTTGCCTGGGAAAACATCTCTCATAAAACCAGTATCTCTTACCTTGAGATTTTTTCAATGGCCTTCACATTGTGCGGTTCAGTCAATAACCCTATTGATGTCTATGCTCTTGTACGCTACAGTATTGTCTACATTACATAGCTAACATCTGTTTGCCATCATCTCACAGCGGGTTCTACACCATTCCCTATTACTTCATATCTCACAGAAAATAAATGGTTTCAAACGATAAAACTTAACTTTTAATATTTTAATATAAAAAATACACAAAGGACGTCCACTAATCTACTAAAAGACAGATCAATGTGGTCTGTGCCTGCCTATTCAAAGTTTATTCAGGATTTAAATGTTAGACAGTATTCACACTCTCCAACTTTCCACTGGACCTAGGGTGTAATAAGATACTTTCACCACCCTTAGACTAAGATTATAGTATCACGGCTGTGTCATACAACAGGTCAGTATTTTGTCAGTTGCTCTTAGTGCTAGGAAAACCCAAACACCTGGTCCCCACACACATAATTTGTAAAGCCTCACTGACTAGACTCCTGCACAGCCATGCTATACCTCCACAACCCTAGTCTGTAGTATGTACATATGCCAGTAATCTAGGTACAGGTCACAGTAACTTCATTTCCTGTCATTAAAATGTTATAACCATAAGGGAAACTATGATATTCTGACCCTTATACTCAATAAACACCTATATTGCAGCCATTACTGATATCCCCTATGTTGACTCCAGGGATATACAGCTACCATTTCCATTAGTGACTCAAATTCCACCAACTAATCTCCAGGCTACTCAGACTGCCCCAGTCTTCTGTCAGTCCTTTGTGAACCGAGAGCAAGGCAGGTGGTTTGGACTCCGCAACCAGAAATGAACGCACACAAGGTAGTTCAAGAAAATAATATATATTTACTATAAGTTAATAAAGGCTAGTTAAAGGTAAAATGACAGGGATAAAGACAAGCAAAATATACAATATAGCATGAACAATTTCAAGGCAAATTCTGCAATGGTTTCTACTTTTACTCTGTCCACTTCTGCAGTATGGACACTGAATGAACAATATACTCAAAACTATCCCTAACTGACCCTGACATCACATTTGGGTGCACCCCCTTTTCCCCAGTGGTCCAGGTGGACCGCTTACAGTCCGTAGAAGCACGCGGTGGGGCCCAAAGTCGGTCCTTTCTTTTATAGTGAAGCGTCCTCTCCTCACTGTTATCAGGATCTCGGGAGAAATTAAGTCCTCTTTAACAGGGAAACCAAATGAATGCAATGTAATCCAACAGCAGATTCCACTCAGCACACTGACAGTCCTGCCGAATCCATACACTGAGCTGGGATGTAAGCCGGGATTTAGCAGGTGCTGTCCAGTACATCAACAGCACTGCGAGTCTCTATCTGTGGTATCCATATACACAGTCACAATGTCAGTCTCACTGATCAGCCACTGAGCACAGTTCCTTTCACGTGGACTCACTAGACCTGTTGTCTCTTTACACTCTGTTTGTCTCTGGACCGAGATACAGCTTAGCTGTACAGAAAAATCTCCACACCAGTTCAACACAGCACATACACCTGTCTTCTCTCTTGCCAAGATGGCTGCTGCTCTCTATCTCGTCACTTCCTGCTTCTCTGCTCACACTCTGTCTGCAGAACAGGCAGGCTGACATAAAAGGGGGGGGGGGGGTCACTCCAGCATCATGTCACAATTACAATGGCTGCTGTCTTAAAGGAACAGAATCACAGAAATACATTCAACATTAACAATTTATACAGACAAATAAAGCTTAGGACAACATTGGCTGTCTCTTACACCTTCATGCCCCCAAGTGGTATGGCTTGTGGTCAACTAACTCAAAAATAGAAAATAGAAAATAAACTTGCTCTACGCGTTTCCCCTGTGTTATCTGTATCAGGTTCATCAGGAGCCAATGCTAATAAACTTATCAATTGGTCTAAGCTGCTATAAATATTTTTCAAAAATGCAGTTACAACTGCAGTTCCTGGAGCACTGATGGTGTGCTCCAGTGTATAGAGTAGCCAACGCCACACTGAGCCTTGCCTGCTTTATAAAGGTCAGCCCATTCATTCGGTGCCACCCCCTTTCCTAATGCTGTCTGCAGTGAGCCAATAGAAATCGCTAGCTCACTCTACCTCTGTCACGCCTCCTAGGGGGTGTGTCCCCCTCAGTCCTCTACTGTGTTCATGTGACTGCCGATCATGTGACCACTGAATGTAAACAATTCCAGTGATCCAGCGCTAGACGGTGAATCTACTGATTCACATTTGATTTTCACCTAATCTACATAAGCTGCTGATCATCTGGCCACTGCGTCTCAGCCATTCCGATGATCAAGGGCCAACTGGTAATTTTGTATACTTAACCTCCATTCCTCCATATACCAGGTCATAAAACCAGAGGGGAGATATCCAAAACAGAGTTCAATACGGATCCATATTATCCTATCACAACCGTACTCTAAAGGAGTCGGAGGTTAGGTATAACCCCAAACCGTGACAGCGGATGGATCATAAATCTACCTATCATAGTTCACATACAGTGGGCTCTCCCTTATTGTTCCCCATCAAACTATAGATAACCTAACCATCCCACTCAGATCCATTTGCATACCTCCTAATGGTCAATCCCTACAACTCTAACTCTTTTCTATTTCTCAACCCTCTAATTGCGTACCAAAACTACCGTACATCATAGCTACGACCCATCAATCACCACAACATTATATTGTAAATCGTACCTCACCACCTAGATTCAGGCAATGCAAAAGATAGCGGAAGAGAGACCCCTTAACGTCTACCCATCTAAATACGGGGCAATAAATGACACGATACTACTCCCATATTTCTCGCCCCTATTCATCTTTCTTCAATAAATGGCGCAAAGGATATCAAATCATTGAGGCCTCTAGGTTTGACACAGTCAAACCTAAATATCCATTCCGCTTCCTTCCTCAAAATTGCCCTATCCCAATCTCCTCCTCGTGGTGATTTGCGTACTAACTCAATGCCCTGAAATCTCAATGTAGATGGGTCACCTCCATGTTTGCTTCCATTTGAGTCACTAATGGAAATGGTAGCTGTATATCCCTGGAGTCAACATAGGGGATATCAGTAATGGCTGCAATATAGGTGTTTATTGAGTATAAGGGTCAGAATATCATAGTTTCCCTTATGGTTATAACATTTTAATGACAGGAAATGAAGTTACTGTGACCTGTACCTAGATTACTGGCATATGTACATACTACAGACTAGGGTGGTGGAGGTACATCATGGCTGTGCAGGAGTCTAGTCAGTGATGCTTTACAAATTATGTGTGTGGGGACCAGGTGTTTGGGTTTTCCTAGCACTAAGAGCAACTGACAAAATACTGACCTGTTGTATGATGCAGCCGTGATACTATAACCTTAGTCTAAGGGTGGTGAAAGTATCTAATTACACCCTAGGTCCAGTGGAAAGTTGGAGAGTGTGAATACTGTCTAACATTTAAATCCTGAATAAACTTTGAATAGGCAGGCACAGACCACATTGATCTGTCTTTTAGTAGATTAGTGGACGTCCTTTGTGTATTTTTTATATTAAAATATTAAAAGTTAAGTTTTATCGTTTGAAACCATTTATTTTCTGTTTGCCATCATGTAGGAAATGAATAGAAAGAGGCCACTTAGTAGTCTGTCTGCATTGTCGCTATGCTTAGGTGTAAGTACTTGGCAGTTTGATGGGAAATAGGAAGAGAAGCCATGGAAATCGCTTAACCACATATTATTCGGTGAGCGGGGATTACACATAATGGAGGATGATGGATGGGTGAGGTCAGACAGCTCCGGCTTGTTATATAACTTGTGTTGCTTATTTAAGGCCTCATGTATTGTAACATTAACCTTAAAGGGGTTTACCATGAACCATATTCAGATTTGTAGACAATTAGCAGTTGAACATTCTTGCAGCTCTAAAAAGTTATACATTTTTGATGAATTATATACATTTTCTCTAATCATCTTAATGGTGATGTCGGACACGACCTTGAATGCAGTAACGTTCCCGTGGTCTTGGACTTGTCAGTAACCCAACCATGATGTCCTTATTGTGGGCGGGTTATCTTCTCATACATGTAGTGTCCTCCTGATAACCAGCCATGATGTCCTTATTGTAGTCGGGTTATCTTCTCATACATGTAGTGTCCTCCTGATAACCAGCCATGATGTCCTTATTGTGTCCAGGTTATCTTCTCATACATGTAGTGTCCCCTCCTGATAATCAGCCATGATGTCCTTATTGTGGCCGGGTTATCTTCTCATACATGTAGTGTCCCTCCTGATAACAGCATGATGTTGTCCACCAGCATGGTGTCCTTGGGGGATAACCAGCCATGATGTCCTTATTGTGTCCGGGTTATCTTCTCATACATGTAGTGTCCCTCCCTGATAACCAGCCATGATGTCCTTATTGTGGCCGGGTTATCTTCTCATACATGTAGTGTCCCTCCTGATAACCAGCCATGATGTCCTTATTGTGTCCGGGTTATCTTCTCATACATGTAGTGTCCTCCTGATAACCAGCCATGATGTCCTTATTGTGGCCGGGTTATCTTCTCATACATGTAGTGTCCCTGCCTGATAACCAGCCATGATGTCCTTATTGTGGCCGGGTTTCTTCTCATACATGTAGTGTCCCTCCTGATAACCAGCCATGATGTCCTTATTGTGGTCGGGTTATCTTTTTTTTGCTCATATATGTAGTGTCCTCCTGATAACCAGCCATGATGTCCTTATTGTGGCGGGTTATCTTCTCATACATGTAGTGTCCCTGCCCTGATAACCAGCCATGATGTCCTTATTGTGGTTGTGCCGCGCCGGTCCGGGTTATCTTCTCATACATGTAGTGTCCCTGCCTGATAACCAGCCATGATGTCCTTATTGTGGTCGGGTTATCTTCTCATACATGTAGTGTCCCTCCTGATAACCAGCCATGATGTCCTTATTGTGGTCGGGTTATCTTCTCATACATGTAGTGTCCCCTCCTGATAACCAGCCATGATGTCCTTATTGTGGTCGGGTTATCTTCTCATACATGTAGTGTCCTCCTGATAACCAGCCATGATGTCCTTATTGTGTCCGGGTTATCTTCTCATACATGTAGTGTCCCCTCCTGATAAGCAGCCATGATGTCCTTATTGTGGCCGGGTTATCTTCTCATACATGTAGTGTCCCTGCCTGATAACCAGCCATGATGTCCTTATTGTGGCCGGGTTATCTTCTCATACATGTGTCAGTGTGTCCCTCCTGATAACCAGCCATGATGTCCTTATTGTGGTCGGGTTATCTTCTCATACATGTAGTGTCCTCCTGATAACCAGCCATGATTTCCTTATTGTGTCCGGGTTATCTTCTCATACATGTAGTGTCCCTCCTGATAACCAGCCATGATGTCCTTATTGTGGCCGGGTTATCTTCTCATACATGTAGTGTCCCTGCCTGATAACCAGCCATGATGTCCTTATTGTGGCCGGGTTATCTTCTCATACATGTAGTGTCCCTGCCTGATAACCAGCCATGATGTCCTTATTGTGGTCGGGTTACCTTCTCATACATGTAGTGTCCCTCCTGATAACCAGCCATGATGTCCTTATTGTGGTCGGGTTATCTTCTCATACATGTAGTGTCCCCTCCTGATAACCAGCCATGATGTCCTTATTGTGGTCGGGTTATCTTCTCATACATGTAGTGTCCTCCTGATAACCAGCCATGATTTCCTTATTGTGTCCGGGTTTTCTTCTCATACATGTAGTGTCCTCCTGATAAGCAGCCATGATGTCCTTATTGTGGCCGGGTTATCTTCTCATACATGTAGTGTCCCTGCCTGATAACCAGCCATGATGTCCTTATTGTGGCCGGGTTATCTTCTCATACATGTAGTGTCCCTCCTGATAACCAGCCATGATGTCCTTATTGTGGTCGGGTTATCTTCTCATACATGTAGTGTCCCTCCTGATAGCCAGCCATTGTCCTTATTGTGGCCGGGTTGTCTTCTCATACATGTAGTGTCCCTTTCTGATAACCTGTCCACAATAAGGACATTATGGCTGGGTTTATGACAAGTCCAAGACCATAGAAAGTTCCTGCATTCATGGTCATATCCATTTGCAACTGGTCAAGACAACAGGGGTCAGCACTAATATGGTTAGAGAAGATCTTTAAAATTCTGCAAAATGTTTATTTATAGTAACAAAAGTGTTTAACTTTTAATTGTCTACAAATTGATATATGGTTATGTTCATGGGAAAACGCTTTTAACAACCAAGCCAGGACCTGCTGCTAACAGCTGCGATCAGTGCTGACACCGATCGCAGCGGTTAACACTTTAGATGCCACTGTTAAATGCGACTTCGGCAGCTAAAGTGCTCGAGCGCCGCCATCTTTGACTGATAGCGGTGGCCATGACAGTCTGGAGCCTATTGAAGGCTCCGAGGCTTGTCATCACATTAAATGATGCCATAGGCAAGGGATTTTACCATTAACTGCAATACATTAATGATTAGCGATCAGACCCTCTAGGGTTCAAGGTCCCTAGGGGGACTGAACATAAAAGTAAAAGAAGAAAAAAAATTTTTTTTATAAGTATTAGAAAAAACAAAAAAATACAAAAGTTCAACACCTAGCCTCACAGATTAGCTATACAGTCGTGCTGGCAGTCTCAGCTCCAGTGCACTTTAATGGGAGAAGAGCTACATTATACAGCATTGCCATTATACAATGCATGGAGCCATATGCTTCTGGCTCCTTACACTGTAAAGTACCGGCTCTTGCCGACAGTCCCGAACAGCTGATCTGTGCAGAAGCCAGGTGTCTGTCTCCACTGATCAGATATTGATAGCCCAACCTAATGATAGGCCATATGAAAAAAAAAAAAAAAAGTGGGCTAAAGGGCTAAAATATTGATAACCTATGCTTATGTAACGTGGTGGAAGCCACCCCAATCCACAGTTGTGCCTATTTTAGAGGACTTGTAGTTTGGGAGCAGGAGTCCCCACTCAATATCTGTCTTGTACCTATGGTTTGCATGTGTTTCTGCTGTGTATATTGTACGGTTCCCTAATATTGATAACATCTGCTTGCATTGGAGGGTGCAAGGAGGCCCAGAAGAGGTAACGGAAAGGGAGTATAAATGCTTTTTTATTTTTGTCACCTCTCTTTGGACTCCATCTATTATAATCTGGGGTCTAAAGAGATCCCTGAGTATAATTTACCAGTGTCAGCCATTTTAGTTTGTCAGAAACGAATTCCAAATTGTTTGGTTTTGTTAAAAATTGAACAATTTAGAATATTTGGGTCGAATCCTGTTCGTTGCGAATCGATTCGCTTATCTCTAGCTGAATCCAGTCCAGTCTGGGAGTTTGTTTGGTGCAGAAAGTCTATGGTAATCCAGGAGTCAGGCCAGTGTTAGGTGAAAACACGTGCCGAAAGCCGGCTGGGTGAACTATAGTGATAGTTTGAGAAGCCACCGCACAACATGATGACAGGCACCCCCTTGCCTTCAGTTTTGAGTTGTGAATAAGCTCTTCATTTCCAATTTTGCAGCACTAAAGGTTAACTGCCTGGCGTGATAAACATTCGTCTTGGTTTCTTGCCAGCTTTATATTATAGTAAATAGAGAATGGCGCACTCAGGCTCTTATCTTTGTAACCTGACTGCACAGCCGTATGATTTCAGATGGCACAAGAAGATTATGTACAAAATAAATAGCATTTCATTCAACGCGGACAGAGGGGAATTGAATATCTAGGTTACTAGGTAAACTTCATTTTGTAAAAAATATTTTGCAGAGTAAATGTTGTATTAAGGTAATTCTATGTCTTCTGCTTATATTTATCCTGTTTTAAGCCAGTTGTACGCATTCGATTTTCATCATTTCGGTCAATGAATGACCGGGCATCCGACATGTGGTTTGTGACTGATCTATGGCAGCCTGCCAAAAACACTGGCCATGCTGGATATTTTTATCTGTTGTTGAGGGTTTGGTATGACTGAATGTTTTTGGCCAACTTGCATAGGCTCACTGCGCTTTTTTTTTTTATTTTCTCAACTAAACTGCCCCCCTGATCAGACAGATTAGTTGTCATTGTTCATAGTGGGATCCTTCATATGAACAATCCTACATCAGTTGGACAGCCCAAGTCTAAGGGTATGTTCAGACTAGAGATGAGCCAAGTATTCAAAAATTCGATTCGGCAACTTCAACGAATTTTCCAATACGATTCTATTCGATCCAAATTAAATTGCGGCAAATCGCGTAAAAACCCCCCAGCTATTTATTGGCTGCAGAGAGCCGGGGTGGGCAGCAAAATGGCGGAACCCCTTGGATACCGTGGACATATTTGACCGCAGCATCCAAGGTGTTAAAACCCCCGATCGGCTATGGAGCAGGGTGTTAGGTGTCAGTTACAGCTAACACCTTGCTCCATAACCGATCGGGGGTTTTAACACCTTGGATGCAGCAGTCAAACATGCTGTGGGCGCTCGCGAAGGGGTTAAAGGGCTGTGACATCACAGGGCTGGCTGCTGATTGGCTGCACGGATGGCATTGTGGGTGATCCCGCGTTCCAGAGTTCCTTGCCCCATGTACTAACATGTGCAGCAGCCATTTTGAACTAAATGCGATTCATTACCACGAAGTGTGAGGAAATTCGGATTCGATGCGAATCGAATATTTCCTGAAATTCGGATCAAATTCCACTTCATCAGCTTCGATTCATTCATCTCTAGTTCACACTACAAGCTTCCATCATGTTTTTCACATGGGTATGACTGCAGACCGACACCGGATGGAGGAGTTTCTGTCTGCATCTACAGTTAATAAATAACCTAAGGCCCCATGAAGCAGGTTCACTGTGGGTATAATCCCGTAGAGGACCCATTCATGGTAAAAAGCACCAAAATCATCTAGCTTTCACCATGGCTGGGATGTTTTTCAAGCTTTGCATTGCGCCAAACCTGCAGACAGAAATTAACTCTCTGTGGGTTCAAAACCCACTGTTATGGTTAGAATGCAAGGCCTCAAAAAAGCAACAGCAGAAGCTGGCTGATAAGCTGTCGAGTAGTAGAGATCGCTATTTAAGATCAGCACAGAACTGTGAGCCAAGACAGACCCCAGACGCCTTCACCAGAGCCCGCCGCGAGGCTGGATGGACTTTAGCCAAATCTGAGAGTCTGAATTGTCACCAACAGAAGGATGTATCAATAATAAACGCACTGCAAGCTGAAACCAACACAAAACTTACTATTAACTTACAGAGCAGGTATGGGTCAGAACCAGGAGAGGATGTCAGAGGCTAACTCAGAAGGCAGAAGCAATATTCAGAAGCAGGCCAAGGGTCAAAATCCAAGTGGGCACGTCACAGGCAGAATCAGCAGGCAACAGAATATCCAAGCCAAGGGTCAGTATGAAGGAAATGAGCACAGACAGGATGCAGAGCCAAACTAAGAAGTAGCATAACAATTAGTCAGCCCCTTTGTTAGGAGGGAGGAATCTTATATAGGCCTCCTCAAATGGACCAACCCAGGAAACTTCTGAGGGTGTAGAAGCTTCCCAGGTTGACACAGTAACCTTAAAGGTGAAGCAGCTGGATTGAGAATCCTGACACCCACAGTGCATTGTATCTTGATTTTTCCGCAGTTCATGAATCCATTACCCTGCTACTGTAAATGTACAGCAATATTATGCCATTGTGTCTAACCTTTCCAGGTGTACAGATGTAGCAAGCGTCAAACATTCAGCGCAGAAGACTAATAACTTAACACATTGAACATTTGTTTAGCATTCAAGGCTATTTGTGTGGCACCATATAAATGGTGTGTTATGCTAATAGCATTCAGTTCCAGTTCTGTCTGTATCATTCATGAAATAAATGTTCTTGGAGTCAAGGTAGCACATCTATGTTATTTGTATAGCATGATCCCCAGTCACTTTATATTTATATAGTTGTTCTACACAAAGGTTAAAATGTTATTAGCATAAACTTCAGAATATTTGTTTGACATTTGATTCTTTTTTTATATGTACTAGCGTATAGATATACTATCATATAGAAAAGGGTGCACGTCCAAAGATCCAAGACAAGGACTTATCCACAATAAAATCTAAAAAAATACTCCCCAGGCTGAAAAAGAGAGACTAGACTTTATTCACCTTTCTATGGAAGAGCTGAAACATTACACAGATGGGTGAGTAAAGCCTATTTTCCTGCTTTTTCAACCTGTGGAAAGCTGCAAATTTTTGGGTATTTTATATATATATATATATGTACTGTCAAATATTTTAGGCAGGTGGGTAAAAAAAATACTGCAAAGTAAGAATGCTTTCAGAAATAGAAGGGTTAATTGTCTATTTTTGTCAATTAACAAAATGAAGTGAATGAAGAAAAGAAAAATCTAAATTCCATCAATATTTGGTGTAACCTTTGCCCTTTGGAGGAGGAGTCCTGGAAGTGATGATTCGGCCCCCACAGATATAGCCCTGATCTCATCATCATCCAGTCTGTCTGGGATGATATGAAGAGACAGAAGGATTGGAGCAAGCCTACATCCACAGAAGATCTGTGCTTAGTTCTCCAAGATGGCGGGAACAACCTCCCTTCCGAATTCTGCCAAAAACTGTCTGCAAGTGTACCAAGAATAATTGATGCTATATTGAAGACATGTGGGGGGCCATATCATTACTTTCAGAGACACTCAGTAGGACTATGGACCTCCTTTGTCTTACAGAACTGCAGTAATTTCACATGGCATATACAGGTATCATCCACAGGTAATAGAGGACCTAGGGTTTGCCAAGAGAACCTTCTCCATATTACTTAACCTAAACAGCCTCAACAGCTTCCACATTTTGCTCACCGCCCTGGTGCTATTTGGAACCAGCATGGACAACATAAAATGCAGGAGAACATGAAGGGGTATGAGGAACTGGGTCTTGATCCTAGACTTGAAGAGGAAGAGTTGGAAGTTGTAGAGGAGGATCCTTACTGTGGCAATGATGATGATGATGATGATGGTGATGCCACTGGCCAAGACCTTCTAGAACTAAGCTTGGTGCTTGGACACACTGGTGAGCATGGTAAAATGCAAGCTCTATGGCTTATATGCTGACAAGTTGGCATCAAGCTATGGGTTAGCCATGATTTTATACCTTCACTATATTGGCATAATGGGGAATTTAGTCTTGCTTCTGGAAGGGACTAAAATTGGCATATTATAAGGACATGGGAGCTCATACGCCCTCTGTTGGATATAACAGATCCTCAATTTGCTTTTGACTCACCTCTTTGTGAGAGGCAATGAGTGGCTTAGGGACAAGAATCTCTCACATTGAGGAGAGCACCAGTGAAGGTGTGTAGAGTTTGAGCCTCTCACAAAGGCAGCCAGTTCACTTTGCTCTGTACTGATGAGGGACAAAAATCCCGAAACAGCGCTGTATGCAGATAAGTGAAATTGGCTTGGCTAAAATCCCATTTGCTGTCTCAAGACTCAGTGAGTCAAAAGCAAATTGAGGATCTGTTATATCCAACAGAGGGCGCATGAGCTTCCCAGCTCCTTTTCCCATAATGCCTTGTGATATGTAGATGCTAAGTAGAGGGCAAAAGGCAATTCAAACTCTACACACCTTCACTGGTGCTCTCCTCAATGTGAGAGATTCTTGTCCCTATATTATAAGGAAACACTCTGTAGCCAGCTCACCACAGCTTTTGCCAAGCAGATGCCTGCTGGACACATGACTTACCTGGAGGCCCCTCTCTGCTCCCTGAGTGACTGCCCCATCGCCTCTGCCAGTGCTCCCAATACAAGCAGCAGCATCAGTAGCCAATAACGTTTCTACAACATGATGAACCAGGTGTTTTTCCATTAACGGTATCAACCTAGCGCAGATGAGCAAACGGATAGGCAGTGGCACCACCTTCACTACCAGGTTCAGTCATACTGAAACTGTGCCCTTACTCTGGCAGATGCCCTAATTTCACTGACATCTTGGGGAACAGCCCACTGGACCAGTATAGCAGGAACTGGCCCAGCTGGCTGTGGGTGTAGCGTACTGCCCAGCCTCGAGTGTAATATCAGAGAGGGTATTCAGTATATTTAGTTTGTTGGACAATACCTTCCAACAAAAGATTTTAAAAAGTGTTCATTTCTGAAACTGAATGGGACATGGATCCAGAGCGATCAGTTCTTCCATTGCTGACAGTGAGATGGTGGGTGGGGGATGGGACCTGGCGATTTATCTCTGGCCTGTCGGACATCATCTCCTGTCTTGTCTGTCCTGTTCCATACTGTTCTGCCACCGTGGCCACCACTGGTACTACCACTACCACCACCACAGTGGGACATCATCTCCTGCCTTGTCTGTCCTGACCCATCACTGCTGCCACTGCTGCTACATACCATCACTACAGTGGAAAATTATGACCTACCTTGTCTGTCCTCTGCCATACTGTTCTTCCACCGTGGCCACCACTGCTACTACCACTACCACCACAGTGGGACATCATCTCTTGCCTTGTCCATCCTGCTCCACTCTGCTCTGTCACTGCTGCCACCGCTGCTACATACCACCACCACAGTGGGACATTATCTACTGCCCTGTCCTTCCTGTTCCATACTCTCCTGCCACCATAGCCACGACTGCTTCTACCACTACCACCACCACAGTAGAACATTATCTCCTGCCCTGTCCATCCATCCATGTTCTATACCGTCTCGCCAATGCTGTCACTATACTACATACCACCAGACAGCTAGATATCTCCTGTGGCCCGCTCTGTACTTTTTTTTTTCTTTTAATTAAAAGAAAAAGGTCATTTCTTCTTCACTGTGTTTGCATTAAGGAGGTAGAGAGGGTTTAGGTAAAGTCGTAGGAGCCCTACGAGTGTCGTACACAACTTTTAAAGGCAATTTGCACTTCCATTTTGGACTCAAATCCAACTTTTGGTCCAAACAGGCTGAATCCAAAGCAAATTTTGAAAAGTTTGCTCATCTATATTCTGTATACTTCTGAGCGGTGTTTGCTCATCTATAGTCTGTATACTGCTGACTGGTGTCTGCTCATCTGTACTCTGTCTACTGCAGAGTGGTGTCTGCTCATCTATAGTCTGTATACTGCAGAGCGGTGTCTGCTCACCTAGTCTGTATACTGCAGAGCGGTGTCTGCTCATCTTTCTGTCTGCGGGGTGTTTCCTCATCTATAGTCTATATACTGCTGAGCGGTGTCTGCTCATCTATAGTTTTTCTGGGGTGTCTGCTCATCTATGCTGTATCTGCAGAGTGGTGTTTCCTCATCTATATTCTGTATACTGTTGGTGTCTGCTCTCTATGTCTGTAACTGCAGAGTGGTGTTTCCTCACTATAGTCTTATACTGCTGAGGGTGTCTGCTCATCTAGTCTGTATACTGCTGAGCGGTGTCTGCCATGTTGTCTGTTTGCGGCGGTGTTGCTCATCTCTATTCTGTATACTGCAGAGTGGTGTCTGCTCATCTATAGTCTCTGCGGCGGTTCTGCTCATCTAGTTGTTCTGCAGAGCGGTGTCTGCTCATCTATATTCTGTATACTGCAGAGCGGTGTTTCCTCATCTAGAGTCTGTTCTGCTCATGGTGTCTGCTCATCTATAGTCTGTATACTGCAGAGTGGTGTTTCTGCTCATCTATAGTCTGTATACTGCTGAGCTGGTGTCTGCTCATCTATAGTCTGTATACTGCTGAGCGGGGCTGGTGTCTGCTCATCTATAGTCTGTATACTGCTAACTGGTGTCTGCTCTATCTATAGTCTGTATACTGCAGATCGGTGTCTGCTCATCTATAGTCTGTATACTGCTGTTTGTTACGTGATGTTTCCTCATCTCTGAGTCTGTATACTGCTGAGTGGTGTTTCCTCATCTATAGTCTGTATACTGCAGAGTGGTGTTTCCTCATCTATAGTCTGTATACTGCAGAGTGGTGTTTCCTCATCTATAGTCTGTATACTGCAGAGTGGTGTTTCCTCATCTATAGTCTGTATACTGCTGACTGGTGTCTGCTCATCTATAGTCTGTATACTGCAGAGTGGTGTTTCCTCATCTACAGTCTGTATACTGCAGAGCGGTGTCTGCTCATCTCTAGTCCGTATAGTGCAGAGCGGTGTCTCCTCATCTATAGTCTGTATACTGCAGAGCGGTGTCTGCTCATCTATAGTCTGTATACTGCTGAGCGGTGTCTGCTCATCTATAGTCTGTATACTGTTGACTGGTGTCTGCTCATCTATAGTCTGTATACTGCTGAGGTGGTGTCTGCTCATCTATAGTCTGTATACTGCAGAGCGGTGTCTGCTCATCTATAGTCTGTATACTGCTGACTGGTGTCTGCTCATCTATAGTCTGTATACTGCTGACTGGTGTCTGCTCATCTATAGTCTGTATACTGCAGAGTAGTGTCTGCTCATCTATAGTCTGTATACTGCAGAGCAGATGTCTGCTCATCTATAGTCTGTATACTGCTGACTGGTGTCTGCTCATCTATAGTCTGTATACTGCTGAGTGGTGTCTGCTCATCTATAGTCTGTATACTGCAGAGCAGTGTCTGCTCATCTATAGTCTGTATACTGCTGACTGGTGTCTGCTCATCTATAGTCTGTATACTGCAGAGCGGTGTCTGCTCATCTATAGTCTGTATACTGCTGACTGGTGTCTGCTCATCTATAGTCTGTATACTGCTGACTGGTGTCTGCTCATCTATAGTCTGTATACTGCAGAGCGGTGTCTGCTCATCCATAGTCTGTATACTGCTGACTGGTGTCTGCTCATCTATAGTCTGTATACTGCTGACTGATGTCTGCTCATCTATAGTCTGTATACTGCTGACTGGTGTCTGCTCATCTATAGTCTGTATACTGCAGATCGGTGTCTGCTCATCTATAGTCTGTATACTGCTGAGTGGTTTTTGGTTGCAGGGGTTCAATCGACATGACGTCACTGCTACAGCTGCTCTGTATACTAACAGGAATGGAGAGGAGGATACAGGTAAGTATACATGCTTACTGTATATATTTCTAGCCCTCCCTCCTGACTGTATGTCACTTTTTAATCCTGGCCAACCCTTTAATGTTGGAATTAAAAATATAGTTAATAGGTAAACTGAACATATTATCAACAATTTTACAATGGCAGCTGAATATGTATATCTCAGTGCTTGACTGATAGAAATGGCTTCAATATCCGCTATACCCCATCCCCACCTCCACCGATATCAGTTTTATTGCAGGCACTGATCTGTTTTCCAGATCTTGAAATGTTTCAGTATATCTTATTTCATTACCAGTAATCTAACATCTATATAACAGGAGCCTGAGCGGTGATGTCCTGTACCGTATTACAGCTGTCCAGGTCTTACTGGGATCTAATAGTTATCACTCTATGATATGTTTCTTATATTTATAGATGTATTTTTGTTGGCATACACATTGATAGGTCAGGGTCATCTGAATCAACACAATGTTTTCACCTTGTGAATCAGAGATATCAACATTTTTGTCAATATGCAAATAAACTCTTTGGAGCAATGAGGGTATAGTTGCTTAGGGTGGGTTCACACTTGCAGATGCACTCCGTCCACTGCGAATCCGACCTAAATGTCGGAAAACTGGATAGGGAATGGTTTGCGATGCTTTGCTTAAAAACCCCTCTAACACCCTCTGCGCCGTGAAGACAGTTTTTTTTGTCGGAAACAAAGTCGGACATACAGGACTTTGTGTCTGACGAAAAAAAACTGTCTTCGTGGCGCAGAGGGTGTAAGCGCACACCCGCGCATTGCTTTAAAAACCCATTCAAGTGAATGGGTTTTTAAGCAAAGCATCGCAAACCATTTCCTATCCAGTCCCTTTCCAGTTTTCCAATATTTAGGTCGGCTTCAAGGCGGACAGAGTGCCGCCGCAAGTGTGAACCCACCCTTAGTTGTTTTGGAGCAAGGACGATGCCTTCATTGCTCCAAAGAGCTCATTTGCCTATGTACAAATAATGGAGGTAGCAATTCACAAGGGAAAATACTGTATGATTCAGGTGACCCTAACCTATCTATCTGCAGGGCTGGGGTGACATGCTGGTTCTGGTGACACTAACCTATCTATCTGCAAGGCTGGGGTGAACGGCGGGTGCCCCCCGCGGGCGGGGTGACCTGGTCGGTCCTCCTTCTTCTGCGGGCTGGGGTGTTGCTGGTTCTGGTACCTACCTTCTTCTGCAAGGCTGGGGTGATATGCTGGTTCTGGTGACACTAACCAGTGGCGTAATGATCGTGGTCACAGGGGGTGCGACCACGACTGGGCCTGGAGGGGTACAGGGCCCGTGGCCAGCTGGAAATGGCCGGGGCCCCAGATCTCCATGATAGTGATTGGGGAAAGAATACAGTAGCTGCCAGCCCAGGGGAGGTGTATAAAAATTAAAAAAATACTTATACTCACCTGTCCTGGGCTGAGCATCTCTTCCAGGGCTCTTCCTGCCTTTAACTGAGCTCACGCCAGCGGTCACATGGGGAGCGCCAGTGTAATGACGTCATTGCGCCCCACATGACCGCTGGAGCGCGAGACCTCAGTCACCAGACAGAAGAGGATGCCGCAGACTGCAAGACGGAGCGAGGATGCCCCGGATAGGTGAGGTAAGGTGAGTATAAGTGTTTGTTATTTTTAATCACTTCTCCTGGGCCTCTACTTATTATACTTTGGGGTCTGAGGAGACCCCAAAGTATAATAATAGCACCAGCTCTGGGGGAGGGGGGAGCACATAATACTGTGTGGGGGCCACTGTGGAGCATATAATACTGTGTGGGGGCCACTGTGGAGCATGTAATACTGTTTGAGGGCCACTGTGAGCATATAATATTGTGTGGGGGCCACTGTGAGCATGTAATACTGTGTGGGGGCCACTGTGAGCATGTAATACTGTCCCAGTATTATTTACATGCCTACGCTGCACTGCTCACTCATCATATTCTTGATAACTGCAGTTGTGGGTACTAAAGCTGTATCCCTTTCAAGTATCTGAGATATTGCTGCAGCACCCATAACTGCCACTATCAAGAATTCGCTATAGGGGGCCCCTGACAAAAGTTTGCACCGGGGCCCACAAGACTTTAGTTACGCCACTGACACTAACCTATCTATCTGCAGGGCTGGGGTGATATGCTGGTTCTGGTGACACTAACCTATCTATCTGCAGGGCTGGGGTGATATGCTGGTTCTGGTGACACTAACCTATCTATCTGCAGGGCTGGGGTGATATGCTGGTTCTGGTGACACTAACCTATCTATCTGCAGGGCTGGGGTGATATGCTGGTTCTGGTGACACTAACCTATCTATCTGCAGGGCTGGGGTGATATGCTGGTTCTGGTAACACTAAACTATCTATCTGCAGGGCTGGGGTGATATGCTGGTTCTGGTGACACTAACCTATCTATCTGCAGGGCTGGGGTGATATGCTGGTTCTGGGTGACACTAACCTATCTATCTGCAGGGCTGGGGTGATATGCTGGGGTCTGGTGACACTAACCTATCTATCTGCTGGGCTGGGGTGATATGCTGGGGTCTAGTGACACTAACCTATATGCAGGGCTGGGGTGATATGCTGGTTCTGGTGACACTAACCTATCTATCTGCCTATAATGAAAACTATGTAAGGCTTTACATATGCATTTTTTAAGATGTTTCTTTGGGTGAAATTCATGAAATTCATGCTTTGTTTTAATCTGATAGAGAAGTCTATGGATAAACAACAATAAAAAAAAAAAAAATTATACAATTCTGATAAAAAGTCAGGAATATCAAAAACTTCATAGTGCCACAAAAACACGACAGAAAAACAGAGCAGAACTTTTCATAAAATCCTATTGACTAACAAAATATATCTATAAATCTGAAAACCCATGCTTTGCCAGTACTGAGAGAGATGAGATTATTCAGTTGAGTGCAGTGTAGAAAGCTTGCTGACCCCGCCGCAGCCCCCGCAGCAGCCCCCCGCCGCAGCCCTCCTCTAATCTCACTCCTTTAGCCCAGACGTTAAATTGCTCCTTTGACCCTGATTTGATTATCAATCACCCTGACTGGAATTTGGTTCCTATTTCTACTGGCTTAGCATTTCAGTCCACACAAGTGCTTAGTCTGAAAGCAGGAAAAAGCCTACAACAACCTGCAAGATGAGAAAGTGCCAGGTCAATCTACCGAGTAGTCACAGCGACATGTACAGAAGTGACAGAAGAGGAGACCATGAACGACTATCTATCTATCTATCTATCTATCTATCTATCTATCTATCTATCTATCACATATCTATCTCCTATCTATCTATCTATCTATCTATCTATCTATCTATCTATCTATCTATCTCTAATGTAACAAATGGGCAGCACTCCAAAATGTAAATCAAAAATGGTGAGGATTTATTCCATAGCAACGTTTCAGTCCCAAAGTGTAGGACCTTTCTCAAGCCAGAGAAAAGTCCTACACTACACTACACTACATTTTGGAGTGCTGCCCATTTGTTGCATTATCTACATGTGATCATATGCCTGATCATTTGGGACTTGCACCCTCTGACTGAGTCAGGTTTTGTTCTGGTGCTGCTCTGTACAACTATTATCTATCTATCTATCTATCTATCTATCTATCTATCTTGGTATATCTACTGGATCTATACTTTCTACAGTATGTATCTATCATCTATCTATCATAGGTTTATGTGATCTAGCTACAATACTATTCAAAATTTCCATGCAATAAAGTGAATGAAGAAAAGAGAAATGTAAATCCCATCAATATTTGGTGTGACCTTTGCCCTTTGGAGGAGGAGTCCTGGAAGTGATGATCCGGCCCCCACAGATAGAGCCCTGATCTCAACATCATCCAGTCTGTCTGGGATGACATGAAGAGACAGAAGGATTGGACAAGCCTACATCCACAGAAGATCTGTGCTTAGTTCTCCAAGATGGCGGGAACAACCTCCCTGCCGAGTTCTGCCAAACACTGTCTGCAAAAGAATTAATGGAAGGAAAAGGGCAAAGGTCACACTGAATATTGGATGCATCTGGATTTCTTTTTTCTTCACTCACTTAATTTTGTTAATTGGCAAAAATAAAGTATAAACCCTTCTATTTTATATAGCATTCTTATGCTAGGTTCACACTAACATTTGGGTTTCTGTCCTTCAGGTCTGCTTGGGGACCCCCACAAAATGGAAACCCAATCTGCTTAAAAAGCGGTTACATGCAGAAACCCGCAGACCCCATGGACTATAATATAATGGGGTCTGCTCGGTTTCCGTCAAACGGCGAAGAGAAAAATTCTCCTTGCAGGACTTTTCTCTCGGCCTATTTTAAGCAGAATGGGGATGTAGTCTCGTACTGAGACTCAAACACTAGCGTGAACCTAGCAGAACTATGCAGCATTTTTATATACCTTTGCACATTATTCTATCTAGTTGCCATCTCTCAGTTTGTTATATATGTCTTTCTCTATCTATCTATGGTATATCTATGTCTATCTATGGTTATCCTATCCTTCTGTGTCTTGTATCATCTATCCATCTATATTAGTAATTTATCTATACCCATGGTTCCCTTCTGCATAGCTGCCACCCGACCAGTGGCGACTATTTGTATGAAAATGGCCTCACTTGTCCTCTCCGTCTGTTGCTTTGTGATTTTCACAACACCTGGAACTCCTCTAAGTCTCTGAACCTCCACCGCCGTTCTCTATTCCATAACACACTTCTGTTTTTCAGCTAGCTGCATGTCCTTATATCTTCTACGTCAAGTCCCTAGTGAAGCATGTGAATGTGGTGGGCCCCAACTAATACCCATGGTCCTAGTTTCACACTGCGGTTCCTTGGGCTCACCATATAAAATGATTCTGGGGCCCACCCTTTAACAACCCTTAGGAAATAGACCATAGTACCCTTCACATTTGGGTGTCTTTGCTGGACCATTAGTATATTAGTGCTTGGGTCCACTGGAGGATCCTCTGGTGCTCAGATGGGCCAGTCTGACGTTGACTTAACCAATATAGATACAATTGTGGTTTACAATCCAAAAATGTTGATCCTAGATTTCTACCTTTGCATCCAGTTTTTGCAACAGAGCTGGTAAACGGGTGTAAAAAATGTAATGGGGTCCATGTGATTTCCGCTTGGTTCCCGCACGAAACATACGGAAATATGCGGAGAGGAAAGTTCTGCTGCAGCACTTTTCTCTCCGCATGTTTGTGCGAAAGCCGAACAGAAACCACACGGACCCCATTATAGTCTATGAGGTCCGTAGGTTTCCTTAGCTAAACCGCTTTTCTATACGTATAGGTTTCCGTTTGGGGGGTACCCAAGCGGACTCCCTGAACGGAAACCAAACGCAGATGTGAATCGGCCCTAAGACAGATAAAACCTGATAATGGCTGTTCCCCTCAACCTTCATGTCTGGATCTGCTAGTTGATGATGATGACCATGTTACTGAGGTATATACAGATGAAGCAGAGCTAACCCAAACTTCTGCAATTATTTAAACTGCTGCAACAAAAACCAATGAAAAATCATTGAAAAATATTTCATTTTTTTTTTTTGTTGTCTTCAGTGATAAGATATCATGCTGCAGCACTTTAACCAATTGTAGAAGTTCGAGTTAACTCTGCTATATCTGTATATATACTATTGCAGCCACTGTACTGCCAAATATAATGTTAACCGTATTGCTAAAACACCCTATATGTAACACTAGGTTCACACTAGCATCGCCTCTCCGTTGTTCGGGACTGTCAGAACTTACTTACTGACTTTACCAGATCAATTCATGGTTGTCTTTAAAGAGGACCTTTCACCACCTCCACCAATTCCAGTTCGTAGCATCTGTTAACAGGCGCCGCTCCACTGATTTCAGCGCAGTTGGACTTTTCTCTTTTCTCTTTAGCCCCCACCATTCCTGAGCAACAAGCGCAGTTAGTTTTGGTGCCTGATGTGCTATTTAAGCTCTGTAATGTCACAAGGGCGGTGTCAGGAAGGGGGTGTGAGTCAGAGCTCCAATCAGAGGCAGTGTCAGAGCTCAAAATCACACCCCTTGCCTGCTCCTGTCTGACCCCGCCCTCCTGACAGTACAGACTCAAAATAGTATATCAGGCACCTAAACTAACAGCATTGATTGCTCAGGAATGGTCGGGGCTAGAGAAAAAATTTCAACTGAATCAGTGGAGCAGTGACTATTAACTGATGTAGGACTTGTTGGCGGTGGTGAAAGTTCCTCTTAAAGGTGGTATTCCAACCTCAGACATTTAATTCAGTTCAGTTAAGAGAACCAAATACATTGGGTCTCCTCCTGTCTGATGGCTACTTTGTTTTACAAGATGATGGTCAGGGTACCCCTTTCTCCTTATAGGATATAGTCTCACCGCAGAGTAATATCTTTGAATAAACATTTTTCATTGACTTTCTATTGGCTTTTGTGATAAGATATCACTCTGCAGAAATTCATCCTGCTGCAGAAAATCGGGTTAACTCTGCTACATCTGTATCACATAGTCATCTTCCTGTGAATATGCCATAAATGTCCAAAAACATAAACTACAATACTTTTTAATATAATATAGTTTCTTCTTCCGGCGAGAAAACTGATTCCAGCGTCTACAGTATAATGTGCCCCCTGTGAAAGAACTACAGCTCTGGAGATATGCTTCTTCCTTACAGTGAGTATGCCAAGTCTATGGTTTGCCTTGACCTGTTACTGGTCTATTACATAAACCTAAAGCCTTGGGATTGGCTGCTACAGGATGGAACGGACAGAAATCAATAGCACTGGGATGGAGCTGGTTACTGCAGAGTACTTCAGGCACTCACAAGCTTTGCTCATTACGAGAGAACAGGCTGAGCTTAACATGACTTCCAACTGCAAGTGAGCACAGGCTGCAAGACACAGGGAGATGTGAAGAGCACACTGTCAGCTCCACCAGGACCACAGCTCAGGAGGCTGCATCCCCTGCCATTTCTACTTGTGCCTCAACATCTGAATAGATCTATTTTTTTTTTCTAAATTCTTGGACACCTGTATGACCATGTACCCAATGCATTACTCAAACACATTCCTAGTGCTGCTCAGTGCCATCCTCTGGGGGCACAGCGACTCCGATACTCGTGTCGTGAGTGGTAAGTAATAGGACAGCATGGGCGCTGAAAACTTTGGACAGGAGCTTGCATGTGTTTGCTAAGGGTTTGGGATGGAAAGATGTACTTACAACTGTTGCCACATGTTTAACTAAGTTTATGTAACTTTACTTAATCTTATATAGACAGATGTAGCCATCTTCAACTTGAATCTGATAACTTGCTGCACCGTGATAACTCACACCAAAAGCAATGGGAAAAAGTAGAGTCACAGTGGCTAGCAACTGCTTACTTATCAATGTATCAAGTCATGTTAAACTTGGATATACCTGTATATATATATATATATATATGTACATATATGTAAAGCACCATGGAATTAATGGTGCTATATAAATAAACAAATATATATATATATATATATATATATATATATATATCTCTAGAAAACCATTATATTAGCCCATCAAGACTGAAAGCTAATAGTGCATGGTGGTGAGGGTCCAAATTATGTATGTTATGTCTGTAGTCCTAGGGTGATAGGACAAATTCACTTTCTACTACACCTGTAAAACTCAGCTCTGCTATATATATATATATATATATATATATATGTCATAATGTTCCTCATGTCTCAAGATTTCTTAATACAGCAAGGGACGTAAGTTGTCCAAGTTATACCGTACTTTTTGGATAGAGATTGCACTTTACTTTACAAAGTAGAGACAAGAGCAGTAGTGAATAGATAGACAGCAGATGACAAATTTAGCTCTGCTACTTCTGCACTGCAATTTCTTATGTATTACATATTATATTACAGGACTTTTCTACCACTTACCTATATCTTAATACTGTATGTAGAAGTTAATGACTAAGTTGACCCGGACTCATAAACTACATTTATAGCTCGCCAAAGAAACTTAGATGGAGAGGATAGCGTGAAGAAGTTGTGATGTAGCAGTGCTGAGTTATTTGTGGATGTGTAGTAGTGCTAAGGTTGTCATTTGGCATAACTCACTGTCATATTGAAATGTAAATGTGGAATATATTGGTGTCATATGATTTTTTTTTATTAATTATGCTTATTTGTATATACAATTATGTATTATTATTATTATTATTATTATTATTATATCTGTGGTCTTACATAGGACTTCAGGTCAATACATTTTATAACCAAGAAAGTTAAAGGGGTATTCTCATCTTGGGCATTTATGGCATATCAATATCTTACCTGTACCAATCTCCAGGGTAGGGGTCCTCCACCCCACCCCCCATCCTGCCTGGTGCTGCGGTCGCTGTATTTACTTCCGAAAAACATCCAAGCCCTCCTCTAGCCCCTGCATCTACAGATATGTATCCTGTGGATATACTGTAAATGTCTAAGAAGAGAATACCCCTTTAAATGACATAAAGGTAAACCTATCACCTTGTCTCAGCTCAGGTAGCCATGTATTACAAGGTGCAAACAATAGCGCACCAAAGTGTTAAATGTCAAATTCAGCTCAGCTACATCTGTAACAGGAGTAGTGGATGAGATACAGGGAGTGTATGAATAAACTGCAGAATACAGCAGAACTGTCAAGTGATGTCAGCTCCAACTCTAAAATAAATTTGGCAAGTCCGCCCGTCTCACTGCATAATGTATAGGTAAGAGTGGGCATTGTAATGATCTGTTGGCTATCATTTAACACTGAGTGGGTGTAGAGCTTGGGGCAATTGCCCAAAATCTCCATTCTGCAGATCCATAGTAAAATGTTGCCAAATGACTAAGGCCGGCTATGTAATGACATTTCCAATACTGATGGTATTTATGTAGTCACAATTATTGCTAATGAATTACTGCAGGTAACGTCTCGGGACTCATGAGCAGAGTTACTAGACGTCTTCATATAAGTGGAGTAAAGGATTACGTCAAGTTATAGTCGGGAAGTCATGTAATAATGGTGGATAAATTGGATGTAACCCCTTCTGAGATCGGTCTTGGGGAGGTTGCACATTTGTAGATCTATAATGGGTATATATCCAATCCATAGCCTTTAAAGGGACACTCCAACCATACACATGTGAGGTATATCCGTATCAGGAGAATGAGTGTCCCATATCAAGCAAAGCAACCAGGAATAGGAGAAAAAGAGCAGCTCCAAGAGGTGCTTTTATCTCTCCATTAAAGTCTATGGGCATTACAGAAACGGCCAAGCGCGCTGCCTCTGCTGGTCCCTAACTCTCATAGGCAGTAATGGAAAAGGCAACCTGTTAATCTGTTTTTTCCCCTTTCTTGGTCACCATTAGCTACTCTGCTTGACGTAAAAGGAGACACAGGTATAATTTAAAGGTGGCGTATCTATTGATGACAGACCCCTTTAAATATAGGGCATCCTTAAAGGGACACTTTGATAAGTTTTTTTTCATTTTTCAATTCTAACCCTTCCTAAGTTCCATGAATTTTGCAGCCTTTATGCAGTTTTCTTTAGTTGTCTTTATTCATTTTCAATGGGTGAAACCTTTCTAAATTTAGAGCATCCTTAAAGGGACAGTCCAGTATTATTTTAGGTAGAATATTTTACTCAACCTCTTCAACCCAGGTATGTGAATTGTCCTGTCATTTTGCACTTTTTAAAAAGAATATCCCCTTTAATAGCTATAGCCCATGTGAATGTAAGGCGACTACCTGTTTCGTGCATGGGTTTAGGTACAATGTGTTGCTAGTGAAAGCTGATCTGTATCTTTATAACTAAAAGTGATCCTAACCTAGAACTAATGATAACATAGCATTGATGAATCAATACAACAACTTTTGGGGAAAAAAATGTCAGCTGACGTCAAGGTGGGGGCTTCAATGTTCCTTTAAGATGCACCTAGAAAATGGTGCATGGATGGTGGTGAACTTTTTGCATGTCCTGTATCTGTCCTTTATATCTTTATGACAATCCCTATTGGATATGTATTTACACCCGAGCATGGATCAATGTGGCTTTCTTCTAAGTCATGGTGTGGCCTCTGTGCATTGCTGTACAGGATCCGTGCCCATGTACATTAGTCCTAACATACAGGATATAATGTGTAATAAAGTACATGTGACTGTGATATCCCGCAAAAAAGACTGAATAAAGACACTCAAAGCCCATCAATGAAACATCTGTAACAGAGCCACCAGATTACTACGTGCCCCCTAATGCTAGCGTCTTCCTATGGGGCAGAAGGCATCATGGCACCCCTTCAGGAATCAGGGCACTACCTTTTCATGTAATTTTGTGTACAGTGGAATACTGCACGCTGCTGGCCTTCAAGGGGTTAGTCTCATCACAGATATGGTATGTCAGAAATACCTGCCCACCAGCAATCTCCAAAATAGAACAGAGAGGTGACCACACATGAGCAGATCTCTCCATTCACTTCAACATTTTGCAAAATTGGATTTAAAAAAATCATATTTTTGGCTAAAATTCTGATCCAGAAGTTTGAGGTATAGAACACTTGCTTAAGAATAAATGATGTTCAGAGTTCGTTCAGTATATGGCCACCATGTCTGTTTCCACATCATACACCACTAGACCAAATATCTGTACAATCCAGATAAACATTTCCAATGCAAAATCTAAAACCTTTCTAATTAGGCAATAATTGCAACAATTAGCACTAGCAGAAAAATTACCCTAAATGTGACAGAAGGTATATGTCCTCCCTGGTGGTAAGAGGGGATATCAGGAAGAAAGGTTCCTGCCTAAGCTGCACTTGGGGTCACTGGAGGATATAGAGGAGAGAGATGAGGGTATCAGACTGGGATTGGTAAGAGGGGCGATGACATGAGGAAGAGTTCATGCATTAAGTGCACTGAAGTCAATGGAGACCGTACACATGAGAGGTATATGTATATATATATATATATATATATATATATATATATAAATTAGAACAGTTCATCCACTGGGGATATGTATCTCTAGTTTGTCGGCAGTCCAGCATATGATAACAGTATGCAGACCGCTTGTAGGACTACAAGTAACAGCATACATAGGAAGAGTTTCATTGAACCATGAGCCGAGTAAGAGCACTATGGACCCTTGAAACATGTAGGTTCTGACAAGCTCTCAAAAATGTGAAATAAAGATATTGAATTTTAACCCTAATGGTGCTGGATCAATGAAACTCTTCCTTTGTGTACATAGCAGAGATAAGACTATCAGACTGGGATTGGTAAGAGGGGTGATGACATGAGGAAAGGTTCCTGTATTACCAACACTGGGGTCACTGGAGGATATATAGGGGAGAGTGGAAGAGTGAAGAAATCAGGCGATACCTTTTAGAGGCTAACTGAGTATATTTGATGGTGAGCTTTCGGGAGTACTAGCTCCCTTCATCAGAAATGGTGTTATACCCGAAACTGAAAATTCACAGATTTTTTTATACCCTAAAGACATGGACCTTCAAAGGATCTTAGAATCCTTAAAAAAACAAAATGCAATATAGGTAGAGAAGTTATTTACAACCGGTCAAAAAATAAAAAGTCTGGAAACTTGGGGGGCGTGACTATCCCACAGAAATAACAGGTGCACAGAATTAGGGGGACATTTTCCTGCAGGTCTTCCAATGTGGTGTATCTCATAATGTCTGTGCAATGTCCCACCACAGGCCTCTATGTGGGGGAAACAGGGTAGAGACTTAGTCAGCGAATGAATTCACACAGATCCAGTATTAATAACAGCAGAACCGATCTCCCAGTGGGCGCACATTTCTCTAGATAAGACCACTCTATTCAAGATTTGCGGGCTGTGGTTTTAATGGGACATTTTAAGACGCAGAATGAGAGGAAAGAATGGGAATACAAGATAATGCAAAAATTTCAAACTCTACAATTTGGACTTAAAGAGGACCTTTCACGTCCTCATGTATATGCTGTTTTACATACCGCTAGAAAGCAGACAGCATGCTGAATTCAGCGCTCTGTCGGCTTTCCCGTTATATGCCACAGGGCTGGAGATATCGGGGGTCTAAATTTCACCGTTCACTGTCAGAAGGACATTCCTGACAGTCTAGCTGTGCTGTGAGGAACGCCCTCCCTGACAGTATTCCTCCATAGCCCTGTACTGGGGGGTGGCGTTCCTCACAGCTCAGCCTCATCACTGGGCTGTAAGGAACGCCCCCTCTCTCTGTACTCGTCCATAGCCCTGTACTGTCAGGAGGGCGTTCCTTACAGCGTAACTAGACTGTCTGGAACACCCTTCTGACGGTGAACGGTGAAACTACAACCCCCGATATCTCCAGCCCCGGGGCAGATACCGGGAAAGCCGGCAGTGCGCTGAATTCAGCGTGCTGTTGACTTTCTAGTGGTATATAAAACAGCATATACATGAGGACGTGAAAGGTCCTCTTTAATATTTATGTCACACTATGTATGAACTGTGAGGGTCACAAATCACCACCTGATAGTAAACAGATAACAGCAAGAATTAGTGATCCCTCTGTCACGCCCCACAAGTTTCCAGACTGTTTATTTCCTGACCTGTTGTAAATAACTTCTCTACCTATATTGCATTTTGTTTTTTTAAGGAGTCTAAGATCCTTTGAAGGTCCATGTTTTTAGGGTATAAAAAATCTGTGAATTTTAAGTTTCTTATATAACATCATGTCTGATGAAGGGAGCTAGACTTAAGGAGAAAAAGATGGCATTCAGGACAAAAGATAAGGAGGGGTTGAGGGAAGTACAAAAGGAGCTGAGGCATCTAATCAGGCAAGGAAAAGCCAGTTATAAGGGAAAAATGGAAAAGCAAATGGAAAGAAAAGACATAAGGGGGGTCTGGGAGGGGCTTAAGTCAATTTCGGGTCATAAACAGTCTGTCTGCCAGATTGAGGCAGATGTTAACTGGCTTAATGAACTAAACCTATTCTTCAACAGATTTGATCACACACCAGCTCCTCCCACCCCAGCATGTCCTTCAGCTCCCCCCACCACAATGACTTCACCCCATGTGGCTACTTCCCAACAGACCAGTAAATCCAGAAATCTGTCTTTATCTGACCACAGTCTGACCTTCACACGGGCCCAGGTGAGGAAGGAGATGAAAAAGATCAAGGCGAGGAAAGCCGCAGGGCCAGATGACATCAGTGCAAGGCTAATTAAGACTTGTGGGGACCAGCTGTGTGGTATAATTACATATATGTATAATATGAGCCTGAGGCAGGAAATAGTCCCTGAATTATGGAAATCTTCTTGTGTGGTACCAGTTCCAAAGAAACCTCACCCTATGGACCTCAACGACTACAGACCTGTAGCACTGACATCCCACTTGATGAAGATCTTAGAGAGATTGGTTCTCACACATCTTTGCCCTCTAGTGAGCCCTGCTATGGACCCTCTCCAGTTTGCTTATCGACCGGGTATTGGGGTAGATGATGCCATCATCCACCTTCTGCACAGGGCTCTGTCTCACCTGGAAAAAACAGGGAACACAGTGAGAATAATGTTCTTTGATTTCTCCAGTGCTTTTAACACCATACAGCCCAGGTTACTGAGAGACAAGCTGGGCCTTGCTGGAGTGGACCACCACCTCTCCAACTGGATCCTAGACTACCTCACAAATCGACCTCAATACGTGAGAGCCCGAGACTGTGTGTCAGGTACCGTGATCTGTAATACGGGGGGCACCTCAGGGTACGGTTCTCGCCCCTTTCCTCTTCACACTGTACACTGCTGATTTTAGGTGTAACTCATCCAGCTGCTACCTACAGAAGTATTCTGAAGACTCTGCAATAGTAGGCCGCATCACAGACGATGATGACAGGGAGTACAGAGAACTGAACCGGTTTTTTGTGGACTGGTGCCACCAGAACCACCTGAAGATTAATGCGGGGAAGACCAAGGAGATGGTGGTGGACTTCCGTAAAGGCAGATGCCCTCCAAAACCAGTGGACATCCTGGGGACGGGCATCGAGATTGTGAACACCTATAAGTACCTGGGTTTGCTCCTTAATAATAAGCTGGACTGGGCAGATCATATGGAGGCCCTGTACAGGAAGGGGCCACAGCAGGCTCTACCTGCTTAGGAAACTGAGAGCCTTTGGAATCCGGGGGGCACTTCTTAGAACTTTCTGCAACTCGGTAGTGGCATCAGCCATCTTCTTTGGAGTGGCCTGCTGGGGGAGCAGTATATCAACCAGGGACAGAAATAAACTTGACAAGCTAATTAGAAGGGCCAGCTCTGTCCTGGGGAGCCCACTGGACCCAGTGCAGGTGGTGGGTGACAGAAGGATACTGTCCGTGGTGAGCTCCATGCAGAAGAAGAAGTCCCATCCCATGCATGAGATTGTGATTGCGCTGGGCAGTACTGTCAGTGACCGACTGCTCCACCCTAGGTGTGAGAAGGAGCACTATCGGAAGTCTTTCCTCCCCACCGCGGTTAGGCTGTACAACCAACACCGACCTAAGCGGAGATCATTACATACAGAGAACTGAAATATCTCTCTGCCTGTTATATCCCCCCCCCCCCTCTGCTACGTCCTATCTGTCTGTCTGCTATTAATGTAATGCCTCTCACCTTGGAACATTCCTGTACATGTTGTATTTGTATTTGTATCTGCTTATCGTATCTTTGCTGCTGTAACACACTGAATTTCCCCATTGTGGGACTATTAAAGGACTATTATTATTATTATTATTATTATTATTAGACTTCCGAAAGCTTACCATCAAATATACTCAGTTAGCCTCTAAAAGGTATCGCCTGATTACTTCACTCTTCCACTACTTTCAATGGCTAACACAGTACAACATTATACTACTATCATATAGGGGAGAGATGATAGTATCAAACTGTGATTGGTAAGATAAGTGATAAGATTAAGAAAAGCTCCTGCTAGGGTTACTGGGGGGTGTACAGGGGGAAAGATCAGTATCAGTATCATGCTATGGTTTTTAAAAGGGTGTGATACTAATGACTTGACATTATCAGGTTGTCACTTTCAGTCTCCCCTCCACCCATCCCTCCCATACCCACTAAGGACTAGTACATAAAACTTTTCATGCTGGTCCATGACTTCAGGCGAGGGCTGCACCCCAAATATTGTACCCCGATTACAGTCTTGTATCATTTGAAAGCTACAATTCTAGGCTTTATTGACACCAGGAGCTAAACTCTTGCCCTAATATTCTAGCCATGGCAAGTGACTCCATACATCCTTAGAAGTAAAATGATGGTTCATGCAAATATTTGGCCTCACAGCGGATCAGTTTTGAACTATTGTGAGCCAGGTTAGAGGCGGTGGAGGACACAATGTGGTCACTCGGCTGAAACCATATACAACCCTTTATTGACATTACCTTGTATTGCTGCTTCTACATTTTCCAAAGATGTCTTTCTTATTCTGCATTGCAGCTCCATTTTCATAAAAATTAGTGCTTCACTCTAATGCAAATTAGCTGAAAATGGCTTTAGGGGCGTGTCCTGTCTTGCCAGGGCTTTGCTCTCTTCTCCAGATAACCACCTGAGAGACCCAGCTCTAATGCCCACTATCAGTGCCCATACGGATCTCAGGCATCAAGGCCCCCGGCAGTACATGGGCGCTGCCGGGGCCAGCGATTCTTTACTATGACAGCTAGGAGCCTATTGAAGGCTCCCAGGCTTGTCTGGCATTCATTTGTATGACAGGCTGCTTTATGCCTGTAATGCATTGCCAGTAATGCATTGCATTAGTGATCAGAGCCCCTGGGGGTCTAATAAAAAAAAGTACTAAAAAAAAAAAAAAAAGTGTATTAAAAACTCAAATCACCCTCTTTCCCTAGAACACATATAAAAGTAGAAAATTACGGTGAAACACATACACATTATATATCCCTGTTTCCAAAAATGCCCAGTCTACAAACATGTAAAAATATTTTTCCTGTACGGTGAATGCCGTGCAAAACTGCCAAGTGCCAAACTGCAGTTTTTCGCTGTTTCACTTCTGATAAAAAATAGAATAAAAAGTGATAAAAGCAATAGACATTCCCCAAAATGGTATAACTAAGAAGTACACCTGGACCCACATAAAAAGGCGCCCTATGCCTTCCAGTACACAAAAATATAAAGCAGTTACGGGTGACAGAATTTGGCAACTTTAAGAAAAACATTTTTTTTTTTTCAAAGTTTAGGATTTTTGTTAAGGGATTAAAATGTAAATAAAACTATAGAAATTTGTTCTCCCCAGAATTGTATCGAAACATAGAGTACACATGAAATGTCATTTGGACTGCACAGTGAACAAACAAAGCCCGTAAGAAAGTCGCACAAATGCAGTTTTTCTCCAATTCCACCTCAATCTGAATTTTTCTTTCCAGCTTCCCAGTACATCGTACAGAATAATAAATGATACCATGATGAAGAACAATTTGTCCCACAAACATTAAGACCTCATATGGCTCTGTGAACGGAAAAATAAAAAAGTGATAGGGTTTGGAGTCAAAACCGAAAATCGAAAATCAAAAAATGTGGGAAGGGGCTAACCGTTGCTAAGAGTTGCTGCAGTTGGAGGAGGTGGTGAAAGGTCCTCTTTAAGCATGGACAGCATAAAGTCCCAACAGGCTCCCCCACTACAAAAATCCATTTTTTATTCTGAAATGCTGTGGAGTTTTTCGGGAAAATATGATTTAAAAGGAAACCGGTCACTAAGTCTGGGTCCCTAAATAACAATGGGGGGAATTTATTAAGAGTGGCATTTCCATTGCCAGTCTTAATCAATGTCCCTGCTGGCACAAGATGTGCCTCAATTATCAAGAGGCTCCAAATTCTTAATAATCCAGGTGGACCATGGAAGGTCCTGTGTGCCACAGGTCCTTCGCCCCTGCCCACCTTTGTCCCTGCCCCAGTCTGCTCACTTTCATGAAAGATGTTGAGCATAGCGCCAAATTAGTTGTGCACCCCATCTGTGCCCATCTATGCCAGTTTTTGGGCATAGGTGGGATAGTAAATCCCCCCCCCCCCCATTGTCACAAACCTGACAATCTCAGTCCTGGCCGTTTTTATGAGCTTTTATCTGCTCCTTGCACAGGTGCATTGTGCGTTAACGTTGAGGACAGCAAAATATACTGCCCTGGGCATTAATGGCGCAACATTCTGGTACTTACTATAGATTCCCAGTAAATCCCTAATTCCCAGTAACATAAGTACATTACGTTGGTTTATGGGTCCCAAACCTTGTAATAGGTTTCCTTTGAAAAGTAGCCTGGGACAGGAAGACTGTCAATCTAAGCAGCTCCCCACTGGCTTCTCTCTGCCTGGCTCAGCTTAGTTGACAATTGATATTTGTGTATAGGGAGAAACCTGTCAATCTAGCCCAGCCAGACGGGGAGAAGCCAGCAGGGAGCTGTCCCGATAACTAATCTCCCTCTTTCTATCCTGTCTGTAAACTATATTTTCTCTGAGAGAACGCAGCATAATAGGGGAACCTGTTGGGATTTCATACTGCTTGTGGTTTAGGCAGCCCCAAATTTTTGACAGGTTCCATTTAATTAACTTTGTTAGAGTCATTCATATGGTGAAACCCTGGGCCAGAACTCTTTTCAGATCTTTGTCTCGAATTTTGGATTTTTACTAGAGATTCATCACATATATTCCAAATTGTTCGGTTTTTAACGGAACTGACCAATTTGCGATTTGTCTCGGACAAACTAAAATGGCTGCAATGAGATTGAGAATATTCTACCCTATGTTCTATAGATGGGTTCCTAGGAGCTCTGAGAGTATTCTACACTATGTTTTATAGATAGCTTTCTAGGTGCCCTGACAGTGTTATACACTATGTTTTATATATAGGTTCCTAGGTGCCCTAACAGTATTCTACACTATGTTATATAGATAGGTTCCTAGGAGCCCTGACAGTGTTATACACTATGTTTTATAGATAGGTTCCTAGGAGCCCTGACAGTGTTCTACACTATGTTATATAGATAGGTTCCTAGGAGCCTTGACAGTATTCTACACTATGTTTTATAGATAGGTTCCTAGGAACCCTGACAGTGTTCTACACTATGTTTTAAGATAGTTTCCTAGCCGCAGGCCGCGTGTCCTACAGTATGTTTTATAGATAGGTTCCAGGAACCCTGACAGTGTTCTACACTATGTTTTAAGCCAATTTAAGGTGTGACTCATACCAAACTTGTTCGTCCCTAAAAACAAATAAGGGGCCCGAGTCACCTGAACCTGAAACGAAACAAATCCTGAAAGGTTCGCCCATCTCTAATGGCCACCTCTACAACCAAAATCCCCAAGACTTGTATAATTTTGAGGGTAAGTAAAGCTCTAAAACTTTGGCCAAAGGTTGAATTTTTTGTTTTTTGCTTACACATAAGCCTGCGTATACAGTCTTCCATTGTATGTATTAAAGCCAATAGTCCCCATAGGTTCCAACAAGCTGGGTAGATTGGATCCGACAACCACATAATTCTGTTCATGACATACTGCATCGCTACATTTGTCATAATATTCCTCCCTATGATGAATATTTGTGCAGATGAATATATTTTCCCTTTCCATGTAGGTTATTTCAGATGCTAACACCTGGGTATTCCAACTGAATAAACTCTATCATATTAACTCCTGCGGCTGCAGATGTAGCATTCAGCAGATCCAAGCCAAATCCACTCAGGTTTCGAGCTCGGTTTAAGAGCAGAGATTATTCTGCTGGCTTGCAGGGACTGTATTTCTATGTGTACAGTACGAGTTGCATTTGTTACCTTTTTTAATAACATATAGATAGAATAAATCTGGTCTTTGCAGATCAACAGTTTTCAACGTCTCCCGTAGACAGCTGTAGGGTGGTAATGCAAATCTACGATATTCATCCAGCTCGACTGCAGTGCTCTCCCATGACTTCATGAAGAATGAGAAGTGATGATAATGCACTTTGCGGAGATGCAATTACTTTAAGTATATATTGGGCAGGAAAGATGCAAGCTAATCTTATTAGCCGCCATTTAACGACCAGTGTATTAATCATGGCCATTATACCGTAATGACTGCTGTTTACTGCATTCTGTTTTCTTTTTTTAAGACGGCTGCTATTTATATGAAAGATTGCTAATCCTTTTACTTCTGTATTACACAGCCATAAGCAGCCGCTCGGTAATGATGCGGTTCCAGAATATGGCCCATGCACCAGAAAAGAAGGTATCTGTTCCATGTTTGGACAGGGCCAAACACAGACTACAGTGTGAGACAGACAGTTGGTTTATTGGTTCCATTGGCTTCATATAGGGTTTGTCCCACCATTATATCTATACCATTACCGATACTTACCATTTACATGCTCCTAAACATGATTTACTTAAAGGGGAAACGTGTTTTCACCTGAAGCAATGTTTGGAATAGCCTTTATAAAGGTTATTCTACTACTACCTTTACTTTTCTTCTCCTCGCCGCCATTTGTCCAAAAAAACATTTTATTCTCATGTAAATTATGCTCAGGGAGCACCGGGGGTGTTCCCCCGGTGCTCCAAGCACTCCGTGTTATTGCGCCTCCAGCGCTGCTTTTTCACGTCCCCTGCATCTTCTTCTGTTCATGTTGCATCTGCTTTCTCCATCGGCCATTTTCTGAAGTACACTGGTGTAAGAAACTAAACAAAAATGGCCGACGGAGCATGCTTAGTCAGCTCTGCCTGAACTCAAAGTGGCTCCGGCGGCCATTTTTATAAAGGCTATTCCAACATTGCCTCCGTAAAAAACATGTTTCCCTAATGATAGACTCCCTTTAAGAGTTATAGTATTTACTTACGTAGTATGGCACATCTGATGTTAAAATTTTATAGAGACTGGCACATCCACCTAATGAGTCAAGTGATTGTGGATGCACATGCTCAGTCACTTTTCTCCCAGCTACGTCTTTGAATAGTGATGCCCTGCAGAGAAATAGCTTCCTGCCCTGATTGCCAAGGAAGGAGCAGAGCATATCGACCCAGCCCTGCAGATAGATAGGTTAGGGTCAATCACAGAGTTTCTTCCCCTGTGAATCGTTGCCCCTGTTGATAAGTTATCGCCTTTTTCGCAGATTTTTGATGCTTTTTTTTACCCAAAGTCAGCAGTGGATTTAACAGAAGGGAAATTTCCTTTATATTTTCCATTCCTTTTCAAACCACTTCTGACTTTGGCTCAAAAACCCGCAGCCAAACCCCCTGAATTCTGCAGTTTCCTCCCACAGTTCAAAAAACTTCGAATAATGCAACACTGTTCTAAGGCTCATCTAATATGTTCACTGAAGCCCACCAAAAGGCAGAATACAGTTGCCTGCTTGACCCCCAGGTTGAATCTGCAGAATAATGTGTTAGAAAACAAGTGAACTTGCAGACTAAGGACCAAACCAGAAACCATATTGCAGGCAGAGAGTATAATACAATAGCCGGGGTCAAAAACCAGCAGAGTACGAGAATAGTCAGAACTAAGGCAGGGAATATCAGTATCAAAGCCAAGGTCAAGTCCAGAAAGTCAGAAAACCAGGAGATCAGCAGAAAACATGGTGAGGTACTGGGAGTGAGTTTAGAGAACACAGAACCTAGAAAACTAACACAACAACAGAGCCAGGGGGCTAGTATGGAGGTTCCTTCCTGCTACTTAGGACTGAACTGAACGGCATGGCCAGCACACGGGTGGCACACGGATGTCATCCATGTGCTGCCCGTGCGTCCACGACCTCATTCATTCAATAGGACCTGTCCTGAGTTTTGTGGCCCGGACTGTCAGCCTGCACACGGGACCATGTTAATTTACGGTCGTGTGTGTGGGTCGACAAAAATGAATGGGTCAGTGTGCTATCCAGGAAAAACCCGAATAGCACACTGAACCATGCCATGGTTGTCTGCAAGGGGCCAAAGACTTATTTAGGAGCAGTAGTTGGAAGATGCTATAAAATTAAACCCCTTGGGTCAGTGGAAATGGCAAAGTGTCTCCGCCAGAATACATGGGTCATCCTTGGCTACTATCTACTGGGGCATTGAGCCCTATCAGGTCACATCAGCTCATTTAGTAGTATTTCTCTTCCCCACATCCAGGTACATTACACTGTATTGTTGCATTTGGTAGGTGCAACGTTTTTGTGTATACAGCACATTCATGATTTACAGCCGGATCTTGTCAGGTAACATATTGGCAGCACTGGAAATAATAATAATGATTGGTGAAGCGCACAAGGCTGCCAGCATTGCTTAGTAAATGTTAGTAAGCTTTCACACTGATTTACTATGCAAGATTTCTGCCTAAAAAGTTTTTGCTGATACTGTAGACTAATTTATTAGGTTTCATCTTCTCTGTTTTACTCGAGAGATCATAAATTACTACAATCCTTTTGGAATGATATGTACTACATTGAAGGGGTTATCTGGGGAATAATAAAGCGTACTAGTGTATTCCCTGCACTGGTTAAGCTTTATTACTAATACATAAGCTTGTCCCCTGGAGCCCTGAATTTTAACTTTGCAGAGCACAGCGGGGTGCCAGAACTGTGTAAGCGCTGCCTCCTCTGCATCAGCTTCGGCTCTGTCTAACATCACCGACCACCCTCTACTCTGGCTGAAGGTCCATTGAGTAGAGCAGAGTCGGTCACATGACCTAGTCAGAGCATCATCGAGGAGGACAGAAGAACATGAGTTCTATTCTTCGCAACTGCCCTTTGCAAAAGTAATCAACTTGGCTCTGAGCAGAGGTGTAACTTCCTGGGCCCGAGTGCAAAATATGTAATACGGCCCCCATTTACCAATGTCTTCATATATTGTAGAAAGGCCTTTGGGCTCCCTGAGGCTCCAGGGACCGTTAGCAATTTCTACCAACCCCAACACTCCCTTTACCTATGCCTATGGCTCTGAGGTACCAGCATATATTTTAGTTACGGACATGCCTTAAAGGGGTTATCCGGTTTCTAAAATTGATGGCCTATCCTCCGAATATTAGATCTGTGGGGGTCCGACACCCACATGAGTGTACCAACACTCACAGTACAAACTGTAGCAGCAAGTGACGGTACAGAAGAGCTGACCCATTGAAGTCTCGGTACTGGTAATCTGCAGGGGTCCTTGTTGTCACATCCTGAGGTTAGGCTATCAATGTCAAATTATATTCAGCAGAATATGTGACTTTTGATCGTGTGACCATGGCCACAAGATCTAATGGCAATTCTGGGCGGTTAATTCATCAAGACTATGAACAAATACGATAATATATACATTTTTTTTTTTTTTTCTTGGATTTAATACATTTAGTTTAATATGATATTTTGGTAGGTCTCTTCAATATATGTTTTATAATGATGTTTTCATTATATATATACTCTGATAATGACTTTCTTATACAGTTGTAAATTTTGAAATATGCCTAAACGATCTCATTTGAAATATAGCATGTCGGTCATGTGATGGCACCACATGACTGACAAGATGTTTCTTTAGCGGTAATTTCAAATAATGAATATGAAATTCAGCAGTTTCTACGCTTTTGAGGTGATTAGTTAAGGGGTGTGTCTGAGTGGTTTTTACATTTTTAAATTGTGGTAGTATCTGTTAGATGTATGCCATGAGTAAGGGACAAACTCAGTCCTGAAACGCGTAGGCTTTTACAGATGTAACCTCTCACGTTTTTTGATATGACAATTTTTAATTCTTCATGGAGTAAATAAAAGTTATATTTTATAAGAACCTTTTGCAAAGGAGAATTATTTTCAAGCAAGATTGCTGGATCCTATCAACAGTTGTTTTTTGGATTAATACTGGTCTCTAGCCGTGGGGACAGGCTTCCGTGCAGTTTTATCAAGGACTCTTCCACCTGAGACAAGATTCTACCATACGTGAGTGGGGCTGTGTATACAATTTTTTGGCTTTTGGATCTCAATCTCAAAAACCAGATAACTTCTTTAATTTTCCTAGATTGCTTCCAAAAAAATTGGGATCATAATTTTTCTGCTCTGTATAGTTATACAATTATATTTCATTAGTGAAACAGCCAGAGTGGATTATACTGCTAGGTCATTTTGTAATATCTCATTTCTTGTCCATGGTATTCTATTTTTCTCCATCTGTGACATCGGCAAATCCCACTGGTGAATAAATAACATAATTTCGGTGAACTCCTTTACAGATTCTAAGATCCCCAGGTGCCCATTCTCAGTAGAGAGTTGCCCATACATGTAAGTGAAATTCAGCCATCAGATTTGTTTAAGGGGTTTTCTGGGACTTATCAAGGATGACTTATCCTTACGATAGGTCAACAATTAAAGATCGACAGGGGTACGATGGCTGGGTCCCTGGCCGATCAGCTGATTGAAGAGGCTGTGAGTGCTGGAGTCTTACATTTGTACAGCGTACATGCTTGGTATCGCAGCTCAATTAAAAAGTCCTGAAAACCCCCTTTAAAGGGGAACCTGTCACATTAAATATGGTGACTGATCTGGACTCAGCTTGTTGTAGAGTGGAAAATATTGATATATAGATTGTGGTAAAAGATTCAATATTTTAGATTAATACATTTCCAGACATTCTTTTAGGGTCAAATTTTCTTTATTCGCGCCTCAGATATAACTCAGACAGAATAAATTTAGTCCAAATCGAAAATGTTTCAATTGCCCTAATAAGTTATTTATTTTCAATGACTGAGAGTAACCCAAACCACATGGTCGTGTAAAGTTTAGATCATGTGGTCTAGGTTACTCTAGCGGAAGAGTGAAGAAATCAGGCGATACCTATTAGAGGCTAACTGAGTATATTTGATAGTAAGCTTTCGAGAGTGTTAGCTCTCTTCTTCAGACATGGTGTTATGCAAGAAACTGAAAATTCACACTATTTATACACACACAAGGCATGGATCTTCAAACAACAAAATGCAATATACATAGAGAAGTTATTCCAAGATCCTTTTGAAGATCCATGTCTTGTGTGTATAAATAGTGTGAATTTTCAGTTTCTAGCATTATACCATGTCTGAAGAAGAGAGCTAGCAGTCTTGAAAGCTTACCATCAAATATACTCAGTTAGCCTCTAAAAGGTATCACCTGATTTCTTCACTCTTCCACTACTTTCTATGGCTAACACGGTACAACATTATACTACTAGGTTACTCTAGGTCATTGAAAGTAAAGAAACGACAGTTATTGACAGCTTGCAACTGTCATAGGTTGATTTATCGAGGTCATTGACCTACTTTTGAAAGTAGGTCAATGACTGCAAGTGACCTCAGACCACATTAAACCCACCAAAGACACCTGTAATCTTTCACTACCAGGTGTAGCTCACGCATGGTCTGGGTTACCCGCCATCTTTGTGATACATTCAAAAGTAGGTCAATGGCTACAAGTAACCCTACCTGGACCATGTTCTGGCTCACAGGTCACCAGAGATGCCCCACAATTACACCATTACTACAAGTTATCCAAAATCTTAACCCACAAACCTATATAACAATCTCCTCAGCTCCTACTGCTCTACAACTTGCTGCCTACAGATCAGACCCCATGTTTAACATGACAGGTTCCCTCTAATGTCAGGTCTTAGGGGCTCAGTACTGTGTAGGTGTTGCATTTTACTATATATATCCTTCAATCTACTGTATATGTATAATATTTCTTATTCCAGCCATTGTATACAGTGACAGGCAGATGCACAGCGAGCGGTATCATGACTACTGACACGCAATGCACAGAGCCCGGGTTCACTTGACTGTAGTAGAAGCTGCTGTCAGCTTGCAATGGGTTATTGTTGAAATGATGTGAATTACATGAAGAGATCCATTTTTCTGTATAAATACAAGTAGGTATAAATAGCGCTTTGTATGATGCCTGACACCGTACACGTTCACAGCGCTGATAATATTGTAGTAATTTCTAACCCCCGTTGAGTGTCTATAGTAGTAGATACTGTAAGTAGACAATGACATGGTATAAGCAGACAAAGAATATTATTTCTCATATTCTTATATTTCTCTATTCTGTTCTGCCATAAGACGAAAAAACAATGACCCAGATTTATTAAAACTTAATGTAAACTTAGCCAGGCAGTCTGATAATACTCCAGATTTGCCACAGTGACTGGTGCTGGATGATAAATTTAGCTTAAAAATGATGGACAGCATATGTTCTGCATACTTGTAGGTTGGGCCCCAGAACCAATTTCTCTGTTGGGCCTAAGGAATCTTAATCTGACATTGCATGTTATACATGGATGTACAGTACTAGGCCTGCCAGTGTGACAGTAGATGCGGGGTATGAGAAGGACTTCCCCTTATGATGTCTTTATGCCCTAATAAGATCTATAGAAAAGAGTTGTCTCAATAAGAAAAAAATGGTTTTCTGGGACATGCATATTGATGATGACCTTTCCTTAGGTTAGGTCAACAATATGTGATCGGTGGGTCTGACACCTAGGAGCCCTACCCATCATCTGGTTGAAGAGACTGCAGTGTTCTGGTAGGGACTGTGCTTGGTATTGCATCTCAGTAACATTCACTTAAATAGGACTGGGCTGCTGCTATACCATGTAACTGATGAATGGGTGCATCTAGCACAGGGAAGAAGCCGTGGCGAGGATCGGGGGTGACAAACTCCCACCGATCACATATCGATGACCTGTCTTAAGGATAGGTCATTAATATGTACATTAAGCCCCAGAAAACCCCTTTAATAACAGACCATAGACTGAATATATTAATAATTCATACCATACCTTTATCATATAATTCATTTATGATTACTGTACATGACTTATTCTGCTCACTTAAATTACAGTAAAGAAGGGAATTTATGAAAGATAAATGAGAGGGCGTTCTACTAATTAATAGATGACAATTAACAGAAGGATATAAAAAATGCAGCGTGCTTTATCTTATAGCTATTGTAATTGTTTTGTGGAACATCATTTATTCCAGGGCTTCTCAAACTTTTTGGACTTGGGCCTCATCAGTCAATCTTGTGATGCCGGGGCCTCACCAGCCAAGAAATACCAGCGTCCTGCAGAATATGCATTCTAGACGCACCAAACACCACAATGCAGCACTACATCTCACCCTAGCAGGACCAAACATATAAATACCTGCACAGAAACTCCAAGCAACACAATACCGTGTTACTGGTAGCATCACTGCCCCCCAACCATCCCCTCTACCAGTACTAGGTACAGTTGACCCATTTTCACTTCTAGCCCATTGGCAGCAACATTCTCCGCCAATAAAACCTTCCAAACTTGCAGCAAATCATTCCCCAATTCCACACCTCCCAAACTGTCAGGCACATTATCTCACAGGAAAGGAGATAAGAGAGCGGTATCTCTAATACCAGTCATTAAAGGGGTTTTCTGGACAAAAAATTAATATAAAAAAAGGTTGGTTAGTGCTATTAATAGGTTAATAAGTGCACTCAATTACCTTTAGTAGTGTTTTGAGTGATTTCTGGGTTTCTCTGGGAGCTCTTGGCATCTTCTGCATTTGTTTACATGTGTAGCTTCCTGTTCTGTTTTCCTACAACTACCATGATGCATTGCATTTCACTCCTCACTCCCTCCCCCTCCCTCTCACACCCCCTCCCTGTTTTCCTAGCTAGCCCTCCCACTACTAGCCCGTCCTAACTAACTCAACCTACATGCAGTATTTTCTTCTCTGGTTGTTACACTTGTATGTCTTTGTTTTATTTGATTAAGAAGAAATTGATATGCCATATTGTTTTGACAACTGACCTCTATGTTCTGCTTTCTTGGACAAACCCCTTCCGACCACCATTGCAATATTACTCAGCTTGGCTGATTCCAGTGAGAAGCTGGAGCTCCACATCCCATTCTAGCCAACACCAAATGGATTACTGCTTGGAGCACCCACATCAATACATAACCGTAGAAAACAAAATCCATGGATTGGAAGACTTAACTTATTTAGAGAACTCCACACAGATATCTTCCTACATAGTGACCACTGTATCCAAACAGAGATGGGTAACCCTTGTGAGATTAGTCTCACAAAATACTCACAAAGTTTATCCGCCTGTTTCATTTCACCAGAACTGCTATTATTATACTGTAGGGGAGAAGTGGAAACATAAAAACTTACACTCACTTTCTGTCACCTATCCTGGGCTCCTTTGTGGCATCCAGGATTCCATAATTATCATCTACCAGGCTCTTCCGGTGTCCTAGGTGATGTCATGGGCGCGCATGGGTCATGACGTTTACATGCAACTTGATCATGTCCCATCATGTCACCCAAGAGGCTGGAAGATGACCAAAGAGGATTGCAAGGGAGCCCAGCAGAGGTGAGGGAAGTTGAGTATCAGTGTTTATTATGTTTTTGCACTTCCCATAGGTCTCTACTTACAGTATTATATTCCGGGGTTTGAAGAGCAGGTTGAACACCAAAAGTTTCTAGTTTGATTGAACCTGAAATTTTTGGAAAATTCATAAAAAATCCAGTTTATTACAAATCAGTTCGCTTGTCTCTAGTACCAAACCATTCCAAACATATCTTTGATCTTCCAATTCCCAACCAGCGATGATATTCTTTGTCACCCATACCATATCGCCTATCTTGCCAATAACATCTTGATCAAGTAACCTGGCCAGGACTTTATACTATTGAATTATCTTTTATGATTTACATCATAATTTACTGTTATATTCTACATTTTGCATCGCTTTTAAAATTCCAAATTCTAGACTATTTGACTTTTATACCGTTACCTATTTTTGCTTGACTGATGCCGATATTGTAGATACAGCTTACATTAAGGAGAATCTTCTTAACCAATCATAAACTATGCTGAAAAATTGGATAAGTGAATTTGACTAATAAGAACTAGAAAACCCAATTACTGAAGTAGTATGGATGGGATCCCGGGTAATTAGTCATAAATTCTATTAGGATAGTAGGACAGCGCTCTGTAGAAAGCAATACTAAGCATATAAACAGGAATTTACTGCAAATAGGGACTCAGTCAAATAAAATGTAGTAAAACAAAATGCAACAACCACATATGTGACATAAAAGCAGAAAACATGAAATTATTATATATATATATATATATGTATTAGTGTCCTGAAGATACAAACACACAAAAAAATCAAAAACTACAGATAGGCAGCTTAGCCATTGTATAACACCATACATTTGTAATAAGCTGCTACTAGTATATTATATTGCATAGTGTATTTATTTGCACAGTATGGCAGTTATGCACCAGATGTATTTTGTATAGTGACATTATTTATTTGTACAGTATCACATAGTTATGTACTATATGTACAGTGAGTACGGAAAGTATTCAGACCCCTTTAAATTTTTCACTCTTTGTTTCATTGCAGCCATTTGCTAAAAGCAAAAAAAAAAGTTCATTTTATTTCTCATTAATGTACACTCAGCACCCCATCTTGTCAGAAAAAAACAGAAATGTAGATATTTTTGCAAATTTATTAAAAAAGAAAAACTGAAATATCACGGTCATAAGTATTCAGACCCTTTTCTGTGACACTCATATATAACTCACATGCTGTGCATTTCCTTCTGATCCTCCTTGAGATGGTTCTACTCCTTCATTGGAGTCCAGCTGTGTTTAATTAAACTGATTGGACTTGATTAGGAAAGGCGCACACCTGTCTATATAAGACCTCACAGCTCACAGTGCATGTCAGAGCAAATGAGAATCATGAGGTCAAAGGAACTGCCCAAGGAGCTCAGAGACAGAATTGTGGCAAGGCACAGATCTGGCCAAGGTTACAAAAGAATTTCTGCAGAACTATGCAGAATTATGGAGGCACAGTGGCCTCCATAATCCTTAAATGGAAGAAGTTTGGGACGACCAGAACTCTTCCTAGACCTGGCTGTCCAGCCAAACTGTGGCTGAGCTCCAGAGATGCAGTAGGGAGAGTGGAGAAAGTTCCACAAAGTCAACTATCACTGCAGCCCTCCACCAGTCGGGGCTTTATGGCAGAGTGGCCCGAAGGAAGCCTCTCCTTAGTGCAAGACATATGAAAGCCCGCATAGAGTTTGCCAAAAAACACATGAAGGACTCCCAGACTATGAGAAATAAGATTCTCTGGTCTGATGAGACGAAGATTGAACTTTTTGGCATTAATTCTAAGCGGTATGGTAAACCAGGCACTGCTCATCATCTGCCCAATACAATCCCAACAGTGAAACATGGCGGTGGCAGCATCATGCTATGGGGGTGTTTTTCAGCTGCAGGGACAGGACGACTGGTTGCAATTGAAGGAAAGATGAATGCGGCCAAGTACAAAGATGTCCTGGAAGAAAACCTTTTCCAGAGTGCTCTGGACCTCAGACTGGGCCGAAGGTTCACCTTCCAACAAGACAACATGCATGTTTATCTATAGCATGTGTGTTCTGAATGTACAGTACATAATATCCATAAACCTCTCCTAACAAAATGCTGTACATGTCTTTGGTCACGGTATGTCCATCTAAAATCTAAGGGTTTTTCTGGATATTTAAAGGGAATATATCACCAGAAAATAACCCATTTTTGAAATTTTGCGTTAAATATATATTTTTAAAGGATTAGGCCCAGTTCACATCTGCGTTCGGTTTCCATTCAGGGAGTCCACTTGGGGACCCCCCGAACGGAAACTCAAACGCATAGAAAAGCAGTTACCTAAGGAAACCTGCGGACCCCATAGACTATAATGGGGTCTGTGTGGTTTCCACTCGGTTTCCGCATGAAGCAAGCAGCATTTTCCTCTCATCATGTTTCCGCATGGTTCATGGGGAAACCGAGCTGAAACCACATGGATCCCATTATACAGTGCTGGCCAAAGTATTGGCACCCCTGCAATTCTGTCAGATAATACTCAATTTCTTCCAGAAAATGATTGCAATCACAAATGCTTTGGTAATATCTTCATTTATTTTGCTTGCAATGAAAAAACACAAAAGAGAATGAAAAAAAAGTCAAATCATTGATCATTTTACACAAAACTCCAAAAATGGGCCGGACAAAAGTATTGGCACCCTCAGCCTAATACTTGGTAGCACAACCTTTAGACAAAATAACTGCGAACAACCGCTTCCGGTAACCATCAATGATTTTCTTTCAATGCTCTGCTGGAATTTTAGACCATTCTTCTTTGGCAAATTTCTCCAGGTCCCTGAGATGTGAAGGGTGCCTTCTCCAAACTGCCATTTTGAGATCTCTCCACAGGTGTTCTATGGGATTCAGGTCTGGACTCATTGCTGGCCACTTTAGAAGTCTCCAGTGCTTTCTCTCAAACAATTTTCTAGTGCTTTTTGAAGTGTGTTTTGGGTCATTGTCCTGCTGGAAGACCCATGACCTCTGAGGGAGACCCAGCTTTCTCACACTGGGCCCTACATTATGCTGCAAAATTTGTTGGTAGTCTTCAGACTTCATAATGCCATGCACACGGTCAAGCAGTCCAGTGCCAGAGGCAGCAAAGCAACCCCAAAACATCAGGGAACCTCCGCCATGTTTGACTGTAGGGACCGTGTTCTTTTCTTTGAAGGCCTCTTTTTTTTCCCTGTAAACTCTATGTTGATGCCTTTTCCCAAAAAGCTCTACTTTTGTCTCATCTGACCAGAGAACATTCTTCCAAAAAGTTTTTGGCTTTCTCAGGTAAGTTTTGGCAAACTCCAGCCTGGCTTTTTTATGTCTCTGGGTCAGAAGTGGGGTTTTCCTGGGTATCCTACCATAGAGTTCCTTTTCATTCAGACGCCGACAGATAGTATGGGTTGACACTGTTGTACCCTCGGACTGCAGGGCAGCTAGAACTTGTTTGGATGTTAGTCGAGGTTCTTTAGCCACCATCCGCACAATCTTTCGTTGAAATCTCTCGTCAATTTTTCTTTTCCGGCCACATCTAGGGAGGTTAGCCACAGTGCCATGGGCTTTACACTTCTTGATGACACTGCGCACGGTAGACACAGGAACATTCAGGTCTTTGGAGATGGACTTGTAGCCTTGAGATTGCTCATGCTTCCTCACAATTTTGCTTCTCAAGTCCTCAGACAGTTCTTTGGTCTTCTTTCTTTTCTCCATGCTCAATGTGGTACACACAAGGACACAGGACAGAGGTTGAGTCAACTTTAATCCATTTCAACTGGCTGCAAGTGTGATTTAGTTATTGCCACCACCTGTTATGTGCCACAGGTAAGTAACAGGTGCTGTTAATTACACAAATTAGAGAAGCATCACCTGATTTTTCAAAGGGTGCCAATACTTTTGTCCACCCCCTTTTTTATGTTTGGTGTGGAATTATATCCAATTTGGCTTTTTGACAATTCTTTTTGTGGCTTTCCATTGAAGACAAATTAAATGAAGATATTATTACCAAAGCATTTGTGATTGCAATCATTTTCTGGAAGAAATTGAGTATTATCTGACAGAATTGCAGGGGTGCCAATACTTTTGGCCAGCACTGTAGTCTATGGAGTCCGCAGGTTTCCTTAGCTAAACCACTTTTCTATGCATATAGGTTTCCATTCGGGGGGTCCCCAAGATCATTTCTGTCCAGGCCTGTTTCATGAGTTTTCTTTTTTTAAAAATTCTGTTGAAGCCTGGTTGGAAAGCAATGTCTGACTTTCATTAGTTCATTTTCATAGAATTTTTATATATTATTACTTTTGTCAGGTTCAAGTTATTTCTGTGACTATTGTGGGTTTCTCTTTCATTAAACAAGGGGTACCAACAATTTTGTCCACATGTGTATTACCAATTAATCTGGAGCCCAGTGTAGGAAAGTCATTATTTCATGTACATAGAAGTCTATTCGAAGCCAAAGTAAGGTTGAAATACGTAACGTGAGCAAATAAGTTCACTTACGCCAGTAGAAACCCATTCGGCTTTTCCTTCCTTGTAAATGACCTTTCATGGTGACACAGTTCTGTTCAATTCTGTTTTTTTTTCCACCTGCCTCCTCCTGTTTTTAATCTAACTTCTTCACTTCGAACAACACATTTTGGATTTCCATTTATGTAAATTCTCGTTGGCAACCTCCATTAACTTTCTTCGGAGGTGATTAGTCACAGCTGTGCTCAATCCTATATTAATGTAGTGTTACACATTAAATTTCATGAGGTAATGTACAACCTAACCTCAAGAAGACTTGCTATCAGCTGGAATCGTTTCTTTTACAACATACCCCCCGCTTCTGCGGAACGTGCTAGACCTCCATGTTGGGTAGGCAGTAGCCTCCGGCGAATAGTCTGTCACAATGAGCTGAGTTATAAAGTTCTTTAAACGAAAAAAAAAAGCAAACTGAAAAGGATCTCGACACATCGAATGTGGAATTGTAAAGCGTCAGCCGCGGGCGGCCAAATAATATAAAAAATGTAGTAATTGGACAAAGAGCTAAATTACGGAGAAGAATCCATTTTGGACGATCAATGTTTAATATACAGTATGGAGCAGACGCCAACGATATAGACATCTTTTCCACTTAAAAGCTACTGTAAAACTGCCATGACTAAGACTCTTGGCTCGCAAACCTTTGTCATATAACACATCGAAGATCTTTCCCAGATAGAGATGTTTGGCGACGGACGTAAAGTCTCATTTGCAGAAATACAGAAGCTCATAATTATTCTGGTCAGATTAACAATAATTGGCAAAAAAAGTGCTGAGGGAATCGCTTCATTCCTGGACGCGTCGCATCTGTCTTACGTCATGTTCTTGGCAGGAAGATTTATGGAAGACTGGAAGTACGGTACTTATAGACGCCGAGATTAACAACTCTGCCTCAATAATCTGCAAGCTTTTACAGGGGGTTTCCACTTACAGTTATCCACCCCCCTCCCCCAGTCCTTACAATATTTATTAATGGGATATACCCTTAAGGCCCCTGATGTAGTAAATCTAATTTATGTATTACTAGATGGCCATGGCTTCTTCTTCTAATACAATTATAGTCATAGATCAGCTTTGTATTAGACATTAGACATGTGGCTGGGATATTTGCCAATGTAGCAAAACTAAGTTATTCATTGACACAATTATATAGGTAAACCTATTGTAATAGCTGTAAGGAACAATCCTGATAAAAAATGCCAAATCATGCATTTACGAAACTTAAAGGGATTGTTTAGCCAAATAAAAATAATAAAAAAACCCCTAAGAATGGGTAAAACAGTAGAAACAGCCATACTCATCTTACTGATTCCGTGGTGCTCCCTTTCTGACACTCCCAGTCCCCTGCCAGTCTCTGCACTTCCTATTGCATCAATGATGTCCCATCTCAGTGAAGCACTAAAATCAGTGATTGGCTGCTGATGGCCATGCTGTGATGTCATAACTTGAGCAGGAAGTTTAGAGCTTGGTGGGGGTCCTGGGGAGTAGGTAAAGGAGCATCAGGGGATCGATAAAGTGAGTTGACTTCTTTTTTAAGATTCAGATGCAAGGTAAGGAATGTACTGGTCTACAGGTGAGCAGCAGCAGAAATGGGCTGACAACTGCGAGCAGTAGAAAATGCTACTTAAAGGCAAAACACTACTTTGAGCCAAGACCGGCCTCAGATGCCTTCACCAGAGCTCCTCGCAAGAAGAGATGGATTTTCGCTGAATCTGAAGACAAGAATTGTCGCCAGAAGAGAAAGTGTATTACAAATAAATGCACTGCAGCAGAAGCCTACACCAAATCCACACACTACTCACAGGGACAGAGAAAACAGAATGGTCGACAATCACAGGTCAGCAGCTGAGGAGGGCAACACAGATCCAAATCACAAGACGAAGACAAATCCAGGAAACAAAGCCAATAGTCGGAACCGATCAGGAATGCCAGAACAAAATCGCAAGACAAAAGAGGAATCCAGGTACACAGCCAAAAGTCAGGTATAGGAGCAGTCAAACCAAAGTCAGGCGCTTAACAGGAGTTAGGAAGCTGATAGCCAGCAAAGCTGAGTGATGAGGGAGTGGTTTAAATAGGCCTGCTCAGGAAGATTCCCTATGTTGTCACGGCAACCTTAAAGCAGCAACAACCAATCCTAACAGAAAGCTTCCTTATGTTCACACAGCAACCTTACAGCGGCAACAACAGATGTCACATTCCTGACATTTTTATTACATTCACGCATTCTAAGATGTTTTTAAAGTTTTTCAAGTTGGTTGGACAACCCTTTTAATGCATACTTTTGCAGGTGTAGATTGGGAGTATTCCCTAAGGTGTATCTCTGACCACGAAACATTGGTACACGTGGCCATAAGCCACAATACATACAAATGTATTTCATACTGTCTCTGGCAGTCCCATAGAAATGAATGTTTTGAATGTCCAGAGATCCCAGGGTTCAAGTGACCCAATTTTTGTAATTACTAGCGGGTGACTGCTGGGCCATGGAGGGAGGATAAGTTGTATTACAGACAAACCCCTTCAATGGGCTTGCTCACTTATTACCACCCTTTTGTTGTTCTGCTGCTGAACACTCAGATATTATATGCAGGGGACCCTAAAAACAAGTGTTCAGATCCCCAACAACATCGCCACAGGGTAAATAAAATATTACACCATTCTTCAAATCAATGAATTCACAGACATGGCTGGTCCTCCAGAGTAAGACATATGCTTTATGGCTAAATAATTCAGGATAATTCAGACCCCCTGTATTAAGGCTCTATTCACATGACAGTGAAAAATGGCCAAGTCAATGTTTATAAACAGTTGTCATATGGCCATTGTTAGAATAGCCTATGAGGCTATTCAGAGGTATATTTATTTTAACGGACCAGTTTGACAGCCCATTAAAAAATAGGACATGCCCTATTTCTTGCCATCTGGCAAATAGGTACCCCACAAATAAAAATCAGCTGTAAAAAATGAACTAGTTTGACAGTATTATGCAGTACTGTCCAAATGTTTTAGGCAGGTGTGGAAAAATGCTGCCCAATAAGAATGCTTTCAGAAATTGAAGGGTTAATAGTTTATTTTTGTTAATTTTCAAAATTGAGTAAATTAAAGAGAAATGTAAATCCCATCAATATTTGGTGTGACCTTTGCCCTTTGCCTTCCATCAGTTCTTCTCGGTACTTGCAGACAGTGTTTGGCAGATCTCGGCAGGGAGGTTGTTCCCGCCATCTTGGAGAACTAAGCACAGATCTTCTGTGGATGTAGGCTTGCTCCAATCCTTCTGTCTCTTCATGTCATCCCAGACAGACTGGATGATGTTGAGATCAGGGCTATATCTGTGGGGGCCGGATCATCACTTTCAGGACTCCGCCTCCAAAGGACAAAGGTCACACCAAATATTGATGGGATTTACATTTCTCTTTTCTTCATTCACTTCACTTTATTAATTGAGAAAAATAAACTATTAACCCTTCTTTCTCTCAAAACATTCTTGGGCTAGGTTCACACTAGTGATCAGTCTCTGTTGGGGGTTTCCATCCCCTATTCCGCTTGAAAAATGCAGAAAGAAAAGTCCTGCAAGCAGGAGTTTTCTCTCTGCATTTTTCGGGCGGAAGCTGGGCAGAAACCCTGCAAACCCCATTATAGTCTATGGGGTCTGCGGGTTTCTGTGGGTCACCCCTTTTAAGCGGACACGAAGAACGGAAAGCCGAATGCTAGTGTGAACCTAGCGTTACTTTGCTGCAATTTCTCCACACCTGCCTGATATGTTCGTACAGTACTGTAATTCAAGTTACGGAAATCTAGTGGGTGAGAAATTCAGGTTCTTTACTCATCAGTAACCTATTTGTGCAGTCCTAGCTACCATAGATAAAATAAGGTAGCATTCCCCTTTAAGGATAAAGAAGACTAACATTTTAACATATTGCCTATAAAATGATAATACCTGCTGATATCATCATCCAAAAATGATGCTGCAATATCTAATATGAGGCCAATGTAATATGGATGCTCTTGCGGGACGATTATTTATTACTGTTGTCATTAAGTCCTAATATAATGTAATTAAATGCATCTAGTTAGCTGTTTGAGCCATCTGATGCTGAATCACTGCCGCATCACTCATCCCTGGATTGTCTACAGATAATGATGAGGAGTGCAGTCACAGCCATCCATCATATGGGATTACACTCAGTAAAGTGCCTCTGCTTTGTAGGAAATGTATTGTTAAATGGTATTGTGAGAAGTAAAACCCGTTCACCACCATTACATTTAATAGCATGTCTACATAAAGGCCACATGTCCTGTTTATATATAGGAATGGTTTTCCCATATCCATGGTGGTGAAAAATTATTTTTCATGTCCTCAGAGATGCGTGGTATTATACACCGCTAGAAAGATGACTGAATTCAGCACTGTCAGCTCTCCCGGTGTGCGCCACGGTGCAGGAGATATTAATTTTGCCACCGATATCTCTCCACTGTCAGAAAGACGGGCTTTACAGCGCAGTGTCATTGCTGGGCTATGAGGAACGCCCAATGACAGTAATCTTCCATAGTCTTGTACTTACCGATATCTCCAGCATCGGGGCACATACCAGTAAAGCTGACACCGCACATCTCTGAGGACATGAAAGGTTCTCTTTAAGACAAATGCTTATACCCATTCAGGTCCATATTTGTTTTTCCATATGGGGCAGCAGTATGTCTGGAGTAGTAAGACTGGAGTGGTAACAATTTCCATTTAGCGTCGTTAGAAACTGATCTTAGTGCTTAAAGGGTTTTTACAGGACTATGATGTTGATTGCTGTTCCCTCTTCACAACTTACCAAGCACAGTGCCATACATTGTATAGTGGCTGTGCTTGGTATTGCAGCTCAGCCGCATTCATTTGAATGGGTCAGAATTGCAGCATGGCCATGTGAGCAATGGACACAATTGGCCTGAAGTGGAAGTGGAGTTCAAACCCTTTAAGGGGCAGACTACAAACCTTTGTGATGCTTACATAATAGCTCAGTCAAATCTCCTATACATTTACCCACCTAGCCAAAGGGAAAGCCTGTGAGTCCCACTCCCCTGTTTCCTTATAAAGTCTGTAAGCCCTGATTCCACCACTTATTTATAGAGAAGGACTGCTTCTGCCCATTCAGCCTGAAAGTGTGTAAATCCTGTTTCTATCACCAGTCCTGTTTTCCCCACCTAGCCATAGAGAAAGCCTGTGAGTCCTGCTTACCTACCTATTCACAGAGAAAGCCTGTGAGTCCTGCTTACCTACCTATTACAGAGAAAGCCTGTGAGTCCTGCTTACCTACCTATTCACAGCGAAAGCCTATGAATCCTGCTTACCTACCTATTCAAAGAGAAAACCTGTGAGTCCTGCTTACCTACCTATTCACAGAGAAAGCCTGTGAGTCCTGCTTACCTACCTATTACAGAGAAAGCCTGTGAGTCCTGCTTACCTATCTATTCACAGTGAAAGCCTGTGAGTCCTGCTTACCTACCTATTCAGAGAGAAAGCCTGTGAGTCCTGCTTACCTACCTATTCACAGAGAAAGCCTGTGAGTCCTGCTTACCTACCTATTACAGAGAAAGCCTGTGAGTCCTGCTTACCTACCTATTACAGAGAAAGCCTGTGAGTCCTGCTTACCTACCTATTCACAGAGAAAGCCTGTGAGTCCTGCTTACCTACCTATTACAGAGAAAGCCTGTGAGTCCTGCTTACCTACCTATTCACAGCGAAAGCCTATGAGTCCTGCTTACCTACCTATTCAAAGAGAAAGCCTGTGAGTCCTGCTTTCCACACCCACTCAGTCTACGTTCACATCTGCATTGGAGTTTCCGTTTGTAGACTCTGTCGCAGCATGCATCCAAAATCTCCAGATGGAAATGTCCTGCAACTCTGACTTTTTTGTCTAGCAGTTTCAGTTTTCAAGGAAGGACACCCAACAAATCCCATTATAGTTAATAGGGTCCATTGCATTCTGTATGTAACCTTTGGGGCTTGGGCAAATAACATGATCTTTTTCAGATGTGTCCTGAGAATATATATACCATCTACAGTAAATCCACTCTGTCGTCTCCAGAAAATCAAGCATAAACACTGCAGGTCAATAAATCCTTAAAATTCTATTATCTATTGATTCTTCTTAGAGGGAGTCTGTCAATAGAACCCAAAATATCAGCCCAGCCCCACACATTGATAGGTTAGGGTCACCTGAATCAAATAGTGTTTTCCCTTAGAAACCGGCGCCTCCATCAATATGCAAATAAGCTCTACAGAGCAACAGGGATATTGCCATTGCTCCAAAGAGGTAAGTGGCATTGCCCTTCGCCAAAAGAGCCAATTTGCATATTGACAAAAACAGTGATATCTCACCAACTGTGGCAGCAATTCCCATGGGGAAAACATTGTATTATTCTGGCAACCCTAACCTATCTATATGCAGGGCTAGGGTGATATGCTGGTTCTGGTGACCCTAACCTATCTGAAAAGTTGAGCTGATAGGTTAGGGTCACCAGAACCAGCATATCTGAGAAGTTGGGTTGATATTCTGGTTCTGGTGACCCTAACCTATCTATCCGTGGGGCTGGTTTGATATGCTGGTTTTGGTGACACTAACCTATCTGTTTGCATGGCTGGGTTGATATGTTGGGTTCTGGTGACAATGTACATGTGTAACTCAATCTGATTTTCTGCAAATCTCAAACATGGCAAATCTAAACTTCGATCTTTAGACAAAAACTTGCCAAACTTGGGCTAAACCATGATAGACAAGCTTGTTTGTCCATCTCTGGCTGAATTGGGACAACTATGGAAATTCTCTTTTTATTTCGATAGCCTTGTATACAGTGGGGGAAAAAAGTATTTAGTCAGCCACCAATTGTACAAGTTCTCCCACTTAAAAAGATTGAGGCCGGCCTGTAATTGTCATCATAGGTAGACCTCAACTATGAGAGACAAAATGAGAAAACAAATCCAGAAAATCACATTGTCTGATTTTTTAAGAATTTATTTGCAAATTAAGGTGGAAAATAAGTATTTGGTCAATAACAAAAGTTCATCTCAATACTTTGTTATATACCCTTTGTTGGCAATGACAGAGGTCAGATGTTTTCTATAAGTCTTCACAAGGTTGGCACACACTGTTGCTGGTATGTTGGCCCATTCCTCCATGCAGATCTCCTCTAGAGCAGGGATGTTTTGGGGCTGTCGCTGAGCAACACGGACTTTCAACTCCCTCCAAAGGTTTTCTATGGGGTTGAGATCTGGAGACTGGCTAGGCCACTCCAGGACCTTGAAATGCTTCTTACGAAGCCGCTCCTTCATTGCCCTGGCGGTGTGCTTGGGATCATTGTCATGCTCAAAGACCCAGTCACGTTTCATCTTCAATGCCCTTGCTGATGGAAGGAGGTTTGCACTCAAAATCTAACGATACATGGCCCCATTCATTCTTTCATGTACACGGATCAGTCGTCCTGGTCCCTTTGCAGAGAAACAGCCCCAAAGCATGATGTTGCCCCCCCCCCCATGCTTCACAGTAGGTATGGTGTTCTTTGGATGCAACTCAGCATTCACTCTCCTCCAAACACGACGAGTTGTGTTTCTACCAAACAGTTCTACTTTGGTTTCATCTGACCATATGACATTCTCCCAATACTCTTCTGGAACATCCAAATGCTCTCTAGCAAACTTCAGACGGGCCTGGATATGTACTGGCTTAAGCAGGGGGACACGTCTGGCACTGCAGGATCTGAGTCCCTGGCGGCGTAGTGTGTTACTGACGGTAGCCTTTGTTACGTTAGTCCCAGCTTTCTGCAGGTCATTCACTAGGTCCCCCCGTGTGGTTCTGGGATTTTTGCTCACCGTTCTTGTGATCATTTTGACCCCACGGGGTGAGATCTTGCGTGGAGCCCCTGATGGAGGGAGATTATCAGTGGTCTTGTACGTCTTCCATTTTCTAATTATTGCTCCCACAGTTGATTTATTCACACCAAGCTGCTTGCCTATTGCAGATTCAGTCTTCCCAGCCTGGTGCAGGTCTACAATTTTGTTTCTGGTGTCCTTCCACAGCTCTTTGGTCTTCACCATAGTGGAGTTTGAAGTGTGACTGTTTGAGGTTGTGGACAGGTGTCTTTTATACTGATAACAATGTCAAACAGGAGCCATTACTACAGGTAATGAGTGGAGGACAGAGGAGCCTCTTAAAGAAGAAGTTACAGGTCTGTGAGACAGAAATCTTGCTTGTTTGTAGGTGACCAAATACTTATTTTCCACCATAATTTGCAAATAAATTCTTAAAAAATCAGACAATGTGATTTTCTGGATTTGTTTTCTCATTTTATCTCTCATAGTTGAGGTCTACCTATGATGACAATTACAGGCCGGCCTCATCTTTTTAGGTGGGAGAACTTGCACAGTTGGTGGCTGACTAAATACTTTTTTCCCCCACTGTATCCGCTTTGGACAATCACTTTTTCTTAGAAGGGTCTCCCAACAATAAGCCGACTATAGGGATGTCCTTGCTGGGGTGACCCTTAGTGATAAATTGTAATCTGTGATTAAAGAGAGTGACAAGTACAGCACCACCATAGAACAAGTGAGGGATTACACAATCCCCATTGATATTGGTAAGAAATGTACTAGATCAGGAGCTCTTCGTAGCTGCGTTCTATGTTGGTGGATAGATGAGAGTCCTAAATACGATGAAAGCACTTTTCTACTTATTCATATTTACCTAATAGATGGTTATAAAATCAGTTTGTGTAAAGCAGAAAACCCCCTTATGATCTCCAGCATAGGACACCACTAGTACTGTAACTAATTGACATTTCTGATGCCATTATTTGGTTCCCTGTGTAATATTAAGTCTAGTAGATGTGAAGTCATGTCCATTCATATTTAGCACAACATATAAAGAAATTATCAGCGTGTCAGTGCTGCAGTAAATTGTATTTCCACAAGGATCTGTATTATTGTAATTGATTTTTGCAGCGTTAGAAGATTCCATTGTTTTCAGATCTAATTTTACAATGTATTTCTCTCTAGACCACATAGTGGTTTGGTGCACTTCCAGAAGCCAAACCATTTATATTTGATAAGACACTAGAGATCTCTTCTCGGTTTATTGGTTAAAGTAATTCTGACAGTAAAGAAATGTTATGCACGGACGGACAATGGTCTTTAGCATATAAGGGGGAAAAAAGTTCCATTTTAATTTTTCATTACTGCGATTTCCATAATTGAGATTCTTATAAATGAGGCATGAAATCTTCTCATAGGCCTGCACAAGGTGTGTTGTCAACACTGTGAAAGAAGAAATAATGTAGTGAGGATACTGCGGACCCTAACAACATACAGATTATCCAATTTCTTATTATATTAGGTTCTGTTTTTCAGTGTAGTAGAGCTGATAAGTTCTGGTGCCAGGACACAAAGGTGGAAAAGTGTAGGAAGCGCTTTTTCAGTGTATATAGAAAAAAGCGCTTCCCAAATCTAATAGGTCAGGGCCACAAGTATCTATTGACCATTTTAGGGTATCTGCCATAAAGCATATGAAGGTCGATGAGAAAAAAATATATTTTTACATACAGTAAGTCAGTGGTTGAGTGAAAAGTTGCACTACATTTTGGCTGCATCCTTCCTTCCTTCCTTCCTTCCTTCCTTCATTCTCAGAACCCCTGTTTGTTTTCCAGTTTGTAACTTGGTGCTAGCTTCAGATTTTTCTTATATGGGCGTCTCCCAGCATTACATGTTGGATGTAAAGACTGTGAATCTAGCCAGCACAATGTTATTCCAGGACTATGTTCTCCCTCTAAGTCTCTGCAGGATCTCATCTGTTCTCTGCCAACACTGATGTTGGGGAGTGTGTAATATCCCCCTCCCTTCCCCTGCAGAGTCTGTGTGGGTTCTTTTATGCCAGCTTGTGTGATCTTCTTCCTCCCTGAAGACTTTGATGTGTGTACAGGTTTGTCCTCCCTACTGATATCTTTAGCACTGTGCTACTATGACAGAGAGGTAAGCGGAGACAGCGAGCAGCAGCCAGAAGCATTGTGGTGCCAGTCATACAGAATGTCAGACATGGCAGCACAACAGTACAGGAATTGCACAGACTTAAGAGCAACAAAATGGTAAAAAAATTTAAGAATCATTCTTAAAGGGGTTTCCAGGCAAACCAGTAAACCCACTGGTGGCTGAGGGACTACTGATACATCTAGTTTTCCACATGTGACCTCTGAGGCCAGTGTTTGGCTATAGAAGTCCCAGAGGCCAACCTACTTCTGGTCTGCCAGAGACTAGAGATGGAGGACATGGAGACTGTACTGCTGAAATGAAGTGTGGGGTTTAGTGTTTATGCCTTATTGTTCTGTTTTACACCTCCCCCCGTCACTGGTGGGTTTCTTGTTTAGAAAGCAGGTGAACAATAATCTCAGAGCAGCGGTGTCCACAGTCTATAAAGTCTGACATCAGAAAGATGTAAATAGAGTATTAAAGGGAATCTCTCACCAAAACCCAGAATATCAACCCAGCCCCATAGGTTCAACTTAATCAAACCAGGTTTCACTAGGTTTGCTTGACAACACCCTCATTGCTCCAAAGAGCTCATTTGCATATTGGCAAAAACACAATATTGTGGAGGCAATGGAGGCAGCGACTTACTGTTTGATTTAGGTGACCCTAACCTATCCATCTGGAGGGGAAGGGGGAGCTAGGTTCTGATGACATAAATGACCCACTTGTGACTAGGTGCACCTTTTATACCAATAGTGATAGGAAGGGTTCCCTCATACTGCATCCAATTCTTGACTGAATTAAAGGATGGAAGCAGTGCACATATCCTGGAGTGGCAGTTTTGGGTGACATCTGTTGGGTAGATTTTATGCTAACTGGCATTTCACTAATAATATATATGCTATAGGCGACCTATGGGAACCATTGGATGGGGACGGAGTCTTGTACAGTAATTGTTAGACCTTACATATGAAAATGCTGATAGTTCAGGTCTCATTTTCCAGGGCAGGTCGGAAAATACTTATGAACCATAGTTAAAATGGACAACAGCACCACTTGGTCTTCCCTGTATGACTGTACATATGGAGATAGCTGGCGCTAAGTAGGACCGCCCACTGGACTCCTAAGCCCAGAAAGAACAGATATTTAAATATATATAAATGACAAGTTATTCTGAATCTTTTTCCAGCTGTATATCAGTCTGCCCATCGGCTCCTGCTCTATAACATGCTGCCTGGAGACAGACTTACGCTAGGTTTACACTAGTGCTCGGGTCTCCGTCCTTTGGGTCTGCATGAGGACCTGAAAGATGGAGACCCTGTCTGCTTAAAAAGTGGTTACCCGTGGAAATCTGCAGACTCCATAGACTATACCGGGGTCCGCCCGATTTTCGCTGGTTTTATACTGAAAACGGCAGAGAGAAAAATCCTGCTTGCAGGACTTTTCTCTCCGACAATTTTAAAGGGCATTTGCGATGTAGTGTCCTACGGATCCTCCAACACAGATGTGAATCCAGCCTGAGATGTACAACATGATGGTTCCCTTTAAGAGGCAGAAATCCAGCAATGAATGAAAGCTAATAGTGATATGAAGTAGTCTGTCTCAGACATTCGTCTGGCATTTTACCAATGAACATAATCTCGATTCATCACTGTTGGATTTTTATGGCAAAGACATTAATAATTATGATCCACCTACTGGTGGGGGAGGATAATTAATGTTTATGGCAAGTCAAAGGGTCCAAAAAAAAATACCCATTACCCCTTTTTTGAAAGAAGAGTGATGGCCCACTTTAGGAATGATCAGAGTAGACTGTAGAATTATTTAAAGAGGACCTGGTACTTTTCTGGGTTTCTAGCGAATCCCATCTACACATTGTAGAAAAATACATGCAGTAGAAATACTGCGATTTCTAAAACCGTTGCAGTTTTGTAAACGCAAACGCCGGCGATTTCCTTATAGGTATAATTGAAGCAGAAAGTCTGCAGAGGAAAAGTCTGCAGTCTTTCTGCAAAACGCACTGTGGGAAAACCGCAATGCGTTTCTGCCACCGCAGTCTCTCCCGCTACACTTTACCAGTGAATGCCCTACATTGGTTAAGCTTAATTAATAGTAATATAATAATAATAATAATAGTCCTTTAATAGTCCCACAATGGGGAAATTCAGTGTGTTACAGCAGCAAAGATAAGCAGATACAAATACAAATACAACATGTACAGGAATGTTCCAAGGTGAGAGGCATTACATTAATAGCAGACAGACAGATAGGGCGTAGCAGAGGAGGGGGGGGGGGATTTAACAGGCAGAGAGATATTTCAGCTCTCTGTGTGTAATGATCTCCGCTTAGGTCGGTGTTGGTTGTACAGCCTAACCGCGGTGGGGAGGAAAGACTTCCGATAGCGCTCCTTCTCACACTTAGGGTGGAGCAGTCGGTCACTGACAGTACTGCCCAGCACAATCACAGTCTCATGCATGGGATGGGACTTCTTCCGCATGGAGCTCACCACGGACAGTATCCTTGTCACCCACCACCTGCACTTAGTCCAGTGGGCTCCCCAGGACAGAGCTGGCCCTTCTAATCAGCTTGTCGAGTTTATTTCTGTCCCTGGTTGATATACTGCTCCCCCAGCAGGCCACTCCAAAGAAGATGGCTGATGCCACTACCGAGTTGAAGAAAGTCCTAAGAAGTGCCCCCCGGATTCCAAAGGCTCTCAGCTTCCTAAGCAGGTAGAGCCTGCTGTGGCCTTTCCTGTACAGAACCTCCATATGATCTGCCCAGTCCAGCTTATTATTAAGGAGCAAACCCAGGTACTTATAGGTGTTCACAATCTCGATGCCCGTCCCCAGGATGTCCACTGGTTTAGGAGGGCTTCTGCCTTTACGGAAGTCCACCACTATCTCCTTGGTCTTCCCTGCGTTGATCTTCAGGTGGTTCCGGTGGCACCAGTCCACAAATCCCGGTTCAGTTCTCTGTACTCCCTGTCATCATCGTCTGTGATGAGACCTACTATTGCAGAGTCGTCAGAATCTGTAAGTAGCAGCTAGATGAGTTGCACCTAAAATCTGCAGTGTACAGTGTGAAGAGGAAAGGGGCGAGAACCGTACCCTGAGGTGCCCCCGTATTACAGATCACGGTATCTGACACACAGTCTTGGGCTCTCACGTATTGAGGTCGATTTGTGAGGTAGTCTAGGATCCAGTTAGAGAGGTGGTGGTCCACTCCAGCAAGGCCAAGGCCCAATTACTAATATACAATCCAGGGCCTTGTTTATTACCTGTACAAAGGGCTGCAAGGGAGGCCACAACGCTTGTTCTTCTGCCTCCCCAGCTGACTCAGACATGTAACAGACTCCAGTCTACTCAATAGTCCTGAGGACCGAGTAAAAGGGAGTTGATGTCAAGGAGAGTCAGTGCACAGCAAGGGAGACAGAAGAATGAGAAGTTCGGCCTCCCCAGCTGCCCTTCACACATAATACAATAATAAATGGTTCCTCTGGAAGACCAGGTTGTATATTAGTCATAAAGCCTAACCAGTGCAGGGAATGTTCTGGCAAGCTTATTACTCCTTGGATAACCCCTGTAATATTATCCATCGTTTTGAATATACAAAACCCAACCTTCTGCCCTATTGTATCCTAATACCAACTTCATCCAAGGTTATATATTTGTTATTAGTAATTGGTTTTCACTATAATATGCCCACGAATTCTGGTGCACTTTATGCCAAAAATTGGTCAAAATGCCTTGCACCATATTTATTATTGTATACACTTTTTTCAATCATTTGGCAAGGTGCCATGGCCTAGGTATAAAGAGGGTGGCGTGGTGAAAATGGCTTAAGATGTAACAGTGTGCACCACATTCTGGTGCAAAGTAAGTCAATTTATAGGTGGTTTAAACTTAAACTAGACAGTCTATCAATGTACCGAATTTATCATCCAACATCATCCACTGTGATAGATCTGACATATTTTTAGGCTAAGTACTCTAAGTTTACACTCCCCCATTTATTTTACTTACCACCGGTTCATATACTTCATGTAATATTCACATAGTTTGGAGATTGCGATAGCTCAGGGTATTCCTTTCATATTTCCATACAAAAATATTTTGCCGCATTTTCTGATTTTTCCAACTTTGAACTCAACCCCCAATAGCTCTAGAATCTCGGTATGTGTAGGATACTTTGTAAGATGTAAAATCTCTTTTTGATAACATTAATATTTTCAGAAGTCATATCAAAGAATTGAATCTTTATCTGATAGAAGGTTTACCCTGAGAGCATCAGAGATAGCATGCAGCGTGCAATTCTCAACACTGCCCAGTGAACCAGCAGCCCACTGAATTATGGATTCATCACCACAACCAAGAAAATGGAGAGATACAAGTGTAACGTCAAATGGAAATTTTAAGTTAACCTTAAAATTGAGAAAATGTGTATATGTACAATGTTACATTTCTATAATTCTTTAAAGTGATTTTTTTTAATATAAATCCATGGTACAGGTGAAGATAGTAAATTTTGTAATATACTTTGTTAAAGAAAATTGTGTGATTCTTCACTTATGTGACACCTTCTTCTGCCACTGGTTAGAAATACAGATCCGAGCAGCCTTCTCCTTATGCTAGGTTCTCACTAGCATTCAAGTCTACATAGGAGAGTCCGTCCCAGATTCCGCTTAAAGTTGGCAGAGAGAAAAGTCCTGCCGGTATCAGTATAAAACGACGGAAAGCGTGCAGAAACCCAGTAAGCCCCATTATAGTCTAGGGGTCCGCGGGGTCCACAGGAAACCACCTTTTAAGTGGACAGAGTCTCCGCCTGGCATTGTCCCCATGCGGACCCAAACGCCGGAGACCTGAATGCTAGTGTGAACCTAGCCTTAGTGGTATAATGTTTGTTAAGGTGCATGTTCTGTGTAGGACTGATCACTCTGCCACCAATCTATATCCGAGAGAAAGATAGCGGAATAACACACCAGAAATTGTTTTGCTTCTTGAGTTTAGTATTTCGACAGACACCGCTGGTATAGATTATATTTCCAGTGCAATGTTTCAAGTGGGTACACCCTTCATCAGGCATCTAGAGACATATCCAAAGTGAATCATATTCCATGTTAAGGTCCATAAATGATGTAGATCCTGGATGGTATTCCCAGGGAGGATATAACTCTATGAGGCACCTCCACTCTTTTATGCCCTTTTGGTGCTATATACTGTCTGGGAATGTGTCAGATACACATTAAATGGTGAGGCAAAGTATCGATCCATTCTAACTCTTCCTCACTGTGGTCATGTGGAAAGAAGGAGCGGAAGACCTGTGACCCTTGTGCTGGTAAACCGTGGGTTTCTCTGACTTTTATGATGATTAGGGGTCTGACCTCGAAGACATTAACTGATCCTGGGAATGAAGGGGTTGCAAAGCTGATTTAGTCAATGGCCCCACGTTGCGGAAATGCAGCTTTTTTTGTTGCAGATTTTGATGCCCTTTTTTGAGCCAAAGCCAAGAATGGCTACAAAAGGAATGGGAAATATATAGGAAGTTCTTATACTTCTACCTTCTACTCAATCCACTCCTGGCTTTGGCTCAACAAACCGCAGCAAAATCTGCAACAAAAAAAGCTGCGTTCCTGAAACGTGGGGCCGTAGCCTTAGAGTCACTTACCCTTTAGAGATTTTTGTGCACTGAGGTGCATCCAGCTATCCACTGTACAGGGAACTACAATGGGCTCCATACATTGCAATGTAAGAGGGATCTGTGAAGACGGGCACCCCTCTGGTGCAAAATAGTCATGAAAAATGGACATTTTTCACAACTGGTTCACCCACGGTTGTGTGAATCAAGGCTGAGACTACATCATGTTGCCATAACCTTCAGTAAACTGGTCAAGATACTTCCATTCTGGCCACCACATATACTGTATGATGTTTATGGGATACCCTGTGGTATTTTAACATGTCTAAAGTAGGAAAACTCATTTAAAGTGATAAAAAATATTATTCTTGGAAATTTTTAATGTTGAAAAAAGTGCATTTGGGAAACATTTGCCTATTCTACCACTGCAACCTTAGTCCCTAATAGCTGTGAGCGACACAGTGCATTCCACTATGGGAGGTGGACCCGCAATTTCTGCCAGATTGTCAATCAAAACAAAATATTTTTCAACAAGTATTTGTATGACTGTTCAGGGCAACTTCACTATCTTTCCTTGTGTTAGTTTTCCCCTGTGTGCATAATCTATTGACAGCCAAGCATTTACAATATTGCAAGAGATAAGGCGAAATATACAGACCTCCCTGTTGGGCGAGTAATTTGGAATTGATTTCACCGCTGTGTCCATTCAGAACACACATGCATGCTAAGCCAATTGATCGGGGTTATTCAAGCGTAGTCTCTTGGAATCTAGGATCAATAATAGTTAGGATGATACCATTGTTCCTAGTGGAGAATGTCCATGGTATAAACTGGAGAACAAATAGGAGATGTTTTATCTTTCGGCTTTCTGGGACTTGTATATGGCGTGCAGGTTATTGACCTTTGTATGGTGCAAGATAAAGTAATAGGGAATGTATGCTCCCTATAACATGGTGAATCCTCATCCATGATTTCGTTGGCACATTTACGCCCTGTATTGTATTGTATTGATCCTCTGACATGTCTTTCTGTGAAGACAATGGGCGAGATTTACTAAGCAAAATACTCCAAACAATACAATATACATTCAGAAATGGAGGACATACTGTAGCATGCACCAAAATGACCCTGATAAAGTTGTAAAAGAGTCAGAGACAGGGGAACAACTATCAACCCTGCAGAGAGATAGGTTAGGATCACCTGAATCAAACAGTGTTTTCCCTTTGGTGCCCCAAAAGGCGTTGTCATTGCTCAAAAGGGGCCATACCCCCATTGCTCCAAAAAGGCTCATTTAGGTTGATGTGCTGAATTTGATAGACTCTCTTTAGAGATGTTCCCACTTATTGTCACAAATTATTAGTGAACATGTGTGCCATTTCCCACTTCCTTAAGGAGGGAATATGAACTGTACTGGATTCCTCCTACTTGACATAATTTATGTGTTTAGCTATGAATGTATTGACCTTTGACTCATGCTTATTGACCCCTAAAATTTCAAGGGATGAAAATCTTTTTAGGATTTTCGGTATTCTGGGGGCTCACACTGCAATGAAAGAGTTAATTATCCCTCCCTATATAACCTAATATACTGCAATCGTATGAATTTTAGGATACTTTATTGGACAAAAAAGAACAATAAAAACACCACATTAAAGTTAAAGATGTTAGATTAGAAAAACATGGCTGCTTTCTTCTTCATAGATCATATTTGGTAATGCAACTCTTGCCCATCAAAATTATTGGGAGTTCATTTGCAATACCAGCCATGGACTGGGTGTAAAAGTGGAGCTAGTTCAAAAATAAAGCAACCATGTTTTTGGCTCTCATATAACCCCCTTTATGTAGTGAAGTGGCCCCGAGCTCAGCTAATCTTTGCTTGTGAAAGCCCCAGAAATAAGCTACGATTAAGGTAGAAGTCCTGGCCAACTATGGAATGTAGAATCACAGAAGGTAAAGGGGTTTTCCATGAGTTAAATATTGATGATCTATACTTAAGATAGGTCATCTATATCTGATTTATGGGACTCTGCTCCTTGTGACCCCCTCAGATCAGCTGCTTGAATGATCGCCACTTGTGTTTCATAGGCCAGTGATGTCATGATCATTTTTCACATGACTTCTTGTCAGCTCAGTCCCATTCAAGTGAATGATGCTGAGCTGAAATAGCAAGCACAGCCCATATACAATATTTAGAACTGTGCTGGGGATTCAGCTCATCCAAACACTGGTCTCTTCACACAGCTGATGGAGTGTTAGATCCCCGATCTGATATTGATGGACTATTCCAATTCATTCATACTACAGTCCCAGAAAAACTTGCTTGCAGCACTTTTCTCTCCGCTTGCTTTTTGGGGAAACCGAGTGGAAACCACACGGACCCCATTATAATCTATGGGGTCCGCGGGTTTCCTTAGGTAACCGCTTTTCTATGCGTATAGGTTTCCATTAGGGGGGTCCCCAAGCGGACTCCCAGAACGCAGATGTGAACCGGCCCTAAGAAAGAAAAAAAAAACAACTTTTAGCCACTTGTAAGTAGAAAGCTCATGTGTCCACCACTGAAAAAGGTTAAATATAGCAAAGTATATACTGTAGAAAAATATAAACTACCTGAAATGTTATTTAATACAATTTTTTTTACATGTTTGTTACAGGGCGAAAGGTTTGCTATGCAGATTATAAGCATCCATGCTACAAAATTGCTTTTTTTCAAGACTTAACCGCACGGGTTGGCTACCATCAGGCCCATCAAGTCTGCGATGGAGAAGGAGGCCATCTTCTGAGTATTGAAAGTGAAGCAGAGCAAAAACTCATCGAGAGAATGCTACAAAATCTCACAAATTCAGGTTCAGGAAAATCTGATGGGGATTTCTGGATTGGGCTCTCAAGAAACCGAGATTCCATAAGCTCATCTGGTGCTTGTCCAGACCTCTATAAGTGGGATGATGGGAGTACCTCTAACTTCAGGTAATCATCAATGAGCTTTAAGTGGATCTCTTAGTTTATAGTGTAACTCAGTCTTATTTTTTTATTTTTTTAGCTACTGTGTCAGGGGGTGTTTGGTGAACATTTTTGTAGTATACTTTATTAACCTATCTAACTTCCTTTTAATATAAAACAGGCTATAAAGTTCCCATTAGCAATAATCTAACTAAGCATTTCCAGGGAGACTATCTGTACACATGTACTCAATGCAGCATGTAGAGCTGAAGCATTTACCAAAGGTGGAATAGTCACTTCAAATGGCTGTCTCTCTAGTTGTATACCACCTAAAACACAGTCTGGAATTTGAACTTAATATGCAGCAGTTCTTTTATAGCTACTGGCAGAATCTCAGATTTATTTTGATACTAGAAACATTTTTCTAGGTGGTATAAAACCAGAGATACAGCCAGTTGAAGTGACCACCCCCCTTTGGTAAATGCTTCAGCTTTGCAAACACAAATGTGGACAGACTTTCCCTAGTAACAGCTCAGTTAGAGATTTGATAAGGAGAGTGTTACAGCCTGTTTTCTATTAAAAAGGACGTTAGATAGGTTAATAGGTTCATAAATTAAATTTTAAAAATGGTCACCAAACATCCCAATACTTTAATATGCTCTCAACCTTATGTAAGGTCAGCATATTAGTGGTGGAAGTCCATATTAGTAGAAAATGGCACAAACCCCCCCAATTCTGCTGTTTGCGTAACAAAAGTTCTGCAAGAATACATCGGTCTCATAGTTACTAGTGCGGTGCATTCATGAGGGGAGAGTTTTGCCTGCCTACTCCTACTTACTGACAGGCTGTTATGTATACATCTGTACACAGCAGCCTGTCAGTGACGGTAGAGAGGGTTGGGGGATGTGACAGAGGAACTTTCTCCTCCTAAATATACTGGACTCACAAGTATGAGTCCATTGTATTCTTTCAGTGCTCTTCTATCCTCACACCACTACATTCTTTGTGCGGTTTTGGCTGCTAGGAGTACAGACCTGCAGCGGTAATACACGGGACAGCATAATAAGTTGACAAATCTGCTATAACTAGACCAATTAGTGCATTCATTATAACATAATAACTTAATTGCGCTTATTGCAACATTTTGCAAAGAAATTATTATAACTGGGAAGATGGAAGGAAGATACAAGCTGCTAGTTCAGTGATAATCTGCTACACACTTGGTTATTTTGAGAGTAATTTAACAAAAATATGTTAATTTTTCCAATATGGAAATGAGCAATAAAGAAAGAATAAATGAGACAGAGATTATTAAATGTAATTTCTGTTTCCAGGTTTCTTATAAGCAATGCCATATCCTAGCCTGGCATACAGTGCCTTCCACAGCTATAGTCATACAAATCTTATGGTATACATTACTGTGCAAACAATTTAGGCAGGTGGGAAAAAAAATCTGAAAAGTAAGAAGGCTTTCAGAAATAGAAGGGTTAATAGTTTATTGTTGTCAATGTACAAAATGCAAAGCGAATGCAGAAAAGAGAAAACTAAATCCCATCAATATTTGGTGTGACCTTTGCCCTTTGCCTTCCATCAGTTCTTCTCGGTACTTGCAGACAGTATTTGGCAGAACTCGGCAGGGAGGTTGTTCCCGCCATCTTGGAGAACTAAGCACAGATCTTCTGTGGATGTAGGCTTACTCCAATCCTTCTGTCTCTTCATGTCATCCCAGACAGACTGGATGATGATGAGATCAGGGCTATATCTGTGGGGGGCCGGATCATCACTTCCAGGACCCCTCCTCCAAAGGGCAAAGGTCACACCAAATATTGATGGGATTCAGATTTCTCTTTTCTTTATTTACTTCATTTTGTAAATTGACAAATATAAACTATTGAAAGATAAATTTTTGAAAGAATTTTTACTTTGTATCATTTATTCCACATAAGAGGTTTCATGAGAATACGAAAACATCACTGCTTACCACCATTGTTGTCACCAGGCTTTCCACAGACCTTGAATAAGGATTTAATAATAGAGAGAGTCACTTTATGTGGCCTCCTCTTTTGCCCTCCATCTTTCGGCTTATGAAAATGGCTTTTTTCTTGCACAGATTTAATTTGCCTAAGCTTTAAGTTTCATTCCTCATGAAATGAATTCAATACAATCCCTGATAGCCTGCACTTCACAACACAATGGTTGGCCTCGCATAGTCACATGTAGGATATCACTTCATGAAAGAATGTCACAAAGTAATATTATTTTGAAAATCTGTTCATCTTGTGACAAGCATATTTGGAAAGATTAACAATATGGAAGGTCAAATCTACAAGGTTATCTGTTCACCTCTCATCAGCAGACGATGATTACATACAGTGTGTGTGTATGTGAGTATACAAGTGTACAGATGTGCGTACACTTAACTGATCTCCAATTTGGTTACACAGCACAATATAACAATATGCTAACAAAAGCTTTGAAAGACTACAGTGTCAATGTGTGGCCCCTGGGTGGCAGCACATAGACACAAATAGGATAGTTAGCATATCCCTTGTGTTCATTTATTACAAAATCATTGTGTGTATAGAGAAACTGTGTAACTTATACATGTACATCTAGACACGTCCAGCCAAGAGAAGGGATAAGGAAGGTCATACTTGTTTGTGTCACAGTGTATATATATATATATATATATACACACAGTAGGGAAAAAAAGTATTTAGTCAGCCACCAATTGTGCAAGTTCTCCCACTTAAAAAGATGAGGCCGGCCTGTAATTGACATCATAGGTAGACCTCAACTATGAGAGACAAAATGAGAAAACAAATCCAGAAAATCACATTGTCTGATTTTTTTAATGAATTTATTTGCAAATTATGGTGGAAAATAAGTATTTGGTCACCTACAAACAAGCAAGATTTCTGGCTCTCACAGACCTGTAACTTCTTCTTTAAGAGGCTCCTCTGTCCTCCACTCATTACCTGTAGTAATGGCTCCTGTTTGACATTGTTATCAGTATAAAAGACACCTGTCCACAACCTCAAACAGTCACACTCCAAACTCCACTATGGTGAAGACCAAAGAGCTGTGGAAGGACACCAGAAACAAAATGGTAGCCCTGCACCAGGCTGGGAAGACTGAATCTGCAATAGGCAAGCAGCTTGGTGTGAAGAAATCACCTGTGGGAGCAATAATTAGAAAATGGAAGACATACAAGACCACTGATAATCTCCCTCCATCAGGGGCTCCACGCAAGATCTCACCCCGTGGGGTCAAAATGATCACAAGAACGGTGAGCAAAAATCCCAGAACCACACGGGGGGACCTAGTGAATGACCTGCAGAAAGCTGGGACTAACGTAACAAAGGCTACCGTCAGTAACACACTACGCCGCCAGGGACTCAGATCCTGCAGTGCCAGACGTGTCCCCCTGCTTAAGCCAGTACATATCCGGGCCTGTCTGAAGTTTGCTAGAGAGCATTTGGATGTTCCAGAAGAGTATTGGGAGAATGTCATATGGGCAGATGAAACCAAAGTAGAACTGTTTGGTAGAAACACAACTCATCGTGTTTGGAGGAGAGTGAATGCTGAGTTGCATACAAAGAACACCATACCTACTGTGAAACATGGGGGTGGCAACATTATGCTTTGGGGCTGTTTCTCTGCAAAGGGACCAGGACGACTGATCCGTGTACATGAAAGAATGAATGGGGCCATGTATCGTGAGATTTTGAGTGCAAACCTCCTTCCATCAGCAAGGGCATTGAAGATGAAACGTGGCTGGGTCTTTCAGCATGACAATGATCCCAAGCACACCGCCAGGGCAACGAAGGAGGGTTCGTAGAAGCATTTCAAGGTCCTGGAGTGGCCTAGCCAGTCTCCAGATCTCAACCCCATAGAAAACCTTTGGAGGGAGTTGAAAGTCCGTGTTGCCCAGAGACAGCCCCAAAACATCCCTGCTCTAGAGGAGATCTGCATGGAGGAATGGGCCAACATACCAGCAACAGTGTGTGCCAACCTTGTGAAGACTTACAGAAAACATCTGACCTCTGTCATTGCCAAGAAAGGATATAGAACAAAGTATTGAGATGAACTTTTGTTATTGATCAAATACTTATTTTCCACCATAATTTGCAAATAAATTCATAAAAAAAAATTAGACAATGTGATTTTCTGGATTTGTTTTCTCATTTTGTCTCTCATAGTTGAGGTCTACCTATGATGACAATTACAGGCCTCTCTGATCTTTTTAAGTGGGAGAACTTGCACAATTGGTGGCTGACTAAATACTTTTTTTTCCCCACTGTATATATATATATATACAGTCATATGAAAAAGTTTGGGCACCCCTATTAATCTTAATCATTTTTAGTTCTAAATATTTGGGTGTTTGCAACAGCCATTTCAATTTGATATATCTAATAACTGATGGACACAGTAATATTTCAGGATTGAAATGAGGTTTATTGTACTAACAGAAAATGTGCAATATGCATTAAACCAAAATTTGACCGGTGCAAAAGTATGGGCACCTCAACAGAAAAGTGACATTAATATTTAGTAGATCCTCCTTTTGCAAAAATAACAGCCTCTAGTCGCTTCCTGTAGCTTTTAATCAGTTCCTGGATCCTGGATGAGGTATTTTTGACCATTCCTCTTTACAAAACAATTCCAGTTCAGTTAAGTTTGATGGTTGCCGAGCATGGACAGCCCGCTTCAAATTATCCCACAGATGTTCAATGATATTCTGGTCTGGGGACTGGGATGGCCATTCCAGAACATTGTAATTGTTCCTCTGCATGAATGCCTGGTAGATTTGGAGCTGTGTTTTGGATCATTGTCTTGCTGAAATATCCATCCCCGGCGAAACTTCAAATTCGTCACTGATTCTTGTACATTATTCTCAAGAATCTGCTGATACTGAGTTGAATCCATGCGACCCTCAACTTTAACAAGATTCCCGGTGCCGGCATTGGCCACACAGCCCCAAAGCATGATGGAACCTCCACCAAATTTTACAGTGGGTAGCAAGTGTTTTTCTTGGAATGCTGTGTTTTTTTGACGCCATGCATAACGCCTTTTTGTATGACCAAACAACTCAATCTTTGTTTCATCAGTCCACAGGACCTTCTTCCAAAATGAAGCTGGCTTGTCCAAATGTGCTTTTGCATACCTCAGGCGACTCTGTTTGTGGCGTGCTTTCAGAAACGGCTTCTTTCGCATCACTCTCCCATATAGCTTCTCCTTGTGCAAAGTGTGCTGTATTGTTGACCGATGCACAGTGACACCATCTGCAGCAAGATGATGCTGCAGCTCTTTGGAGGTGGTCTGTGGATTGTCCTTGACTGTTCTCACCATTCTTCTTCTCTGCCTTTCTGATATTTTTCTTGGCCTGCCACTTCTGGGCTTAACAAGAACTGTCCCTGTGGTCTTCCATTTCCTTACTATGTTCCTCACAGTGGAAACTGACAGGTTAAATCTCTGAGACAACTTTTTGTATCCTTCCCCTGAACAACTATGTTGAACAATCTTTGTTTTCAGATCATTTGAGAGTTGTTTTGAGGAGCCCATGATGCCACTCTTCAGAGGAGATTCAAATAGGAGAACAACTTGCAATTGGCCACCTTAAATACCTTTTCTCATGATTGGATACACCTGGCTATGAAGTTCAAAGCTCAGTGAGGTTACAAAACCAATTTTGTGCTTCAGTAAGTCAGTAAAAGTAGTTAGGAGTATTCAAATCAATAAAATGATAAGGGTACCCAAATTTTTGCACCGGTCAAATTTTGGTTTAATGCATATTGCACATTTTCTGTTAGTACAATAAGATTTGGGCCAGCTCATTCAGATATATTGCTTCATATGGGGGGGTATTTTTGGGGTCTTTTGTTTTTTGGTTTTTTATTTTGGGGGGGGGGTGCCCCCTATTTTTTGGAAATGGTTGGTTTAGGGGGGCCCTTTTTCATGATGATATATATATATATATATATATATATGAGTGTGTCTGAATATACAGATATATCTACTCTTAATTTAGCTCAAATTTGGTCAAGGACTTCAACTTCTTATGAAACCAATATCACAACATTCTAACAAAACCTTTTAAAAAAAATGCAGCTTACAACACAACCACTAGGTGGCTGCACAAAGACACACATAGGATATCACTTTGTGACACAGTATCACAAAACTACGCTATCTTTTTAAGCAAATCATTACATCACCACAACACTCATATGTAGACAGGCACCGTATGCTTGGGTGTTACAGTATGTGTGTGATAATGTGTATGTAAATGTAAAAATATATATGTGCGTGTGTAACCAGTGGCAGATGTACTCTGTAGGCTGACCATGGGGTCCAGTGAGGGAGGTTGCCTGGCACTAATCTTCTCCTCCATCTTAAAAATAATTCACTGTATTTTCCTGCAGCCACCACTAGGGGGAACACAGTAAAAGGAGATTTGTAGTAGCTGTACTGATTCCTATACCCTGAGCTCCTCTTGTGGTGGCTGCAGGTAGCACAAGCACATGTTATCACTTAGTGCTGAATAGGGGATAGTTATCAATGATTTATATTAGTTGTCTAGTGTAAATACAATGAAAGATATGGGGGATGATTTATATAAGGCATGTCAAAAGTAGCAATTTTTGGCCTACAGCTTTAAAAACAGTTATAAAAACATATTTCTTAATAGTGGGCAGGAAGAGGGCAGGGGATTGCAACCCAACAAATTTACAGGCACGAATAATAACATCTATGCCAGTCCATAGTTAGATTTTCTTAACCTAAAGATGTAGCAAAGTTTAACATCACACTTGAGTGTCTAAGACTGGGATGGACAGAAAATGCCATAAATTTCACATAAATGCCGGTCCTATTTGGGGAACGTGTGTCCCCCTACTGCCTAGAAACAGCCACATATGCTATACTTGTTAGATTAATATAATATGTCATGTTCTGATGACCCTTCCCTTTCTATCTGTGCATCTTGGCAGGAACTGGTATGCGGATGAGCCATCTTGTGGCAGTGAAGCCTGTGTTGTCATGTATCATCAGCCAACAGCAAACCCTGGTATCGGAGGGCCATATCTTTACCAGTGGAATGATGACCGCTGTAATATGAAGCACAATTTTATATGTAAATACCCCCCTGGTAGGTGACATAACATTTATATTGTTTTATATATTCCACTTTTTTTTAAGTGTTTTACCGTTGCTAGATTTATTTGTCCAGTTTATAGGGAAATTTTCTGTTTTGTGAAAATAAAGCTTCTTCTGCATATGCATGGCACAGACGCATGGCTCATTGCAAGAAACAATTTCCCTCCAGCGCTTCTTTTGGATGGTGGATCCTGAAGCTCCTGGGCCTCATTGCAAAATCTGTAACAGGGCCCCCACCTACCATGTGCTATGTAGAATACTGGTGTCTTAATATAACAGAGAGGCCTTCGGGCCCCTAAGCCTACAGGGGCCGGTAGTGATTGCTACCTCTGCACCCCCTATAGGTAGATCCTTACAAGTACATGTCTGACTAACATAGCAGTCAAGGAACATGACTTGGAAAATGAGCCAAACCAGTGAGTCTCGCCCAAAAAGAAAAAGACCTATCTGCAGGATTCTTGGCCCTGCGGAGCAGAGTACTGGTTGGCTAGGTAGGAGGCCATGTTCCAAGTCATGTTTCAGGACTTCTTTGTGAGGCCTCATCCACATGATTGAGTTCCGATTTTTCAATGGAAGGTACTCGGATGATACTCGGACAACATTTGAGTCTCATCTGAATGCCTTCCATCTCCATTGATTTCAATAGAGGTTTTGCTCCATTCTGTTGTCATGGAGCTGGATAGGACATGCTCCATATGCTATAGTGTAGAATGGAGCATTGGAACCCTCCATGAGGCCCAAGTCAGACATGCTGGGAGTTTCCTTTCATAATATGATACCGGATGGGAACTAATTTGCATTTCTTTTCCCAGAATTCACAGGGGAATGTATGGCCTTTAAAGGGGCTGTGCAGGACTCAAAAACGTGGCTGCTTTCTTCTTCTCAGAAAGTGACATCATATCCATTGGTCACATGGCAATGCCACATCTCCATCCTATTAAAATGGATGAGACTGAGCTGCAGCATGGTCATGTGACCAACGGTTATGATGTCACTTCCTGAGAAGAAGAAAGCAGCCATGTTTTTGAAGTTCTGCACAACCCCTTTAAGTCCCCATACACTTGAAAAGGTTGTCTCCATGAAAGGAGGATTAGTATCCCCTTGAACTAAGAAAAATCTCTGTTACGCTATATAACATAAAGTCACATGTGCAATTTTCATGCAATGTGATGGTGTTGCAGTCCAGATTACCTTGTATAATATAACGGCATGCACCATGTCACTGACACAGGAAATTTCATGCTGTCTTAAGGGATTTTCTGTGTCTTGAGACAGTTACTAAAAGAAGCTGCTAGCAAGCACTATTGTTGCCTCAGAGTCGCATGTACGAATAATGTAAAGAAAATGTGACCCGACGATCCTACACGGCCCATTGGCTGCTGTAATGTTGCAGCAAGTGTCATGCAACGAAAACCGCCATATAGTCTCAGGTTTAATGAGCCCTGCACTTGTGTCAGTTGGATCGGTCTTCAGCTTCACCCATTTACTTACAACAAGCAGAGATCTTGGAAATGTCGAAGAACTGATATGCGAAGTATAATAGAAAGTTGTAGAATTTGTCACTATATAAGGATTCAGCTTTGTTTCTGTAAACAATATAAAGGGTGACATTTACTGTATTATCTAGTAACAGGATAGGTGGCAAATGTCTGATTGCTGGGGCCACACCGATCAGGAAAATTAGAGTCATTGGGTCCCCTGATCCTTCTCAATGTATGGCAGCAGTGAATAGAACCGAGGTATGACATGTAGACTGCCGATCCATGTATATGGGACTAATGGAGATAGCACTAAATAAATGTCAGTTGTTGGACCTTTCACCACCTCCACATTTACATTCTACTGACAGGTGGGCAGTCCTTGTCTGGAGGAGATAGTCTGGGACCACCCACTTGACAGAACAGATCCTAATCAGTGTATTGGGTGCTGAAACTAAAAGCACAGATTTCTCAGGATTGGTGAGGGCGAAAGGAAAAATTCCAAATGAGCTGGAATCAGGGCCGTTTTTTAGACAAAACTGGAAAGTGGGGCCCCAAATAATTATCATACGATAAACAGAGTCAGATTTAGTCTGTTTAGGACAGGAGTCTCAAAAACAAGGTCATTCAAGTTGTAATCCAGCTGGATCGGCAGAACCAGGGAGAAAAGAACCCCCAACCCAGTCCTAAAGCTTCCCAAGCTTGTAGACCACAAATCTGCAGCCTAAAAACTTGGGACATCTTCAGTATATATACTTACCTCTCCGCTCCCCAGCACATCCCACTCTCTTCCCCTGCTTCGGGTACACTGCTGTGATGTATGTGTGCCGGGTGCAAGGGAAGAGAGTACTCCAGGCATAGAAGCAGTCAGGTAAGTACTGGCAAGGGGACAATTAACTATGTGCGGCCACTGTTGGGGGGCATTAAAATGTGTGGGGCCACTGGAGTGGCCACTTATCAGTATTTTGCATGTGTTTACTGTAGCATGGGCACATAGTATACAGTGACTGGATAATACCACCATACAGTATCAAAACAACACAGGTATCAAAATAACTAGATAACATCACTGTACCATGATGACTGGGTAGTACTACCATAGAGTAACTGAATAATACCACTACACCGCGACTGGATAATACACTGATTGAATAATACCACCATAGACTTTCTGACTAAAAGCGCCATACACTGACTGCATAACATCACTGAACTGTGACTGAATAATACCACCATATCATATCTTGACTGAATAATACCACCATACAGTAACTAAACAATATCACCATACAGTGACTGGATAATGCAACTATACATTGACTAAGTAATACCACCATATCATACAAACCAACAGCATTAGGACGTATTCACATGTCCCCTTTCAGCAGACATACAGTCTGTCTAATCACGGACAGCACATGATCCTGCTTCATTTATGTGCTGTCTGTGGTTAATCCATTTTTCACATATGTGAAAAGTGGATCATTTGGATCTTTTTTTTTTTTTCTTACTATACTTTACAACAGGGAACAGCAACCTTCAGCTCTCCAGCTGCTGTGGAACTACAACCCCCAACATGCTCCATTCACTTCCATGGGAGTTCCAAGAACAGCAGAGCAAGTATGCATGCTGGGAGTTGTCGTTTTACAACAGCCGAAGGTTGCCTACACCTGCTTTACAATGTCTGTGGGTCTGTGAGGAACAAACAGCAAATTGATGTCATCAGTAGGTTACCTGTGATTTTCAGGGACTCAGATTAGAATAGTGATCTGTGATCCACAAAAAAAGCACAATATAGAGCATGTCTACATTTATTTTTCCATAGACCGTTGGTCCATGGAAAAAGAACAGATGTCTGAATGTGTCTGTTAAAGTTGGGCTTTTTCCTCTGCTGGTTTCAGTTTAAAGAAGACGGACACCTGACGGACCCCATTATGGTTAAAAGGGTCTTCCGGACTCCGTGTGTAACTGCCGTTTTAGTGGTCTGCCTCTCCATTTTTTGGGTTCCCAAAGCCCTTGGTGAGTGAGTATAGCTACACAGATGAACAATCTCACTCTAAGGCTGGTTGCACACGACCGTGTGCTGCCGGCCGTCCGTGAATTAAAGGCACGGGCGGTGCTCAGCCGACATGCAGATGTCCCCCGTGTGCCGCCCGGCCCGCGACCCCTTTCATTAAATGAATAGGAGCCACGGAAGCAAGGGCCGAAAAATAGGACAGGAATAGGACCTGTTCTATATTTTGCAGCCTGGACTGTCGGCACCATAGAAATGAATGGGTCAGTGTGTTATCCGTGAAATACACAGATAGCACACTGATCACGGCCACAGTTGTCTGCAACTGGCCTAAGCAGTGTATATATAGCTTTATTGAGGATACAGTATGTACATAGATATTCCAAAGCCTCTTTTATTAAGATGCTGAAGTTGCTTTCTGGGGTCTTTTTGGTGTGCATTTTGGCCGTTATTTCCAACCTGACCAACACAGTGCAGACACATTAGAAAGGCGCTGTTTATGTAGCACATTAACCATGAGGTTTCTCTTCATGAACTGTCAGCCCCGGTGGTGGCCATTAGCTTTCCCATGAAGATTTATAAACCCCCCCACTCCCCAAGCACAAAGATAAGATAACTAAAATGCCAAGGAAGCTGTAAGTACTTTTTCAATGTACTTACAAACTCAGACAGAGAGCAATCCGGTCAATTCAGGCAGGAACTTTATCACTGACATGACAGGTCTGTCTGTGTGCAGGGCAGCTGTGCTGATCAGCGAAGCAGCAAGGAGAAGCCCTCCAATCAGCATATCCTTCTGAAGAGCGAGGAGCAGAGCTTCCTCCTTCTCTGCTGCATGTCTCATCCATGCATATATTATGTAGCAGAGCAAAGCAGGGGGCCCCTGGGGGGGGGTCGGGGCCCCGGGTAATTGCCCAGTTTGCCCCCCCCCCCCTCCCAACGCCGGCCCTGGCTGGAATCAGCGGAGTTGGCGCTTTTTGAAGGATGCAAAGAGTTGGAGGTGAAAGGTCCTTTAAAGGGGTTGTCCAGGGACTGTTAGTTAACATACCTGTCCCTAGCTATTGCAGCTGATGGACCCAGGAATTCCGACCACATCACGACCCCTCATGTGATCCAAAGCGGCCTTCAGTCTCCGGGGTCGCTCTGCCTCCGGTTCACCGATCTCACAGGTGATTATGTGTAATCGGTGTAGGTGGGGGCAGAGTGACCCCGGAGGCTGAAAACCGTGACGTGGCAGGGACCAGCTTCAATAACCCAGAACAGGTAAGTAAATTAACAGTTCCCGGACAACCCCTTTAAGGCCTCTTTACATGAACATTTCAGTTGCAACGATAGAAAATGACAGTCCTCTCCCAGAGTCCAACTGAAAAGACAATGGTAAATAGTAAGGTTTTGATAATCCTTCGTCAGTCACATAGTTATGGGATTTTCACGCAACCAATAATTGCCTGTACAAACACCAGCAGAACGCTCATTTCCTTTTTGTCCCCAATGACCCCAGTAAACACGTCCACAGTCAGCTGCCTGTGGACCTTCAAATCATTGTTTGTTGGCAGTAAGTCTTATGGATATGCAAGCTAGCTGCCTTTCAAAAAAGGAATGTCCTGTAAGTCAATATCCGATCCTGCTTCCCAATAGACTCTTTAAACCTTCATTATGCTTTCCCAAGGAGAAGCAGTATCACCCCTTTCCCCCCGACCCCCTTTACCCAACCAAGCAGTACTACACTCGGCACTGATGAAGGGCAAGCACCCTGCAGGTCAGTGCGTAGTTTGGTTTACGTCTTAGTCTTATCTCAAGGTCTGTTGGGCACTGACTTATAAGATGCTGCTTTCCCATAGGTGGCATTAGAGGCACAACATTACAATTTTACACACACCATAATGTGCAAAAGTTTTAGGCATGTGTGGGGAAAATGCTTCATAGTAGGAATGTTTTCAAAAATAGAAGTGTTATTAGTTTATTTTTGTCAATTAACAAAAAGAAGTGAATGAAGAAAAGAAAAATGTAAACCCCATCAATATTTGGAATGACCTTTGTCATTTGCCTTCCATCAATTTTTGGTCTCGGTCCACTTGCAAACTTGCAGTTTTTGAAGGGAGGTTGTTCCTGCCATCTTGGAGAACTAAGCACAGATCTTCTGTGGATGTAGGCTTGCTCCAATCCGTCTGTCTCTTCATGCAATCCCAGACAGACTGGATGATGATGAGATCAGGGCTATATCTGTGGGGGCCGGATCATCACTTCCAGGACTCCTCCTCCAAAGGGCAAAGGTCACACCAAATATTGATGGGATTTACATTTCTCTTTTCTTCATTCACTTAATTTTGTTAATTGACAAAAATAAACTATTAACCCTTGTATTTCTGAAAGCATTCTTACTGCGCAGCATTTATCACACATGCCTGAAACTTTTGCACAGTGCTGTACATTTTCCCTAAAGTTTATACTTGACTATTTTCCATTTAAGACTTCATGCACAGTCTACAGTAGGCTCTGTTCACACTTGCATCATGGCTTCTGTTAATAGTCATGACAGCTCTGCCGGATTAATTTTTGTATAGTATCCGATGAAACCTGACAGACCTCTTCGACTTTAATAGGGTTCGCTGGAGTTCAGCCCAAGTTCTGGTATTTTTATGGCAAGGAAAGAGCTGCAGACCGTGCTGTTCTTGCTGTCAAAGATACCTGAATGCCTGACAGAACCCCCGATGGATCTCATTAATGCTGGTGTGAACAGAGCCCTACTGTTGTGTGAAGGTCAATTAACAGACCTCTCTATTTTTTGATGTATTAGTAATATATACAGTACTGTGACACACAGAAAAATTTCAGCTGCACAATTTATACTGTCACTTTATATTACAATGTTTCATGTGTCACACGATCATTTTGGTCCATCAAGTGTCACAATCAATCACCACAATGGAATGACTCTCAATACTGATGGCGGATGATGACACCTCAGTCACTGTTGTCAGTGGTTAGCACAAACCCATTTTTAGGAAGTGTACACAGGATTTTGTAAAGGGGTGGAGGGTTTGCAGTAGTAACTATTCTACTATGCCGCTACACTGAACACAAAATTCTTGACACCAAAAGCTCTGTTATATGCAGAAAACAGCGTAGCTCCAGTGCAAGTGAGTAGTGCAAGGGTGACTCAGCCCGACAGATTTACTAAAACTCTATAAGTTATATCTGAAATCTACACCAGTTCTTGACTGGCATTGGTTTTGGCACATGGAAGCCTCTTAATTCTTATGCAACTTGTGACAGCCGAGGACTTAAAGGGGGTATTCCCATGAACATAGTCATATCTATATTTGTAGATAGTTAAAAGTTAAAATTTTTGCAAATATAAGTAGTTAAAAATTCCGCAGAGTTTTAAAGATTTTCTCTAACCATCTTAGTGGTGACATCTGCTGTCTTGATCAGTTACCAATGGATACGACCACGAATGCAGAAACTGTCTATCATCTGGGACTTGTTAGGAATCCAGCCATGATTTTCTTATTGCAGCTGGGTTATCAGGCAGGGACACTACATGTATCAGAAGATATCCCGACCACTATAAGAAAATCATGGCAGATTTTCTGACCTTAGAGAAGTCCTGCATTCATGGTCGTATCCACTGGAAACCGATCAAGACAACAACTTGTGACCACAGGATATTTAGAGAAAATCTTTAAAACTCTGCAAAATGTTTAATTACTTATATTTGCAAAAATGTTTAACTTTTAATTATCTACAAATTGAAAAATGGTTATGTTCATGGGAATACCCCTTTAAGACTGGCAAAGGAAATACATGGACACATGGGGAATTAAATGGTAAACAGAAAAGTGTTAAACAAGCCAGAGTATGTTTTACATGTTACAGATTCTTTAAAGTACCACCCTATTGATTTCAAGTCAATTTTACACACTTATATCATTCTCTCAATCACCTTCATGATGTGGTCACCTGGAATGGTTTTCTACCAGTTTTTACAGAGTTTCCAGAAATGTTGAGCACTTGTTGGCTGCTTTACCTTCACTTCGTTGTCCAGTTCTTCCCAAATTGGAGGCTATGTCATCTGACACAGCACTTAATCCCTAGCTTAGCCTGATGGTGTGGTCATTGTCCTGTTGACAACCAAATGACAGACCCACTATGAGCAAAACAAGATGGAATGTCATGTTGCTGAAGAATGCAATGGTAGCCATCCTGTGCAAAGCGCCCCCACACCATTAACCCTCTATCTCTATGTTTCAAGGTGGGAACCGCACACGTAGAAAACATCCACTCACTTTTTCTCACAAAGACATGGCAGTTGGAACCACAAATCTCAAATTTTGACTAATCACCCCAAAGTATAGATTTCTACTGATCTAATATCAATCCCTTGTATCTCTTGGTGCAAGAATTTCTCTTCTTCTTATCAGGCCTCAGTAGTAGCTTCTTTGCAGCAATTCAATCATAAAGGCCTCATTCTCACAATATTCTCTGAACAGTTGATGTTGAGATGCTTCTGGTATTTGATCTCTTGGAAGTATTTATGTGGGCTCTAATCTGAGATGCTGTTAGTTTGTGGGTTTCTGAGGCTGGTAGCTCTAATAAACTTATCCTCTGCAGCAGAGGCCATCTCATGAGAGTCAGTTTCGTAATAGCTTTTAATGGTTTTCATGGCTGCTCTTGAAGATACCTTCAAAGCAGGGGCGTAACTACCGGGGTAGCGGCTGCCACAGGGCCCGGGACATTAGGGCCCCAGATGCTTTTTTTTTTTTTTTTTAAATAGGCCGTTACCTGCTGGAATAACCCCAGCAGGTAACAGGCCCTATACCAATACCTGTTATTGAGAACCATTCCAGGTGACTACCTCATGACGCTGACTGAGAAAATGCCAAGGATGTGCAAAGCTGTCATCAAACCAAAAAGGCGCCACTGTGAAGAATGTAAAATATAAAATATACTCTGGTTTGTTTAACACTTTTGTTGGTTTACTACTTAATTTTATAAGTGCTCCTTCATAGTTTTCATGTCTTCAATAATTTTAGAGTGGTAGCAGTCATTCTTCTTGTCTCCGCTCAGTGTAGTTGTTGACCTGATGTTTGATGTCAAGCCAGAAGTAAACTTGTAGATAGAGATGTGCGAAGCTCACTGTTACAGTGCTAGTTATCAAATCTGGAGTCCAATTGGTGAGGCAAACGGTACAGTACTTAAATAGTAAGAGATGCAGAAGTAGTACCTCAGAAGTAGAAGAAACCGTTGTCAGAAGTTTGAAGAGTTTGGTACACAGGAGCAGTAGATCAGCCATAGTCAGACGTTTGCAGATTTCAGTACACAGGAGCTGTAGATTAGCCGTAGTCAGACGTATGCAGAGTTCGGTACACAGGAGCAGTACTGTAATGGTGAGGATCAGAGCAAACAGGAAGCAGACAGCCAGATTAATGAGGCACAGGATGGAGTAATCTCTGGCTTTATATAGGGATTGCTATACTGTGATTGGCCACAGAGCAGGTGAGATCCATAAGCTAATCACTCCAATAGAAAGGACCAGGCTCAGCAAAGCAAAGAACAAACAGGCTTCTACAATGGCATGATGGTCAAGGCTGCAGAAAATGGCCGGGAAGTCAAGGGTACAAGACCCAATGAGCTCGGTTCCTGACATTCACAAGATTTGTTTTGATGAACATTTGTGGATTCAAACATCTGTTTTGTTCCTGGCACAAGCTGGAAGTGATATTATTATACACTTCAGACTCCAGAGTATAATAACTGGAGGCCTGAGTAGGTGTGTCAACATAATAGACACCTATACTCACCTTGCCTCACCGCCCCTGAGCTCCTTTGTGGAGTTCGCTCTCCCTCGGTGTTCTCTTCTGACCTCCTGGCTGATGTCATGTGCTTTAGGGAGACTACTGAGACCTGAAATTGGGGTTCAGGGGTCACATGGGGCACACCAACATCATGACACTTACATCAAAGCACCATGACGTTGGCATGCCCCACGTGAACCCTGAGGCCCAATCACTGGGATCAGTGGTCCCCTAGGGCATGTGACATCATCCAGGAGGCCATAAGAGGATGCTGAAGGACCACATCACCTCTCCTGGGCCTCTACTTATTATACTTTGTGGTTTGAAGAGCTCCCAAAGTCTAATAGTGAATGGTCAGTGACGAACCCGAAAAGTTTCAGATTTGGGTTGAGCCTGAAACTTTTGGAAAATTTAGGTGAAATCTGGTTTGATTTGAACTGGTTCACTCATCTCTAGTTGGATAGTATAGTTCAGGGTATTTGGGGAAAGAGCTCTTTATACAGTGAGTTGGGATCATAATTATTATATTCTTAGTCTGTCTTCCTTTTTTTCCCTGGCCGTTTGGCCATCTAGAAATGTTTTGTGCCAAGTCCAACAGTTTTGAAAAGTGTCTAGAAAAGAAATAATAATTTCTATGTATATAGTGAAGTATCCTATAACAGTATTGAATCCCCCTAAAGTTTACATAAAAAACTTTTTCAATGGAATAAAACAAAAATAAAATAGTTTAAGGATTAAAAAAAAAAAAAAAATTATAGCCGTGATTAAACTGGGACCATTGCATATTTAACCATTACAATAATAGGACTACAATACCTGCAGCACCAAGCTCGATCCCTGCATGGGGAGTTATTTGCTGTCTTAGCATGCTCATTTTAATCCAATTTATTTGGCATGACACAGCAAGTATAAGAGAAATGAGTACTTGTTACATGGAGCTAACGGAGTTCTGCATCTCTTGGGCGATTTTCTTTTCTTTAACAGAAAATATCCTAGAGAAAGAATTAGGAGACAGAGCAGAGCCAGATTATGGTAAGAGACGAAAAGCCTTCCAGTTATACAGCAAGTATCCAGTGATTCACCAGGCGAAAGGATAACTCAATTATTATGGACATATTTATGGCCGAATATAAAGATGGAGAAGTAATCTCATAGAGGATAATAATGGTGCATGGTTTTGAAATGTTCCCTTCTGGTTTGTTGTAATTTCATTTCCAGGCTTGATGTAATGTGACGGTGAATCCAGATTTTTTTTTTTACAGCTTGTTTATATATTGAGGATTAAGAGAGCGGAAATGTAAAAAACACAATCTATACATGTAGATTTGATAAGTAGAAGTATATACCAAAATTCTGAATATAAATGTATCCTACCTTACCTTTCCATAAATTTCATGAAAAACTCCAATTTCTGATAATGCAAATTCAGTAAATTATTGAAACACATTAGAAAAACCCTTGGTAGGCTGTAGGTCAAAGCACAACCACTGGGTGGCCACGTAAAGACACTACATAAACAACTCCTGACAGAGTATCGCAAAATAATACATTTTATTTCTCCACTTATATTGAGCCAATTGAGAAAGTAAGGAAGGACACCAAAGATGAGGTCTTTTGTTTCTACAAATCCATACAGTGCATAGTACAAGAAACTTCATGTGTAATAAAAAGTAATGTTAAAGTTTCTTTTAAAAATTGAGAACGTCTCATTACCAGCTCTTCGGGTGTCAATTGGATGTTTTACGTACCTTGAGCCCTTTTGGCCATCCAAGTGTGGTCATACTAACATACTATATGTGAGCATGCTTTTGCCTCTCTGAGTCTTTTTATATAAGCTATGCATGGTCCGATCATTAGGATCGCTCCAGTGGTCATAGTGCAGGTATCGATTCATTAGGGCATCTTATAAATCTTAAAAATGGCCCTTTTTCCAGTAAACAACTTGTTATTGAAGGTAAACAGCATATACTGTATAGCTCTCTCATATATGAGAAATAATCTAAATCCAAGACCATCATTGGACTGGGGTTCCTTGGTCCCACCAGAGGAAATGAGAGCTCATCGCCATTAGTACATAACATGTACCATCTACTTTTCATTGCATGCACATGACATAACATTGGTAAGTATTTTTCTTTTAATCATTCCATAAAAAATAAATGCTACAGGTAGTTGATATAATGGACCAATGGATGCCAATAGGAAACACCAGGGACTAGGCAAGAGGGTGGTCAGGTACAGGCTGAAGTTGAAGTGCATGGTGGGTCAGTAGAATGGTCTCAGCTCAGGACAGGTAGCAGAGGTACTGAATTCAGGAATAGTTGAAAGTCAGCAACAGGTAGTCAGTAGACAAGCCAGTGTTCAGGACAAGCAGCAAGCTACAGTTCAGGAACAAGCCGGTCAGTAACAAGTAGTCATAGTAGTGTTATAGCTCAATGATCAGGAAAGTGAGGTCAGGAAAACAAACTGGGACTGTTATGTGGAATCATTGATTAGACAAGCTAGGAACTTTTGCTCAAGCATGGTGTGGCTAGTGAAACTGACTTTTAAACACTTAGTCTGACAGGAATAGGGCTGGAGAAGGATTGCTTTAATAGGACTGAGCTACTGCTTTCCCATGTGACTAATGAATGTAACATCACTGGCACAGAGAAGAGGCCTCAACGCTTGTGCTAGAGCACTGTGACTTCTTTAAACAGCTGATGGACAGATGCTCCTTGTGTTTGACCCCCACCTAAGGATAGGTCATCAAGATAAAAGTCCCTGAAAACCCCTTTAGACTAAGGCCCCACGTGGCCTCCCACAGGAATGGCAGCAATGCAGCACGGTTCTTCCCGCAGCGCTTTGCACAGAAATCTTGCAGAGGTTTCCTGTGCGGACATTCTGCTTCAATTATGCCTATAGGGAAACCATCGGTGTTTCCATAGGTATAATTGACATGCTGCGATTTCCAAAACCACAACAGTTTTGGAAATAACAGCATGTCTGCCAGACATATTTTTTTGCAAAGTGGGGCCCCGGCCTTAAAGAGGACTTTCACCACCTCCATCAACTGCAGGACTTGTTAATAGGTTCAGCTCCACTGATTTCAGCACAGTTGGAATTTTCTCTCTAGCCACCACCATTCCTGAGCAATCTATGCTGTTAGTTTAGGTGCCTGATATGCTATTTAGTCTCTGTACTGTCAGGAGGGCGGTGTCAGACAGGAGCAGACAAGGGGTGTGATTCTGAGCTCTGACACTGGCTGCCTCTGATTGGATCTCTGAATCACCCCCTGCCTGACATTACAGAGCTTAAATAGCACCATTAGGCAGTAAAACTACCTGCACTTAGGAACGGTGGGACTAGAGAGAGAATTCCAATTGTGCTGAAATAATTGAAGCAGTGTCTATTAACAGATGCTAGAAAAAATATGATATATAAACTTGAAAACGGCATCTGTACACTGCCAAAACTCGTTGCCTTTATTTTATTTTTTACTTGTACTTCATTTTATTTTTTAATAAATTACTTATTTTTACTATGGCCCCACTTTCGATTAAAAAAAAAAAAAAATAACAGATCCTAAGAACTAGAATTGGTTGAGTTGGTGGATGGTCCTCTATAAGGACTGTCATTTCTCATGGTAGAAATTCAACACAATATCCCAATGTGCTAGTTAAACCCCTGTCAGGCTACAACTCACAGCACCACCACTAGGTGGCCACATCTAGACACATACAAAATAGGAATCTTGCAAAATCATGTGTTTTTTAAAAGCTGATCATCTCGTTCCACACATCACCAGTCAGGATATGTTGAATCAAGAGTCAAGGTAAGGAAGGAAACACTATATATCAAGGAGATCAATTGCACATTGAGAATGACCTGCGGTGATTCTCATTATTGAGATAAATCTGTGTAAAACAAAGGATTATGTTGCTAGGGCATATTTTTGATAACTCAATAAGACTACTACTAATCATGTTTTTTTATTCTCTCTTCCAGACCCGCAGTCTCCTGTGACAACAGATATAACTCTCGCTACAGGCAAGCCAGAGGACTCCTCTCATGTATCTGTGGCTGAAACAGGTGATTTGTTTCCATTAACTCGAAACAGCTCAGCTAAAATTCATTTGTGTGGGTGAAATGCTTACTTCATTTTCCAATAAGAGCAGCAGCATGCAGTAAATATTCCCATAATATAGTTGTCAGGCTGAAGAAAACCAGCAGCGTGTGCGGTATCTGCGGGCAGTAATTAAGGCTGCGATAGTGGCCGATCATTTATTAATTATCAATACTTATACGGGCTGGTGTAATAAATACAATTATATTGCTGTTTAAGCAGAGAACATTAGATACTTGCAGCAAACTGTGGCGTGGAACAATTCACTGGGAAGGTGCATTGCTAATAATTTTCTGTTTCTGCTTTTTTTTTTTTTCTTTCCCTTCATCTTCTAGGAATTATGCCAAACCTAATCTATGTTATTATACCCACCATACCGCTGCTGCTGCTGATACTGGTGGCGTTCGGGACCTGCTGTTTCCAAATGCTACATAAAAGGTACAAAATGTCGCTTCACACGTTTTGCTTGGTCTCTGTAAATCAATTCCCCGTCCTGTGACCATGAGAGTGGGGGTGGGGGGTCTTCACTGGAGACTTGTTAGAATGGAATCCACGTATTCTATATGATATTTTAATTAATCCTCAGTTTAATGATTAATCTAGAAAATAACCAGGAGAGGAATAAAATATAAGGGAGATGTAGTGAGGATGTTCTCTGGCTGTAAAGCTAGGTAGGAAAACTCTGGCTACCAGATCTATCTACATATCTATCTATCTACATATCTATCTATCTATCTATCTATCTATCTATCTATCTATCTATCTATCTTTTCCATCTATCTACATATCTATCTATCTATCTATCTATCTATCTATCTATCTATCTATCTATCTATCTATCCATCTATCTATCTATCTATCTATCTATCTATCTATCTATCTATCCATCTATCTACATATCTATCTATCTATCTATCTATCTATCTATCCATCTATCTACATATCTATCTATCTATCTATCTATCTATCTATCTATCTATCTATCTATCTATCTCCGTCTATATATTCAATCTGAATGTCTATCTACATAGCTATCTATCTATCTATCTATCTATCTATCTATCTATCTATCTATCTATCTATCCGTCTATATATTCAATCTGAATGTCTATCTATCTATCTATCTATCTATCTATCTATCTATCTATCTATCTATCTAATCATCTATCTATCTATCTATCTATCTATCTATCTATCTATTTATCTATTCAATCTGAATGTCTATCTATCTACATATCTATCTATCTATCTATCTATCTATCTATCTATTGTATAGAGCGTCCACAGCAGCACCACAAAAAGAATGGGTGCTCAGCCCAGAGTTCCAGGTATCAACTCCATAGAATTATTCACAAAAGAGAAGGCAACACTCCAAAATGGTGTATCAAATCAGGGTGAATTTAATTTTTCTGCCTTCTCTTTTCTCTGTCTGCCTATCTATCTATTTATCTATCTATCTATTCAATCTGAATGTATATTCATATATCTATCTATCTATCTATCTATCTATCTATCTATCTATCTATTACCTATTTATTCATCAATACACCATCTATTAATATATCTGTGTCTGTTTTCCATCCACTTGTGTATCTGAATATCTAGCAAAACATCTATCTATCTATCTATCTATCTATCTATCTATCTATCTATCTACTACTCTCATTATCACTCTGCCATTTAATTTGTCCCCTACTTACATGACTATCCATTTATCTACTATGTATCTAACTATCTGCTATACTGTATATCTAACTAAACTACAGTATCTACTTATCTTTCTATCTTATCTACTTTCCATGTATACAATCATCCATCCATACATCATCAGTTTATTTATTTGTCTGTCAATCTGAATGTCTAGCTATTGCTCTATCTATTCATTCATGAATACACCATCTATCAAAATATCTATGTCTGTTTTTTCATCCACTGTATATCTACCAAAACCTCTATCTAGCTATCTACCTGTATATCTATCATCCATGCATCCATCTGTCCCTTGTTAGTAATTCTATTTACTTATTATTTATACTATCAATCTGTCAAGCTGAATGTCCATTGCCCTATCTATCTATCTATCTATCTATCTATCTATCTATCTATCTATCTATCTATCTATCTATGTTTCTACCCTCCACTCATCTGTTCATCTACCCATCCATCATATAAATATCTGTCTATCCACTCATATTCATCTCAATAAATTAGAATATCTTTCTTTCTTTCAGTAATTTGATTAAAAAAGTGACCTCCTATATTTTCTAGATTCTTTACACACAGAGTCTTCTATTTCAATTGTTTTATTTCTGTAAATGTTGATTATGGATTACAGGTAATGAAAACCCAAATCTAAGAAAATTAGAATATTGTAAGTTCAGTTCAGTATTGTAAATTCAGTGTCACCTGCCAAGGTTTCCTAAGCCTGTAAATGGTCCCTCAGTCTGGTTCAGTAGGACACACAATCATGGAAGACGCTGATTATGGATTGTATTACTGAATTACTGAAATGAATGAACGTTTCGCAGATATTCTAATTTATTGAGATGCACCTGTGGCAATCTATCTATCTACAGGATCTATCTAAGTAATGATGGATCTTTAGGATTTGCACCCACCAGCCAAGTCAGGTTATTTTTTGGTGCTGCTCTGTACTTGGAATTTGTATCTATCTATCTATCTATCTATCTATCTATCTATCTATCTATCTATCTATCTATCTATCTATCTATCTATTTACTAACGATGTATCTATCATATAAATGTAATCTTCTGTGTCTTTCTTTAGTATTTCATTGGCTAAAGGAGAATACAGGGGGCATTATATAAAAAAAAGTTTTAGAATTAGAAGATTTCTTCTAACTTATTATATTACTTCCATGGTAGACCAATGTCTTCACTTTCACCAATTGTTCTATAATAAGCCCTTATTCATAGATTTACATAAACCGAGGCACAATATGGAGACACTATTTCAGTGGTTCGTCTTTAGCGCCTCCCTCAGTATCATCCCTGTAATATTTCATCTCTTGTATTGTTTTTCTGATTTTTAGCAAAGAACGTTCAAAAACCAGCCCAACTCAGTCCACCCTGTGGATTTCCAAAGCCCCGAGGAGCAATATCACTATGGAAGTTTAACAAAACAATGACTTATATCACCACAATGCAAGAGAAATGTATCACAATGTATTTTCTGGATCACTAGACTTTAAAGCATCAGCTTGGAATGACTTGCTAGCTCAGCAGCATCAGTATTCTGTTCAGCAAGAAGAACTAACGGCTCCCCCTTGAGGCACATTTTAAGAACACTTTTGTAATACTCATGTTTGATTCATAAGTAAACCGGAATCTGAGTCTTGCTACATTTAGAATAAAGAAGCCTTTGCTTATTTTGCTGGTTGTAAATCTTCAATTACCATGCAGCCGAAGAAACGGACAATTCCTCTTTCAATTTATATGAAGAAATATTCTGTATGTTTGACACTGTTTGCAATGAGAATGGTTGATTTTATTATCATGTTCCTTCTGTATTGTACTTTTTGATGAACATTAAAGTCTATTGCTATGAATGTGTATTGTAAAAAGAGACAACTCTAATTTATCTTTGCATAAAGATTTGATAGAAAAGATGTGTTTGTATGTTGATCTGTCTCCCTGTCTCATATTACATTGGCGTATTGGACGACACACCACCATACACACAGCCATAACATTAAAGGGGTTGCCTGACATATTTTTTAATGTTTAAAGGGAAACCTTTGGACATCACTGGGAGCTGAGGTGCTGCAACGTCCACCTGACACTATATAGGGTATGGAGATATCTGCTTCTGGCTCTGTGCACTGTATAGTACAGGTGTCGGAAGAAACCCTGACCCTTATCACTTTGGAGACCTCCTGTCAGATTAGATATTTATGGCCTATCCTAAGAATAGACGCTAAAAAATATTGGACAACCCCTTTAACGGTGCAGCTAAAGGGGGTCAAAGACATAATACAATTTAAAGGGAAAACAAGTGATCCCCACATTGGAGATAACTTGCAGATCATTGTGGGTCCGACTACTCAGACCACCACTGATCAGGAGAAAAGGAGCCTTGGAGATCTAGGTGAAAATAAAAAGGCACCAAAAAAAAATTGTGCCACCTGTCCAGGGTGGAATACATTAGATAGCATGTAAATCAGTAAGGAAAAGTCCTGCGTACAGGACTTTTCTCTGCGCCGATTTTTGTCAGTTTCTCCAATGGAGACTCTGGCGCAGATGTGAACCTAGCCTTAGCAGCAAAAGCAAAGATTTAGTCTGATGTTGCATTTGAATAGAAACGTTCTACGACAACCAAACTGGGTTCCCTACATCAGTCCATGTCAGTACTTCTCTATACATGTACTGCATGATGGTCTTGGGGCTGTGTCTGAGTGAGAGAGAGACAGTTATAGAGCAGATTCTCCTCTACTTACTGTGTCCAGTGTATGGCAATTGGTCTCCACCTTCAGAGAGGACTGCAAACTCCAGATACAGCATGCTAAACACTGCAAAATATAAGGGAAATAATGGCCAGATATAGCGTTACTTCTCATGTACACAAACATTGCAGCTTATATGGAAAAGACTCCCGAAATGACAGGCACATTTTAAAGGGAGCTGAGGGGGGCCATTTGGGAAACGAAACCACCTACCAATCCTTAATTACTGGGGGGTTAGTGTCCAAAATAGCTGTGTTATAAAACTATCCATGCCCATATTTAAAAAAAAAAAAAAAACCCTTTATGCTTACCTACAGATGAGTGGCATCGGACTCATTTCTCCGACTTCACTGAACAGCTGCACAGGTGCCTGGTGTACCCGAGCTAGGTAAATAGAAAGGTTTTTTTTTGTTTTTGTTTTTTTTTTTAATGGCATGACAAGGACAGCGAAACCCATAAGGACCTGTGACTGGTTTAATGTCCCAAATCGACCAGACAGATTCTTTTTAAGTTCATGTTTGAGGTTCGAAAATTGGTGCATGTGGGAACCGTACCCTCACACTCTCCTTCTGCTCCCCTTTAGTATGGTCTTTGTATAAAATAAAAATAGCATGGTCAAACCAGATGGTTTTTTTTTTTTGTTATTCTGACCTATACAAAAGGTGCTGCAGCTCTGTAGCTATTACTTAATTCTGGCCTCATCCAGTGCAGAAGCTTCCAACACCAGGAGGGATCTGGATTCACTGATCACTGACTGAATACTAATGATCTAGATGTGGATAGGTCATCAGAATAAAAAAAAAAAAAAAAACACCTGAAGGCTGGAAAACCCCTTTAAAAAAACTATTATTTCCCTCACCACTAGGGGGAACTCTTGGCTCTTTTATTGAGTTCACTTGCTCTTGAAATGTTCTGGTGGCAATGGTTGTTGATGCAAAGGATTTGAAGTCTGTGTCAAAAAACATGGCCCAAAATTGAAATTCTAGGTACAATACGCCTTCATATATACGGCTTACTGACGCTTGAATGCATGTTTTAATGATCTCTTGTGCGAGTAATGTCGTTGTATGCAGTGAGCAAGGTCAGGCTGTCTATGAACATATAAAAGAATTGTATACATGTATTACATAGCTCAAACATGAAGGCTACCTGTCATAAATCCCGTTCTTGTCAAGGTGCTATATAATCAGCTTAATATATAAGATATAACCCTGTAGGATATATGTACTACAGTATATCACTATCAGGTATCTATTTTTCACCGACTTAGGTATAAGGGGCATAAAGATAGCAGTCACACCCTGGCCCCGGTGACTGAGGAGACCCAAAGCCATAGAAAAAGCTATCACTTTCATAAATAGTAGATGGGTATGTAAGAGGGACCATTTGGTGCCACCACAGAGGAGGATGGAGTAGTAAGTTTTGGTTCACATTGTAGAATTTGCCACAAAGAAATCGCCTCCCATTCATTTCAATAGGACACTTCATGTTAAACTACCTTAAAAATCAGCTAAAAGAATAAATAAGTGTCCTGCTCAATGTTCAGGTGGTGGATTCCACTCGGAGCTGCTATTGAAGTGAATGGAAGTAGAAAAGCTTTCTGCTGCTGGTAGGAAGATTTCCATGATGCATTTTGCATGGCCACAAAATTGGCCATATGAACCTAGCCTAAGAGGAAGATGTGCAGCTGGGAGCACGCAACAAACTACTCCAATGAGGCATAATGCTTAAAGAGAACCTGTCAGGTCAATTTTGTACTTTAGACCACCCACAGGTCCTTATAGACCAGGGGTTTAGTGTCCCAAATCCATCTGTGCTAGCAATTAAAAAAATAAACTTTTATACTTACCTAGAGAGGAGTCTCATCGGACTCCTCTCTGGTGTCCCGGCATCTGCGCAGTTCTTCTGTGTAGTGGAAGACGTACACCTCGCTGGCATGGATGGCTTTATAACAGGGTGCTTTGGGACACTAAACCCCCATCCATAAGGACCTATGTGTGGTTTAGTGTCCCAAATTGCCCTGACAGATTCCCTTTAATGGTTATAGTACAAGCCACTAGACCTGGCAGTTACTGTTACAAATGGGTACAAGCCATTACAAAGTCACTTAAAGTAATAAAGCTTAGTGGCTATGTCACTCAGATGGGCACATAGCATAACAGTTACAGTCTCACTTGGAGAGCACAAAAAATACTGCTTACAATCTGAACAAGCTCCAAGTGGAACTCATGATACTTTGAGGAGCACCTAGAATATTTGCTCCATTGTCCCAGTTAACCGTAGTGGTGCAACAACAATCCAGTGCAAGATTTCAGGTTCTGCAAGAAGTCAGGTTCTGTTCAGACATATACAGTGGGGGAAAAAAGTATTTAGTCAGCCACCAATTGTGCAAGTTCTCCCACTTAAAAAGATGAGGCCGGCCTGTAATTGTCACCATAGGTAGACCTCAACTATGAGAGACAAAATGAGAAAACAAATCCAGAAAATCACATTGTCTGATTTTTTAAGAATTTATTTGCAAATTATGGTGGAAAATAAGTATTTGGTCACCTACAAACAAGCAAGATTTCTGGCTCTCACAGACCTGTAACTTCTTCTTTAAGAGGCTCCTCTGTCCTCCACTCATTACCTGTAGTAATGGCTCCTGTTTGACATTGTTATCAGTATAAAAGACACCTGTCCACAACCTCAAACAGTCACACTCCAAACTCCACTATGGTGAAGACCAAAGAGCTGTGGAAGGACACCAGAAACAAAATGGTAGCCCTGCACCAGCCTGGGAAGACTGAATCTGCAATAGGCAAGCAGCTTGGTGTGAAGAAATCAACTGTGGGAGCAATAATTAGAAAATGGAAGACATACAAGACCACTGATAACCTCCCTCCATCAGGGGCTCCACGCAAGATCTCACCCCGTGGGATCAATATGATCACAAGAACAGTGAGCAAAAATCCCAGAACCACATGGGGGGGACCTAGTGACTGACCTGCAGAAAGCTGGGACTAACGTAACAAAGGCTACCGTCAGTAACACACTACGCCGCCAGGGACTCAGATCCTGCAGTGCCAGACGTGTCCCCCTGCTTAAGCCAGTACATATCCGGGCCCGTCTGAAGTTTGCTAGAGAGCATTTGGATGTTCCAGAAGAGTATTGGGAGAATGTCATATGGTCAGATGAAACCAAAGTAGAACTGTTTGGTAGAAACACAACTCGTCGTGTTTGGAGGAGAGTGAATGCTGAGTTACATCCAAAGAACACCATACCTACTGTGAAGCATGGGGGGGGGCAACATCATGCTTTGGGGCTGTTTCTCTGCAAAGGGACCAGGACAACTGATCCGTGTACATGAAAGAATGAATGGGGCCATGTATCGTGAGATTTTGAGTGCAAACCTCCTTCCATCAGCAAGGGCATTGAAGAGGAAACATGGCTGGGTCTTCAGCATGACAATGATCCCAAGCACACCGCCAGGGCAACGAAGGAGCGGCTTCGTAAGAAGCATTTCAAGGTCCTGGAGTGGCCTAGTCAGTCTCCATATCTCAACCCCATAGAAAACCTTTGGAGGGAGTTGAAAGTCCGTGTTGCCCAGCGACAGCCCCAAAACATCCCTGCTCTAGAGGAGATCTGCATGGAGGAATGGGCCAACATACCAGCAACAGTGTGTGCCAACCTTGTGAAGACTTACAGAAAACGTTTGACCTCTGTCATTGCCAACAAAGGATATATAACAAAGTATTGAGATGAACTTTTGTTATTGACCAAATACTTATTTTCCAACATAATTTGCAAATAAATTCTTTAAAAAAATCAGACAATGTGATTTTCTGGATTTGTTTTCTCATTTTGTCTCTCATAGTTGAGGTCTACCTATGATGTCAATTAGAGGTCTCTCTCAGCTTTTTAAGTGGGAGAACTTGCACAATTGGTGGTTGACTAAATACTTTTTTTCCCCACTGTACTTGGTAAAAGGACGTGGCTCATGGGTGCAAGTGGTTTGCTGCAGATTTTGCACTGGGGCTTAAGAATTTCAAATGACACCTCTGACCCATTCTTACAATGAGATAGCTCTATATAGCATAATCAATGTGAAATGAGTGCATGCCATTGTATGGTTACACAAACTGTATATAGTACATAGTATAGAGTCCCGGCTTTGACCACTATCAATAAATATAAGTGTCCTGTGTCCCATTACATGGCTGCTAAATATACGGCACTCTGCTCAGTGTCTACAGTCATGGCCAAAAGTTTTGAGAATGATACAAATATTAATTTTTACAAAGTCTACTGCTTCAGTTTTTCTAATGGCAATTTGCATATACTCCAGAATGTTATAAAGAGTGATCAGCTTAACAGCAATTACTTGCAAAGTCAATATTTGCCTAGAAAATGAACTTTAGCCCCCAAAACACATTTCAACATCATTGCAGCCTTGCCTTAAAAGGACCACCTAACATCGTTTCAGTGATTGCTCCATTAACACAGGTGTGGGTGTTGATGAGGACAGGGCTGGAGATCAATCTGTCATGATTAAGTAAGAATGACACCACTGGACACGTTAAAAGGAGGCTGGTGCTTGCCATCATTGTTTCTCTTCTGTTAACCATGGTTATCTCTAAAGAAACACGTGCAGTCATCATTGCACTGCACAAAAATGGCCTAACTGGGAAGAGTATTGCAGCTAGAAAGATTGCACCTCAGTCAACAATCTATTGCATCATCAAGAACTTCAAGGAGAGAGGTTCCATTGGTGCCAAAAAGGCTCCAGGGCGCCCAAGAAAGACCAGCAAGCGGCAGGACCGTCTCTTAAAAGTGTTTCAGCTGCGGGATCGGGCTACCAGCAGTGCAGAGCTTGCTGAGGAATGGCAGCAGGCAGGTGTGAGTGCATCTGCATGCACTGTGAGGCGGAGACTCTTGGAGCAAGGCCTGGTCTCAAGGAGGGCAGCAAAGAAGCCACTTCTCTCCAGAAAAAACATCAGGGACAGACTGATATTCTGCAAAAGGTACAGGGAGTGGACTGCTGAGGACTGGGGTAAAGTCATTTTCTCTGATGAATCCCCTTTTCGATTGTTTGGAACATCTGGAAAACAGCTTATTCGGAGAAGAAGAGGTGAGCGCTACCACCAGTCTTGTCTCATGCCAACTGTAAAGCATCCTGAAACCATTCATGTGTGGGGTTGCTTCTCAGCCAAGGGAATCGGCTCTCTCACAGTCTTGCCTAAAAACACAGCCATGAATAAAGAATGGTACCAGAATGTCCTCCAAGAGCAACTTCTCCCAACCGTCCAAGAGCAGTTTGGCGCTCAACAATGCCTTTTCCAGCATGATGGAGCACCTTGCCATAAAGCAAAGGTGATAACTAAATGGCTCAGGGAACAAAACATAGAGATTTTGGGTCCATGGCCTGGAAACTCCCCCAGATCTTAATCCCATTGAGAACTTGTGGTCAATCATCAAGAGACGGGTGGACAAACAAAAACCAACAAATTCAGACAAAATTAAAGCATTGATTCTGCAAGAATGGACTGCTATCAGTCAGGATTTGGTCCAGAAGTTGATTGAGAGCATGCCAGGGAGAATTGCAGAGGTCCTGAAGAAGAAGGGTCAACACTGCAAATATTGACTTGCTGCATTAACTCATTCTAACTGTCAATATAAGCTTCTGTTACTCATAATATGAATGCAATTCTATTTCTGTATGTGATAAAAACATCTGACAAACACACATAAAAACCAGAGGGCAGCAGATCATGTGAAAATATAATATTTGTGTCATTCTCAAAACTTTTGGCCATGACTGTACTATATTGTACCCTATTGTGTATGGCCCCTGTGATCACATTAGTAATATTAGACCAGCTTCTCTTTTGTCTATGTTTCTCTGCACTTTTCTAAGCTTACAGGGAATGCCATCTCCCAGCAGTATTGATTCTGAATAAGCCAGCAACGCTTTGAGTTTTTCATCTACTGTACTTTCCATTTAAGGCTTAGATTTTGCATTGGGAGAAATGTGGGAAACTAGATAAAAAAATAAAAAAAAATAAAAAAAAACTGTTACAAAAACAGAAATAGAACTGTTTCCTTTGTGTATAGATAGATATGTGCAGTTCTCACATTGTTGACAAGCTCAGACCTGATACAGTAATTCTGTACAGTACTATGTGTTAAAGGGATTTTTTTTTTGTTTTAGGGGGTTTATATTAATAAGTCATAGATCAAAAACACAATCAATCCTTAGAATGGGTCATCCATCAGATCTTAGGTCATCAACATTAGATCAGAGGTGGTCCAACAACTAGTACCCCCATCGATCAGTTCTCAGGTGCTTCCAGACCCCAGAAGCGAAAGGCTCTATATACTGTGTAGTAGCCATGTTGGAGTACTGCAGTCGATCACTGACGTCTTTTATTGATGCTGACTTGAGATGGGCAAACCAGTTCATAAAGAGCTGTGTTCTTTATGAATTTTCCAAAAATCTTGGGTTCCGCAGAATGCAACATTTATGGGGTTCGCCACCCGCAAATTATTATTATACTGTAGGGTCTCTTTAGACAAAAGAGTATAATAATCGAAGGCCCTGCGAGGTGCAGAAAAAAAAACTTCACCTCCCCTGGACTCCTTCACTGATTCCGGTGTTCTTTCTTAGGCATCTTCTAGCCTCCTTGGTTGATGTCAGTGGCCACGGGTCATGGCTGAGGCCTAATGACAGGGAACATCGGCGTCATGATGCTTTGAAGAGACCCCAAAGTAGAACAATAGCAGTTCCAGTTCGGTCCGAAATAAAACTGGTGGTGAACCTTGTGAATGTTTGTAATATGAATAGAGATGAGCAAATTTCTCAAAAGTTCGATTCGGCAGTTCGATTCGAAGTTCCAAAAAAATTTGCTTAGATCCGAATAATTTTGCAGTGAATAAACAGCTATTTCCGCGCTGCAGAGAGCCGGGTTGGGCAGCAAAATGGCGGAAGCCCTTGGATGCTGCGGTCATGTCTCTTTCTCTTCAGCACGGACAACTTTTATTCATGTGGAAGGATCTGCTAACAAGCAAAGACACGCCTACCCAATCACATCACTAGAGAATATCTTTTGGCCGTCTGATGTCACAAAGGTCCTCACTAAATATTCGTTACCGCGAAGCATTAGGAAATCCGGAATTGTGGAGAATCGAAGATTTCCTGAAATTCGGATCGAATTCCACTTCTGCAGAATCGATTTGCTCATCTCTAAATATGAATCTTCCGAGGCTTGCTCTATTTCTATCTCTATTTCTGATATATTGTATGAAGCAAGTGACCGCTGAGGCCAGTGATTGACTTCAATGGCCATGTAACCATATACTGTACAGTATATTATCGTTGCAAAGAATTAAGCAGAGAACAACATTGTCCACCTATGAAGCACAATTCAGTTGGGTGTAGGACAGGGGTAGGCAACCTTCGGCACTCCAGCTGTTGTAAAACTACAACTCCCAGCATGCACACTTGCTCTGTTGTTCTTGGAACTCCCATGAAAGTGAATGGAGCATGTTGGGAGTTGTAGTTTCACAGCAGCTGGAGTGCCGAAGGTTGCTGACCCCTGGTGTAGGGTCTATTCTGAGTTTTGCTATGGGTCCTGTAATTTTTATGTATGCCTCTAAATATGATTCAAAGAGGTTAACACAGAAAAAATTCAAAAGCAAGAAAGGATCCCAGTGAGCTGTATAACATATAGAACCTATACTGGTTAACATATAAAATATAATTTAATCATTATATCAACAGAAGCAAATAATTCCTGTTATTATCATCTACCTCCAAAAATCCAGAATCACAGTGTTACCGGCACTACCATTGGCTTGTATTAGCCCTGGAATCAGTATGCAGGTAATGATATATATTTTTACAAAGAAAGAGACATTGTAAGATAATTGTGGGCTTAGCCATAGACTCTCGTGCAAAGAACAGGCACATTCAGGCGTGCTGAGAGCTTCTGCCTGTGAACTAGGAATGAATTAAGGATTTAATGATTTTTCTTGTGTAAGCAATGTTGTTATATGCAGTCAGCAAGGTCAGGCCGTCTATGAATATCAAATCTGACAATTACAACAGATAAACACATTACATCGCTATTTAACAAAGTAATGCTTTCTGAGCAAATGTGTGATAACTCTTTGGTGTCCAGGCTTTTACTGGTAAAATATTTAAAGTCAGCAGGTTTGGGGACACAAAACTATTGGCATGTTATTGTGTAGCAGTTATTTAGTGTTCCAAACTTGCCTATACTAAGTCTAGTCTCCCCTGGATTTCTTAAAGGGGTTATGATATGAAGAATATTTATCCTCTATCTATAAGATTGAGGATAAACATCTGATCAGTGGGGGTCTGTGTTGGATGGGATGCATCTGGGCTCCCATTCACCTCAATGGGAGGACTGGAAATAGCCAAGTGCTGTTGTAACGTCTCTGCCATTTCGGGTCTCGGCGCCGCCCTCCGCTCGCACGCTGTGGCGAAGGAGGCGTCTTCAGTTTGGTTCTTTGTGTAAGTTCCTTACTGCTCAATCTGAACATGGTCCTAGTCAGTGTAATGGATTTCCGGCCACACCCGTGTTCTAGCATTTCTCTCTGGACGGTATAGAGTTAATCTCTTCCTGGCTTGTGTGATTGACAGCCTGTGTGCCTATCAGGTGTGGGGCTGGGCCCAGACTTTCTATATACAGGATGTCACTTCTCTGCAAGTCGCCGGTTATTGCACTTGTGTTTTGCCTGCTCTCCTTATTATATCCCTTGCTATTTTGTTACCTGTTTCTCTGACCCTTTGGCTTGCCTTTTGACTATTCTCTTGGATTTCGATTTTGTACTGCATTGCTCGTTTGTTACTGACCCCTTGGCTTACTCACTCTGCTTCTGTGTTGTTTTGTCTTGTCCTGTTCTGTGTGTCACTTACCCAGTATAGGGCTTGTCTTCGAGTTGTCCTTTTACCGTCTAGGGTAACTGAGGCAATAGGAAGGGACAGTGGCTGGGGTGAGATTAGGGCTCACTTGTCTCTGTCCTTCCTCCTAGACCGCTGCAGTAGTGTCAGGGTTGCTACGGTTGGCAAGACCCTTACAGTTGGCACTCAAATGAAGTGAATGGGAGTAGGGATTTGTCGCGTCGACCAAGTGACTTACATTCAGGCTGGCTGCAGGCAGGCTAAATTCACAACGGGGTTAAAACACTCCTGTTCCCAGGGTCAGTGGGGGTCTCAGAGGTTATACCAACTCCGATTAGGTAATCATCCATAGGATAGAAGATAAATATTCTTAGTGGCATAACCCTTTTCAATGAAAACATTTAAACTTAACCTCAGACTCTTTAATATGTTGATACTTATCCTCAGACTCTTTAATATGTTGATATTTTTCCTTAGACTCTTTTATATGTTGATACTTATCCTCAGACTCTTTAATATGTTGATACTTATCCTTAGACTCTTTGATATTTTGATACTTACCATATTACTCCCATTGGACTTTTTCTAGTGTTCCCAATGCATGCACAATTTTCCAGTGGAGCTGAGGTTAGTTTACATGGCTTCATTGCGCATGTATTTCACATCAAGTGCATGCGCAGTGAAGCCAAGGTATACTGACCATGGCTACATTGGCACATTGCGCATGAACCTGGAGCACCCGCCAGTCAGTATTGAATTTTTTATCTATATAACCAAGGGGGAGAACGAACATGACAAAGGCAGGTTTGGAACATGAAAACAATTGTGCATAAGGGTGTGTAGATGATGTAGGGCCCCTAAACTTGTTGACAAGTTCCCTTTAAAAAGCATAAAACTCAAACAAGGGATGTGGGGTAATCCGTGCACTTGTTTTATTGGCTTTTAATTCAGCAGTTGCACAGAAAATTTTATGCAGGTGTACACAAAGAAAACGGGCGCACCATAATAAAATGAAAATAGGTTCCTCTCCTTAAGTTTCATATTATACTGTAGGCATGGCATAGAGGAAGGCAATGTGCTTTGTGGCATTTAGAGAAAGAGAGCACAGCCATGAGTAGTAAGAAAATGTGCACGGCTCCCCCACTATGGACTGCATTGTTACATTCAAGGGACTAAGGAATAGTCCTAAGATGTAGAGGGCAAAACAAACACCATGTTTTGCCCCCTATCTTGGGTGGCACTATACACATGGCACCATAAATGCCAGTCCATATTGATCTATGCTAAGTTATATGTGCATATGATTATTGTGAGCTGCGTATGATAAGGCTGGATACCATCTAGAACAGGGGTCGGCATGGCATGCATGCCAAAAGTGGCACGCGAGGCTTATTTCTCTGGCACAGCAGCCCGAGTCCTCATCCAGCAGTTTCAATGGGACCAAACATGGCCAAAATGAATCTGCTATTATTATACTCGGGGGTCTCTTCAGACCCCCAAGTATAATAAGCGGAGGCCCCGGGGAGGTGATCAAACATAAAAAACAATGTTACTCACCATTCCACACTCCGCAGCCGCTCTGTGCTCTTTGGGCGCTTCTGCCTGAAGTCAGCTGACAGGACCTCAGGAGTCGCATCTGTGTCTGGCGTCATTGCGCATAATGACGCGACGTGACCCCTGAGAACCAATGAGCGGTAGCTGACTACAGGCAGAAGAGGCCGAAGAGAACACAGCGGCTGCGGAGTGTGGAATAGTAAGTACATTGTTTTTTTTTATGTTTGTCACCTCTCTTCGCCCTCCACTTACTATACTCTGGGGTCTGAAGAGACCCCACAGTATAATAATAGCTAGTGAGCACAAATTGGAATATTATAAAAGTTAGAATATTATACTGTGTGCAGGGGCCACTATGGAACATAATACCGTGTGCAGGGGCCACTATGGGACATAATACTGTGTGCAGGGGTCACTATGGGACATAATACTGTGTGCAGGGGCCACTATGGGACATAATACCGTGTGCAGGGGCCACTATGGGACATAATACCATGTGCAGGGGCCACTATGGGACATAATACCATGTGCAGGGACCGCTATGGGACATAATACCATGTGCAGGGACCACTATGGGGCATATACCATGTGCAGGGGCCACTATGGGACATATATCGTGTGCAGGGACCACTATGGGATATAATACCATGTGCAAGGATGACTATGGGACAAATACCATGTGCAGAGGCCGCTATGGGACATAATATTATGTGCAGGGGCCGCTATGGGACATAATACCGTTTGCAGGCACCGTTATGGGACATAATACCATGTGCAGGGGCCACTATGAGACATAATACCATGTGCAGGGGCCGCTATAGGATATAATACCATGTGCAGGAGCTGCTATGGGACAGAATACTGTATGCATGGGACGCTATGAGATATAATACCGTTAGCACGGGCCGCAATGGGATATAATACCATGTGCAGGGGCTGCTATGGTATTTAATACCATGTGCAGGAGCTGCTATGAGACATAATACTGTATGCAGGGGCCGCTATGAGACATAGTACCGTGTGCAGGGGCCGCTATGGGATATAATACCATGTGCAAGGACGACTATGGGACAAATACCATGTGCAGAGGCCACTATGGGACATAATACCATGTGCAGGATCCGCTATGGGACATATACCATGTGCAGGGGCCGCTATGGGACATAATACCGTGTGAGGGGCCGTTATGGGACATAATACCGTATGCAGGAGCCGCTATGGGACATAATACAGTGTGCAGGGACTGCTATGGCTGTGGGACATAATACCGTGTGCAGTATGGGACATTATTCTGTATAACGGTGTGTTTTCTGTATTAAGGATGTGTTTTTGCACAGAAAACTCAGGCTTTTTTTTTTTTGTGCAAATGCACCAGTTTTACATCGAAGTAAAAGTTCCAGTGGCCTAAGAATATATCTGCATCCAGATACATAGTGTGATATCACCATAAGGATGCCGCCATATGGTGCTCCTGGACACTTAAATTTACCATTAATTGGGGGCTGTACATGGACTTTCATTGCTTCTAATCGGAAAGTACAAGGAGCGTCCCAGGAAATAGCAGTAAGCGCATGTCTCCTAAAGCATCTGGTGGCAGCACTTCTGTGTTATGGTTTGTGGTATATGACTTTAGTTTAGGGGTCGTCAGACTTACAATTATTAACCAACACTCCGAGTACCTCATCTTTGATTTTTTAAATAAAATTGGCACGCCGAACGAAAAAGGTTACCTACCCCTGATCTAGAATCATGTCCTTTACAGTGAGACATTTATGCGATTCTAAGCTGAGAAGGGTCCCAGGATCAATCTGATCCAACTTCTCTTAAGCTACGTATACAGGGAGGAATCTGCAACAAAAATTCTAAATCGCATTGAAGATGAATGAAACAAACAGGTAGAGAAAAGAACAAGCGTCCTACTCTATCTTTGGACGGATTCCGCTTGAAGCTTCTATTGGAGTGAATGGGAGCAGGAGATCTTTCTGCTGCAGGATAGAAGATTTCTATGGCAGATTTTGCATGGCGGGTCCAGCCACAAAATCCACTGTGTGAACTTAGCCTTAGGCTTCATGCACATGACCATAGCTTTGGCCAGTATCCTATGTGTTATGGTGTATCTGTAATAATGGATATATTTGCACCTTTATTTATATGGCACCAACACATATTCGTAGTTTCTAAGGATCAGTGTGAAGGCTGTAGGACTGGGCCACAAAATATGAAGCAGGTCTTCTTCCTGTCCCTTTCTAAAACTTGATCTGTCTATTCCAATGATAGGGTATGTGAAAGTCATGGACGGCACAAGGATTCCGCGCATGTGACATCTGTTCTGTTTTCCACAGACCTCTAAGGACACTACAGTTGTATACATGGATCCTAATTTATAAAGATAGGTTTATCAATAAGTTTATCAATTATTTCTTGGGTGCAATTTGTCCCAGTTTCAGATAACCAGTTCTTAAAGGAGCAGGTCCTTGCAACATCTAGCATTGACACAAGGTTGTATTGTTGCATTATAACATGCTAAACATGCAACATTGTGCATAAGAACCTAGAGACCTGCACAATGAGTATACCGGCACAAGGAGTATAGCGGCACAATGAGTATACCGGCACAATGAGTATACCGGCACAATGAGTATACCGGCACAATGAGTATACCGGCACAATGAGTATACCGGCACAATGAGTATACCGGCACAATGAGTATATGCTCAAATATCCAGCAGTTTCATAAAGTTACTGGGAAATTTTCGGAGAAGGAGATTCCACATAAAGGTAACACTGCAGAATCATTACAGAACAAATATTTTGTGACTAAGTGAAAGCTTGAACTTGAGGCTTTCACAAAGGCATAGCGTGTTCGGTATAGTACCTGCCACTCTTATCATTGAAATGCTGAAATTGTGTTTTTTGAACGGAAAAATGTTCTCCCGGAGTGACTTTTCTATGGTACGTAAATGCTTCAATCTAATTGCTACCATAGACCAAGGATAGGTTACTGGGAGAATATAGTTCTGATATTTCTGTTACAAAATTGTTACGGAGAAAAGGTTTAATGGCGCCATGTAAATATTTCCTCACGTACACGATGCCTTTGTAAATGATAGCCAGTGTCTTTAACCCTAATTGGTCTTCTGGAGGTGAACACGACATCCTGTAAATGGAAATCAGTGTATTTAACCTTAAGTGCTCTTCTGGAGGTGAAATGTACTGTAGTACTATATGATATGGGTCTGGTGGGGTACTATGTCTCCATAAAGAGATTGCTTTGGCAGGCCACCTTCTGTGTCTTATGGGACATACATGCTATGCTGAGAATTCTGGGAAATAATATGAAAATAAGTTCTTCATGAAAGTAAGAAAATGTATTCCTCTAGTATAATCTTTTGGAGGGTAGTTCCCTATACATTAGTGCTTGCCTCTCATGAAGCTTAGTGACATGATGCCACGAACAGACCGTCCTAACACATGATGACAGGGGTTATTTCACTCCACTCATTCAATCTTGCACTTATTCTTCACTCAGGCTACAAACTGAGTATAAAATACACCCCAACACAGTCCATGCATCCCAGATACACGCTGCCACCACCTATTCCATACTGGATCAATAGGAATCCAGGCTTACTGCTCCCAGCAGTCAGACAGCCAACACACTTTCAGGTCAGGGCTCCATGTGGCGTAAACTCTGCAAATTAGTGACAGAAAATGTGGCTTACAGTCACTGCAAAATGGATGGGGTTCTAGCTAGTCCTATCCACACATTGCAGAAAAATACGTTCAGAGAAAACACTGCGATTTCCAAAACCATTGTGGTTTTGGAAATCGCAGCATGTAAATTATGCCTATGGAAATGATAGCAGTTTCCCTATAGGTATAATGGAAGCAGAAAGTCTGCAGAGGAAATCTCTGCGGACTTTGTTTGAAAAGTGCTGCGGGAAAAACCACGGTGTGTTTATCGGACAGCACTTTTACATTGCGGCCTGCTATGTGGGGCCTTAGCTTTAAAAGGCAATGGATTCACCAAAAGGTTCAGCGCTTTCAAAAAAAAAAAAAAAAAACTTAACAAAGGTGGGTGACATACACAAGCAAAATAGTTGTAAAATGAAAGGTGATAAAAAAAAGAAAACTTAAGTTTTAAAAGTAAGTTACAGTCCTTTTGATTCCATGGAGCTTGGAAGAATCTCAGATGGCCACCACCCAGCTGTTGGCTGGCTCTATAGGTGCGAACATTTATTTATTTTTGTTGGTATCAACAGTTTTTGTAATGATAGGCCCTGGCTCATATTTCAGAAACACCCCCTCTGTTCATGATTCACATTTAGTTCAGATGTTCCATTGTCAGTGCCTGCCCCATCCTTTATAAGGTGGGGGTTGAAATATTTGATCTTTGCCATCACAGGATTTAGGGAGACCTCCCATCCCCCACCTTCTCTGATGTCCAGGAAGAATTTTGTGTATCTGACAATTTATAACCCCCTTATCTGTCTTGTGCTACGTCAAAGAAATTCTGTGCACAGGACATGAGTGACAAAACCATAAGGGTTCCCTTGTGACCACAGAAAGATAACAATATCTTACTCTTGTATACATCTTAAACAATACATATACACATACATGAACGATGCAATTCACTTATAGTATATAAGAATAAGGTATTATATCCAAACCAAGAATAGATAAGGAGCAATAACCCAGAAACAACTATCTGCATGTAGGTTTGTCTTCCTTTTGGAGGAGATGTTAGATGAATAGGATCTCCTTCTGTAATGTTCTTATGCTCTAATAGGAATAGAGGTTGTCCATATGGCATGACCCCATTAAAAGGGCATATCCACAGACTATGGCATAAACGCAGAACAGATTGGCGTCCACCTCTAAGGTGCAGGTGTGCTTGGCTATTTTTGAAACTTCCACAGAAGTGAATGGAGAATGCTGAGCCTGCACAATGACTGCAAGATTTGATTGATAATGGTGCAAGTCTTAGAGGTGCGATCTGTATCAAAAAGATCCTGTGTATATGTCCAATGTGAGAATACTCCTTTGTGTAAAATAAAAGCAAAATATCCCTTGCACAGCAGTTTTGGTTAAAAAAAAAAAAAACTTGGAAATTTTTAAAATACTTTAGTTTAAGAACATAACCCTATGAAAAATCTGCATTTGTTCTGTATGACACTATATACAGTTTTCCCCCTACGTTTTGTACTGTACTCCCTATGATCTATACATGGGAGTTCTGAGATTACATTCAGCCCATTTACTGTTGGAAGATCACCCACCATACAACATCTCTGACTTGATTATGCTTCATATAGTGCCACAATGTGCAAAGGCATCTACATATAAAATTAACTTGTGATATGGGGGTATGAAAACCTTCATAGAATTCAAAGATTACCTATGGCAATATGGCTCTATAGCAGAGATAGGCTAACCTCGCAAGATTTGTTTCACGAGTATTGACCAGGTTCCCATGCCAGTGGTTCACCCACCTGCATTTCCATGGGCCCCACTGATGTCATGACACTTGCATCAAAGGATCATTATATTGGCACACCCAACGTGATTGCTGAGGCTCAATCATTGGGAGTTCACCCAGAAGACTAGAAGAGGCTGGAAGAGAACTGAAGACACCCACAATGCCGCACTGAACTCTGAGAAGGAGCTTGGAAGAGGTAAATGAAGTTAAATATGACAGTTTATTATTTTTTTGCAGCACCCTTGGGCCTCCGCAGAGTATATTAGTGATTCTTGGGTGGTGAACCTCCAACGTTTTGGGTTTAGCTGGACAACTTGTAAAGAGCTGAGCTCATAACCAAGTTCACTCATCTCTACTACTCTGTGCCTCCTACTACACACATAAAGCCCTGCATACAGCCGTGTCTTTCCTTGCTTTTCCTCTTGGCTCAACGTAAGAACAATGGCTTCAGATGAACTTTGGACAAAAATATTTTTCTATCCAGATCGTTTATGGTATACGCCAGGGGTAGGCAACCTTCGGCACTCCAGCTGTTGTAAAACTACAACTTCCCGCATGCATACTTGCTCTGCTGTTCTTGAACTCTCATGGAAGTGAATGGAGCATGTTGGGAGTTGTAGTTTCACAGCAGCTGAAGTGCCAAAGGTTGCTGACCCCTGGTATACGCCATGTGTCTCTGCTTGGTTCTGTTGAGATAATGTATTGAATTTGTATCCCCACCATGTTCAGTGTTGGCTAACTATAGACTCTCTCCGCTAACCCCATGCTTATATCAGCAGAGTTACACAATTTCTGTAGCGCAAAATACTGCGGTCCCAGTATCGCTGAGCTCTACCCTGTCTACATAGCAATGGTAATACCTGTCCTTGTGACAAGTATGATGACAACAGTTATTAAAGTGGAAAAATAGCAAAAAACCTTAAAAGTAAAAACTTAAATGAAATGCAATCAACAAGAACGATCTCGACTACATGCGGTTCTTGGCACATTTTCTTCCAATATCTATGCCGCTTCTAATAAAAGTTGAGATCTGCTTAAACTAGTTGGATACCATCCAATCTTTTCCTGCCAGTAGGAGTTTAAGTATGACTATTATACTAATTTAGTTACATTTCTTGCAAAAATTGTTACATTATTAGGCATAACAATACATCCAATTTGCACACTACATGCGGAAAGCTCTACTTTAAGCGTAAATTGCACAATTTCCCATATGTTATTTTCATTACTAACAGCTTTTGAAATGGCTTTAGATCTTTAATGGAACATTTTTATATCACAACTAAAATCCCATGGCTTAAAAGTTATATCCACTTACATGTGCAAAATGTGTAAAAATACATTGTTATATTCATACTAAATGTGCTTTGCGAAGAAATTAGGGAAGTGAAATGAACTTGTTCCTCCAGAAATGAGTCGGATGTCTCATTGTCAACCAAACAGTACAACATAGTCCAATTATTTTTGGCAGGTAAATATCAGACTATCGTGATAGGAGGGGTGTTGTTGTGACAAACATCTAACATGTATTAATGACACATGGCTCCCTCATAGAGGAGTCGGTGTACACGAACATACTAATTTCAGCAGTCCCCCTATTGTGTGCCAAGGTTAAAGGGATTTTTCGTGGGAGTTATGAATTGATGACCTATCCTTCTGCTTCAAACAGCTGATTTATTGGGTTCCCGGGTGTCCAACCCCCACAAATCTTCAATTGATGCCCCCTAAAAATGGTCCTTGAAAACCCCTTTAAGTGGTTTTGAAGAACCTGCTGTGTAAATCTTGTAGCTGCTGGCAGAGTCTGGTTTATTCATGACGGTCCCTACCCCCACCCACCCAATATCAATCTTTCCTTGCTATGCACTTTTTGGACAGAACTGTCATTCCCACTGGATGGGCTGTAGCAGCTCAAGAATAAACCGGACCAATCTCTGTCCATGGCTGCAAGGTTTAACCCGTATGTTCTCCAAAAACACTTAACCTTGGCACATAAGTGATAGCTTGCTGGAATCATATTGTCTTTCACTACTGTATGCTGATTTAAGGTAAAGTTTTTTCTGGCCTAAAAATATTAATGCCCTGTCTTAAGGATCTTATTAGAGATGAGTGAATCGATTCTGCAGAAGTGGAATTCGATCCGAATTTCAGGAAATCTTTGATTCTCCACGATTCCGGATTTCCTGATGTTTCGCGGTAACAAATATTTAGTAAGGCCCTTTGTGACATCAGATGGTCACATGATGTTCCCTAGTGATGTGATTGGGTAGGCGTGTCTTTGCTTGTTAGCAGATCCTTCCACATAAATAAAAGTTGTCCGTGCTGTAGAGAGAGAGAGAAACATGACCGCGGCATCCAAGGGCTTCCGGCATTTTGCCGCCCACCCGGCCAACCCGGCTCTCTGCAGCCCGGAAATAGCTGTTTATTCGCCACGAAGTAATTCAGATCGAAGCAAAATTTTTTGGAACTTCGAATCGAACTGCAGAATCGAACTTTTGAAAAATTCACTCATCTCTAGATCTTATCAATATCAATTATCAATTGGTGGAGGTCAAACACCCATGACCCCCACCAGTCAGCTGTGCTCAGCAGTTGGTACACAGAGAATGTAGCAGGACACAGACAGCTCTGTCATCTGTATAGTGGCAAAACTGAGCCACTACAGCTTAACTACCATGCAAGTAAATGGAAGATAATGTCCAGTAGCCTGGTCTGGACATTGCACAGAGAATGGAGCTGTCTCCTGTCTTCCTGCTCCCTACTCTGTGCAGCAACTGCTGAGAACAGCTGATCGATGAAAGTGATATCTGTTATTGGTGACCTATCCGTAGAACAGGACATCAATATTTTTAGCCTGGAAAACCCCTTTAAGGCAGCATAAAGTACATGACAGGTTTCATTTAAGGGATAGGCTATGGGATTGGACTGGTCAAAATCACATGAAGCACCGTCTACAGAAGCACTTGGCAGTGTCCTACATTGGACCTGCAGTGTATATATGTGGGTGCAAAAATTGTGCCAAAACTTGCACCCAAAGCACACAGACTTTGAGACTGCTGAGATATCTACAGTGCTGGCCAAAAGTATTGGCACCCCTGCAATTCTGTCAGATAATACTCAATTTCTTCCAGAAAATGATTGCAATCACAAATGCTTTGGTAATAATATCTTCATTTATTTTGCTTGCAATGAAAAAACACAAAAGAGAATGAAAAAAAAAAAAAAAATTTTTTTTTTTTTTTAAAAAAAAAAAAAAAAGGGGGGGGGGGAAAATTTTGGGCCCCCCGGAATTTTTGGGAAAAAAAATAATTTTTTCCGGAAAATGATTGCAATCACAAATGCTTTGGTAATAATAAGTCAAATCATTGATCATTTTGCTGCAAAAAAAAAAAAAAAAGGGGAAAAAAAAAAGTCAAATCATTGATCATTTTAAACAAAACTCCAAAAATGGGTCGGACAAAAGTATTGGCACCCTCAGCCTAATACTTGGTAGCACAACCTTTAGACAAAATAACTGCAAACAACCGCTTCCAGTAACCATCAATGAGTTTCTTACAATGCTCTGCTGGAATTTTAGACCATTCTTCTTTGGCAAATTTCTCCAGGTCCCTGAGATTTGAAGGGTGCCTTCTCCAAACTGCCATTTTCAGATCTCTCCACAGGTGTTCTATGGGATTCAGGTCTGGACTCATTGCTGGCCACTTTAGAAGTCTCCAGTGCTTTCTCTCAAACCATTTTCTAGTGCTTGAGTGTGTTTTGGGTCATTGTCCTGCTGGAAGACCCATGACCTCTGAGGGAGACCCAGCTTTCTCACACTGGGCCCTACATTATGCTGCAAAATTTGTTGGTAGTCTTCAGACTTCATAATGCCATGCACACGGTCAAGCAGTCCAGTGCCAGAGGCAGCAAAGCAGCCCCAAAACATCAGGGAACCTCCGCCATGTTTGACTGTAGGGACCGTGTTCTTTTCTTTGAAGGCCTCTTTTTTTTTTCCTGTAAACTCTATGTTGATGCCTTTTCCCAAAAAGCTCTACTTTTGTCTCATCTGACCAAAGAACATTCTTCTAAAAAGTTTTTGACTTTCTCAGGTAAGTTTTGGCAAACTCCAGCCTGGCTTTTTTATGTCTCTGGGTCAGAAGTGGGGTCTTCCTGGGTATCCTACCATAGAGTCCCTTTTCAGACGCCGACGGATAGTACGGGTTGACACTGTTGTACCCTCGGACTGCAGGGCAGCTAGAACTTGTTTGGATGTTAGTCGAGGTTCTTTAGCCACCATTCGCACAATCTTTCGTTGAAATCTCTCGTCAATTTTTCTTTTCCGTCCACATCTAGGGAGGTTAGCCACAGTGTCATGGGCTTTAAACTTCTTGATGACACTGTGCACGGTAGACACAGGAACATTCAGGTCTTTGGAGATGGACTTGTAGCCTTGAGATTGCTCATGCTTCCTCACAATTTTGCTTCTCAAGTCCTCAGACAGTTCTTTGGTCTTCTTTCTTTTCTCCATGCTCAATGTGGTACACACAAGGACACAGGACAGAGGTTGAGTCAACTTTAATCCATTTCAACTGGCTGCAAGTGTGATTTAGTTATTGCCACCACCTGTTATGTGCCACAGGTAAGTAACAGGTGCTGTTAATTACACAAATTAGAGAAGCATCACCTGATTTTTCAAAGGGTGCCAATACTTTTGTCTACCCCCTTTTTTATGTTTGGCGTGGAATTATATCCAATTTGGCTTTTTAACAATTCTTTTTGTGGTTTTCCATTGAAGACAAATTAAATGAAGATATTATTACCAAAGTATTTGTGATTGCAATCATTTTCTGGAAGAAATTGAGTATTATCTGACAGAATTGCAGGGGTGCCAATACTTTTGGCCAGTACTGTAGTGAGTTAAAGCATGCAACAGCCCTGGAAATACAGACACTAGAGTATCCCACTCTGATGATGTAATCACTGGACAATTCAGGTGTGAGACCAGACCCCTGTTGCCATAAGGTGAAAGACTGCTTGGACCAAGGAGACAAACCATGTCCTGTGAGGCAGGTTATTATCGCTCATGAGTGACCAAGAGAGAGTGTATTAGACAACCAACCTGTAGTGATTGCTGTATTGAAGAAGAGTGCGTACAAGATATGGCCTGTTGAGTGACAGCAAGCAATATTCTCAGAGATTTACTACTGCGGGGTAAAGTGGACTTCAGCATTACTGTCATACTACACTTAACAGTAAGTGGTCACTTTCCTGGGAATTACAAGTATGTGGGCACCTGCCTGTTGTATTACAAGTTTTGCTATGGGTACTGGTCTGCTGGGTTAGATTAACAAGGTGCTGTGTTTTCTTCCAAGATTGTAATTTTTCCTATAAATTGTGTCCTTATAGACTCTGTAACCACTAAGCTAGCTGCCTCACATTTGCCTCTATAACCATCAGTTGCTGTCTCATGAAAGATTAATATTCTATCACACCAGTTGTGTCATCTTGAGTAAAAACTTTATTTCATGTTGTTTGCTTTTCATGACTTGCACTGTCCTCAAGTGGGACACCACATACCACTCACAAGAGATTATACAGTAGAAACATCACTTTATTTAGAGTTGTCTTCACTGCGTTTAAAGCAGCTGTCCACTTTTGACAACCCATCTTTGTAGGAAGGGTCTCCTGAAAATAACCCACTGATGGAATCTCCAGTAATCATCTGCAATCTACAGGATAACTGGGCAGCAACTGTTCAATTTCACTGCAGTGCCACCACAGGAGAAATAAAGAATTACAATGCTCTCTGTCAAATGATTGGGCTGACCCTGTATGGATGTGTTGAGCCACGCAGAGCTAGAGATTATCTTTGTAGCAGCTCTTACTGTGGCTAATACATGATAAGGGTTCTATCTAAATAAGGGACCTCTCTCAATCAACTTTCTAATATATTTTTTTAAAAAGAGGGACCAAAAACTGCATGAAAAGTTTCAGTATCAATTTGAAGGTGCACATGGTTATGGTGCTAAATTAAAAATTAGTAAATAGAGAATCATGATATTCCAATCTCAAGGATCCTATCTATACTGCTAGCTTATTTAAATTCAAGAGATTTCCTAACTATATTGCTTTAGCAATGCTGCTTTGTGAAATTATTCCTTCCATTGTTTACACATCGTTTCCTTAATACCTGGCCTGTATCTGATCTTAGGTCGGAAGACGTGACTCACTTACTACACCCTGAAGCTGTTATTTACTGCTCTTCTGTCCAGTAGGTAGTTGCAGTTTGCTGATGAAGGCTCAGACAGTGTAAAATATCTCTCTATGAAAACTTAAAAATATTGAGTTTACTGCAAGAACGTTGTCGCGGAGCATGGTAAGTGTTCTGTACAACCCTGAGTAATATAATATACATTTACTATGCACATTAGTTAACCTGCATTTATTTTAGATTTCTAGTAATCATAAATAATATCTCATGGTAAAGCCAATGTCTATATCTATTGTGGTACTTCATAGTGTCCTGACCATCAAACTGTCACCCCCTAGCCTGCTGAAGAATACGGGAAGTGAGAAGAAGAGCCAGCAGGCAAACTAGTGAGAGAGGGAGATGGGAAAACCCCTTTAATTCAATTTTCTAATAAAGTATTTCTATAATTCTGCACTCCAATCCTGACTAATATCATATCCCCATATCAATATCCGAAAATGTTAGATCCAGAATTGTCCTTTAACATAGAGCTTTACTGCAAGAGATACAATAACTGATCTCTAGCAGAGAAAACCTATTTTTAAAGTAAGACATTCTGGATCAATATAAATGTCAGGTAGAACAAAGTAGCTCTTTACTAGTGGTCGGAGTGATTGTCATATGATGGTAAAAGCTCAATTCTAGCTTTTTTCTCTCCAAGTTATTTTTCATCTCTGTCCTTTACAAGTCACTGTCTCCTCATTTTGTGCAAATGTCAAACCTCTCTCTATACAGAATATCTCATTATGTTATTTTACTGGGTATTTGTTTGATCTCTGCAATAATTATTTCTTAGTTTTCATTATTTTAAATTCCTCATGGAATTTCGTACTATATTCAACTAAACTATAGTAAACTATATTTAACTATCTAGCTATATTTATCCACGCAATATCTATCTATCTATTATAGAAAAAATCTAGAGCATCACTGTGTATACATCTGGCTACATCTGCAAATAGATAGATAGAAAGATAGATAGATAGATAGATAGATAGATAGATAGATAGATAGATATTAGACCCTAGAGTATAATAATAAGAGACCCTGGGGAAATGTTCTAAAAAAAACCCAAACACTGAAACACTGCCATTGGCCTATCCTCACCTTCTCGGGATTCCATCACAGCATTCTGTCCTCTCTTGAAATGTCTTCTGGCCTCTTTTGGCCTCCTAGGTGACATCACTTTCACCAGGCCACCGCTGAGGCCTGTGATTGGGCCTCAGCATTCACAAGGGGCACATCAATGTCATGACACTTGCATCAAGGTGTAATGACATTGACGCTCCTCACATGATCCCAGAGGCCCAATTGTAGGCCTATACAGTGATTCATTTCCAGTAATCTCTCCCAGGAAGTTGGAAGAGGGTAGAAGACAGCACAAGAGAGGGCTGGACACCATGGAAGAGCCCCAGAAAGATGAGGGAAGGTATCAGTGTTTGGTTTCTTTTTATACTCCTCCCCCAGATCTCTGCTTATTATATTCTGGGGTCTGAAGACACCCCATTGTACATTAATGATTTGTGGGTGACGAACCCTACCTGAGATTTTTGCAAACTCTTTACAAAACAAATAGTTCATCTCTAGTGTCTACACTTCAGTCCTGCCCCTGCTATCTCTGCTCTTATCTCCAGTCCCTAGTCTGTTCCTGTGCCCTTGGGCTTGGTTTCTCCAGTTCCACAATCCACATCTGGTCTCATTCCTGTTCTGTCATCTCTGCTGCCAGCACAAAACCAGTTGCAGCCATAAGGATCCACGTTCACATCTCGCAACATCACTGTAAGTTGAAAACTTGAATTTTTGGCAAAAGACAAAAGTTTTATTGCAGTCCTTAGGACTAGTGCTGTCTAATTATACAGCCCTGAGATGAGAGCAAGTTGAGCACCCCGATCTATCTTTCTACATATCTATCTATCTATCTATCTATCTATCTATCTATCTATCTATCTATCTATCTAACTTTGCATCTGCAGGGGCTTATCTATAGGGAGTTCAATGGTAACCGTCTATCTATATCTTTCTTCTATATATTGTACTTTTTCCAACTTGGTTTCTTTAACTTAGTTGGTCAGAGTGCACGGTGAGCGTAGTCTGTACCTGGACATTGGTTATTTCAGATAATTGCTTCAGTATGATTGTTGTAAGATAATAGCATAGTGTGAAATGTGCTCATTTGTAGCTATTCCTACTCAATTTAGGGCCAAAGAAAGTTCACTGAAGTCTGCATCTTTGAAGTGTCTACTTTGTGATTTAGGTCCAAGAACACTAACTTCAAAGTGAATTGCTGTCAGAGGTGACCTAGGCAAGAATAAGACCGTTTTCTAAAGTTTTTGATGAAACTGTATAAAGTCTAGTCTTGGTAATACAATATGCACAACATAAATACTAAAACTAATAGAACAGAATAGATATAAATCATGGAATGGGATTTATAAAACTAGAAAAATGCAGCAAATAGTGTGCACATGATCCAGCACCACTCCTCCAGTCAAAGAGACTCCAATAAAAATATGGCCCAAACAGAAGTGATCCAAATAGAGGATGTACACATGAGTGAAAGCCACGGTCTACATGTTTCGGACAGGACTAGTCCATATTCATGACCCAACAAATGGAAGAGCATTAATGGTCTACTATTTGCATTTTGATTTTTTGATGCAGTACTGCACAAAAATTTTCGGCGGGTGTGGCAAAAATGCAGCAAAGTAAGAATACTTTCAGAAAGAGAAGGGTTCATAGTTTATTTTTGTCAGTTCCCAAAATGAAGTGAATGAAGAAAATGACATCAATATTTGGTGGGATCTTTGCCCTTTGGAGGAGGAGTCTTGGAAGTGATGATACGGCCCCCACAGATATAGCCCTGATCTCATCATCATCCAGTCTGTCTGGGATTATATGAAGAGACAGAAGGATTGGCTGGCGATGTGGCACAGAGGAGGGGACAATGCTACACATATTCTGGGAGTGTGCGGGGCTGAGGGACTTCTGGGATGGAGTACACCGGACTATCTGTAAGTTCTATCTAAAACACCTGCCTTCTACCTGCTTCACCTCTCTGATTTCTCCCTCTGGGCTTATCATAAGTCCTCTTTGAGGCATCTGGTCAATGCGGCTTGGGCCTGCATTCCAGCACTATGGACGTCCTCCACTCCACCATCTCTCCTATATTAGATCCGTAAAGTGGAGGACATCCAGGGTATGGAGGACCTTACTGCATGCCTCAGGGACATGCATGAGTCCTTCATTGAGGCCTGGACGCCTTGGATTATCTTCCAGGGTTCGCAGGATTACAGGGACCTGGTGCGTTGAACTGGAATCCGTGAGCGGTACTTCCTGTGGTGGGGTTGCTGGACCTCCTGATCCAGTCTTCTTTTCTTCCCTACCCCCTTTTTTTTTTCCCCCCTTTCTTATCTCTTCCTCCTCTCTCTACTCCCTCCCACCCTCTCCTTCATTTCTCCTTTACCTTTCTCGCTTCTGCTCTCCCCTCTCTGCTCTTCTGTCTTTCCCTTCCTCCCTCCCTCTGATTTTGCGCATACTTTTCTGGGAGTTTCTCCCTTATGTGACGTGATATACCTTGTTATGCGGATTGTCTGTGATTTTTTGTTTGTTTTTTTTTGCAGTTTGTTCCCGGTCCCTATTTATGTGGAGGCCGCTTTTACATGGTTTGTTGTTTGCGTTTCTATTTTTGATATAAATAAAGAATTTATAAAAAAGAAGAGACAGAAGGATTGGAGCAAGCCTACATCCACAGAAGATCTGTGCTTAGTTCTCCAAGATGGCGGGAACAACCTCCCTGCTGAGTGCCTTCAAAAACTGTCTGCAAGTACCGAGAAGAATTGATGGAAGGCAAAGGGCAAAGGTCACACCAAATATTGATGGGATTTACATTTCTCTTTTCTTCATTCAACATAATTAACTGGCAAAAATAAACTATTAACCCTTCTATTTTTTAAAGCTTTTTTTTACACACCTGCATAAAACTTTGGCATGGTACTGTAGAGATATTAAATTTGATCTTCATTTACATGCCAATAAGTGATTTGGGGAGGGAGAAAAATATTAGACAGCAAATTCTGAGATATAATTATTCAAAAAATGTCATTCTTTTTGAGAGTAAAACTGCAGCTGAAATAGCAAAGAACTAACAGTAACGGAAAAATAATTACTTTGTCATTGTTACTTGATATCACATATTATAAAACATTAATAAGCCGCCTCCATTGTCGCCATTAAACATAACAAAGACTCCTTTCATGAGTGTCTACAAAATTACAGTTCTCCTGCCATTACCTGTGTGTGTTCTGCCAAATTATTATTTTTCCTAAATTGGCAATGTTCTTCATTTTCCATTAAAAAGTGATGGGACTTCACAGTGGTATCAATCATATTCAAGTCTCAGACTGATGCTTAACAAAAGAAGGGAACGTCTCTGATCGTAGTCAAAAAGTTTTCACTACTTACTTACCGTGTGCCAAAATATTCCTCAGAAATCAACAAAAAGACAGACGGCAGAAAAAAAAAAAAAAAAAACTATACAGAACTACAGATGGTGTTGAGAACATATTAAAAATTAGAAACTTCCTCTTTTTCGATCAGATCATTTTTCTTAAGATTTTTTGCATACTTTGCCACATATGGCAAATAGGTATTGCGTATCGACAAGGTTCATATATGTAAACCTTTCAGGCCCTCCGGGGTCAGCGAGTGGCTTGGTATTGGTGTCACAGGACTCCATGGAGCATTTCTAAAAGTGAGAGTCCATTACTTGTCTGAAGAGGAGTGAACTCAAAGGAGAAAGCCCTTCGGAAAAAATTGCTATACAGGTGGACTGAGTATGCCTGGCCCCTCTCTCCACGGCCCCCATTTAGATTTGACTTTGACCTCGGCCTTTCTCTTCATATATACCTTTCTCACCTTAAGCATCAGATCAAGAACCTCTCTCTAAAATCCACCAAACATGTGAAGTAATTGTGCCCCTTCCATATCCTACCTAGGGCATATATATTGTCTTCGGCCCTATCTTTAAAAGGAATGCTGGGATTCTGTACACCCTGTATAGCAATAATGATTGCGATACCCTCTGGGCCTCACAAAGGGAGGGCATGGGGACAACCTTCAGTACCCTAGACCATTACTCAACCATCAGGGGTCCCAGATCTGTCTCCCACTTTTTACTAAGACTCTATTCAGAGGACTGTGATGCAAAACAGCTGTGAAAAATAGACATTTTTCATGGCTGTTTTGCATCGTGGGGATCTCGAGTCTATTGAGGGATCCGTGAAATGGGCAAAAATAACACATGTCCTATTTTTTGATGGCACGGTAAAACAGAAAATTAAAAAATGACCATGTCAATAGTCAAATTTAAGTTAGTTAGTTAGTTAGGTAGGGCTAGTAGTCGGCGGGCTAGCGTGGGAAACAGGTAGGGAGTGTGAGAGAGGAAGGGAGAGGGAGAAAGAGGGGGATCTGAGTGAAGAGCAATGTATCATGGTAGTTGTAGGCTAAGAAAGCAGGAAGCTACCCATGTAAACAAATGCAGAAGATACCAGGAGCTCCCAGAGAAACCAAGAAATCACTTAAAACACTGCTAAAGGTATATGAGTGCATTTATTAACCCATTAATAGCACTAACAGACCTTTTAAAAAAAATAAATAAAAAATTTGCCCGGAAAACTCCTTTAAGGCTAAGGCCCCAAGTAGCGGGCCGCAGCAAAAAAACACTGTGGGAAAATCCGTGGCGGCAAAGCATCGCAGTTTTTTCCTGCAGTGCTTTTCACCCTTCTGGCATTTCTGTAGGTATAATTGACATGCTGCAAATTTCCAAAACCGCAAAGGTTTTGGAAATCGCAACGTGTCCACTGAGCGTATTTTCCTGCAATGTGTGGATGGGATAAAACGCTGTGGATGACTGTAAAATGCCGTGGAAAAAAAAAAACATGCACCCCCTTGAATAGGATTTTAAAAAAGTACAAAGTTACATCTGTGATTGATATGACACACTTTTATTTAATACATATAATTATACAATTAGCATTTTAAACAAAATAATTAAAAATTAACCTTTAATTACAGTCTAACAGATTTTGTACATTTTTACAACAAAAAAAATGTTCCTTTCTATTTTAAATTTATGATTGACTTTAAACAATAAAATCATAAATCCAGTCTGAAAAAGTTGTCACTCGAGCATACACTCCAGGTCGATTGGGTTGGGCACATCCATATCCAAATGAGGTCACTCCTACCAAGATCCAGCGATTTTCTACTTGACACATGAGTGGGCCTCCAGAGTCACCCTAAAATTAAAATAATTAAATAATAAATAAAAGTATTTTTGCAAAAAATCATTTTGTTCCAAAAAAAATAAAAAATTACTGGTGGGAACATAGGCTTAAATTTTAAATTCCTATTTAATTGGAACTGAGGTGACATTCTATTGGCAGGGCCTAATAGACACATGCAGGGCCCTTTTTTAGGTTCTAGACTCCCATGGCATGCCATTAGCACCCCAGAGGTGCCAGTTGGCCAAAAAGGAAGCCCCTTCCTTTGTCTAACCATTTAGATGCTAAGATCAGCATTTACCATGGCATATAATACAGGCAGCACCCCCAAGTCATGGAGTAGGCATAGCTCCCATGTCTGTCCCTTCCCCTCACTATGATATACTGTTATGCCAGTTAATGGGAATTGCCCACTTTCCAAGAAATAATACTACATCAGGGGCCTGAAAGGGATTAAAAATGTACAACTCAAGAAGGTCCATGATGTGTCTTGAACATTCCTTTCCATACTGTTGCTCCACCATGAAGAATTCCCCTTAAATAAGTGGACTAGATGAGGAGTCAAATGAGTCTCTAGATAATTTTATACTTGGGTAAGGGCTGTGTTATTAGACACATGTAAAGGAGCTAAATTTGTAATTACAGAGGACCTTTCACCACCTCCACCAACTCCAACTCTTTTTTCTCCAGCCTTCACCGAGCTGGAGTTGGTGGAGGTGATAAAAGGTCCTCATTAAAAGGAGCTGTAAAGAAATCAATGGTCTGTCTTTTTTTTCAACAGTTAGTGCAAAATTAGACGGACACTCAGATAATACACCAGATTTATCACAGTGACTGATGCTGGATGATAAATCTGGCCTATCTTCAGACTGTTTAATCTAAATTAAAATCTAAGTAATAATGCTTTCAAAAATAGAAGGGTTAATAGTTTATTTTTGTCAATTAAGATAATGAAGTGAATGAAGAAAAGAGAAATGTAAATCCCATCAATATTTGGTGTGACCTTTGCCCTTTGGAGGAGGAGTCCTGGAAGTGATGATCCGGCCCCCACACATATAGCCCTGATCTCATCATCATTCAGTCTGTCTGGGATGACAAAAAGAGACAGAAGGATTGGAGCAAGCCTACATCCACAGAAGATCTGTGCTTAGTTCTCCAAGATGGCGGGAACAACCTCCCTGCCGAGTTCTGCCAAAGTCTGTCTGCAAGTACCAAGAAGAATTGATGGAAGGCAAAGGGCAAAGGTCACACCAAATATTGATGGGGTTTACATTTCTTTTTTGTTCATTCACTTCAAAAGTAAACATTTCTGTTTTTCATGCATTCTGACGGTTCACACTAGCATTTGGGTTTCATCCTTTGGGTCCACTTGGAGACCCGAAAAACGTGAACCCTATCCACTTGGTTACATGCCCCATTATAGACTATAATGGGGTCCGCCCCGGTTTCCGCCTTGTAGGACTTTTCTCCCCGCCTATTTTAAGCGGAATGGGAACGGAGTCTTGTACTGAGACTCAGACGATAGTGTGAACCTAATGTTACTTTGCAACATTTTTGCCACACCTGTGGAAATTTTTGCAAAGTACTTTATATGAGTAGGTTTATCTGATATTATATTAAACCGCTGAAAATGCAAAGTGCTGTATGATAAAACTAAGGGCTACATTGACAAACTTGCTTCTGCTACATTTGTAGATAGAGTAGAAAAGTTACTTCATAGAACTTTGCTGTTAAGTCTCTACGACACTGTCTCAGGAGTATTATTCAGATACTAGCATAGGTAAGATGTATTACAAGATGCATTTTATGCTTTACATTTACCCACTTTATATCAAATAGAGTATTTTACATGGAAGGGTAAAAGCAAAGCTTCATGTAACACAGAAATGTTCCTCATTTGTCCAAGCAATGAGATATCGTACAATAGCAGTGTCAAGACAAGTGTCTTAATAGACTGAATCTACCACAAAGACTTCTCATATTTATTTTGTCCTTTGTACCTTTTTTTTTCTAAATCCACCAACACATTCCTAGAAAGCAATTCTATGGAAGGAGCTATTGTAGCTGTGACTACTGCACCATCATTGTCAGGGGGTTTAGAAAAGCGTATCATAACGCCAGTCTGACAAAGTGCATCATAGTACGCTATGCTAATTCCTAGTCATTGTTATACACTGGAAGCCTCCAAGTGCTGTGTTACCAAGATGAAATCAATTGTCATTGACTTGCAGCCTAGAGAGACATAGGAGCTGTTTTAAGGGCTAGCGGCAAATTTTTTGGTTATTAAGCTGAGGTTAATTTTCATTTACTGACTTTAATTAGATGGTGGGATTGGTGTCTGAAGAGATTAGGTAACATTACAATCACGCACCTATATACATCATATTTTAAAGAAATGTGCTATATCCATATGCTGTATAAATGAAGAGTAGTATATGTATACCTTTAAGAACCAGTGTATATCACGATGGTTAAAGGGAGTCTATCCTTCGCAAAAACACTTTAAAACTTATGGCACTTTGGAATGGCCTTTAAAAATTCCATTCTTCTCCTACCTTTCCTTGTTTTCTTTTACCAGCCGATTCCAAGATAATTTGTTTCTTCATGTATGTAAATGAGCACCACGGAGCACCCAGGGCGTTCCTTCTCTTCTGCGAGCACCCATCACGTAATCACTTATCACCGCCCCTTCGTCCGTTGCGGTGACTCCCCTCTTGGTCTTCTTTCTTCTCAGTTCTCGCCGGCAGCAAATTCACACGATTGCGCATGCGCAATCGGGCCACCATTTTCCAGTAGTCTGTCACAAGAGTGTGGCAGAGCCGATTGCACATGCGCAGTCGCGAGAATTCACTGCCAGCAAGAACTGAGAAGAAAGAAGACCATGAGGGGAGTCACCACAACGGATGAAGGGGTGGTGATCCACCCACAGGATAGGTCATCGGTATCAGATTGGTGGGGGTTTGACACCTGGACCCCCCACTGATCAGCTAATTTGGCCACTGAAAACCATCTGCAAGGAATACAGACATAGCAGCTCTGCTCTTAGTCAAGTGAATGGGAGCAGAGTTTTTGTTCCCTGGTGCCACTGCCACAGTGTATAGAGTCATAGGCTGTATACAGTGTACAGAGACATAGACTGTATCAATGGTGCATGGAATGAAGCTCATATGAAGCTCAGATCCCATTCACTTGAATTTTAGCAGAGCTGCTTCCATGCAGCTGATCAGTGCGGGGTCCAGAGTGTCGGACCACCCAGGGGCACACCGCTAATGAGGAGAAGTGAGGTGGCCGCCTCAGGCGGCACTGTCCGTCACTGTTTTGGGGGGCGGCATTTCTACCATTTATGTAATGTAAACCAGCCCAGGACAGGCTCAGGACAGGCCCCGCTCAGCTTTATTTTTTTTAAGCAGCCTGTCCTGAGCCTGTCCTGTCCTGGGCATGCCAGCGCAGGCAGCGATACAATGACGTCATCGCGCCTCCTACGCTGAGACGCAGACATCGCGGACAAGAAGAGGAGACGGCGGCGGCTCCATCATGGGATTGCAGGTAGGTGACATAACTTTTTTTTATATATAAGTAACCCCGGCAGGTAACGGCCTATTTACTTATCGATCCCCACGCCTGCTGTGGCCGCCTCTGCTTTCCCTTCTGCTATCGGACGCAGAAGCAGAAGGGGGAATCAAAAGCGGCTGTGAGCGGCAGCGGGGATCGATAAGTGAGGCCAAATACTACTATTATTATACTCCGGGGTCTGAAAAGACCCTGGAGTATAATAATCAGAGACCCAGGGAAGGTGATAAACATAAAAACCATTGTTACTCACCTCTCCGGCGATCAGATGTTACTCCCAGCCAGCTCTGGCCTTCTTTGGTGAGGTCCCAGGCATCACATGACCCAGGCCGACGTCATTATGTGGCGACGCCGGTCTGTGCGACATTGAAGAGGGCCGAAAGCAGGGGAGTGCACCGGAACCCAGGTAAGTAACACTGGTTTTTATGTTTGTCACCACCTGGGTCTCCGATCATTATACTCTGGGGTCTTTTAGATAGTGGATAAATACCTGAGTGATGGGGGTCTGTCTGCTAAGACCCCCACTGAACCTGAGAATTGTTTTTTTTTTCCCCCACTGGGTGGGAATTCAGCCTGACCGCAGCCATATATATAGGTGTGTCACTTGGTGGATGGGCGAACCCCCGTGGCTCTCATTCACTTCGATGGAAGCGCCAAAGATACCCGAAGTCCAGTACTCAGCTATCTGCGGGGCTCCTATTATAGAGAATGGGGGCCATGTGGGCTCGTCCATCCACCAAGCAGAAGATGTGTGAAGTTACTTTCCTTGTTAATGTCGTGTTGTTGATCTGATACTGAAGTAATACAGTAAGAAGAATTACTTATTACTTGCATGTAAACGCAATTTTATTTATTTTATTTTTTTTTTGGGGGGGGGCGTCTTTCGATAGTCCGCCTCAGGCAGCAAAGAGGCTAGGTTCACCACTGGGATCACCACCTATCTGATGACCTTTCCTGTGTATAGGTCACCGGTATCCATTACTCATAGGTCTTGGACAACTCCTTTAATGTGTGATATACATACAGTATCTGGATATGTCCAGCCACAAGCATAGGTAAGAAAGGGCACATTTATATTATTCATTTCCATTACAAAAATATGGAGATTTGCAAATCTATAAAGTTTTGAACTTCCGAGTGTGTTTGATATTTAACAACCAAAATGGGTCCCTATGGAATTTGTTGGCACCATATAAAGTAGCTCATTATTTGCTTCTACCTGGCATGTATCTATTCCTCCTTCCTCGTATCCCGCACAGACCATAGCATTGCTGATGTTATATTCCGGCATTTGCAGTTGACATTTTTCATTGGATATCAGTGGAACTTGAGCTTCCTGTAATATATTTGGAACTGGACCTGATGAGAAATAGGAGAAATAAAACAGTTAAGAATTAATTTCGAAGCCATAAAAATTCAAGGTGGGAAGCCTGGTCACATGTATCATTGCAGGCAGTGCGGATAATTTCATTTCAAGCTGTCCGTTTTTACACAACATATCCATTGAATCAGCATTTCCCAGCGGTTGTGCTTTTAAATTGGTGTCCTGATGGCGGAGCCGGTCAGTAATTACTGGCGCTTTATTATCATGGATGTAATAAACACTGCCAGTTTATGGGGTTATTAAAATGATTTCCTCACATAAATTTTGATTTAGAAATACAGCATAATAAACTCCATAGCCATGTTGATGAGATTGTTAGTGGGAGGTTTTTTTTTTTTTATTTGTTTTGTTTGGTTTTTTTTTACTTTTTTTTTTTGTTGATTAGAAATGTTTATGGACATAAAGCAGGAAAATAGAATTAGGACAATGAACTTCTTTGCTGCATTGCAGGCAACCCTTTTCACCTCTACTGGATTTACATACAACAGTAGTATTTATAAGGAGTCCATCACCGCCCCGTCCCAAGCATATTCTACTGCCTCCACCATGTACAGAGCACATTACAGGGATAAACAACATATATTTGCTATATACAGTATGTCACTTTTGTAGATTTGGAGAAAAACAACTTTGAAGTCTTATGCAAATGAGGCAGTTGGTGCACTAGGGGCGGGACTTTAGCTCCTTACAGCACTGCTCTTGCCACTCAAACCCCTACCATATTCTGCCTGACCCACTCCATGCAGTGATAGTCGATCCTTCTACTGCTATGACATCATCCATCTACTTAAGTAGCAAGAGCAGTGCTCAGGGGCTGAAGGCCCGCCCCCAGTGCACCAACTGCCTCATTTGCATAACACTTCAAAGTTTTTTCTCCAGATCTACAAAAGTGACAGAGGTTTGCTATTTATCACTGTAATGTGCACTGTAACAAGGTGGCAGCAGTTGTATATGCTTGGGGGAGTTGGTAGACACCCTTTAAAATTTACTAATTTAAGTGTAATGTTTTTTCCCTCAATTTCTTTGACATGTTACTTCTCACTGTTATTATATAACTTTTTATCTGATTCCACTCAGGCTGCACCTTACAACATTCCTTGAAATGAATTTTGCCCTCTTAGTTTAGGGATACACATGTTATCCATTGCGAAAACACAGGCTGTTAACCTGCAGTGATGTACGGTAGCAGTGTAGGGGATGGGATTTAAAGAGGACCTTTCACCACCTCCACCAACATCGCCTCTTTCCAATCTTTAATAGGCACTGCTCCACTGATTCCAGCGCAGTTGGAATACTTTCTCTAATCTCCACCATTCCCGAGCAATCATTTCTGTTTGTTTCAGCCCAATTATGCTCTCTTTACTGTCAGGTAGGAGGTCCTCGACTGGAGCAGAAAGACAGGGACTGCCCACCTGACAGCAGAGAGCATAATTGGGCTGAAAATAACAGCAATGATTACACAGGAATGGTGGAGGATAAAGGAAAAATTCCAACTATGCCAGAATCAGTGGAGTGCCACCTATTGAAAGATTTAGGCTGAGGCCCCACGTTGCAGAAATGCAGCTTTTTTTTTGTTGCAGATTTTGTTGCTTTTTTTGAGCCAAAGCCATATAGGAAGTTCTTCTACTTCTACCTTCTGCTCAATCCATTCCTGGCTTTGGCTCAAAGAACCGCAACAAAATCTGCAACAAAAAAGCTGCATTTCCGCAACGTTGGGCTTTAGCCTTAAAGAGTTGTAGTTGAAGGTAGTGAAAGGTCCTCTTTAAATAAATCCCACCCACACCCTACAGAATACATCTTGCAGTGCAAAGTGTCTTGTGCTGCAGGTTCTGACTGCGCAGCATATCAGTTATTGCTGAGTGTTCGCTTCTCAATGCAAAGGTTGAAAGCTAAGCCAGCTGCTTGGGAAATGTGATTTTGGTTGTTTTTGCCACAAGCAGGTCCATTGCAGGATGTCTGCTGCGGACACATGGGGTCTTAGCCTAAAAGAACAGATTGTATTACTAGGGCCCATGTGGGCAGCACTGTAGAAATAGAGCAAAGCAATCCTTGTATACATTTTTAGAGTCCAAAAATATAATAACCAACAATTGTCAAGATATACAAATAGAGAGTTTAATCTTTGACAGGCAACCTGAAAATGTGCCAGATTTATGACAGTGGCTGATGCTGGCTGATAAATCTGGGGCATCTTGAGACTGTCTAGTCTAAAGTTGAGCATACCTATTGGACATTACATGGCCAAAATGGCTATAAAATTATGAATGAGCCTTTGTGAACCCAACTTTTGTCTGCAGAAAATGGATAGCCATGTTGGAAATCCACTTTTGGACGATCATCAGCCAATTTGTGCAAAACTTTTTAAAACTAAACTGGCCTCTGATGGAATGACTGCATCATGGCCATCCAAAATCTGGCCGACATAAGCTTATACCTCTATTAGTTGGCTTTCGATGGGGGACTCAAATTTCCCTTACAAATTCTGGTGCAATTTTGAGCATTGTGGCACATTTAAACCATGACACGTTTGCCCACTAACCCTGCTCCGTTTCCATGAAGCCATACCGTTTTCTAGCAAGTCAAAAAATTTTGGCCTGAAACTACCAAAATGCAGCAAAAATGTACTACATTTTGCCACATTTTTTGTCAAGGTTAAGTTGCAACCACAAAGTAAATCTGCCCCAGTGTTATTAGTCAGCCTTCATGAAGAATCTAAATGTAATGGTGGTTTCGCAAAAATACTTACCTTGGCTTTCTGTCCGACCCCAGCCAGCTATGGTACAATTTAGTCCCAATGGAAATACATCCTGGCTTTCAGGCAGACATATTGGTTGTATATAGTCTGTAAAGGATAGAACATATGTGTATATAAGTAATTACTTTATTGCATCAATTATATACCAAAAGTCAGCTCAGTTCACCCTGAAGACACAACTTTTTTTAGATTTTGATCTCTTTTAGGCAAGCAGTCTCTCATGTATTGGAGGCCTATAGAGGACGTTGCCTTTATACAGTGTCCCCCAAAGACAGAGCCTGACAATGGTGTAAGAGAACAGCTATAGAATCCTAACAAATGAAATAGAGCTTTTAGAAATATTTAAAAAAATATTTAAAAAATTCCAAACACCCCCTTTCTCAGTGTTATATAAACAAATAAAACTCTGTACCTCTGTGTTCAAAAACTATTCAAACAAAATTCAGAAGTAGCAAAAGTCCATCAGAAGGAAAATCGGTATCAGACTAATGACGGTACCTTGTAGGGCGACTTCTATAATTTCCAAAGATGTCTTTCTTATTCTGCATTGCAGCTCCATTTTCATGAAAATCAGGATTTTATTCTTATGTGAAATATCTGAAAAGTGCTTTAGGGGTGTTTTTTCTCCTGCAAGGGCTTCACTCTCCGATCTAGATAACTGCCTCTAATGGTAGACAAAGTGTGACAAAGTGGAAGATGTCACTCATGCAAAGGGAGAGAAGCTGGGCAGAAATTAGGGGCAGTAAGTTAGCGCAGAGAGAAAAAATGCCCCTAAAGCCTTTTTCAGCTAATCCACATAAGAATAAAATCCTAATATTCATGAAAATGGAGCTGCAGTGCAGAATAAAACAGCTATCTTTGGAAAGTGTAGAAGCAGCAATACAAGGTATTGTCATTAGTTTGATACTAATTTTCCTGCATACAGACTCCCTTAAGGCTGAGGCCCCACGTTGCGAAAAGGCAGCTTTTTTTGTTGCAGATTTTGTTGCGGTTTTTTGAGCCAGCAGTGGATTGAGCAGAAGGGAGAAGTATAAGAACTTCCTATATTCGTATTTCATATTTCTTTTGTAGCCATCCTTGTCTTTGGCTCAAAAAACCGCAACAAAATCTGCAACAAAAAAAGCTGCGTTTCTGCAACGTGGGGCTTTAGCCTTCATTAGTTAAATATACAGTTGCAGCAACCTTTAACTTGCAGCAAGCTATCAGATTTAAGTTAAATTTTGCTCCATCTGTATAAAAGTAGTTATTGTAGTTATCCTGTATAGTGAAATTAAAAAAAATATACATGACATGTCTTTTCTACTGTAAGTCATCTCACCCTCCCCAAAATAAAATAGAAAATGGTCAAAAAGTAATGTGCTCCCCAAAATGGTATCTTTAAAAACAAAAGCTTGCTGATATAAAAAACAAGTCCTTACATAGATGACAATATAAAAGTGTTACGGGTGTCAGAATATGGCAAAAATAAAAAAGTTATCTATATGTTTTGTTTTTTTTTTTTTTTTTTTTAATTTTACGTAACATAGCAAATGTATGTAAATTTTCGATTGCGGCCATCACACTGACCCGAGGAATAAAGGCTACATGTCATGTTTATCACACACTGAATGCCGTAAAAATAAAACCAGACTTGCAATTTTCATATTCTCTCAGAAATAATTTATTAATTTCATACATTTAGGAAATGCACCTTGTCCTGCCAAAAGCAAGCACTCGTACAGTATATCTATGTTGATAGAGGAATAAAAAAAAGTTATGGCTCATAGAAGTCAGGAAAAATAGGAACGAAAAAAACAAAAAATGGTCATGTCCTCACGGGGTTAAATCAACGCCCACCACAAGTTACAGTAATAGCTGGACATAGTTTTTTTTTATATAACCAAGAATTGGAGAGTGACTTCTCTACTCATGCACAGTGAAGTACAAAGGATATTTTCTTAATAGAAGAAATCTTTGCCATTTGACCCCATCCATAGACCCCATCCAAGGTTAATACTGATTGGTTACTATGGGATTCTTCTATAAATAAGAGAGTGCTTTAGTGCAAGTCACAAGTGCAATTCAGATCTGAGAACAGTATAATTGTAAAATAATCAGTCTTTGACTTTAGTAGCGACTCACTCATTAGTTTATATTATTGGCATGGAATGATAATTTAACTACATATGTGTCACTTTCTGCTCTTGCTCTTCCACCGTTTTTCGTATATATTTTTTATAGCCTTTTTTGCAACAGTCAAATCTCTTGGAAAATCTCATAAAGGCAGTGTTCACATTGGCATTGGAGACTCCATCACAGTGTCCTACCAAATCGCTGGACGAAAAAAAGTCCTTCACACACGACTTTTTTTGTCCATTAGTTTCGGTTAAAAAAAAAAAAATGGACACTGGGCGGACACCATCATAGTCAGATAGAATGATAGATCGATAGATAGATAGATAGAAGATGATAGATATGAGATAGATAGATAGATAGATAGATAGATAGATAGATAGATAGATAAATAGATAGAAGATGATAGATATGAGATATATATATATACAGTGGGGAAAAAAAGTATTTAGTCAGCCACCAATTGTGCAAGTTCTCCCACTTTAAAAGATGAGGCCGGCCTGTAATTGACATCATAGGTAGACCTCAACTATGAGAGACAAAATGAGAAAACAAATCCAGAAAATCACATTGTCTGATTTTTTTAAGAATTTATTTGCAAATTATGGTGGAAAATAAGTATTTGGTCACCTACAAACTTGCAAGATTTCTGGCTCTCACAGACCTGTAACTTCTTCTTAAGAGGCTCCTCTGTCCTCCACTCATTACCTGTAGTAATGGCTCCTGTTTGACATTGTTATCAGTATAAAAGACACCTGTCCACAACCTCAAACAGTCACACTCCAAACTCCACTATGGTGAAGACCAAAGAGCTGTGGAAGGACACCAGAAACAAAATTGTAGACCTGCACCAGGCTAGGAAGACTGAATCTGCAATAGGCAAGCAGCTTGGTGTGAAGAAATCAACTGTAGGAGCAATAATTAGAAAATGGACCAGACATACAAGACCACTGATAATCTCCCTCCTTCAGGGGCTCCACGCAAGATCTCACCCCGTGGGGTCAAAATGATCACAAGAACGGTGAGCAAAAATCCCAGAACCACACGGGGGGACCTAGTGAATGACCTGCAGAAAGCTGGGACTAACGTAACAAAGGCTACTGTCAGTAACACACTACGCCGCCAGGGACTCCTGCAGTGCCAGACGTGTCCCCCTGCTTAAGCCAGTAGCTATCCGGGCCCGTCTGAAGTTTGCAAGAGAGCATTTGGATGTTCCAGAAGAGTATTGGGAGAATGTCATATGGGCAGATGAAACCAAAGTAGAACTGTTTGGTAGAAACACAACTCGTCGTGTTTGGAGGAGAGTGAATGCTGAGTTGCATACAAAGAACACCATACCTACTGTGAAGCATGGGGGTGGCAACATCATGCTTTGGGGCTGTTTCTCTGCAAAGGGACCAGGACGACTGATCCATGTACATGAAAGAATGAATGGGGCCATGTATCGTGAGATTTTGAGTGCAAACCTCCTTCCATCAGCAAGGGCATTGAAGATGAAACGTGGCTGGGTCTTTCAGCATGACAATGATCCCAAGCACACCGCCAGGGCAACGAAGGAGCGGCTTCATAAGAAGCATTTCAAGGTCCTGGAGTGGCCTAGCCAGTCTCCAGATCTCAACCCCATAGAAAACCTTTGGAGGGAGTTGAAAGTCCGTGTTGCCCAGCGACAGCCCCAAAACATCACTGCTCTAGAGGAGATCTGCATGGAGGAATGGGCCAACATACCAGCAACAGTGTGTGCCAACCTTGTGAAGACTTACAGAAAACGTTTGACCTCTGTCATTGCCAACAAAGGATCTATAACAAAGTATTGAGATGAACTTTTGTTATTGACCAAATACTTATTTTCCACCATAATTTGCAAATAAATTCTTAAAAAATCAGACAATGTGATTTTCTGGATTTGTTTTCTCATTTTGTCTCTCATAGTTGAGGTCTACCTATGATGACAATTACAGGCCGGCCTCATCTTTTTAAGTGGGAGAACTTGCACAATTGGTGGCTGACTAAATACTTTTTTTTCCCCACTGTATATATATATATATATATATATATATATATATATATTATATATATGGATAGGTAGATAGACAGATAGATATGAGATACATAGATAAATACTGTAGTAAGATTGATAGAGATACTTTGGATAGATAGACTCACTTCAAGCTTTTTTTAAGTGGATTTTTTTCAAGCTTGAAAAAGACTCAATGGAAGAGTTTAAACATTGCACATATGGGTGAATAAAGTCTATTTTCCCCTTTTCAACCTGTGCAGTGCTGCCATTTTTTTTTTTTTTAGTTTACGATAGATAGATAGATAGATAGATAGATAGATAGATAGAATCAAAATATAATGGTGGTTGGATGGGCTCTGACAATTTGATCAAAATGTATGCCAATAACCTCAAATTTATATTCATAGCAGTAATGCAGTTTACGTTTCACATATTTGATTGCATATGTCTTGGCACCCTACTGCTGTATTTCTTGTGTTTGTCTGTTATGCAGCCATAGTAGCGTGCACCTGTTCATGGTTGTTTTGATTTGGCGGTGCTCTTTGACCTTTTTTCATTTAGATAGATAGAAAGAAAGAAAGAAAGAAAGAAAGAAAGAAAGATGAGATTGCTTGATAGATAGATAGATAGATAGATAGATAGATAGAAGAAAACCCTGCAATATTGTGCTGTATCTATATGCCTGTATTTTTCTCCTGTGTCTTGCTACTATTTTGCCTTCATTTCGCAGTAGTTTATAGAGTAAGAAAATGTGATCTCACCAATAACTAGGCTGAAAAGTGATAGAAATGCAGATTATTAGCATACAGACCCCAGGACGCACGGCTGAAGAGGTGCTGAGTGCACTGGGAATCTGCGATGAAGCAAATCAACAAGGTATAGAAGAGAGAATTTTATGACCTTCTGACACCATAAATGTTGTGTGTATCGGGCATGAAAACTAATCCCGGTTTCACACTGTGCGGCAGTCATAAACCAACCTCCACAAAACAATTTGTAGAAATATGGATTTTTGTGGCTGGGCTTGTGAACTATTCTGATTCAATGCTTCAAGACCAAAATTCACTTCTTAGCTGTATACTCCCCCTACAATCCAGCACATACTATATACAGTATATCGTTCTATTTCAATCTGTCTGCCAATCCATCATATCCCAACCACATCACAATATCATAGATTTATTGTGCACCTATTATAATTGCCCCCTAGTTATATTATACTGTATGTAGTATTATTGTACTTCTATAGTTAGGTCTATTTTTTTTTCATTTTAGGACTTTTATATGGCTTCTCCAGCTACACATTTTTTTTTCCAACAGACGGTTAAAATAAATGGCAGGACACACAGATGGGGGAAGACTGCTAAGGAACCTTCGGAGATGCAGCCAAATGTGTAGCTGGGTCTACTCTATAATCTACCTTGAAAGCACAAATATACTGACACAGATCTAATATTTGCATGGACTGACATTGACATATAAACTGAATTTAAATACAATATGTAATCAAAAATATGTCAACTTTCCTTGTAGGTCTCGGGGGTACTGTTTCTCTTTGTGGAGACATCAGTCCGTGAAAGGATTCTTACAGGCAATGCTCCCTGGGAAAAGTATGCAAATTGGGAAGGAAAGGAAGCAAGGAAGAAAATTATCCCTTTGTCATGTTCTTCCTTGGCTCCTTCCTACTGGCAGAATGATTTTTGTCCCTGGTGGTTGCCACCAGCCTGTGTCCTGCCACCTGTTACCAGCCTGTGTCCTGCTATCTGTCTGCTTGCCTGTCAGGGTAATCATATGCCTGTGATATGACCTTCATCTTGCGGTGTGTCCCCTCCTTCTCCTGGGTACCTTCTCATTCCAGTTCTACTCATGAGCCCTGTTTTTGGCATATTTGGTTCCTAGATGAAGACCTGTGCCTGGTCACTACTCTAGGTATCTCCTGGTTCCGCTTTCCTCTGCTTTCTCTTCATTAAGAGGAATCAGCTAAAATAGAGCAGCTAAATTGAAGAAAAAAAAAGGATCAGGTATGTTGACCTCATAGTGCCCAATCCTTATTGTTGGAACATCCCCATATACATTAGATGGTCTTGCAGTCTCACCAAAATCAGTTTTTGGCTGACATTCACCTACAGTAACATGTATGGTTTACCTATCTATGGTTTACTATTGATCATACATTTTTTTTAGAAAAGTCAGCACCGCCAAAATACTGTGAAAAAAGGAACTTGTTTCTTCCAAATTTGACATTTCAAGCTCGAGAAAGGTTTTTGGACGCCTTTATAGACATCCATTTTTTTTTTCCACAGGATTTTGTGGTGTTGCCTTTTTTAAACATATACAATATGAATTTTGTCAATCTCCTATGGTGGGCAGACCTATTTTACTATTTTATATACAGAGCTGCTCCGGACTTTATCTTGTTACCATTTATCACAGCTACCTAAAGTAATGCACTATATCCAAAATGTCCAATCCCATACTTTACCCATATACATACCTGTATAAATAACTGGTATTTCCAGGTGCATCATGACAATATCACTATCTTTAGTGCGCCGGTTGTAATGTGGATTGATATCAATCTGATCGATCAACCGGCTCTCTGTTTGCGGAAAGGTCAGGTTGGCGCTATTGTGCATTCCCAGGACGGCTCTCCAATTGGCCGGTATTAAATTCCTCCTGCGGATCGCGAAGAAAACTTCTTAATTATTAATGTCCCTATGACAAGCATGACTGATTTTCCCCGGTATTACTTGCGTTCATCTCTGACCTCTTAAGCAGTACACATAATTTGAGCTTTGTATCGGATTAAGTGAGATAGTTTATTATAATTGGAAAGTGCTTAATGTTTCCTCGCTGCACCGCAGGATGCACGTTCCCTAACACAGAATTATCAGCAGATTCCTTGATTCCAGCTCGAAAACTATAAATTATAACAGTAGCGGGAACAACAATACAATTATGAAGGGGCTATTAACGTAATTATTATGATCCTTTAAACAGCTAAGTTAAAAAATCTCGAGCCAATTAGTCATCGGCCCCATGACGCAAATGATTAGTATGCTCCATCTGAGAAACAATTGGCTTGAAAGATTGGTTCTTGGCACCTTATTTCTGCATGAGGGAAGACTAAGTGCAGTAAACATTGCAGTTGATATCTGCCGGGGAACCAAATGGGAAATCATTTGCATATCGCTAAAGGCTTTATCTACTAACCACACATTTCCTGCAAATCGGTATTATATGTTAACCAAACACATGAATATAAATGACCTGAGCTAGGATTGGTCCAATAGCAGCTGTTGGAATATTGAAATTTCCATATTGGATAAGTGAATACAGAGCGCCTGTCAAATGGGCTGAGAGTTTAATGGAGTATTATGGTTTCTAAACAAGCCTTATAGAGTAGGAAAAAGTTCAAGGTCATAAAAAAGTTTATAAATGATGATTTAATCCATTATACAGAAGCAGGCAAATTGGTAAATAAGGAAGCCTAAGTATTTCATTCTTTATCACTTATTTTTGTGTATCTTTTTGTTCTTAAGAGCCACTCACCTCTCCTGACATGTATATTTTATTAAAAATGTGCATTCCGCATACAATGTCTTAATTATTTGGAGCCTCCTTTCTTAGAACTCGGCATTGTGCTGTTTCCATGTTGCTCCTACTTAAAAAGGTGTAATGAATTGAGAACTGGGCGTTACCATTCCCTTTGTCAATAGGTTGATTTCTGCCCAGTCTGGCAATGTCAGAGTGCATGGTGTCAAGTGTTTATAGACATGCCCCACCAGTTTCGAATTGACCCATCAGAGGATCCTCAGGTTGGTGCAGGCTCTTAAATGGTCCAGTAGAATGACACCAAAATTTGAAGGGTACTATGGTTTTGGGAGAATCATTTTATCTGATGGGCCCAAGGAACCTCAGTCTGACAATATGCCATACTGACAAAAGGAAATGGCAATGACTAAGAATGGGTGAGAGGAGTTTATTATGTGTCTTCCAAAAATTAGTGGTTCAGCCTGCCTTGAAATTTTTGAAATTTGTCATTGTTACCCACGAACCATTATAATACTGTGGGGTCTCTTCAGACCAAAGAATATAATATTTAGAAGCCCATAACAAACAGTCACTTCTCCTGGGCTCCATCATGATGTCAGAACAACCCATATGATCATTGATGCCCGATTGTAGGCCTCGGCGGCCCCTTGAGGCTCCTAACATCATTCTGGAGTCCTGCACCAGACTTCACAATGATGTCTAGTAGAGGTGAGTATGGCTGCTATGTTTCCACACCTCTCTTGGGCCTCCACCTTTTATACTCTGGGATCTGAAGAAACTGAGTATTATAATAGCAGATCCCATTCTGAAACTGCCTAGTGAACCTAAAGAATTTTTGCTGGACAAGGCTTTCCCAACACTAACAGTAACCAGTTCTTAATTTATACATTTACTTTTAGAAGCTCAGAGGAATAGCACTAAAGCGTCCCAATTAAGAAATATTATTTTATGGAGAATGAAAATTTTTTACTAAAATATCCATAATACTGTCAATTTTTGTTCTGATGATGTGTTGTCACTATAAGATATCACATCAGCACTCATAAAGAACCAAGCCAAATGGTGGTAGACCAGAACATGGGGTTCTGTAGGTAAGTTATACCTGTACAAGGTATATGCATGGAATCAGTTCTGCTCATGTTCAAGTAAATGGGAGCTAAGCTGCATCTACTGTGCACCATTGGTACTGTGTATGTCTCCGTACACTGTATACAGCTTCTGACTCCATATACTGTGGTGGTGTCACCAGGGAATGTCAACTCTACTCCCATTCACTTGAATAGAAGCAGAGCTGCTATGTCTGTATACCTTGTATATGGTTTGGGGTGGAAATTAAGTAATTTAATTAATTAATCAATTAATTGAAAAAGTAAAAATTAATGACACTTAAATCCAATTTGCATAATAATTTGTAACACAGTGTACTGTTTTTTGTTTAATAATTTTGAGCCCATACATGTGTTTCCTCTCTTACGTTTGCTCTTGGCTTTACATTTCCAGATATGCGTGTCACAAGACGATTAGCTTTTCAAGGTAATATTATTTCGCAATATCATGTCACAAAGAGTTATCCTATAACTATCTGACCACCCATTGATTGTATTGTGAATTGCAACTTGCCAAGGGTTTTATTGGCATGTCACAGATTCTACTGTTTTTTTAATTTTACTTTTTTAAAATATTTTCAATATGAATGAGTATAGCACAATTTAACTTGATAAGTTAACTAACAAGTTAAGTAAACAGTTGAAGCCATCTTTAACTTGACTTCTTCAATTGCTTACAATGGCTTTTGTTTTCTTATATCACACTGCCATGCCCTTTCATATTCTACTTAAACATGTGCTACATGTGTAGTCAGCAGTAGGAAGCCTCTACACATGTAGATTTTGATCAGGTTTTGTTCAGGTTTTGTGATGCATTTTTTTTTTAAAGAAAGAGAAGTAGTATCTGTTCCTTTATGGTACTTTCTCTGCTTTTATGATCCACATCTGGTATTTGCTTCAAAGCTGCATAAAAATACCTGATCAAAACCTGAATGTATAAAGAAAACTGTAGAATCCTAAGTTCCTTCTAGTGGCAGCCACAGACAATGAGAATTTTTATTATTTAACTCTAGGTCTATGGCAGGAATTTGGAGATCTGAGAAACAGCTCTGATCACTACTAAAGAAACAGTATATTAAAGGGGTTGTCCAGTTTCTTTTTATCAATGAGCTATCCTCAGGATAGGTCATCAGTAAGAGATCAGTGGGGGTCCGACTTCTGTGACCCTTGCTGATCAGCTGTTTCAAGGGGTCGGCCATGTAATTACAGCCTTTTCCCATTCAATTCTATTGGATAGGGCTGTAAATAAATTGCAAGGCTGTTATAAAATGGTACGCTATGTAGACAGTAAAGAGGTAATGAACCTTTCAAACAGTTGATCATCGAGGGGTCCCGATTGTCTGATCCCAACTTGATCATATAAGTTGGTGATCTATATTAAGGATAGGTGGTCAATAAAAAGAAATGGACAATCCCTTTAAGAAATGAATGGTCACATACTATTGTACCTAACAGTAACATTGTATTAAAAGGTATTAATGCACTTTTTTACTTTGACCAACTTTAAATTAAATACATTTTGTATTATTCTCAATGACCGTCTGGATAATATAAGTTTTTTAAGCTTGTCATCCTGTGACATTCATCTCACAAGGCATTATGGAAAAGGAGCTGGGAGCTCATGCGCCCTCTGTTGGATGTAACAGATCCTCAATTTGCTTTTGACTCACCGAGTCTTGAGACAGCAAAAGGGATTTTAGCCAAGCTAATTTCATTTATCTGCATACAGCGCCGTTTCGGGATTTTTGTCCCTCATCAGTGCAGAGCAAAATGAACTGGCTGGCTTTGTGGGAGGCAATGAGTGGGTTATGGACAGGGACATCTGTCCTTGAGGAGAGCACCAGTGAAGGTGTGTAGAGTTTTAAATTGCCTTTCGCCCTCTACTAAGCATCTACATATCACAAGTCATTATTGGAAAGGAGCTGGGAGCTCATGCGCCCTCTGTTGGATGTAACAGATCCTCAATTTGCTTTTGACTCACCGAGTCTTGAGTCTCCGAGTCAAGACTCGGTGAGTCAAAAGCAAATTGAGGATCTGTTACATCCAACAGAGGGCGCATGAGCTCCCAGCTCCTTTCCCATAATGTCTTGTGAAATGTAGATACTTAGTGGAGGGTGAAAGGCAATTTAAAACTCTACATACCTTCACTGGTGCTCTCCTCAAGGAGAGATGTCCATGTGACATTCATCATCAGACATCTCCAGGCAAGAGGAAACGTAAGGTAGGACATACACATGTGGACAAAATTGTTGGTACCCCTCGTTTAATGAAAGAAAAATCCACAATGGTCACAGAAATAACTTGAATCTGACAAAACTGGAATTTGCCAAACTGCATGTTGACAAGCCACAAAGCTTCTGGGAGAATGTCCTATGGACAGATGAGACAAAAATTGAAATTTTTGGCAAGGCACATCAGTTCTATGTTCACAGATGGAAAAATGAAGCATATCTTGAAAAGAACACTGTCCCTACTGTGAAACATGGAGGAGGCTCTGTTATGTTCTGGGGCTGCTTTGCTGCATCTGGCACAGGGTGTCTTGAATCTGTGCAGGGTACAATGAAATCTCAAGACTATCAAGGGATTCTAGAGAGAAATGTGCTGCCCAGTGTCAGAAAGCTTGGTCTCAGTCGCAGGTCATGGGTCTTGCAAAAGGATAATGACCCAAAACACCCAGCTAAAAACACCCAGGAATGGCTAAGAGGAAAACATTGGACTATTCTGAAGTGTCCTTCTATGAGCCCTGACCTAAATCCTATTGAGCATCTTTGGAAGGAGCTGAAACATGCCGTCTGGAAAAGGCACCCTTCAAACCCGAGACAACTGGAGCAGTTTGCTCATGAGGAGTGGCCAAAATACCTGTTGTGAGGTGCAGAAGTCTCATTGACAGTTACAGGAATCGTTTGATTGCAGTGATTGCCTCAAAAGGTTGTGCAACAAAATATTAAGTTAAGGGAACCATCTTTTCTGTCCAGGCCTGTTTCATGAGTTTTCATTTTTTTTTATATTCTGTTGCAGCATGGTTGAAAAGCAATGTCTGACTTTCGTTTGTTCATTTTCATAGAATTTTTATATATTATTACTTTTGTCAGATTCAAGTTATTTCTGTGACCATTGTGGGTTTTTCTTTCACTAAACGAGGGGTACCAACAATTTTGTCCACGTGTGTATCTGTAAATACCATTAAATAATAAAATAGCAGTAAACTATAACCTACCCATACACACAATGAGCTGCGGACACCAACCACTCATTGTTAACCACTGAAGCGCCACATACTTGTCTTCCATTATAGTAAAGAGAAGCAATCCAAGGCCAGGCCCCTACTGCAGCATTGCTCCCACCTACTATTTTGGAATTGCTTACACGACTTTTTCCACATTCTGCGGGAAATTGGGATCATATATTAGAATACAGGTATTCAGTAGAAGTCATGTCCCTCTTCCCCCCAAGAAGACACTTTACAAGCAGTAGAAGTCCATCAGTATTTCACTTTTAACCAGTGCACCGAAGAAATGTAACAGTTGCACATGAACAGCCCTTTGTATCTGATCAGTTGTTATGGACAATTGCTCTACTTTTCCCTTGCACTAATTTTAATAAATTCCCACCACCATTCTTGTGTTGGCTGCAGGTAGATGGGAACATAAAATCTCAACCCTTGCATTGTGTCAACCAGTTCAGGTATGGGATATGTAAAGGGAACCTGTGGCTGGGAAAATGCAGTGTAATCTGTAGGCAGCATGTTACAGAGCAGGAGGAGCGGAGCAGATTGATGTATAGTGTCATGGTGTAGGATTCAGTATCATCTGTCATTAATATCTGTGGGGGAAATCCCATTAATTATGGACTGAGCTGCAGAATTAATAAGTAAGACTTAATATTGTGTTTTGAAATTTCTAAGTGCACAATAGCTAGTCTGAAGATGGCGATTGAAAAGGATCATGACTTTGCATTAACCACTACAAGTTGGTAATGGACGTTTGCCAATATGAAAGCCAATACAAATATTTAATTTTTCTATGCTTAGAAGTCATCATCTAGACATCAGACGTTCCTATCAGTGATTTGACAGCTATTTATGTTGAAATGTGTATTCAGATATAGCTGTCTATCACTGATAGGACTGCCCCCATGACTAAATGACGACTTCTAAGCATAGAAAGAGTAAATATATAAATGAATGAATGACAGGTTATACCGAGTCTTTTCCCATAATATTATATATCAATCTGCTCAGCTCCCCCTGCTCTATAACATGCTGCCTGCAGATTGCGCTGCATTTTCCATGTCACTATCTCCCTTTAAAGAGGATCTGTCACTATGTCTAACATCTCCATTTTCTTACCTTGGCTTGTTCTTGCTGCTCCATAGATTCACAACAATGGGAGATTCACAACATTACTATTGAGGCTGGTCATAGACCAGTCACAATAGTAATATTCCTATGACAGGCCTGGGAACCTTCAGTAGGCTCCCAGCTGTCACAGGAACAGGTCGGCTCCCGCAATCTCGCCGCATGGGAGTAGGCCTGCGACATGAAGGTACCCACCGGGCCTGGGGGCAGTTTGGGGGGCTTACAGGTAGTAATGCCCGCAATCAGAGTGGACTCTGATTGCGGGCATTAGCTCCTGGTCTCCACTGTACATTACAGTGGAGACTGGTAGCTATGGTGAGCGCTCTGCAGCAGAGCGGCCGCCATTATCTTTACAGACCCGGGATGGGTTCGTGCCGCCAGGAACACCCTCTCCTGCAAGCGCAGGGCCTGCAGCATCGCCCCCACTCCTACAGCTACAGGTAGTCTCACTGCAGGAGTGAGGCGATGCATTCAGACTATAAGACACACCCCTCCCAAATTTTGGGGAAAAAAAAAGTGCATCGTATAGTCCGAAAAATACGGTAGGTTGCCGCCCAGGTAACCATTAACTCTGTGTTTACATACAATGCCTCCATATTAATGGGGGGCCATATCTAAATAATCGAGGGGGCAGAGAAAAAAAAGATAAACATTCAGCAGCAAGTACAAGGCAAGGTAGGAAAATAGAGATATTAGACATAGTGACAGATCCCTTTTAAATCCTTAGGGCCAGATTTAGTTTAGCCATTTTAGTGCATTTTAGCTTCGCTATAACCATTTTCTCTGTCTTGTAGTGTTTAATGTCTAGTTCCTTTATCTAGGATCTACAATATGTACAGTAACACTAACCCTGGTTTCACATCTCCATGTTCATGTCTGTTGTTCTGATCGATCAGAGGATCAAAACAATGGACGTTAAAACTGGCAGATTGATGGATACAAACAAAATGCTTTCCATTCGTATCCATCAGTATTGACAGCAATGTGAAAATAAAGATCCATTGGCTTTCATATTTTTTTCTTACTAAGAAAGCACAGAATGTTGCATACACTTATGGAACTGGGTGAGCCACCATTAAATAAAACTATTATAAATACACCTTAAAGGATATATACACTGTTTTTATATACCATCATTGTATTTAAGCAAAAAAAATTCAGCAACTTTGGAAACACTTTTAATTAAACATGACATCCTACTTTGTGTTTGCAAGTCCTATACTTTTCTATATGTTTCCATGGTAACAGACAACAAACAAACCCTATGTATTCTGATCCTGTAGATATTTTGCCACCCAGAGACATAACTTGAAGCTCCTAGATATGTGCAAATTTACCCTGTGCTACCGATAACACTGGTATCTTCTTATATTGTAGAAAGGCCTTTTGGTTCCCTCAGTTTCCAGGGCCCAGTAGTGATTGCTACCTCTGCACCTCCTTTAGCTATGTCCCTGTTTCTACCTGTCTCTTACTTATTGGAAAACTATCAAATACATGCAAATATGTATAAAGGGACCACCAGAAGTTAATATGGTTGCAAGATCAGACTATACAGGGTTTGTTTGGTGTCTGTTACCATGGAAACCTATAGCTTGTAAAGTAGCCATAGATATTAAAGAGGATCTTTCATGTCCTCAGGCACATGCGGTTTTATATTCTGCTAGAAAGCCAACAGTGCGCTGAATTCAGCGAACTGTCAGCTTTCCCGTTGTGTGCCCTGGGCTGGAGATATCGGTGCCGTTAGTTTTCTGCCCATCGTCAGAAGGCAGAAGGGCGTTCCTGACAGTCTAGCTGGGCTGTGAGGAACCCCCCCCGACAGTACTCGTCCATAGCCCTGTACTGTCAGAGGGGGCATTCATTATCGCCCAGCGATGACATTGAGCTGTGAGGAACACCCCCCCCCCAGTACTAGTCTATGGACGAGTACTGTCAGGGGGCAGCGTTCATCACAACCCCGCTACACTGTCAGGAACGCCCTTCTGACAATGGACAGAGATTGGTACCGAAACTAACGGCACCGATATCTCAAGCCCTGGGGCACATAACGGAAAAGCCGCTGAATTCAGCGCACTGTTGGCCTTCTAGCGGTATATAAAACCGCATGGCCTGAGGACATAAAAGGTCCTCTTTAAATGATATAAAATTGGTATTTAAGAAGTGTAGTTATTTCACTTTTACTTTAACTGCATTGGAGCAATAAAATTGGTTGTGCTTATAACCTTAAAAGAGATTTTCTGGGCTAAAATGATTGATGACCTATCCTAAGTATAGGTCATTAATATCAGATTAGTGGGGGTCTGATCAGCTATTCTAGGCAGCTGATATACAGAGAATAGAGCGGGAAGTAGACAGCTCTGTTCTCTGTGTAGTGGCCAAACCAGGTTGCTGAAGCTTAGCTCCCATTCACTGGAATTGCAGTACTTGGATTGGCCACTACAGAGAGAACAGAGCTGTCTGCTTCCTGCTCCATTCTCTGTGTATGAGCTGCTGGGAATAGCTTATTGGTTGGGGTGTCTGGTGTCAGATCTCCCCTGATCTGATATTGATGACCTATCTTTAGGACAGGTTATAAATAACTTTACCCAGAAAACCCTTTTAAGTAAAGTTTTAATAATTGGGTATAAAGTACAGCTTTAGAGTATATTGCAGTATTTTTCCAGTTGTAGAAAAATACGTCTATTAAAGCATTTATAGCTCTATGTATATTGAACCAAAATATATAAATATACAAGTATACATGTAAGTAAGTAATACTTACCTCTGGGGATGCATTCAAGGTAAATAACACTATTATTGGTGCAAGAGTCACTGTAATAGAAAGAAGGCAAATAAGAAAGTGTTATCTTCTTAGAGAGCCAGATGACCATATTCTTATTTTTCACTGCAGGTGAAATATTTGTTTATTCCATGATGTTGTACTGTATTACATGTTTACTCAGGTCACGTATATTGTATTTACCCACTTTGTCTAATGTGTTCCTCTAGTATTCAGGTGAACAGATACAAAGTACAGGAAAGCAAAGAATAGAAGCAAAATACAGGCAAACCATTAAAGCATTGTATAAGCTATGTACATTGATGTCATAATGCTCTAATGCATTGTAGTGTAGTGTAGTGACAGCAAATACCAGAACCAGATACAATTGAAAAGGTCTCCTGAAAACAAAGTATAACATATTGTGCAGCACATTCATTGCCTTCTAACCATTTTTTGCCCTTAAAGGGGTTTTCCAAACTTATCAACTTAAAGAGGACCTTTCACCACCTCCACCAATTCAAGTTTTTAGCGTCTGTTAATAGGTGACACTCTCCTGATTCCAGCACCATTGGAATTTTTCCTCTAGCCACCACCGTTCCTGAGCAGTTAGTTTTGGTGTTTGATGTTCTGTTTAGACTCTGTACTGTCAGGAGGTCGGTGTCAGGCAGGGGCAAACAAGGGGTGTGATTCTGAGCTCTGACACTGGCTGACTCTGATTGGAGCTCTGAATCACGCCCCCCTGCCTGACACCGCCCACCTGACATTACAGGGCTTAAATAGCACATCAGGCACCAAATCTAACAGCATTGATTGCTTGTGAATGGTGAGGGCTAGAGAGAAAATTCCAACTGTGCTGGAATCCTAATAATAGATGCTAAAAACTAGAATTGGTGGAGGTGGTGAACGGTCTTCTTTAAAGGGGTCATGCCATAAAACATATTTATCCTTTAGAAATAGGGTAGAGGATAAATTGCTTATTAGTAGGGGTTTTACCGCTGAGACCTCTACCAATCTTCAGAACGGAGGTGTTTTACCCCCACTGTGAATACAGCCACAGGAAATATGGCTGAACCACTGGGGTAGCCACATTTTGTACTATCTCCGATGCTCCAAATGAAGTGAATGTGAATGGGGCCATGTCTGCATCCAACAAGGAATGGAGGATAAATATGTTTTGTGACATAACCACTTTAACATAGATGGAAAAACCCTTTAAATATCAGCCATTTGTATTATGGCTCATACCCCTGGCTCTGTACAACCTTTGAGTTTTATGGAGTTGCAATGCTACCCTCCTAGAAGTCTATGGAGCCTTACTGTATATAAGTGTTTTCAGTATGAATCCAGTAAGAAACAATTGTGGCATGTTCCATTAGATGTAGCATACAGGATGTAAGGACAAATTCCGTGCACATTATCTAATGGGTACAGTGGCCTATAGTTACTAATAGTTAGACAACATAAACTTAGATAGACAGTCTAAGTTCATATTACCTATTAATTGGCCTTGCTAGTGCCAAAATTTTCCGACAAAATGTTTCAAGCCATGTCCTCTTTTCACTAGGCTACACACCCTTATCATCTAAGGCATGCCCCCTTGTCAAACTAGTGAAAAAAGGGGAGTAATGCTAGATTCTAGACACAGACATATTAGTAAATCTGCTCCAATATATTCAAATATTGAATGCTAAGGCTGAAATGTGACATTTTGTCCTGTGGTTTTGAAGTGTAGAGAAGGGATATACGGTGCTGTGCAAAAGTTTTATGCAGCCATGAAAACAATGCTGTAAGGTAAGAATGTTTTCAGGAATAGAAGTGTTAATAGTTTATTCATTTCAATTAACAAAATGAAGTGAGTTAAAATACATAAATGGAAATCCCATCAATATTTGGTGTGACCTTTGCCCTTTGGAGGAGGAGTCCTGGAAGTGATGATACGGCCCCCACAGATATAGCCCTGATCTCATCATCATCCAGTCTGTCTGGGGTGACATGAAGAGAGAGAAGGATTGGAGCAAGCCTACATCCACAGAAGATCTGTGCTTAGTTCTCCAAGATGATGGGAACAACCTCCCTGCCAAGTTCTGCCAAACACTGTCTGCAAGTACCGAGAAGAACTGATGGAAGGCAAAGGGCAAAGGTCACACCAAATATTGATGGAATTTAGATTTCTCTTTTCTTCATTCACTTCATTTTGTTAATTGACAAAAATAAATATTTCTGTTAGTGAAAGACTTCTCTTACATTTTTACCTTAAAGTTTAGCACAATATGGTATGTCTATGTGAGGGATTGTACAGATGTACCTACTCTTAATAATAGCTCAAATTTGGTTAAAGCAGTTGTCCAAGACCCCATGTGTTTTCGTTGGGGGAGGTCTGACACCTGGATCCTGCAGCCCCAAATGAGAATTCAAAAAGCCACATAAATTTCTAAATATCTATGGCAAATCTAATGCAAAATCTGTACTATAATCTGTATTTCTTACATGTGGATTTTGACACAGGTTTTCTGTGGATTTCTCCCTTTGCATTGCAAAGGGTACAATCCACTTTGAAAATCTGCAGAAAAATATTATTATTATTATTATTATTATTATTATTATTATTATCATTATTATTATAATTCTGCTACAGTATGCAGTAAGTCAAATTTTGCATTTTTTTCCTATAATTCCAATACATATTCAAACCCATATTACCAAATCCTACAGAACACAAGATTTGCAGAAAATACTCAGATGTCTATAGACACCTTTAAGCTTCTGCACCTTTAAGCTTCCTTATTGGTGGTATCTCTGTGGTCCTCAGAGCCTCCTCTACACTGGGAGGGATCGCAGTGGTGTTACCAATGCTCAATTGCTCAGAAATTCTACAACACGTTGTCATATTCTCATAAGAACCATAACTGAGAATATCCAGGATATACCCTACAGCCCAATATCATGTTCACTCATTAAAATCAGCCAGCCTATGACCAAGCTTTACAAGACCGCTTCGGCTCTACTACATCTGTATATATGAATTTACTGCTATTTCTTGAGAGACGCCATCTGAAATGAAATGTTTTATTCTATTGGCCACTAGAGATCAGTAGATCCTAAAGAATTGTCTGTGTTATGGCTTTGCTATTAGAGCAGCTTACACAGAGGTTAAACTACAGCACAATGCAAAGCATGTATTGTATTCCCACATGTATTGAAAATACTGCAATGTTATTGCAGAATAGAAAGTAAACGCAGGAGGCGAAAAGAAAGCAACGGTAATCAATAGGCTGTTCACACATACACCAGAGTCTGTGCCAGGGGCTTCCCATTGTAGAAAAAGGAGTCAGACAGACAAAGCTGGGATAAAAACCACCAGAATCAGGATCATAATAATATTAATAATAGAAAAAATAAATAAAATGATAAAAAAAAAGTATAATAAACAATAAGGTCTAATGCATATAAAGGAAGTTTATCTAAGTTACAAGATTTCCTACGACAGGTGGGATTTGAGTGACATTGCAGCCGCCGCGCTTTGATAATACCACTGCCAAGAACAAAGAATTTGCCATGTCTCCGAAGATATCGTCTTCAGCAGCATTAGTTGGGGAATTTGATTTCGCTAACACAATTTGTTGTGTTAATCTCCTCCCTTTTCTCTCTTATCAGCACATAATTGAGCTAAATGGAAATAGCTCTACAGCTCCTAAACTTAATATACACATCATCTTAACAAAATCAATTTTGTAATAAACGGAGCACTTGCCTTTTCTCGCCACGGCCATGTGAAAGCCGACAGATTTCAGTGAACAATGGGCTCTAAATCGAAATTCGACAAGTTTGTCACACTGATCTGGACGGGCAAGTTTCCATGGAGACAGAGGAAGCGACTATTTCCCTATCTACAGTATGTCAGCTTTTTAAAAATGCTGATCCTTTGAACAATTGATAGATTAAATGACTAGAGGAGGAAAGATAAAAAGCTTCATGCTCAAGATCTTGAACTCGGTAAGCTGATATAGTGAGCCGTAAAAAAGTTTTATATCCTATCATATAGAACATGCAAAGAACAAATCTTATTTAGTTTTATTGAACATTCTGATCAGAGTTACAGGAGGAGAATACAGAGATCCAAAGGTTCTAAATAACAAAAAAACATGAAAAATTAAAATTCTAAATTTAAATTTGTGTCCAATGAAAGTTCTAGGAGAAGACCAGGTAAAGACCGTCTTGTAAAGGGATGGTCCTCTAAATAAAGAGGACTAATATGCATACAGTAGTGTAGAAGCAACTGGAAATATGGCCCAAAGATGGTCTTCTCGAAGAGGTTATCTTTGGAGATTTGTTGGTGTTTGCTTAAACAGATTGTCCTATTACAAACACGTATCCCCTATCCAAGGGATCGGGGAGAGATATCACATCAATGGGTTCCCCAGTGATCAGGAAACCAGGGGACTGAAAGTCCCCTTGGTATCCTCCATGTGAAATCCCAGTGCACTTGTGTGACTGCTATTGGGCTTCCACGACTACAATCTTCAGCAGCCCAGAGCACCTGTCACGCAAGCACATTGGCACTTCATTCCCATGGTGGAGCCATAGGGGACTGTCAGTTATATTCCATAGATCTCTAGGGGACCCAATGGTCGGACCTCCATTGGTGTGACACTTAAACCCTATCCCGTGGATACCGAATAAGTGTCTGTAATGGACAAACCTCCAAGGTCTGTAATGGGCCTGGGTCCTGTAACTGGGGAAATTATCATGTTATAGAATTTAACTCTCCATGGTGATATTTGGAATCAATGATTATCCTCCAGAGACAAGTAGTTGGCTGGGTGTGGAATTTGGTCTAAGCTTATCCTTAGTCTGTGGACTTCATATGACCAAAGATCTAAGAAGTGGCCATACATTTGACTGCTATTACTCTGGACAAAATTACACACATACATGTCATGGTCAAGCATGCATTTTCAATAGGGAGTGGCAGAAGCGGCAAGAGGCACTGCCAGACACCTTTGGTGGCTTATGTCTCCTCGGAACTTCAGGGGTGTTGATATTTAACATGCCTGACCCATTGGCAAATGTCTTTAGAGAGTTGACATAGCACCATACGTGTTAGTTGGACAGTCCTGCCGAAAGAGTTGTGTGTGTGAGATTAGATACAGAGATGGATCTCTATGTAAACAACAGTTGAAGATAAGGTGGATGAGAGCAGCTTAATAAGTGGAGAAAGAAACATATTTCTTTAATAAGATATGTTACAAAGTTTTTTATATTCACCTGTACTATTCATTTATGAAAAGTTGTTTCTAAGTGTTTAATCCCTTACTAACAAGTGATTTTACAATTTTGCATTTTTCCTTCCTGTCTTCCAAGAGTCATAATATATCCATCATCAGAGTTGTATAAGGGCTTCATTTATGCAAAATTGTATTGTACTTCCTAATGGTACAATTAATGTTCCATACAATGTACTGGAAAGCTGAAATAAAATTATAACTGGGGTGGAATTGTGGAAAAAAAACATGTGCCATGTGCCATTTTGTTACCATAGAGGTTTTGTTTTCCAGTATTACCTGTTATTGTACCTTAATTTTGTGTGTCAGTACAATCATGGAAATACCAAATTTTTATATTTTTGTAATATTTTAACACCTTAAAAAAATCATTTGCATTGCAACACCCATCACTTTTTTATATTTAGAACTATGCAATGGAACTATGGAAAAGGATTTTTTTTTTTTTTGCATGACAAGATGTAGTTTTTATTGATACTATTTTAGGTATTATATGATGTTTTGAAAACTCTTTATTAATTTATTTTTGGAAGGCAAAGCAAGAAAAAAATTGTACATTTTTTTTTTTTTTGACGTTAAGAGACTATTTACCATTTAATCTTTTCTTTTTATTTTTTATTGATTTATCTTTACTTAAATGGGGCTGAACCAGCCCAGTCTATAGACAAATAGACCCTTGACTTGTTTAAGGCCGGGGCTCCACGTTGCAAATATGCAGTATTTTGGCCGTGGTGGAAATGGTGTGGTGAAAAACGCTGCATATTACAGTACCTGAAAAGTGGATGGATTCTGGCTAATACCACCCACACATTGCAGAAAAAAATCTGCAGCGGAAATGCTGCGATTTCAAAAACGCAAGCGTTTTTTGCCAATCGCAGCATGTCAGTTATACCTACAGAAATGCTGGTATTTTCCGTATAGTTATAATAGAAGCAGAAAGTCCGCAGAGGAAAACTCTATGGACTTTCTGTGAAAAATACTGTGGAAAAAACGCTAGTTAGCCCCATCATATCATCGGCGCAGAGAGAGTCCATGTAACCAATGGACATAATGTCACTTCCTGTGCAGAAGAAATCAGCCATATTTTCACATCCTGGATAACCCCTTTAAGGGATTTCGCAGTCTGACATGGTTATCCCTTTCTATCACGCCCAAAACTTATCTCTAACTCTTTGTACTATAATTTATAAACTTCTCCTTATTCATTTAACAAAAGAAAAAGTGAACAATGAAAGTACAAAATAAATGTAACATAATGTTATTATCATATTCTATAGAGCAGATGTTTGCGGGTTACAAAAGAAAAAAGACAGAATAATGTAGGCTGCTGGATTTGCATACTAGCATAAAATAATGGTAAATATATTCAGAAGTGAATATGGATTAATAGGGAAAATGAGAGACAAGAAGAACGGAAAGGGTGAGGCTGGTGGACAAGGAAAAAAATCAGGTACTGTAGGTACAGTGGGGTAGATTTATTATGCCTTGTATGCCAGTATTCTACCATACAAGGCCTAAAAAGTCACAATGTTTTGCACAAATCAGGATTTTTGGGCAAAAAGTTGTGACTTTTTAGTTTCTGTGCTGCCCTTGCCACTTTCCAGTAAATGAACTAAATCATACAGAAAATCTACAACAGCTATGGAGTAAATTTCCCTCCAGGTGCATGGCCTGGCGGAGACGCACCTTTGCCGACTCAGGGATCTTCATAAATCTTCCCCAATGTGTATCTAAGTCCATATGACTACAGGAAAATTATGTATCCAGAGACGTAACTTGAAGTTCCTGGGCCCCCTATATGAAATATGTAATGGGGGCCCCTCTTACTATGTCTGTCTTCAATACCGGTGTCTTCTTATGTTGTAGAGATGCCTTTGGGCCCCCTCAGACTCCAGGGCCCTGTAGCGATTGCTACCTCTGTATCCCCTATGTACCTGGAGGCATATTGGTGGGCCTAGTGCAGAGGTTTCATAAGTGCCCCCCCATCACCACCCGTGATTATACCCATCTAAAAGCTGCCAAAAACTGGGATTTTATATGGTGACATTCAATGTGTGAAAATGTGTTATCTGACTGATGGAACTTTCCGCCTGTCAGAAGTGTTTTATACGTTCCTCTAGTAATAATCGTTATTGCTATTATTTTAGAGTGTAACGGGTATTGATAGAGAGGCGGTCGGTGTATCATGTATGGAGAGGACAGGGACAGTGAAAGAATGTAAACTTTATTGATGACTTTGTGTAAGTGGTGCAACTCTTTTGGCGCTGCGACCTGGACGATGGTAAAAGTCTGGGTCACGGCACCAATAGACTTCCTGGTTATGTTCAGAGGAGTATTACATAAGAATACCCCTGGGATTAGGGTCAGAGGGGTATTACATTATCCCTCTATGTGACAATCAAAGAGCTAAAGTATAGTATTCTCTCTGATAGATAGGAGAGGGGATAACATGGACAGAAGTCCTCGCTACCCCCCTGGGGTCACATCCAGGTTATGCACAGACAATGATGAGTTATCATTGTCTGTGCAGTCTGCAGCTCCTCTCCTCCCCTCTCCTTCCTTATTCATGCATTCATTTAAGATGCTGCCTGAGGCAGGAGGGGGTATCACAATTTAAAGCCCCATATCTCAGGATCTGTTAGGGCTTTAAAATGATACCAGGATCACCATGATAGTCCTTACAGATTCGGAACGATTCAATGTTAAAAACACTGTTGGGAATTGAGATCTGCATTGGGATCTCAAAGCCAAACATCGTTTTCATCGCTCCAGATTTGTGAGGGTTATCATGATGATTTGGGTATCATTTTAAAGATGAGATTCTCATCTGGCTGGCTGGATTCCGGAGTCTTCAAGGAGCTGTAGGCGTGATGTCATCCGGGAATGCCCGGGGAATAGAGGGGAAGAATGATGAAGCAGGGAGCGCAGAGCTTCATCTTTGTATGTAGCTGGGGCAGCCCAGAACGGCGGGACAACATACTGTCCCACTGTCCCAACAGGGCCCCCGCTACCATAGGGCCTGGTGAAAGTGTACTGTTGGCCCTATGGTTAAAAAGGCCCTGTCTGGAGCGAGGGGAAAAAGAGAAGGAAGAGGCATGAGGGGGAGAGGAAGGGAAAAGGGGGGAGAAAGGGGTAAAGAAGGGAGGAGCTGAGGGGAGGGGGGTGGGACGATTTGGGCATGGAGGCCCCATAGAGGTAGATAAAAAGAGCCCCAATAATCATAATCAGGCAGTAGCAGAGGGAGTTCACAATCAAGAGCTGACCTCGCCACAAGGCCTGATCAAAAGCAACCTCTACTAGTACCTAATAAGTGTAAGGAGTGTCTCGAAGCAGATAGCATCGACCGTCAGTGTCACTATAAGACCAAAGGGAATGAAGGCGTTAATGGCTCTGAAGTCCCCTTATGAGAAATAATAGCAATATGCCTACCAGATCAGTAACAACATTGTAAGAGTATAAAGTCATGGTATTAGGTAATCTGCCGGGGGTGTTGGATTCAGTTAGAGTGATAAGGAAATCCCTCAGCAACAGGTAACTGTCACAGGAGAATCTGAATCAAAAGCGAACTACAGTAGGCAACATATCAGAAATGGCAGGGATGGATCTTGGCAAACGTGCACTCCAATGAGTCATTTACAAGTACTACTGTCTGGTGGGAACCCTAGTATGCATCCATGATGAGACCTGTATCGGTGGAATATCCAGAATAGGCCACGCAGCTTCAAGGTCTCACGGCGTGTGGATATTGACTCTCCTGCCATTCTTCAAGATCGAGAATCCAAAAGGAAACAACCAGGCATAAGTTAAGTTGTGGGCTCTGAGTGCCTCTAGTAGTGGTCGGAGTGTACGCCTTTTAAGTACAGTAGATGGAGAGAGATCTTAGAATAACTGGACCTCCACATCTGCATATGAAACTTTGTGGTCCTCTTGAGCGGCTGTCAGCACCGCCACCATGTCCACATCGGTCGATAACCAACATATCATGTCCCAAGGTGGATCAATGGAAGTAGATTTAGGTCTGATAGGCCTGTGCACTCTCTCAATAGCAATGGAAGATGCTCTCTCCTCTCCCACTAAACTTACAAAAGAGTTCAGAGACTACTTTACGTTGTAAGCCTGGGGCTCAGGATTCAGGCAAACCTTTAATCTGTATGTTCCTCCTCCTTTTATGGTTCTCCAGATCTTCCAGCATAAGGTAATTTTTTTTAATGGTGCTCTGCATGCAAAGCCATACAGTGGTTAACACCTCGGGAGTGCTTTGAAATGTCTGCATAGGCTGCCTCTAGATTCACCACCCGTCTGCCTACAGACTGTATGTCAGAGCGGAGGTCTTCTAGATCCATAACAACTGGGGCAATAGCCTGGGATAAAGCCTTCCTGAGAAGGCCAGGATTAAAATCTGCTTGTGAGACCTCAGTGTCCAAATTGACCACTGCTTCTCCCATGCTGTTGTTTTCCTCCGGTGCCATCTTATAACTCACAGCCTTCAGTGGTCAGGATCTGCCCCCCATTATCATGGAAAATTTCCAATGCTCACATGAACAGGATTGCTGAAACTCCATTTGCATGCATGAAATGTCTATTGCCTGAGGATCATGCGATAGAAATAAATTGCCTGTTGTTTACTGTATGTCTAACAGAAAATGGCCAAATTTGCAGCGGAATGCATTCAGGTGAGATTCTGCGTTTTATCCAAGTGCATTCTGACATGTACTTAACTCTATAGGGGTTTCTGATGCGTTCTGTTCCAATAACACTGAGCCCGATAGGACCTTCTCTATGTTCATCAGAACTGACCATCAGATGCCACATTCGGTCATGTGCATTAGGCCTTAGTCTTATTTCAAGACAATGGGGCTACTCCTGTGAGAATCCATAGCAGTGCAAACTACAAATTTGTACCACATCCACAGCATAAAACCGAGGTTCAGGCTTGGATTTCTGCCATGGAAATACAAACCAGATTTAAAATCCAGTAACTGGTCATAGCCATATAGTGAAAATGTACATGGAGTCAGTCAGTCATGTGGGTTTTGTAATATCTTTCAGTCTGTAGGTTGCATTTATTCATAATGGAAGGCTCTATTGGTTTTGAGCAGGATGACATCACACAGCCAGCCAGTACAATACTACGGACTGATGAGAGGCAATAACCTTGAAACAGCTGTTGGTGGATGGGTTGCTCTTCCTTTTCCTGGAGTCACCTTATTCCCAGATCTGACCTAGGATTCGGGAAACCAGGCTACTACTTCCAAGGTGGCCTGTGCATCTCCGCTTTTCTACCAAGGAGGAGTTATTTGCATATTCCTGACCCTAGCTGTTGAAAATAAAATTATATGGGTTCTCCCTCCAATCCCTAGTTGTTAGGATGGCCTCCTGACAATCAACCAATCTTCATCAATCAGATGCAATCTGTGAGCAAACCTGCCAGTAAGTGTTCAGTTTCACTACAGCGCCACCACAGGCGTAATTAAAAATTACACCATGACTGCATCAAAATCATGTCCTTTTTGTAACAACTCTCCTCCTTGTCAGGAGATGAGGATCATGAACTTGGGGACTCTCTATATTAAAACCAAATTCACTGAAGGGGAATATAAAAATGTGATTTCTAAACCACATAAACCCTTTAATGAAAATTTTCAAAAGTATTTTCCTTTGCTATTCCGGGGTGAATTTTCTATAAGGCTAGTGCTGTAGACCTGATAAGTCTGGTGATAATATGAAACATACAGTACATGTCCACATTGTTCACATCTAATGGTAGGCAAACCTAGCAAGATATGTTTTGGGATATTCATGAGGTTTACTCACAAGTTTCGATTGAAACCAGACTATTAATTATAGTTTGGGGTCTCTGGCTATTGTTATACTGTAGGGTACAACTCCTATTCACCTTTCCTCACCTCTCCAGAGCTTCACCATAGTGTCCAGTCTTCATTCCCAGGCATTCCCATCATATTTCGGCCTCTCTGGGTCACCACTGAGATTTATGATTGAGCGTCAATGGGGAGCGTCAATGTCATGGCACCTTTGTCAAAGCTAGTTCTCTCATCCCTGTTCACATTGATGGAATCTGGAATATTTTTTTTTTTGACACTCCAAAACACTTCAGTACTTCTAAATTATAAATTGCGCCAAATATTTAGAATGAAGTTAAGAATATAATGAGTATTCACCATTGCATCAAATTTGGATACTATGCAATACACAGGTTTTCTGTTTTGGGAAAAATATGGTATAAAATATGTAGGGTAATTATTTGTAAATGGGCGATTAAAAATTTTTGAGGGATTATCAGGCGAATGTCATACATTCATTAGATTGATGAATTTGTTTTTTTGTTTTTTCCCTTTTCCTGTTTATTGGGATGGGTGAGAGTTGGAGACTGATAGTTAGATAGATAGGAGATAGATGATAGATAGATTTTATTTATTTATTATGCTTACTTATATAGCGCCATCATATTCCGCAGCGCTTTACAGACATTGTCAGTCACTGCCCCATATAGGGCTCACAATCTACATTCCCTATCAGTATGTCTTTGGAGTGTGGGAGGAAACCGGAGTACCCGGAGGAAACCCACGCAAACACAGGGAGAACATACAAACTCCTTGCAGATGTTGTCCTTGGCAGGATTTGAATCCAGGATTCCACTGAGCCACCGTGCTGTCCATAGACAGATAGATAGATAGATAGATAGATAGATAGATAGATAGATAGATAGATAGATAGATAGATACAGATAGGACATTTAAATTGTTGAAATATTTGTTTTCCTTTATTAAATTGAAAATTTTATAAAAGAGCTTAGAAAAACATATTTGTCCCAAAGGTGAACATAGCATAGACGTAGGTCACACCATATATACATGAAGGTGCCAGTATCACCAACACCTTCACATACGTGGAATGAAATCACTCTGAGGTGAGGTATCAGCAACTAAATATGCTATATGCATTTTTATGTAATGTAATTCCTTATAAAATATTAGTTGGTTATCACTTCTTCTACTTTCCCCCCAATTAATTAAAGTGATTTTTATTTATTTATTATTATTTTTTGATTAAGATTATTAAGATTTTGCTTGTTTTTGGAGGTAATGACCTTTAAGGGAACAATTGTATGTCAATAAAAGAAACGTCTTGATACTTTTCCTCTGTATAGGTAACCTTCTATTTATGGATAATTACATATGTAAACGAGGACACAAAAATCCTAACCAATCCACAAATCTTTGTCCCACTTCATTTGTGAGTCAAACGCAATTCGTGATAAGATATGCAAGCAATAAAATATGCAAATATGTTATATTTCGAGATTCTCCTGTTATCCTATTGTTTATGATTAATAAGCTCAGATCTGCCGCATTGTTCCCGGCACATGGAGTGGGTAGGCATGTTACAATAACATGTAGGTTGGAAGAAAAGATTCTATTTAAAATGCGTTGTATTATGTCTGTACTAATAATATAGCACACAGGTATGTCACATCCAAAGGGAGACAATGCAATGATGGATTCACAAGGCAGAAAAGAAAGAGAGAGAAGAAGTTTTTTGTTATTAAAATTGTACGAGATATTTATAGATATCACTAAGAAAAAACGGCTGGAGGTTATTTTACTTATAGCTGTATAGTTAAGGTATAGTTTAAGTAATGAAGGAAAATTAATAATTGTAAATACTGCAAATACAGTATTGTACAAAAGTTTTAAGCAGGCCTACAACAAATGCTGCAAAGTAAGAATGCTTTCGAAAATAAAAGGGTTAATAGTTTATTTTTATCAATTAACAAATGAAGTGAATGCAGAAAAGAGAAATGTAAATCCCATCAATATTCGGTGTGACCTTTGCCCTTTGCCTTCCATCAGTTCTTCTCGGTACTTGCAGACAGTTTTTGGCAGAACTCGGCAGGGAGGTTGTTCCCGCCATCTTGGAGAACTAAGCACAGATCTTCTGTGGATGTAGGCTTGCTCCAATCCTTCTATCTCTTCATGTCATCCCAGACAGACTGGATGATGTTGAGGTCAGATCAGACCATATCATCACTTCCAGGACTCCATCTCAAAAGGGAACTCACACCAAATATTGATGGGATTTACATATCTCTTTTCTGCATTCACTTCATTTTCATATTTTTTTTTTAAATTCTGAGTTTATTGAAATTTTTTACAAATAGTTACAATGTTATGTCTCTACCTGTTTGGGTCTCTGCGCCACCCTCTGCTCGCACACCCATGTTCTGAGCATTGTTTCTCTCTGGACCGCATAGAGTTAATCTTTTCCTTGCCTGTGTGATTGACAGCCTGTGTACCTATCAGGTCTGGGGCTGGGCCCAGACTTTTTATATACGGGATGTCACTTTCACAGCAAATTGCTGGTTATTGCCTAATTTCTTTGTACCTTTGATTTTGACCTTGCTATTATCTCTGACCTTTGGCTTGCCTTGTGACTACCCTCTAGGATTTCGATTTGGTACCACTTTTGCTTCTCTGGTTGTGACCCCTGGCTTGTTTACCATTCTTCTCTGTGGTTTGTCTGTGTTCTGTGTGTCACTTACTCAGTATAGGGCTCGTCTTCAAGTTGTCCTTTTACCGTTTAGGGTAAACTGAGGCAATAGGAAGGGACAGTGGCTGGGGTGAGATTAGGGCTCACTTGTCTCTGTCCTTCCTCCCAGACCCCTGCAGTAGTGTGAGGGTATTGCTACATCTGGCAAGAACCTAACATACAACAAGTAACAGTTCACATGAAGGTTACGTAATAGCAGGATAAGAATCAGACAAAATATTAACAGTGCAGTGTAAAGAGTTGGTAACTGCAAAATAGCAGGAACAACTACATGGTCTCCGCGGCTAGTTACTCAAGGTATTGTCATATAGATAACAGCAAAGTTGACAAGTTAAGAACAGTGGAGGCTTTCATTTTCATAATTGACAAAAATAAACTATTAACCCTTCTATTTTAGAAAGCATTCTTACTTTGCAACATTTTCCCACAACTGTCTAAAACTTTTGCACAGATGGCAGATGGTTATTCCCTCCAGTATGTCAGTATGATAACAGTTGATAAAGGCCTAAGCAAGACAAAACATCCGTCAGACAATGCCTATTATACTACTAACTTACTAACAAATGTGATATTGCCATAAAGATTTTTCTCTTTTGTCAAGATATATGATATAATAAACTTTGATCACGCATTATTTGGGAGTGCATAGCTTATTACAATAAAACTTTTGCACAGAACTGAACATCATTTACACACCTTAGTAAAAAATAAATTAAAAAAAAATCACTATAAAGTTGCCAAATAGGAAGTAATAAAAATGTGCACAAATAGAAATAAAGTCATACCACGTGGAAAGTTCCCTGTATAGTTTCCCCCTTTCCTGTGCTCCGTAAGCCAGCAAACTTATCACGTGCCATCCCAGCCACTTACTACTATACACTGACCCTCTGTACTCTTACCCATTGCTTGAGATGGACGGGGGAAATGAGGACTTGCCAACAAACCAGAATCATTAAAGTTCCCATTCTGATATCTGTAACTTGCATTTTGTAGCCTTGTAGATATTCCCCCCCAGGGTACAATAATAGTGGCATGGTCTTTCACTATGGTAGATATATTCGATGCATTCGATGACTAAATTTATCTCAGAAGGGAACAACATTTATGGCTTATATAGTTCCAATTTTTTGAATAAAACAAGGACATATGGTAGTAATATAGAGAATAAAGCACATTTTCTGCTAATAGATACAATGCCTTCAAGGTACCTATACCGTTACATGACCTACGTATTAATAATGCAATATTAGAACATGCGTATGTTGAAAGAGGACACTTGGTGACCCTACATCTAAAGACTTCTTGTTTAAGGAAAGAACAACACAAAGGCATAAAAGCATCTACAATTTAGGGTCAAAGTGGCCACCACAGGAATCAGTCACATACAGATTTTAAAGCAAAGTAAGACTGTACCAGTAAAATACTATTCAGTGCTAAAGTAAAGCGTATTTTCTTCTATATGGATGATTCTTACATATAGGGACATAATTGCTCACTTCTTACCTGGGTTGAAAGTTCAGATTGCCACCGATGCCTTTGTTTAATTTCACATACGTCCCATTTCCACTTGACTGCACAACCGTCATTGTTTTCATGTTCCTGAAATAAATGATAGACTGGTTAACAAATCAAGAGCGTAACGATAATAATACACATAATAATCATTACTTAGGCTATTAAAGGGAGTGTCCATTTTTACAAACCTCGAGAGAAGAGCAAACCTCTAAAGATTCATTTTGCTTTAGATTCGGTCCAAAAATTTGTTTCGGGTTTAATTTGTACATCACAAACTAGAAGTGTTATTATTATACTTTGGGGTCTCTTTAGACCCCAGAGGATCATAAGTGAAGGCGCAGAACCATAATAAGCACTTATACTCACCTTCCCTCTCCCGCGCATCCTCACGGCATCCAGTGCTCTCTCAGGGTCACCTTCTGACCTCCTTGCTGACATCATGTGCACCAGTGACCACTAAGGCCTGTAATAATGTCTCTGCGGTCACATGGGGCACGCCTGCACTGATTATATTCTGGGGTCCAGAGGTGGGACCCAAACCTATCAGGAATTTATGGCATATCCTGTTGATAATGTATTTGTCAGATGGGAGAACCCCTTTGAAAACTAAACTAAAAGAGGGTACCACCAAGGAGAGAGAGAGTAGGCAAAGTCAAGAGCAGAAAATAGACACTGCAAAAGAAATGATCTAGTAAAATTAAAAATGAAGTGGTGAGAATAACTGTATCAAAAGGTAACTCAATGTTATTGTGCATAGGGTCCTATTTATTTTTACAGCAGCATTAACTCCATGGTGCTGTATATTTAAGGGTTTACATCCTGTGAGAAGGTAACAGGACAAGTCATGGAAGCACGGTACATCAGGGCGGGTCTTGACTAGGCCTTAGCTCAGGTGTGAGCCCTGGCCTCATCGTGAGCCCATAAAAGGCCACAGAGCCTACACTTCAGGGCAGATCCTGGGGAGTAAGAGGAGCCGCTCTGGGTCTGTCCTGAGGTAAAGACAATACTGGGTTGTTACGTTCGTGTGGCTGTTAGTAAGCCACACGTATAGTTAGCTTTATTGTGTTGTAAGTTAGTACTCAGAAGAGCAGGATTTTGTTTTTCCCATTTTTTGCCTGAAGTTAAGGCTGTATTTTATGTTGTACCTGAAGTAAAGGTTTATTTATTTTTCCTGTTTTTTTAATAAACCTGTTGCACCAGAGTTTGTGTCCCTGTCTCTGACTGGTTGGGTCAGCATCTTTGCTGCTACTGAGCTACCTTCCCCACAATACATAACACAACATACACAAAACCAAGTAAAATACTAATATAATGGCCAACTGGTAAGATGGGATGAAGGGCCCGGCTCACAAGGACTTACAATCTACGAGGGAAGGGGGATAGAGACAGTAGGTGGGGTAGAATATCTTGAGATGGTTTTATGGTGTTAGCAGGTTTATTGAAGGTTGTAGACTCTGCTGAAGAGATGAGTCTTCAGAGTGCTCTTGAAGGTTATGACTGTGGGGGACAGTCTTATTTATGTATTTACTTGTATAGTGCCATCATATTCCGCAGCGCTTTATAGACATTGTCAGTCACTGTCCCATATAGGGCTCACAATCTACATTCCCTATCAGTATGTCTTTGGAGTGTGGGAGGAAACCAACCGGGGAGAACATACAAACTCCTTGCAGATGTTGTCCTTGGCAGGATTCAAACCCAAGACTCCAGTGCTGCAACGCTGCAGTGCTAACCACTGAGTCACTTTGCTGCCCCTTTATCATGGTAGCGGGTTCCGAATATAGAGGATGAATGGGAGAAGTCTTGGAGGTAGTTGTACGAAGCGCGGATAAGAGCAAAGTAAAGAAGGAGATCTTGTGGGAGCAGGAGATTAGGTAGCAGATGTATGAAGGGGAAAGGTTGTGGGCGGCTTTGTATACCAGCATTAGCATTTTAAATTCTATTCGCTGGTCTATGGGTAGCCATTGAGAGGATTGGCAGAGGGCAGAAGCTGATAAAAATGAGGGTGGACTGGAGAGGAGGAGAACATTTACTGCGAAGCCATAGAGGAGGGTGCTGCAGTAGTCTAGGCCAGTTGCTCCCCCATGAATTCACATATTAATTTTACTATCCATATATCCTCTAATATAAATATCAGTCTCCATCATTCTTTCTGTAGAATTTTCATTAATACTAGAACAATATATCTAAAGTATTCAAGCAAAGTTTTCCTAATTATGACTGCGATCAACTTAGTGTGTAGACTCCCAAAAGAAGTGATTAACTCGGATAGCTAGCCAACGGCTTGAGGTGTTTTTCGATTTGCAAAATATATTCCAAATAATGGCTTTTTCTGCGGGAAGGCGAATGTTGCTGGGAGCGCAGCCTTGTCACTAATCCTACTGTAGTGCAGCTCTTGAGAATAATACCACACAGGCTCATGTAAGCTCAGGTATAAGAAAATATGTTTAATTTAAATGGAATGACCACTATTCCACCTAGCTAATAAGCAGGGAGACAGCTTGACATTTACTCTAAAGCTGTAATATGTCCTATCTAAGGCTTAGAGATTACACACTGGCAACCCCGGCCATGTATTTATCTGCATTACTTTATATGGTAAAATGATTTATTGCTCATATCCAATATTTTCTTAAAATAATTTATTTCTGGATTTTCTACTGTTTTACAGACACCGGTTAAGCTTCTGTTTATGTTTCTATAAATTTATGGCTATCAAACCTCCGACGCCTGTAAAATAATGAAAGGGACTTAATGCAGAAGTTACTGCAGACAGTTTATCAAAATTATTTATCCAAATATAAATGAAAATACTTTAGAGATGAGGCTGTCAATATATTATAAAGGAGCATAAAAGGGATTCTAAGTGGAAGAAACAGAATAAAATGTACAAGTACACGGCAGCCATTCAAAGGAATGACTATCCATGTAATGTACAAAGGGGGCGGTTTTACAGTTCTGGCTCATAGGACATTTATACTGCATATAAAATAGCTGGAGTAATTTTTTTTTAATAGGGCAACATCTTTAACCCCTTCCTGACAGTTTATTTTTTCTTGTGTTTACTTCCACACCTTTCAAAAGCCTTAACTTTTTTTTATTTTTCCATTCACAGAGCCATAAGAGGGCTTATATTTTGCAGGACAAATTATACTTCATCACAGGAGTATTTCATTTTTCAATCAGGAAATGGGAAAAAAAAATCAGAACGGGTTGGAATTGAAAAAAAAAAATGCCATTTTCTTACGGTTCTTGCTTTTATGCTGTTCACCATACAGAAAAAATGATGTTGCCCATAATCTGTGGGTCAATACAAACATAGCAATAGCAAATTTATATAGTTTTTTATGTTTTAATGCATTAAAAAAAAATTGAAAGAAGCAAAAATGTATTTGCATTATGTATTATGACTCTCATAAGTTTTCTATATTTTCTGTACAGAGCTGTATAAGGCATCGTTTTGAGAGGGGCAAGATGCAGTTTTTATTAATGTCACTTTGGGAAATGTCTGACATTGAGATCACGTTTTATTCATTTTTTTTTTTTTTTTTTTGAAGTGAAACAGCAAAATAGTGATAAGGGATTTTCAATTTTTTTTTCCACCGCATCTGACCATAGCACCTTAGGGGTTAAGTGTTTGTAATCCGAGATGTCTCTGGCACTGCTAAGGTCTCAAGTGGGCACAATATTAAAAGTCTCAACATCCGCCGTACTATAGGAAAGGGATTACAAATTTAAGGGGATGTATCACAGGTATGTATTATAAATATATTAGGTTTCTATTTATATATTCTTTTTTGTGTATTTTTATGTGACTATCCATATCAAAATCTTGAAATAGTCACAATAGTCATTAGATCATACACAGTAGACTGACATTCCCTGTTATCTGCAGATAATTTTTTATCTTTGCTGTGTAGACTGTGTCAAGATCTGCAGAGTCATCATATTATCAGTTAAATGTATGTAGAATGAAAACTCTGGTGTATCACTGCACACTGCACACCAACACTGCCCTACTGTCTGAAGATAAGCTTTTGCCTGGATATGGGTAAGACTTTTGATATTGTATAAATAATATATATATAGAAAATGTATATGCTATATATGAGATTGCACAAGCACAGGAACTGTTGTCATATGATCATCAGCGGATGCCCAGGGGTGACTTACCTCTGAGGCTTGTCATTTAACCCCTTAAGGCTAAGGCCCCACGTAACGGGTCGCAGCAAAATTGCATTGCGGGAAAAACCGTGGCAGCAATGCATCACATTTTTTTCTGCAGTGCTTTTCACAGAAAGTCTGCAGAGGTTTCCTCTGCAAACTTTCTGCTTCTATTATACCTATAGGGAAACCGCCAGTGTTTCAGTAAGTATAATTGACAAGTTGCCCTTTCCAAAACCGCGACTGTTTTGGAAATCGCAGCGTTTCTGCTGCACATATTTTTCTGCAATGTGTGGATGGGATTCGCTAAAGGGGCTTTCTCATGAATATAATAAAGTTTGATTTTGTAGACAATTAATAGTTAAACATTTTTGCAAAAATAAGTAACAAAAAAATTTGCAGAGTTTTAAGTTTTTCTCTAACCATCTATGTGGTGACAGTGTTTTGTCTAGGTCGGTTGGCAGTGGATATGACAATGAATGCAGGACAGATTATCAGGTAGGAACACTACATGCACGATAATATAATCCAGCCACAATGAGGAAACCAAGGCTTGGTTTCTGACCATAGAAAGGTCCTGCATTCGTGGTCATATCCATTGGCAAGCGATCAGGACAAAAGACTACTGAGATGGTTAGAGAAAACCTCTATTGCTTGTTTTTTAACTTTTAATTGTCTTAATATTAATATATGTTTATGTTCATTGGAAAACTCTTTGGCATTTAAGGATCGTGAAAGGGGTTTCCTCTTCTTGGAACAGCCAGGTGATGATGGGTTTCCAAGAGGGGCAAGGTCCTGACAAAGACACTGTCTGATAGATTGCCAATACAGTAGATTACTTGTGAGTGCTACACTAACAAAAATTATGCTTTAGTATACTAAAATAAAATCAATTTGTTACATGCCGTGTATAGTACAATAGTTTTTAGAGCAATTTGAGACAGAATTCTGGTGCATTATACTCAGAAAATTAGCCTCCGAGTTCTAAAATGCTCCAGAATTTTAATATCATGGGGAATACAATTATTTATCAAACAATCTGTGTCACAAGAGCTGACAGGTCCTCTTTAAAGGGAGTCTAGCATTAAGAAACTCAATTTTCAAGCAATCAGACTAGCCATTATACAGGCTATTTCAGGCATACCTTACCAAGATCCTCCTGGTAGTTTTCTGCAAAAACAGCTTTGTATCCATATGCTAATTAGCTCCACGGAGCATCCCTATGCTTTGAACACAGCCGCGTCATCATCAACACGCCTCTTCCCTCTTTATCTGTGAGTCTTCCCCCTGCTTGTCTTCATAGCTGCACTTGCAGATTCTGATCTCTGGCATGAAATCTCGTGCAAGCGCAGGACGCTGCAAGTGCACCTATGAAGACAAGTTTATGGAAAGGGTAGCATGAGGAGGGCTCCTTAAGCAGAGAGACATCTGCACTATAGAGAGACAGTTTTCTTTCACAACACAGCTGGGTTATTAGGAATTACTATCCAGCCTTCTCCTAACAGAAATGACTCATTTAATACTGTAGACTGATAGATATCTCTGTCTCTCTCCTTCTCCAGTCTCCTCACTCCATAGACTCCTTTGTAAACTGACACTGCTTGTGTACAGATCACAAGACAAAACAACTCAGATAAGAAAGGCAGACGTAACAGTTAAAGACACTTCTATATTGCAAAGTATATTGCAAAGTTTGTTCCCTTCCCCTGCAATATGGATTTATGAAAAAATAAAAAAAAAGTTTACTTGTGGTTTAAATTCTCAATAGAAATCTCTAAGAAAGACAATTGTCATATCTACTGTCAAAACTAAATGCTATACCCAATCTTTTTTTGCTATATGAAAACTAGCTTTGTTTTTGTTTCCAAAAAAAAAATCTTATTTTTTTCATCTTACGTTGGCTCAGCATGTTCTCTTGTCGATATTGGCTTCTGATTCATATGTTCTACTGTGAAAACCTCTATCCTGCATGAAAACAGCTAGAAGTATGATCTAGTGTAAGAAGTGACAACTTAAAATTGCTCATTCTGCTAGCACAAAAAAACTCTCTCTAACTAAGTAATACAATGATGCTATTGCATATAGTGGTAAAATCCTGATATATGTTTACTGAATCTGCAGCATCTTTATAGGATATTTTAGATTCTATTTTGTTACTGTTAAACAGAACTATGACAGTTTCTAGACATTGCCCCCCCCCCACTTTCCCATTAAATAGAAGTCACTTGAGAATGATAAATATGTCAGAAGAGGCCTGAAGAAGATGCCAGGGAACCATTGGATACCCAGGAGAGGTGAGGCAAGGTGAGTATTACTGTTTGTTATTTTTACTCACCTACCCTGGGCCTCCACTTATGACTGTAGAGTCTATGGAGACCCCAGAGTTTAATAGTGTTTTGTGGGTTGCAAATCCCAAAAGTTTCTGGATCGGGTTGAATACAGTTCTATCCAAATCAGTTCATTACGGACGTTACAGGTTGTGGAATGTAAGTACAGAGGCTATAAAATTATCTATCTATCTATCTATCTAGCTAGCCATCTATCTCCTATCTATCTATCTATCTATCTATCTATCTATCTTTCTATCTATCTTTTCCTACAAATGTAACAATGGTCATTATGGCCAGGCCTAAGAACACCATCCCAACTGTGACACACGGGGGTAGCAGCATCATGTTGTGGGGTCGTTTTGCTGCAAGAGGGACTGGTGCACTTCACAAAATAGATGGCATCATGAGGAAAGAACATTATGTGTTATACTGAAGCAACATCTCAAGACATCAGCCAGGAAGTTAAAGCTTCGCCGCAAATGGGTCTTCCAAATGGACAATGACTGGAAGCATACTACCAAACTGGTTACAAAGTGGCTTAAGGATAACAAAGTCAATGTTTTGGAGTGGCCATCACAAAGCCCTGATCTCAATCCTATTTAACATTTATGGGCGAAGCTGAAAAGGCAGGTGCGAGCAAGGCGGCCTACAAATATGGCTCAGTTACACCAGTTCTGTCAGGTGGAATGGGCCCAAATTCCTACCAACAATTGTTAAATGCTTGTGAAAGGAGATCCAAAACGTGTGACCCAAGTCATACAGTGTAAGAGCAATGGTACCAAATACTAATGAAATGTATGTAAACTTTTGACTTTGCAGAAAGTAATAAAAATGCCTTAAAATTCTCTCTCTCTCTCTCATTATTCTGGCATTTGGAAAATATAAATAATTTTGGTAATCCTAATTGACCTAAAACGGGAAAGGTTTATTCTGATTTCATGTCAGAGAGTGAGAAAAACATGCATATGTGTCTTTTTATATAGTCTATATAGTCTATCTAGCTATCTATCTATCTATCTATCTATCTATCTATCTAACAAATGGAATTTCTAAATTATTATAATTGTATTTTCTGAAGCAATTACACCCTTGCAATAATGTATAACTGTCTAATAACTTAATCTTCAAATAACTTAATATTTAATGTCAATATAAAAAGATAATGTATTGGTAAAGAGTCCATGAAACATTTCCAAACTGAACAATTTCTCTCTTGAACAAAGTGATTTCCCTTGGTTAAATTTGAAATAAATGGCTTGGAGCGGTACAAAATTCTAAAACACAATGTTAAGATGAATCTTGAAGGTCAAATAATAAGAACTCACATAAGACATATTACTAATAGGAAAGATTAGTTTGAATATTAACAATTAATGAATAATAACGGGACTGTGGTTTTACTGATGTTTAATTCCCTTTCAAGATCCCTCATTTTTTTTTCCCTCTGTAATTAAATATTAAAAAGCGAGGAAAAAAATAAAGAAAAGAGCTAATTACATATTTAGATCAAAAAAATATGTAAATTTTCTCCATTAATCACAAAATGTCCATTTAAACCAAATAAATCGACTGGCTGCTACTGATATTTTTTACTCTTCCTGAGAACGAAAAGATGAAAGATTTTTTTTTTTTTAAAGTTGAATGACTCAAGGGGCCTGGTTGCATTAATATAACTTAAAATATCTTATTGTAGAAAAACTGATGTATGAGTAGTGTATAAGTAGTCATTTTTGAGGAAATGAAATTGATACTAAAGATGGAGTTATTCAATTAAATTAAATTACATTTTTTTTGTACAATATTTTATTTTATTTTTATATAATGATACAATAAATGTAAAATACTAATTATAAAATTTAAAAAATTTGTTTTGCTTAAAAATTGTCAGTTTTTTAAACTAATTATAATTAAAATTGACACTTTGAACGTACATACCATAGAAAATATTATAACTTGAAAATATGATACTGAATTTATAGCATAATAATTATAATTCACTTTTTATAGAAACATAATGAAATAAATGAATAATGATATAAATAGAAAAAATAATAAGTATTGGAAGCACATGAAACATTTTCTTTTTTTACCATTCTGCTTTACTTTTAAAATTTCAAACACTGAAGAAGATTAATCAACCCTCTGCACCACAAAAAATGTGTAAAAAAGTCACAAACCTTTGGTCTGGAACTTTTTAAATGCCACTTGTTGCAAAATTGACGTGCAGTTTATCATAAAATAAAAGAATTCTCCAGCGGCACATGGATTATGTAGCCTGGTATCCAAAACGCAAGTCTTGTTAAATCCCCCCAAATATATCCAGTATGGTGGAAGTTATTTTTATACTTGTTTAAATGTCTTATAGTTTGGATGTTTTGTATTAGAATAAATACAAGGACATGTGAATATCTTCAAAATTCATCCATAGTTTCTGTTCAGTATAAATTTGTAAAGATATAGTCAACAATATTCTCAAAAAGTCATTTGTAAATATGAGACCATGAGACCCTCCAAAAATGACATAATATCAACACACAAAAATGGTTGCAAATGCCCACATACTTTTTAACTAATATGTAGCTGTATTAATAAATAATACAAAATATACAGTGGGTACGGAAAGTATTCAGACCCCTTTAAATTTTTCACTCTTTGTTTCATTGCAGCCATTTGCTAAAAGCAAAAAAGTTCATTTTATTTCTCATTAATGTACACTCAGCTCCCCATCTTGACAGAAAAACAACAGAAATGTAGATATTTTTGCAAATCTATTAAAAAAGAAAAACTGAAATATCACATGGTCATAAGTATTCAGACCCTTTGCTCAGTAATGAGTAGAACCCCCTTCCTTTTGAGCTAGTACAGCCACGAGTCTTCTTGGGAATGATGCAACAAGTTTTTCACATCTGGATTTGGGGATCCTCTGCCATTTTTCTTTGCAGATCCTTTCCAGTTCCGTCAGGTTGGATGGTGAACGTTGGTGGAGCCATTTTCAGGTCTCTCCAGAGATGCTCAGTTGGGTTGAGGTCAGGGCTCTAGAATGGTCACAGAGTTGTTCCGAAGCCACTCCTTTGTTATTTTAGCTGTGTGCTTAAGGTCATTGTCTTGTTGGAAGGTGAACCTTCAGCCCAGTCTGAGGTCCAGAGCACTCTGGAAGAGGTTTTCTTCCAGGATATCTCTGTACTTGGCCGCATTCATCTTTCCTTCAATTGCAACAAGTCGTTCTGTCCCTGAAGCTGAAAAACACTCCCATAGCATGATGCCGCCACCACCATGTTTCACTGTTGAGATTGTATTGGGCAGGCGCCTGGTTTTCTCCACACATACCGCTTAGAATTAACGCCAAAAAGTTCAATCTTCGTCTCATCAGACCAGAGAATCTTATTTCTCATAGTCTGGGAGTCCTTCATGCAGGCTTTGATATGTCTTGCACTGAGGAGATGCTTCCTTCGGGCCACTCTGCCACAAAGCCCCGACTGGTGGAGGGCTGCAGTGATAGGTGACTTTGTAGAACTTTCTCCCATCTCCCTACTGCATCTCTGGAGCTCAGCCACAGTGATCTTTGGGTTCTTCTTTACCTCTCTCACCAAGGCTCTTCTCCCACGATTGCTCAGTTTGGCTGGATGGCCAGGTCTAGGAAGAGTTCTGGTCATCCCAAACTTCTTCCATTTAAGGATTATGGAGGCCACTGTGCTCTTAGGAACCTTGAGTGCTGCAGACATTCTTTTGTAACCTTGGCCAGATCTGTGCCTTGCCACAATTCTGTCTCTGAGCTCCTTGGGCAGTTTCTTTGACCTCCTGATTCTCATTTGCTCTGACATGCACTGTGAGCTGTGAGGTCTTATACAGACAGGTGTGCGCCTTTCCTAATCAAGTCCAATCCGTTTAATTAAACACAGCTGGACTCCAATGAAGGAGTAGAACCATCTCAAGGAGGATCAGAAGGAAGTGGACAGCATGTGAGTTAAATATGAGTGTCCTAGCAAAGGGTCTGAATACTTATGACCATGTGATATTTCAGTTTTTCTTTTTTAATAAATTTGCAAAAATATCTACATTTCTGGATTTTCTTCTGTCAAGATGGGGTGCGGAGTGTACATTAATGAGAAATAAAATGAACTTTTTTGCTTTTAGCAAATGGCTGCAATGAAACAAAGAGTGAAAAATTTAAAGGGGTCTGAATACTTTCTGTACCCACTGTACAAAGCATATAACGCTTCGGAAAGATACAATATGGGAGACGTGGGAAAAGCTCCTAGACACAGAACCCCCCCTCCAAGAGAACTGATAAAGTGTCACCTACCCCTACCTAACCTATGGTTAAATATATATATATCTATTACAGATAACAAAATAATACAATTAAATAGAATGTCAATAAATACATGTAATAAGATCCACATCAAATAAATACAGATAAATAGTCAATATATCCAAACAGTGAATATAATAGATCCACTTTAAACCAATTCATAAATAGTAAGTAATAGGGTAAGTTAAACTGCACAGATGTAAATAGGCCAATAGAATAACTATCATAAAGGAGTCATAAAAAGATCATTATTCGCAAATACACTACCAGGCCATACAGGGGCTACAAAAGTAAATAGAATATTATATTCTAAGCGGAGATCACTCCATACCGAGAACTGAAAGATCTTTAAGTTGTGATATCCATTCTACTACTTTTTTACCTGTACCTTTTTGTCTGTACCTACTGTCACTGTAATGCCTCTACCTTGGAGCTTTTGTATAAATTGTATTTGCATTATCTTTGCTGCTGTAACACAGTGAATTTCCCCATGGTGGGACTATTAAAGGATTATCTTATCTTATATAAAAATTGTAAGTTAGGTGGGGGGAATGATACTTCAGCAGTTCTCTTGGTCGGGGTCCTGTTTCTAGATTGTTATCCATCTCACCTATATTGTATCTCTCCAAAGTTTTACATGTTTTGTATATTTTGCTTGTATTATTGATTAATAAATCAAAGTTAAGGAATATGTGGGGGTTTCCATTTTTTGTGGCTTAAGTTTGTAAAGTCAGTCTTCACAAAAATCAAAAGGAATATCAATCCATCTTCTATCTATCTATCTATCTATCTATCTATCTATCTATCTATCTATCTATCTACTTTTATATGTATAGTCAAACTTCTCCATAAGACCTGTTCTTTGATAAGACCACCACTTATCCTGACCAGATTTCCTTTTACAGATTTTACTCACAGTTTAAATTCTCAATAGCAATTTTCAAAAAAAAGACTTTTGTCAGAATACAATACCGAATCCTTTTTTTGCTATATAAAAACTAGCTTTGTTTTTGTTCCCAAAAAATATTTTTTTTTTTTATCTTACGTGGGCTCAGCATGTTCACTTGTTGATATTGGCTTCTGATTCATATGTTCTACTGTGAAAACCTCTATCCTGCATGGAAACAGCTGGAAATATGATCTAGTGTAAGAAGTGACAACTTAAAATTGCTCATTCTGCTAGCACAAAAAACTCTCTCAGTGGAAAATCTTAACTAAAGTAATACAATACACAATGATGCTATTGTATATAGTGGTAAAAGCTTGATATATGCAGCATCTTTATAGGATCTTTTGGATGGTATTTTGTTACTGTTGAAAAGAACTATGACCGTTTCTACCTTATGACAAAAGACTTTTTGTATTTGTGATCCTCTCAAATTTCCACTAAATAAAAGTCACTTGAGAATGATATGTCAGAAGAGGGCTGAAGAGGATGGCAGGGAATCTCTGGATACCCAGAAGAGGTGAGGCAAGGTGAGTATGACTGTTTGTTATATTTACTCACCTACCCTGGGCCTCCATGTATTATACTCTGGGGTCTGTGGAGACCCCAGAGTATAATAGTATTTTGTGGGTGGCAAACCCCAAAAGTTGCCGGTTCAGGTTGAATCCGGTTCTATCTGAAATGGTTCACTCATCACTAGTACAGACGTTAAAGATTTGTTGGTGGCACCAGTACTTTATATATGGTAGATCTGCTATTATGGAGATACCTATTTTCAGAAATTGTAGTACCTTTCCCGAGAAGTGGTCTACCTATTAGGCATTGTCCTATGAATGTACAGCTCCCACCTACTTAAGGGATTGGTATGTCCACCTGACCTATCCATTTTACCTATAATAAACAGACAATAGACCTAGAGCTGCAGTAGGCCTCCAGAGTTGACATCCTGTTTGTATCTTCTCAATTTTTTAAAATATTGAAGATAAATTTAGCAATACTAACAAAATTTCTAAAAACTCTATATACTTTAATTCTTATATTGACCATATGTAATTGAGCATTTGTCATTATCATTCGAGACCCTATCTTCAAGGTCATGACATTCACTGTATACTACACTATTAATTTGATAGTCATTGTGAAGTGTTTTTGTCCCGTTTTAGAAGCTGCAAATCATTTTTTTCCGTCTAGATTTTTAGTTCTTTATTCTTGATGTTCCAACACAGAGCACAAAGGCCTCTTTCAGTAAATGGGAAATAAAAAGCAACCAAAAATAATGTTGCCATAGCAATCATTTACAAAATAGACTATACTTATGGGTATCTTACTTCTTTGTCACATTAAAGAGGACCTGTCACCAGATCTGAAAAGCCCAAAGACTTAAATCTTCTGATGAACTAAATTACAGCACTCAATGACAGACTCTTACGCCAAAAGCTTACAAGTCATTGGGACTATTTAATAATGTGGCTCATCTTTGGTGCCCTTTCTTCCCCAAAGATGCTCCACATTGTTTCTACTGCATTCTATTTACCACTATTAAGGAAAAGCATGGGTGCACCACGGAGACCAAGGCAGACCAGACAAAGACGGGGACGCCCCAGCCCAAGAAAGCTGGTATATTTTATACTTGAAATCTACACCAGTTCCTGACTGGTGTAAATTTCAATTTTGGTGTATGGCAGTGTGCCTGAATTTTTAGGAGGCCAGCCGCTCAGACACATCCTGCACCAGTTTGGAACCTGGTTAAGACTGGCGTATATGCTGTCTAAAGAAGAAGGTATTATTTTACCATAAATAGAAGAGAGCACGGGGTGACATATCTTTAAATGAATACTGTATGTAAATGACCTTTATCAAAAGTTATCCTTTATGAAGACACACACAGAACACATGGACTTTGCATATGGTTTGCAGAGTAGTAATTTCATCTCAACATTAAAAGACCACTTGGTGAATAAAAGCTAATTTCTATATAACCTTCCAGGGGCCATATCTTTTAAATTGAAAAAAAAAAAGAAAAAACAAGCTGCAAAGTGTTCAGGGGCCCAGCAACAATCAAATAATGTATGTCATTTAGCATTTTTTATTTGGTGTCTTTTACTCTGTTTTCCCAAAGGATTTTTCTAATAATTGTTCCAGAGACCGTATAAAATCTATTGGCTCTTGTTCCAGGTAATGCAAGCTCAATAACATTGTTTAGAGTGCATTTTGTTAATGGTTGTCAATGTGTGTTCCCTACAATTACACTGATGATCAAAAGGGTAACAATGTTTAGAACATTTGACTTTCAGGCAACATATCTCACCATCCACTACAGCTTGGAATGTGAGACTCCCATCATTTTATAGACAGTCATCTTGGCTATCTCATACATAAATGTGTCTTGCAACTATTTAGCATATGATTAGTTCTGCAGATTCTTGTCACGTAACGGCACTGTTACTGTCCAAGAGGCGGACGTCCAGGCAAAATATCGGAGTCAACAAGTTGGCTTATCACAAGGTCTATCTTTTCTGGTGCGACACACAGCAGTGGAGGTGGCTCGTATTCTTTGTAATAGTGAGATCAGAAACATCCATGCAAGGACTGTACAACGCGCATTACACAAGTCTGGAAAGGTGGCCTGAAAAAAGGTGAAGAAGCCTTAACTTTAATATCGTCATAAGAAGGTCAGCTCCAGTTTGCAAAAAAAGTACAAAAACAGTAGAGATGAAACTCAATAGACTGGGCTCTGATGGGTGCAAATGGGTCTGGAAGAAACAAGGTAAAAGGGGGCTAATGGATCAAGAAATTAAAGGAACTGTCAAGTTTAGTGGAAGAAGCCTGATGATATGGGGTTATTTCACAGCCAAAGGTGTTGGATACTTCACCAGGTTCGATGGTGGTCTCAATGTTGAACTATATGTGAGTATCCTACAAGAATGGTTACTTTGTACACTCGAGTACTATGGGTATGAAAAGGATGACATAGTGTTCCAGCAGGACAATGACCCAAAGCGTACGTCGTGATTATCAATGGCAATGAAGTAGAGGTGCTGGATTGGCTCCCACAATCCCCAGACCTCAACCCAATCAAACACTTGTGGGTAGATTTGCAGAAAATGCTGTATTCGTATCCAAGTGAGTTGACCAGTATGCAACAACATCGGGAACATGTAGAAGAGACCTGGGATAAGATTTTAGTCGAAACATGCTTGAATCTGATCGAGAGCATGCCCAGAAGGATTCAGGCAGTGGTGAAAGCCAAAGGTGGATTTACAAAATATTAATAAAATAATAAAAAAAATTTAAAAAAATTTCGGAGCATAATAGTAACAATGCAGTTACATGACAAGAATCTGCATAACTAATTATATGCTAAATAGTTGTAAGTCAAATTTATGTATGACTGTCTATAAAATTATAGTAGTCTCACGTTCGAGGCTTTAGTGGATGGTGAGATATGGAGCCTGAAAGTCACAAGTTCAAAACATTGTTACCCTTTTGCCCGTCAGTGTATATTTATTTGGTAGATTTTACAGAAACTACAGAAGGAAGAGAGAATAACTGCAGAATTAGACTACACATGGTTTGTTTGTTGTCTGTTACCATGGAGACACAAAGATCTGCATAACAATTGTAGATTTAAATCTGTAGAAAATTCTTAATAAATATAATTTGCAAAGTTGCTCCTTTTTAATTTTAGACTGAGAGGAGCAATTTAACAAATGTCTCATAAGTAGTTCATTTATCCTAGAAGGTAACTACTTTCTAGACGTTACAGCAGTACAGAATGTGCTCTGTCAGGGAACAATAATGCTGCTGATAGAAATGATGATATATTACTTTGATGTCTACTAAAAAAAAATAGAAATCTATAAAGATGGAAAAAAATCCTTGAAATATTGCATTATGTAGAGCAGCACCAAAATATCATTGTATCAATATATTGGTTGAAATAAATTTTATATATTGTCTGCATGTTTCTGACATCTTGCTTGTTGCCTGAAAGCAGTGCCTCAGGTAACCTCAAGGGCATGCTCTGCTCTGTGAGTAGAATTTCACTCATAGTACACTGATGTATCCTTCAGTGTGACAGAACCAAATGATCCATGAACCTGGGCTGTTCCTAAAGTGGATATCATCAGCTTCACACCAGATTGCTGATTCTAATGTAACAAGTTTAAAAAGCAATGCGCTCGGTAGAAGTGGCTGCGAGGCATTTACATAGGTGAAGAGCATTTCTTCCATTAGCGTTGAAGCACTGTTTCGGATGATCTTGTTCTTTTTACTAGGACAGCCACTGGTAAGGAGAGAGTGGTAAAAATGCAATTTGCTAATTATTTCTATGGCTGAGCTTGCACACTTTTTTCTACTGGGGCCCCATGGTGGTGGCTAGGTTCCATGACTGGTTAAAGTTCATGGCAAAATAAAAATAGAATTCCATATAGACTGGGTTCACATCCGCAATGGGCTTTCAGTTTTTCTGTTCTGTCATAAATACAGAAAAAACACAAACACAGTGATTGGTTATATAATGGACACTAGAGATGGGATTCGTTTTGTGAACATTCTCAAGGTTCATCTCTTTGTGTCTCTTTTCGAACTGGAAGTGCTATTATTATACTCTGGGGTCTCTTCATACCCCAGAGAGTGATAAGTGGAGGCCCAAGGATGTATGCAAACATAATAAACTCTTATACTCCCCATCCTTCACCTCTTCTAGGTTTCCTTGCAGTGTCCGCAGCACCCTCAAGGTCCTTTTCCAGTCTATTTCATGGGTGATCTCATGGACCCCAGGGGACTGCTGAGGCATATGTTTCAGTCTCAATGGTCACATGGGGCAAGCTGGTGTCATGGTGCAGCTTCAGTGTGTCCTATGTGAGTGCTGATGCCTAGTCATAGGCCTCCGTGGTCCCCAAGGGCCTGTGGAATCTCTCAAAAGGCCATAAGAGGATATCAACTAGTGTTGGGCAAATTGGTTCCCAACAAACTGAATTTAACACTAATATTCCAAATTGTTCCAAATTGTTCGGTTTTTAACAAAACCGAACAATTTGGTGGCTGCCGCAGCATGATTTGTGGTAAATTATTATACTCTGGGGTCTCTTCAAACCCCAGAGCATATTATCTGGAGGTGACAAATATAATAGCCCTGGGGAGGTGGCAAAAAATTAAAAAAAACATTTGTATTCACCTTCCCTCACCTCTTTTGTGCCTCCTCACTGCATGCACCAATCTGTGTCTTCCTCCTCTAGGCACTCTGGGACTCTATTGTGACATCATGCGCCTGGGGTTACCATTGAAGCCCAATCACAGAGACATGGGCATACTAAGCGTCATGACATATGGTGTAACTGGTGTTCCAACAGAGAAACCTACATCACAGTTCAAGAAACCTTAAGATGGCCATGCACAGTGATTTAATGTAACTGGCAGGTTTGACCTACTATCTTATATGTATGTGACTACCTTGACCTTCCCCCCGACTATAAATGTCAGGGGAAAAAAAAAAAATTGCATGTTGGATGTGAACATGCCCAATCCTTCTTTTCTCAAGGAAGATAGACCCCTCTTATGTCTTTTTCCCTATTTATAACACATGCTTACTCAGCCAAGCTATGCATGCATGTCTATAGGGGTGTGAAAGATCCACCGTGCGCCAACACCGCTGTGGCCCCACCTGAGTCCTCTTTCATATAAAAACCACACTCACCGCCAGTGAGTGCCGGGTTCCCCAGATAAATACAAGACAAGCCTTCTAAATTTTATATATTTATTAACCCCTAAATGGGTCAGTATTAAAATCTAACATATACAGTTCAGAACAGATATGAAGATATATGCAAGCATTAACAGTTACTAGTTACAAGATACAGTACAAATAAAATAAAAGGGATTAAAGGTGAAATAATTACTTTACCACACATGTCCTTGATGTGGTTCTGTAGTCCAACACTCACACATGCTCTGGTATGTGAGAATAACCAGTGGAGGCTTTTCAGCATGTGGCAATTAAAACAATAATCCAGCCTGCATGCTTTTCACAGGAATCTCAGCATTAGTCCAATAGTCTCAACAGAATAGCATCACAGCAGCCTCTCCTCATGGTCTGTCTTTGTCAACTCTGTAGTCTGAGATGGTCTCAGCCCAAAACTCCATAGCATAATCTCTATAGTGTAATCTCCTCCCACAGACCTCTTACCTCATCTTTTATACCCTTTATGCCACCTCCCAGAATGAGGTCACCGGCGACAGCTGGTGTCATAGAATAATCCCCTCAAATCCAGATCTGTTGTATGTAGATGAGACCAAATGACCTGATACAATGTTATCAGCCATATCTGATCAACAGCCCAGGCTTGAACAATGCACTATTGTTTGATCACTCAGGGCTGTATAGGAATACAATGGAGCCCTATTGTTCCAGTGTTGCCACTACTGCCAATATACACCTAGGCTCATAGCTGCACACAGTATGAATAAATGGAACTAGAGAGAAATACGCTACCCAGAGACCAAAATACATCTCTGAGTTATGGCCATATTTAGGCAGAATCATCACACCTCCCCCTTTAGATGGGGCTTGCAGGAAGTGGGGGCCTACACCCCTCTTCTGAAAGCACCTCCGCCTCCAGCTTCTCAGGTTCTGGCCCCAAGGCTCCCTCACCTTCCCCCGGGGTCCCAGCAGACTCGGGCCTTGTCAGACTCCGAGGGTGGTTGAGCGCCACGCGCCTTCAATATGTCCAGACTAGGGTCATCTTGGACAGCCTCTCTGAACTCTTGGCTGGAGTGAGACAAAAGAGAGGTGCATGTTACATAGCTGCCGGCCCCTTCTGTCTCTCTAGTCTGACTAGGGGCACTTCTAAGGCCCAGGCTCTGAGCCACGTACACTTGGCTACCTCCTGCCTGTTCCGGGTCCGCTTTCTGAGTGCGGGCATCCCGTAGCTTTACCCTCATGACCTCAGGCCCTTGGGATACCATTCCAGAGATCCCATCCCGGCAATCTCTGCTCTCCTGGCTACCCTTGGCCTGCTCTCTCAGGGTCTTCCCCACACTAGCCGCTAGTTGGGAGAGTTCTAGGGGATTCTGCACCTCCCCCTCTGCTTCCAAACCTAGGGGCACCTCTGGTTCTGGCACAGGTATGTTTGGACCCTGTCCTCCCTGTACTTCGGTGGGTGATGGTGATACTTTGGGCAAATGACTGAGATCATGCTTCCCCAAACCATCCCCCCACAATACATTGACAGGTAATACATTTGACATACCCCCTTCTTGGATCACACCTCCAGTACCCCATGCCATCTGTACTTGGGCCATGGGCGCTCCTGGAATAGAACTGAACAGAAGAGACGTGTATGTCTCATACCGGCCGGACTCCTCCGGCTTCAAAGGAGTGAGGCTAGTCATGGCGGTCTCAGCGCCAACTCCAGGTGGTGTAGGCAACGGTTCAAGGGTCGGATCGCCCTCCACCCTTGTAGCACTCTGGCTGCGGGCTAACACCGCACTACGAGCAGTCCGTCCCTCACCTGGATCAGCCATGAGATCCACATAGCCTACCTGACTACCTGGCACATGGTCAGCAGTTGGGTGCTTATCGGATGCACTGGGCGAAATAGCAGAAGTCGCTTCCAGTGACTCAGAAGAGCTACCCTGTACACTGTCACAACAAGCATTGGCAATTACATTGACAGTACATTCATCAGCAATTGTTAATTCACACCGGGCCTCAATGAGATTTGTGGTAGACAGATTAACAAGCTGGGAGGGAGATGCCCCCGCAGATGTGGGTGTGTCTACAGACAAGGTCTCATTGGCTCCTAGCACCGGAGGAAACAAAGCATCAATAACATTTGTGCTGAGCTGGGTTGCAGGAAGTTCATTTGCAGCTTCCCTGCTCTCAGCTGAAGGCAACTCATTAGCATTTACATTGACTGCCATGGGAAGTATCTCAGAGAGGGGGTTACGGGCCATCTCTGCAGATATGACAGACACATTATCAACATTAGTCATAGACAGTTTATCACAGTAAATTGGGGTGCTCCCCACCCCATATTGGGACATCATAGGTCCTACATCAGTTCCCAACAGTACATTAGCAGGCAAATCAGTCAATAGTCCCACAGTCCGTATTCCCTTTCCTGCACCCACATCCAGATACACAGATGGGCCACCTGCTGTGGCTTGGGAAGCAGGGAAGTTCTCAGGGCGGTTGGGGCACTCCTTCTTGAAATGTCCTGTCGGGTTACAGGCATGGCCCCGCTGCACCTCCCCTTGGGGTTTGGGGAAGGTCACTAGGGTGCCCAGAGTTCTTGGGACAGGGGAGGGACCACCCGGGGCATAGCTTGTCTCACCCGACCTGACGACAGACGGCTGTGGTGAACTCCGGCCTGGCTTCTCCTTCCAACTTGAGAATCTCTGCAGGGTTGTTGGAGTTTGCGCAGAGGCGGTTTGTGCCCGCTGGGAGATTTCAAGCCTCTTCAGCTCAAGCTGATACTCTCTCTCTGCCTGTCGCTCAGCAGCCTGCCGTTCTTGTTCTTGTTCTACAGCTTCCAGAAAATGGTCCAACACCTGCAGGTATGTGTTAGGGTCACTGGTGCCTACTTGCTGTAGGGCCATTTGCCAGTATGAAACCGTTCCCATAGCAAGGCTGGGGTTACTGGTCTCTCCTGGTGAAGTAATCCTTGGGACCGGGCTGCTTGCTGCCCTTCCTGGCCTAGCCCCAAAATCAGGACTCTGCATAGCTGTGGCTGCCTCCATTTCAGCCATACACTCAGGATCTCCAAAAGCCTGGTTCAGCAGTTCTGGGGCTCTCCTTCTGAGCCCACTAGCCATCCACTGGTATTTGCCAAATAAAAGATAGGATAGAATACAAAGAGTAAGGGAGGGGGAACAGCACTGTATCAAACTTTCACTGTATCTTAATGCTTGCTTTAATACCGAGCTTGTCTCATAGGATTACCATAATCCCCAGCATGTGAGTGATATAGGTCACCAACGCACGCCGTTTATCCTAAGATCCCACCACGCTGCCACCAATGTGAAAGATCCACCGTGCGCCAACACCGCTGTGGCCCCACCTGAGTCCTCTTTCATATAAAACCCACACTCACCGCCAGTGAGTGCCGGGTTCCCCAGATAAATACAAGACAAGCCTTCTAAATTTTATATATTTATTAACCCCTAAATGGGTCGGTATTAAAATCTAACATATACAGTTCAGAACAGATATGCAGATATATGCAAGCATTAACAGTTACTAGTTACAAGATACAGTACAAATAAAATAAAAGGGATTAAAGGTGAAATAATTACTTTACCACACATGTCTTTGATGTGGTTCTGTAGTCCAACACTCACACATGCTCTGGTATGTGAGAATAACCAGTGGAGGCTTTTCAGCATGCAGCATTAAAACAATAATCCAGCCTGCATGCTTTTCACAGGAATCTCAGCATTAGTCCAATAGTCTCAACAGAATCTCATCACAGCAGCCTCTCCTCATGGTCTGTCTTTGTCAACTCTGTAGTCTGAGATGATCTCAGCCCAAAACTCCATAGCATAATCTCTATAGTGTAATCTCCTCCCACAGACCTCTTACCTCATCTTTTATACCCTTTATGCCACCTCCCAGAATGAGGTCACCGGCGACAGCTGGTCTCATAGAATAATCCCCTCAAATCCAGATCTTTTGTATGTAGATGAGACCAAATGACCTGATACAATGTTATCAGCCATATCTGATCAACAGCCCAGGCTTGAACAATGCACTATTGTTTGATCACTCAGGGCTGTATAGGAATACAATGGAGCCCTATTGTTCCAGTGTTGCCACTACTGCCAATATACACCTAGGCTCATAGCTGCACACAGTATGAATAAATGGAACTAGAGAGAAATACGCTACCCAGAGACCAAAATACATCTCTGAGTTATGGCCATATTTAGGCAGAATCACCACAAGGGGATAGCAGGTATCTGAATGAACACTTGACTGACCACACCCTAAAGTGTATAGTCAGCTTTACCTTACCAAATTTAATAAGATGTTCTAGCAATAACCAAAAAAAAAGATTGCTAATCTAAAGGGAACATTTGATCTAAAATATCTGTTGTGGCCCCTCCAAACAGTATAATGTCTCATAATAGCTCTATCACAGTATATTATCCCATAGTGGCCCCTCCACACAGTATAAAATTCCATAGTGGTCCCTACAGTTTCCATCACAAATTTTTGGAGTTCACCTCTCCAGAGCCATTATTATACAGACCCCAGAGTTTAATGAGCGGAGGCCCAGGGGAGGTGATTAAACATAACAAATAGTGTTACTCACCTCTCCTGGGTTTCGGTGCCAGGGTTCGGGCCTCCTCTTGTCTTAGAGACGCTATAAATGACGTCAGAGACCACAGAGGCCTGTGATTGGGCCATAATGATAATGTTGGCGTCATGTCACATGACGCTGCCGTAACCCACATGATTGCTGATGTCATTTATGACTCTGAGAATGGAAGAGGCCACAAGATCGGTGCCAGAGCCCAGGAGAGGTAAGTAACACTGTTATGTTTAATCACCTCTCCTGGGCCTCCACTCATTATATTCTGGGTTCTGAAGAGACCCCAGATTATAATAAGAGCAGTTCTGTTTCAGACGTGTTGGGACTGAATGAAATTGCAGGGTGAACCTAAAGATGGATCTCGCAAGGTAACCCAACAAACACCCTCAGTGCCACCTCCTCACTAATCTGCCGCCAGAGGCGAGATACTCATCTTGCCTCATGGCAGATGTGGCCCTGGGACTACGACTACTCCCATCCGTCCGTCACTAGTTCTCCAGACTGCTTTATATAGACAGTCCTTACAATTCATTGGACACTGTGTAATATTTAATTTCTCCTATGCCAGCGCTGCAAGTGAATTATACACTTGCAGATGGATTCTCCTGCAGATTACAACTAATAGTCGGAAGTGCCAGGAATACACGCCCTTGTGATCAGCTAATCTAAAGTACACCCTCTCAATAAAAAAAGGATTACTCTAAAGCAGAGAACACTGTTAAAATCATGTTATATGCGAGCGACATGAAAGGTCAAAATAATACCATACTGAATGATTATAATGCTAATTCTTAGACACGCTGTTCTATAAAAGAAAACAGATTCTTCATGAAGCCGTACAGACGTTTTCAACAAGATAGCAAATATATTTCTCTTGCTCTGAAACTTCTCACTTACTTAGCTGCTGAATCATTCAAAAGGACTGCACCTTGTACAAGACAATGGAACAATATATGAAATAAGGATTTATGAGGCTTTTCGAGGCATGAGACATCTACAGAATTGAGAATGCTGTATTGAGTGGTACAGACAAGCTTTTATATGAACCAACCTGCAAAAAAAAAAATTTGGTACAAGCCCAGGGGACAAAGTAGAAAATGTAGCAATAAAGAAATATGTGGTGAGTTCAAGCAAAATGAACAATAAACTTGTTCTATTTAAAAGTAAAGTAAACGTATTTGTTTCCTTCAGACACATTACACTATGGTGTCCCTCGACATTTATCAGGTTTCTTTCCTTCCAGTTAATTCACAACGCTTTGCTCCTTGTGGTCTATTTCTGTATCATACCGTAATAGCTCATCTACTATGTGTGCACTACTTCTAATCTATCTGTGCATTTTTTACGGATCTGAAGTTTGGCTTAGGCTAAAACAGTGGAGAAGACAGCGAAGTTGAGTTTGCAGCACAAGGACATCCACCAGGAAGGTGACCAGGCCATTAGTGTCCTGCAGCAGGGTCTCAGCAGGCTTAAATTTGGGACTCCAGATAAAGCCATTGGGTAGAGGATATACCCTCAGGTCCCATGATAAAGGAAAAGGTTACAGGATTCACAGGATACAGACAGGTTTCAGGGTGCTCAGGCTACAGGCTGCCTGACCACTCATACATGAGTAATGAAGTGGGTAACAAAAATTATATGTGTGAAAAAGTTTGTATGACTCAATACACATGTGTCACAAACACAAATTTTCTTAAAATACAAATTCAATACACTAGATTTACTAATATTAACTAAATGTTAAGCCCCTTGCAGACGACCATGAGCTAGGTCAATGTGCTAGCTGACCCATTCATTTCTGTTGGCCCATACACATGAACGTGAATTACACAGTCTCCTGTGAGGGCCGACAGTCTGGGCCACAAAATATGGAACTGGGCCTATTCATGTCCGATTTTGTGCTCCTATTCATTGAATGAATGAGGACGCGGGAGCATGGCTGGTGCACGGGCAGCACACGGATGTGGCCATGAATGAATGGCATGGCCGGCGGCTAGTACATGGTCGTATGCAACCCGGCTTAGACAATGCAATCTTAGAATAGATAGTCTAAAATTGCAATAGATTTATCAAAGTGTCTTATGATGTTTGATAAATCTGTCACATTATTAGACTGCCTAGTCTAACTTTACATCTCCTGTTAGCTGACCTAGGTTAGATAAGTAAAATTTGGTGCTACACCCTTTTTCTGTGAAGTCACAGTTTTTACATACTGTATACGTTGTGAACATGTCAAAAAAATGATTAAAACACCTGGTGAAATGGTACAAGGCATGCAAGGCAGTTTTTTGGGGAAAATTACACTAGAATTCTGTTGCATTTGGATAATAAATCTCTCCCATTATGTAACATGCTAGTGAAACCCTCACGTCACAACCAGAACATATACACACGTGGACAAAATTGTTGGTACCCCTTGTTTAATGAAAGAAAAACCCACAATGGTCACAGAAATAACTTGAATCTGACAAAAGTAATAATATATAAAAATTCTATGAAATTGAACAAATGAAAGTCAGACATTGCTTTTCAACCAGGCTTCAACAGAATTTAAAAAAAAAGAAAACTCATGAAACAGGCCTGGACAGAAATGATGGTTCCCTTAACTTAATATTTTGTTGCACAACCTTTTGAGGCAATCCCTGCAATCAAACGATTCCTGTAACTGTCAATGAGACTTCTGCACCTCTCAACAGGTATTTTGGCCACTGCTCATGAGCAAACTGCTCCAGTTGTCTCGGGTTTGAAGGGTGCCTTTTCCAGACGGCATGGTTCAGCTCCTTCCAAAGATGCTCAATAGGATTTAGGTCAGGGCTCATAGAAGGCCACTTCAGAATAGTCCAATGTTTTCCTCTTAGCCATTCTTGGGTGTTTTTAGCTGTGTGTTTTGGGTCATTATCCTGTTGTAAGACCCATAACCTGCAACTGAGACCAAGCTTTCTGACACTAGGCAGCACATTTCTCTCTAGAATCCCTTGATAGTCTTGAGATTTCATTGTACCCTGCACAGATTCAAGACACCCTGTGCCAGATGCAGCCCCAGAACATAACAGAGCATCCTCCATGTTTGACAGTACGGACAGTGTTCTTTTCAAGATATGCTTCATTTTTCAGTCTGTGAACATAGAGCTGATGTGCCTTGCCAAAAATTTCGATTTTTGTCTCATCTGTCCATAGGACATTCTCCCAGAAGCTTTGTGGCTTGTCGACATGTATTTATATATTATTACTTTTGTCAGTTTCAAGTTATTTCCTTGACCATTGTGGGTTTTTCTTTCATTAAACGAGGGGTACCAACAATTTTGTCCACGTGTGTAGATGCATAGCATAAACATATCATAATGAAGTATTGTAAAACCATGTTTCTTCTCAAAGCTGGTGATCTCAGTATCAGAGATGGGTGAACAGTTTTGGAATGAACTGAATTCAACCAAGATTTTCAAAAAGTTTTGGCATCGACCCATTTCTAAAATGTTGGAGTTCATCATCCTTGAATCACAATTATATTCTTGGATCTCTTCAGACTCCATAGTATAATCCTTGGAGGCCTAGGGGAACAGTGTCTGGTGCTTCATTGGGGTCCTCTTTTGTGGTCTTCCAGCTTCTTCTGGCCTCCAGGATGATGTGACATCCCCCAAGGGTACTGCTGAGGACTATAGGACTTCCAGTTTGGGCCAAACAAGTTTCATCCGGAACAAAACAGATGGGCAAACTTTGTGAATATTCATGAAATGAATATTGCGAGGTTCACCCATCTTTATTCAGTATGTGCCAAGCCAAGGGGAATAATAAGAAAGCATTGGCCATCTATAAGAGCCAAGCTTTGGTTCCTTTACAATATTCTATATATCACAACTGTTTGCTCATTTGAAGCAGCGACAAAAGGTGGTTATATAGTTTGTGTTGTTTAGACTCCTCATCTAGTTACCGAGGTTTCCGTTGTGATTCTGAGCTGCATGAGCAACATGTGCATAATACTTATGTATGATGGGATTAGTTTGTAAATGTTCCAAGTATCTATTGTTCTACAAATGAGTCAAGCATCTGTATCCGCTATACTAGGAATTCACAAGAATGTGCTTCAAAACCCTTGTCATTCATGGAAAACACAGACTATGGAATTCAATGATCCTCTATGCATGTTTCCCAGTGAAAAGAATCAACAGTTCTTTGAAGAACTAAAAGTGCCAATCTACCCCATTACCTGTACTAATTCATTCTGCACAGTGCTACAGTAATTACTATTGGTCAGATGGTGGCCAATGGTCCTGGTGAAAGACCATTGGTCAGGAGGTGGACAAATGGTCTTGGTCAAAGACCAATCCAGGTTACCAGAAGTTTGAACACTAGAAGATTTATTATTACTGGGGTATCAGTCTGCCCTTCAGTGCAACATGAGCCAGAGTCATGGGCATAGCTATAGAGGGTGCAGACGTAACAATCACTACTACCAGGCTCCGAAGCCTGAGGAAGCCCAATGGCCTCTCTACAAAATAAGACACCATTATCGATAGTACATGGTGAGTGGGGGCCCCATTACAGATTTTTAATTGGGGCTTCAAGTTATGCCTCTGGCCAGAGTCATGAACAGGACACATTCCCTGTTATGATACCTAAAGTAGGTTATTATGCTTGGTCAGTCCTGGTTTTGATTGTTGTCATTTTGTTTGACCAGAAAAGTAGGGGAGCAGAAGCAGCTACAGGACTGTAGAAACACAGCTTCACCTAAGCGCTGCATTTAAGGGAACTCAAAGGCCCGTTTAGACTGTAAAAACATAAGTAGCACATGGTAGGTTGCGGGCCGATACATTTTGCATTGGGGCCTAGGTGGCACAAAGGTTAGATCTAATGAGAAATTCTGAGAACAATGGGGCTGATTTATCATCGGTAGTGCACCAGAAAACTAGCATACAAGCTTTGAAAAAAGTTACAAAAGTCAGAATTTGAGTTAAAAATTGTGGCTTTTTAAGTTCTTCACCCCTCATGCCACTTTCCTCAAAGGTGGCATGGTGAGGGCATGGCGGGGAATCAGCCCCTTCATATTTATCATCTTGTGTACATGATGACAAATCTATGGCAGGAACGGGTTGGCGTAGATTTCTGTTTAGACACATTGATCCCCTAGGATGTGCCTAATTTATAAGGAACCGTGCACCTTGTCATAAATTAGGTGCAAACTCCTATCATGGACTATCAAGACCAGCATGGAAAACGCTGGTCTTCATAACTAAGGGTCAATGCCTCTCTTAATTTTAGGGTATGTTCACATGGGAGAATTTTGGAATGATTTTGAGGTGGATTCACTGCCAAATTCTGCCCTTAATCTGCCTTCCCTCAAGGTGCCTCACATTCTTCCTCCATTTCTACCATGTGAATGTACCTTTATTGTTGTCAACTTCAGTAGGATGCTGTGAATGATGATACAAGTCCACACAAGGTTTTACTTAAGACATTCTGCCAGACATTATGTAGACTAGTAGAAACAATCCAAGCTTAGTCAGAATAGCAAAACCTAACTAAAGATGTCTTGCTATGGTTGTAAAATTAATGTATTGTAGTCTCTGAACATAGAGTAAATTTTGATATTTTTTGTATACATACCCAAGTCCTAGTCGATGACATATGTTGTTAGAGATTTCTTTAGTCCAGAGATCTGCACATGCCGTATGCCATTCTGCCTGAATCGAGATCTGGACCAGTCCACTGGATCTAGTGTTAGAGAGTTGAACTGGAAAAGAAGATCACAAGGCCCTGGTCATTCAGCTCCAAGTTTTATCTATATCTATTATCTCCAAAGAATGGACCTAAGTGTTCCCAACACCCAATGAATCACTTCTAGAGAGTAACACGTCCTTTGTTGGGCAATACATGTCCCAGAAGAGGAAAACTTTATAATAGAGAAATCCGACTGGATCATGACTGCTATTTGGTGTTTTACACAAGTGGAAGCAGAGCTGAAGAACCGAAGCTAACATGTCATCCTGCTTAAATCCCATATCCCCCCCAATATGTACAATTCAGGGGAGTGTGATGTGGCATTACTGAAGTAATTGTGTCCATGACAAGAGCTTTAGTATGGCAAAACAAGACAGTATCGACCATGTAATAAGACTGGATGGAACAATTTAGAGAAACGCTTTAGATGGGATCATAGTCATATTTAATTGGGATATAAAAATTATTACTTATTGGGTTTTAATTATTTTTTCATCTCTTTGTGTTAAGGTGCATTCACATCTCCATTATAGGATGGGTCTGTCTAATAAAGTACGGCAATGAATCCCATTGACTATAATGGACTCTGATGGGTATCCATTATCTTTTCCTTGAAATCATCAGATAAAAAAGTCCTGCTTGCAATTTCAGCTACTCTCTGCGGCAGAAGATGTGAATGTAGCCTTATTTATCTGTTTGTAATGGCAGAGCACAATAAATGTATAAAAATGCCATAAATGTAGCTCTCAGCTACTTATTACTTCTGAGCAAGAACATGGCGTAGAGAACCATGACCACCAACTACTGCACTGCACATGCGACTGAATTATACTTTTCTAAGTCTATATTATTGAATAAAGCTTTTATAAGTACCCAAAGAGGCCCCCATAGATCTGAAGAACAGAAGAATTTGTTCCCAATTTTGAGTGGTGGTCGAGCAGTGGTTGGACAACGTGCACACTGCTCCATTCATTTTAATAGGACTATCTGAGATAGCAGAAGTACAGCATTATCTCTGGTGCTGCCATTGAAATAAATGGAATGGTTCGAACACTGCTCCATTCAGAATGGAGGACAAAATCCCCTTTTTTCCTGATTGGTGGGGGCCTGAATGATACCCACTGATCGGCATGTTATCCCCTATCCTGTGAATAGAGCATAACTTGTGCACATAACATGAAACAATAAGAACAAGTATAATAAACATGATTTTACATGGTTCCGAAGGACAGAAGGCTTGAAACTACAAGAGTAGGGGGCCTGGGGTTAGGGAGGAGATAAAAGGATTAGGCATGTTGGATTTTAACATGCCTGATCCTTTGTTCTAGTACAAAATGGGTGCTCGGCAGTGGTTTAATCCATTCTTCCATTGAAAATATGCATGATTGGCTGAACTGAACATGCACATGTATGGTGAGGGGGGATAACTGTTGGCTAATAGTTAATATGGTCAGTTTTAGAATGGATTTTGAGCCCATATGTAGCTCCATTTCAATTATATCCCCTACAAAAGATCTTACCACATTTGGCTTCATCAGAACCATCCGGACAGTCTTGATGTTGATCACATAGGCTGCTCAATAAGACACATTCCCCACTGTTACACTGGAAGGAAGATGCATTACACGGCTCTGTAAAACGAGATATATTTATCACGTAGGCAATTTAATAAAACACAATGTGAACAGCACCAATGTTAAAATGGCAATTAGGAGATTCATAGAAGAAAGATAGACCATGATTTAATAATAAGATTTATTTTTAGAAAGCTTTTAAAACATTAGTAATGTGAATCTCATCGGTGAGACTCAATGTCTTGTCAATGTCACTCATAACTCTATTACTCCTTATACATGTCCTACTTTTACTTCTTATCTCCGCTAATTGCTGATCCAGTCTAATACTCCACAGTTAACATTATATGGAGCCATGGCAGATCTGTTGTATCGCTAACTTGTAGCAATTTCATTCTCCAAACTTTTCTTAGATCTGCTTCTCAGCACCAATTCAATTTCATTTCACAATAGGTGCAAGTCTAAATTTGCCCAGAAATGATTGACATTTTTCACACTTCTAGAGTTTTATAACTCGCTGAACGAGTTTAACATTTTACGTAAAATGTTTTTTTCTTTTTTGGCCTTTTCTTTTATCATTCTGCTATTCTGAACTCAAGTCCAGGGTGAGCAGTGAAGCACAGAGCCACGTAATATTTGCTTGTGCATCATTATAAAAGAGGATTACAGAGCATGCTTATGAAATTCTCTTTTTCTTTCTTTCTTTCTTAGTTCTTTATTTCCTTTTTTTGTTTCTTTTTTCTGTTTCTTACTTGCTATTTATTTCTTCCTAGTTTCATCCTCCTTTATCTTTTTCTAACATTCTTCCTCTTCCTTCCTTTATCTTTTCTAACTTTATCCTTTCTCTCTCTCTCTCTCTCTCTCTCTCTCTCCCCTTTCTTTCTTTCTTTCTTTCTTTCTTTCTTTCTTTCTTTCTTTCTTTCTTTCTTTCTTTCTTTCTTTCTTTCTTTCTTTCTTTCTTTCTTTCTTTCTTCCTTCCTTCCTTCCTTCCTTCCTTCCTTCCTTCCTTCCTTCCTTTCTTTCTTTCTTTCTTTCTTTCTTTCTTTCTTTCTTTCTTTCTTTCTTTCTTTCTTCTCCCAACTATTGTGACATTCTATCTATTTATCTATCTCATATCTATCTATCTATCTATCTATCTATCTATCTATCTTCTTCTTATCCATATCTCCCCATATCTATCTTTCTTGCTATAAAAAAAATACAGTTACCCAGCGCAATATCAGAAGCAGATGGATTCTATCCCCAGGATATGGACCTAAATTCTCCAATTATAAAATGAAAAAGCAGGCAGCACTCCAAACTTTAGTGAGAAACACAGAAAATGTGGTTTATTCACCCAAAATGCACAAGTTTGGAGAGCTGCCTGCTTTTTCATTTTATCTTTCTATCTATAAATCTAGATCTCTATAGATTTCTATCTATTTGACAGGGCTGTGGAGTCGATAAACCAAACTTCCAACTTCCTATCTCTGACTTATGTATTTTTCCATACTCCGACTCCAGCTCCAAATCTGACTCCTTCACAAACTGCTCATATTGTATATAATAATTAGGAATGCAAAACTTACTATAACAAAATGGTAGAACATATAGATAACTAAAATATCAAGATTTTTCTAAATTTCTGTGAAAATAGATATGCAAAAATATGTGCTTTTAATACATTATTTATACCATTAAAGGGCTTGTCTAATTTCAGCAAATAACTGTTATTGTTTGTGTAATGAATACAATACAATATACTGTTATAATGACTATTGTGGTGCATCATTATTGGTAAAGTACAATAAACCAGATAAATGTTAAAGGGATTGTTCAGTTTACGCAAATAAATGTTATTCTTTGTATAATAAAAAGTTGTACAATTTTCCAATATACTTTCTGTGTCAGGTTTTCACAAGATCTCTGCTTACTTTCATTCATTCTGCTTAGTCCCAGTGGATGAAAATCAGTCCATGGTCATGTGACATACAGTCCATGGTCATGTGATATACAGTCCATGGTCATGTGATGTACAGTCTATGGTCATGTGATATACAGTCCATGGTCATGTGACCAACACACAGGTGCACAGCTCAATATAGTCACAGCACAGTAATCAGACATCTGTTTTGTAACGAGCTGCACACCTGTGCATTCATCACATGGACTGTATGTCACATGACCATGGACTAATTTGTATCCACTGGGAGTAAGCAGAATGAATGACAGCAAGCAGAGATCTAGAAAACCATGAGGAATTGATACAGAAAGTATATTGGAAAATCCTACAACTTTTTATTATACAAACAATAACATTTATTTGCATAAACTGAACATCCCCTTTAACATTTATCTGGTTTATTGTGTTTTACCAATAATGGTGAACCACAATAGTCATTATAACAGTCCCTTATATGCAACCTAGTATGTGTTTTTTTTTTCTTTCAATATTTTTTGGTAATATTTATAGTGTTTTATTAAAATTTTCTATTAAAATAGTTTTTACTCAAAGCTGTGTAATTCTTCCTAATCTGATTTCCAAAGAGGGGAGAACTAAAGTAGTATTTATCAATCTATCTATCTATCTATCCATCTATCTATCTCATATCTATCTCTCTATCTACTATCTATCTATCTATCTATCTATCTATCTATCTATCCATCTATCTCATATCTATCTATCTACTATCTATCTATCCATCTATCTCATATCTATCTCCCTATCTACTATCTATCTATATATCTCTACTTATCTATCTATCTATCTATCTATCTATCTATCTATCTCATATCTATCTATCTATCTCATATCTATCTATCTATCTATCTATCTATCTATCTACTATCTATCCACTACTCATATCTATCTCTCTATCTACTATCTATCTATATATCTCTACTTATCTATTTATCTATCTATCTCATATCTATCTATCTATCTATCTATCTCATATCTATCTATCTATCTATCTATCTACTATCATCTATCTACTACTACTATCTATCTCTACTACCTATCTATCTCTACTTATCTATCTATCTCTACTTATCTATCTATTTCTACTTATCTATCTATCTATCTATCTATCTATCTATCTATCTATCTACCTACTTATCTATCTACTATTATCTATCTACTTATCTATTTATCCATCTAACTAAATATCTTTCTACATATCTATCTTTATCTAACCACAAAAAATGTAATGTTCCTTGGCCGATATAGGTATTTTGCACATACTATAGTAAGGCAGTATTACTGTATTACCCTATATACATATTTTTTTTCTTTTCATACATCATTACCAAATATAATCATCCTCCTATTGCTAATCATTTCTGCTATTCGGCCACCGTTGTTGATGATATATGAAGCAGAAAGAATAAGCTTGACTTTTCTCAGCTACATTAACTACAAAGGAGCTGAAACAGCACAAAAGAAAGCATATTTTGGCTGAACAAAGTAAATGCATTTCAGAAAAGAGAGGAGGACAAATTAAGGAAATATATAGTCACGCAACACCTAATATGTCTTCTTGAAAAGAATATATCTCTGGAGGGACACATTTGTTTCAGCCTGAGTAGATTGCTACATTAAAAATGCCTAAGCATGAAAAGGCAAATTACTTCACCCATTGTGCATAAATGAACTTCAGAATTGTTTAATTTCATTTTATTCTTCTGTCTTTTTCTGCATTTTGTGGCGATGCGGAGGAAAATATATTATAACAAGCTCAGCACCGCATGTGCAGAATTTATACATGTATACGAACATGGACATATCATCAAGTTACAAGGGGAAGAAGTAGGTGCTTTGCTATTAACTGTTAATATTTGTTATTAAAATATTGTTTTATTTAAATTCAGATATTTATATTATCACTTTAATATTTTTTACTAAATTATTGTTTTATATAAATTCAGATATTTATATTATCACTTTTTGTATACTGTAATTTGTATTAGAATATTTTTGTTGAGCTCCGTGTAATTCGTCCTGCTGCCTACTTAGTCCTAAATCACATGTATGTTCTGTCTGTCTCATTCCATCTATCAATCTATGGAAAGTTTCATCTCTAATAGAAACCCCAAGATCTAGCCGGCAATTCTTTGGGGCCTCATATTAAGAAAATGTCACCTTTTCTGACATTTCTATTTAGTAAATCCTTGTATTACCCATGAAATAACAATTATGGAGCAAAATCCCTTAGAATTCTGTGTTGTATCGTTCCTCTGTTACTCCTCCAGGAAATTTAAGAATGCATTTACAACTGGATGGTATCATTCCCCTTGTTGAAGGGGATGTCCCTATACAGTCTGACACTCTCAGCACTGTTTGAATAATGTCAGACCATGTAGAGACCCCACACCAGAATTAGAAAAAAATGGCTTGATAAATACCCCCATTTACTGCTCCCCAGCTAAGACCCGATTCAGATCTGTGCATGAGTTTCCATTTGGGGAGTCCCCAAACGGAAACCTATTCCACATAAAAAGCCGTTACCTTAGAAACCGGTGGACTCCATAGACTATAATGGGGTCGGTGTGCTTTCCGCATGAAAAATGTGGTCAGAAAAGTGCTGCTTGCATTACTTTTCTCTCCGCATATTTCTTGCGGAAAGGGGAAAGGAATGGCCTGAACGCAGATGTGAACTGGGCCTAAGGATGTTGAGCTGATAATTAATATCTGAACTGATCTGCTATAACTTTATGCAAATGTAGGAAAACTAGATTTTATCCATCAACCCTTTTAACGCATGTTGGTGAACTATCTTTGGGATAGGTCATCAATATCAGATTGTTGGGGATATGTTCAAGTACCGGTGTCAAATAATACAGTGTACAGAGCTGGAGGAAGAAGACTCAGTACTAGAGATGGGTGAAGCCACTCTATCACACGCAGATGTGTTACATCATGCTGCCTAATATATATCACGCCATGACAGATACCATTGTAATGAGACAATCAATGTTATTTATCACCTGGCAGTGGTATTAATGTTATGGCTGAATGCTGTGCATGCAATTCTTTTTGTTCTTCTAATTCTATTTCTTAATTTAATAAGGTATTTATTTAATTTGTAACAATTGTCCTCTGATGGTTTAATGAAGAGATTGCAAGAATCGGCCAAGAGAGACTTCCTGGTCAGTTATTCTTTAATTATGCATAAGTAATTGAGGTCAGGACCCCGGATGATGGAGCGTGAAAACCGGGGGTGGAATTATCGTAACGTTGAGTGATATTAGAGATATGGCTGGGATAATGTCTCAATCTTTTTCATGAAAATGAAAGTGTTTTTTAGGACTAGTAGCGGAGATTTTCTCGGGGTTTCATTGTTGGGATTAAATCAAACGGTCATGACAAATTAAACAAAAATAAGATGGGCATATATATAGCATATAACATATATGAACATCTGTGTAAAAAATTGCATAAAATTCCTTCAATATGATCATTTTGGGTGGAGTTATCATTTATCAGTTAAAGCTATGCATATTCGTTGTATAATAAGAAGCTTTATAATTTTTATATTTTTTGTAACAATCCTTCATGGTTTTCCATGCTTGTTGTCATTCAATAGAAATTTTTATTAACATTTCCAATTAAAAGCCAACACTGACCACCATTATGCCTTTTTACAGTGGTCATGAATGAGTCTTATTCCACACTGCCATATTTTCACACAGTAGATTGTGCAGTTATGGGTCAGGTGCCTGCTAGATATCCAGACACCCACAAGAAAGGGCAGAAAAAGGGCACTATACACAGAGCTCTGCACTGCCACTGCCTCCATAATCATGCTGTCAGGGAGGTTTTCCTCTGCCGCTAGGTTTATTGTGGTAAAAAAAAAAAAAAAAAGTTAAAAATGACAAAAAAAAAACCCCAGAAACGTTGTATAATAATCATGTCTCAAAAAGGTCATCTCTGACCTTTCTTGGGGGCAGCAGACACATAAAAAAACAAAAACATAAAAAAGTAAAAGTGAAAAATAAGCTGTAAGATAAATATTTATAGTAAATAAAAACAAAACCAAAAATAAGATTAAAAATATAAATAAATTAATAAATACATACATACATACATAAATATCAATTATATAGCCCTGACCTCACAGGTTCAAGGTTTTTTTAGGCTACGGTCCCACGTTGCTAAACGCAGTTTTTTTTATTGCAGACTTTGCTGCGGTTTTTTGAGCCAAAGCCAGGAGTGGATTGAGCAGAAGGTAGAAGTATAAGAACTTCCTATATATTTCACATTCCTTTTGAGCCATTTTGTAGCTTTAGCTCAAAAAAAACAAGAAAAATCTGCAACAAAAAAAGCTGCGCTTCCACAACGTGGGGCCTTAGCCTTAGAGACAATTCACACATCAGAAAGTAAAAGGAATTTAAGTTGGTGGAAAGCTGAAGCTTTGCTCTCTTTAGCTTTAGTCGCTGACTAGTCTCAGACACAATGGAGTGAATCTGCTGTAGTCTTGTGCCATGAGTTCTGCAACTGAATCAGAAACAGGAACTGCAGCAAGTTAGAACAGGACATCCCAAAAAAGAAGTATCCATTTCTGCCTCCTATTGAAAACAATGAAAGGCAGAATCTGGAAGGAATTTGGAGCTGATTTTTAGACGGAATCTGCCGCAAAATCAACACCAAATGTCTCCATGTGAACATACCCTTCCAAGTATACATCCATCACATCCCCAGTATAGATTTTTCAATAAATTTCCCATGATAAGGCTTCATAAGGTACAATGAGTACTCGTCATATCATATCCCTTTAAGGTTAGTCATATTAAGTATTCTAATTTGCCTTTGGGAATGGAGTAAACAATTACAAGGATGAATAAAAGTTATTTTGTGAGTTCTGGGGCATAAACAGAGGCACATGTAAGCAGCGACATCCGTCATGCTGTCAGCTCATTAGTGATAAAAGACATCATAATATTTTGTAGCACAATTAAAAGTGACAAGCTCTCCATGCTCAAAGTTATAAAACATTTGTCTTATTAATACATTTTACATAAAGCAACTCATTGATTTTTTTTTCATCCTAAAGAACACCAATAATAGAGACTTACTAAGAGAGGCATTCCAGTTTTCTGACAAAATCTGTCACTTTCTCCATTTTCCAACCTCTTTGACACACCGCAGCCCTTCATTCCTTAGGTTGGCCATATAAGACTTTAGCCTGCTGAAGCAACAGATTTAGGCAACCATCAACTAAAGTTGGTCACAACCAAAATCTATCGTGTTGGATTTTGTCAGCCATCTGTCGGCTGCAGCCATATGGGCTATCCACATGATAGATCATCAGTGATACACCCAGACCCCATACAGATCAGCTGTTCGAGCAGTCTTTGCATGGTGGAGGATGTTAGTGGATGGGAAGTGTATGCAGCACTGCTCCTATTCAAGTAATATTTTTTTATAGGAGCTGTGATGCATTTTCTCCCCACCCACTAGCATCTTCTGACACCCCGAAGCTGTTGGAACAACTGATCTGTGCCTCGTTCAGGTGTCAGACCCCCACAGATCAAATACTGATGTCCTATCCTAAATATAGGACATCAGTATAAAAATCAAAAACCCTTTTCATCCTCTGTCAACAAGGTCCTCTAAGCTAAAACTGCTCTCTAACTCTTCTGCCGCTTTCTCCATGTGCTGACCCTTGACTCTTAAAGGGCCACCATGTACCAATCCACCTTCTCTCTTTCTCTTTATGAAGTTTCCCGGATGTGCTAAACTAGGTATTTTAACTTGTATTGTAGCGGGGAGCAAATTTTTCGATATTCATATCAGGTCCGTTTTGATTGAATCTCCATCAGATTGGATTTGGTCTAAATAAATTTAGTTTGATTCAAAAATGTCCCGATTACTATGAAAGGTCATGAATGATACTTAGAGGTCTCCTAGGACTGAATCTTCACTGTTTCAGTGGATCACTCTTAAAGCAGGAGAACTATCGTCTATAAGCCTCTGCTCCAGCCCAGTGGTATCCTAAAGCTGTACCTTCATCTTGTGGAATATTATTCTGTGCTTTGCTTAAAAACATGAGTTGTTTGCACCATTCCAACAGTTTCTTGGTCCTGCACATCACGGGCACCCCAACTACCATCAGGCAGATGACTCTACCACATGTGTACCCTGGGAAATTTACTGCCAACAACAACCATTATTTAGGACTCCTTTTCACTGCACCAGCCCTGAGAAGTGCTGAAGGTGTGATGGAGAGTGGAGACAGCTACAGCCAAAAAGAACCTAAACATTACTGATAATTCCCATCGTACCCACATTGTGGCATCCCAGAGCTGGCTATGGCTGGGCTGAGGATGATCTCTGTGCATTGTATTATTTCCTGTTGCTTCATAGCCTGTGTGACATAGCAGGGGGTCCTGAGTCTCACACAACACAGCGCCACCTAGTGAGCCTCACACATGCATTACACCTCCCATAGGATTGACTAGTAACCAAATGTCCAATGGGAGGACATCGCCTGGGAAAAGGGGAGGAGTCAGCTGATCACTGGGTCCCCATGGTAACACCCCTGCAGGAAGGTCCTGTGTGAGGAGTTAGAAGTGTGGAGTGTTAGGAGGAGGAGGTGAGGAGATAAGTGTGATGTCCTGTGAAGAAAGCAGTGAGTTTAGTGCAGGAATCTCAAGTCCTAGACAGGCCCAGGAAGGTTGGAGAGCTGACATACTCCAGCTATTCAGAAGATCCTGTCCCCTGTCTGCCTAGCCATCGCCCTGAAGGAAGTCAAGCATCATTATCTTGTCAGCCTGAGACTGTGGAGAGAACATTCTGGAACACGTGCTCCATAGCCAGTATCACAGGATCCAGGGGCCAAGGCCAGACCTGTGGAATATCCTGCCACCCTGACTATTGCACCCCGAAACTCTGAGCTATCAGGACCACATAACGTGAGTGGGGAATATTATGTACTAGTATCATGGTGGGAATCCTCCTATGAGCCAAATAGGAGCCCAGACGCACCTTAGGGCTGTAACACTGAAGTATAAGGGGCTAGGAACACCTTTCATCAAGTCTACCCTGCACCCCAGGACTTTGCTGTGTCACCAGGCGTACCCCGTTGTTTTGTACTGAAGAAACTGTTTAAGCATTTGTGCCTCCACACCCATGGAAGTAAAAGTTCAACTTTACAACCGTTTCTGTGTCTGACTCTGCACCGACAACATCAGGGCGCCCCAAACACCACCAGTCGGCACAGTATAGGGGAAGCGCCCCGGGGGAACAATCACCACCAACATTTGTGCAGCCCCCTCATCACCGGTACCAGTGGTGGTAACGTGGGACAGCACCAGCGCTGCGCCCTCGTGCCCAGAGACCGTGACAAGTCTGCGCTGTTTGCACCCCGCAATCCCAACTGCAGCGTTACCTTTCATCTGGTCACCGCAACATTCCTCCACTGGGTTGCTGCATATCCTACCCCTTTCAAAAAACAGGGAGTTCTTTAGACTCTGCTACTGGGTTTAGCCAAAATCTGAGTCAGTAGCAATTAGCAACCCAGTGGATCTACCTCACCTCCAGTAAGGTGATAACACAGCGATTGTGAGTATAAATATCCATAGTTTTTACTTTTGCAATGATTTTTTTTTTTTTTAGAGGAGTGTTTTGAGGACAATGCTTTTACAACTATCTTTATGGAAAGCTGCCTAATGGTACTTTACGTGAAAACGGATTGTTGCTGTTCTTAAATATAATGTTGTTATAATGGCTGTTTATCCCTTTGAATAAAAGAATAAAACATCCAACAAAACCACAATAAAACTGTAGCGTAACCATAGGGCATTCTGCAAATTTTGAAAGAACACAACATGCTATATAAACTTGCCAGACCTCAGCTGCTGCTTTTCATGAAACCCAATTCACTGTGATATTACATCTGGTTTCTGCACTAAATTATTACAGTGGTAACAATGCAATGCAAAACCACAAATTCCTACTCATTAGATCACTACTGGGTGAAACACATAGGGTCAGTAGGGTGTTAATAGGGTGCAGGGTTGGTAGGGCAGGAGTCATATTTGTGTCAACTAGGGCATTATAGGGATATATCCCTTTTGACACATTGTCTGCTCCTGATAAATGAAAGCTGCGCTGGACAACTGAGACAGTTTTGCTTTTAGACAACTTCAATAATTCTGTCCCACAGTTTATTGCCAGTATGTACAGATGTAAAAATTGTCAAAGGAAGGGGTCACTTCAAATACTGTGTTTATAACTAGTGATATCTCCAGTTCTATAGCTAGAACAGTGATCTGGTAGCATATGAAAGCTTTCATACGACACCAGAACCACTGTGTCAGACTGGAGACATGGCTATTTGAAGTGACCCCCCCGCCCTTTTGGCAAAACCATCTATGCATACTAGTAATACAAATCTGTACAGACTTTCCTTTCCCTGGTAACAATTAGAGGATTGTTAGTTAGAACTTTAGAGTCCGTTTTACTATTAAAAAGAAGTAAAATAGGTTAATAAAGTATATTACAACAATATTCACCAAACACCCCCTACAAAAAAGCAAAAGAAAAGTGAAACAATATTTACACTTTAAAAAGAGATACTACAGTTTATCTTAGGCAAGCAAAAGTCAGAATGGGATTTAATAGCACTGTGTACAAAGCTATGGGAGCCGCCATGATGCCGCTCCCCTCTGATACAGCGGTTACATGACCACTAGGGAGTAGGGAACTGTAACTGATAGGTCCTAAAGGACTCAGATCAGCTCTGCAGCTCTGCCGCTTTCATTTTCAAAACGACAAACCCCATTATAGTCAATAAGGTCCATCGGACTCTGAGTGCAAACTTTTTTTTGCGGTCTGCCTCTTCATTGTTTTGGTTCTCTGATGGACCAGAACAACGGAGAGGCAATTCTAGGGTGAACTTAGCATCCAGAGGGCCTTTTACTACCTCCACCAACTCCAAATATTTTGCATCTTTCAATAGGGGCCACGCCACTTGGAATTTTTTTTCTCTAGCCCCCACCATTCCTGAGCAATCCAGCACCCAATAGGCTAATTTGGATCTCTACTGTCAGTTGGGCAGTCCTGAGCTGGAGCAAACAGTCTGAGACCATCCAGCTGACAATAGAGAACCTACATAGAATATTGGGTGCTGAATCCAACAGAAATGATCGCCTGGAAATGGTAGAGGCTAGAGAACAAATTCCATCTGTGGCGGAATTAGTGGAGCAGAGCCTATTAAAGGATACATAATAGTGAAGTTGGTGGAGAAGGTGAAAGGTCCTCTTTAAGTCATTACCTACATTTTTGTCTTATATTTGCAGGTTTCTAGTAATGTACCTTCCATTTTATTGTCTACAGGTATTTTTTAAGCCTCACTTAAGGCTCAGTGTAGTGTACGCTCTATTGCTTCCTCTTTATCTTGTATTGTCAACTGGAAACACACCATTTCACATAGCCAATTAACTAGAATTGCCATTCAATGCTGTAGCGCTTAACTTAATTTGTAAGGTGACTTCATTGGATTATAATTCTCAATCGTTACTGGTTATAAGTAAAGTTCCACTCCATAAATCAATATAAATAAATGGCACAATAGAGTATGAAATGAATGTTATAATTATTACTCCTATCATAATGTCATCAAGAAGGCTGTCATCATGTAAAGAATCAGAGATACAAAAAAAAATTATAGATGTGTTATTGCAATCTGCGTGAAAATAAGTGCACCCTTGGCTCTTATAGTTGCCTTCTTTAGCATAAACCAGTGGCAGGCTTTTCTTACACTGGTCTTTGAGAAAGACTCCTTCATGGAGACATTTTTAGCTTTTATAAATTTGAGGGGTTCCTTCCATGCACAAAAAAGTTTCAAGTTCTTCATTGCATGACAAGAAGGTTTAAGTTGCCCACAGGTGTGTATGAACAAAGGTCAAACACACTAATTTTGGCAAGACTGGCCAACCATCTAATGTGTACGGAGCTCTCCTAAATTGGGGAGAAAGGTTGGGCATCAACATATTGTTGGATATCAACATATCTGATCCTTCTTTGTATTAGGGAGATAGAACTCTGCAAGAGGTGTCTGGCACCAACTTACTCCCTGCTCCCTATTCAAAACATGTGTCGGCTTGCTCCAATCCTTCTGTGTCTTCCTACAATCCCAGACAGACTGGATGATGTTGAGATCGGGGCTCAGTGGGGGCCATATCATCACTTTCCGGATTCCTCCTCCAAAGGCCGGTCACACCAAATATTGATGGGATTTACATATCTATTTTCTTCATTCTTTTTGTATTTTGTTAATTGACAAAAATAAACCATTAACCCTTCTATTCCTGAAAGCATTCTTACTTTGCAGCATTTTTCTCACACCTGAAAACTTTCACAGTACAGGATATACACTTTTCCATACACAGTATATTGTCAGATGGTATTTTAGTGTTTATTAGGGAACAAGTGGACAGCAGCTGGCTTTTATACTCAGGATCTTTTCATGAACTAAAAAGGAAACAATATCAAAGAAACATCAAAATAAACCTTCCCGTAGGAACTAACCTAAGCCCAGCTGAAGACCCTCACCTATGTGCTCATGTCCCACGAGTCTGCCTAAAACTGAATACAGAGACATAACAATAGTTCTGCAGCAACCAATACATTCTGCCAGTGCAAAATATTATCCAAAGCCCTAATTGACAGACAGGGTATCCTCTAACTCAGATATTGACACATTTATTATCTTTCTATGTTTGTCATATGTACGTAGTAGAAGATTAATGCTTAGTTTTGTTACAACTTGTATATGGTTCCCGAAATTATATAAAGGTGTTAGAATAGCCTTTTATCTATATAAGGAACAAAGACGTAGCAGAAACCTGACATTCCCTTTAACCATCACAAAGACATGAATGCAACTATGTTTGACTTATTTTCTACTGTAGGTGCAATGTTTTTAGAAGTTGGATAGTTGTAGGTTTTGGGTCTATGGAGGACAGGGTCCTATGACCTCTGCTGTATCAAACAAAATGGCCAATGGGATCAGAAGAAGGAAGAGTTGGGTTGAGCTTGTTCATTGTTCTCCATTAAAGTCTACTGGAGTTATAGAAACAACTGAACATGATGAGGGAAAGTTATAAATCCTCTGCGCCAGTTTTCTGACATAGCTGGATGATATTGTGGAGCACATTTGGTATAAAGCCTTGCCTCAAACGTAAGCCACAACCCCTGTTCTGCACCTCTCTTGCCACATTGTGCGAATATGGGCAGAGCAGGGCAGGCTGGAGCAGAAATGTCTCGGCCCAACATGTTCATTATAAGTCACACCAGTTTTGTCAGTTGTAATGAAAATCTATGCCAATTCCTACCTTGCATAAATATCCCACACAGGAATGTGTCTGATTTATGTAGAGGTCGGACACTTTTCATAAATCTCTTGTTCCCTGCAGCTGTCGAGCCTTTATCAAGACTGCCGTATGACACACCATTCTTAATAAATCTGCCTTATTATCTGGACTGTTCCCATAACACCCATAGATTGTATGCTGAGTTTCTCTTTTCAGCTTCTTCATCAAAATTCTGAATGTAGAATCATTTCCTACAAAGCTCCATTGATATCTGCAGCCATTGCTAGGAGGTGATAACTACTCTACGGTTTACACAACTCACCATAAATTCAATAATATTCAGCGAGCACCTACATCTCTTCTAGTGGTAAGTAGTCAACCTTTAATAATTTAACTACTTCATGACTGATCCTTTAGACACAGTTTTTCATAGATTGATGAAGCTCTGACCATCTTTGCTTTTGAGAGACTCTGCCTCCCTAACATGCTATTTTATACACTTAGGTCAAGGTTGACCCACCAACAGTTTTTTATTAGTACCACTTACTTTTCTAGCCTTTTAACCCTGTCCCATCTTTTTGTTGTTGCTGCCATTAATTTCTAAGTTATTTTTTTTTTCAAATAAAATGGAGAAAAGTCTAACTTTCACCTTGTGATATGTATTGCTATGCTGATGACACTCAAATATATCTCTCTGGACCAGATACTATCTCCCTGTTGTCCAGAGTCCCAGAATGTCTAGCAGCCGTAGCCTCCTTTCTCTCCTCCCGCTTTCTCAAACTTAACATGGAGAAAACGGAGTTCATCTTCGCTCCACCTCGCACAACCCCTCTACCTGACCCATCTATCAAAGTTAATGGAACCACTCTCACCCCAGTCCCACGGGTCTGCTGCCTTGGGATAACCTTAGACTCTGACCTATCCTTCAAGCCGCATATTCAGACCCTCAACACCTCCTGCCGCCTGCAACTCAAGAACATCCATTGAATCCGCTCCTTCCTCACCCCTGAAACTACAAAGATGCTAGTCATTGCCCTCATAATCTCCCGCCTAGACTACTGTAACACTCTTCTCCAAGGCCTCCCAGCTAACACCCTCACCCCCCTCCAGTCCACCTCAAACTGTGCTATTCGCTTAATACACCTCTCCCCCCGTTCTTCATTGGCGGCTCCCCTCTGCCAATCCCTTCACTGACTACCCATTGCCCAGCGAATAGAGTTCAAAATACTAACGCTGACATACAAAGCCATCCACTACCTGTCCCCTCCAAATATCTCCAACCTATTCTCCCGCTACCTGTCCGCACGCAACCTCCGATCCTCCAAAGACCTCCTACTCCGCTCTGCTCTTACCAGCTCTTCACACAATTGTCTCCAAGACTTCTCCCGTGCATCCCCCATACTCTGGAACTCAGTACCAAGACACATAAGACTGTCCCCTACCCTCACAAGCTTCAAGAAGGCCCTGAAGACTCACCTATTCAGGAAGGCCTACAACCCCCAATAACACTACCGTCACCACACCACCACCTGTACAGCCTCTCCCCTCATCTTCTGTCTCTATCCCTCTTTCCTCATAGATTGTAAGCCCTTGCGGGCAGGGCCCTCTATCCCACTGTGCCAGTTGGTCACTGTTTGTATTATCTGTTTTGTACATCTTGTGTACCGTATGTAAACCCTCAAATGTAAAGCACCATGGAATTAATATAATAATGTAAAGCACCATGGAATTAATATAATAATGTACAGCACCATGGAATTAATATAATAATGTGCAGCACCATGGGATTAATATAATAATGTACAGCACCATGGGATTAATATAATAATGTACAGCACCATGGAATTAATATAATAATGTGCAGCACCATAGAATTAATGGTGCTATATAAATAAACAATAATAATAACAATAACAATTCTATGTTCTATTGTGAATAAAATGTGGTGATATGAAATTTCCAAATCACTGCATATATACATATAATAACAGTAATAGTAAGTGTATGTTTGTATGTATGCATATATTTGGGCCCTGACACTCTATTCATCTCTATGAGACTGCAGAGTGCCAGCCTACTACAGTACCTGCTGCTCCAGTTATAGAGGACAAATGGGACCTGTGCTCTCATAATCACTGGGATGATCTGAAATTAGTGGAAAACCCCTTTAAATGCAATGAGTCTTTAAAAATCAATATATTTTATCATAAATTTTTACTTTAAGACATATTTTTAAACAATTTTTGGTGAGGTTCTTAAATATTTTTCACGTTATCTATATTTAAAAGAAATTCCTAAAGATCATGCAGTTCTGACTCTAGCCACTAAGCTAAATAATACGCTAACGGTTGTTGGTAGGAAATTTCTCTACAACAGCCACCTCAATTATCAGCACACAGATGATGACAACTATCATGTATATGTAGATAAGAGTATAATGTTGTACCGTGTTAGTCATAGAAAGTAGTGGAAGAGTGACGAAATCAGGCGATACCTTATAGAGGCTGACTGAGTATATTTGATAGTAAGCTTTCGAGAGTGCTAGCTCTCTTCTTCAGACATGGTGAAGCTAGCACTCTCGAAAGCTTACTTATCAAATATACTCAGTTAGCTTCTAAAAGGTATCGCCTGATTTCTTCACTCTTCCACTATGTAAATAAGACACAGAATCCACCAGTCACATTAGAGGATTTCACAGCTTATCTACTCATGTCTGCACAATGACCTCTGCCCAGATCACAGACCATGCCTAGATAATTCTCCCATAGGAGTCAATAGGGTCTGCTCCGAGACCAATGAGTCTATCTCTAGGAGACAGGAAGTCACAAACTATTTTAGGGTTAGTGGTAAGAATTCAAATTGTGATATTTTTAGGATTTAAAATATATAAATAAATAAAAATTATATATATATATATATATATATATATATATTAAGATAGAAAATTAAAAACATCATCACCAAAAATTCTTAAGAAATATGTTTAATATAAAAATGTGATAACAATAGACATTTTACTGACACTTTCCCTTTAAGCATGGATAAATTTTATATATATTTGATCTTATTATAAAGCGTTGGTATCACTTATTCTGATTATTCTGAACAATATACTTTCCCAAGCAAGCAAAAAAGAATCCTTGCTGGGAAATCTTGTGTGCTAAGTCTCCTCATGTCTCCCAGTTTGGTTTATGGAAGGTCATTCCCTGTTGCATAGAAGACTCCATAGCTTCCTGCCTCTGGCATCCTACATATTTTTCTCTATTTGATTGCCTTTTTGTCAGGACGTCTGTGATATAAATAATGTAATAATAGAACTCAATTTTCTATTTTCTATCAATGACGGAAAACAGCATGTTTTCCAGATCAAACACTTCTATGTTACACTGACTATAGCAAATTGAACGCCATCTGTTCTAACATGAAATACTGTAGATTATTGTGAATATTTTCATTTATGTTTTGTTTACAAAATTAATATGATGAAAAATATTCCACTTCACTCGTGAATCATGATCCTTCTTCAGTGTTGTCATCTGGACAACAGGCATACATGAATATACATTAGCTACCAAGCTTCCGGAGAAAACTCGATATTATAAATGGCAAAACATGAGTGCGATGTTAATGACAAGATTTCTCTTTCATTACCGAACGATTATATATTGTATCTGATTGCAATTATTAATGTATAATTTTTACAGAATATTTTCTACAATCACATGTGTGAATATTTTTGTTCTAGAGGAATTGACTGGTTCTGTATGATGCTACCTATAGGAAATGCTGTAGGATACATAGCTTATACACCCTGGAGCCAAATGGGCTCAACAGACAGTATAACATAACTCATTTACAGTCCCTGCAAAGTGGATTCTAGTGAATCCCATCCACACATTGCAGAAAAATACCCGCAGCAGAAATGTTGCGATTTTCAAAACCGTTTTGGAAATCGCAGCATGTCAATTATACCTACGGAAACTCTGGCAGTTTCCCTATAGATATAATTGAAGCAGATAGTATGCAGGTGAAACCTCTGCGGATTTTCTGTGAAAAGTGCTGCGAGAAAAAACATGATTTTTCCGAAAAAGTGCTGCAGCCCGCTACGTGGGGCCTTAGACTTAAAGGGGTTTTCCGGCACTTCCATCAGTATTTGATCTGGACCCGCCACAGGTCTTCTCTTCCAGCAGCCTCTGGTCCCCAGAAGTTACAGCAATAGACAGGGAGCGCGCTCATCTGATCCTACTCATGTAATAGGAGCCGTGCGGCAGCCTCATCCACTGCATAGCCTTGGTTTCAGGGAATTGCAGTGCCACTCTTATTACTTAAGTAGTCGCTGCTGTACATGCTTCCTGTGCAGTGCTGTAACTCCCTGCACTTGGATCAGGTGCACGCACCCCCTGTCCACTGCTGCAACTTCATGTGATCAGAGGCTGCCATAACAGCTGATCTGCGTGGGTCTGGGTATCGGGCCCCCCACAGATCACATACTGATGACTTACTCTGTGGATAGCTCATCATTATGAAAAATCCTTTTGGGACTGAACAGCTTTTAGCATGCATTGTGAACCAGTTTTCTGGTATACAAGATCTGGAAAAAGTCACAGTTTTTGTGTGAAATGGGTTTTTGCACAAATATTTCCAATCTTTTTCTCTTTTATGCTGCCCTTGCCACATTCCTGAAAGGGGGTCTGTCAATTTCAGACTTAAGATCATTTAAGCCAGTTTACTGGTATAAATGATGTCTGAAATCTGCACCAGCTAAGAAGTGTCATAGATTTCAGTGCAAGCCTACAGGTCTGCCAGAGGATATTTCATAAATGAGGCATATTCTCTAGTGGCTCGGCAGATATGAAGACTGGTGTTGTATATGTCGGCCCATTGTCTTTCTTTTTTTTTTATTTCTGTCACACATAATCCTTGATATCCATGAAGGGCGTCTAATGTTACTATGAATGGTGATAGTTAATCTTACTGTTTCAATATGTAAACAGATGTGTCCATATCCAGTAAGAAATTTTCAAAAGAATAGGGGGTCAGTTTTTGATCAGTGAGGGTCTGACCACTGGGACCCCCTCTGATCATGAGAACTTCTGTATTTTGCACCCCAGTTTGAATAGAGCATCAGGTTAGAAACGTGTGCCGCCATTCCATTCTTTTCTTTTTATTTCAATAGTTTTTTTATTGAAATTTTTAACAGAAATACAATACAAGTTAGAAACACATTGAGGAAACAAGGGCACAGTTATGACCTCATATACATCATAGTCGCACTACAATACAATATGCTCAGATGAGGTACATCCATGAATAAAATACATACAGTGACAATGCATAGTAAGAACAAGTAAGTCTTATCAAACGTACGATAAACTTAACATGTTGAGGCTATAGGGAACGACAATCAGTTTTTGCCATAAGAAGGAGAAGATGGGGAACAGGCTAGAGGAGGATAAGGAATAAAGCGAAGGGCAAAACAACAAAAGAACAGAAAACACAAACCATAGTCTAGGCCTAGAGAATGAATACAGTCGGATCGTATCCCCCCACTCACAGAGTAGTCGGTTCGCCCCTTACAAAAGGGGGAGACCCATCAGCTACCAGATATCAATTTTCCAATTTCTTAAATAAATGGTATATAGGTGTTACAGGAATAACAAATCATAGCAGCCCCCAGAGGCTATAAATAAAGTAGGATGTAATACCCTAGTGACAGGGAAGGCCTCGCTGTATAGTCTGTCAATGAGTGTACGGTGGGGGGAATGTCTCTGCCCATGACTCCCAGTGCGTCCTGAATCTATCCAGGCCCCCTCCATTACATGCACAAATGCGCTCGTATTGATAGTTCAAGGACACCGCTGAAATTAACTCTGTCAAGGCTGGGCATGCAGTAGACTTCCATCTTCTCGCAATAAGTAGGCGGGCAGCCCCTAGCACCTGACAAACGACTGTTCTATGTCTACCAGGTATCATGTGAATACCCAGCAGGAGGAGTGCCAGTTCAGGCGTATACCCCACCACTCCACCACACAGGCCATTAACCAAGGAAAACACAGAAACCCAAAAGGGCTGAATGAGTGGGCAGTGCCAGAACACATGGAATAAAGAGCCGTTCTCCCCGCATCCCCTCCAACAAAGAGGTGAACACGATGGGTAGAACTTAGCTATACGTAAAGGAGGGTAATACCAGCGTAGTAGTAATTTGCTATATTGCTCCCAATGTGAGGCACATACTGTGGATCGCTTAGCCCATCTGATCGCCTCTCGCCAGTGACCAACCTCAAATCTGCTACCTATGTCCTCCTCCCAAAGGATCATGTGTTTAGTCTTGCGGAAAGTGCAATCCATATTCAAAATTCGATACAGGGTTATAGTTTTATAAGCCGCTGTGGAAGCCTGTGGGTGTAAGAGGTCGGCAGCCGACTGTGGCAGGCGTACCTGAGTCGATGTCGTGTCAGACAAGTAGGAAGTCAATCTGATATATGTGTATGCTTCCCTTGCGGGCAGATCAAATGTCTCTTTCAACACGGGGAAGGGCGCCCTAGTGTCACCCCTATACAGGTCAGAGACATACTTTACCCCACACCTGCGCCACACGTCTAGGGATAAATGTGGTATCTCAAGGGGGAGCGTCGTAATGGGAAGATTCAGTGCTACCATAGGGGCATCCCCATCCTGCAGAGTACACAAAGCATGCCATGCCCCAATCGTAGCCTGTACAGCTGGTGGGGCAGATATGGAAGATCCACTCCTGGGGCTTGACGCTAAAAGGTAACCCTCCCAGTGAGAAGTCTGAACCATTTGAGCCTCCATAGCTGGCCACAGTTTGTCATGGTTCGTTGTAAACCAGAATTGGAGTTGGCCTAAAACTATGGCTGAATAATAGTGATACAAGTTTGGTACACCCATACCCCCATTGTCTCTTGATTTAAACATTGTATGGAGTGCTATTCTGGGTTTGCCACCATTCCATATAAAGGACATCATTTGTTTTTGGAAACTCAGGAAGGTGGACTTTGGTATCGGTATCACTAGTGTTCTGAAGTAATAAAGTATCCTGGGAAGGATCAGCATTTTATATAGCACTAGTCTTCCCATCCAACTATGCTCAAATTTAGTTAACCCATCAAGCTCCTTCTGGAGGATAGCCAGCAGGCCTGGAAAGTTGGCCTTAACTAAATCCTTTGGGTTTGGAGTGAGCTGTATCCCTAGATAAGGGATAGCGTGCGAGCACCATTGATAGGGCGATGTGTTTTTGATGTGGCATATATTGTTTGGATACATACTAATTCCTAAAATCTGGGACTTGGATTCATTAACTTTATAATATGATAACTCTCCAAAATCTTTCAGAATTTGAGATACAGTACAGAGCATATTATTAGAGTAGGTGAGGGACAGAATCACATCATCCGCGAATAGGTTGATTCTGTGGTCTGTCCGGTCCAACTTGATACCAGACAGATCCGGATGTGTCCTGATCCTTTCGACCAAAGGTTCCATCACCAATGAAAATATCAAAGGGGACAATGGGCACCCCTGTCTTGTGCCATTGGTAATGTCGAAGGGGCGGGACAGGACCCCATTCGCCAGCACCCGAGCGGATGGGCTAGAGTAGAGTGCAGAGATTGCAGTAGCAATGGGACCAGAAAAACCAAATTTATGGAGAACATCAAAAAGATACCCCCAATGTACCCTATCAAACGTCTTCTCCGCATCCAGGGACAGGAGCAGAGAAGGCGTCCGTCGAGCCTGGGCCGCGGCAATCAGCGCGATCACACGCCTCGTGCCATCTGGTGCCTGTCTTCCCTTAGTGAATCCAACCTGGTCTCCTCCTATCAGTGTGGGCATGACATCAAGAAGCCTGTTCGCAAGTACCTTCGCAAACAACTTAACGTCCGCATTCAATAGTGATATGGGCTGGTAGGTAGAGGGCCGGGAGGGGTCCTTGCCTGGTTTGGGTAATGTCACAATCGTTGCGGATAGCATCTCACGGGGAAAGGTACCTGTCACCATTGCTAAATTAAACACCTCAGTAAGATGAGTAAGGATAAGTGGCTTGAACATCTTGTAGTATTCCCCAGAGAACCCATCTGGGCTGGGAGATTTATTAAGCTTTAAACCATCAATCGCCCTAGCCACTTCCTGAGTGGAAATAGAAGCATTTAAAGACTGCAGCTGTGCAGGTGCAACAGAGGGAAGGTGCAAAGAGCACAGGAATCAGTTAACATCTATCATGGAAGGCTGCGTGGTGTCCGAGTCATCTTTCAAGTTATACAGGTCCTGATAATATTTACTAAATTCATCAGCAATTTGTTGGGGGTGGAAGACTTTGTCTGTGGTCGCTTTAGACACAAGAAATGGAATTTTAGATTTAATCCTTGCTGCCTTAACTCTCTGTGCCATTAGCTTGCTGGCTTTATTGTACGACCGGTAATAGGAGGCTTTCACACGTTTAGTGTGTTTTTCAAAATCCACCAGTAAATGGGCGCTCAAGTCATCCCTGGCCTTCCGCAAAGCATTCGACAGGGCAGGGTTAGGGTCAACTTTGTGCTTCTGCTCTAGAGAAGCAATAGAAGCAAGTAGCTCCCTCATCGTTTTCAGTCGAGTGCGCTTAAAGCGCGCAGCATGCTGAATCATTAGACCCCTGACAAATTCTTTATGCGAATTCCAGAGGCAAAACTTATCCTCTACCGAGGGGGAATTAATGTCAAAGAATTCGGCAATGTCAGTATGCAATTTCTCGGTTACCGATTTTAGAGACATGACATATGTATTGTTTCGCCATGACACGGGGGGGAGCCACTGTGCCCGCTAAGTGGATGCTAAGTATGATAGGCGCATGGTCAGACCACATGATATTTCCTATTTCACAACTTTGTACTCTAAGTAGCATATCACTCTGGGCTAGGAACATGTCTATTCTGGAGTAGGATTGGTGACGAGCACAGTAGTACGTATAATCCTTCTCAGAGGAATGGAAGCACCGCCAAACATCGTGAAGTTCCGCCTGCTGGAGCCAAGGGCCTAATTGTTGAGGTGGATGCTTGCCGCGATAGGTGGAGTCAGCAGCACCGTCATGCACAATATTGAAATCCCCGCACAATAGAACCTGGCCCTGAGCCTGCTTCCTACACTTCTTCATTACTGAATTTAAAAAGGAAATCTGAGACGCATTAGGACAATATGCGTTTACAATAGTGATGGGGCAGTTGTCAAGCAGACAGGTGAGCACTACATAGCGGCCCTTGGGATCTGAACTGACATGTATTAACTGAAATGACACTGTATGTTTTACCGCTATGAGGACACCCGCAACCTTCTTGGTGGCATTGGAACAAAAGATATGAGGGAACAATTTGTGAGAGAGCTTTGGTGGATGAGAGTCACAGAAATGCGTCTCCTGTATGCAAATTACATCTGCTGCAGATCTGAGAGCCTCTTTCCACAGCAATGAACGCTTAAAGGGACTATTTAGTCCCCTCACATTAAGTGACAGTAATTTAACATCCATTAATATTATCAAGAATTAGTAATACAGACTGGTAGTATAGAGGGTCGGACAAGAGGATAACGCTAAAATGACATCTCTCAGGCCTAGAGAAGAACAATTCGGTATTGTCATTAGTCAACACATAACTAGTTAACAGTAAGGGGAGAGAAAATAATGTTACACAACTGAGCAGTGTAGTACTGCGCAAACTTGGGGGGAAGTTTGCCATAAAAAGGAGGTACAAAACACACCACAGGTGACTCACAGTACGTCCATAATAAGCTGTTCACTCGGCGGAGGTGGTAGACTTCCATGGAGGGTCCAACTTATGGGACTCGGGCCTTGAAGGTTTCGGGACATTAGGCGCAGGTGGCGGCAGGTTCCATTGGTGGAGCAGGTTACTCCCGGAGTCAAAGGAGTTAAAGGTAGAAGTCATTCCATTTCTGTTCACGATGACTTTAGTTGGGAATCCCCACTTGTAGGGAATGTTGTGTTGCCGGAGGACCGCTGTAACAGGAGCAAGCTCTCTTCTGGCAGCAATGGTAGCCTGAGAAAGGTCAGCGTAAAGTTGAATTTCTTTAAACGGTTCAGGCAAAGATGGCCTTTTCCTCGACTCAAGCATGAGACGATCTTTGACATGGTAGAAATGTATGCGGGCGAGGGTGTCTCTAGGGATATGATCCGGCATCCCCTTCGGCTTCGGCAGACGGTGGGCCCTGTCTATTATAAGATCCGCGTCAGAGCATTGTGGCAGGATAGTTTTCATTAAACGTTGTAAATAAGGAGTCAAGTCCCTAGCAGCGACCGATTCTGGTATGCCACGAAACTTGACATTGTTCCGCCTATTCCTATCTTCCATGTCAGCAAGTTTAAGTTTGACCTCTGCTAATTCTTCCTCAAGATCATTGTGGGCATCCACTATAGTGTTGTGTGCCTCAGCAAATTCACTCATTTTGTTCTCAACATGGTCTACTCTGTTGCCAAGAGAATCAACCGTGGAGGATACAGATGTAATTGCCTTAGTAATATCCTTCTGAATAGACCGATGCAATGCCAGCATTATATCCTTCAAGAAGGACTCAGAGGCCGATTGGGTACCTGCAGGGATAGCCTGGAGCGCATCTGAATCACCTAATTGGGGATCTTCTGCAGCCGGGCGAGAGTCAAAACTAAACGTGGTATCCCATCTCATCCTTTGCTTTACAGGGCTTTGTGTGGGAGTAGTGTTATCTGCCTGGGAGGATGCTTCTGCAGGAGGAACCTCAGGATGTCTGACAAGGACTGAAGTGGATGAAGATGGGGGTTGTAGTCCCCTCTTTGAAGCCTGCTGCTGGCCCTCTAAAGCTTTTACCTGGCTGACCTGGGAGTCAGGACTGTCACCAGAGGCCTCCAGGTATAATTGCTGCTCACCTGGAGTGCCGTTGCGATCCGTGCCGGAGCGGCCCGCCGCCTGTGGCAGCGGGTGCAGAGAGGAACCGCCGGCGCCATCTTGGGCCGAGTCTGCTGTGGCGAAGAAGTCGGTCAGCCGCTTCGGGGGGCCTTTTTTCCCCCGTTTCGCCATAGTTCTGCAGTCCTGGGGAACAGAGGACCCTTCCGCGCCCTGGATTCCGTGTGTCACCGGTGCCGGTTAGTCGCTGCGAGCCGCTGGATTACTGTGAGGCCTCGGAGCTTCAAAGAACAGCGGCCATCTCAGTCGGCTCCAAGCCACGCCCCCCATTCCATTCTTTTCAAGGGTAACCCCTGGGGATTGCTAGCGGTAGATCCACCACTAAAGGAGGTAACTTCTTGCCGGATTAAAACATATACTTAGCTTAAAATTTGGTTAAGGACACCCACTTCTCATGAAAATAGCTTAATAAAATATTAAAACATGCTAATAAAAACCTTGAAAGACTGTAAATCACATCACATCCACTGGATGGCCTCACACAGACATGTAGCAAATCACTTTTGATACAATATTACGAAACAGTATTGTTGTGAAAAGATAACTATCGCATGACAGACATGTCCAGCCAAAAGGAAATGTAAAAGATGGCACATGTATACACTATTAGTCACTGGTTGCTGGCACAAAGGTATATTAGATTATCAGTAACTAGAGATGAGGGAACTGGTTCATTACAAAGCAGGTTCTTTGTTAATGTTCCAAAAATATTGGGTTCACCACCCACGAATGTTTATTATACACTAGGAGCTCTTCAGACCCAAGATTATAATAACTGGAGGCTTATGGAAGGTGTCAATTTTTTTTTTTTTTTTTTAGAAAGGCCATAGTCACCTTTCTCCACCTTTGTGGGGCTCTGATGCTGCATCCAGTCTTCTTTCCCAGGCATCCCCAGCGTCTTTGTAGCCACTGATACCCTCGGGGCGCTCGGAAAAGAAAACTGATGCCTTGGAAAAGTGAATAAGTAACTAGTGACCTTTAAAGTTCATTGTACTGAGTTAAATGTATTGAGCAGTAGACAAGAGCTTTGGATGGGCTTAAAGGCATCCTACTTTATGTGTAGTACTTCATATTGTTAAGTATAAGAAGAATTAGAATTATGAGTGTAGAAATACAATAATCGTCTCCTGTGTTGAAATAGACAGCAATCCCAACACAGCAGTTAAAAAATAATTCTGTTATTTCAAAGGATAACTCAGGAAAATTCTGCTTTCCGCTTAGCAGGATTTTAAGGTACATAGGTTAAGTTTAGGAGAAGTAAAATTATAGCTAATATATTCAAGCATCATTGTAAAGCTGTCTAATCATGACAAGCCTCTACATTAGAGATTCAAGGATAATGTGTATGTTACCGATTGGAATTTTCCTACTTTTGTATAAATAAAGCTAAGGCTTGCCTCATCAGGCTAGGCCCGTCTGATAATGAAGCTATTTTGTGTCAAGTGTCATACTCTCCAGCATACTGAAACATAATAGGAAGTGAATCTTTTCAGATGACTTAAGTCTGACTCTAAACTAATACTCTGACACAATACTGAGTGCTGGGAACTCTTTGCTTGGATCATACCACTGTGAAAGGTGGAGTGCCGTCCTCTGTTTGCAATTTAACTGAGCCCTTTATATCAATTCCAAGGCAAAACTCTGAACGATGTTTCTAGTAAGGATCTTAACTAATGTTTGTAGCATTTTGGGCACTTGAGGAGCATGGACAAATATTTTTTATAAATATATTTTATGTTTTTATATTTCATAATTTAGTTCATAACATTCTACATGTTTGGACAGAACCCAATATAACCACAAACCTCCTACCAAATACTAAATATCTTTCCAGAAAAATCCATATGTTTCCACCCAACATCTAAGAACCATGTATACCGTCCTTTTTCTTAGCCGGTGGTTTAGAGACTCTGCCTTTACTATTACATAGTAATAACCATAAGGATAACTCTTGAACCTCACAAACAGAAGGTAATACAGTAAGTAGGCTTAGTACCTGGCATGCCAAGGTGATAACCAGTTGTGAAGTTTGCCTCAAATCCTTTCCTGGTGGTCGAGGAGTCCGATGTTAAATACACGGTCATCTGATTGGTTGTGGAGAAGACGTCTGGTACCTGATTCATCCCCGTATAAACAGCTAACAATAGCAAAGTATGAGAATCAAATAAGAGCATCATGAAGAATACATTAAATCATTTTTAGGATTTCTTTTTTGCGAGATGGATGTGAGGTCAAACACTAGAGTAAAGAAGAATAAGGCTTTCTGAGTTCTGGATTTTTCCTTTTTAGCTCTTTGGGATCTTTTAAGCAATACATAAAGACTGTACATGTCAGAAAATATGATATAAAAAACTAGGTGTACCCTTAGACGTCATGTGCCTATATGAAACCAGTATGCAGTATACACCATCAGGGCTCAGTATACACCATCAGGGCTCAGTATACACCATCAGGGCTCATGATGTTATGGAATGTTATGATGTTATGGAATGTTATGATGTTATGGAACGTTATGGATGTTATGGAATGTTATGATGTTATGGAACGATACCATTTATCATACTATTTAGTATGTCACTATATAGAAAGAAGGAAAAAAACATGTCATCCTCTCTCTGGTGCCATATGGCAGCCAATTTGCCACAGAGAGGTCAATATCCTGATCTATGCAACTGTATAGGTTCTCATTTTCTCTTTTTCACAGGATGTTTGCTTTTGAAGCTGAAATTTAGGAACCTATATGGCACTTGTTAGGTATATTATATATCCGATAGTAGATAGTAGAGTATAGACAGATACTACTCTGGCACACATCACAGTTATCCAGTCAATTTTATATTCTATAGGTGTTGCAAATAGAGCCAATAAAATAAAATAAAAAAATAGGCTCACCTCTCCTCTCCAACTCGGTACTTTGTTTCCAACAACGACTGCTGTTGTCAGCAGCAGGGTCTCATTTGTGTCAGGTGACTGCTGCAGCCAATCACAGCCCATAGCGGTGACCTCTTCACAAACTGCTGAGACCAGTCAGTCACATGCAGTTTGTGAAGAGGTCACTGCTGAGTCCTCTGATTGGCTTCAATGGTCACCTGACACAAATGGGTTGTCACTGCTGATGTCATCCGGGGGACCTGCAAACAGCAGTCGCCCCTGGAAACAGAGGACTGAACAGAGGTGTGTGCATTTTTTTATTGCCTCCATTTGCAACACCTATAGATATTTAGACTTGGACAGGACAACCCCGCTATGGATTTATTCTATAAGTGCCTATCCTCTATCTTTTTGCCTTTTATATATATATCTGATATGTCTGATAAAAAAATATTTAAAAAAATATAAATTAAAAATATAATGTCTGTAAATGTCTATTATTATTATTATTATTAATTTTATTATTAATATTATTATAATAATATTAATATTATTGTTACTATATTTTTTTTTTCCCATTGGCTGGTAGGCAGCCTATGTCCAAGGGACAATACTTTTCTAAGGATGTGTGCCAATAATTACATAATTTATTATTAATAATGATCTTAATAAAAATGGTAATAAAAATAATGTATTGATACAAAAGGACAATAAACCACATTAAAAACTTTCAACAAAAATTTCCTAATAATATATAAAATATTGAAATATTTTTTACAGTATTTTATGTATCGGGAGCCCAAAACTCATAAAACAACTATAACATTTGAAATCAAATAAAAGCAATGGATGGAAAAATTCAATGAAGCTTTATGGTGGAAAAAAGCTATAAAATAGCTAAAAAAAACTGCAAACATTTCTTATTAGTCTCCGTAGGCAAGTCCTTTAAACTTTCTCCACCAGTGGGACTTGCTGGGTCATGGAGTCACATAAACATGTACATTCTTCATTTTCTAATGCTATTATTTTGCTGTGTTAACATGCAATACACCACTAGACTTTCAGGTTATCTATGAGTCTCACATCTTCTGAATGATAATTTTCCAACATGTCTTTTCTAAGAAGTGAGCAAATCAAAGGAGCGCTGAACTTTATGACCTGCTTTTTATGAGTTGAAGTTCAGCCGCAAACTCTGCACTTCAGTGTCTGGTGGTTTGTTTCAGTTCTTCATCAGTGACAGCATGAAATCCAGCAGCTAACTGTTACTTTGCAATAATTCATAGCACTCACAAGAAATCTACCGTATACAACAAAAGCTTCTGAAACCAAGATCTCAGCACAGAGTGGATACTTGCCCAGCAACAAGGAATCTGATCCTCTGCCATCTCTCACTTCAACAACATCATATATATTCTCTAGATCAAACACTCGAAAATGCAGCTGGATATTGTGTCCTTCTGGTGCATTCAGATACCATATACCTAGGAAAAAAGGAAAGGAAAATTGGATATAATAATACATTCATTTAATGTGACATTGATGGAATTTAGAATGATAGTAATATCGGTGCAGTTTAATATTTTTTTTACATTTCATTTCGTATATTTTATTATACGAGAGTCAAAAATAATCTGCACTCTGGCTGTAAAATTTATTTTAGTAAAGACAAATATGTCATTTTTTGACATGATCGCCCTTCTTTTCAATACACTTTGTTCATCTGACAAAAAGCCTGATTAAGGCTGAGGCCCCACATTGCGGAAACGAAGCTGATTTTGTTGCATTTTTTTCAGACAAAGCTAAGAATGGCTACAAAAGGAATGGTAAATGTATAGGAAGCTCTTATACTCTACCTTCAGCTTAATCCACTCCTGGCTTTGGCTCAAAAAACTGAAAAAAAATCTGCAACAAAAAAGCTGCGTTTCCGCAAAGTGGGGCCGTAACCTAAAATGTTTTAGGCTGAGCTGCGAGCCACGAATCCACCACTGACCTCACCTCTTCAGTCCTTGTTTTTGAGATAATCCACTGTCACTGGTCTACCCTACAGAATCAGTCCACATTCACACTCAGTGTTGTCATCAGTCATGGACATTGACGGGCGTCCGGCTCCTTCTTCAAGGCTGAACTTGAATTTCTCTATACACACTTCTTTGTTCTTTGTGACAAAACCCATTCTCCATACAGTGCACAAAGTCTTTGATAAATATCGGCATCAGACACATTCTAAGACCATAGTAAAATGAATCACTGCACGCCGCTTTTTTTTCGTGCAAATTGCAAGTGGGGCAGCCATTTTTTTTTCTCTCAATGCAGTCACAGATGAACTGACATAACACGTTGAGACTTGCACAGCAGTAACTTGGGAGAGAGCGCTCTCTACTTGAGTGCGGCCAACAGAAGTTTTAATATAACCAAAGATAACTATTGACTCACCATTCTATTTTTTGTTTTATATATATATATATATATATATATATATATATATATATATATATATACACAATTTGGCAATTTATCGACAATGTTGGCCAAAATTGGTGATTTTGGCGGGCCATCTGACTATCTAACCTGTACGGAGTGTACTGACTTCTCCCAGTGGTAGGTGTCTGTGGAGGGATCTGTTGGATCTCAACATACATGACCCTTAAACAGAAACCAGGGGTATCTGGTAGTGACTTTCTCCCCATTCCGAACAAATGTATGCCTAACTTAGCCAAATGTGCATATGTATGAGCTGGGTGTTATAGCCATCAGAAAAACAAGTGCTCAACCAACAGGTATCTAAAATGTATTGCTATTCTGAGGCCCTGTTATACAATGATATGATTCTCTGCAAAGATACCAAGAAATGGAAGCAGAAGTTCTTCTGTCTTTTACTTTAATTTGACTGTAATTTTACTTGGCATAGCCATCTTTTTTGTACATTTTGTATATTCCCTCTTCCTGTTCCTTTGGATGAACTTGATGGACATACGCCCTTTGGTCAACCCAACCACATTAGTTATGTCACTATGTAACATTTGTAACAGAAAAGTAGGCACATTAGTAGCAACCTGAAGTTTACTCTCTGAGCTTAAACCTTGCAATTTTCCTTTCCGAGACTTTGTGCTAAAATTAATGCTAAACAAATGGGTCTACAAAGTTAGTGCGCTATGTCAATGCTTATCTGAGGGTGGTTGAAGAATCTTAAAAAAAAAAAAAAAAATTGCTTAGGTTTTTAGATTGTTCTTTAGCATGTTATTCTTAAAGACATGTCAGCTTTTTTGAAAAGATAAATGATGTTAAGAACAGAGTTGTAGTCTTTTATTCTAAGTAGCACTTTGTAAAAATTTCCTCCAATGGAGACAAAGAGGGTTATTACTTCTTTTATTAACGGCTCCCAATGTTGTATTCTAGGTTTTTATTTTTTTTATAATAACATAATTCATTAAAGTTCAGAATATCTTAGTTCATATTGATGGAATGGCTAATGACTTTCCTCATCTGAAATATAAAGATTAGATAGAATGTGGAAGCCACGGATACTACTTAATTAACTTTTCCAAAATATCTTCCCTCATGCTGATGTGGAGAATGTATTACCAGAAGACTGTCGTGTGATTATAGGATTCTGCATTCTGCCGCACCGAAAGACACATTTCAATATTCCTCTGTATGAATGGGAAGAGTTCTGCATGGGGCTTCAATTTTCCTATCAATCTCCCTGGTGTATCCAAGTTATTCTCTCAAATATAGAAGCAAATGGTCATCCATCTTAAAGGGATACTAACAGTAGAGTATCATTTATGAAGATGTTAAAGGCTTGTAAAAACATGACTACTTTCTCCCAAAAACAGCACATATGTGCCTTAGTTGTCTTTGTTATTGCAGATGAACTTCAGTGAAATAAATGTTACTAAGCAGAGATGAGTGAACTTTTCTAAATTCGGTTATTGGTGGATTCACTGGTTCATAGTTACATAGTAGATGAGGATGGATGAAGACACAGATCCATCAAGTCCAACCTATAACCCTACAGTGTTGATCTGGAGGAAGATAAAAAAACTCCACGAGGTTGATGCCAATTGCCCCATTTCAGGGGAAAAAAATCCCTTCCCAACTCCAATCTGGCAATCAGTATAAAACCCTGGATCAACTCGTCCTTAACAAAACCTAGGCCCATAAGCTGAAATATATTTTTCTGTTTGAGAAAGGCATCCAGGCCCTCTTTGAACTTACATAATGAATACACCATGACCACTTCCTGGGGCAGAGAGTTTCATAGCCTCGCTGTTCTTACAGTAAAGAATCCCTGTCTATGTTGCTGAAATCCAAAGTTTGATTTGGTAATGAACCGATTTGGTACGAACCAAAACTATAAATTGCCTTAAAAAATTATATATGACACTTAGAAGGCTCCTAGGACTCGATCTACGCAACTTTCTATCTCTTTACTGCAAAAATAGTCTTAATAATGTCAAAGTGACAACAACAGATATGACAATAGGTAAAAGAATGGTAGTCACTGGTAACCAACAGGCTGTATAATAAAGCACTGCTCTGCTCTGCAGCATTTTTTACACTTTTAAGGGCTGGTTCACATCTACGTTCGGGTTTCCTTTTGGGGAGTTCATTTGGTGACTCCCCGAATGGAAACCCGAACACAGAAGTGAACCGGGCCTAAAATGAAAAAGATCCAAAAAAAATCCCTTTTTAAACAGATACCTGTAGTATTTAACTCCTTAAGGAACAGGCCGATTTTCATTTCTGCGTTCACTTTTTACTCCTTTGACACCTGTAACTTTGTTATATTTCTCTGTACGGATCTGTGCGAGGGCTCTTTTTGTAATACAGGATGCAGTTTTTATTGATACCATTTTGATCACTTTTTATTTCATTTGGAAAAGTGGAAAAAAAACCCTTTGCTTGCATGAATAGAAGGAGTTTGTTGAGGCCAGAGATTGGCTGGATGTATAGCATGACATTACTGTAGGACAAGTGAACAGAGATGGTGAAGGCCCATTAGAACAGCGTTACTCTATTTTTTCAGTATTTTTGCTCTTAGCAAAATATGTGTTTTAACCCTTTTAGGGATTTCCTAGATAGCACACTGGCCCAGTTTTGCAGCCATGCACGGGTGGCACACGGATGAGATCCGTATGCCACCCGTGCACTGGCCGTGCCATTTGATCACAGCCAGCGGCCCGCACACGGTAATGTGCAAGTGGCCTTAGGATGATAAACCGGAGGTTACATTAGGCTTCATGCCCAGGCTTAGCCATTGCCAAAAACACTGAAATACAAAGAATCAATACTCTGGTCTAAGACACGGTCCTTTGGCCTTTATTAAAAAGATACAAGTTATTTGATGTAACACTACTCTTTATATTGGCTTTTTTACATTGAGTATTCACTGTTGCAAACTTCCATGCATAAAACCTGCATCTTCTTCTTGGCATATCTTATTAGTAATTCAATACAAAGGAATCTTATCTTGAAGTATTTATGAGACTCTGGTGAGTGCTTCTAAAATGGAAGTGTAAAGTGTATTCTATTAATACTGAACATTTTATAAAGTTAATTAAAATTTATTTTTCTTGTTAAGGTCTTCCGAGAGTGATATTCAGTTATGGTTAACATAATCACTTTATTTTAGAATTTTGTCCAAAAACCCAGTCACCTGAAAAATGACAAATGCCGATTCCTTTTTAAGGTTAATTAAATATTTGATATTTAAAAGTTAATTACAAAGACAGAAAATGGCGGATTGGCCGTAACTTACATGCAGCAAGGTTGGGATAGTCCTGTGGGTAGTTCGGGGAGGTAAATGTACTGTTGGCTTCCCATAATTCAGCAGGTCCTCCACAGTTTGCTATGAAAAAAATTTATACATTATTAATATCAATTAATGGACATTTTAGAGAAGTACATGTGAAATAGAAAATGGAAAATCTTTGCAAAACAGTCTCCTACCAATTTGTTCTAATGGCTTTCATGAAAAAGTATATGTTTCGACTACAGACTACAAACAAACTCTATGTAGTCATGATTCCTTCATCTTTCCTCTACCTTTGACTAACATATAGGGCATTTCATAGTTTAACAAGAAAGAGAAGACAAATGACAATTTCGCTGCAGGTTCAGACTACACAGGGTTGTTTTGTAGTCTGTAACCATGGAAACACAAACTATATGGCGAAGAGTAAATTTAACCCTTATGTTTACAGTATAAGAGCTTGTTGGACATCCTATGGGTATTAATAAATTCATGAGTACTAATGGAGTTAGGCTTAATTTTGCAGCTACAGTCTCTATTCTTTTGGGAAACAAGATTTTTAGCATGTTTTGGGGAGAAGTTGTGCCCATTCAGGCAAAATAGCATTTGGAAGGTCATGTACTAATCTTGGATGGCTCACAATTGGCATTCCAATTCATCCCACAGATTCCAGGTAGGAGTTCTTCCTCCCCATGCCTTAGCAAAGCAAAATGAAAATATAATAGCGGTCCAGGGGTAAAGGGGATACCCATTGGACTGGCCCACCAAGGGACCAGTGATTCCCCCGGTTGGCACTGTGCCTTTAGTGGGTTCTACCAGACCCCCACTGCTTTTTTTAATAGGCAGTGTAGGTCTGGTAATGACCGCAGTTGCATGATTGGTCCCCAGCAATCACATGCGGCAAGCTGGCATAAAGATGTCAGCATGCCTCACGTGACCCCTGAGGCCTAATCACAGGCCCCAGCAGTGACCTCAGAGGGACCTGACTTTAGTCGCTCACAGAAAAAGACTGAAGAGGATGCAGAAGACAGCCAGATGGAGCGAGGATGCCCAGGAGAGGTGCGGTAAGGTGTGTATAAGTGTTTGTTATTGTCCATCACCTCCCCTGGGCCTCAGATTATTATACTCTGGGAACTGAGGCGATCTCATTGTATAATAATAGCACTAAAGCTAATCTGAGTGCTGAACCTCCCGAATATTCGCCAAATTTCGTGGAGTTCGTCTGAAGCTGATTAAGGGGTACTCTTAGAAGCATTTTATACTGTTTGGGGCCACTGTGAAGCACATTATACTGTGTGGGGGCCACTGTGGAGCATATTGTACTGTGTGGGGTCCACTGTGCACAATATTGTACTGTGTGGAGGCCACTGTGCACTATATTATACTGTGTGGGGGCCACTGTGGAGCATATTATACTGTGTGGGGGCCACTGTGGAGCATATTATACTGTGTGGGGGATAGAGTGAAGCATATTATGCTGTGGGGGGGGCTACCGTGAAGCAAATTACACTTTGTTGGGCCCCTTCATTATTTGCATCACACCCCATCTTATTTTATAGCAGACATGTGATATTATTACAGGCTGTATTTACATTGTAAGGTCACTATAAAACAGATCTGTGTGATGTAAATAGCGAAGGAGTGAGGTTGCTTGCAAACGGTTCCTTGAAACAGTTGATCAGCAGGGGCCCTGGGTGTTAGATCCCCACTGTTCTCTTAGATCTCTTAGACTGTTATGACCCTGCAGATCAGACCCTGTTTACCAGAACAAGCAGCTCCCATTATTGTTTCCATGCTGGGCGCTGCCCATTCACCATATTCATGTTGTGGGTATTATAGTTGTATGGGCCATGTTAATGTTAACAATTCTAGGAGCCACACTGCTTGCTTGCCTTATATAGTGTAGAGGTGGGTTTAGGTAGTGCAGTGGTGCACATTGTATAGCAAGTGAGTAGCATGGCATTATTATTACCTGTAGCCGCACTGTGTCAGTACAGCTGATCTTCAGGGGTCCTGGAGTTGGGACCCTAGAAACAATTCCACTGGTGGGCCCTAGACATCCCAGTCCAACACTGGGTAAAGTAATATGAAAGGAGCTCAGTTTACATTAAGTTTACATCTGTGTCAATGGGTCTGTTCTTCTGGTCTGTTACAAGACCAAAAGAATGGCAAAACTGTCCATATTAATGGTCAACAATAGATGCTGATGGACCCCATTGACTGTAATGGGGTCTGCTGGGTGTCTTTTTTGTCCAGGATTTACATTATACACTGCACTGCCACTCCGAATCACCTGAGCTAATACTAATATTAATGAGCTGCTGCCACTCTTGGAGATGTAAGGCCATCTTCATGTCTGAACGATGGAGACGAGCTGAAAAATTTTTGGAGCTGCTGATTGAAGTCAAACCTAGGACGTGGATATATGGTATAAAGAGTACAAAGCTGAGTAATGGATGCATCATTTGTACCATACATATGCCTCCCACGGGTTTGACTGCAGATGCCCCGGCAATCCTGTTTTTTTTTTTTTGTCACAAAGTTGGAAGCATACAATTGTTTAAAACGTATCAGTAAACTGAAAATACGAAGTCTATTATAGGTGTTTGCAATAGGTGTAGCTGCAAATCTGGATGAAATATTTTGGAAGGGTGTTCCCATACTTTTGGTGACATGTACTGGACTGCAAAGGAGCTCACGAAACAAAATGGTTGGATGTTTTCACCAGCTGTTACTAAATGATACAATGGAAACTCATACCTGAGTTTACAAGAAGAAATCCCTCCAGATATGTCACTGCACATAGGGTTGGCTTTAAGCTATGTTACAGGGCTTTAGTTAGTGTTTTCAATAATATGACAATGAGTGTCCAACTCATACTCATCTCTTGATATTCCAATAACCAGCCATGGAGTTGGAGGTGGCTCTACTTGGGTCACAAATCTAGTCTACACTACATTTCTAACATGATAGCAACTGTCACTGTGTGTAATAAGCTGGTGCTTGTGCAAGGTGATGAGGTGAAGGTGAGGTGTGGTCCCCATATTTGCCTCTTTGGCAGAACTATGCCCTACAGTTACTATAGGGTTTATCAGATTTTGAGTTTTGGCCCAGAAGAGAGGTCAAATATCTGACCCAATTTCATGAGGATGGAGTTTTCTACACCTTTTCCAGTCTGCAGTGAGACTTTCGACATCACCATACTGGTCATTTTCTGTACCTCCAACTGTGACATGCCTGTATGGAGCAATAAGGTACGGAGCTGATACTTCTGGAGTGTGGATATCTGGAATTGGTAACTATGTGGGTGCACCTCCAGAAACCAGTTTCTTATTTTTACAAGACTATTAAGTCAAAACAAAGCGCTGTGGAATATGATGACGCTATACAAGTAAGCGTAATAAATAAATAATAAAACAAAACTCCCTGTTAGAAAAATCTTTTACTGACTGGCAGGAACATCCTGGAGTTGCCTAACCATCACTTCTTCCTTATCGACAGTAATTAGACTCTTGTTTGCATCAATTCTCTTGTCTACAGAGTCTGTTATGGATGGAGCTAGCATGTTATAACTGGTATAATCCGGGTTACTTTAATTCTGTTTATTACTGTGGCGTTTTCCCTCTTTGTATTTCCTTTTTTGTGTCTCCAGGGGCTGTTTTTTTTTTTTTTGGGGGGGGGGGGGTTATGTTATGTATTTTACATCCTCCTGCAGTTTGTGGTTGTGTTGTTGTAATTGTTCACCTTTTCTATGAATTTTTGTATTATGTGATGCATTAATAAATTATTATTTTTCATATTGTATAAAATATTTTTGTCTCTTGGTGAGTGGAGATTCATCACTTCCAGAAAGCAATAAAAACAGTAAGGCTGGTCTCCCAGGAGTATATGCAGAGTAGGTTAGTCTTAGGGTCTGGTTAATATGGGAGGAAGCTTCACTGGCTAATTCTATTTTACTCCAGGTAGACTACACTCAGTGGTGTAACTAGGAATGGATGGGCCCCAAGGCAAACATTTGACATGGGGCCCCCCCCCTGAACCGGTTATGGGTCCCCAAACAGTAAAATATGCTCAGCAGTGGCCCCAGATAGTATTATATGCTCAACAGTGGCCACCACACAGCATTATATGCTCCCCACAGTGTCCCCCACGCAGTATTATATGCTCTATATTGCTCCCCCCACACACAGTATAATATGCTACCCACAGTGGCCCCCACACAGTATTATATGCTCCACACAGTGGTCCCCCACCCAGTATTATATGCTCTACAGTGGCCCCACCTAGCAATATGCCAGGGCCCCTTTCCAATAACAGTATGTATAGCGGTCGGGGAACCAGGCTTTCCCCGATCGCTATCATAATGGTCCGGTGCCCGGCCATATCCAGCTGGCCGCGTGCTCCGTAACCTGCCGGGTCCGTTCGCGGTCGCACCCCCTGCTCCCGCGATCGTTACTGGTTTGTGGGGTTCGCGGTAGCATCTGCCATAGGGCTCCGGGGCCCCTAATGTCCCGGGCCCTGTGGCAGCCGCTACCGCTGCTACCCCAATATTTACGCCCCTGACTACACTGTTGGATTGGAAGCCACCTAAGGTCCCATCCCTCTCTCAATGGGTGCAATTGATTGACTAAGATCTCTCTTACTATTAAGTGACTTACATGGCCATGGGTAACCCAGACCACCATGAAAATCCTTCTTGTCAGAGAGGTGTCCAGGTGTGGATGTGTGTGCATTTTAGTGGCACCATAGTCTTCTACAAACTTAGGGAATAGTTGCGGCAACCCTATCTACTAGATATACATCTGGTTTTCTGCTGCCAATGCTGTTATATTGTCCACACTTGTTTTTACTGCTTTCTGTTTTGTTCCCCTCTTTTTCCTGGCACCAAGGAAGGAATTACTCTATTACTGTTTACTTTAAAAATGCAAAAATAAACTTAAAAACCCCCCAAAAAACTCATATTTGTCTACCACTTGGTATGAGTTCAAAACACATTGTCGTTTTATTAAAATCATGTGATAAAATCCCCGAAAAACACATCTGCAAGTAAACCCTCTGTGCAGTCCCTGCCTATGAAGCCCTTTTGTTTTCCTAGATCCAGGCATCAATTTCCATTGTATAGTTACTTATATATGAAGAAGTAACAGCTGGTGAAAACAGCTGGAAGGAAGGGAAGCTATGTTGTGTTGGGAACATAAAACCTATTAAAACAAATGTTTCATTTTATTAACCAAATTATCTAGACAATATATAATATGTTATACTATGCGCTATTTTACATAGGAGGTTCTGTAGATGGTGTCGTGACCTCAGTATATTGTCAGCTAATTTGCCTTCTGGAGACAAACATCCCGAGCACACAAATACAATATATTACAGCTAATATTACTGATTAGTTCTTTTACTGCTTTCTTTTATCTTTCTTCTAGAACAATCTGCACGGATAATATCCCTCACTATAATTAGGCTGGTCATTGCTGATGTTTAAGCGTTCCTCCTTCACTTCTTCTCTTAGTGATTCCACTAATTTGATTCTCTTTTAAGTGATTTCCAATTCTCCTCTATAATTGGATTTGTGTGAAAAATAATGAAAATATATTTGTTTGTTTGTTGTACAGCTTAATACTTTTACAATGAGTGTCTGCTATTTCAGCCTTTATGCAGAGTGCCATTATTTACTGGATTTTCATTCTGAGGAATGTACACTCTGAGTAAAAGAGGCATGGACTATCCAGAAGGAAATACATGGTAATTATTAAGACAGTACTGTGGTCTACTGTGTACAGTGCTGTCTACTTACCAATCCCCCATTCTGCATCCTATTGGTGGGTGTTCAATGTTCTTATGGCTATTAAAGAGGACCTTTCACATCCTCCACCAGCTACAACTCTACTAGACTTTTTTCTTTAGCTCCTACCATTCCCGAGCAATCCCTTCTGTTACGCTCAGCACAATTATTCTCTATACTGTCAGGTGGCGGTCTCTGTCTGTCTGCTTCTGCCTGGTATCACCCATTTCAATGTGGAATGGTGGGGGCTAGAGAAAAATTCCAACTTTCCAGAATCAGTGGATTGAAAGACGCTAAGAACTGGAGTTCAAATATATAACCAATCTACCCTTTCTTTCTCGCATAAAGAACTTACTGTACATCCAATATGCTATATTTCTTTAGTGCATTCCCAAAACCACCACCAGTACAAGATTACTGTAGAGCCTGAGACTTCATAAGACTACACAGGGCCCATAGTTCTGTAATTCTTTAGAAGGAGCTAGTAATGCACATAAAGGAAAATGAGCTGCACAGTGAAGATCAATCTGTACTTTTTATCATCATCAGAAATTTTGCTGCCCACTACAGAAGCACCTTATGTTGGTTTATTGCTCCATAGACTAAATGTGGTCATTCACCCACAACAGGCATCAGCTGACTCATATTACTCCCTTTTCTTGATTCCCCCATCACATGCACACTCAGCTAAGAGTTCTTAATAGAGTGAGTGGAATAAGATGTTCCCAGATACCTCTCATGGTTACTGTACTGTATATCCTGTGTGAACAAAGGATATGTTAACAGCCACCTCCCAAACCGTCTTTACTGCACCATGTCCTGTTGGAGTTGAGTCAGGAAACCTCCATAAATATTAGATGGTTGGCTGGTCCCTCAAAAATTGGCAGATTTAGTCAAAACTCATCTAATGTGTATGGCCAACTTATATATGATTCTTGGACCAATACACTAGCCTCTTGCTTTATCTACGCAGTTCCTCTTAAGAGGAAAGTTTAAGATTGTGACTGTTCAATAGCAAAAGGGATAAACCATCCAGGGCTGAGCTCCCATCGTCCATAGGCCCATTTAGTCCAATAAGTTGCATCTACTGCATGGTAACTATTATATTTCACATGCAGATATCCCTGTTTAGAACCGATGTACTGTAATTATAGACTTTTTGCTAATTGTGTTATGGACTTTTTTACTATACAAATTCAATATAATAAAGCAACATACTAGCAACTCTCTCGGTAGGCTGTAATGCACATCACAACCACTGGGGGACCGTACACGGAGTATTGCGAAATCATGTTTTTTTCAAAGCTGGTCATCTGTCACCACTCGTCTCAGGACACATCTGTTATCTCAACAATCTAAAGCTGAACTAGAGATTTTCCACTTTTTCAGTAAGTCGTTTCACAGAACTTGGCCTGACACAACATCTCTATATTACCTAGGTGCTTTGTGCACTTTTCATTTGAGATTGTCTATTTTCCTTTTGTACAAATTAAAAATAGGTTCCTGCGAGGTTCAGGAACCTTTTTCTATCAGACAAACATTTATAATTCGCAATCTCGAAACACAAAAGGATATCACATTGAGAAGATTAGGAGAGGAGACAGATATCATTCCCGACAATGAGTGACACATAATAACTAGTGATTACATAGACCGCAGGAGTAGGTGTTAGTAAGGGAAAAAAATGACAAGAAAAAATGAAACAAAGCTAATCTCATAAAAATGACAGATGTGACGATTGTAATGTTGAAGAAATACACAGGATTTAATCAGGATCATGTTTGGTACTGCTCTGTCAAACGCTCTGGCAGCCATACAGAGACACTATTGTTAACACACATGTCTTTGCTGTATTATGGCAGCGGCTTCAAACATGTGCAAGACAGATATAGAAGGTTTATATCAAGCTTCGCTATACATGAGTCCCCCTGTAATTATAAACAGCAATAGAAATGTAACATCATGTGAATTGCTTCAAACACATTTCAATATTTCATTGAATCCAAGAATTCAATCAAGTCATTTACAAAATCTTTCATTAACTCTTTTTTAGACAGGGATTGTTCTTGGCGCAGACACCCAGAGGAATGTTTTACTATTTGGAATATATCTTTGTCTACTCCATCTACGCCATACTTCCTTTGACTCCTTATTTTACCTATACAGATTTGTCCTTCCTTCCTTTCCTCTTAGCTGGACCAATCCTAAGGTCAGTGGTATGAGATGACCAGCTTTGATAAAGAACATGGTTTTGCAATATTTTGCTGGGAATCGGAGTGGTTTAGGCTATATAATGATGAATGATGAAGATCTTAGAGAGATTGGTTCTCACACATCTCTGCCCTCTAGTGAGCCCGGCCATGGACCTTCTCTAGTTTACTTATTGGCCAGGCATTGGGGTAGATGATGCCATCATCCACCTTCTGCACAGGGCTCTTTCTCACCTGGAGAAACCAGGGAACACTGTGTGAATAATGTTCTTTGATTTCTCCAGTGCTTTAAACACCATACAGCCGGGGCTACTGAGAGACAAGCTGGGCCTTGCTGGAGTGGACCACCACCTCTCCAACTGGATCCTAGACTACCTCACAAATCAACCTCAATACGTGAGAGCCCGGGACTGTGTGTCAGATACCGTGATCTGTAATATGGGGGAATCCAAGGGTACAGTTCTTGCCCCTTTCCTCTTCACACTGTACACTGCAGATTTTAGGTGTATCTCATCTAGCTGCTGCCTACAGAAGTATTCTGACGACTCTGCAATAGTAGGCCTCATCACAGATGATGATGACAGGGAGTACAGGGAATTGAACCGGGATTTTGTGGACTGGTGCCAGCGGAACCACCTGAAGATTAACGCAAGGATAACCAAGGAGATGGTGGTGGACTTTCGTAAATGCAGATGCCCTCTTAAACCAGTGGACATCCAGGGGACGGGCATCAAGATTGTCAACACCTATTAGTACCTGGGATTGCTCCTTAATAATAAGCTGGACTGAGCGGATCACATGGAGGTCCTGTACAGGAAGGGCCACAGCAGGCTCTACCTGCTTAAGAGGCTGAGAGCCTTTGGAGTCCAGGGGGCACTTCTTAGGGCTCAATAGTGGCATCAGCCATCTTCTTTGGAGTGGCCTGCTGGAGGAGCAGTATATCAAGCAGGGATAGGAATAGACTCGAGAAGCTGATTAGAAGGGCCAGCTCGGTCCTGGGGAGCCCACTGGACCTAGTGCAGGTGGTGAGTGACAGAAGGATACTGTCCATGGTGATCTCCATGCAGGAGAATAACTCCCATCCCATGCATGAGACTGTGATAGCGCTGGGCAGTTCTGTCAGTGACCGACTACTTCACCATAAGTGTGAGAAGGAGCGCTATCGGAAGTCTTTCCTCCCTGCTGCAGTTAGGCTGTACAACCAACACCGACCTAAGCGGAGATCACTCCATACAGAGAACTTAAATTTCTTTCTGCTGTGATATCCCCCCCCCCCCCGCTACTTCTTTACCTGTACCTTTCTATCTGTCTGTATACTATCAATGGGATGCCTCTACCTTGGAACGTTTTGTATATATTGTATGTGTATTTGTATTTCTTATTTTGCATTGCATATCCTTGCACCAAATCCCACACCGAATTTCCCCATGGTGGGACTATTAAAGGATTATTATTATTGTTATTATTATTATATGGTTATGATGTGAATTGCAACTTGTCCATAATTTTACTTGAATGTCTGAAAAATGTAATAAATTTGTATATTGAGGACCTATATCTTAAAGGGGTTGTCCATGATTTATAACAAAGGGGTGGTCGGGCTGTGTGTAAAACAAAACTAAGTCATACTCACCTACAGTATATAGGAAATATAAGCCAGTTCCTGACTGGTGTAGATTTCCATTCTGGGGTATGGGTGTGTGCCAGAGTTATTAATAGACCAGAACCTCTTAATAATTCAGGCACAGTTAACACCAGTGGAGGAATGGATTAAGATTGGTATACAGAGTGCCAGTCTTAATAAATTTCCCCCATAGAGTAGCAGTGTAAAAATAATGATCAATAATCAAAACTAGAGATGAGCGAAGCAATTCGTATCGAACCAGATTTGACCCGAACCCGAAACTTCTTTTTATACTATAGAGTATAATAAGTGGAGGCCCAGGGGAGGTGCAGAAACAGAATAAACACCTATAATCAACTTGCTTCACAGCATAAGGGCTATCTCCTGGAATCTGGAGTATCCTTGGGATCCTCTTCCAGCCTCATGGCTGATGCCTTGGGATCTGGGAACGCCCAATCTCAAGCCTCAGCAGTTACATGGGATGGGCTAATGTCATCACACTTAAGTTTACCCAAAATGATATTGAAGCAATGTGATTAGTCCTCAGTGGTGCTCTGGATTTGCGAGATGTCATCAAGGAAAATGGAAGAGGCTAGAAGAGGATGCCAAGGTATTGCTGGGTGCTGGGAGGAAGCCCAAGATAGATCAGACTAGGTGAGTATAGGTGTTTACTATGAAGACACCTCAGAGTATAATAGTATAACTTCCAGTTCGTGCCAAACAAGTTGTACCTGAAACAAAACAGGCAGGTAGCCCCACAAATGTTCCTCGAAACAAATCTCATGAGGTTCGCCCATCTCTAAACAAAACCCCTTTTTGGAATTAAGAAAGACAAGGGTTAACGTAAAAAATGAACAAAAACAGAAAATAAAAAAGTGAAACAAAGAATATTATCTATTTTCTCTGACCTAGCACAGAAAACTCATATTAGACTGCTAAAATACATTTCTACGAAATAAGCCAAATTTATGACAAGCGACGTTGGGCTGAGGGATAAGGAAACAGCTCTTACCACTGAAGCGATTATTACCAGTGATCATATAACAGCAAAATGCACAGCTCCGAATATTGTTAGTCATACTCGATAGCAGATTTGTTTTATGAATTTAGTAGACAGCATAGCCAATTATTCTTCTTGCCTTCTCATACCAATCACTACTTCCATCTGTCAAAATCACTGGTACTAAAACATGAATCAAATGCATGGTAGTGCCCGGGAATTGTCACAAGACATGATAATTACTCCAGATAGTCACTCAATGACTCGCATGTAATTAAGAATACTGTCAAATTCTGACTACATTGCACTTACATGGCTGAATGGTAGTAGTGGGAGGAGTAGGGACTCGGGTTGGTTCGATGAAATCACTTTCATTGCACTTCCCAGCAGATACTTTGATGTCATCTAATGCTATGTCACTAAAACCTGGATTTTTTATGGCCTCAAATGCCACCTGGTGATTAAAAATTAGATAATTTATGTTAAAATATCCATGTCAGTAATTAGAAACACAATGCAAGTACAGATGGCGGCAGAGCGCTGTCAGCTGTGCCTCACTCATATAAAAGTGTCTACAATATAATGGAGTTGGATTCTTCGTGTCCTGAAGTGCAGCATTATGTTACTTCTCTGACACTACAATACCATCTGTAGACCTGAGGAGCAAAAGGCAAAATCTACACAGTGTGCATGATTTATGATTTACAGATGTATACAACAATGGTCTACCAACAGAACCCATATTATGTAGTATGCCCAACATGTGACATTCTCTAATAAGAGAGGTGCATTTAAAACATAACTACGTTTTTTCATAAATCCCTAGTGCAAGTGAAGGTAACATTTGTAATATACTTTATTAAAGAAAAATTCCTGTTTCTTTAAATATTTGCCTCCAACTTCCAGTGATCAGATCTGTACAATAGACGTCTATGGAGAGGGTAGGGGGAGGAAGAGGAGATAGACATCAGCACTGTAGAAAGAGTTTTCTTTCATCACACAAATTATCCAATCCAGCCCTTTCCTGACAGATATGACTCATTTAATGCTGCAGACATCCTCCTATGTCTATTTTTTACTCTCTCTATAGACTTCATTGTAAATTAACACTGCTTATATATGGAGTATGGACCAAAGTCACTCACATAGTTGACAGAAATAACTAATTTAATGTATTCCATCTCACATCTCTGTCTTTCTTTTCCTTCTCCTCTCCCTCCAGAGACTTCTTTGTTAACTGACACTGCTTATGTAAGGAGAACGGACCAAAATCACTAAGATAAGAAGTAAAGAGAGGAGTACTAGCTACAGACACAGACACTTTTCTTTAGTATATTGCAAAGTTTGTTCCTTTAACCTGCACTATAGATTTATGATAAAATAAAAAAAGTTTGCTTATGCTAGGTTCACACTAGTGTTCAGGTCTCCATCAATCGGGTCTACATAGTGAAATACGGCGACCCTGTCCACTTAAAAAGTGGTTACCCACAGAAACTTGTGTACCCCATAAACTATAAAAAGTCCTTCTTTTCTCTCCACCGATTTTAGGTGGAATCTGCGATGGAGTCTCCAACACAAATGTGAATCCAGCCTTACATTTTTAAAAGACCCCATGCAGTACACATAAAAGAAAAAGTCATCCAAGCACACCAACATCGATGAGACCTTCTCACTGTGTTATGGGTAGAGGGGTCTTCCAACTCTCTCTCTCGACATTGTGTCAGGGGAGGAAAAGATCAAGCAAGTTAAATTTTATGATGCCCAATCTTTTGTACCCCTGGAAGATAAGCCATCACCAGGTATCTGACTGCAGCTACTTCACTCCATTGAGAACACATGCATGCTTGGCTAACCAGAGTGTGCATTTGTATGGTGGAGTCGGGAGGAATAGTACTCGATAAGCCAAAAACTATGGAAGGGCATAGGGCAACTTAAGACTCTTGTGCATGACAAAGCTTTGTGCAAATACCCTGTTTCTATAGGTCTGTATTGCATAGCCATAGGCACTCTGTAAAACAATGCAATAACGACAATATATAATTGTATGTTTACATGGTGGAATCAGTGCTAACAACCATCTAACAATGGTGCTGCTTGTACTGTAACAGCAGATGCTTTTTCTCATCTCATACCACGTCTTTAATACATCAACAAATAACCAAGAATATTTTCCCTTTTGCAAATACTAGACTTTGCTTTTATTGAATAGCCCACACGTTGCTGAACGGCTACACTAGTAATGATTACTAAACAATGTAATTACAGTATATCTGGATTATATAGGACAATCTAGTGGATTCTGGTACATGACTGGTACCTTTTTTACAGTAGACATATTAATATAGTCTACAAAAAATGGTTGTTATAGATTGCAATATATACTCTATTCATCCAGAGCTGTATTCAATACTCTGCAAGCCAAAATGAATATATGTCCTGCTGGGTTATTGACTTTACAGGGCTTACTATAAGAATTTGCATTCTGAGGAGTATAGCCTTTGTATCAGCACAGTATAGTAATCTCATATACTGCACAAACAACAGAATCACTCAGAATGCGATAAACCAGAGATCACTGAATTATACAATCCCACCTGCCGTATGGTGTATGTCTGTCAACAAACTGCTGACTGGTTCCAGTAATAACCAGCAGAGCTGTGAAAGGGCTGTAGGTCAGAGTCAGCATCTGGAAAGTTATTCAACTATAAATTTAGATTACATCTATAAATATACCGTAAAATGGTGCGTATGGATGAACATGTATCTTAAAATTCTGTGTACTTTATATCATGCAACTACAGTATAACAAATAAAGGGGTTTTCCTATTAGCATAACCATAGTTACATTTGTAGACAATTAAATGTTAACATTTTTGCAAATATAAATAATTAAAAATGTATCAGAGTTTTAAAATTTTTTTCTAATCATCTTAGTGGATCCTAATGGATATGACCATGAATGCAGGAACTTTCTATGGTCTAGGACTTGTTATAAACCCAGCCATGATGTCCTTATTGTGGACAGGTTATCAGGAGGGACACTACATGTATGAGAAGATAACCCGGCCACAATAAGGACATCATGGCTGGTTATCAGGAGGGGACACTACATGTATGAAAAGATAACCTGGACACAATAAGGACATCATGGCTGGTTATCAGGAGGACACTACATGTATGAGAAGATAACCCGACCACAATAAGGACATCATGGGTGGTTATCAGGAGGACACTACATGTATGAGAAGATAACTCGACCACAATAAGGACATCATGGCTGGCTATCAGGAGGACACTACATGTATGAGAAGATAACCCAGCCACAATAAGGACATCATGGCTGGTTATCAGGAGGGGGCACTACATGTATGATAAGATAACCCGACCACAATAAGGACATCATGGCTGGTTATCAGGAGGACACTACATGTATGAGAAGATAACCCGACCACAATAAGGACATCATGGCTGATTATCAGGAGGGGACACTACATGTATGAGAAGATAACCCGGACACAATAAGGAAATCATGGCTGGTTATCAGGAGGACACTACATGTATGAGAAGATAACCCGACCACAATAAGGACATCATGTCTGGTTATCAGGAGGACACTACATGTATGAGAAGATAACCCGACCACAATAAGGACATCATGGCTGGTTATCAGGAGGGACACTACATGTATGAGAAGATAACCAGGCCACAATAAGGACATCATGGTTGGTATCAGGAGGGACACTACATGTATGAGAAGATAACAATAAGGACATCATGACTGTTTTGTTGACAAAATGATTTATGTTTGTAAAGTTTGTTTAACTTTTAATTGTCTACACATTTAAATCTAGTTTTGCAGAATAATTCTATGTATGATTTCAATAATTTTACCATCTTTTGTCCTAGCACCAGTCTTACATCTTGTCCACTTCTATGACATGCACTCAAGGTCGGACCAGAGGATTCTTTTGCGGGCTCAAGATCTAACACAATTATGTTCCTAGTAGAAGACAACCCCATTTGGAGAAGAATTTGGAGCCAATTACTTTTTAGTAGGGTGTACAGATGTAGCCTCTACCAAACACATTTTTTTTACGCCTATTCACTTTGTATGAAAGTGGCCATTCTATGAAATTTGCATAGTGTGTCACAGCATGAAACCAATGTTTATTTAGCAAGTCAAATCTTAGTTTGTTGAAGACTACATCTTCATGTGGGATATGTGTATATGGGATGATTCATGTACTGAACCTTATCAATTATATAGAAGTCAGATGTGTCCACTCTTATCTTTGTACAAACTTGCTTAAAGAGGTTTTCCAGTTCTTTTTTTATGGTTGACCCATTCTTGGGTTAGATCATCAATAAAAGATCATTTAGAGTCTGGTATCCAGGACCCCTGCAAATCAGTTGTTCAAATTGGCCATGGTTCTTGTGCGTGTAAATAGTGAAGGGTCCACAACCCATGCATAAGCACCTCAGCCCCTTCAAACATCGGATAAGCAGGAGATCTTGGCTGTCAGACTCTTAATGATCTTTTGTTGACAACCTATCCTAAGGATAGGTCATCAATAACAAAAGAACTGGACAGCAGCAAAGATTATGATCAAATTGAAAGAGGACATGGGCTTATTTTATATTTCTCGTCAATGAAATCCCAGTCTGACACAGCATTCAGTGCCATGTCAAAGGGAACCTATCAATACAATGATGCTGTCCTACCTAAGGGCATCAGGAGTTAGTGATAGGGATGTTAGAAACATACATGTTTTTTCCCAAGGATGCTGTCTTTTCATATATACATTATGACATAAGGGGCTGTCTCGGGAGTTAGGATTGACAGATTCGGCAGACACTGGATGATGGACCCAGGAGTTCTAGTGTGGTTCCAACTCCCAGGTCACGTGGTCAGAACCAGCCCACAACACCAGGTCGCTCCACATCCTCCCTACTTCTCTGATCATACAGGTAATACCTGTGTTATGGGGACTAGCTAACTATAGTAAAACCAGCCCCCATAGCGCAGGTAATTATTACCTGTGAGATCAGAGGAGGAGGGAAGGAGCAGAGTGACCAGGGTGTCAGAAGCAAGCCATAACTCCTCGGTCCATCAACCAGAGTCTGCCGTTTTAGAGAGATGTGCCTGATGGGTAGCCTTTGCCTGCCATACTTACTACAATTGACAGATCTCTTCCTATACATACTTGCTTATTGTGGTTTCGTTGAGATAAAAAGATTGCTGGAACAAGATAATTATGTCACCTTTTACCCCTTTTATTAAAGTCAGAGTTGTATTTTTTGTTACAGAGCGCCAAATCCAAAAATTATGTTATATTTACCCTTTTATATTACTTATACAATTTCAGAAAAAGGCAATTTTTTCGATAAATATATACTGACCTTAGCAGTTACAGAAGTTTCATTTAATGTCACCTGCCCAAAATTCCAATTTGGACCATAATTTCCTTCTTTGGAAAAAACAACTTGTTCGGTATAATTTGGGAATATAATAAGGACAGATAAGCGATATACACTGACACCATACATGTAGTACCTAGAATGGAAAAAGCATGAACATGAAAAAAATGTAAGAAAATGCTAAAATACAGGAAAGGATGATTTATTTTATGGCAATAATTTAGCAAAGCCAGAATATAATTTAAGTAGTTTAAATGGAAGAGATCAAAATGGGGCCCATTGTGGTGCCAAGTTTTACTACTCAAAATGGCCTTGAAGTTAATTTAGCTCTCCATGACTTTCAAGTGACCCTTTGTCCGGTTCTCTAATTCCTATGTTTGATAATATAATAAGTATACAGTTGTGGGGCTATCCAACTAATAACAAGGGAAATAAGAACAACCAAGACTAGGCCCCCACTTCAAGGTCCCCAATGCAACTAAATGACTAGATGGACTTTATTAGTAGGAAACCGCGAAATATATGGGTAATGGATCTAATGAAGACCAACAATGACTAAATAGATGAGGGTATTTTACCATAGAATTAAATTTTCCTGAGCCCATTGACATCTTTAGGAGACCTATAGACCTAGAGACTAGACTAGACTAAACTAGAGACTGATATTACTGCTCCGTGCAAAACTTGGCCATTTACATGAGGTCTTAGCTTCTACAATTTTTATTTTTGTTTCTGTTTTTATTTGTATGAATCTTAGTTTATGTGTATACATGAAGTATATAAAAGCTTTTCTATGTTAATATATATTTATCAAATCCACTAGTGCCATGTGTTACTTTATTTCTCCCCATGCAGCCGGTTATTAGGAAAAACAAGAAGCAGCTAAGGCAGACTATTCATTTATTTATACCATTTAGCAAAATTGCTCTGCTTATTATGCTTGAGCACTCTAGTTAACCTTTTACATAATGGTAATTAAGTGTCTTTTATGTGGTTATTGTTAGGCTCAAGCATTGATTTCATGTAACGTTCCTACTTACCAGAAGCTGAGGCACAAAGGTTCTAATGTGGATGATGATGGCGTCAAGGGTATGCTAACTAGTCGAAGTCTTTGGCCGAATCCAGGTCCAGCTGGTGTTGATATATAATAACCTAGAAGGGAAATAAAATTGTAACCAAAATGTTAAAAATAAAAACCTTATATACATAGTGTAAAAGAGTATGACTTCAAGGAATTATCCACAGAAATAGGCAAATGGTTTTCCAACCTGTCATGTCAAACATGATCTTGATCTGTGGTCACCAAGTTCTAGAGGAAAAGTATGATATAAAGTTTGTAAGCAAAAAATTGTATAATTTTATCCATCTAAATTCCTGTTTATTTTGAAAGTGTTATCCAGGATTAGAAAACATTTCTATCGCTATTTTCTTTCCGAAAAAGTTTCTCCACTCCTCAGGAAGTGACATCACATTCTTTGGTCTCATGGCCATGCTCATGCTCTGTTCCATTCATATGTAATATCACATGCAACAAGCTACTCATCTCATGACATGCATATCTGAACATGTCCAGCCAAAAAGAGAAAGAGATGAAGGAAAGTTTCACATTGGTGAACATGTAAAGACATTTGTCAGAAAGTGACTTTTTGTAAACGATCTTCATTTTTACCATTATATCACTTCTAAGAACAAATATGATATTTTGTCTACTTGTTTTTCATCTGTTGCAATTTTGCTTTTATTTTTCAATATTCAGCTGAATTTTCAAAAACAGGGAAAATAAAATCTGATCAATATCTCAAAATAATAAATTCAACATTGCAAAAAATTACTTAATCACCATCAAGAATTAAAGGAGTTGTATCACTAAAGGTGCCCATACATAATAGATTAACATTGGCAAAACCCGCTAGTTCCAGTGGGACCAACTATCCGATGTGGATGTTCTAACCTTTCCCTGACAGATTATTTTGCTGGAAAGAAGGATCAGATTGACTGACTGCTTTGTTTCTAGAGTAGATAAGCTGCCACAAGAACTGTATGTCAGTGACTTACTTCACTTTCCCAATTTACAACACATGCGTGATCAGCCAAGCTATGTAATGTGTATGGGGAACTTCAGAGGGATAGCCCTATGTATGTGTTTGACCACCTGAAAAAAAAAGTCTACCGCCTCCCTCAAGCATATTCAACTGTCACCACCACATTGCAGAGCACATTACAATGATGAGCACCATACTTTTGTTATGTATGTCATTTTTTTTTTTAGATTTGGAGTCATATTATGCAAATGATATGCACTGGGGGCAGGGCTTCCACCCTGGAATCATTGCTTTTGTTCCTCAAGTAGTATTGATGATATAATAGTAGGTAGATCAACTCTCATTGCACACAACACAGACAGGTCATGATAGTGGTCTGAGTGGCAAAACCAGCAATGCCAGGGTTGAAAGCCCACCCCTGGTACCAACTGTCTAATTTGCATATGACTTTAGTTTTTCTTTATCTCTAACTCTAAAAAAAGTGAGATACATAATAGAAGTATGTTGTTTATCACTTCAATATACTCTATAATATTAGGGTGGCAGTAGAATTTGCTTGAGCGAGATGGTGACCCCCTTTAAGCATTCTCTTCCTATAAACCTGAAAAGCCATAAATAACATAGAGAGGGTTCCTAGTCAGGACTTTACTGTTCTTATACAGGAAAAGTGTTATCACTTTGTTGGGACTGGTTTGTCTATGCATAACATGGTAGCCCACTCATTTGTATGGCCAGCTGCAGATTATAGATTTTTACCAGGGAATTCTGATTCCAGACCTACAGAAATGATCTGAAAACTGATCTGGCAAACCTGGAATAATTCATGTTAAAGTTAGAGCCTTTCATCCTAACTAAAAATACAGTCGTGTAACCGGATAGGAGACCTAATATCATCACCCATAAATATCACTCTATGTTCTACAAGACTGCACAGATTTTAGCTGACAATACTTTATGTATTTATAACAAGCTTCCCACAATCCCACTAGTTAGGCTCAGAATGATATTTTAGTTGACGGATGAAAAACATATCAATTTTACACAAACTCTTGCATAATTTCCCCTCTATGTACAGTTCCATAAATTCTCAAGGATCCAATTTATCTAAGTCCACCAGCTGTTTCTGCCTGTTGTTCGTCATATGAACAAATAGCTGAAAATTTGGATTTGTTTTAAAACCTCAGATGCACAAACATGAATTATAAGGACACTTTAGATTTGCTATAATTTTATGATTTTTTTTAACTACTTTGCTGTCTGGTGCATATTCTGATGTGTTTTCAAACCCACGAGGCCCCTTCATTAAAACAGTGTATTTCATCCAGCAATAGACAGCTTTGCTTGAACAATTACTGCACATTTTTTGATTTGTAATTTCCATTTTTTTGTTTAGTTTTCTAAAGTGAATGTGGATGTTCTTGAAGTTTTGACTTTTAGCAATTTATTAATGACATTTGTTATGGCATGTCATGAAATAAATCTAAAAAAAAAAAAATCATCTTTAAGCAAGAGATGGGCCAAGCTTTAAAACACAAATCCTTATTTACCTGCATCCTAGAAGAATTATTGGGGCATCATCCCTATAGAGTTAATAATACTTTATAATCTGTTAATAAAATATGTGATTGTGCATCACAGATCACTTCCAGGTCCTTCCTTACAGATTCTGTCTCCTCCGCAAACTATTGTGCTGGTCGTCTTCCATCTACCGCTTCTACCTCATTTGCCCATAGGTTGGTCACCCCCAACCTTGCACTGTGATAAAAGGCCAGTGTGCACAGCACCATTACTATCCCTAACCAATCCCAGCCTTCCACATATATATTTCACCCCCTTGAGTGTGCCTGAGCAATTTCGTTCCTACTATGATCACTCTAGGGAAGATGTTTTGACCTCGGCTTGTTGCTTGACCTTGTCAATGGTGGTGTTCTTCATTCTGATGCATACCCCTCAGCCTATTCCTGACCACTGAACCTGTGCTACCTGCACTGACTGGCTGCTTCAATCTTTGACTCTGCACAATCTCTTCCAGCCTTGCTCTTAGCCCATTCCTGATGACTCTATTGCCTGATCCCTCATGTTATGTGTCTCAACCCTCCTAGGTGAGCTGTCACCCACACCAGGGGAAATCCTAGAGGTAGCAATCTGGTGGTTCCCTGCAGTGAAGTCCAGATCCCTGTGTAGGGATTAAAGGATGAAAACAAAGGAGCTACTTAGACAACACCGCCTTTACCTACATTACCTCCATTCAGCCAATCATCAATGTGTTCTGAATAGACAGAGGGGTATTATTCTTATTACTGGCAGTGGCATGCACAATTCACATGTAAAATTCCTTATTTTTACAACATTATCTATTGTGGCGTGTTTCAAAACCACCCATACACACCATATAGCCAGCTGGCCCTGTCTAACTCAATGGAGTTGTCTGATAATCTACTGTTTATTGGCTGTTTTAATCTCTTTCGATTTTTCTGCAGTGTTTGAACTATGTTATAGATCCGTGGTAGCAAACCTATGGCAGATGGCAGGTGGCACTCAGAGCCCTCTCTGTGGGCACCCATCGGTGGAACAGATTATACTGTGTGGGGGCCACTGTAGAGCAGATTGTACTGTGTGTGTGCCCCTCACTATTTATATCACACAGTATCTGTTTTATAGCAGACATGTGATATTTTTACAGGCCATAATAACATTGCACGGCCTCTATAAAACCTATAGATCCTGCGCGATGTAAATAGTTCAAAATTATGCCAGATGCAAACCTGTACCTTTCAGTATAAAGTTGTTTTATATAATTGAAAACTCTGTAAAGCCCCATTCTCACCACTGTATTTTGCGGGTCCATAATTGTCCACAATTGTGGATTCGCACAGTATTAAGGTTAAATTGCCATGTTGGCACTTTGCGATAAATTTGTGGGTTTTGAGTTGCAGTTTGGGCACTTGGTCTCTAAAAGGTTCGCCATCACTGTTATAGATTATGACGTCACTGAAAACCTTCAACAAATACTTCGCATCTGAACTTGATTTAAGACAGGGGTGTCAAACGCATTTTCTCCGGGGGCCACTTCAGCCTCACGAGGTACCTTGAAGGGCCAAGATTATTTTACACATGTATAAAAGTAACTTCTCCTTAACAGTTAAGCGAGCTATTAAGGAGTAGTTACATTTGTACATTACTACTGTTACAATCAGCCCTTTGAGGGCAACCAGGAAGAACATAATGTATTGTTAAAACCTAAAAAGCATGTTACATACTTCTGAATATATCAAAAATTAAGCACTATACAAATACCGTTTACCCCTGCACACGGTATTATGCTCCATAGTTGCCCCTGCACACGGTATTATGCTCCATAGTGGCCACTGCACACGGTATTATGCTCAATAGTGGCCCCTGCACACGTTATTATGCTCCATAGTGGCCCCTGCAATCGGTATTATGCTCCTTAGTGGCCCCTGCATTGGTATTATGCTTCATAGTGGCCCCTGCACATGGTATTATGTCCCATAGTGACCCCCCACACATGAACTATTATTATACTCTGGGGTCTTTTCAGACCCCAGAGTATAATGATTGGAGACCAAGGTGGTGACAAACATAAAAACAGTGTTACTTACCTGGGCTCCGGTGCTCTCCCTGCATTCGGCCTTCTTCAATATCGCACAGACCGGCGTCACGACATAATGAAGTCGGCCTGGCTCACATGACGCCTGGGATGTCACCAAAGAAGGCTGAAGCCTGCTGGGAGCAACATCGGATCACTGGAGAGTTGAGTAACACAGGTTTTTATGTTTATCACCTCCCCTGGGTCTCCGATTATTATACTCCGGGGTCTTCAGACCCCGGAGTATAATAATAGTAGTATTTGATGGGGTTCGCCGGCCGCGGCCTCACTTACCATCCCCGTTCCTGCACACAGCCGTTTCTGCGTCCTATAGCAGAAGGGGAAGCGGGGGCGGCCACGACGAGCAGTGGGGATCGATAAGTAAATAGGCCGTTACGTGCCGGGGATACTCCAGAAGCCAATGGCCTATTTATATATATAAAAAAACTTATTTCACCTACCTCCGATGCCTTGATGGAGCCGCCGCCTCCTCCTCTTCTTGTCTGCGATGTCTGCGTGTCAGCGTAGGAGGTGCGATGACGTCATTGCATCTCCGCCTGCGCTGACATGCAGAGGTCTTGTAAACCAGCCCAGGACAGGTATCGCGGGCCTTGTGTTTGACACCTGTGATCTAAGACATTTGTTTGCAGAAGTCTATATTCCACTAATGCAGCACAACAGTAGACTTCCCATGACCTGCTGAAAAGGAAGCGATGACGTACTAGGAATCCTTTGTACTGTCCTTTTATCACCACTGCCATCCTATCTCCTGGCTCCTAAACCCACCAAATTACTTATCTCACAACATATGGCACAGTGTTCCTCCTGGCTGGTATCCCCCTCTTCTCCTTTTGTTGTCAGTGCTGCCTATAGGGTGTACATGTTGGCTCTCTCGGGCTAGTGTGCACCAGTAATTGTGTCCCCAGTCGCTTCCTGTTGGCCCTATCCTATTTAAGTCCGCTCACTCATTTGCCCTGCATCCGAGTAATATGGTTCCTTACTATCTAGACTTGCTGTAAGTTTTTCCTGTACCATATCTAACCCTGCCACCTGCTCTGACCACTTGCTTGGACCTCACCTCTGAAATGTGTTGTCTGTCCTGACCATCTGTGTGTACCTGATCACTCCATAGCCTGATCCCTGGTGCTTTGCACCAGTGTCTCATGGGCAACTGAGCCAGCTGCTTCCAACACCAGGACTACCTCAAGGTAGCAGCATGGAAATCTCCCTACAGTAAAGATGACATCCCTGTACAAGAGTTAAAAGTGAATAATGAGGAGGCTGCTTAGACAATACCCTTACAGGTGGCCTAAAGCCAAACCTGTTTGGTAGCATCGTAGGTCCACAACTTGCTGACCCTGGTAGTCCTGCTCTAGTTTCAGCTTTCCTAGTAGTTTTATCCTATTAGTATACATATATTATCAAACAGCAGGTTATGCATTTCTTGAGTAAATTATGTAATATATCCTCAAACCCGAAGTCATATTTCTGAATTTACAATTTCAATGTCCTCAGAAATATAATCATTTAGTTTAAATTGCAAAAATGATCCTAATCTTTGAAGAATTTAGAAAAATAGAGACATTTGTGGTAATCTACTTATCTGGTTACATAAGTAGTCTCAAACATATACATTCTGTTTACTGGAAGACATTTCCTTGAAATTAACCCTACGAATGGTGTATTATGCCTTGTGAATAGAACATCAATTCCTTGCACCCTGCTGCTCCTTTCATTCGCAGTTCAAGCGGATTTTATACAATCCCTACGGGCTGTGTACATCAAGAGATCAATCCTATGAATAATGAAGCAAAAATCATTTTAAAGTTGGAGCATGAACTTGTATTCAATAACTGTATATAAACAGTGTCACTCACACAGCTGTATCATCCACTAACACATTTCTTGCTTTTCAAGCTGAATACCAAAAACTCATATTCTGGAGGTCACTTTTTTCCATTATTGTCACATTATTGCTGGAGCCAGGGACCTATATTGCAAAACATTATCTTTCAAGTTGAACTTACCAGACTCATTGCCAAATGTGTGGTCATAGTCTGGTCCAGAGAGTGGCGGATAATATGGACCATTGAATCTCTCCCATTCTACGTCATCCATTATATCTTGAATCCAGTAACAGAACCCTTCTTCAAAGCTACAGTCAATCTTCTCTTCGTCTTAAAGTAAAACAATAGATAGCATATGTCCAATAAATAATGTAAATTTCTTAATTTAACAGATGTCATCTCTAGGTAAAATTTTTCAGTTGCATAATTACCACCTGCAGGCAATACTTCAATATTCATCTTACTTATAAAAACTGGCTTATTGAGTAAATCATTATCACATGAATATCAAAGATATTGCAGTTAGAGTATAGTTGGTTACTTAAATGGTCACTAACTTTTCAGATAATTTTGTTTCATTTAATAGAGCTTGTGATTCTGGACCAAAATCTAATGCATTTAAAATGTTGCTGTTTTCTGCCTGAAAAACCTGTCTAAAATTCTTACCACTCGGTGTATCCCTCCTTCCTAATTTTCTGTATACTCTATGTTTCGAGGGAAGGTCCGTCTTAGGAAATCAGCAGGTGCAAGATGGAACATAGTGCACGTTTACATCTATCTGCTTCTGACTAGCTACTTGTGTTATTTGTGATGTCATAGAGTCATAGACAACAAGCAGCTTTCCTTATTTTTGTTCAAATTTCTATTTTTCCATGGCAGGAATTTTTTTAGCTACATCATAACCTGGATTTGGATGTGCATTAGGTCTCTGGATCTCCTACAATATGGCCTCTAGCTTTTCTCAACTATTTGTTTGATATTTTAAAGTTACGTCTGGCTGAATTTCATCTAAAGAAAATAGTAGCAGTAATAATGTGGGGGGGGGGGTGGAAACTGATCTGTATATCTGTATTGTACAATCCTTCTGCTTCAGTGAGAAAAGTAAAATGTGCTACAGACATAATGGGGCTATTAGGAGCATAACAATGTATGTAGGATTATGCATCCAGAGAACAGACTGCCCAGCAAGACCCTGCAAATGTTTCAACTTAGATGAAAATTAAGGTACTCTTTAAGACCAGCCAGATACACAGCACCTGGACCAAAGCCTGTCAGACCTGGACAACTGGAACGCCGTAGTGTCCATCTCTACCTGTAATTAACAGTTTCTTGTCCAAATACTCTCCTCTGGACCTGAATACTATTGCCACAAAATGTACAGACATCATATATTTTTTCCAACCCCTCCATACACATGCACACTTGGATCAGCTTAGTGTGCCTAAATTTTTCAATAAGGATAGGGGAGCAAGCCAATTCCAAATACCAATAATGGTAGCTTATTTACCCTGAGGACAAAAATAATATGGGCTGAAATCCAACATGCTCAATCCTTCTTTTCCCAGAAAGACTTGTTTTGATTCAGGTTCAGATTGTTTGGCCCAAAGATTTGTTTCGAGTTTGTTCCTCCAGATTTCAGAGTATAATAGGTGGAGGCCCAGGAGAGGTGAAAAAAAATAACTAACAATTACACTCACCTTCCCTCTCCTCTACTTGGCCTATTTGCGGCATTCTTGGCCCTCTCTGGGTCCTCTTCTGGGCTTATGGTAACATCACGTAACATCACGCCAAATGTCATGATGTCATGAAGCTCAGTGCACCCTATGTGATCACCAAGACCCAATCACAGGGCCTTCACCTGGACATCATCTGGAAGCACCGGAAGAGGACCCAGAGAGACAAGGATGCTGTGAAGAGGCCCAGAAAAGGTGAGGGAAGGTGAGTATAAATGTTTGCTATTTTTTACACCTCCCCTTGGCCTCTACCTATGATACTCTTGGGTCTGAAGAAACCTCAGAGTATAATAATTTCACGTGGGAGACAAATAACAAAGCTTTTGAAATATTCAGGTCAAATCTGGATTGTTGAGAATTGATTCACCCATGTCTAGTGGAGACTAGGCACATACCCTGTACACAGTAAGTAGAAGAGAATCTGCTCAATAACTGCTTCTCACTCACTCAGAAACAGGACCATTAGGGATATCTATAAAGAATTGCTGACCTGTACTGATGTGATTAAAGTGGTTTGATTGTGATTTAAGCCTTCTATTCATCTGTAGAATCAGTCTAAACTTGGGTTTCCTCTGTAATCTGAGTCATGGGACCTGCAGTTCATCCCGAGATGGATACAGTAGTGATTTTAGAGTGAAAGTTATTTTAACAGAGGGAGGGTGAGCAGGGAAACAGCCTGATCACAGAAGAAACAAATATTTTTCTGTGATATGATATTTTAACATTTTGATAGCTTTTAATATTGTATTAAATTGGTTTAATTAAAACTCAGAGTCCTTAACCAAATTTGAATCAGTTCAAGGAATACACATCTTTAGATCATGCAACAGTATGCCAACGTACAGTATATTGGGCAAACATATGCCAAATATCTATAGGCATGTTTAACAAATATTTGGGGAGTTGTTTGCCCCAAACTTAATGTGAACATAGCCTACACTATTCTAGAGATGTGTCCTCTATACTTGTATTCTTGGTTTATGGTAATAGTAAGTTAAGCATATTTTCTAAAAAAATAACATGATTTTGTGATATGTTATCACAATGTGATTTGCTAACTATCCTATACGTGTCAGTTTTTTTAGCAATGTGTGATATTTTGCTGAATTGGTTTAATGAGAAATTGCAGACCTCAATCAAACTGAAGATCACTTAAGTGTTGACTCATCTATACCTCTGATAAACTCTACTCTGCTCCATCTGCATGCACTCAATAATAAATAACTATGTCTTAATACACAGAGTCAACCAAGATTTTGACCATGCAGAATACTTTAGTTCTACATGATAAGTAGATCTCACTAAACTTTAGAATAAAATCAATTTCTCAATCTACAGTAGTTTCTTCATAAACTTCACTGAAAATCCTGAACATTGATTTGCATCTATGATTAAAGCTTACAGAGGGATTTTGTAACAATGACAATTCTTGTCTGACTAAGACATCAGCTTTAGACTGGGACTCTTTAATAGTACAGAGCAGTAAATACAGACATATTTATAACAATACAATACCTAATAAAATGGAGTAAGAAGTAGTTACTATTGGGAGTAAAAATTTGCTCTCTGCAGAATTGTGTTTATTTTAACCTTTCACAGTAGCACGTATATTTCACCGGTAATGCTATTCCTTAGAATAAATCTATGGTGCTGTATTTGTTTTAAAAGCACTTTAGGAGCCATAAAGAGGATAACTGATGGTATACCAATACCAACTTTAGTGCCCCACTATATAAAAAAGGTTGAAACTTGAATTTCTATTAACTCCACAATATACTTTTATCACATGGAATCATACAGCGGTGTAATATCGCCTCGGCAGACTTGAGACTTGAGCAATTTTAAATAAACATAAATAAAAGAAAAAAAAAAACTAAAGGCCATAACTCCAATTTAAGTGACTTTTGATAAATCTCAACTGCGACTATAAAGTTTTGCCTTGTAAGCACTTAAAATGTTGTTTGCTGCAAGGATGAATGCTGGCCCGAAAATGCTGTTCTCAATTTGCAATGTATATGAATTGAATATCAAAGGATAATCAGCTTTCACGGCCATAAAAATTGTGTTACGGCCACAGCCTGGGAGAGAATTGGCTTCCATTTAGTCTCGCACTTTTGCTCTATAATGTTAAATATTATTAAATATACTCAAAACAAAAGCGTATGATAATGTTCTACCGCCGTACCAACGGTGCATAATAAAAACTCTGCAAGATTAAATAAAATATCTGACAAATTATATTTCTTATTTGTTTTTGTGTGGGCAAAAATTTATCGCAGTGCCGAAGCCTTGTATTCAAATATCCAGAACTAAGTTGGCTGCATAGTTGACACCCAGGTCCCCATTCCTCCAGGGACCAAGCACCCAGGGGACTTTTTCTACTTCTAGCCTTTTTAGCAGATTTTGTAGCAGTGTAAAGAACTGTATTATTCTTTTTTTTTTAATTTTTGATTATCTTGGAGGAAGGATTAAAAAAAGGAACTGTATTGGGGTTAGATTAAAAAATGGTCTCCGAAGGCCCTTCCTCAACTTCCCTATTTTTGAATTTAAATTAAAAAATATTTGTCTCTTTAGTGTTGTATTGGGCATATATATGTATATATATATATATATATATATATATATATATATAAGTAATATATACAATTATTACTACAGTACGTCTATTCTTAACATTACGAATTCTAACCTTAAAAAGATTTCCAGCCTTATGACATTGATAACCTATTCAAATTATAGGTCTTCAATATCTTAAAGAGGTTTTCTGGCCCCCAGGTGGTATACTGATGACCTATCTACAGGAGTGGTCGCCATTTTCCGATCTGTGAGGATCTAACACCTGGACACCACACCAATTAGTTGACCTTGCTGCCTCCTGGCACTGAAAGCTACTGCACTGGACGGGGCGGGAAGCAGCTTGGCTTGTAGTCAAGAAACAGCTAAATTGGATAGTGATGATTTATCTTCTGAAGTGATCATCAGTATAAAATAAACACCTGGTTTAAGACTATAACCTTTAACTTGTAGAATTGAATGCCCCTACCATGGGATTGGGATTTTTTTTTTGATTTTTTTTTAAATAGAATCTAATCCATCTAACAATGGTATTTTTGGGGGACAGGTTCACTTACTAAGGGCGCTGTTTTTTTTAGGTATAGAAGTATAATATAACCTATTTCCCCTTCAGAGAAGCATTCACTATGATAGTTCATTATGTAGTGAAAAATGCTCTCCTGTTTTCATGAGGATACATTAACGTAAAGCATATACAGATGTGGCAAGCACCAAACAAATGTTTTTGAAAAAAAAATGGTTGTTTTGAGGCATACCACACCACATTATTTGCATAGAAAGGCCGATTAAATGGATGGCATAGTCTACAAGTAAGAGAGAAATAATTATATATTTTGTTACATCTGTACAATGACTTTTGGTTTCTTATAGAATAAAAAATATTCGACATGATTTAGTAGAAACTGGACAAAGACAGGAAAAAAGGTTCCTGGCTTTCATAATGTTGTAGTAAAGTATGCCATACATGAATTAGTACAAAGAAGTATCAAATACAACATTTTTCGTCATTTTTGCCATGATTAACTTGGTAGGTTAGACTCGATGGTTGTGTCTTTTTCCAACCTTATGTTACTATGCAAAATATGATCTTAAAGGGGTTATCCAGAACCGGAAAACATGGCTGTTTTCAGCTCAGTAAATCACATCACATCCATTGGTCACATGGATGGTTAAATGAATGGGATTGAGTTGCAGAATGGCCATGTAACCAAAGGACGTGATGCCATTTCCTGACAGGAGAAAGCAGCCATGTTCTCTAATCATGACAACTTTGAAAGTATTCCTTAAAATGTTTACAATTTCACTTTCGTACCGAATTCTAGTCTTTAGTGTGTGGGAGAAACAAAAATAAAACATATTGAAAACATGAAAGTTTTTTTTGCCTTTTTGTGCTAAGAAATTCAACAATAAAGAGTTGCAAAGGTCACAACAACAGGTCCTGATCTTAAGCTTGTGGGAGGCTCCGGGGAACATTAGTATCTAACATTCCACTATTCCGTTATAAAGGGTTGGCATATCCTTCACGAAAATTAACTTGGGACTACTGATTATAAAGGAATGATAAAAAAAATGCAAACTTGTACTAATAACTAATGACAGAAGCTTAGGAAGCAAGTGTCACATCTACTGGGAAATCCAGATACTAAAAGAAACGTATAAACATCTCTCGATTCAATGTACATCCAGATGTGTCAGCCAATAGCACCTCCCGAGGCCAATAAGGGGTGAGCGGACCTCCATTATCAACTTAAGTGAAGGCCATAGTGGTGGAAGTACTATAAATGTCTGAAAAAATAATAAGTCACTAAAATGAATTTTCCAATGACTAATAATGATGGACATTATTTGTTGGGTCTTCCACAAGATGATCCATTAGTATAAGACACTACAAATGTTGACATCATAAACATCTCTATTTTTGGCATGGTACTTGTTGAAGTTTTATGCAGATCCTATATGTAACTTATGGAATCATGAAGTCAGCCATATTAGTTTGACAGAATCTCTCCTGCACAGGGGCATTGTAGTTAAGTTGCCTTAGCAATGGGCTCACACTGCTAATAAACAAATCTAGATTCAATTGTTATGCCATGTATCAGGCAGGAAAAAAACTTACCGGTCAGACCACTCGTGGTAAACACCGAATACATTCCTTCAAAACCACTAAGACCATTGGATGTAGAATCAGCTGTAAATTCTACGGTGACTTGGTTTGAAAAAATTCTAAAATTTCCAGGATTTGTTCCCCAAAGTGATGCTGCAAATATATAAAATAGCGCCCAATGATATCAATTTTAAATATACATTTTCTCTGTATTAATATAGGTGGCAGTGTTTCCATAGCTAAAAATGCCTGAAAATCTAATTATGTTAATTACTTTTCTATTTGATCATTAACAACTGTATTCATATTTTCTATATATAAAAAAAAACAATTAGAGAAATTGCTAATTAAATTTTCATATCAGCCATATAAAATATTATATATGCTCCGCAGTAATTGCTACATACACACGTGGACAAAATTGTTGGTACCCCTCGTTTAATGAAAGAAAAACCCACAATGGTCACAGAAATAACTTGAATCTGACAAAAGTAATATGCCAAGCTACATGTTGACAAGCCACAAAGCTTCTGGGAGAATGTCCTATGGACAGATGAGACAAAAATCAAGCAAGGCACATCAGCTCTATGTTCACAGACGGAAAAATGAAGCATATTTTGAAAAGAACACTGACCCTACTGTGAAGCATGGAGGAGGCTCTGTTATGTTTTGGGGCTGCTTTGCTGCATCTGGCACAGGGTGTCTTGAATCTGTGCAGGGTACAATGAAATCTCAAGACTATCAAGGGATTCTAGAGAGAAATGTGCTGCCCAGTGTCAGAAAGCTTGGTCTCAGTCGCAGGTCATGGGTCTTGCAACAGGATAATGACCCAAAACACAGCTAAAAACACCCAAGAATGGCTGAGAGGAAAACATTGGACTATTCTGAAGTGGCCTTCTATGAGCACTGACCTAAATCCTATTGAGCATGTTTGGAAGGAGCTGAAACATGCCGTCTGGAAAAGGCACCCTTCAAACCCGAGACAACTGGAGCAGTTTGCTCATGAGGAGTGGGCCAAAATACCTATTGAGAGGTGCAGAAGTCTCAATGACAGTTACAGGAATCGTTTGATTGCAGCGATTGCCTCAAAAGGTTGTGCAACAAAATATTAAGTTAAGGGAACCATCATTTCTGTCCAGGCCTGTTTCATGAGTTTTCTTTTTTTTTTAAAAATTCTGTTGAAGCATGGTTGAAAAGCAATGTCTGACTTTCATTTGTTCATTTTCATAGAATTTTTATATATTATTACTTTTGTCAGATTCAAGTTATTTCTGTGACCATTGTGGTTTTTTCTTTCATTAAACAAGGGGTACCAACAATTTTGTCCACGTGTTGTAGGTGAGCAATAACAAACATTCACAAAGGATTTTGGGAAATGACTGCACTTTGTCTTAGACCTAATCGCCAATTCTTAGGCTACTGAAAGTTTACTTAAGACAAAGTCTTGAAAGATTTGTAATTTTCCTCTGCTATAAACTTTCAATGTTACATTGTATCCGCTTAACACAGTACAATGAAATCTTGTAAAGGAAAACTATTAACATAATGCTATTTCAGACATGAAGCTTTTGTCTGACATTTAATTTGAAAATGAAAACCGCAGAACTTACCTCTTAAAATTCGGTCAGGTCCAATACCTTCATAAATATTTACGACGTCTATGTAATTGTTAGTCTCAAAAGATGTGAAATTAAGTTTAATGTTAGAGCCATTCCTAGCACTGGAAATGAAAACAAAGACTTCTATCAACGTAAGGGAAAGAAAATATTGAAAATAATGTAAAATATGACTGCATTATGTAAAAAGTTTTAGAAATTACTGAGTTCATAGTTTAGGAAAAAGAAGTAAAATCAAAGATAATATAAAATTAATAATAATGTATAAATAAAATAGCCCAACCAAGGGAAGTACAATGAAAAGGATAGATCAGGGAGGGGGATGTACCTGCAGCTTCTCTCAACAGTTTTCTAAAGTTGTACTCTGTATGAGGGCCTGGGGAGTAGTAGTGGGAAGACATCTGTATCATGGTATACAGTGGGGAAAAAAAAGTATTTAGTCAGCCGCCAATTGTGCAAGTTCTCCCACTTAAAAAGATGAGGCCGGTCTGTAATTGTCATCATAGGTAGACCTCAACTATGAGGTACAAAATGAGAAAACATATCTAGAAAATCACATTGTCTGATTTTTTAAGAGTTTATTTGCAAATTATGGTGGAAAAAAAGTATTTGGTCACCTACAAACAAGGAAGATTTCTGGCTCTCACAGACCTGTAACTTCTTCTTTAAGAGGCTCCTCGGTCCTCCACTCATTACTTGTAGTAATGGCTCCTGTTTGACATTGTTATCAGTATAAAAGACACCTGTCCACAACCTCAAACAGTCACACTCCAAACTCCACTATGGTGAAGACCAAAGAGCTGTGGAAGGACCAGAAACAAAATGGTAGCCCTGCACCAGGCTGGGAAGACTGAATCTGCAATAGGCAAGCAGCTTGGTGTGAAGAAATCAACTGTCGGAGCAATAATTAGAAAATGGAAGACATACAAGACCACTGATAATCTCCCTCCATCAGGGGCTCCATGCAAGATCTCACCCCGTGGGGTCAAAATGATCACAAGAACGGTGAGCAAAAATCCAAGAACCACACGTGGGGACCTAGTGAATGACCTGCAGAAAGCTGGGACTAACGTAACAAAGGCTACCGTCAGTAACACACTACGCCACCAGGGACTCAGATCCTGCAGTGCCAGACGTGTCCCCCTGCTTAAGCCAGTACATATCCGAGTGGCCTAGCCAGTCTCCAGATCTCAACTCGATAGAAAACCTTTGGAGGGAGTTGAAAGTCTGTGTTGCCCAGCGACAGCTCCAAAACATCCCTGCTCTAGAGGAGATCTGCATGGAGGAATGGGCCAACATACCAGCAACAGTGTGTGCCAACCTTGTGAAGACTTACAGAAAACGTTTGACCTCTGTCATTGCCAACAAAGGATATATAACAAAGTATTGAGATGAACTTTTGTTATTGACCAAATACTTATTTTCCACAATAATTTGCAAATAAATTATTTAAAACTCAGACAATGTGATTTTCTGGATTTGTTTTCTCATTTTGTCTCTCATAGTTGATCACAGGCCGGCCTCATCTTTTTAAGTGGGAGAACTTGCACAATTGTTGGCTGACTAAATACTTTTTTTCCCCTCTGTATGTAAGCACCAAAGTACGAGCAAACATCACCCTAAGACATGTTTGTCCATTCAGAAGCCATGCAAAGAGATAGAATTAGACCTCTTGCTTCATTTGACCTTTCAGGATAGGTGTGCACATGAGGGGTAACAGTATTTCTAGTCGTTGTATGACCTAGAGTTTTCCCCTCTGCATGCTGTATCTGTACTTTGCATTTCTCTAGGGTGGAGTCTAGTTGCCATACACTATACACAGTGAATCTGCCCTATAACTGCCACTCACTCACTCGTAAACAGCTCTAGGAATATGCAGGACATACAAAGAGACATACTGATATGTAAATAAAGTGCTTTGATTGTAATAAAAAGCTTCTATTTAGCTCCAGTATGTCTTTCTACTCATCTCCTGCACTTCCTGCTCATTCCCCCTCCTCCGCTCTCTATAGACTTCTTTAGACACATGCAATCTGGCCCATGTGACCTGCAGTCCATCTCAAAATGGATGCAGCAGGAATTTTCATAGTGAAAGTTGTATTGCAAAATCAATTGATGGCCATAAATTCCTATTGGCTGCATAAGATAATCGGTGGATACAAATGTGCCCACCCTTAACTAGCTCAGATTTTGGTAAGGACTCTATTATCTCATCAAACCATTTCAATACAATGCTGTGGTATTCCAGTTTTCTTTTGCTCAGTAGGATATGTCATTACAGTATATTACTTGCCATTTTGCATGAGACACAGTCATTGTACCTGTACACAGATCAAACACAGTGCTGCTGTTCTCATATACAGCTTAATAGCTCAGGTTATGTCTTCCACAACGTATTCTGTTATACTCTACTCTTGTTTTGTGACTATTAAACTATCTTTTTATGGAAAAAAGCCACTTTGGACAGTCCTATTGTTGGATGGTTGTCTGTAAGTAAACTGAATCTTTGTGCTCGGACCTTGAGTGATTGGTTATAATCTGCATATCCACCATAGGAAACATAAAGCATTTCATAATGATGATGGAAATCAATGGACTGTCTATATAAAGTATGATAGTAGTATAATATTGTACCGTGTTAGCCATTGAAAGTAGTGGAAGAGTAAAGAAATTAGGCGATACCTTTTAGAGGCTAACTGAGTATATTTGATATGTAAGCTTATCAAATATACTCAGTTAGCCTCTAAAAGGTATCACCTGATTTCTTCACTCTTCCACTATATAAAGCATGGACAGTCTCTATTTACTATGATTAATGACTGAGGGTTCTAAATTGGGACCCTTCTTTTATAATTCTATCCATATCTGACAATAAGATTTCTATACCAGTCTATTTTAAAGGGCTTTTCTGGGAATTTAATATCACTGACATTGTTCTTAGGATAGGTCATCAAAATGAGATCTATGAAAGTATGGCAACCCTGCCAACTAGCTTATTGAAGAGGCTCCAATACTACAAACTAATGCATAATGTCATACATTCTAGCGCAGTGGCTATGCCTGGTTAATGGAATTGAGCTGCAGTACCTTCCATGGCCACTGTACAATGTATGGTGCTGTGCTTACATCTGGAGTACCACTGCCCCTTCACTAAGGTGATTGAGAGAAGAGCTGAAAACCCCCATCAATTTGATATTAATGACCATAGGTGTAACAAGTGACCATAGGCCCCACATATTTTGATTTCCTTTACCCACAGAGATAACACACATAGTGATTTTACATTAAAGGGATAATGTACACAGTGATGTCACAGTAGAAAGATAATGCAAACAATGATATCACAGTACAGGAAAATGTACATAATGATGTCACAGTACAGAAATAATACACACAGTGATGTCACAGTATAGAGATAATGTACACAGTTATGTCACAGTACGGGGATAATACACACAGTGATGTCACAGTACAGGGATAATATAGACAGTGATGTCACAGTACAGGGATAATGTACACAGTGATGTCACAGTACGGGGATAATACACACAGTGATGTCACAGTACAGTGATAATACACACAGTGATGTCACAGTACAGGGATAATACACATAGTGATGTCACAGTACAGGGATAATGAACACATTGATGTTACGGTATAGAGATAATGTGCACACAGTGATGTCACAGTACAGGGATAATGAACACATTGATGTTACAGTATAGAGATAATGTGCACACAGTGATGTCACAGTACAGGGATAATGTACACAGCGATGTTAAGGTACACTGATAATGTACATAGTGATCTCACAGTACAGAAAAAATATACACAGTGATGTCACACTTCACTGATAACGAACAATGTGATATCACAGTACAGGAATAATGTCCATTATGACATCATAGTACAGGGATAATGCACACACAAAAGATCACTGTGTACACTGTGACATCACATCAAATGAAGAAATTAATTATAATGATGTCACATGCAGGCATTATGATGTCTCAGAAAAGTAATGGAGGCGTATTCTGATTCTCACATCCTTTTCATCATCCATACTGTATATATATCACTCAGTGTACCCTAGGTCTCAGTAGAAACTGCCCCTCTTAGTTATTGGGCCCCATAACAGATGATATACCCTGGTCCTTACACCCATACTCATGACCTATTCTAAGGATCATCATTTTTAGGATACCAGAAAACCCTGTTAAATTATTTGTAAATGTATATCTATAGCCTAATGTAACCACACTTTACTGCAGAAATTTGGCCAGATAAAGGTTTTCATAATAAAAGAAATATACCGGAGAACAATGAAATAAATTAATCTATTTTTTTTCTGTGCTGAAAATCCTCTAAATCGATTTCATGCATTGTAATTATGTGGGCTGAATCATTAAGCCGCAAGATACTTTACAAACTTTGATGAATCAGTCCCACAGACGCACACTGCATGACTCTGGATCTTTCCTCACTTGAAAGAAAATTTGCTCTTGGATGAATGTGCCTTGTTATGTTCTACAAGCTGTTCACACGAGCCTGCCTTGTCCTTAGAACGGCTCAGCATTTAGCATACCCAGTCAATAATTCATCGCAATACAAAATCACATGTCAAAATAAATAAAATGAAAGCACTGATCCAGCTTCTTATATCGCCAGTACAAAGCCATGCAAGATCCCTGCCCTGCTTGCCATTTATTATGTACAATAACACATGGTATTTCCCCTTGTAATTATTCATTACAGTTGGAGCGCAGAAAAAATATTTTTATACACTCTTTGCTAAAGAACAGTCGGAATATGCTCAATATGTCAACTGGCAAAACAGTATGCAAGTGACACTGCTGCATCTCCAGGCTCCTGCGGTGATCAGCCGTGTCACTCCGTATCCTGTAAAAGGGCTGGTGATGCATATTAAAGGATTGATCTTTTAGAAAGTAGAATCAAATATTTATTGCCATTCTCATTGTTATACTTAGACATAGAACATACAACATACAGTACATTATTATTATTATTATTATTATTATTACATTATGTCATGATTATTTCCTCTTAATAAAGTTGGAGCATTTTGATTTGCCTTTAAAGGGGTTTCAGAGACTTAAATAATGATGACCTATCCATACCATAAATACCAGATCGGTGAGTGTCCGACACCAGTCAGTTATTTCAACCAGCAGAGCCATTTGTATGAGTGTCTCTTCCATTTTATAGGCCAGTGATGTCACCTTCATGGATCAGGTAGCCTGTTTCCACCTCAATCTATGAATGAGTCAGAGTTGCAATACCAAGCACAACCACTGTACAATGTATGGAGCTGTGCTTGGCAGTGAAGAGTCGGCAGCACTCATCCAAATGCTGCAGTCTCTTGAAACAGTTGTTTAGCAGAGATGCCGAGTATTGAACCCTCACTGAGCTGATATCAAAAACTATCCTAAGGATTGGTCATCAACATCATACAACTGGAAAACCACTCTAGAGGAAGCCTATCAAGAACTCCCTCCCCCCCCAAAAAAAACAAACAAAAAAAATAGTTTCAATACAAAATTGGTGACAAGTCAGAAAGGCAGCTATATCTCTTTTGCCCCTAACCAAGAAATTGCTCTTTCTGGTACATGCAAATTTGCTGTGAATTCTCAAGACCTCCTTCTTCACTCTCTTACCCTCATGGTCTTATCTGCTCTTCACTCAACGACCTCCAAAATTTCTCCAGCACATCCCCTATACTCTGGAATGCCCTACCCTGACACATAGGACTGTCCCCACAATCACAACTTTCAAGAAGACCCTGAAGATCCATCTCTTCAGGAAAGCCTACAATCTTCACTTACAGCCCTTGCGGACATGGCCCTCTGTCCCATTGTACCATTTGGTCACCAATTTACTCTATTGTACTTATCTTTATTTTTGTGTATTTTTACATTTTGCATTTTATAACCCTCTTCAGATGTAAAGCACCATGGAATTAATGGTACTCTAAAAAATATTAATAGTTATTATTATTATTATTATTATTATTATTAATAATAATAATAATAGCAACTATCTGATGGGCATTCTTACTTGGTTTTTCCACACTGAAGTCCCTCCAATCCCTCATCTTGCTTGTTGATTGACAGCTCCAAAATCATACACAATGCTTTAAACTAATAAATTTGCACCACTTAATGTGCTCAATTTTGATTAAAGGAATATTCTCATGAATATAACCATATTTAAATATGTAGATAATTAAAAGCTAAATATTTAGCAAATATAAATAATTAAAAATTTTGCTGAGTTGTAAAGATTTTCTCTAACCATCTTACTCTGTTGTCTTTATAGTTAATGGATATGAAAATGAATGCAGGAACTTTCCATTGTCTTGGACAAGTCAGTAACCCAGTCATGATTTCCTTATTGTGGCCAGGTTATCTTCTCATACATGTAGTGTCCTCCTGATAACCAGCCATGATGTCCTTATTGTGGCCGGGTTATCTTCTCATACATGTAGTGTCCCTCCTGATAACCAGCCATGATGTCCTTATTGTGGTCGGGTTATCTTCTCATACATCTAGTGTCCTCCTGATAAGCAGCCATGATGTCCTTATTGTGGCCGGGTTATCTTCTCATACATGTAGTGTCCCTCCTGATAACCAGCCATGATGTCCTTATTGTGGTCGGGTTATCTTCTCATACATGTAGTGTCCCTCCTGATAACCAGCCATGATGTCCTTATTGTGGCCAGGTTATCTTCTCATACATGTAGTGTCCTCCTGATAACCAGCCATGATGTCCTTATTGTGGCCGGGTTATCTTCTCATACATGTAGTGTCCCCTCCTGATAACCAGCCATGATGTCCTTATTGTGGTCGGGTTATCTTCTCATACATGTAGTGTCCCTGCCTGATAACCAGCCATGACGTCCTTATTGTGGCCGGTTATCTTCTCATACATGTAGTGTCCCTGCCTGATAACCAGCCATGATGTCCTTATTGTAGTCGGGTTATCTTCTCATACATGTAGTGTCCCTCCTGATAACCAGCCATGATGTCCTTATTGTGGCCGGTTATCTTCTCATACATGTAGCGTCCCTGCCTGATAACCAGCCATGATGTCCTTATTGTGTCCTGGTATCTTCTCATACATGTAGTGTCCCTGCCTGATAACCTGTCCACAATAAGGACATCATGGCTGGGTCTCTGACAGGTCCCAGAACATAGAAAGTTCCTGCATTTATGGATGCGTCTATCAGCAACTGATGAAGACAACAGGCTGTCAGCCCTTAGCGAAACTCTTTAAAACTCTGCAACATTTTTAATTATTTATATTTGCAAAAATGTTTAACTTTTAATTGTCTACTAATTTAAATATGGCTAAATTCATGTCACAATGATGCTGGCCCTGTACACTTTACTCGCCACAAGTGGAGAGATGTATGGAAAGGTGCAAATTTTGATTCGGGCCAAAAAAGTGATGCATATTGCTTAAAGGGGTCGTCCAGGCAAAAATGGACAACCCTTTTTACTTTTAAATCAGCCAGGGACATGGAAAAAAAAATGCATACTCACCTGTCCCCGATGCTCCTGACACTTCCCAATTGCGGCTTCTCCCGGGTCTCTTCCGGAGTTCTGCTGAGGCCAATCAGCGGCTTCAGCGGAACTCTGGAAGAGACCCGGGAGAAGCCACCACCGAGAATTGTTGGGAGGACACTGGAGCATCGGAGACAGATGAGTATGCATTTTTTTAATTTTTTTTCCTTGCCCCCGGCTGATTTAAAAGTTAAAAGGGTTGTCCATTTTTGCCTGGACAACCCCTTTAATAAATTAACCTTGCACAACTTTAGAACTAATGGCAGGCAAGAAGAGATAGATAGATGAAAAGAAATATATTATACAGTGCATATACAGTAAATAGTAAATTGTCATTCCATTTTCTTTCATGATACTCATGTATTTCGCTTTGAGCCTGATAAAATAGTGATTTGATCTTCTTTTATTGTTCAGTTCTTATATTTCTATAAAACATACATTTAAGGATTATAATACAGAACACTGAAATACTATGTAAAGCTTTCAGTTAATTACTATTCTGGATAGAACTGGCTTCTAGAAGCTTCACAATATTACTGATAATAGGAATGTTATATTGCATAATATCGAAATAGCTGATCCCTTCCAGTATATATATCAACACTATAAGGAGATATCAGGAAACATCAAAGATACAGATACTGTATTTCATCTTTTCCTGCTGTACAATATAGAAGATAAATTCTGCGTAATTCTTTCAAGACCACATGCAGATCACATTTCAGATAATTCATATTTTCACAAGAACTAAGTTATATCTTAAGTGGGTTATCTAATATAAAAAAAGATTGTAGGAAGCAAACAGGAATATAAAAGAAAAACTTAAAAAATCTAGTAAAGGACCCACCATTCTAGCACTGCAGGTTCTGGTCTCCATCAGACCATAAGTGATGATGTCACGTCCATTATTCATGTGACCACTCAACTAGTCATTGTCCTCAGCAGTCACAAGCTGTTCATACACATGTAACCACTGAGGAAAGTGAATTGTTGAGTAGTTATGTAAACAATGGTCATGACGTCATCACTTCTGCTCCAATGGTGATCAGAAGACCCAGAGGCCAGACCTGCACCACTGGAATGGAAGGAGTGTGTGAGTAAGGCCTCATGCACACAATCGCAATTGCAGATAAAAGTACGGGCCCACACGATACAATGGGCCAATACACACAGCCATAGTTTTTTTGGCTGTGTGTCTGGGCTGCATTTAAGAGTCACAAATTATGGAGCAGGTTCTATACTTGTCTTTATTTGCGGCTCAGCCAATTCAGTAGAATGGATGGGTCAGTAAGAATCAAGGATGACACCCGAATACCAATCTGGGTGTCATCCGTTCCGTTTTCACTGGCCTGCAGACTGCACAAGGTCGTGTGCATGAAGTCTTAGACTTTTTTCTAAATGACCTTCTAAAGAACCCTCCATTCTAGCACTGCAGGTTCTGGTCCCCATTCGACCGGATGTGATGATGTCACATCCATTATTCATGTGACTACTCTGCTAGTCACTGGCCTCAGCAGAAACAAGCTGGTCATGCACGTTGTGTGAACCTAGCCTTAAAAAGCGGAGTAGTTCAGTACATAATCTAGTCTGGGTATTAGAGAGATAGAGCAAAGCAAATCTAGAAAAGCACTGACCCCGGAATATTATATTACCTGGCTAAATAACCCGATGCTTCTTAATGTGTTATCGTACTCTACATTCCCCAGAAGGATTTATACATTTTGCTGTTGTATGAAGTATTAGTTATTAGGCCACATACTATCTTATTCTGTACATACTAATGAGGGAGGAATAGCCAAGTAAGGCTCTGTTCACACTACTGTTCAGCATTTTGTTATTGGTTCCACTGGCAGTCATAACTTCTGGTAAGAGTAGTGCATGAAGCAGCATGGAAACACTGATGGAACCCCAATGGACCTCATTAAAAGTCAATGGGTCAAACAGTCACTGTATTTATTGTACAACACATCTGGAACTCTGTCATGGGTTTTATTCTGCATGAAAGGTTAAAGGTCATTCAACTTCAATTGTTGTCAGATCATTCAACTCACAGCTATTACATCCATCCATCCCTCCATACACATATATGTGTGTGCTGAGTAGGAAGACCAGAATGAAAAATTCACTATCTGACTCTTCTGATGTTGGCTTATCTTCAGCAAAAAGAAAAGAATTGGTTATATTAAAATTCAGCTACCAGAACTTTCTAATCTCTGATATAGGCCATTGTTGCAGTGTAGATAGAACGAAATACAAATTATATAGTTGGCTGGTCTTGCAGAAATTGGGAGGATGGCATTCAATTAATGTGTATTGAGACATTAAAGGAAGTCTGTCACCACAACCCATCATATTATCCCAGCCTTGTAGATAGTTAGGTTAGGGTTACCTGTCATGGTAACCTACCTATCTGTTGGGATAGTTGGTATGCTGCGTTCTGGTGACAGATTCCCTTTAATAGAGGTCAAGCTTGTGTAAGTTATATTATTATAACATATTATTTGGAATTAAACAACATGTACACATACCTTATTATCCAGCGACATGATAGGTTTGGCTCATATGGGTGGGGATAATTTTTTGAATGAAATGTCCCAGAATCTCCAGTTAATAAAAACTGTCCATCACAAACAGATGCTGAAAAAAAGAGTTGTTGTTATTAGAAATCAGAAATCAGCGTCTGAATCAGAGTGTCACATCTTATCAAATACAATGTGGCAATCCCTGTATGTGCCATGTGAGTACTGAAAAAGAGAAACAAATTCTAAATATTATTGTGTAATTATTTAGACTATATTTGGCGAACACCTCAATGGATGCCACCAAGCACATAGGCAATACCTGAATAAAAATAGTTTTAAAATAACAGAGTACATACACACGTGAACAAAATTGTTGGCACCCCTCGTTTAATGACAGAAAAACCCACAATGGTCACAGAAATAACTTGAATCTGACAAAACTGGAATTTGCCAAACTACATGTTGACAAGCCACAAAGCTTCTGGGAGAATGTCCTATGGACAGATGAGACAAAAATCGAAATTTTTGGCGTCATATCAGCTCTATGTTCACAGACGAAAAAAATTAAGCATATCTTGAAAAGGAGGTTCTGTTATGTTCTGGGGCTGCTTTGCTGCATCTGTCACAGGGTGTCTTGCATCTGTGCAGGGTACAATGAAATCTCAATACTATCAAGGGATTCTAGAGAGAAATGTGCTTGTTTACAATAGAAAAGCCAGTTCCTATAGCACATTGTGAAATCAGGAAAGGTGGGAGGGGGAGAACAGATGGGTCTGGTTCTCCTATGTTATGTTCATCAATTCTTTTCTTAGTTATTTGTTTGCGATTTTACAGTATTTTTTGGTAGATTTACATGTAAAGAAACTAGTAGTAGTAATAATGGATGGGAGCAGATTACTACATATTGTAAACACCCCCTGCCTCAGAAGAAATACAAAATATGCTGCAGCCATAATGGAGCTATTAGCAGCAGAAAAACTGATAGGGTACCATATATGAAGGCTTATACAGCCAGAGAACAAACTGACCAGCAACTTTTGATGAAAACTCAGGTACCCTTTAAGAAGATGTCTACTTTGAACAAAGAAGAGACTTGATAGTGAACTAATAATTCTACTGGGAGCTTCAGCAGTCATCTGAAACTTGTAGGAGAATCTGGAAGTAAGTGTAAGTGCAGGGCCAACACAAGGAACTTCAAGCATTACAGAGCGACATTTCAAATCAATGGGTTGTCTGTGTTATACAAGAGTCATCTCATTATTATCTCCGGTAGGGTTCCAATGGAAGATAACACCTCTGTTACAGGATCCACCATTCACAATAGGTGATGATTACAGTTTATCTACTCCTCCTTCCTACACAATTACCGCTGCCCAGGTAACAAAAAAATGCAAAATGTGAGTAGAAAACACATATTGCAAGTAGAGCATCTCAGACCCTGCACATGCCCCTCCACCACTAGCATGCCCACTGTGAGTAAATTTGAGGCTATGACGGCCATTTTCTTAAACAAATGGCATTGCAAACAATAGGAGCAGATTTATTATGTCTTGTACGCCAATTTTCTGATGTACAATTTGCATTTTTATTCTATTCTGTGCTGCCCACCCCACTTACCCATCATCTGGCCCGCCATATTTATTATCATTTATACCAGATGCTGGAAATCTAGTTTTCCCCTGCAGATGCATTGCTCGGTGAAGGTATGTGTCTTGTCTTAAATGAAAAACGCCGTCCGCTGGCTCAGAGGTTATGAAGACTGCCCCATGGAGGTGACTCAGAACTGCTCTGTGGATGTGACTCAGAATTTTCCCACATATGGGGCCAATAAAGACCAATAGTCTATTGGATTGTGAGACAGCAGGCACCACTTTCCTCTTCCATTAAGTGACATTTTTATAATTTCTGCTTATTATTTATTTACTGTCACTTAAGAGAAAAAAATCTATTTTGTTTCTTTCTGAAAAGGCTCAGATCTTGTTTATTCCATGGATTATATTACAGAATAATGATCCAATAACATCTGTACACAGTTTGATTATTAGCATAGAAATCCTACTGGGAATATGTTTTTGCTATTATTTTTATTTTTTTTCACCGCAACCCATATGTCTGTGTCTATAGTTACAAAATAGCGCGATTACAGCTTCAGAAAAATCATATACATGAGGGATTTTTGCAGTTGTTTTCTTATGCATTTTTCATTCATTATACATGCTTTGATGCACATGTCTATCTTTTATAAAAAAAAATATGTATTGATGGTTATACACCTAATGTTTTCCACTATTTTGTAAATATTTTGTACATATTTTCAATTTTAGTTTTTCAATTTTTTTCTAATTACTACAATTATTATAAATGATCTAAGTGAAATTTATGTATTTATTTTATTTTACTGTATTTAATTTAACTTATTGATATATTTACTGTGTGTTTTGTTCAGACGTCCTCGCATAGCTAAACCAACTGTCAACTAAAATGGTTTCAGGTCAGGAAAAGGTGATATATTCCATATGAAATGGATTACAAGAAAAGCCAATATTATACTTACTCTTTTCATTTAATGTTTCATGTTGTATATTTTACAGACAAATTGTGCCGGCTAGAGAATGCCTTAGTGATTTGCTGGAATAGCAGAAAATGGCACCACTTTAGGCAACTGCTATGTCGGCAATATGATAAAGTTGAGAACTTTTCACCCCTCTTTTACAAACTATACCTTTCAGCAAAAAGAGTTTTATTCCATTATAACCTCATGGAATCTAAAATAAAAAAAAAAGTTAAAAGGAAATAGCTCTGAGATTAAACTTGTTTGAATGAAATGACATGTTGTGCGTGGATGAAGGAGCAACTTTTTGCTTTTACACAAGCGATAGTACTTTATATTTGGTGGGCTTGTCCAGGGTTTGCTTACTTTTGATCAGAAGTCTTGTATCTAATACATGCCCTTACTTCTGTACCAATGGATGTCACCTGTCTGCTAAACTGCCCCATATCAAACTCTTAGGCTACATGTACACAAACGTTATATAAAATCACTAGAGATGAGCGAATCGATTCTACAGAAGTGGAATTCGATCCGAATTTCAGGAAATCTTTGATTCTCCACGATTCCGGATTTCCTGAAGCTTTGTGGTAACAAATATTTAGTAAGGACCTTTGTGACATCAGACGGTCACATGATGTTCTGTAGTGATGTGATTGGGTAGGCGTGTCTTTGCTTGTTAGCAGATCCTTCCACATGAATAAAAATTGTCCATGCGAGAGAGAGAGAGAGAGAGAGAGAGAGAGAGAGAGAGAGAGAGAGAGAGAGAGAGAGAGAGAGAGAGAGAGAGAGAGAGAGAGAGAGAGAGAGAGAGAGGGGCATGACCGCGGCACCTAAGGGCTTCCGCCATTTTGCCGCCCACCCCGACTCTCTGCAGACCGGAAATAGCTGTTTATTCGCTGCGAAGTAATTCAGATCAAAGCAAATTTTTTTTTGAACTTCGAATCGAACTGCCGAATCAAACTTTTGAGAAATTCGCTCATCTCTAAAAATCACCATTAAAACAGATGAAAAGGTCAGTCACATAATTTTCATCCATTTCCTAAAAACCTTTTTTCATCAATTTTTTATTTTTTTTTTTGACCCAACTCACTGCTTTTTAGTGGCAAATCAATTTTGAAGGTTGTTAAAAAGGACCCATTGAATTGTATTGAGTCCAACAGGCCACCAACACTAGATCATATCCTATTTTATGAAGGACATTATTCACTGTCTATTAAAAATCAACGAATCAATACACTCATAGGCTTTCCTTGTTCTGAAAACAGTTGTGTGACGTGTGTCATGTGCATGAAGCCTTATACATACATGCAGACTTATTCATTGTATTATCTAGGTTGCAAAAATATCATAGCTAAATCCTTGTGTACTCTTGTATTGCCTTTCACCCTTCTCAAAACCAAACTTCCTTGGATTATGGTGAATGAACAGTTGTCTAGCTTAACTAGGAACTCAATAGATAAGTTTGAGAAGGTATGAAAGTCATGGAAGTCATGCATGGTCATTTGATCATTGGCATTCACCACTATAGGACTTGGTGATATCCTATCATGTCTCCCTCTCTCCCCTCGCTCTGTTTTTTTTTTCTTTTGGAAGATGAGGTTGTCAGGTGTTTTTGATATATATATATATATATATATTTATATCTTTCAAAAAAATGTTTGATACAAATCATTTATTTTACTACGTATTAGTTGTTTAATCACACTTGCTTTTTTCTTTGAAAACATGTTTTTCAGTTAATAAATTATAGAGGAAATATATGCCATTTATTAGCTATGATTTGATTTTTAGATTGTATCTTGCTGTGCTTCGACTAAGACTCCATTTACATCATGTTTTTAACATGCATTTAGCAGATCCAGTAAATAGATGCAAAAAGCAATACTAAAAAAGTATCTTCTAAACAGATGTTGTGTTAACGGCTCCTAAGACTGGTGTATGGAAAAACAATCTTAGCAAATCTGCCCTGTAGTCTTTTTTAAGCTTCTTTATTTTTGGACTGACTATCTCCTGTGGATTAAAGACTTCATCAAAAGTGCACTAAAAATGCATGTGCGTATAGATACTGCAAACAAAATGTCCCCATATCCTGTAATTATGGGTTCCAACCTCTTATAGGGCTAGTGTGTGCTAAACGTTCCTTTTTCTGGCCAATGCCCATGTCACCCAGACTTTATTAGAGTCCTTTCCACATCATAGGATCGGTCACCAATAGTATACTCATGGACTACTCCTTTAATAGACTATCCAAAAATCTCCATAACTATAAGAAAAAAATTGGTTCAACCCACAAATGGAAAGAGGACCTATAACTAGGTCTGATAAGCCCAATGGCTTATATCTTTGTATTTCGGTGTTTCGTTTATCTAAATCTCTTCAGACATTCCATATACACACATATATATATATATATGTTGCAATTTAGGGTATACTAGCCAAGTGGACAGTGACACTGTGGTTTCTTGGTGCGTTGTATGTCATGTAGTTTTACCACCCACTTGACTAATGTACCCTAATGTGCATCTACACTAAAAGGCTTATATCTTTGGAATGGCCGAACGGATTTGGGTAAACAAAACATGAAAAATGTTCACAATGACAGCACCTATCAGATGATGGATGTCAACAGGTGCCAGGTCCTCTTTAAGCAACAACTGGCTATCATAGGGCTTCCCAACTCTCCCAAGAGATGATGGATTGGGCGATTTCAACACCCAATCGTTTTGTTTTCAGCGGAGATAAGGTCTTGCTAGAGATAATTGGCAGTCAGAGGCATAACTTGAAGCAAAACCAGCAATGGGGTCCCTCCCTACGTTGTGCCATTGGTATATTTTATGTGGCAAGGGGAGCTCTGGGGAACCTTAGGGCCTGGTACCGACTGCTACCACTGCACCCCTTGTAGGTACTCCCCTACTGGCAGTGACTTCCTCCATTCTCCCCATTGACAACACATGCCGACATGGCTAAGCCATGCATGCATGTGGGAGTCAGAAGGAGGAGCAGCTGTCAGAAAAGTAAGTGTTCAGCCAACAGTTGTTGAAGGTCTGAGCACCTTAAGTGTAAACCATAAAATCCTTAAAATTCTTTAAGTGTCTCCCTGACCACTCCAACTGTTCACTGCTGTTATGAGCAGCCACCAAAACGAATTCACAATGCGGGTGTGTTAAAAGACTTTAAAACCAAAGTACTTGAACTCCTATCTTTGTTTCCATATGTTGTGTAATAACTGTCATTAATGAACTGCATGCCTGACTATGAAAATTGACTGTCTCATTTCTAAATGAATGGTTATAGAACACTCTTTTGCTCACATAGCAATTTCCATGATTTAGTCTCGCTTTAATAAAACTTTTCTACAAACAAGTCAAGTACTTGAAGTTGGAGCGTGCGACAAACGTGTTTATGAAGTGTTGAATCCGGCAATAAGTGCCCAGCACAGCATTAAGTAATTGCAACGCTTAATATAAGAACATTAACTTTTAATTAGATTTGGGAGAGCGCTGCTTTGCTCTTCCACCACATCTGATAAAATGATACATATATAAAAGATATAATAATACTTTCGAGTTTTATGCTGGATTTTGTCGGCAGCTATTTTTATACACACCCGGCAAATTAAAGCAACTAAATGAATAAGTGGAAAAAGTGACAAACAAATGGAAGCAGTAATCAAATAGCGGAGCGTTATATGTGCACCACAAAAGTACGCATTAGCTTCTCAATATAACTACGCGGTTTTAAGGACAAGAACGACTTTTACATAGCTAATAATACAGTAAAATTATTGCTATTTACTGCAGAACAACACAAGGCCTTGTGCCTATAATGCCGGCTTCACTCACTGCCATATATTACCCTATAAGTGCAGGAGCAGAGGAGCTCTATAAAAAGACTGGTAAGAGAGTTGCAATATAAGATTAGCTCCCATCAATACTTGCCCATTTTTTCTTGACTTTTGTTGAGAGAGTGAAAAAAATTGGAAATGTCTTTTAATGTTTTACCTTGGTGCAGAAAATGGAGACCTAGACTTACATTTATCAGGAAAGCATTAAAGGGCCACTGGTGCTGACTCTGCGCCCATCTATACTACTGTATTTTATTTTGCCACTTTATTTTTCCATTTTATTTTTCCACTTAAAGAGTACACTTTTCTGCAAAGTTCTCTACTGATTAAACCCTTAGGCCAATTTTCATTTTTGCGTTTCTACTTTTTCCTTCCTGCTTTCCAAAAGTCTTAACTTTGTTATTTTTTTAATCAAAGAGTCAAAGGTCTTTTTTTTTGCATGACAAACTTTATTTCTTAATGGCAAAATTTTATATTCAATACAATGTACTGGAAAACTGGAAAAAAACGAATTTCTACAGGGTTTAGTTTTATAAAGCTCTCTGCGGTAAATGTGAAATGTTACCTACATTCTATGGACCAGTGTAATCCCAGCAATATCAATTTTGAGTAGTTTTTTTTTATATATATTTTAATACCTTAAAATAAATAAGTAAATAAAAGCTATAAAAAATACTTTTCTTTTTTTTTTTTTTTGTGACACCTGTGAGAAAGTGACAGGCAAAGTGCTGGAATCACGGTATACCTCCCCCAGGTTTCTGACATACGTCTGGTCCAGGGCGGGTCTTGAGTAAGCCTCAGCCCCAGGTGTAGGTCCCAGGCTCGTTACTGGGCGATAAAAGACCTCAGAGTCTGCACTTGAGGGCAGATCCTGGGAGTGAGAGGAGGCGCCTGGATCTGTCCTGACACCCTGACAGTCTGGTCAGACTGTATTGCACTACTGTTGTTTACTTGTGTGGCTGGTAGTAAGTCCCACGTACAGTTAGTACTTTATTGTTTAGTTAGTGCTCGGAGGAGCAGGAGTTTTGTTTGACTTTCTTTTTGCCTGAAGTTAATGCTGTATTTTATTTTCTTTATTCTGTGCCTGAAGTGAAGGTTTATTTATTTTGCTGTTTTTTTTTAAATAAACCTGTTTTGCTATAGTTTTGTGCCCCTGTCTCTGACTGGTTGGGTCCGCACCACGGCTGCTACCGAGCTACCTTCCCCACACACCCCTAACTTTTTCATATTTGTGTATGGAGCTGGATAAAATACCTTTTTTGCAGGACAAGATATAGTTTTTTATTGATACCATTTTTTGGGAATATATAACTTTTTGATCACTTTCAACAATTGTATTCAATTATTTTTTTAGCAGGTGAAGTAGTGAAAAATGGTGATTTGGCCATTAGATTTTTTTTCTCCACTATGACATTCACTATATGGGCTAAATATTTTTATATTTTATTAGTTCAGGTATTTTCAAGTTCAGGGGTACCTTAGTTTATTTTTTGTCAAGGGAAAAGGAGGTGATTTGATTTTTTATATGTTTATGTTTTTTTTGTTTTTTTAGATTAAAATTGTTTTCCTTTTTTAACCCCCCTTTCCCTAGGGGACTAAAACGGAATTGCAAAATTGTATCATATTGTAAAATTGCTGTTCGACATGCTGTCTCTGTCTTCAATAGCCTCCTGGATTTTATGGCAACTAGTCGCAAGACACCATTGATGTTCCAGGGGTAAATTATCATTCCAAAATGGTGGCTCCATGAGAATGGCACTATTTTGCAATTGACCATAGCATCTAAAGGAATAACAGTCAAAAATGGCGCTGACACTGTTGGTGGCTAATAGCAGCAGGTGCTGGCTACTGAGCCTTCTCCATATAGCTCATTGCAACCTATGATATACAGTTACAGTGTTAATCTATATATTTTAATAATGGCTGGACCTCTGTTTTTATACAGAGTTCCAAATTACCTTAAGGCTGTCGTCCCCACGTGGCGGTTACGGTCACTGTGTAGAATTGCTAGAATCCCATCCCTACAGTGCAGTAAAATACGCGCTGCAGACACACGGTGATTTCCAAAACCATTGCGGTTTTGGAAAATTGCAGCATGTCAATTATACCTACGGAAATGCTGGCGGTTTCCTTATAGGTATAATGGAAGCAGAAAGTCTGCAGAGGAAACCCCCAGGAACACTGAAGCCCCAAGCAGCCGTACTAAAAGTCCATATTATAACCCCCTACTGATCCTGGTCTCAGGGCATCAATACAATTATTATTGGTTGTCTTCATATTCTTTATTTTATATTCTTTTTTTATGGGACTCCAATTGTTACACTGTTGAGAGTAAAAAAAAAATTTTTTGGTTGTCATCAATAAAATTAGACTGGGCATTTTTAGGATATGGGCATTGTGATTATTCAGCCTAGTGGCTCCACCTTAGTGACTAATACTAGGTAATGTGCATAATACTGCCTCTTTTCTAAAAAGTGAAAAAAGATTACAAATATAGGCCAGTAGTGGTAATTTAGGAAAGTAAAGTCACAGATTCCTTTTAACTCTTGGTCTAAGAGTTGGGAAGCAAAAGCTTTGTAACAGAAAAAAATGCCAAAAAGATATATTATGTAAATAAACAGCAAATATTTCTGAAACTATTTAGATGAAATATAAAGCAATACAACAGGTAATCCTTCATAGCTATTAAAAACCGCCTGCCTGCTTGGTTTGGTAGTCAACTACAGTAATTAGAAAGAAGATGGATTAGACACAAAGGACAAGGAGGAGCATCGGGAGCAGTTATATAACCTTTAATAGCTGTCCACGGTGTTAGATTGAAGACCATACGAAGGATAGAACTTTACAGAACAGTCCTTAGAAAGTTATAAAATGTTATTGTACTTGCATATCTCCCAACATGTGGATCTCGATTTTTCCACAAACCATGGTAGAGATGGTTCGTTTTTATGTTGTCGTTATGTTTCCATGTAAAGAAAATTATAAAAGAGGACATGACACCTTTCCAGACATGTCAGATTTAGTAATTTAGTGCTTTTTAGTGCTCATGAAATAAGAAGTAGAGAGCATTGTCAAATGGAAATTCTATTAGTAAAATCAGAGCATTGAAACCTGTCTTATCAGGCTGCCCCGCCTCTGCTAAAATTTCTTTCACTCTAAGAATCACTTCTCTATCCATCTCGAGAAGGGCTGCAGGTCACATGACTCAGATTACTCATCTTTATACAAGTCTTTGGAGAAGGGAAGGAGGAGGGAGGAGAAAGTGCAGGAGATAAGAGAAGAAAGACAGGATTAGGCTTTAATCACCCCATTACATGTCAGTATTTCCTTATATATGTCCTGCTTGGTTCTAGGGCAGTTTTTGTTATAGTTATAGAGCATATTCCTCCTCTATTTTCTGCGAGCAGTATATGTCAGTTAGTCTTCACTCACCTGTTTAGAGAGAATTACAAATTCCAGATACAGAATGACCAGAAATACATGATGGTATTCCCCATGCACATACATAAAATAGATTCTCCTAAAAAGTCACCTGAAACAATAACACAACAAGTATGTTTTACCTCACACCACCCCAGTGAACCACTTACACATGTGGACAGAATTGTTGATACCCCTCGTTTAATGAAAGAAAAACCCACAATGGTCACAGGAATAACTTAATAAAGCCAGACTGGAATTTGCCAAACTACATGTTTACAAGCCACAAGGCTTCTGGGAGAATGTCCTATGGACAGATGAGACAAAAATGGAAAATTTTGGCAAGGCACATCAGCTCTATGTTCACAGACGGAAAAATTAAGCATATCTTGAAAAGGAGGTTCTGTTATGTTCTGTTATATTTGTTTTCGAACACAGATAATGATGGAGGGTCAATGCTATGTAAAACTTTAATGATTCGAAATCTGCTATACATGTATGTTGAATGTCGGGATGGGGTTAAAAAGTCTTATAAAACTAAAAAAAAAAAAAAAAAAAAAAGTAATAGTGCACTTCACACCCGTTGCTCTCATTCAATGCCTATTGGGTCACCCAGATCTCTCCTTGGTCTCCCTCAACAAAGGAAATGTGTCAATCTTTGGCTACAGGAGCGACCTGTCTCAGCAATTGATTGGCAGAGCAGTCATATGTCTATGTCAAAGTGATCAGGAAACAAAGATCAGAAGAGGACCTACAGTAAGAAGTATCAAAACTTAGATCCACAAATTAAATATACAGACGAGGACAAAATTGTTGGTACCCTTTGTTTAATGAAAGAAAAACCCACAATGGTCACAGAAATAACTTGAATCTGACAAAACTGGAATTTGCCAAACTACATGTTGACAAGCCACAAAGTTTCTGGAAGAATGTCCTATGGACAGATGAGACAAAAATCGAAATTTTTAGCAAGGCACATCAGCTCTATGTTCACAGATGGAAAAATGAAGCATATCTTGAAAAGAACACTGTCCCTACTGTGAAACATGGAGGAGGCTCTGTTATGTTTTGGGGCTGCTTTGCTGCATCTGGCACAAGGTGCCTTGAATCTGTGCAGGGTACAATGAAATCTCAAGACTATCAAGGGCCTTCTATGATCCCTGACTTAAATCCTATTGAGCATCTTTGGAAGGAGCTGAAACATGCCATCTGGAAAAGGCATCCTTCAAACCCGAGACAACTGGAGCAGTTTGCTCATGAGGAGTGGCCAAAATACCTGTTGAGAGGTGCAGAAATCTCATTGACAGTTACAGGAATCGTTTGTTTGCAGTGATTGCCTCAAAAGGTTGTGCAACAAAATATTAAGTTAAGGGAACCATCATTTCTGTCCAGGCCTGTTTCATGAGTTTTATTTTTTTTTTTAATTCTGAAGCATGGTTGAAAAGCAATGTCTGACTTTCATTTGTTCATTTTCATAGAATTTTTATATATTATTACTTTTGTCAGATTCAAGTTATTTCTGGGACCATTGTGGGATTTTCTTTCATTAAACAAGGGGTACCAACAATTTTGTCCACATGTGTATGTAGAAATGAAGTGCAATAAAAAAGGTGAACAGGCTCTTTAAGTAGCAATGGTAGAAGTTTGGCTTGGACACAATTGTAACCTTATTTTATCAATATAAGAAACAGATCTGAATCAGCATCTTGTTCTTTCACATCTGTATTTGCAGGAACCATGATGTCCTAAAGACAAACTTGCATTGAACTGCACAGTACCATCTCATAAGAATTAAAGATTATCTTAGTCTCTCCTTTTTATCTATCTGTTAAGTAGCCTGTGGCTAGCTAAAAGGAAATATGACGATTGCAGATATACTGTGTGAGAAAATGTTACTGAGAGGCTATGAACATAGATAGATAGTATCTCTCACATTTCCTGAACAGTGGTTGACTCTATCTGCTGCATCACAGTGATCATTATGCTAAACATTTATTTTTATGCATGGAAGATTGGTACTACATAAAAAAACAAATGTGACACAAGGGCTTATAGAGCGGTGTTATTTATACAGTATAATCAGAAGGAATGAACTCTGAAGGATGAAATACAGCTAACTAGAAAAGCCTTATTTGTTTCACTACCTTCTAGGACTTTTTGAACATACACAAGGTTTCAGTCCACTGGCTAATAGGCATATTCATTCTAGAACTAGATACTATACAAAATATGTACAGTATTTATATTTACTGTATATGTATAAGGTAGAGTTACAATATTTATAAATACCATATGTATTACACATCTATAGAATGTGGAATCCCACATATAAAGTGTTGCACAAATGTTTTAGGCAGGTGTGGAAAAAATATTGCAAAGTGAGAATGTTTTCAGAAATAAAAGTGTTAATAGTTTATTTTGTCAATGAACAAAATGAAGTGAATGAAGAAAAGAGAAATGTAAATTCCATCAATATTTGGTGTGACCTTTGCCCTTTGGAGGAGGAGTCCTGGAAGTGATGATATGGCCCCCACAGATATAGCCCTGATCTCATCATCATCCAGTCTGTCTGGGATGACATGAAGAGACAGAAGGATTGGAGCAAGCCTACATCCACAGAAGATCTGTGCTTAGTTCTCCAAGATGGCGGGAACAACCTCCCTGCCGAGTTCCTTCATAAACTGGTAACACTTCCATTTTTTCCATACCTGCCTAAAACTTGTGCGTAGTACTGTGGCTCAAAAAAGGATTTTAACCTTTGAATAGGATATCAGAAGACCCTAGAATTTCCACCAACCAACAGAACAAAAGGGTAGCAATAGACCTTGAAGTACCAGTTCACCATCAAAGTGATGCTGTTTTAGTAGTTCATCCTAGTACTGTATCTTAACCCTATCCAATTTATGTGGTGAGCTGTAGTACCAGACACAGCCATAATGAAGGGTGGGTAGGTGGGTAAACAGATGATGGAACAATTGGATGATGCACAGTAGTAATAGTATAGTAATAGTATAGTTTATAATAGTAAAGGGAACAGATAGTTAAAACAGACAAGAACTGACCTTTACTCTAGCTTTCCCGAGATCAATCCCTAAACGTGTGCCCTAACAACAGGCATGGGTATTACTACTAGGGTAGCAGACATAGCAGCTGCCATGTGGCTCAACAACTGCGGGTTCATTTCCACTGAAATACGGTGCAATTAGTGATAACTATGGATGATGGAACAAGATAAGGAAAACTGAACATGCCTCCATTACTTTACACTTTACTGAGATGTCATAATGCCTCCATTATGACATCATTATGATTCATTTCTTAATATGTTGTGATGTCTTTTTATGTGTTCATTATTCCTGTGAGTCAGAGTATTGAGTTAGACTAAATGAAAAACCAGTCCAGAGAATCCCGTGTCATTCAGCAGTCAGGATATGGGAATGATCGCTGCTCACCTTTGGGAAGAGACAGTATACCTGATATGAGGATAAGAGGTATATGGGCCTCTTAGCTACAACCCTGCTAGCAGTCTTAGGACAAACATGGCAACCTTGAGAATTTATACCCCACGGTTTGGAAGTGTAAGAAAAAGTTGTGAACTTTGAAAGAGAGTACTGTATAGCACACTATTATTAGAAAGGCTACCCCAGCAAAGGAGACTCTCAATGGGAGTACAATCGGCCAGCTCAGTCCCAGCCCTCAGTGGATGGTCTACAAAAACAGTATCTCTAGAATCTAGATGCTGTTGTACCTTCTTCTGCCTAAAGTGAAAAATTGTTTTACTGTTCTATCGAAAACCTGTCTCCTAAGACTTAGTCCTGCATGACCATCATGGGTACTCCAACCCCTATTAAGTTCATGGAGTCTTAAAACTATTAGGATGTGCCCCAGGGGAAAAGACTATGATTACTGTCAATTACCCTGCAGGCTGCCTCAGCATGGGAAGAGGAAAGCTAGAAGATATTGTCATGACTACTACTAATCCCAGCCTCCTGGCCTCCCCCAACAGATTATTGCATAATGAAGACAAAATTAATTACATTCTTTTCAAGTTCTGAACTTGCTGCTTAAGATGATTATGGAAGATTTTGGTCATATTTTAAGTTTTGCTATGGGGCTCCATGATTACTACTTACTTGACACCACTGACAACCTTTCGACAACCACCAATCCTGAGGCGTATTATTCTCTGGAGTGCCCTGAAGGCCCCAACTGAAAATAGCACCTCACCTTGCCTGCAAAACACTTGCAAGACCTGCAGGCACATCCACACTGCTGACAGTGTACCTGTCCCACAGTCACAACAGGTACACAGAATTAGAGGGACATTTTCCTGAAGGTCTTCCAATGTAGTGTATCTCATAATGTGTGTGCAATGTCCCACCACAGGCCTCTATGTGGGGAAAACAGGACAGAGACTTATTCAGCGAATTAACTCACACAGATCCACCATTAATAACAGCAGAACAGATCTCCCAGTGGCCGCACATTTCTCCGGAGAAAACCACTCTATTGAAGATTTGCGGGTTGTGGTTTTAATGGGACATTTTAAGACACAAAGGGAGAGAAAACAATGTGAATATAAGGCAATGCAAAAATTTCAAACTCTGTAATTTGGACTTAATATTCATGCCAGCTTCATGTCACACTATGTATGAACTGTATGAACTGTGAGGGTCACAAATCACTACCTGATTGCAAACAGATAACAGCAAGAATTACTGATCCCTGCGTCATGCCCCACAAGTTTCCAGATTGTTTATTTCTTGACCTGTTGTAAATAACTTCTCTACTTATATTGCATTTTGATTTTCTTTAAAGATTCTAAGATCCTTTGAATATCCAGGTCTTGTGTGTATAAAGAGTGTGTGAATTATCAGTTTCTTGGATGTCTGAAGAAGAGGGCTAGACTCTCGAAAGCTTACTATCAAATATACTCAATTAGCCTCTAAAAGGTATCGCCTGATTTCTTCACTCTTCCACTACTTTCTATGGCTAACACGGTACAACATTATACTACTTGAAAACACTGACTCTCACTTCTTTAAAGATATCCCTATTGGAAACCCATATCTGCAATCCTGACCCTAAGATGGACAACACAAGAGCACTTGGCCCCATAGATAAGAAAACTGAATTAATTAGACCTGAACTACAGTAAGTAGACGAGGATTCTTATAGGGAAATTGGAAATTTCAAACTGAGTACAAGAAACTAGAACAATCCATTGAAATAAAACAACTCTGCACCATACTAGGAACACTACAGGACTGGAACAAGAGGTTGCATTATAGAGAGAATTAGTGGATTAAACACACATAGCACATAAGCAACAACAAACTGCAAGAAACCAGGAACATCGAAAGCGAGCTAACCAATCAAGCAAATCTCTGCAAATGAGTCAGAGACCCCCACCCGCGGTCATGTTACTCCCTGATGGCTCAACAGTGAGGCAGTTGCCAAGCAACTACCTCAACAAAGAAGTAATAGGTGGGGAATGACATAACAGCAGGACATCCCCTGCTGTGCTTAACAGACTATCCATATGCAATACAGTAAAGGCTAAAATGCTAAAATATAGATCAACCTCCTTTGTAGCAAAAATGGCTCCATAATGGCAAATTCCATGTGCATACTTAGATACTCATGAAAAGAGTTGCCTCACAGAAAAATAAGTGGCTCACAATTTAGAGAATGACATTTTATATGTGTTTATCTCTATTTTTTACAATGAATGAGGGAAACAGCAATTTTGAAACAGCCATTATGGGTTTTAGACACTTTTTCCATAGTTATTGAAATGCCACACTATTTTCTTATTTTTCTACCTCTAATATTAGAACCAGGTGTCAATTTATTTCTACGTTAGCTGCAAGAGGTAAGATATTTGTGTGAATTTAATAGGTGAGAGCCTGAAGATATTCACAGGAATGAAGTTAGAAATACAACATGTTACTTGAAATATGACGTAAATGGTAGAGCATGCATAATGGGCTTATACAACAACAGTGGTCAACAGGCCATTGTGAGTATTGGATTCATACAAGAGGTGGGTCGAAAGTGCTTGGTGTACATTAGGGGCTCATGGTGTGCTTATTAGGTTAGAAAACCTCTTACATGTCACATTGAGTAGGGCTGCTTTAACACCTCTTACCCTATGACAGTAAGGCACTCTGTGAAAGTTGAAACATATACCTAAGTGATGGGAGGTGGGGAGGAGGTTGATGGGGGGGGGCCTCATTTATAAAACCTTTGAACTGGACCTGCCTATTTATTAAAACGGCCCTGATAGTGACATGTCAGAAGTTTTGACTGGTGGCCCGTTCTCCTTAACATTGCTTGAAAATACAAGCAGAGCAGTATATGGACTTTTAATAAGTATATAGACTGATCTGCTCAAGATTCCAAGGACATCAATGTAAATCACGACAAAGCTTCTTGAAATTTAACTACAATCAAAGGAACTTGCATACCAAAAAAATTCACAATTTATTACTTCATCACATCAGACAATATGCAAGTACGGAAGGATACAGACACAGAAAAACCTCAGAAGATATCTCGCAACAGAAAACACAACAGGATGAATTATGGGTATACAATACATAGACCAAAAAAATCTCAATCTAGGCATGCAATAAATGTCATGAAATACATCAAATTAAGAAATAAATAAACAAATATGAGAGGGGAGAAGGTAATCTGGGAATATACAGTGGGGAAAAAAGTATTTAGTCAGCCACCAATTATGCAAGTTCTCCCACTTAAAAAGATGAGGCCTGTAATTGTCATCATAGGTAGACCTCAACTATGAGAGACAAAATGAGAAAACAAATCCAGAAAGTCACATTGTCTGATTTTTTAAGAATTTATTTGCAAATTATGGTGGAAAATAAGTATCTGGTCAATAACAAATGTTCATCTCAATACTTTGTTATATATCCTTTGTTGGCAATGACAGAGGTCAAACATTTTCTGTAAGTCTTCACAAGGTTGGCACACACTGTTGCTGGTATGTTGGCCCATTCCTCCATGCAGATCTCATCTAGAGCAGTGTTGTTTTGGTGCTGTCAATAGGCAACATGTATTTTCAACTTCCTACAAAGGTTTTCTATGGGGTTGAGATCTGGAGACTGTCTAGGCCACTCCAGGACCTTGAAATGCTTCTTACAAAGCCACTGCTTCATTGCCCTGGCGGTGTGCTTGGGATCATTGTCATGCTGAAAGACCCAGCCATGTTTCATCTTCAATGCCCTTGCTGATGGAAGGAGGTTTGCACTCAAAATCTCACGATACATAGCCCCATTCATTCTTTCATGTACACGGATCAGTCGTCCTGGTCCCTTTGCAGAGAAACAGCCCCAAAGCATGATGTTGCCACCCCCATGCTTCACAGTAGGTATGGTGTTCTTTGGATGCAACTCAGCATTCACTCTCCTCCAAACACCATGAGTTGTGTTTCTACCAAACAGTTCTACTTTGGTTTCATCTGACCATATGACATTCTCCCAATACTCTTCTGGAACATCCAAATGCTCTCTAGCTCTCTACTCTCTGACGGTAGCCTTTGTTACGTTAGTCCCAGCTTTCTGCAGGTTATTCACTAGGTCCCCCCGTGTGGTTCTGGGATTTTTGCTCACCGTTCTTGTGATCATTTTGACCCCACGGGGTGAGATCTTGCGTGGAGACCCTGATCAAGGGAGATTATCAGTGGTTTTGTATGCCTTCCATTTTCTAACTATTGCTCCCACAGTTGATTTCTTCACACCAAGCTGCTTGCCTATTGCAGATTCAGTCTTCCTAGCCTGGTGCAGATCTACAATTTTGTTTCTGGTGTCCTTCCACAGCTCTTTGGTGTTCACCATAGTGGAGTTTGGAGTGTGACTGTTTGAGGTTGTGGACAGGTGTCTTTTATACTGATTACAATGTCAAACAGGAGCCATTACTACAGGTAATAAGTGGAGGACAGAGGAGCCTCTTAAAGAAGAAGTTACAGGTCTGTGAGAGCCAGAAATCTTGCTTGTTTGTAGGTGACCAAATACTTATTTTCCACCATAATTTGCTAATAAATTCTTAAAAAATCAGACAATGTGATTTTCTGGATTTGTTTTCTCATTTTGTCTCTCATAGTTGAGGTCTATCTATGATGACAATTACAGGCCGGCCTCATCTTTTTAAGTGGGAGAACTTGCACAATTGGTGGCTGACTAAATACTTTTTTTCCCCACTGTACAATCAATCTGGTATTATGAGGCCCAAAAAAGTTGACTTAACAGAAGTAACACCCAGGTATACCAAATGAATACCTAATGGCAGGACAATGTCCAACCTAGGCTATTATGCGCAATGGGACTAATCACCTAGTATACTAAATAATCATGATCTGAATTTTCATCACAGACATAACCATATACAATAATAGGCACAAAAGCTGATATCCCAATATAAGCTTTACGATGGCATAGTTACCTCTCCACATGGCCTAGTATGTATGTCCATGGGCACCCTTGCCGCTAACCTAGACAAAAATTTTGCCAAATGGCTTCATCAGAAGCCGTCTAGTTCCATTGTGAAGGATAGCCTAGGTTCGATGTTCCTGCCGTTAAGTATTCATTAGGAATACCTGGGTGTTATTACTGTAAGTCGACTTTTTTGAGCTTCATTATGGCAGATTGATTGAATATTCCCATATTAACGCTCATGCTTGTCATATTTATGTATCTATATATTGATATGCATTTTATGATATTTATTGCACTAGGTTGCATCTAGATTTACATTAATTATAGATAAATTATGTTTTTTTTTTATATTCAGTGAATATGTAAGTTATATGTAGGTATACAAGTTTCCAAGGACAACTGAGGGGATCAGATCAAACTCAAAGGGGCAGAGAACCTAGATGAGTGCTTTTGCCTTTAGTTTCACCAATGTTGGGGTTCTCAGCACCTTCACTATTTCCCTTTGACCAAAACTTTGAAAAGCCTCTACAAAATGTCAGAAATTTCTGAAAAGACTAAAAGTACACTCTAAAGCCATTCCCTCACAGATGATCAACAACCAAAGCCAAATGTGAGGTAGGAGATGAGCAGATCTGTGTCATAGGCTGGACTACAGACTAGAAGATCAAGGCCATAGCAGTTTGTAAGGATGAGAACACAAAACCCTTATGGGGTGTCCTTCTTGATGATTTAGGTGAGTGTCCATTATATTCACCTTAACCCCTTTTCACTTGACTATATGGCTTTGAGCCCAGGACATTGCTGGTTCAACAGCCTATTGAGGCACCAGAGCACAGATGGGGCACTCTTAACTTTGACAAAGGGTTAGGGAATGGTTGGTAGTCCTTTTTCCTTTTGCAAAAGACTTTACAATAGACCACACCCTAGTGTAGATTTTGTGCTTCACGTTAATTATTGGTGAAGAAAATCCATTTGTTTTATGCCTTTCTATGACAACCATAAGTGAAATCTCACCTATCTTTAGGTCAAGTTGACGAATACAAAGACAGCTCAAGACAGAGATAATGGAACCATCTTTAAAAACTGCATTATAGCTGCACAAAGAACTGTATGGGATTTAATAAATGTCTGGAAATGGAATCAATAGAAGTAAAAGACGAAAAGTTGAACAACATTGGAATCATCATATATATCTACTGGGGGAGAATCCAGCGTGTTTGCTAGTTGGAATAAACAATATCCCACAAGACTGAGGAAGAGGAAATATGAACCACATTGAAAACCCCATATCAAACCCTGAGTTAATAAAGAAGACACCTCAGTGTGGGCAGGCACATTGCGATAAATTAATGTATCTAGTAAACTGGAAGTTTTAAAGAGAAAATGTCACTAGGAAATTGTGTAAATCATGTTTTTGTATTAAACATTTTTTAAATATTTTATTATATACATTAAGAAAAATCCTAAAAATCTTGCAATTCCAACCCTTAACACTAGACCTAAAATAGTTTGTGACTTCCTGGCTCATAGACACAATGGTCTGGAGCAGACCCTACTGAATTCTATGGGAGAGTTTTCTGTGACTTCTGCATAGAGAGGGGAGTAAATAAGCTGTGACATCATCTATAGTGACTGGCGAATTCAGTGTCTTTTCTACATATACATGATAACTGTGATCATTAGTGTGCTGTAAGTGAGGTGACTGCTGCAAGAAATCTACAGAAACAGGAAGTCTCTGCATAGTGGCCTTTTCCATCATAGTGTCAAGAACTGCAACATGGAAACAATATGGAAAGTGTTTAAAAACTTCACCGAAAATTGTTTAAAATGATGTTTAATATAAAACTTGAATAAAAAATAGATCATTTTCTGACAACAAATTCCCTTTAAGTTTGGGCATGACTTTTGTGCCAGCTAATGTTTTTTTTTACTGTTTCATAGTAATATAGGACTGGATTTTTGAAATCTATTATTGGGAATCTTTGCCAACTTTATTTCCTACACACTAGGAAGAGTCATAGAACATCCTCCCATTCACTTCAATGGCAGCACCTGAGATAGCCGAATATAGCACTTGGCTATCTCCAGGGTTGCTATTGAAATGAAGGGGTATGGGGGCTCATATGTTTCTGTCAGGGGTTTGCCTGCATTTCACATGGCTGTATTCACATTGGGGCCAACACACCCCATATTCTGGATCTCAGTGGTCAGATTCCTACCAATCATAAATGCATCCTTCAACCTATGGATAGATGATAGATATTGTCCATGACATAGCCTTAAAAACTCAGCAAAACTTAATTTAATTATTTAAATTTGCAAACGTGTTTAACTTTTAATTGTCTGCAAATTTAAATATAGTTATATGCATGGTAAAATCCCTTAAAGTAAAGTCCATCAATGATTATATATTATTATCTATAAGCCCATTAGAAAAACATAGTACATGGCTCAAAATGAGACCAGGAATTCATAGTCGATATATTATATAAAATAGTTACATATTCACGATTTCCTCTCTCCCATCTCTAAATCTCAGCAGAATGTAAGACCAAAATAAGATAAAGACAAGGTTCCAGAAGTAGCACTGAGCATGGCTTGAGTTAATAAAGCAGCTTCTTGCAGACACTACAGCCCAGGCTCGTGAAACATTAGAACCAAGACGAGTCATTAGTTTTACAATGTGATGCATCAGTAAAAGATCTTAGAGCAACACTAATACAGGAAAAACATCCTGTAGCGATAGCAAGCCAGGCTCAGGCAATCACACAGAGAGAGACTATGTCAAATTGAAAAGGTACTGCTAGATGTGCTATTTGGAAGGAAGTCATTTCACAGCAATACATATGGTTGATATGTAGAGATGTTCTTGAGTCTCATGCCACTGGCTAAAATCACAAAAGCTCTCTCATTGAACCTTCCAAAGCAGTTAAATCTCAAGATTTGTGTGAATGTCAGAAATGATAGCAACTGCAATGACTTACATATTGCTAGCTCACTAAGTAGGGCTTATCTGCCTAATACAAATAAAAAGGACCAGAAAAAGACAGAGCCCATAAATATGTATGATTCCTCCACTACAGCAAAGCAGACGGTAATAGAAATAACAAATAATCAGTAAAAAAGGGATAAGCATGAGAAAGCACTCCAAGTAGTCTAAAATTATATCACAAGACATTAGTCACTAGAGACGGAAAGCTGAATTTAGAAATTTTGTCACAAGGTCCTCTAAGATTGCTGTAAAAATATGTGTTTAAAGGGATTGCCTGGGATTAGAAATATAGTAGGAGATTTATAAATTCTTTTGTGCCAGTTTTCTGACGTAGATGAATGATATTGTGGAACCACTTGGTGCAAAACCCCTTCTTTCACCAAACCTGTACCACAATTGTGCGAATGTGGGTGAGGAGTATACAGTAGATGGGCAAACCTCTCAAGATTCGCGTCATGTTCCGGCTTGGCGTCTCAGATCGCTAGTTCATTTTGGGATGAACAAATTTGGTACAAATCACAATTTATTTTTTTCTTAAAACATAGTGTATAACACTGTCAGGGCTCCTAGGAATCTATCTATAAAACATAGTGTACAACACTGTCAGGGCTCCTAGGAACCTATCTATAAAACATAGTATAGAACACTGTCAGGGCTCCTAGGAACCTATCTATAAAACATAGTGTAGAACACTGTCAGGGCTACTAGGAACCTATCTATAAAACATAGTGTATAACACTGTCAGGGCTCCTAGGAACCTATCTATAAAACATAGTGTATAACACTGTCAGGGCTCCTAGGAACCTATCTATAAAACATAGTGTAGAACACTGTCAGGGCTCCTAGGAATCTATCTATAAAACATAGTGTACAACACTGTCAGGGTTCCTAGGAACCTATCTATAAAACATAGTGTAGAACACTGTCAGGGCTCCTAGGAACCTATCTATAACACATAGTGTATAACACTGTCAGGGCTCCTAGGAACCTATCTATAAAACATAGTGTAGAACATTGTCAGGGCTCCTAGGAATCTATCTATAAAACATAGTGTAGAACACTGTCAGGGCTCCTAGGAACCTATCTATAACACATAGTGTATAACACTGTCAGGGCTTCTAGGAACCTATCTATAAAACATAGTGTAGAACATTGTCAGGGCTCCTAGGAACCTATCTATAAAACATAGTGTAGAACACTATCAGGGCTCCTAGGACCCTATCTATAAAACATAGCATAGAACACTATCAGGGCTCCTTGGTGCACCATTTTATCAAATTGTGAGAGCCCATCTGACCCACTAAGGGACCCTACAATTTGATCAAATGGTGTGCCATCAACCTTAAATTTATATACATAGCGACTATAGCAGTAATGCAGTTATATACTTATTGTTTGCGTGTCTTAGTACTCTCTACAGAGTTCTGTTGCAATCTCCTAGTAGGATAGACTACAAGTTATACTGATTCCTTCCCATTAAACTATCCATCATTTTGCTTAGCCCTGCACTACAGTATGCATACAAGACACACAGAGTGTGATATATAGTCAGGTAGGGGTGCAGCTATGGAAAGTTATGTTTCCACTGGAGGTCTTCTTTAACTAAAAGCCCCCTTACCCCTAGCACAGCAAACAATGCATGTTCATTCTTCACCATTATCTGCTATTGGATAAAAATTCTTCTAAGACTTACTGTACCTTCCTTTGTGCTTTTTTACTTTATTGTTCTTGTTGAAGGTTTTCAGTAAGAGACCTCAATTTTCTTATGTAATGATCATCATTTAACATAAATACAATCACAAGTATAACATTACTGAAATTATTTAACAATGGACATCATTGACATTGAATATGATGTATGCCCTTGTGATGTATTAAAACTCACATCCTACAGTTTACGGCAAGGCTGTGTCCAGAAGAGATGCTTTATAAGGAAGCCTTGTGGATTAATGCATAGAAAAGCTGTTACTTGGCGAGAATATCATTTTGTGCAGTCTCTGACCAATTGATCTTATGCTGCGTGGACATTTTGCTCTTTAACTAGCCTACTTCTTCCTGAATCCTGCAATATGTTTTCATGTCCCCATGAAATCCGATTTAGAAAGGCAGTAAATGGATTTGTAATATGATAAATTACATTGCAATCACTGGTGTATATATAGGACTTGGCACTGTTATTCCCGCTGATCAGGAAAAAAAAATCTCCTTCTTGGAGGATTTAGATCTTTGTCTCGCTGTCTCTGATGACATCACACAAGTGTTTCCAAGTCTTAACATTTTTGGACTTTTTTTTCTACTCCTTTGGGTATATCTTTTGCTGGCATTATTTTCATGTAGAATTTCTTACAATAGAAATCTGATAATTGCTGGACAGATTTACCATTAGACCCAATTAGACCCAGATTTACTAATAGTTAGACATTGTAAACTTAGGCAGTTTGTTCATATGCCAGATTTATCACAGAGGCTGATCTGGGTGTTAAATTTGTTGTATCTTTAGACTGTTTAGTTCATGTTTATATCACCTTTTAGTTGGCTTACTCAAAGCCAGAACTTTGCGAAACAATTGGCGCATTTTTGGGGCACCTTGGCACATTTAAGCCAGGACCCTTTTCCTGAGAAGTTGTGGCTACGTGTCAAGCAAGTTGGAAAATGTTCGCTGTAACCAAACTAGATTCGCCAAAATGTGCCAAAGAGGTGCCTTACGCTAGGTTCACACTAGTGTTCGAGGTTCTGTTCTTTGGTCCACTTGTGGACCCAAAAAATGGAAACCTTATCCACTTAAAAAGCAGTTACCCACAGAAACCAGTGAAAGAATGGCCGAAAATGGCGAAGAGAAAAGTCCTGCTGGCAGTATGGGGGACAGAGTCCCCGAATGGTAACACAATGCTATTGTGAGCGTAACCTTAGAAGCTCCACATTTATACCAGTGTCTAGTCGTAACAATAGTAAATCTGGGCCAATGACTGCAATGTGTTGTCTGTGTCAATGTGGCGATGACTTTCATTTTCTTTAACATCTACACAGAATTCCAGGAATCTATTATGGTTGGTCAACCAGAAAATCAGCTCTATCAACTACATCTGAACCTGTCACTCTAAAGCCATATTTAATCTATAGAAAACTTCAACATAACATTGGAATATGCTAGTGAAAACTTTGTCAGACTGCAATTCACATCACATCCATTGGGTGGCCACACATATACCATGTACTGTATATCTCGTGACAGAGTATCACAAATCATGTCTTTTTTTTTTTTTTTACAGCTGTTCTCTTTGGCTTTCAGCTACATACAGTTTGACCCCTCTAATTGGATGTAGTTTGGTAAATGATGGAGGAAATTCTACAGGTACTGGGTGCCAGAAGTACTCTCATACTGGACTAATAATAGGCTGAATATTTTAGCTGAGATTATTTAAATCCTGGCAATGTCTCTGCCTATTTATAGAGCCAGTTTTTGTGGAAATAATTTTTCACAGGATTTCAGCCCTCTATCCTGCCTATTCTTAATATTCTTGCTCTGCAGTCTTGGATTTTTACATTCTACAGATTTGTGTGATATTTTTTACAGCTTCAGTATCATGTATTGCTCTTGTACTTCTCCTCTACTTTACAATATTACTTATTATGTCAATGAAATTTCTACTGGCCTTGCGGTCTCCGTATTTTTATATTTTGTATATGCAGTTTCTGCTGTTTCTTTCTTCTTTTGACCATTTGATCCTTTTCATTCAGTGCTATTTTTCTAATGTAGTCATGTAGCAATGTCGCATGACTTTATTTGTAAAACCTAGTGTAAGTTCTGATTTATAGAATAAAATAACATTTTCTGATAAAAATGTCATTTTGCTTTTTAAGCTATACAACTATTAAAATGATATATTAAGTGCAAGCAATAGTTTACTTGGAGTGTGCAAAATAGATGTTCTAATTTGATAAGCCATTACCATTTACTCCAAAAATTTTCCAAGGTAAACAAGATATTTTTTTATTATGGTCATAAATAAAATCCAACAGTCCGGTTGGCTGGTCCCCCCAAATATCAGTTGAAATGAAAGATTTCTTTTTCCCATGACAATACGCATATATAAATTTGTAGACAATTAAAAGTGGGAAGTCCCGTGTGGCAGAGGAAAAATCTGTACTAGTCACAGACTAGCATTTCAGGTGTAACTCCTGCCAGTTTTCTGCTGTGAGTTATAGTAAATCTGTTAAGCCAACTCAGTTTGCCTTGATCCCGGCCCTATTCGGCACACTTTGCAAAAAAAAGGGGCAAATTAGATGTGAAATGGAAAAAGTGACATATTTTTCGCCACAAGTGACCAGACACTGAAAAATGTGCCAATTTCGTACCAGAAAATCGGTATGAAAACTTGAATAAATCCCCCATTGACTGTTATTAAATCTAGAAGATTAGAAGGAGCCATACGATTGCAAACACAAAAAGCCAGTGTCTCAGCTAGTAATAGATGGATGATAAGGTGAGGAATGATGTCAAGAAACTTAGGGTGCCCATACCTTCAAAAGCTAGAGGCCAAACACTCATATGGCTAACCTTCCAACTACCCTATACACATGGAGCATGGAGGAGGTCTGAAAACCCTGACAGGTCATCAGGAAACCTTCATGCACAATACATAGTTGACAGTCATGCCAAAGCAGGCTGGTTTAGCTGACTTTGCTCTAATGTGTATGGGCACCATTAAAATATAGAGGTTGCAAAGACAGAAGTCAATGGCAGAATATTATTGGGAGTCTATGGTCTGCGGCATGATGGACAGCTGAAGAACATGAGATGACAATATTTTATATAGGTACAATGCTATGCCAACGTCTTAGACGGGAGTGGAAAAAATGCTGCCAAGTAAGAATGCTTTCAAAAATGGAAATAATAGTTTATTTTTATCCAATCACAACATTAAGTGAATGAGCAAAAAAGAAAACTAAATCCAATCAATATTTGGTGTGACCTTTGCCCTTTGCCTTCTACCAATTCTTCTAGATATACCTGAAGACAGTTTTTGAAGAAACTCGGCAGGGAGGTTGTTCCCGCCATCTTGGAGAACTAAGCACAGATCTTCTGTGGATGTAGGCTTGCTCCAATCCGTCTGTCTCTTCATGTCATCCCAGACAGACTGGATGATGATGAGATCAGGGCTATATCTGTGGGGGCCGGATCATCACTTCCAGGACTCCTCCTCCAAAGTGCAAAGGTCACACCAAATATTGATGGCGTTTAGATGCCTTTTCTCTTCATTTACTTAATTTTGTTGATTGACAAGAATAAACTATTAACCCTTCTATATTTGGAAGTGTTTTTACCTTGCAGTATTTTTACCACACTTGCACAGTACTGTAAATAGTGACTTCAGCAGCCCACGTAGACTCTATCGTCAATGAGGCTCATAATCTAATTTTCCTATTCCCCACATGCTAAGGCTAATAACGTAGGGAAAAAGTGGAGAATCCGGTGAAGTGCCTAAGCATGGGGAGAACACTTAAAATTACTGCTATTATTATGATTACTTTTTCTATATTACAACCTAAATGACTATTATTATTCACATATGTTCACAATTATTATTCACTTATAATTCACATATATCAACAGCCTTCATTGTGAGAATAATCCACTTGCTGGGAAAGTATATCATTTATCATGAGTATTATCTCAAATAGCTTTCAGAAAATTTAGCACCTATTGCTACTGGGGGAAAAAAAAGTCAAAAATAAAATACTGCATAAAATGAGACAGATCCCTGCAGTATTTTCTCTTACCACATGTGCTGTTATATTCGTCAGATCCATCTGGGCAATCGGGCAATCCATCACAATAGCGAGACTCTTGTATACATGTTGCAGCATCATTACACATTTTCTGGAAGGGTGGACAACGGGCTGTGAAAATAATATAAGAAAAAAAAATAAATTCTCATTATGGATTTTACATTAGCATCTATATATGGAATGCCATGTTTCATCTTTAATAACTGTCATGTATCTGGTTACAGAGTTACAGCTCACAATTCTGTAAACACCATTAAATAACATATTGAAAGATAACAAATTAGAAATTGCTTATCCATTGTGGATATTAATGTTATGGTTGTGGGGTGCTGGAAAATAATACCTTCCTCTGGAAATGTTATTACAAAATCTGAATGTAAATGCCCTCTATTAGACTTTTAGGTGTAAGAATTTTTTTTAAAATGTCTTTATTATACTTAAAAACTATTTAGATATTTTTATATAGTATGATATATTACCTATTTGCAGCCACCACTAGAGGGCGCTTAGCTGCTTACTGCATATTGACATCAATGATGCATATGTGCAGTAAGCTCCTGAACTCCCCCTAGTGGTAGTTGAAATAACTCATAATTAATTATTTTAGAGGGTAATTTCATTTTAGAGATGTAGATACTTAGAAATAGATACAAAATATGAAACAGATTTATCAGTTGGGTTACCATAGAATGTCACAAAATAAAAAATGTCATAGTGTAGCAAACAGCACCACTGCAGAGAACTAAATGCTGGTTATCTGACAAGTCCCAGACCAATCAAGAGAAATGATGTCACCACTAAGATGAATTTTTTTTTAATTATTTATCTTTGCAAAAATATTTAGCCTTTAATTTCCCACAAATTTAAATATAGTTATGTTCATGGGAAAACCCATTTAGGCCCCATGTTGCAGAATTTTTTGTTGCAGATTTTACTGCATTTTTTGAGCCAAAGGGATTGAGCAAAAGGGAGAAGCATAAGAACTTCCTATATATATCCCATTTCTTTCGTAGCCATTCTTGGCTTTGGCTCAAAAAACTGCAGCAAAACCGGCAACCAAAAAAAAAAATGTGTTTCCGCAAAGTGGGGCCTCAGCCTTAAGCAGGACTTACCATGGAGCATTACAATAGAAATCCAACAGTTAAAATCCTCCTTAAGGCTAAAGCCCCACATTGCGGAGAAAGCAGCTTTTTTTGTTGCAGATTGTGTTGCAGTTTTTTGAGCCAAAGCTAAGAATGGCTACAAAGGGAATGGGAAATATATAGGAAGTTCTTATACTTCTATCATTTGCTCAATTCACTCCTGGCTTTGGCTCAAAAAACCGCAACAAAATCTGCAACAAAAAAAAGCTGCGTTTCCACAACGTGGGGCTTTAGCCTTAAATGGGAATGAGTTGCAAAACCAGACCAAACCCAAGGACAAGTGTGGTGCTGTTTCTGTGAACACAGCTAAGGACAGGTTCACACTTCCATTATTAATGTCTATTGCTCTCATCCATCATAGGATGACAGTAATGGACATTAAGTAACTGATGCAGATGGAGCCCCCTTTGTCTGGTGTCTTCATTCACTCTCATGTAAAAAATGTAGCAGAAGCTTTCTTTCATTGTGTTTTTTACTTTTCGGACTGAAAAAAAAGTCCTGCATGCAGGACTTTTTCTTCAGTTACAAAAGTAAACATCATGGAAGAAAGCTAATGTAATGTTGTTTTATTAGTGTTAATGGGAATGGACAAAGATGGAGAGGGCTCTGTCATCAGCCATCACTCTACCATCTTTAATGTCCTCACACCTTTACACATTTTGGGGTTTTTTTTATTTGAATTTTCATGGCTCAAGAAGGACAGCAAAGATAGATGTAGTCGGTCTGCCGAAAAATCCTTCCGACTACGAGACTAAAGATAGTAGAGTGATGGCTGAAGACAGAGCCCCCTCCATCTTTGTCCGTTGCTCTCATCCTATTACAGACAAGAGCAATGGACATTTGTAACGGTAGTGCAAATGTCCCCTAATCCCTTTTTATGATCTCAACCTCATTTTTTTTCCAAAGTCAAGCAAAATTAGTACATAAAATAGCTGAATAAATGACAATTCACAGCTGAGGTTTTTACAATGTAGTTTATCAGCACTTCCAGTAATAACTTCTTATATAGTAACATCAACTTCACTTTGACTCATGCTTTTATGTAAATGTAAAGTTTTATTTTTACATATTGAAATAAAAAGTAAGACGCAGCAAAAAAAAAAAAAAAAAAAAAAAAAGCAAGAATATACAGCAATACATATTAAAGCCACCTGCATAATATCTAGGCTGTTTTCATTAATAGTAGACTGCTCGAACCACAGAATATAGACAGTGATTAAGAATTACGTAAAACAATTCAGCATTGACTTTATTAAGAACAAAAGAGCCATAAAAATGATGGACTAAAAGGGCCCTTTATCTTACCAGGACTATTTATGTAATCTTGGCTGAAACCACAGAATCATTATATCGAGCTAAACAAGAAAACACAATTATATTAAAACATGCGCTTAATTTTCAGCCATTAAAGAAGAAACATTTTGGTTATTTGTTCTCTTTTGTAAATGGTTGCCTAGTGAATAACAACACTGAAGAGGCTCTTTAAATGACTCAAATACAAAGCCAATGGGAAACATCTTGAGATTTTTTTTATTTAGCGAAATAAGTTATTGTTGTAGGTAAAAATTTTATCGAAGAAATTACTGAAATAAAAATGGTGACAACATGTTGAGGATGAATATATTATGTAATAGTATTTTGTGCCTTTCTTTACTTTATCTCCGGGCTCAATATATCCTGGGATGAGTGATGTCAGATGACCTTTGAAGAAAAAAACCTTTGCCTGAGGTTGAAGGCTCATGTTCAACTTTTTCTTTTTTTTGCAGATTTTAGAATAATAGCCAAACATGGAATACAAATAAGAAATATAAAGAAAGGACTTATATAAGGTGGGCGAAAGTTGTGAGATTTGAAAGGTTCGCCCACCAGTGTTTAGATTGATCTGAACCAGAAGGGCTATTACAAAAATAAGAAACCGTCATATTCAAGTTCCCTCACCTCTCCTGAGCTCTCTCATGGTGTCTGATGCTCCTTGGTGAGCTTTGGTTCTCTTCCAGCCTCCTGGGTGAGGTTGGTACACCCCATGTGACCACTGAGCCCAAATCACAGCCCCCTGGGGTCATTGATGTCACCAGAGGTCAGAAAAGGAGCATCAGATGGCGCAAGGAAGTCCAAGATAGATGACTGTTTATTATTTTTGTGAACCTCCTTCGACCTCAGCTTATTATACTCTTGGGTCAAAAGAGACCCCACAGTCTAATAATGATTCTTGGGTGTCAAACCGCAAAAATCTTGGATTTGTCTGATCCCACGTTTTTTTTTGGGAAAAAACTGGACTCATTATGAACCAGTTTGGTCATCTCTATAAAATATATTGTACTTTTCCTTCCTTCTTAATCGAGTCATGGCATTGACTCAAAAAAGCTGCAAAAGCAAAATCTGCACCAAAAAAAACCTGATGCGTATGTTTTAAGCCTTACTCGCAATCAATATCCAACAAAGTAATGCTAAAGTTTTAGTTTTTTCTTAATGTTGGTCATCTCACACCTCTCAGGATATCTGAAGGTAAGAGGAAAGGTAAGGAAAGACACACCCTATTGGTTTCTATGAAATAAACTTTCTAGACATGCTCTGCGATCTCTTTAGAAGTCATTGTGCAGAGAGGGAAGAAAATAGGCTGTGAAATCACTTATTGTGACTGGTGGATTCATATACAAATAAACTAACATAAATAAATTATACATCCCTGCATCTGAAAATGCCCAGTCTGCAAACATATAAAAATAAAATAATTTTCAAAAAAGTTTAATAAAAAGAAATAAAAACATCAGACATTCCTCTAAATTATATAAATAAAAAGTGCATCTGGCCCCTCAAAAAACCCCATACACAGAAATATAAAAATGTTACAGGTGTCAGAATATGGAGGCTCCAATAATTTTTTTGCAAAGTTTTGGATCTTTTTAAAGCGTTAAGCATAAAAAAAATATAAATTTGTTATCTCTGGAATTGTGCCAAGCCATAGAATACAGGTGACATGTCATTTTGGCTGCACAGTGAAAGCAGTAAAAACGAAGGTCGTAAGAAAGTATCACAAATGCAGTTTTTCTCCAATTCTACTCCATTCTGCATTTATTTCTAGCTTCCCAATACATTGTGCGTAATATTAAATGCTACCATTAGGAAGTACAATTTATCCTGCAAAAATTAAGTGTTCATGCGGCTCTATGAACAGAAAAATAAAAAAATTATGATTTTGTAAAGCGGGGCGTCAAAAACAAAAATCGAAAAATGGCGGAAAGGGGATAAACAATAGGTTATTTCCTGGCAAGACTTTTTCTTTAGGCTCAGTTCACATGGAAGAAAATGAAGAGGAATTTGAAGCTGACAATAAGCCTCATATTCCTCTTCATTTTCTGCCCCACCTGGCAGAGCATCGTTATTCCTCTGAGGTTTTCCACTGCTAATTAGGGCCAGATTAATGAGCCTAATCAGCTGGGAGTCAAGATCAAGCCAGACACTTATTTTTTGCATCCTGCTTCAATCTCTGTCCCTGTTCAAAAAAATGGGAGGCAGAATCAGGGCAGAATCTGCTGCTGATTTTAGGGCAGAATCCACCTGAAAATCAGCGGCAGATTCCATTGTGTGAACATACCCTTAAAGGTGTTGTGCCAAGGTTACCACGTATGGTAACCCATCCACAGAGTACGTCATAAGTGTCTGATTGGTGGAGGTCCACACTGTATTGTAGCCATCTAAGATAATAGAACAGCATAAAAAGAGCTCTAAGAAGAGAAGATCCAGAATTGCTATTTCATGAGGAATACAAGTATTTACTAAAACTGACAACTCAGGAGAGACAGATAGAGCAGATAAACAGATGGACACGTAAAAAGTGAAATTACTGGAGGAGAATGTTACAGTCTAAAGGCAAGAAGAGAACAGCTTAGTATAGTATTATATTATACTGTAGCTCTAGCAGAAAGGTTCTTCAGCGGCTGAGAAGCCTCCATTTATCTTGCATTCAGTAATAATTCTGAAATGAATTTAATTGTATGACAGGACAAGTCTAAATTATGATATCTGAGCACCGAGTCTTACTTCAGCCATTTATAGTCGGATAAGAAATGTCAAATTATATTACCACTTGGTAGAGCCGAGTACCACAGGACTGGGTTTAAGATATCTGTACAGCGGCATATAAATGTTTGTAATTTTATATAGCGATATATCTAAGTATGCATGAGTTTGGCTGCAGCATATCTTTTTAAAGAATTGGGTAATTTTGTTCTCCTCTGCTCCACGCTGTAAATATAATGTGCTTTTATAAGGCACTTTTATATTGTTTATACCAGATTTACCAGATTACTGGAGCCAAGCAGAGCGCGGCGCATGTCCTAAAACGTCTTCACATTCATCATTGTCACATTCCCTTCTAACTCTGATTATCCCTTAAATTTAAAGGGGCATCCTGCGGAATGAGTGTTTATCTCTGAGTCACTGTACGATATGAAAACCTTTACTTATTCATATCATGAAAGTAATCTAACATTCATCATAATAATGGAGCCCAGGATGACAGGCTTTATTGTAATCTATGGAAGGAGTTTTATCGCTGTTTATGCATGCAATAAAGTAATTATCAACAATATGAAATGTAGCAGAGCCGAGTTTGTTAGGATTATATCTGTGTCTTCGGCAGGAGTTATCATAGCGCATAAAGAGGCAGTTAAAGAGGACTTGTCATATTTTAGGACTTGTCTGTTTTAGTAAATAATGTAACTTTTCTCTATAATAATAATAATAATAATAATAATAATAAAAAACTATATAGAATCTTTTCTTACGCTGGGTTCACACCTGCGCTTGCACTACATTAAGGGATTCCGTTCCACTTTCCGCATGAAAAATGCAGAGAGAAAAGCGCTGCAAACAGGACTTTTCTCTCCTCAGTTTTCCACCCTTTTCGGGCGGAAAGCAAGCTGAAACCACAAGGACCCCATTATAGGTTATGGGGTTCGCGAGGTCCCCAAGCGGACCCCCCAAACGAAAACCTGAACGCAGATTTGAATCTAGCCTTAGTACCATATGTAGAGATCAGTGAATCGTTTTGGATCAAACCAGATTCTATATGAAGTTTCCATATGTTTCTGGTTCAACCCAAACCCAAAACTTTGGGGGTTTGTGACCTGTGAACCAAGCCTATTCAATACGATCCAAGGAGGTCCCGGCACTCACAATATCTTGATGTTAAAGTTTATTCGTATAATCTAACAATCGGCCACGTTTCGGCCCATCCAAAGCCTTTGTCATCAGCAGAAAACCTGAGCATATCTACAGTATCAGAAGCCTTAGAAGCTGCTATAGGGGCCATAAGACTCCACATTAAGATCTGCACATTTTCCCAGTACATATCACTACTCACCTGCAGTGGTCGGTCTAGCAACAGACGTGGTAGGACTTGTTGTAGTAAATGGGGGCGAATCTGCAAAATCAACCCAGATTTTATTCGATCTCATTTAAGCAACAATCTTTTACTATATATCATTTCTAAATATCATCTTGAAAACTGGTGGTCAATTTGATGTAAGCATGTAGTATACTGTGGTCATCTTGGTTTTAATGGAAGAAATACAAGATACTAAAACAAATCTCTGATAATCCATCCAAAAATTGTTAGGACTATTGATGTAACACTTCATAACTCCACAAATGTGATCTATATGGAAAGTGGACCACAAGGAAACCTTTCTTGTTGAAAAGGAATTAAAGTTTGTCCATGAACATATAGGCTAAGATTATTTTGTACAGATGGGATTCCTTATTTTTTTCTCTTGGCTTGATGTATCCCAAAATTTGCAACATTAGATGACTGCTCTTAAAATGAAACGTTTTCGCCATGATGTTTATATTATAAGTGGCCACCCAATGGTTATGACATGATCTGCACCCTGTTGAGGTTTTTCTACCATGTTGATATAATATCTTAAAGAAATTTTCCCGCAAAAGATATTTATGGCATATCAATAGGATATGCCATAAATATTTGATAGATGCACTCATCTCTAAAGTGAACCCCTCTAGTCTTCAGACCCAAGCTCTTACTAGGCCACAACCATACTGAAAAGTCAGTCCTGGATGGTTGATCTTACAAAAACAGTCACCCTCTGAGCTATGATGTTTCCGTTTTTCCCATAGAAATGAATGTGAATTATGGAAACAGCGTAGAACTACCATTCATCTCTATAGGAAGTACGGAAACAGCGTGGCTCAGGGCATCTGTTTCCATAAAATTCGAACAGTGCTGACAGTCTTCTCAGCAAGAACTCAGTTGGGTAAAAGCCAGGGCACAGAGGCTAGGGGTAGGGGTATCATTTTAGAAATAGGTAAAGGTCCTAAAGGTTGAACCTACATCTATCAGAAATTATGCCATAAATACCAATTACCATAAATGTCTTTCGTTGGAAACCCACTTGAAATTTTAGTTGAAAGTAGGGTGTAGTTGGAGTAAGGGTGAACACATCTGTATGCAGCATACTTTTTTAACACAGATAATTATATAAGTGGTTATTATTTGCAAAGTTAACTGGGTTTCAGTGGACCAGATACAGGATATTGGGGCACATTTATTAATCTACTTCTGCCTTTTTTTGTCGTAAATTGACCTTTTTTTGGTCTTTGTCTGCCTTGCACTTTATTTATAAAGCATGTGCACAACATTTAACAATGAGGTGCGCCTACATCGTAAATAGACACCACAGTATAACTAGTCTAAAAAATGGCGCACCTGCGAAAAATATTGCCAAAATAGGAGCAAATGATAAAAACCCCCCACTGTATTTTAGTTACCTGTAATCTTTATAGATGAGATGTCTATTTCATACTTTTTTGTGAGTTGTGAGTGATTTTCCTGAATACCAATAGTTAGAGCATTCTGAATATCTTCATTCAATAGAACTTGTGTAAATTGTGCTGTGAAAACCACAATGACGCTGCCATTTCTGAGAATAGACAAGTGAGACAAAAGAAAATGACTACATCTACTGTGAAAAAGGTTATGTTCATCTTTGCAATTTAATAGTGGCAATAGAGCTAAACTTTAAGAAATGTCTTAATGAAATGTCTCCTATGCAGATCCATGTGTCTCCATGGTTACAGACTACAAACAAACCTTATGGGGTCTGATGCTACAGCAATACTCTTTTCCATCTGACCTCTACTTCTTACTGAACTACAATCCAAAACCATAAAAGGATAGGACATTTCCAGACTATTTGCTATTTTTTTTAAATTTCAGATGCATTTGAGCAAAGCTACAATAGTATATAGAGGCTGGTTTATCACGCCTTGCACGCCAGTTTTCTAACAGTTTATTTGTGCAAAAATTGTGACGTTTTCCCTTTTGTATCACATTCGTCAATTTTGTAAAAACTGGGCAGAGCAGGGTAGGGATCAAAGTAAGCCAAAGCAAGGCCCAACCGTTTTACTATAGATACAGCGGCAGAATTCATTAACATATCTGGGGTAAGGTCCAATCTTGCACCAAAGATGAGCCACATCCCACTTACTGCGCCTCGCTCGCCACTTTCTGTAGTCAGGCTGTGGCGAGACACCTCGGCCCGACAAACTTATATGCCAGTTTTCTGGTATGAGTTATACAGGAAGCAGTGTGAGGCTGCTACAACAGCTGATCTGTGCGGGGTCTAGTTGTAGGACCTCAACAGATCACATACTGATAAGTCATCAGTGTGAAAAATCTATTTTGGACCAGATAGCCTTTTTAAGACTGGCGTACTAGATGCCAGTCTTAATAAATCTGCCCTAGAAAAGATTAGGTATGTTTAAAATACAGTATTAAAAGACTATTGAGAAGGTGAAGGTCGGAAAGTATCAACAAATTGCATGTGGCTACCACAACTACTTATGGCACCTACTTTATGACATTAGATTAGATAGAGTGGATTGTTACAGTAGCCGTTTGCATAATCAGAATAGAGAATTTTCCTCCCTGTCTAGTTTAATATAATACAGGATCTCTACGTTTTACCCAATTCTATTAGTAAATGCTAGAATCTGAAAATAATGATTGCCAATTGTAGAAAATATAAACGCAATTAAATCTGGCCGGGATTAATTCCATTGTAATGAGGAGCTAGAAAGAACATTGCATTTACAAATATAAGCAGCTTCTAATTTAGAGAAGTGAAACGAAATTACTTATGTTTGCTAAATCCTACAGTGTCATTGCCTATTGAATAAATAGTTTGCTGCTATTCTGCAATTTCTGACTTTTCTTAGCCCATTATCTCCGCACAGGGTGAATTATTACGCTGACATTTTTTACTCAAATTGGATTCCAAAGCATGTAGTACTCAAACAAAAGCATACAGTGCGGCACAATTCCCAAGATTAATAGTGTAAAATTGATGGAGGTCAATGTAAATTTCAGCCATTCAAAAAGTTTTCTTTTGGAACATATATTTTACGAACTAAGCCAACTTTCTTCAGAGCGAAAGTTCTTTTTAATAGAAAACAATTACAATCAAGAATTCTGGATTCATATTCCCATAAGCTGTATAATGCCTGGAGGTAAGAGAGCTAAGAAATGTCAGCTCTGAAACCTTACAAAAAACAGCCAGAGTAATAATGGTGTAAAAGTAGCCACATGGCAGCTATGGGGCCCTAGAGGAGAGGAAGGCTTGGCTGGCTGCTTCTATACTTCCTATTATTTAGCTTTTTTATTTTGAAAACAGATTTTTAATTAAATATACAAATGGTTACAATGTATATACATTCAGAATAAAAATGAACAAGTAGTTCCCAAACCCAGCCATACCAAGAAGAAGGTGAGAAAAACATCATGAATAATCAAGTGAACTGATCTAAGAAAATGAGTCTTTCTATATACTTAATGTGTTGGGATGTTGGGGTGTCAACTTCAGTGTTGTCTCCCAGTACACATATAATAGTTCATATAATTTTAAGTAAGGGGTAGTGAGGTGAGTGAGTGAGTATGGACTAATGTGAATTGTGTCATTTCTCATTAAATTAAAGATACACTCCGATTTGGCACTCTGATTTTTTTTTTTTACTAATTATATTGCCCGAAAGCCCATCCCCTTGATAGTGATAGATATCTACTCACAATGTCCTTCCGTATCCTTCTTTCACCTTCTTCAATAAGTCTCATGATCACAGTCTGATCTTTTTTTCTAGCATGAATTGCTGTGCAAACTGGAGGTCTCTCTCTGCTGCCTGCCGATACTATTGAGAACTACCATGTAACATCAGATTTATCAGAGTCCTGGCACCATGTTCAATCGGAGTTCTGTCCACATGACCTTCTGTCCTACCTACTCTGCTTCTCACATAATCTGCTCCCTATAGCTCCGTCTCTCACATAGTTCCCTCCTCTCTTACAGTCAGGTCACTATGCCGCTATTACCTTCCCCAGTGTTATCAGCATGGTGTGACATCATCCTCACAATCTAATGTTCTGGGAGATCCATTTTAGTAGAGATAGAGATGGGCGAACCTCTGAAAATTTGTTTCATCTTGGGTTCGGATGAAGCGATCCTCCAGTTTGTTTCGGTCCACACTTGTTTGGATATGACTGGAGGTGAAATTATTATACTCTTGGGTATCTTCAGACCCCAGAGTATAATAAATGGATGGAGGCCCAGGGGAGGTGTAAAAAAACCCCAAAAAAATACAACAAAAAAAAAAAACATTTATACTAACCTTCCCTCTTTTGGGCCCTCTTGCATCATACGGTGCTCTCTCTCTGTCTCCACGGTGATGCCATAACACTCGACTTGCCTGGTGCCTTCAGGCATGTGATGTTGCCAGGAGAGCATTGGACGCCGTGATGAGGTCCAAAAGAGTTGAAGCAGCCAATGGGTACCGGAAACTTTTAGTGGATGGATAGCACATGCAGTATGACTCCTATTCAAGAAATTGCAGTGGTACTGCACTTCCCCAAAACCACCACTATGGGGCTGCTGAGCCGCTACTGTTCCTTGAATTGTGCTATCGGGGCTGTGTTATGGGGGCTATTACCCGTGCTATGGGGAAAGGTGGACTATAGTAAAGTCAGACCCCATAGCACAAGTAATTAATTACATGTGAGATGTGGGAAGGAGGGAGGAGGGGGAGCCACCCGGGGGTCAGAGCACTTTTCCTGATCACAAGACCCAGGAGTCAGGATGAGGTAAGTAAATTAAAGCTTCCTAGACAACCCCTTTAATGGTACAGTAATATAAGAAATGTGCGAAATTGGAGTCCTTAACCAAAATTAAAGGTGGACAAATCTGTATATGCCAAATCCATTATATTTTGGTATATTGTAATAATTGCTATAGACAGTTTACAGTATAAAGACACAGTCAATGAGTAGTTTTGTACTATTTAGGCTCTTACCTGAATTGATAAATTTCTGATCTTCGATATTCCAAGTTCAGTTGACTGGCTTGAAAAATGTCATTTAACTGTTTAAAAAAATATATTACTATAAAGTTTATGCAGAATGAATGTAACATACAGTAAATCCAGGGTATCTCTACCCAAAAATACATATTTCTGCAGTTTTCAAACATTCATTGATTTTACTATTTTATTTTTTAAAAGTCTTCACTTTTTTTTAAAAAACAAAACAAAAAAATGCATACGATACAAGCAGAAATGCAGAATAACATGACGGCTTGCCAGGCTATTTTTCCACTTCTCTGCTGCCAGTACAGTCCTGTACAATCTAAACAGTGCTAGCTTAGAGGTATTTAGTACAGGTCTCAGTGAGCGCCCTTCAGGTGTAAATAGGTTTATCTGTATTAGCCAAAGGTGAGTGATGATTCCTAGGAAGGATTAATATTTTTAATTATATTTTTTATTTTCAAAAATATGATCATGGAAGGGAAAGTGGGAACCCCATGTATAATGATAGGGTGTAAGACAGATGGGGGTCAGGAAGAATTACAAACATTTATGACATCAGCAATGCAAGTGGGATCAGGTAGTATAAAGACCTAACTATAAATATTACATTATATATTTTTTCTAACTTCTAAGGGTAGATTCACACTACTGCTATTAAAGGGGTTGTCCATGCAAAAATTTTATTTCCTAAATAGGCCAGGGGAGGTGAAAATTTTTTTCAAAAAATCATACTTGCCTGTCCGTGGTGCTCCAGTGCCTGCCAGCACAGTCCAGTTTTGCATGTCCATTGTTGTCTTCTAGTGGAAGTCCCTGTTGCATATGACTGCTGAGGCCAATCAGCGGCCTCAGCAAAGGACATGGGATATCACTACCTGTGACGTCCCGTATCTCTTCCTGAGGCCGCTGAGATTGCTGATTGGCCTCGGCAATCACGTAACTTTAGTGGATTTAGCGGAAGGGACCCGGGACGTCACAGCCGGCAAGGAATTGCACTTCAAGAAGACAGCTGAGCAGCAGGACCGGACTGCACTAGGTGGACACCAGAGCACTGGGGACAGGTGAGTGTGATTTTTTTTTTTTTTTTAAATTTAACATTTTTGCCTAGACAACCTCTTTAATGTCTATTGCTCTTATCCGTCATAGGATGAGATCAATGGACTTTGATTGTAGAATATAGACAGAGCACCCCCGCTTGGTGTCTGTCTGCATTCACTTCAATGTTAAAAACATGGCAGAAACTTTCTTCCATCAAGTCATTTGCATTAGATTTAATGGGACCCCCACTGTCTGTGTCCGTCACGCTATTGCTGTAAAAGTCTGTTGCTCTTTTCCTAAGAGGGATAATGGCAACAGACATTCACAATGGTAGTGTGAACACCCCCTAAGTAGTGGAAGGGTGAAGGCTAACTGAGTATATTTGATAGAGAGCTTTTGAGAGTACTAGCTCTCTTCTTCAGACATTGTGTTATACAAGAAACTGAAAATTCACACACGCTTTAAACACACAAGACATGGATCTTCAAATGATCTTAGAATAACAAAATGCTATATAAGTAGAGAAGTTATTTACAACAGGTCAAAAAATAAAAATCTGGAAACTTGTGGGGCGTGATGGAGGGATCAGTAATTCCTGCTGTTATCTGTTTGGTATCAGGTGGTGATTTGTGACCCTCACAGTTCATACATAGTGTGACATGAAGCTGGCATGAATATTAAGTCCAAATTGCAGAGTTTGAAATTTTTGCATTAACTTATATTCCCATTCCTTTCTTTCCCTCTGCATCTTAAAATGTCCCATTAAAACCACAACCCGCAAACCTTCAATAGAGTGGTCTTCTCCGGAGAAATGTGCGGCCACTGGGAGATCTGTTCTGGTACTCATGCACATGACGACATGCAGGGTCTCCAGAGTGATGCATTATGTATATGGAGACATTGCAGCACCATACGGTGGGTCAGTAGGTCATGACATTATTAAAATATTCTCGCATTTAAGTACTGTAACACTTCTAGGGGAGTATGCTCACATAATACAACATTTAAGGAAGTATGAAACATTCACATCTAGTCCAACATGAAAATAAATCATTCATATGACTCTATATAAAACATGTACAACTGGGTCCAAAAGACTACCCTTTGTGCAATATTATACCTCTGTGAGCACCTTGGTACAGATTCTATTAGACTAGTAACAAAATAATACTCCTATGTATAAAAATGCAAACAAACAAAAAATAATAAAACAATGAAAGTCAGTTACCATCTTTTGCACATCAAATGCAAGAACTTTAAAGTCGGCGGAATCCGGTTCTTGTAAGCTGGGCGTGTATGTTGCTCCTGACACAATTTTAAAGGATCCCCAAGTGCTGCTATTGCTGTTAGTGACATCTTTGAGAAAAATAAAATGAAATAGAAAAACATGATGAAATGCTTTGAATTTTTTTTAGAAAAATGTTTCAAAATAAATAGATATGAGTAGCTCAAAGCCAAGGTTTTCAGACTTACAGATATTACTGTGTATGTAATTACAGTATCTTTCTTTATAGAAGGTAAGAATGTAAGAAGCCCATAAGTAGTATGTTGGGTTCATGTGGCATACCATGATAACACTCATCAATTCTATACATGAACTCAGCATGATGTACTTTTCTATGAAGAATGTAGATACTATTTGAAGACAAGCCTTTTAGCTTCTATCTACTGTAGTCACTCACTTTACTCCATTATGATAAGCCCTTTTTATTATTTCTTGGAAATGGACTCATAGGAAGCTAGCCTTATATAGTGGGGATAGGGATTCCAGATATTTATGGACATCAATCTGCTGCCCTGCTTGAACCACTAAACCCAGAGCATCCTGGTTGGTATCAATGCAGGAGGAATGTCCATTTACTGAATGCAGGCTAAGATAAAAAAATAAATAAAAAGTCTTCCTACAGTATCTACAAGTCATTGGGGCTTTAAAAAAAAAAAAAAAAAACGTTGTTAACTTAGATATTATTTTTGATTTTTGATATTAGATAAAAACTGTTCGTAAAACCCTATTAGGCTAAGGCTCCTTGTAGTGAGACACAGGAAAAAAAAAGCTGCAAAAAATAAATAAAAAATATACGTAATATATTTATATATTTTTTTTAGATCATTTTTATATTTTTATATTGGTTTAGAGATGTTCATATTTTAACAAAAATTTATTTTAGAATTTCAAGTTCAAATGTATTTTTACAAAATTAGTTTTATATTTATTTTCATGAATGTCCTTTTATTCCAGCCTACAAAAACAGAGCTATAAACACATTAACTGGTTTGCATTGGAGGTCATCAGTTTTATACGGTCACATTAAATAGTGGAAGAAGGGGAGTTTGTGAGCATCAGCATTAAAAAACTAACAACATAATCAATTGTATAAGCTTAGCCAATTTATTCTATTGGCCGAACATATCCACAATGCATCCAAATAGAAACATTTTTATTGATTCAAATGGTCAAATCAGTGGAATAATGATCTGTGAGGAGATTAAAGCTCCAGTATACAAAGATACCAAAGAGAAATTCAGCCCAGGTTGTCCTCGCCACATTCACCTAACAGGTCTTATTTTTGTTTCAAAGTAATATGTCTATACAGATATCGTAGTCGCCAACTGAAAGTCGTGTTAACCAATGTTTGTTTTGAATCAAATGCACAGTATTCCTTCTAATATTAATCCTTTATTGTCCCCATTCAGAGCCAGATACATTATGCTGAATTATCTGTAGTCACAACTATCCTGTGTGTCCTAGCCACAGTTTTATATTCTGCTATGTATCTGTTGTGATTCCTACTTATTTATTATGGGCTCACACAATTTGATAAAAATGTGGGCTAAGAACCTTATTTTCCCTGCATTTATATAAAAGGCACCGCTATCAATAACTCAATGAAAAAGGAGTAAGGTGTCTCCCTGCAGCAAAGACGGAATCCACATTTGAAGAGTTAAATGGTGAATATCAAAGGATCATTTAGACAATACCCTCAGGGATAGCCCCGAGTTGAATCAGAAGCAAAGACCAGATCTCCATATGGGGGTTAAAGGATGAATACCAGAGGATGACTTAGACAATATCTTCAGGAATAGCCCCACGTCAACTCAGTTTATTGACACTGCATTAGAATGCCTCTGCATTACAGTTTATTTAGGCCATAGGCCCTGTCAGTACTCCCAAGCTTGGAATCCAAGATGTTTTAAAGGATCTTATTATTCAGTGAAGCCTGTAAAATCAATTGCAGTATTTCTGTCTCACTGTATGCCATGAATGCTCCTGCATCTAACCCACCTAAAGCTGCAATTGCTCCTCAGTCATGTTCATATATCAGTAGTACAGGATTGTACTTCCCTTTGCTGCCTCACCATGAGGGGGTCTTTCTTCAGTTGACTATTCACTTTTAACTCTGAGCTCACCTATTTGCTATTGACTCATGGTAACATTTATTGTGTCTCTACTCACTGGAGAAGCTCTGGCTTGGGCAACACTAATCTAGGACCACAAGGATCCCACTAATCTAGAACCATAAGGATCCCATGATTATCCAGTCAACTGGAATTCTTGTCCACTCTCCAGAACCGTCTTTGAGGAACTAGGCCTGACTTCTTCTGCTACATTCACTCTGCCATGCCTCCACCAGGGTACTATTCCACTCAGTTCAGAACTCTTGACTTTAAACAAGCCTGGAGCTAAAAGACCAAGAATGCAATATTCTGAGAGGGTTTGGTCGGTTGGATCAAGCATGAACTGGTAGGCCATGATTTACCCTATATCCCGGAAAAATTAATTGGGTTGGCAACCTGGGTTGATCTACACTATAGAGAATCAGTTGATGAAAAAAAAAATTCCTCATCTATCACCATCTTTACAAAAGCTGCTACAGTGTCAAATATCTGCTCCTTGGGAGTAAGCATGCAAGTGGAAAGATTAAACCTGTCTCTGGATGAACATTTTCTCAGGCTTTCTAACAACTTCTGTCTCTACTATCGCAGCTATATTCACTGTGTTTGGGACTGCCCAGTTAATCTCAGAAACTGTAGCAGCTGAGACTACTAGAAGAGTTTACCCTAGGCATTGAATTCCTCTCTTCAAAATGGACTATTCCTGTGATTCTGTCCTGTGGTGATGTCCAACTCATGGTAGAAGCTTTTAAGGATTCTGGTGTTGTTTTCAAGTTTCTGCACCAATCATTAGTCATGTGCAAAAAAATACCCACATTTTTACTTCAGAAACCTGTGGCTATCTCTTGTACTGATGGAAAAGTTCTTCTAGAACCTGGACTATACACCACTGTCTGTATGGACTTGCAGATTGAAGCTCTGCATTTTGATCTCTCATGCTTCCTCAAGTGTGGCCATCAGTGCATCCTGCCTCCCTCTTCTCTACTGTAAAGTGTCCATGGCTAATCCCCAAATCTCTAGATTATATAAATCACCTTCCTCCACACGAACAATTAGGTTCCCAGGTTGCTAGTGTCCTGTCAAAGTGTATATTCTGATTACTCATGTCCTGACCTTTGCCTGATTTGCCAACTCTGAACCAGTTCTACCTGCCCTGACTTCTGTTTGATGACTGTATTGACTCTGTGGTACCTACCCTGACCTTTGTCTGAATTCCACTTTTCCTAACCTCAGCTTGTATTTTGACCACATCTTTGCCCATCTCTTCAGTTCCATGAGTCAGCTGCCACTAATCTGAGAGTTCTCCTAGGGGTAGTAACCTGCTGGTTATCTGCAGTGGAGATCAGAGCCCCATGCATGGGTTAAAAGGTAAATACTGGGGGATCACTTAGACAATGCCTGAGTAATAGTGGCTATTTTGTAGGTATATCTTGAAGCTCCTAGATCCCAGACCCAGTACAAAACAGTAAAATCTGTCAGATATTCGTAACGACATCCCCATATACCTGCACACTCAGTTCAGCAGAGCATGCATGTCTTTTCAATAGGAAAATGGCATAAGTTGCTGATGAAAATTCCCCCTAAACTATGGTGAATAGGGATGAGCAAAGGGGATTATAAGAAATTGGGTTTGTTATGTATTTTCCACTATTATACTCTGGGTTTCTTCAGACCCAATCACAGTGGCCCCTGGAGCCGCTGACATCATTCAGGAGGCTGAAAGTGGTCCAAAAAAGATGGGGATCCCAACCACTGTGAAAAAGCCCAAAGGAGGAGATGTTATGTTTACATGTCTACCTTGGATTTCGATTATTATACCCTGGGGTCTGAAAAGACCCCTGAGTATAATAATAATAATAATAATAATAATAATAATAATAATAGCAGTTCTGAAACTGTTTAGTGAACCTCGCAAATATTCGCAAGACAGTTGAGCATTTCATCAGATGGTCAATCACTCTCACTGAAAATGGTAGTTTTGCGCAATATACATCTAATGTGTATGGCTACTGGACTAAGTTTACTCCATTCTCCCCATTGATAGTAGTTGATAATAATTTTTCACATGTTTCAATGACTTGTCACACAATAGTGAAAAACAAAACTTCACTTTGGCCACATAAAAGAAAAAAATATAAAAAAATAGGTAAAATTACTTTGGCTGGCTGAAGTGTACAGCATGTATTTTTACTCTCTTTGACACCTGACTGCATGACACTGTCATACATTACAGAAAGCCTGTTTCATGATGGTTTCCAATAGTGTTCATTAGCGGAGCCCGTACAAGAAATAGATAAATTGTGTCACGGAATCCTTGAACTGGTTTATTTAGGAGCCAAGTGCCAGCGACAGAACGTAAGAGTGATATGTTACAACTTTAAGACTGCCTTTCATAACAGCTTAAACTGGAAGATATTGGTTTCTGGACAATGAGAAAGTAACCATTAGATTTTTCAGATAAATGGCTCATGATGTTTAAGATTGTATTGCTTGTGAAGAACAAAGAATTCCATCTCAAACCTTCTGTGATGCCCCTTACGGGGTTATTATTGACTTACTCGTAGACTTTTACTACATGCTGTATTTATAGGACAATACCTACTTGGTTGGTACATTGAAAGATAAATAGTAAATGATATACATATTATGTTTATTCTATTCCATAGAACTGCATGTAAAGCTACTGAATGAAAAACAGGAAAATATCAGGGTGCACAAAAGAAAACAGTAAATGGCAGCTTTACTGCTAAATCAATATAATCTAATCTTAACAGGAAACAGGTAAGAGCCACAATAAAATGAACAGTGAAATTAAATTTGCAACAAAAGGGGTATTTCAAATGATAGGGGGTAACTTGCTGATCTATGTATGTCCGACCACTGGGACCCCCAATGATCATGGATAGTGAGGTTTCGTCTAGAGATAGCTGAAACACAGCACGTGGCTAACTCCATGGGTCGCGTTTAAAATAAATGGTCCTACCTTCTGCTTCATACAAAACTGGGGTGCAAAGAACCCCAGTTCTTGTGACCAGTGAGTGTCCCAGTAATTGGATCCCCACCAATCAGCAAGTTATCTCCTATCCTTGAATACAGGGTAAAAGGAACTAAAATACTGTCACTTAAAGTGACATTCCATGCTCTCACCCACGTCTAGTACCTGTAACAATGTCTGGATCCTGTTTCTGATGCTAAAATATATTTCCTAGGACCATAGACTGTCACCACGGGTCCTGGAATCTGCTTCAGCACTGCAGAGATGGTAACCTGACTATGTAATGAACTGTTGTCAGTATGTGAGACAGGGGGGGATAGCAGAAATTGTGGATTATGTGAGAGGCAGAGGAGGAGCATGGAGGTATTTTTACAGAAGGAGTAGGTCAGAAGAACAGGAGTTGGGACTTTGATGGATCTGAAGCCATATGATAATTCTCATTAGTATCTAGAGGTAGCAGAAAGAGACCTCCTGTTTGCAAAGCAACCCCTGATAGAAAAAACAGGCCACACTGTAATCATATAACTTATTGAAGGTTACAACAGGCTAAGTAAAGACACTCTGAGAACACAACTTTTACTAATGAAGAGAGTCTTTCAGACAATATAAAGAGTAAAACAAAATCACTGGAGTTTCCCTTTAATTAAGTATATTACACACATGTTCACCAAAAAAAAACCCTACACAATGATCAAACAAAGGGAAACAACACTTACACTTTGAGTTTATTTCTGTACCTAGAAGAAAAGTATACTAATAGCAATCGACCTGCTTCCTGTTTAGAGAGGAGTGAACCTTGTGAAAATTATTTCTCAAGTTTCGTGCAAGTGTCATGTCCACATGATCACTGAGGCTCAATCACAAGCCACACCTGTGATCAGGGGCCATTGACAACACCCAGGAGGTCGAATGTGACCGTAAAATGCCTGGGAAAGAACATTAGATGTCTCGAGGGTGCCTAGTAGAGGTAAGGGAAGGTGATTTATTAAGATCAGCATATAATATGCAGCATATAATATGAAATCTACTACGCTACCATCAAATATACCACAATTTTTAAGCGGCCTATACCTCTTAATAATTGTGATTTATGTACCATATACCAAAACTTCTATCTGGCTTAGATTTCAACTATAACTTATGCCAATTGGAATAAGTTAGTTAGTTTGAGGAGAGCACCCGATAGCCACCTACCCATGTGTCTTACAAAATAATTCTGGCACTAAAGCAGAAGTCATTCTACCCCAGTGTATATCTTTCCAGTTTATCTATAGTAACCAGTGTTAAGACGATATTACCATATTTAATCAGCTAAAGTAATTGATACTATATACTAATACTGTACTGTATGTGTATGTATGCTTATTAAAGCCGAGTGTTCTCTTAAAGCATTATCACAACACACAATTATTGAAATATTATAATGTGTTGTGAATGATTTATAAAATGGCTTAAATGCATTTTCTTTACCCACTTGACTGAAGTACTTGTTCTTAATTCAATGGCTACGTGTAACGGTCGCTCACAATAAATGATAAAAGAATTTTTTGAAAAAGAAAAACTTGGCTTTGTTCTAATAGAACACAACCAAATGTTGGGGGCTTTATTTTAATGCATTCAGTTAAACAAAGGCCAAGGTTTACTCTTCCTGGATTTCAGATAGAAAATACAAAAACTAGGTTAATGCTATGGATTGATATAATAGCTAGCAAAGAATGTTTTTACTACAGAAGGGGACCAGCATATTAATAGGTATGAATAAGAAATAAGTTGGAGCATTCAAAAACTTATAGATAACATTTCCTTTTATGATCCCAAATCCTCTAACATAAGGAACCAATTCCAAAATCCCTATCTCAAGTCCACAGCTGCACTGTAAGAACAATTCCAATAAAAAAGCTCTATTTTCTTATAGATTGTGCAAAAACAGCAGAAATTGGCATTTCAGTTACACAATTGATAATAGTTCAGGTAGCTATAAAAGTGACAAACTTCTATCAGGGGAGATATAGGTTATGCGATGTTATCTACAGGTGCATCTCAATAAATTAGAATATCTTTGAAACGTTTATTTCTTTCAGTAATTAAATTATAAAAGCGCCTATTTTCCTCAGCGCCTACTTTCTGTCTTGTTCTGCTTTCTCTTTGTAAAAGTGCCCTACACCTTCAATAACGTCAACTATTTTCCAACTTCCACATACACAGGCATGCTTGTCTGCATTTGTTGCCAGTAGGATGAGTGGAATAAGTCACTGCCAGACTCCTCTGATAGTAGCTTTTGTCCTGTTTAAACATAGGATTGGGGATATTGAAATCCACCATACTTGATTTTCTTCCTCCAACATCTGACTTTGAGGAAGAGTCAGCACACATCCATAGAGAAGAGAGAGTTGACCTTTCTAACAGAAATGTATGAGTTTGCTCATTTTTCCTCTAAAGTATATTTCACATAAGTGCCAAATAAAATACTTCTGTTGGTTTGTTGACCTGGCATTTCATTTATGAACCAGGAAATTCAAGATGGAAACAAAGTCGGACATGCAGGACTTCGTTTCCAGCGAAAAAAACTGGATTCGCGGTGCAGAGGGTGTAAGCGCACACCCGCGCATTGCTTTAAAAACCCATTCAAATGAATGGGTTTTTAAGCAATGCATCGCTAACCTGTCGCTATCCGTTGCCTATCCAGTTTCCCGAGATTTTCAGTTGGATTGGCATCGGACGGACATCAGCGCAAGACCAAGTACTTGACCCCTCAGCCCACTAACCAAGCTTTGACTAAGCAAGCAATTAAAGCCAATATAGAAACAGAAAAGATTGAGCTTCTCAAAGGAAAACCACTGCATGGCCAGTGTTTCCAAAGTCTTGACAATCCATTCATCAACAAGGAGACTAGTTTTGCATGGCGGAGCAGCCATGGGGTTAAAGGAAAAAGAACATTCTGAAACAGCAGGTCGACAGTAAGTGCAGACTATGCAGCAAGACTGAGGAGAACATCAGCCATATTGTTGCTTGCTGCATAAACTCCATCAACATGCACATCCAAACCCTTCTGCCGCCTCCAACACAAGAACATTCATCAAATCTGCTTCTTCCTCACCCCTGAAACTACAAAGATGCTAGTCCATGCCTTTATAATCTCCCGCCTAGACTACTGTAACACACTTCTCCATGGCCTCCTAGCAAACACTCTCGCCCCCCTCCAGTGCACCTTAAACTGTGCAGCTCATTTAATACACCTCTCCCCCCGTTCTTCATTGGCTGCTCCCCTCTGCCAATCCCTTCACTGGCTACCCGTTGCCCAGCGAATAGAGTTCAAAATGCTAACGCTGACATACAAAGCCATCCACAACCTGTCCCCTCCATATATCTCCCACCTAATCTCCCGCTACCTGCCCGCACGTAACCTCCGGTCCTCCAAAGACCTCCTACTCTGCTCTGCTCTTATCTGCTCTTCACATAAAATTTCTCCCGTGCATCCCCCATACTCTGGAACTCATTACCAAGACACATAAGACTGACCCCCACAGTCACAAGCTTCAAGAAGGCCCTGAAGACTCACCTATTCAGGAAGGCCTACAAGCTCCAATGACACTACTGTCACCACACCGCCATCTGTACAGCCTCTCCCCTCACCTTCTGTCTCTATCCCTCTTCCCTCATAGATTGTAAGCCCTTGTGGGCAGGGCCCTCTATCCCACTGTGCCAGTTGGTCACTGTTAGTATTGTGTTTGTTTTGTACATTTTGTGTGCAGCATGTAAACCCTCAAATGTAAAGCACCGTGGAATTAATATAATAATGTACAGCACCATGGGATTAATATAATAATGTAAAGCACCATGGAATTAATATAATAATGTACAGCACCATGGAATTAATGGTGCTATATAAATAAATAATAATAATAAACAGACACAATAAAATTGTCTGTAACCTGCACTGGTCAATCTGGAAAGAACTTGTTGCTCAAGTGCCCAATATAATTGTTAATTTCCATGAGACTGCCACTATGTGGAACATGGCAGTGCAAACCTATCATAGAGTTTCTGCTAATTGTCCTGATATTGAGCTCCACAATTAAATTATAACACACTGCTTACTCATAGATGCTTCAACGGATGACCAGCAGCAAAGTGAGCAGAAAGTGGAGCACCAAAGTCAGAATTGTGCCTGTAGTAGTCAAAGCTCTCAGTACTGTCAAAAGAAAAGAATTTGAAGAGCTTCCATGCCATTTCAATACCTGAAAGGTACAGACTATGGCATTTATGACAACCACATATTCTAATAAAAGTATTAGGCAACTAATATAGTATTAGATGGACATTCTGCAGGAATTGGATTGGATTGCAGAGGACTGGAGTGAAGTTATTTTCTCTGATTAAGTCCCTTTTAGACTGTTTGGGACATCTGGAGGAATGATTGTCTGGAGAAGAAAAGGTAAGTGCTATGATGAGTCCTGTGATATGCCAACAGTAAAGCATCCTGATGCTATTTATGTGTGAGGTTGCTTTTCATCCAAGGGAGTGGGCTTACTGACAATTTTGCCTAAGAACACTGCCTTAAAAAAAATGAAGGATATCTAAATATCTTTAAGAACAATTCTTCCATCAATTCAGGAGCAATTTGTTTTTTTCCAGCATGAAGGAGCTCCATATCACAAGGCAAAACTGATCAATAATTGACTCAGTGAACGAAACAATGAAATTTTGGGTTCATAAGCCAAGAATCTCCCCAGATATCAATCCCATTGAGAACCTGTGGTCAATCCTCAATAAGAAGGTGAACAAACAAAAATACAGAAATTGTGATAAACTACAAGCACTGACAGCCAAAATGGGTTGCCATCAGTCAGGATTTGGCCTAAAAGCTGGTACCCAGCAAGCCATGGTGAGTTGCAAAGTCATGAAAAATCTTGGTCAACGCTGGGAATATTGGGTCTTTCCATAAACTTGATGTTTTTATCAATTGTAAGTGGTGAAGCTGAAAAATTTTGGAAATCTGAAATTTTTGTCAATTTATAACATTTGTGATTTGTGAATTGCAGCCAGTTAAAGATTTTGCTAGCATGCTGCAATATTTTATTTAATCATTTTCACAAAAATTTGGATTCCTTACACTAGGTTCACACTAGCGTTCGCTTGTCTCCGTCCTAGATTCGGCAGAGAGAAAAGTCTGATTTCAGTATAAAATCGGCAGAAACCAAGTGGAAACTTAGTGGACCCCATCATAGTCTATGGGGTCTGTGGGTTTCTGCGTGTAACCGCTTTTTAAGCGGATAGAGTTTCTGTCTTTCAGGTCCCCATACAGACCCGAAGGACGGAAACCTGACCACTAGTGTGAATCTAGCATAACCAAATTTGAGCTAATTTGAACACTTCTGCAGTACCACTAATCTCTGTATAGTCATCAGGTTCTGACATCAGATTTATAGAAATATTATAATATACATACATATAAATCATACATACATAAAAACAGTAATGGCTCAGATACTATATGGGTAGGGCGAGTGTAGGAGAAGTAAGGAGACAGATGTAGCAATCGGTAGCAGCTCACTACTTGAGTAGTAGTAGTAGTAGTAAGTAGTACCGTTTTGTGCTAAGGTATAGTTTGCTATTTGTATATAACACTGTTCACACACTATTAGAATACCATGATAGACAAATAATGTAGCTACAGTAGGGCTTGATACTCATATAGTATAGTATACCAGGTTGGTTTAATAGAACAGTATGCTCTTTGAACAATTGGATATTTTTACATGTCCTTTATACAATAGAATAATGTGTATTCAAAAACTTGAGGAGTCTTACCTGTGCTTAGATCTTCAATAGCAATCCATGCAAACACAATCAACCCGATACAGACACATATGAACATAACAAGCAGTACGATGAGCCATACTTCCAAGCTGGTCAAGGATCTTCTGCTCTTTACTGTCACGTCTGCTTTCTCATTAGACTTCATTGTGTAAATGTCCCTTTGACCATAAGATCTTCTTGCTTTATACTAAAGGTTCTGACACACCCAAGAGAAGGAATATATATATATATATATATACAGATGGCCACTTAAAGTCATCCCATCATTAATCTTGGGTGATGCCTCTCAGTCAGACCACAGGAGTCCTGGAAACATATTAAACACTGCCAGTCCAGCACAGAAAGAAACTGTTCAAGGAGCCACCAGGGCCATAAATCGTAATTGCAGGTTGTATATAAAAAGATTTCATGTCAAATGATTTCAATGGAGACCTGAGGCCATTAACATGGAGATAAATATTAACTCCTAACATATCAATGCAGTGTCTGCCATCTGACATCATACATTACGGTAGCTGGAGATACACAGTCACGCGTCCTAATCAGTTGCTCAGCTAACAACTCAACATGCCAAAGGTCTCTTTCTTGCAGTCTCTGTTTTACTGTTTCTAGAGACCTTAGAGTGACCCATGTGACGTTATTACATGAAACTAGGGCTACTTGTAGTCAAAACGCTGCCCTGTTTAGGAGAGACCAATTCTAGTTCTAGCCCACCTGAATGTTTATACAGACTGGCATTGGGGTCCATTCATTTAGATTTCCAGTGCTAAAATGGTGCAGTTTGCGGTGCTATTTTTTTTTCATACAAAATGAAGCCTGTATGCTGGTACACATATTATAGAGATACTCATCCATACTAGAGTGAAATATATGCACAATATGGCATACAATGGCACACACTAGTTTTAGGAATCTCAATATCCTGCTAATACTTCTTTGCCCAGTTGTCGCCATTCTCTCCTGTGCAATGTTGCAGGGTGAGATTCTGTACAGTATTTGCATTTGTCACATGGCTGTTGCTTTAGGGGGCTGTAACTATCAGTCAAACTTTATCTAGGTCAGTTCATTCAATCAGAAGTTTGAGATGGAGAACCAATCCGGGCTGTTCCTCCAGGGTTTACACTGGGTATTTTAACCTGACCCTTTCCTTATGTAGGTGCCTGTGATTACATTAGTTTTCTAGGCTCTGTGTTCTCAGAACTCACTCCCAGTATCTTTCCCTGTTTTCTGCTTATGTCTTGGTGTACTCATTTTGGCTTGTTCTTCTGGTTATCCCCTCTCTTGCTGATTTGTATTTATCTGTGACTTCCCTCCCTGGACTTTATAATGGCCTGTACATCTGTTATTCCTCTGTTTTCATTTTGTCTATCGTTGAACTCTCCTGATTTTAGACACTGACTTGTGTACTACTCTCTTGTCCACAATAGGTTTTCTGGTCTGGTCCTTAGCCTGCAAGTGCATGTTCTGGGGTTGCCACCTGGGTCTCAAGCCCATCCTGTCTTGCAGTGGGCTCTGGCTAATGCCTCAGGTAGCCTTAGACTCTGCCAACCAGAGCAGTGTAGGATCATAGGTATCTTATTTGCTTGCTGTCTCCTGGTCCTGTGAGTTACCTGCTGCATGTTAGGATATTGCTTAAATAGCAATCCTATTACCCTTTAGAAATTGCTTAAGCAACAATTCCATAACAACTACATTTTCCTTAGGATTCTTACAGCATAATGTTTTGTTTAAAAAATTTTTTAGAAGGCCCCAAGTACACAAACATATTTTGGTTAATGTGCTATCCTTCTTTTTAACTAATAACACACTGATTCATTCTTTATTATGGCCCTATAATGTACATACAACCATTTGTTTTATGATCCATGTGAGTTAACTCAATTCCTGTCTGTTTTGTGGTCCAGACTCATTCACTGACATGCATAGGTTCATGGAGAGCATGAGAGCATCCATATGCCATCTGTTTTATGACGGACCCATACATGCACACTGTTGTATCCATGTAACCTAAGACTAAATGTCTGACTCAAGCAGAGCTGTAGATACAAAATCTCTCAAAAATTAATGTTCCGAATATGTAGAGTTCATTCATGCCACAGATGCCTACAGTATGGAAGACTTGTAAATATATTCATATATTTACCAAAACTAAATAGACCAAAAAATTCTGTGTATATTTTATGTTTATTTTACATTTAGTAAAAAAAGAGACCTTATAAAGTATATGACAGAGAACACACATGATGATAGCTTGAAAAAGAGTTTCAGCATCCTGGAGTTATTGGGGACTGTACAGAATGATGACAGTAACAGAATGCAATTGGAAAGAAGGGTGATGACATGTAGAAAAGTTCCTGCATACTCCCATCACAATCCATACCTTTTATCTCCTTCCATTCCAGCTTTTCAAAAAATAACATGATTTTGTGATAAGTTACCACAAAGTGATATGCTAAGCATCCTACTTTTGTTTGTGTATGGCCAGCCAGTGGGGTGGGCTGGGGGGGGGGGGGGGGAATGGCAGACTTTCAAAGTTTTTGTTAGCTTGTTGTGATATTGTGTAGAAATGTGCTCATGACAAATTGGACTTCCTAACCAAATTGGATATATGTTAAAGGGAGTCTGTCATCACAACCCAGTCCTGCAGATAGATAGGTTAGGGTCACCTAAATCAAACTGTGTTTTCCCCTAAATTTGTCAGTTGCTGAGATATAGTAGTGTTTGTAAATATGCAAATAAGCGCTTTGTAGCAACAAGGGTGTGGACTCTTACCTCTATGGAGCAACAACAACACCCTCATTACTCCAAAGAGCTCATTTACATATTGACGAAAACAGCAATATCTCGGCAACCAAGGCATGGATTCACAAGTGGAGTACACTGTTTGATTCAGGTGACCCTAACCTATCTATCTGCAGGGCTGGGTTGATATACTGGTTCTGGTGACACTAACCTATCTATCTGCAGGGCTGGGTTGATATGCTGGTTCTAGTGACACTAACCTATCTATCTGCAGGGCTGGGGTGATATACTGGTTCTGGTGACTGGTGACACTAATCTATCTATCTGCAGGGCTGGGGTGATATACTGGTTCTGGTGACTGGTGACACTAATCTATCTATCTGCAGGGCTGGGGTGATATGCTGGTTCTACTGACACTAACCTATCTATCTGCAGGGCTGGGGTGATATGCTGGTTCTAGTGACACTAACCTATCTATCTGCAGGCCTGGGTTGATATGCTGGTTCTAGTGACACTAACCTATCTATCTGCAGGCCTTGGTTGATATGCTGGTTCTAGTGACACTAACCTATCTATCTGTAGGGCTGGGGTTATATGCTGGTTCTAGTGACACTAACCTATCTATCTGCAGGGTTGGGGTGATATGCTGGTTCTAGTGACACTAACCTATCTATCTGCAGGCCTGGGTTGATATGTTGGTTCTGGTGACACTAACCTATCTATCTGAAGGGCTGGGGTGATATACTGGTTCTGGTGACACTAACCTATCTATCTGCAGGGCTGGGTTGATATGCTGGTTCTACTGACACTAACCTATCTATCTGCAGGGCTGGGGTGATATGCTGGGTTCTGGTGACACTAACCTATCTATCTGCAGGGCTGGGGTGATATGCTGGGTTCTGGTGACACTAACCTATCTATCTGCAGGGCTGGAGTGATATGCTGGGTTCTGGTGACGGACTTCCTTTAAATGTGAATACATCTGTAATCATATAAACACAAATAACTTGAAATAATTTTTTATAAAAGTCTAACTTTCATGTATTCTAAAAGTTTAAAGCTTGAGTGAATTATACAATTTAAAGCCTCAAAACTGGATGAAAGAACCCAAAATCCATGTTTTGGATAATAATTCAGCACTTTAATTTCATCCGAATAATCTTTCTACATAGTGTGATGCGCGATGAATATTGGGAAGATATATTTGAAGCACAACTATGAATTAATAATGAATAATAGCTACTAAAAGGCTTTTTGAAACAGTCACACTTGCCGATAAGACTATTTATTTAGTGTTAGAAATCTGCTCCCTGTGATGAATAGTGACAAATGGAACTGAGAACACTACAGACAAAATATACCATTTATCATGTAAAGTGCATTCCCAGAGATATTATTTGCTTTTTATCATTTTTATTTTTTTATATTTTTTTATTTTTCTTATATTTTTAATTTAATCACAATATACTTATACTTATGTGTTTGCATTTGTTTTTTGACAATAACTTTTCCTTTGATTGATTGTAATATTTTAATAAGTAAGTATTGTATGTTTTGAGGTGTTTTTAAGAATAGAATAAATGAATGTTATTCTTTTGATATACATAATTTTTATATATTTAATTCTATAAAACTATAAAGCATAAGAATAACAGTAACAAAGAGGAGAGGCTTCAATCTGACCTCATTGGCAAGGTCTTCTGGAAGGTTTTTCTACTAGTGAAACTCTTAAAGGAGAGATAAGGAGAAGAGGGTGGGGGCAGAACAACCACGGGGTTGGGCTTTGGTTCTGATCACTTGACCCAGAAGGACAGCACCAAGCCAGAACCCCCTGGTCCATCATGAAGAATCCACCGGATGAGTTAAGATAAATTTAACTTCCCAGACAAACCCTTATAGGTCTGTCAAAGTGACCTTTGAATTTCAACTCCCCGACCAAACCGCTTTTCCCTCAAATGCACAGTTTGGCAAACAGAGAGAGAGTTTTGGTAGTTCCAAACTTCTTAACCTCCGATGAGACATTCTTGAGACTTTCAATGCTGCTGTAATATTTTAGTTCCCTCTACAGTTCGTACCTTCACATGAGCCGGTCTAGGAAGTCTAAAGACAATTACTTTAACTTCATGGTTTTGTTCTTTTCTCTGTCATGCAGTGTCAACTGGGAGACAGATCTGTGCCTTACCAAATCATGTCGATTCAGTTTCACGTACCACAAGTTGCAGAAACATGATGATCAATGGAAACAGGATTCACCGGAGCTCAACTTTTAGAGTAGCTAAGGATAGCAAATACTATATGTGTTATTTCATTTCTTTTTAACATTTTTAGATACATTTTTCCAAACCTGTATACAAGTTGATCAGAAGAAAAATAATATTATCAATGTAAGAATAAAACTGTAATGGAACAAGATGAAAAGAAATGAAAGGTCTGAATACTGTCTGAATTTATGTTAAGTTATTTGCATTGTTCAGATGCCATATTTTGGAAAACTTGGTGTGGGTACCTTTTATTGGATGTCACAGTCTATACCATCTACTGTGTATTGAAGACCCTGTATTGGTGGCACATGGTTTGGCACAAAAAAAAAAAAACCAACAACCCATAAATATAATATAAAATCTGCTTATTATTCCAATCTGTGTATGGCTGTATATTACTTCTTTAATATTATATATCTAACAATTCAAAAAAACAGACCATGTCCACCAAAATGGGAGCCATTCTTACATATTACCTCATAACTCTGGCTTTTGCAGGATGGATCACAAGTAAGGGAACCCACATTATGGCACCCAAATGCCCTAGCAAGACATGGAAAAGGTGGCCTCAAATGCTGCAATGTGTAAAATTTACTGTGACAGTGAATCACCACAAAACCTTGGTCGCCAACCAGTAGATAAGGATTTGCTGGTACAGACAGATGTGTCCTTCCTGACGTGCCTACTTGGCTTGACATGGGCAAATATGTGTATCACTAGTTCAGCAGCTTTTCTAAAAGCAACATGATCTAATATGTTATCACAAAGCGATATGTTAACCTTCTTATGTGTTTATGTGCAATCACCCAGTGGGTCAAGGCTTTTGTGAACATGTTGTGATATTGTGTTAAACTGGTCTCATGAGAAATCACATTCCTTAAAGTGTACCGAAACTTTTGTACGACTTTTGATTTTCTGTCAGCATTAGTGTCATAAATAAATGTTGTATATACTTTTGTTAAGAAATCTTGGCACCCTTCTGTGAAATCCTGCACTGAAATCCACCACTGTCCCTTCTTTCGAGTCCGTCTATACTCCATTGAGAAGCAGTGTACAGATCCAGCTCACAAATGAGAAACAGGAGAAAGAGTTTCAAGATTTTATAGAAAGGAATCAAAACATAGAATTAAAGTATAATAAAAAAATGTATTAATGTACTGCCAGAAAATGTAAAGTTATTTAAAGTTTAGCTACACTTTAATCAAACTGGGAATAAAGTAAAGGGGTTATCCACTTTCTAATACTGATGGACTATCCTTTGGCTAGGCCACTGATATTAGATCTGTGGTGGTCTGACACCTGGGACAGGTGTAGGTGTAGCCATACTGAGTGTAGCGGTAGGTTTAGGTACTGCAGTGCAGACCCATAGACTTCAATGGGCTGCAGCACCTAAAGCCTCAACAAATCGTATGGTGAGTGAGCAGCACGGCTCCCGGCATGTAAATGTTATCAAGAGCTGCACTTTCCTGTAACATTGGATCTAATATTGATGGCCTATCCTAAGCATTGTCCATCTATATTAGAAAGTCGATAACGCCTTTTAGTGTAGATACATCTGTATCTGATGTAGGAGCTGAAAGTTAACTGATGTCTTGGTTGAACAATGCGAAAGCTTCATTCCACAACTGCAGCTCAAAGCTCAATGTAGTGAAGGAAATCTTGATTCGGACAAAATACAGGCACATCCTATGCTCCATACTCTACTGAACTGCTTTTTTTTTTTTTTTTTTGCTAACACATTCATTTTTTCCAAAAATCGATCTGGCTTTGGTATATTTTTGAAAAAAAAATTTTTAAAAATGACTGCCGATTGTAGTGTACTGTATATGAGCACAAAATAAGTATCATCACATGAAACTTTTTATCACTTATCCTCGTAATAAAAAAAAAATCTTTGAAATGTGAAACATAAAAAAGTATCGCATGAGGCTTCCCTTCTGTGTCAAACAGGACATTTTTATTTTTGCCTTACCAAGGTTGTTTGTCGCTTCTTTACAGTGTACATATAAGGAATAATTACAGTACAAGAACTGTCTAGCAGAATTTTCTCCTTTTCCTTTATTCCTTTTCATGCTCCTTTGAGATTTTTTTTTTGAAATATTGTTATAGGAAGTCGATAAGACTTTAAGTTCATTACAGTAAATGTTACTGTTAGAAACAAATACAAGCCGGTCGCCTCCTATTTCCACCATTGAATGTTGGCTTTGTGCAGATGATGTTTTGCTAGCCTCCTGTTAATTAATAGGTAGGTTTGATGTAACATGCCCCGATGCAGCCTCCTTTCAACCGCTCTAATCCATTAAGTATGGGTCGCTAGATACATTTCTATCATCGGGAGATGAAATGCCTTTTGTATTTTAAAACATCTTCTAAAGCTCTGTAATTAGAATTCCTCCTTTTATCGAGCTGCTGTCAGTGTGGTACCATTATTTACACATTGAAGGCCAAACAGCAAGTGTCCTATGAGAGTCTAACACACATTACACAACCCTTGTCATGTAATAGATCATAACAGTGGTAATTCATGACTCTGGTCAGACTGTGCCAAAGATACAAAGCTTCCCTGCTCATGTGCTAGCAACATAAAGATTCTGCCGCAATGTTATATCACACATTTTCAAATGCAATAGATAATGATCAAGTCATCAGTATAGTAGATTTCATCCATCATTGAGGGCAAATGAGACCATTATCAATATTGGGGTCCTGGGCTATACATTGCCATGTATAGAACTTTTGGTTTTCTGGCAGTATTTGTGCCATTAATACATATTGTAATATACCTTATTAACAAATTGTGGCTCCTTACGGTGATATCCTGCATTTCTTTACTCTTTCCCTTGCTTCTCTATTGAGATCTGCACCTTGCAGGGTGGGGTAGGTAATGCAGGGTGGGGTAAGGTTAATTTGATTAGTCATATCTTAGACATTGTAAAACTTAGAAACTTTTTCTGTTGTCACATGAAATCTTGTAATTTTTCATTTCACTCTAAGGTTACTCTCTAGCTGCATTACTTCCAGAGATATCATCAGTTGAAAACACTGTCAGTATTGGGATATTTATATGTAGATGCGACTACTCCCAAATCCAACCAATAACTCTGGAAATAATACAGTCAGAAAGTAACCTTAGTGAAATGAAAGATAAGAATCTCCTCTTTCCTATGACACCAGAAGCATATTTCTACATTTTATAATGCCTAAGATGTACAGTAACTGTTTGAAATGACCCATAACCTTTATTTTCCCTGCATTACAAAAAAAAAAAATAAAGCCGTCTGTACTGGAGTGACATGCTTCTATTTTCATCTATGGCTTCTCACCCAGCCAACCAGTACCCCACATCACATTGATGAGGAGCAATAAACCCAAAACAGCTGTCTATGGATGGGTCTCTCTTTATTTTGGAAGAAATATTCTAGCTTGACATTGAACCGAAACCATTTCACTAGGTTTCTAGAAAACTAGGAGTTGACAATAGGGTGCTATCTTACAAAAGGTGCACTAGAGCATTTTTTTTCTTTTTCCACAAAAGACAACTTGCATATTCTTTTCTCAGAATTCTTAGCAAAGTATGTATGGTCTGTAAGACTCTACAGACAGAAACCTAGCCTGTAATGGCAGTCACCTTTACGGGACACAGTACTCCTTCGAAAAGTATTTTAATAAGATGCACATCCAATTTTTCAGCAAAGTAGTGAGGGCAGCACAAAACAGGTAAAAAATCACAAAGCTTGGTGCAAACATTGGTTTAGGCAAAAATGTGTATATTTTATGCACCCAAAAGCTTGTTTAGTGGTGATGGTAAATACCCTGTATTATGGCTGAAAAATAGAAGTGAACTTAGCTTAGGGTCCTGTCTGCATCAGAGTCTGCATTGCAAATCCCATCAAAATGAGCCACAATGAATACATTTTACAACATGCTGTGCTATTTAAATTACTTGAGCAAAGTCAAGAAAATGGCGTCATCAAAACTGTTGTCGAAGAATGTAGACCCAATGTAAAAGTGTACCTCCAATTATAAAACACCTTTCCATAAGTGAATAGTACAGATGGATATAAGAAACTTTGTCATATATTTTATTTAAGAAAATGCTTTATTCTCCGTTTATTAGGGTTTCTAAAATAGAAGTCAATGGATAATGCTCTCCACGGTATCTAGTAAGATTATGCTGTGTCACTGTACAAAATGAGGGAATACTCAACCTCTGCCCCCTACCCTCTCCATAGCCCTCTGTATGTCAGGATGGATATGGATATTGGCGTGTTATTAGAGATAATAGTCTGATTGAAGAAAAGGAGGTGAAAATAGACTGATATGGAGAAAAAAACATTGTTTTAATAAAATATATTATAAAGTTTCTTATATTCACCTGTACTATTAATTTATAAAAAGCTATTTTATATTTGGAGGTACTCTTTAAAGAAGTTGTCTCATCCAGACAATTTCTGTTCATTTTCTGTTATAGCATGTAGGCATAGCATGGATGTGTCCTTCTTTAGACTCAGCAAATCCCAAGATGTGTACAGTGAGATGATAAATACATAAATAAATACATAATAATAATAATAATAATAATAATAATAATAATAATAATAATAATTGTGACATTATGTAACAAGATATCTATGGTATTTGTATCTCTATGCAGTCACCTAATAGTTATGTTGGGAATTGCAGCATCTAAAGGGTTTTCTTAGTATGCAGCTATATTGTATTGAATTTGCTAAGTCGAGTGAACATATCTTTAAAGGGGGGGGGGTCTTCTATGAGGCAGAGGGGGAGCTGCTGAACAACAACAGCTTATGCTTTGGTGGATGTGTCTTATTTATGTTATTCATTTGAAGAACCATCGTGGAATTCTATATCCCTCATGCAGAGAATACTGGTAGAAATATCACAGGGGACAAGTTGATCTATGGGAGTCTTCAGAAACCAGACTTATATTTTCAGAAGGATTTCTCACCATGAAACAATTTCTTACATCACTAAGTATCAGTCAAAATGCTGCATAGAATATATACATGAGAAAATGGGCTCGAGATCTGCAAAAACTGATATGTGTTCAAAGCATTTCATGAGTCATAAAAATCTCTGATTCATCAGCATTGTATAGATCAATAAATCAATAGATTCATAGTGAAAATCCATAAATGTAACCTTGGTAGACTTCTAAGGGGATTATATGGATTCATATTAGAAAAAACATTATTACATACATTACTGTGGAAAGGTTTCAGTAATGAAGTGAATGAAGAAAAGAGAAATGTAAATCCCATCAATATTTGGTGTGACCTTTGCCCTTTGCCTTCCATCAGTTCTTCTCAGTACTTGCAGATAGTTTTTGGCAGAACTCGGCAGGGAGGTTGTTCCCGCCATCTTGGAGAACTAAGCACAGATCTTCTGTGGATGTAGGCTTGCTCCAATCCTTCTGTCTCTTCATGTCATCCCAGACTGACTGAATGATTTTGAGATCAGGGCTTTGTGGGGGCCATATCATCACTTCCAAGACCTAAGACATCGAATATTGATAGAATTTAAATTTCTATTTTTTTCATTCATTTCATTTCATTGTATTAACATGTTCTTTTATACACAGTCATGTCACTCAGTTGAAAATTGACCATCTAGCTGTTTTTCATGAGCACCACTTTTCCAGCCTTTTGTTAAACCTGTCCCAACTTTTTTTTAAGAGATGTTGCTGCTAGAGATGAGGGAATCAAAGCTGATGAAGTGGAATTCGAATCCGGATTTCCTCACGCTTCGTGGTATCGAATAACATTTTAAACTAAGGACATGTTGGAATAGCCTTTAGAAAGGCTATACTACTCCTACCTTTGCAGTTGCATCACGCCCCCTGCAATGTCCTGGTCCTCCTAGCTCGTGTAGTAAAATAATCAAAATGGCCGCCGAACATGCGCAGAGTTGCACAGAATAGAATCAAGATAGCCGCTGGACATGCGCAGAGCCGCTTGGAATAGAATCAAGATGGCCACCGGACAAGCGCAGACCCGCTCATGGCAGCCATCTTTATCCTATTCCTACACGAGTGGCTCTGCGCATGTCCTGCAGCCATCTTGATTCTATTCCAAGCGTTTCTGCGCATGTCCGGCGGCCATCTTGATTCTATTCCAAGCGTTTCTGCGCATGTCCGGCGGCCATCTTGATTATATCCCATACAAGACTGTTTCTGCACATGTCCAGAGGCCATCTTGATTTTCTTCCGAGCGGCTCTGCACATGTCCAGCAGACCAGGACATCTCAGGAGGCGTGATGCAACAGCAAAGGTAGGAGCAGAATAGCCTTTCTAAAGGCTATTCAATCGTGTCCTTAGTTTAAAATGCATATCCCCATAACCTCAGGCTCTCTGCAGCCAGGAAAATAGCTGTTTTTAACGTGATTCACTGCAAAGTAATTAGAATCGAAGCAAATTGTTTTGGGAAATTCAGCGAAGCTGCCGAATCAAATTTTTGAGAAAAATGTCTAAATTTCACATTCAGATGTTCGTTCTATGTTCTAACTATGTTCCTCACTATTTTGGAATTGTCTGTGTATTTTAAAGTACAGTACTTTGTATTCTGCAGAAGAAATGTGACATAAAGGGGAATCTATACATGGCCAAAGCATCAGTGAAACATATTTTCCCAGATTTACTAATTACTCTAATTTTTTTTTTCTTTTTAATTCTCTTTTTATTTCAGGGACTAGGGGATTGTATTGTTGCTTTAAGATTAATTTTATAATGAGAACTCTTTTGTACTGAACATATATATATATATATATATATATATATATATATATATAATATATATATATATATATATATATATATATATATATATATATACATAACATACCATGAACAATTTATTTTTATATTCCTACTTGAAATAGTAATGCATTACAGCAGGAAACTTTATGCACAATATCTAGAATTATATCTTTAGGTATTAATGTTTTAGTTTCTGGTTATGCACAGTCCACATCTTATGTACTAAATGGTGAGAGGTTCAGCAGAGGTATAATCGCTTTATCCTCCATCACCTCTTACTGTACATCCTACTGTATATCTGACACATTATCTAGGCAGTATGTAGTCATTGTGTGATTCTGTAATCTTTAGCTATGCAGTGATGGTACCTGTAGAAACTGTAAACTCTAGTTATCTGATAGAGCCCTACAGTTTAATTTGACAATGGAGCAGATTAGCCAGGATTATTTTAGATCATCTTGTCAAATACAAGCTCCAGGGGAGAGGAATAATGTGAAAGATCCTTTTGATCATTGATGCATAAATTGTAATAATGATTCACTTTATGCTCGTTATGTGACATGAATGCTCAGTTTTTATATACATTGTATAAGGTGGATGAAGTATACCTACTGAATTACATCATCTATTCTATTCTACCTATTAAAGATAGGCAAGTTGATTTGACCCAAATATTCCAAATTGTTTGTGTTTTAACAAAATTGAACAATTTGGGATTCGTCTCGGATGAACTAAAATGTCTGCTGCGACATGCATTGTGGTAAATTATTATACTCTGGAGTCTCTAGTTTAGGGAAGGCACTTTTCCATTCCTGTATAACTATGGGCCTGTGCACAATGCGAGGTTGATGAGACATGGTTTGATGGGTTTGGAGCAGACAAACTTGTAAAAGGTAGAATGCTATGCTATTCCTTCTTATGACCACAGCATAACCTTATCTTATGGCAGCCATAACCTTTGTCTTGCTGCTACTTAGATATGGTTAGGCAATTGGAGAGAAGGGACCAGTAACAGTTGGAGAGGCACCGTCTTGTGTGAACAGTGTTGTAAACAGGTATGAGGAATAGATGTAGGCAGAAAGCGTGAGTCAGACACCTTTGCTTATGATGCTTACATAAAAAGTATAGTTACTGCATCAAACCTTCAACTTTACAATGGAACCTCCAAAAACAGAGTAGAACCTGATTCAATCAATCCCCAGATAATATCAATACAGTCCAAAAAAAAGGGGAAAACTCCAGAGCTGCAACACCTTCAATAGAGATGAGCGAAGTATTCAAAAATTTGTTCCTGCTACTTCGCCAAATTTCGCAATATGATTCTATTCGATCCAAATTAAATTGCGGCGAATCGCATACCAAAAACAGCTATTTATTGGCTGCAGAGAGCCGGGGTGGGCAGGTGGGCAGCAAAATGGCGGAACCCCTTGGATGCTGCCATCATGTTTGACTGCTGCATCCAAGTTGTTAAAAGCCTGCATCGGTTATGGAGCAGGGTGTTAGGTGTCAGTCACAGCTAACACCCTGCTCCATAACCGATTGAGGGGATTTAACACCTTGGAGGCAGCGGTCAAAAATGCCGTGTGCGCTCGCGAAGGTAGTTAAAGGGATGTGACATCTCAGGGCTGGCTGCTGATTGTCTGCACGCATGGCATTGTGGGTGATCCCACATTCCCAGAGTTCCTTGCCCCATGTAGAGCAGCCATTTTGAACTAAATGCGAATCGTTACCACGAAGCATGTGGAAATTCGGATTCGATGTGAATTGAATATTTCCTGAAATTTGGATCGAATTCCACTTCTGAAGCTTCAATTTGCTCATCTCTAACCTTCAATCCCCCCCAAAAAAGATGTGGAAAGCGTCAGTCACAGCTTACTGCCCCAGTTAACCAAAAAAAAAAAACAACTCTACTTCTGCACTCCCTCAATACTAAACGTCAGAGTTCTCATACGCAAATAGAACTAGAAGTAGAAGTAGACTCAATGAATACAATATAGTGAAGACTATATGGATTGTTAAAAAATACTTTACTCACAAATGTCCATATAAAGAGCACTTGTGAATAAAACATAAGTTCCAGTGTTTCAACCAACAGCCCAGGGTTTTTACTTACAATGGCTTCTCCTGGAGCATCTTTGTTTAGTAAATTCCCCTAGAGTTATAACGAAAAGTTTGGCATCTCAGTATGGCTGCCTGGTAGAAGTTTACTGGAGCTGAAGAAGAAATATAATTTTTCTGCTGCTGATGCTGAAACACTGTCAAGTCTACTCCCTTCTTTAGAATACTGCTGGAAATATGATAGCTGTGAATTGCTTACCTTTGCCACATATAGTAATGTGCAACAGTTTTGGGCAGGTGAGAAAAAAATGCTGCAAAGTGAGAATGCTTTCAGAAATAGAAGAGTTAATAGTTTACTTTTATCAATTACCAAAATGAAGTGAATGAAGAAAAGAGAAATGTAAATCCCATCAATATTGGGTGTGACCTTTGCCCTTTGGAGGAGGAGTCCTGGAAGTGATGATCCGGCCCCCACAGATATAGCCCTGATCTCATCATCATCCAGTCTGTCTGGGATGACATGAAGAGACAGACGGATTGGAGTAAGCCTACATCCACAGAAGATCTGTGCTTAGTTCTCCAAGACGGCGGGAACAACCTCCCTGCCAAGTTCTGCCAAAAACTGTCTGCAAGTACCGAGAAGAACTGATGGAAGGCAAAGGGCAAAGGTCACACCAAATATTGATGGGATTTACATTTCTCTTTTTCTTCATTCACTTCATTTTGTTAATTGTCAAAAATAAAATGATTAATATTTCGAATCTTTGAAAGCATTTTTACTTTGCAGATTTTTTTTTTTAAACACCTGTATAAAACTAATGCACAGTTCTGTAGGTGTAATGGTCAGATATTCCCATACTTTTTGGCTTACACATATGCCCCCACTTACGTTTCCTCAAATTTTGTTAAGGACTTCAATGTCTCACAATCAGGGTTGCACCGCTTATGAGGCAAAGTGAGGCATCCGCCTCAGGGGGCACTGTCCGTCACTGTCTGGGGGGCGGCATTTTTACTATTTATTTAATGTAAACCAGCCCAGGAGAGGCCACTTTAAAAAAAAAAACAGAGCTGAGCGGAGCCTGTCCTGGACTGGTTTACGAGACGTCGCATCTCAGCGCAGGCGGCGATACAATGACGTCATCACGTCGCCTACGCTGATACACAGACGTCGCGGTGGCGGCTCCTTCAAGGCATCGCAGGTTGGTGCGGAGAACTTTTTTTTATATATATAAATAGGCCGTAACCTGCTGGAGTATCCACAACAGGTAACGGCCTATTTATTTACCTACCCCGCGTCTGCTCGTGGCCGCCTCCGCTTCCCCTTCTGCTATGGGACGCTGTGAGCGGCTGCTGGCATCGGTAAGTGAGGCCGCGGGCTGCAAATACTACTATTATTATACTCCGGGGTCTTTTCAGACAACTATGTACAACTATACGGACACCCAGGGGAGGTGATAAACATAAAAAACAGTGTTACTCACCTCTCCAGCGGTCGGTGTCACTCCGAGCAGGCTTGGGGCCTCTGGTGACGTCATCAGGTCGCGTCGCCGGCCTGATCACGTGACGTGTGTGCGCAATTAAACTGGGCCGAAAGCTGCGAGGAGTGTACCGGTGTCCAGGATAGGTAAGTAACACTGATTTTTATGTTTGTCACCTCCCCTGGGTCTCCGATCATTATACTCAGACCCCCGAGTATAATAATAGTTCATGGGTGGGCAACTATGGGGCATAATACCGTGTGCAGGGGCCACTGTGGAGCACAATACCAGTGCAGGGGCCACTGTGGAGCATAATACCAGTGCAGGGGCCACTGTGGAGCATAATATCAGTGCAGGGGCCACTATGGGGCATATTACCGTGTACAGGGGCCACTGAGGAGCATAATACCCTGTGCAGGGGCCACTATGGAGCATAATACCAGTACTGGGGCCACTATGAAGCATAATACCGGTGCAGAGGCCACTATGGAGTATAATACCAGTGCAGGGGCCACTATGGAGCATAATACCATGTGCAGGGGCCACTATGGAGTATAATACCAGTGCAGGGGCCACTATGGAGCATAATACCATGTGCAGGGGCCAATATGGAGCATAATACCGTGTGCAGGGGCCAATATGGAGCATAATACCATGTGCAGGGGCCAATATGGGGCATAATACCATGTGCAGGGGCCAATATGGAGCATAATACCATGTGCAGGGGCCAATATGGGGCATAATACCGTGTGCAGGGGCCACTAGGGAGCATAAAACTGTGCCAGGGTATCTGTGGAACATAATACCGTGTGCAGGGGCCACTGTGGGGCATAATACCGTGTGCAGGGACCACTATGGAGCATAATACTGTGTGCAGGGGCTGCTGCGAGGCATAATACAGTGTGCAGGGGCTGCTGTGGAACATTATAGTGTGTGTAAATGGGGCATTATAAACGGGGCTATGGTGCCTGTTTATATCACACGCTGTCTGTTTATAGTGGCCGTGTGATGTAATTCCAGCCTTGTCACATAGAAATGTATAGGACGAGGCTGTAGTTACATTACATGGCCGCTATGAGATGAATGACACTATGTAAACAGAGAAGAGGTAATGGCGCTTACAAAGGTACCATTCACACAACTGATAAGTAGGGGTCCTGGGTTTTTGAGCCCCACTGATTAGTTTATTAATGACCTGGAAAACCTTTTAATTAGTTAACACCTGGGGCATTATTAATTAGGGGCACTATTTATACAGGGTACACACAGACATTATTAATATAAAGATACACTTGGGGGTATTATTCATTATGGGGGGTTATATCATATATTTTATAATTGGGGGTAGCAGCAGGATGAGTGTGCAGGTGAGGACAATGTGGGTCGGAAGCCTGGAAAAGTGAGGAGCCAAAGGTATCTGTGCTGCAAACTTTACAGAGACAAGTCACAGCTGGAAGAAGTGGTCATGGCGGTCCAAAGGGAAGAGAAGGGAAATGTGAAGGATTAGTCAGAGACGTCTCCTGTAAGTCACAAAATGTTACTGCCCTGTATTCACCTAAATGATAGAGGATAAATACCTCATTGATGGGGGTCTGTCTGCTGAGACCCCCACTGAGCCTGAGAATTGTTTTTTACCCCCCACTGGGTGGGAATCCAGCCTGACCGCAGCCATATATATAGACGTGTCAGTTGGTGGATGGATGAACCCGCGTGGCTCTCATTCAATTCGATGGGAGTGCCAAAGATACCTGAAGTCCAGTACTCAGCTATCTGCGGCGCTCCTATTATAGAGAATGGGGGCCACGTGGCCTCGTCCATCCACCAAGCAGAAGATGTGTGAAGTTACTTTCATTATTAATACCGTGTTGTTGATCTGATACTGAAGTAATACAGGAAGAATTCTTAAAAACTGTTTTATAACTTTGTGTATTGTGTATATTGTGCGACGATAACAGCGTGTGAAGCTAGTAGCATGGAAACTTAATTTTTTTTTTTTTTTTTTTTTGGGGGGGGGGGCGTATTTCTATAGTCCACCTCAGGCAGCAAAGAGGCTAGGTTCACCACTGCTCACAATACACTTTCAATAGAAGATTTATTGTATTGTGTTGTATTGTGCGGAAATTTGTTTCCAAAAACTGTCTAACATGCCTTACACCACATCTATTAAGTGTTTTAGACTTTTTTAGACACATTTACAACTTGTACAAGAAAGGTGTTTGGCTTCACAGGAAAGTGGTATGGTTTAGTGAAAAGTGGGCATGGTTTAATTTGCGACACTGTGCGGCAAAAAAAATTACCCAAATTTTAGTGCTTTTTAAGATTGTCTATTTTAAATTTGCACTTAGACAATATAAGTAAATCTGCCCCATTCTCATGACATGCTAGAAAAACCCTTGATAAATAGTAAGCACATCACAACCACTGGGTGGCCACATATAAAAACATACAGGATATGCATCTCCCAACGGAGTATCACAAATTATATATATAGAGTACAGACCAAAAGTTTGGACACACCTTCTCATTCCCAGAGTTTTCTGTATTTTCATGACTATAAAAATTGTAGATTCACACTGAAGGCATCAAAACTATGAATTAACACATGTGGAATTATATACTTAACCAAAAAGTGTGAAACAACTGAAAATATGTCTTATATTCTAGGTTCTTCAAAGTAGCCACCTTTTGCTTTGATTACTGCTTTGCACACTCTTGGCATTCTCTTGATGAGCTTCAAGAGGTAGTCACCTGAAATGGTTTTCACTTCACAGGTGTGCCCTGTCAGGTTTAATAAGTGGGATTTCTTGCCTTATAAATGGGGTTGGGACCATCAGTTGTGTTGTTCAGAAGTCAGGTGGATACACAGATGATAGTCCTACTGAATGGAGTGTTAGAATTTGTATTATGGCAAGAAAAAAGCAGCTAAGTAAAGAAAAACGAGTGGCCATCATTACTTTAAGAAATGAAGGTCAGTCAGTCTGAAAAATTGGGAAAACTTTGAAAGTGTCCCCAAGTGCAGTGGCCAAAACCATCAAGCTCTACAAAGAAACTGGCTCACATGAGGACCGCCCCAGGAAAGGAAGACCAAGAGTCATCTCTGCTGCGGAGGATAAGTTCATCGGAGTCACCAGCCTCAGAAATCGCAGGTTAACAGCAGCTCAGATTAGAGACCAGGTCATTGCCACACAGAGTTCTAGAAGCAGACACATCTCTACAACAACTGTTAAGAGGAGACTGTGTGCAACAGGCCTTCATGGTAAAATAGTAGCTAGGAAACCACTTCTAAGGACAGGCAACAAGCAGAAGAGACTTGTTTGGGCTAAAGAAAACAAGGAATGGACATTAGACCTGTGGAAATCTGTGCTTTGGTCTGATGAGTCCAAATTTGAGATCTTTGGTTCCAACCACCGTGTCTTTGTGCGACGCAGAAAAGGTGAACGAATGGACTCTACATGCCTGGTTCCCACCGGGAAGCATAGAGGAGGAGGTGTGATGGTGTGGGGGTGCTTTGCTGGTGACACTGTTGGGGATTTATTCAAAATTGAAGGAATACTGAACCAGCATGGTTACCACAGCATCTTGCAGCGGCATGCTATTCCATCCGGTTTGCGTTTAGTTGGACCATCATTTATTTTTCAACAGGACAATGACCCCGAACACACCTCCAGACTGTGTAAGGGCTATTTGACCAAGAAGGAGAGTGATGGGGTGCTACGCCAGATGACCTGGCCTCCACAGTCACCAGACCTGAACCCAATCCAGATGGTTTGGGGTGAGCTGGACCGCAGAGTGAAGGCAAAAGGGCCAACAAGTGCTAAGCATCTCTGGGAACTCCTTCAAGACTGTTGGAAGACCATTTCAGGTGACTACCTCTTGAAGCTCATCAAGAGAATGCCAAGAGTGTGCAAAGCAGTAATCAAAGCAAAAGGTGGCTACTTTGAAGAACCTAGAATATAAGACATATTTTCAGTTGTTTCACACTTTTTTCTTAAGTATATAATTCCACATGTGTTAATTCATAGTCTTGATGCCTTCAGTGTGAATGTACAATTTTTATAGTCATGAAAATATAGAAAACTCTTGGAATGAGAAGGTGTGTCCAAACTTTTGGTCTGTACTGTATATTTTAAAGATTTTATTCTCATTGGTACACATCTTATGATATAACCATACAAGAGGAAAGGTTATGAAGAACACATCTGTATGTTAGAGGAAGGAATATCATAAATTATAAAAAAAATCTAATTAAATCTTATTTTTATCAAAACCAGTTAGTGGAAAAAGAGACTGAAACCTCAATATATTTCACTTTAGAAGCTGTCAATTTGGAAATTTTATGATGAATCAGATTAACTTTCTTACTGCTATAAATTTATAATTAAAAGATAAGGGAAAGTAATTATTAATTAGGGATTTTAATGTTTTACCATGAAAATACAGCTAAGTAAAAGGTAACAGATAAGTGACTGGAAACGTCAACGTCTGGCTGAATGCGTGCACACTTCATTGATCTGACCACATTAGCCATGCTTTGATGTGATAATGTTGTTTTACTCCATGTGAGATCTATAGCATTATCTCCCATTTATGGCCATTGTAAAGTAAGATCATGACATGGGACAAATTTCAAAAACTATTAGAGGAACTTTGCATTGGGATTTTATTATATTCATTTATTTTATTACCAAATTATTAATATTAATCCATTAGAACTGAAACAGACTTTGTATCTAAGATTTTTAACTAGGTGTTGCCCATGAAGCTTAAACGCCTTCTCATTTCTAAGGTTCAAGAGTCTTACTTAGATCATTGAACTTTGCCTGATAAAGTATGCAGGTTTTATCTCCTGCATTCCAGAGATGTCTCCAAGGTTGAACTCGAAAACCTAGAAAAGGATCAATGGGTGATTCATATAGGGAAAAGACATATAATTCAGTTTAGGCTTATAGAACCAAGGGTGTGGGGTAGGTTTGGCGTAGAGTCATACTGTATAAAAATAAAGCAGTCACAAAATGTGAAAAACATTGCAGAGCTGGACCAGGTTCAGAAGACATCCAAAGTAATAAATAGAACAGGTAAGTGTAATATGTAAGAAAGTTGAGATTAATAAGAAAACTAATTTATACATAGGATTATAACTATAACAAGGGGGCATCCCATACCCACAAGATCAGTGGCAGAGGGACAGCTCATATCTCAGCAGTTTTAACCTTTAGATGCCTATGATCAGATTGCAGGATGTCGAGAGATTGTCATGGCAGCCTCAGACCTCAAAATGGCCTCCAGCCAGTTTCTAATAGGCTATCAGTATGAAACAGAGGGATTACAGTGTAGCCCTAGTGGCAGCCAAAAATAATGTGAAAACGTTTAATAAAATGTTCAAAAATATATTTAACAAAAATGCTTTTCTCCTTTACATTTTACTTTACTATGTAAAAAAGTTAAAAAAATAAAAACTTACATAGAATTAGTATTTTCACATCTGTAGTAACATAGACTATAAAATTATTATTTTTAATTTTATTATTAAAAAAAGAGAAAAAAATAACAAAACTGATTGTGTTTTGTTAGTCCTGTCTTTGAAAAAATGGAATAAAAAGTGATCATCCCAAAAAACACGTCCTCGTGATCTCTGTCGACAGACAAATGAAATAGTTATAGCTAGAGATGAGTGAAGTATTCAAAAATTTGATTCGGCAACTTCGCCGAATTTAGCGATATGATTATATTCGATCCTAATTAATTTGCGGCAAATAATCAGCTATTTCCTGTCCGAGGAGAGCTGGGGTGGGCGGGGGGGGGGCAACAAAATGGTGGAAGCCCTTGGATGCCATGGTCCTGTCTCTCTCTCTCTCTTCAGCACGGACAACTTTTATTCATGTGGAAGGATCTGCTAACAAGCAAAGACACGCCTACCCAATCACATCACTAGAGAACATCATGTGACCGTCTGATGTCACAAAGGTTCTTACTAAATATTTGTTCCCGCGAAGCATCAGGAAATCCTGATTCCATGTGAATCGAATATTTCCTGAAATTCGGATGAAATTCCACTTCTGCAGCTTCGATTCGCTCATCTCTAGTTATAGCTTTTACAATAAATTCACATGAAAGAAAAAAAATTCTCTATTCAAAAGCATTTTATTATGCAAAAGTAGAAAAATACAAATAAAATATATAAATTATGGATTGCTATAGTTGTACTGACTTAGAGAATCAAGTGAATATGTCGTTTATACAGCCCAGTGAATGATATTAAAAACAAGCCCACAAATCAAAATCCTAAAAATTACTGTTTAATTCCATTCCCACCCCCAAAAAACATTTTTTCCTTTTACATTATATGCACCACAAAAATAGTGACATTACAAGCTGCAGTACCTCCCACAAAAACAAGACCCCATCCAGCTGCTTCAAAAGAAAAATAAAAAAGTTATTACTCTCAGAAGGTGGGGGTTGAAAAAAAAATATCACATTGTGAAAAGAGAAAGAGTAATGTATTGCAATGATCAGTCCTGTCTGTGGGATGCAGAAATATTAAGTATTTTTATATACATTTCATTGATGGTGAGTGACTCACTGCAGGAAGCTTCATATTTGTTCTGTTTTAGTGAGAGTCTTATTTTTTTACATGCTACAATTTTTCTTTCATAACAAGCAAATGCACTGGGCTGGAGCTTAGCAAGAATATTAGGTAACCAGTTGTCCATACCATGACAATTGTACACCCAAACTTCCTAGTCTGCTTCTTCTCGCAAATATCGGCCCATATTGTGGGGTATGAAATATCTTTTTTTTAAATATTCTCTCTTATCTAAACACCTTAATATAATGTAGATATAACATAAATGTTATCCTGCTGCTTAGAATGGTCAGTATCTGCAGCAAAACATATTACCAAATAAAGCAAGTTGCTGCAGCTGTTCTGTCTGCGATTGTTACCTACAGATTTAGAAGAACCTGAGTACAAATGGCAGTTGAATGTGTGATGTGTTGGTTTTCTCCAGTCCAGGCAATTGGGGGAAATTCATCAATTCCTCTATGTTAGTTTTCTGCATAGAGGGATGATATGTGGCGTACAAGGCCCTTTCTTGAGCAAAATGTTCGCAACAAGCCCCAGTCTATGTCTTGCTCACCACATTGTGCAATTATGGGCAGAGAGGGGCAGGCCAGGGATTGGGGGAACCTGGGGACACTGGTTTTCTGGCATGACTTTTTGGAAGTGAGTTAGGAACTGGCGTAGATTTCCATTCTGGTGCAGGCCGTATGACTGATTTATGAAGAGACTAGAGCGTACGTCTTGATCCATGCGCCAATCTGCCCCCTATACATGCATTATACTATTTCTTCTATGTCTATGTTATAGTTAATGACACTTCACTGCGCATGCCTGGCAGCCATCTTTATTCTATTCCTACACGAGCGGCTCTGCGCATGCCCGGCGGCCATCTTTATTCTTTTCCTGCATGATCTAGGAGGACCAGGACATCGCAGGGGGAGTGATGCAACGGCAAAGGTAGGAGTAGAATAGCCTTTCTAAAGGCTATTCCAACATGTCCTTAGTTTAAAATGCATATCCCCATATCCCCAGGCTCTCTGCAGCCAGGATAATAGCTGTTTTTTAATGCGATTCGCCACAAATTAATTCGGATTGAACCAAATTTTTGAGAAATTCGCACTTCTCTACTGTAAATGTGACGTCAAAATGCCTTAGAAGCAGAACAGCTTCAACCAGCTCATCGACAGGGATCCCAGGTGTAAGATCCCTACATATCTTCAGTTCATGACCTGTCCTAAGAATTTATGTCACTTTTTCTTCTTTTCTTTGTGTTTGTCTTTTTCAATACCTGGCATCCCATCATTTGCATTCTGCCAATCCATATCAAAACTAGTATATGTGACAAATATGTTTTGTTCCACTGTTTAGAGCAAAAACAGACATTAGCTGCTGAAGAGCCTCAAGAATATTTTTGAAAAAAAAAATTAGGGACAACCCTTTCCCACTCTTCTTCTCCAACCTACTCCTCTCTACACTTCCCCCTTCTGTGTTTTTGTATCTTTATTGGTCATGAACACCTATGGCTGGTTATTGTTAAAATTCTAAAATGTTTCCATAAAAACATATTTAAAAAATTTACAGTTTCATACATAGTCTAATGCATAGTGTTAAATATAATGTCTAATTAATACCCCGGTACAATTCATATTAAAATTCACGTGGTTACAAGTCTGAGGCAAGCCCTGTAGACTAGACAGTTTCGGATTTTTTTTGTAATTACTTAGTTTGTTTCTTTTTTTCTTTTCCATCAACACAGGGGTATCTTTTGTCTTCAACTTTTTGCTTTTAGCACAGACATATATAAGCCAATAAATTGCCATCCTTAAAGTATAGGCAAAGATTTTGTAGTTTTCCTTCTGAAATCTTTTAGATCAAATATGAACTCTCTAAGCCTTGTAGTTACAATAATAATCCTCCAACAGCTTAAGCTACTGGACATTTTTCATACAAGAGAAACACTTTTTATAAGCTTCTTCCAGTTCTCAATTCCCTTTCTAAAAAACAACAGTAACTTTTGAGTGAAAAAAAAGTCAAAATCAAAAGAACTATACTGGGCTAGTGATTTCAACATTTTTTCAAATGGAAGCCATAACGTTGGCATCAAAATTCAGTCAGTCACTTCCTTTTTACCATCTTCCTGGGGAAAATGTGAATGGTCCGCTCCATTGTTTGTTCTTTTACAAAGTTTCACTAAAAAAGTCTCTATGGAAATCTTATTATTTTCCATACACTTACAAAGATCTGTCTGCAAAGACCACTACCTTTCATCTTGACCTGAAGATCTTTGCACAATTTCTTTCTTAAGCTATCATCAAAAATGACCCACATCCGTTAACATGAATCAAGTATCTATAGAGCATTGTCTTTACTCATTTTGCTGAAGAAAATAATTTCTGATAAAACTAGGGCGACAAAAGTCATGTCTGTAAAGTTGGTCTCTCTCGCCAGTTTTTGAGTGGAGCAGTGTAAAAATTAGATTAGGCCAGGGGCACATTGGCCCAACATCCAACTTTTGGATGTCCAAAAAGTCTGATCCAGACCCTTTTCTGCATTGTTACCCTTTTTTGACAGTGAGTGATACAATTTTTAAAAAGTCAATCATGTCAAATGAAAACTTTGCATCCCATCAATATAGTTGAAGAACAGGCCATAGATCAAGGAAATTTGTTGTTTTATCTTACCATATGACATTTTGTTGATCCATAGTAAGGCAAATCCCCCAAAAGTGGAAGTCCAAGTTGCCAAAGAAGGGTCCAACAAGGGCCCAATCTGAAGAAATTGGATCAAGAGGACAGAAAATGTGCTTTCTAGGTATAGTATATCCTCAAAACAGGTTGAGAACGGTAATAGATGACACCAAAGGTAAATGTGCTCATGATGAAGGTTCTGGTTCAGAGCAGAGACACACTGTATGACTTTTTTGTACTATTGACTAAAAAGAAATATTATTTTTGGGTGATGGATGGTAATGGCAATGGATTTTTCCTGGTGTTTTTCTGTATTGTGAGAAGCGTTAAGGGGGTGTTCACACTACAGTTAGTAGTATCCGTTACAAAATGTTAACAATGGACACTAACAGAACCGTCATAAATCCGTTAAAAATCCCATTGATTTCAATGGGATTTTATCTGTTGTCCGGTAGTGTCAGTTAGTGTCCGTTTAAAACAAATCCGTCACATGTCGTTTTTTTTTTTTTTTCATGGACATAATAACTGACTTTTGTGTCTGTTCAAAATAATAGACTTATGACAGATGTCAAGTGTTGGTTGTTTTTTAACATTAATGTCTATGGCTAATGGACAGTAACAGGTGGGCGTCCGTTATATTATCCGTTATTACTGTCTGTTTTTTTTTTCTGCATTTGCTCAAAAAACAGAAACAAAAAAAAGCAAAAAAACGGACACTAACGGACACCAACTGAGGCTAATGTGTCCATTAAATGGATCAGTTAAAAAAATGGACACATTAACATCAGTTAGTGTCCGTTAATGTCTGTTATGATCGGTGTCCGTTTTTTTGTAATGAGCACTATCAGAACGGACATCCAGCGGTAGTGTGAAAGCCCCCTAAGGGATCGCCTATTCTTTTTATTGCGTATTTGGATACATCAAAATGGACATACTCAGGTCCAACAACAAAATAAGCAATTCTACATGATTAACAAAAGTGAAGTTGCCTTTAAGAAGCTGAAATAATATAGAAAACTTACAGTCATCTGGTGTTAAACTGTATTAAATGTGTCTGACTGGAGAGAAGCTATCTGGATCCATTCTTAAGAGAAGATGCAATTTCCTGCAACAGAAATCACCGCTGAAAGAGAAATGTCATTATCTGTAAAATGAACAGAGCCGAGTGACTGAAACCTTAACTTTACATAGGAAAATGGCTATTGCTTGAATCGAGCTCTATCTGTGAGGCAGCTTAAAGATTGATTTTGATATAACACGGGATAAGAAGTAGAAGATTAGCAGACCAGAGACAGATATAATGAAACTGTCTCCTGTTTTGTATCTTCTCGGCTATAGCATGACAATGTAAATAAATGAGAACCCGTAGTAAATGAATAAAAATGCATTTCAAACTGAAGTGAGCGCTCTCGCTTGTGGGTGTGTGACTTCCTTCCATCAAAGGCTTCCCTTGTGTCCTCCACATATGGCGTTCACTGCTCAAGAGACGTGAAATAGAATCTGTTCGACAAGCAATACTTTGTTAATGTTCAAATTACGTGAAACGTGACATCCGTGTAGAGGGAAAGATAATTGTCTCAGATAAGATGGGCTTGTTCTCGTCACCTTCAGTGCATTTATTTTCTTCTGGTTTACTATTGTAGCTAAGCATATGTGTCTTTGATGTAGGTTGGTGAACATTAACCCATTGATTACATAAATGTGTTGTTTATGGTAGACGGTAAACACTTTATGTTGAGCATACTTCTCATGGTGATTACATAGACTCTTCTGCAATGCCCTCATCGGGGGTAACTGGGGTCCCTTGGGTCCACCAGATAAAATAATTTTGGAGCCTACCCTTTAACAACCACTAGGAAATAGACCACAGTACCCTTTACATGGGGGCGTCTTCTGCCGGATCAATATTGTGTTAGAGCCTGGGTCCAACGAAGGATCGTCTGGTATTCTGGAGGGCCAGTTCAATGCTGGCCCTCATGGACAGGCATGAGGTTAAAGTCATAACAAAAATTCAGGGTCCTACTCTATTGACAGTGGTCAAAGGCACCTCTTACACTCCCCCATTTAATTTATGGAATGTTGCAATTAATGTTAATAGCAGAATACAAAAACAGAGAGTGAGGGATGGACCTATGTTTGAATTCTTCATAGAGATCTCCTGTGACATCTTCATCATAGTTTGTATGGGTAGACAGCCCAGGTTCCATTGATAGAGTGTTTGGCTGATAGCTATCAATATAGTCACCATAAACCTTCAATAACAGTCAGCTGAACAGTTATTCCTCCTTATTCTCTCATACAGATGCATACTCAGTTTGGTTAAGTATACACACTTGGACAAAATTGTTGGTACCCCTCGTTTCATGAAAGAAAAACCCACAAGGGTCACAGAAATAACTTGAATCTGACAAAAGTAATAATATAAAAAAAATTCTATGAAAATGAACAAAGATAATTCTTTTTCCTGGCATAATAGAGGGAATTTATTAAGACCAGTACGTCATGTGCCAATCTTAATATTGCGGCAGACATGCAGAATTAAAATCTACTATGGTCAGGGACTGGCTTGAGTTATAGTAAATCTGTGGGGTCTGCCTTGATCCCTGCCTTGCTCCATCTCCACCACTTATTAAAATTGTTGACAGGGTCAGAAAATGGATGAAGTGGCACAATTACTGTTGCAAAAGGGCATGAGCCAAAAATGTACTACTTTAAGCCAAAAAACTGGAACAAACTGGTTCATGCCGAAAACTGTACCCTATCTATCCTGTCTCATTTGGGCCTCTAACAATACAACAGAGCTATAATCTTTCATTAAATGTACCAAGGCCTCTGACACTATCTCTAAACTGCAATGCTAAAAAAATTAGCTGCAAAAAAAAAAAAATAAAATAAGAAAATGTTAAGTTTACTGAATGGCCTCAAGTGGCTAATTTTAATACAGAAATATTGTGATATCAAATGTTGCATAAAAAAAGAAAAAAAGAACATCAATTATTAAAAAATATTAATAATACAAAACTGATCTCAATAAGATCTTACGGATAAAATATAAGATGAATGCAAAAGGAATGTCTAAATTTGACCTGATATAAAAGTTTTAATTCGCCTTTTTATACCTAAACTTTTAATACCAGAAATGAAGAGGTTTCTCTCTTTGAACAAAGAAAATACATAATAATGCGGAGCTTGTAGTCACTGACAACCATTGTTATAGATAAAACCTGTGAAATAAACTGATGAAATTCAATAAAAAGAGATAAACAGTATCTGAGATGAGTTACCCTGAGATTTCCACTAAAACACAATTATTAGCTCCAAATGAAATTGTAAATTCCCTGGTAAGTTAAACTAAAATAATTTTAATAGGACTCATTAAGGGAGGTGTATTGTGACCATGTTAATAATACCTGTCTGTATTCCTGGTGTAATACCCAGATCACCTGTAGTTACAGTATACTGAACTGAAATTATGGTTAGGGCCTCCATAAACCAATTATTTGCCTTTGCTAACTATACAGCGAGATTTTAGATTGTACTTTTAAAGGGAACAGTTTCCAGGTCTGTGACAACCCCTATTACTAGCTACACAGGATTCGATGTTACCCATCTTTCATTCACCAGTAGTGATATAAGAGCTTAAATGTTTCAATCTTTGATGTAGCTCAGGGGTGCTACTGTATGTGTCCTTCAAGGGGTTGTCCAGTACTTTTTTTTTTAATTAGGCCAAGGGAGGTGAAATAAAAAAAAAAAAATAACATACGTGTCCCCGATGCTTGTTGCATTCTGGGAAAAGAATATGCAAATCAGCCCTCCTTGGTGGAAGATGGGGAACTTGCTACAGTGCATATTTTTGGAAGGTAGATACTTATAGATTAGTGCCTGATTTTCCTGAAACCTAGTAGCATGATTTGGGAAAAAAGTCAAAAATTACTCCTCCAAAAGGAAGAGAGATCACTCCACAGAGCTGTATCAGGGTTATTGTCAATCTTTGATGGCCAGTGGCCAATGATGGGCAAACCTGATTCTCTACATGTTGCCCTTACTTATATGGTGCCAATATATTCTGCATTGCTTTGCAGATATCGTCACCAATTGCTGCCCCAAGTAGGGCTCACAATCTAAGTTCCCAATCAGTATGTTTTTGGAATATGGGATGAAACTGGAGAGGCCAGTAGAAACCCACTAAGACATAGGAAGAACATACAAACTCTATAAAAGTAAAGGCCAAGGCTCTAATTCGTGCTCTGCCCATCCTCCCATATGGACCCAAAATATATTATAAATTCCCGAGAGACTACAAAAAATCATCTTAACATTTTTGATTTAAAAAGTAGTAGGTCATTATGCTTGGGAAGAATTCTAAAAATCTTATTAGGCCTTCTGCATATGGGGAAACACAGGATGGAGTCCTTGTCTCCCAATGGCTTTACTGTCCTGTACTTTATACATTACGGGACAGTAGAGCTTCAGGGAGGCAATGACTTCTAGCATCATAGTTCACAATGTTTCTTAGAGTCTGTGTTTAATGGCTTGATCTGGACTAATAAATTTGGCCAATGTATCCACTGGATTTATCAGTCCATATGCCCCACTGCAGAAGGCCTTATGCTCATAAAAGGGAGTTCTGAAGACTTAAACATTTGTAATATGGGGTATAAATATCTAAAAAATCTGATAGTGACCCTGCTTTGACATATTCAAGGTAGCCAACTTACAGTATTTTTTTTTTTCTAGACAAAAATGCACAGATAGTCAACATTTTTGTGGACTCATTGAATACAATTGAAAACTTATAAACGATCTGTCAGTGGTATTAACTGTGAAGTGAAAAATGTTGTTCAATAGAATTAAAATAATTGGATTAATCTCCTGAAATTTCAAAAAATCAAGGAGACAGTGGATAAAAGTCTCCTATTTTTACACTGCATTTACAGAGTATGGCTGAGAATTGTATGCAGCGAATACAGGTGAGATAGAAAGTTGACATATTCCTTTCCTTCTTTTCATGGTTTATTCAGGGTTTTTTCGCGAGCTTAGGTCAGACAGTGACATTTGAAATAATACTTGTTTTCGTAAATATTTCTGAAAACCTGTTTGTTTGTCATTTTCAACTCTCCGATGAAAAGTGCACAGCTAAGGATACTCTTAAGCTCTGCCTTGGGTCTTTGACACCGTTTCGGAACAGTAAATGTACAATTTTGTGTAAGTTTGGACACCTGTAACCAAATTAAACATTTTATTTATCAAAAATAATAGAGACAGAAGATTGACGGCAGAAAAAAGACCATTTGGTCCATCTAGTTGTCCCATCTACAGTATCATTTTCTTTTTATCTTATAACATATCCTAGGCATATACAAATTCACTAACTGTAGATTTCCCAACCATATCTGCTGGAATATTGTTCCAAGCTTTAATTACTCTTTCAGCAAACTAAATGGTTGGTAAACCAGTTTTTAACTGAAAAAAAAAACTGCATGGCAAAAAATTGAAGAGGACCTGTCACCTCAAAGTGGTTGTCCAGGATATATACAGTATATTTTTTATATTAGGCAGGGGAAGGTAAAAAAAAAAACAAAAAAAACACTCACCTGGGCCCATTGCTTTGGTGCCCATTGCGACATCCGGTCCTGCAGCTCCGCTGTCTTGTTATACCTGTGTACAATCAGTGGTCTCAGGGTGGGAATTTCTGCTGATATAAAACACCAGAGGAGTAGGACAGGGCCACATTTGGGAGACACCAGAGCACCAGAGACAGGTATGTTTTTTTTTTTTTTTTTATTTTTACGTTCCCTGGCCTAATATAAAAAACAAATATGTCCTGGACAACCCCTTTAAGTTTCCTATCAGTAAAGAGGACCTGTCACCACCTTATATCAGTGAATCAACTGGAAAACATTAACAGCCTTTAAAGGGGTTTCCCATGAACATAGTTATATTTAAATTTGTAGACAATTAAAAGTAAAACATTTTTGCAGAAAGCAATAATTTAAAATTTTTTAAAGTTTTAAAGACTTTCTCTAACCATCTTAGTGGTGAGAGTATGCCCGTTCCAACCCGAATATTCAAAATTGTTCATTTTCTTTGTCCTGAGATTTGTCTAGGGTAAACTAAAATGGCCGCCCCATTATACTCTGGGATGTCTTCAGACTGCTTTGACACTTGTCAGAAACCAAGCCATGATTTCCTTATTCCTTCCTCTGAAACAGACAAGGACACTACATGCATGAGAAGATAACCCACCCACAATAAGGAAACCATGACTGGGTTTCTCACAAGTCCCAGACCATAGAAAGTCCCTGGTTGTTTCAATTGGTAACAGATCAAGACAAAAGATGTCACCATTAAAATGGTTAGAGAAAATATTTAAAACTTTGGAAAATTTGTAATTATTTATATTTGCAAAAATGTTTCACTTTTCTACTCATTATCATATGGTTATGTTCATGGAAACACCATTTTAAGGATAAGTTCAAACTACTTTCAGGGGTTCATTGTTCTGATCTGTAATAAAAATGGAAAGTTTCTTGGCAATGGCTTTATATTTTTTTCAGCATTCTGGACTATTTTTTTCTGGTTACGAAATTGGAAAACCAAATGGACGGGACCTTCCATCTTTATTTTATTGTTGAAGTCAATCAGGGCAGGTATTGACAAAAAGATTTCCATTAGTATCAGCCAATCAGGGAAACTTAAATTCCTGTTTTGTTTTTTTTCATGTTCTGACAGAAGAGAACTTTGAACACTTGACAGTAGTGTGAATATGTTGTGTTAATGGATTTCACATTACAGCAAGTTATCTGTGTCAAGTTAAATTTTTCTACATCTGTATATCAATACATTTTTCCAGGAGATAATGGCACAACAATTAGAGAAATGTGAGTAGATCAATATCTGATGAACCGACCTATTTTAATGGGACTGGTTGACCAACATATGTGGATGTGTCCTGACTTATTTTGTTTTTGGGGTGATGCACTCTGTCGAGAGATGTCTGTCAGGAGCTTACTCCCCTCTCCCTATTCAGAACACATGTGTACGGGGAAGGGGTGGAAAGATAGCAGTCACCCGAGAGTTTGCCAACAGCTACTGTGCAGTATGTACTATTTACAGCCAGCTTTGAAGGTAATGTATCACCAATTTTTATATTTATTTATTAACACAAGATTTGAGAAATATATCACTTTTTCTAATCTATTTTCATTTGCTAATTGTAGTTTTTTTTTTACTACTTTTAGCACAAGATTAATGGGGCTTCCATCTTTCCTGAGCGTCTATTATGCTCGGCTCTTTTAACAACATTTAGCAGCAGTTTTATGGCCATAGGCAGCAATAGCATGGAGCTGACTCAGTGAGGTCTCTGAAAAAGTTTTCTAGGAATGCTCTAGGCAGGGATGGAGATATATAAATTTGTGACATCTTCTGTTGTAAGTAGTGAATGCAATGATGGGTTACTGGCATTATCTATAGAAGTGTTATCTTCTATTGTAATCCTGCATGTGATGTAATGAAGTGACTGCTGCAAAGAAAATTCCTTTTGGCCAGTGTCAGTCTATTATTAAGCTTAGTAGCCATGGAGAAAATTGCAGTACTTAGTACTTTAAAAAATAGATAGATAGATAGATAGGTAGATAGATAGATAGACCTGGAAAATTTAAAATAAAATCATTAAACATTCTTTAAAAATCTGATTAATATTTTCTTAAAAATAGCCATTTTCTATTGATACTTTACCTTTAAAAATATAAGAAGAATATAGAAATGACCTGTGAATCTTGCCCTAATCAGATCAGAACTAAGGATTCACCCCTTTAAGATAGCATACCATCCCACATTTTATACAGATGGTAATACTATTTCTGTACATAGAATTTTTCAGGAATCTGAAGCAAACACATTGTAGAAGTAGAAGAATAAATATAAGCACAATTCATCTGCTTTGAAGTTAAAATAAAAAAAAAAGAAACAAAGCGTGACTGACTTAGAGTTTTGGTGATTAAGAGTTTTGCAAACTTTATAAATGTATTGAGAGCCTTCTATGTAGATGCTGAATATTGATGCTACATAATTACATATGGTAACCTCTCCTGCTCTTTTACTCTCCATAGAGACAAGATCAAGGCATTTAACTAAATAAAGAGTCCTCAACAGAACAAAGTAAATATGATCCTTGTACGTAGAATATTGTGTCGGCTTTAATAAAGTCTGAATAATATTCAGGACTGGATCACCGGGGAACAATCTTTTATACTTTGAATAGGACTGTACTGAACAGCAAGCCAAAATATACAATTTCATTTTCTGTGCAATAATTGGCAAACAATGTTGATTTACTGACACTTAAAATTCATTATGTACATTTCAAGTAGAGAAAATGTAAAGCAAGACAACATAAGATTTCTTTGTACTTATAATGAAAGTATAATGAAAGTGCGGAGAGGCTGCTATGCATACCATTAACATATCTACTGGAAGCTGCAGCGCCTGCCTTTCAAAATAATACATGCAGATACAGGACACCTTTACATATTGGTTTCACATACCAAACAGTCTTATAAAGTCAAGTATAAAGGTTATGCATTTCAATTTAATAGGGAGAGTCTTTCTACATTCCTATCATGTCAGTATAAGATGAGCCGCGCACATTGTTTACACAACTTAATAGTCCTCCAAAGTTAATAGAGCAAAAAATAAAGATTATATAAATGAAAAAAAGTGATAAAAAATAAAATAGACAATTGGTCTGGGAGCAGGATGAGGGATAAGCAAAGTGAGTGGTTACTTATGGGAATGAGAAGCAGAATGTCAGGCTGGCTTGGGCCACCAGAGGAAATGATCCCTGTGGCTCAACTTCCATGTATACAAAAACTGTTCATCTCTCCGTATATAGATTTAGCAAAGTTTAACTTGACTTTCTGCAGTGTGATTTTTTATCATGAAAGCCAGAACAAAAGCCATTAAAAATATTAAAAGAGTCAAGTTAATGCTGCGCTTTTTAATGCATTAAGTTTCAAGTAAATGTTTGATCTGTAGGATCAACTCATAAAAAAATACTGCATTGTGCCAAGTAATTGGCTCTGAAGTCAACTCCCAATGGGATTGTTGTCTACTGGACCTTTAGGATCAATTATTGCTCCAAATCTGAGCAGACAATAGGATCTTGTTGTTCCCTTGTCGGTGAGTCTAACCATGTCAAACATAATTCATGGATTTTTGTAAAAAAAACTGTAAAAAAAAAAAATTCTGAATTTAGGGACTGGTGGATGGGACAACTAATCGAAACTGTCCATTGGTTGACTATCAGGTTGAATCTCAGGAACCAAGTCTGGTGGGGCACATTCTAAAACCATGGCCATAAGCATCAAGAAAGCTTTCCTTATCCTTGACTCATGTACCAAGCTAGTGTACCACCAGTAATGTATTGTAACCCCATGGAGTGATCACCACATTTAAGAATGTGTCCACACCGAACTGATCTCCAATTTGGTTCAAGCCACTTTAATTCACCCTCCTCCACTGGGTGGTCATTCATAGACGAAGACAAAATAGTTAGCATATTAGTTTGTGATAATATGTCACAAAACCATATTGTATGTAGAAAAGCTGCTTAACTTGTGATACACATATCTGGACATGTTCAGCCCAGAGGACAAGCAAGTGAAGAGAAATATATGCACAAGCTGCAGACTCTGCTGATGAATGAGATGTAGGTTGTTTAGAAAGTCATATGTGTGAGAAAAAGTGGCACATGGCCTCCATAAATACAGTGCACAGTAGCATTTGGCCAGGTGTCATTTTTCAGTATATTAACCCTAGGTGACAGCTATCAGTAAATTAATAAATGTACCCAACTGCACCTTATTTAACAACTGTCCATCTTTTCCTTAGCAAATAATCTGATCTCAGTTTCTAAAGCTGCTATGGAAAAAAATAAATTTGCATTTTGTTACTATGGGTTTATCATTCAGAATTGCTCTTCCTAATACAGATGTGTGCTACAGTACCTCTTGGCTGGACATGTCCAAAAGCGTCAAAAGTTAAAGGGGTATTCCCATCTCAAGGATCCTATCTATACTTATAGTTTATGAAAATTCAAGAGTTTTTCTAAATATATTGCTTTAGCAATAAATGCAGCTTAGTTTGCCTGCTAGGTTAGATTATTCCTCCCATTGTTTACACAGAATTTCCTTGGTGCACAGCCTGTATCTGATAAGACAGGATGGTGCGATAAGTCACTGCTCTCTGGGGGGGCTGAGTTCTGTCCCTGTCATGTACAGCTCTGCGGTCAGGACAATCAGTTCAGCTAATTGCAGGTTGCTGATAAAGGCTCCGGGAGCCCTGTCTGTTATCTCTCTATGTAAACACAAAGATAACACTGAGTCTATTCTCAAAAAGTATGGTCAGTGTTCTGTACAAACCTGTATAATGTAATATACATTTACTGTGCATATTATTTGAACTGTATTTATATTAGATTTCTCAAAATCTATAATAAGTAATCTCTCACGGTAAAGGCAAAGTCTATATCTAGTGAGTTACTTCATAGTATCCTGTTCATCACACAGTCAAAGCCTGCCCATCAACTTGCTGAAGAATCCAGGAAGTGATAAGAAGAGATAGCAGGCAAAGCTGCTAAGACAGGGAGATGGGAAAACCTCTTTAAGCAGCTTTTCTAAGCACAACATGACAAGTTATCACAAGGTGATATGTTAGCTATCCTATTTGTGTCTTTGTGTAATCACTCGAAATTGGTGAACCTCACAAGATTGCAATCATATTCAGAAGTGTCATGACCTCAACATTCCCCATGTGACAGGTTCAGCAGTGACCTGGAGCTGCTGGTGTCAATTTTAAGGCTGGAAGAGGCTGAAAAATGCCCAGGGAATACATCTGATTATATGAAGGAGCCCAGGAGAGGTGAGGAAAAGTGAATATGAGACTTTATTATGTATTATTATTCTTGAAGGGACACCAGGGTATAATAATGGGTCATGGGAGGTGACATTTTCTAATGAACCTGACTTGTAATAAACTTATTTTCTCATCTCTAGTGACCAGCTGGGAAGGGTGAATTGCAGCCTTTCAAGACTTTTGCTATCCTATTGGAATTTTCAACCAAATTTGAGAATAGTTGAGCGTGGGCAAGTTCAGACCAAAACGAACTGGAGGATCGAATCACACAAATATTTGTTGTGGAGTCATGAGACAACTTATTTAAAACCAATCGGATTCTTTTCTTTTTGCTGTATTCTGGTCAATTTTCAAAAAAACTGCACTACTCTTGTTTATAGGCTGTGCATGGTATGGCAGTTTATTCACATTTGTATTCACTTGATTGGGTCTGAGCTGTGCTGTAAAAATACTATCGGAAATCAAAACTTTTTTTTTTTTTAAAAGCTACAATATACTGTAACTCCTTTATTATGGTTTTCAAACACTTAAATATTGACAACCTATCATTAGCACAGGCCATCAATATCGTTGTACAGTAGGTTGGACTCCTGAAACTCCTATTGACCAGGTAATTGGAGTGTTCATGGTGCTTTGAGCAAGAACCAAACCAAACTCATATCCGGCTGTGAATAGTACAGAACCTTTCTCCTATTCAAGTGAATTGGAGAGAACTGAAGCACCATTCATGGCCACTTTCAATAATGACTATGGGCATGTACATGATTCTAAATAGAATGAGAAATTTGAATAAAGAAAATAGACTCTGACCATGTATTCAATCCATTGTAAATTATTGTGACCCATTTCATATTTTCCTTACTATTTAATGGTATTAATTGCCCAAAATTAGTACTCATGAAACCCATAGCAATGCATTAGTCTATATCATCAATGCAAATACAAAAGAACTTTGAAACACTCTATCATAAGTAGAAGTATATTTTCTACATGTTGAATAAATGATATGCAAAGAACTTTGCGCTTGAATCTCTCTTATTTTTTCTAGATGTTCATTACTGGCAAAGCTTAAAATTATCTCTTTACAGTTCTGTACTTTTATGTATATAAAATTCCCAGCAGCAATTAGCCTATTGCAACTGTTTGGAGAGATTATATTCTTTGCAAGCTTTAGTTCTAGAAAGGTATTGATACTGAAGACTTTTGATGTCAAGTAGAAGTGGAAAGCTTCAAGGCTATAAAACATAAAAGGTAATAAAATACCAGCGGCATAAAAGGTAATTAGTGCAAAATCAATTTCTAGTTTGGATGTATGAAGAGAGGTTTTATAAACTGTTAATATGGGGAACTTATGCAACGACATCCTATCGATTTACATTCAAATACCCCCATGAAATATGAGAACGAGGATGGGAATTATTGCTTTAAATGCCTCTTTTTGTTGCTAAGTGTTCTTGATTCCATGACAACCAGAAAACAAAAAACAAAAGTCTCGGTGTCCTAGATTTATCAACCTGTAGGAGAGTAGGGGGAGAGAAAAAACACAGAAATCCTTTGTAATCCTATAAAAAGAAAAGTATATAGCTTCAGCTACATTTAAGAAAGCTTAGCAGGCTGAGCAATCCAGTTAATTCCTATGGTATTCCTCAACGCTTCTCTTATTGATTTCTATACAAGTGGATTTGTAGTCAGGCGTTGGTACGCCATAGAAACTTCTACTCTTTCATGCAACTTGGCGCTTAAAAAGGTCAAACAGTTCTTCTTAATAACTCAAAGGTATAGAGGAGCTGTAGAAAAAGTGAAGTAATGGCAAAGATTTTGGACCCTTGAGAGATATTTTGGAAAGTATGAAAAGGATTAAAGTTGAAAGTAAGGTAAATGATGGATTCATTCGGTTTTTAGTCTTCTACCCATTGTTTGCATACATTTGTGTCAAGCGTGGGCTTTTGTACTCTACCTCTGTGAACCTGAAAATGGTTTTCAAATACCATTGTATATTACATGTCGCTCAGACAAACAGAACTAAACATTTTTGTAACAATATTACCCATAATGTATTTTTCCATTGGAACAACTACAGTAATACCTCGTACACTCGCGTTTCCGAATTTGCGAATTCACAGATTCGCGATATTTTTTTGGCAACTAACATATATAGATTTTGCTCTTTTTTTTTCAGATCTGTGAAGTTTAATTAAAAAAAACACCTTCGCTATTGGGTAGTAGCGTTCTGTTCGTTACGTACCCGGTAATTAGTTTCATTTTACTGTGAGTGTATAAGAAAAATGAATGAATGTATTAATATAGAGTACTGTACAGTATACTTTAGTATACGTTAGTATACTGTACAGTACTGTAGGGTAAAGTTTATTGATATTTAGGGGTTAAACATTAGAAACCGGCATTGTAAGCGCTTCTAAGCGCTTGTACCAAACATTCGCAATTCCTCGCGATCCGCGACCCGCTCTGGACCCTAACCTCGCGAATGTACGAGGTATTACTGTACTATAGAAAGGGAATGTATGAAGTGTGGAACTATTGAGAATACTAAGTAGATTGCCAGAATATGCTGTAATGCTGCACTCACTTCCTCCCCATGGGTAGAGTTTTCTTTTGAGACACTTACTCGTCTCCCCTCGCTATGTCCAGCATGCCTGCTTCAGCTGCCATGGCTATCCTCAATGAACATGCTCCCTTGATATGCAAACATAAGTCTCCTGGCCTCTTGAAGAGCCAGTAGAGCCTAAAATTTGCAACAGCTACAATCATCTGCAATAGTTCCAGTTGTCCTCTCCACTCTTCATATAAGCAAATAAAGTCCTTTTGGTGCCAGTTAGTTAATAAAAGGGTTTTCCAGGCTTATTAATTGATGACCTATCCTTAGATCAGCAGGGGTCCAACACCGGTAAGCTGTTTAAAGCTCCCTGAGCGGTGCTTCGGCTTCACAGACCATGTGATGTCGCGTTCATAGGTCACATGGCCTCAAGTGAATGGATTGAGCTGTGATACTAAGCACAGCTGTGATACAAATGTATTGTACTGTGCTTGTTCTTTTTTTGGGTGAAGAGGCTGTAGCACTCATCCAAATGTTGCTGTCTCTTCAAACAGCTGTAAAGCAGGGGTCCTTGGTATTAGTATTGGACCCCCACCAATTTTCAATTCATGACCTATTCTTAGGATAGGTCACCAGGTAATAAGCCTTTATGGTGTTCTTCTGTCCTGATAACCCGTGTATGACATCAATATCACATTCTGGTGTCATCAGCTTAGCTATTTTATATAGAGAGACTAGCTACATATAGTAGCTTAAAGGGGAAAAATAAATAAATACAAATATATATATATATATATATATATATATATATATATATATAAACATTGTCAGCTATAGAAATTTGTTGTTTATTATTTTTAGAATTTTTATGGTTTATAATTTGCCTCAAAAATGCTGGATCTTGTTTTGTTTTTTTTTTATTTTTCCAAGAAAATAAAAATATCAAGCTGTCAAAAATATCAATGCAGTAATCTCTCTAGTAAATCCCTGATCTTTTCAGGTGCATTAAGGAAGTGTGTTTGGCAGAACCCATGGGTTTAAAAAAAAAATAAAAACTAAATAGATACATTAAAAAGAATGAACACATTAGGGCAGATTTACAAATTCTGTCTATGATTTGATATTTATCAAGGAGCTGATGTAGGTTGATAAATGTGCAGCATTTTTTAGACTGTCTACTCAAAGTTTATACCTATTAGCTTATATACCACAATTTTGGTGTACATAGGTACATCTTAGACCACACCCCTTTTCCATCATGCTAAGACTCTTTTCATAAAAATACCCTCTTGTTGGTCAAGACCAAAGCAATATCTAAAGTACACTCTAATTGTGATGGAAAGCAAGCATACCACATTTAGTTTTGGCAGCACTACAAAATACAGTGGGGAGATTTATTAAGCAAAATTGTACCATAAAACTTTCTAAAATGTTGTGCGCCACATTTATCAAGTGTTTTAGACACTTTTCCAGCTTGTGTAAAAAAAGGCAGGGCCTCAAAGGGATGCGACCTCATGGGCCTAATTTGCAACACCGTGCACCAAAAATACATCAGGGACTTTTAAGCCAACTAAAAAGTGGTCTAATGTTAGACAGTATAACATTAGATATTTTGATAGATCTGGTGTAAAATAGAGCTGTCTATTCTAAGTTTGCACTATGTAAAACTTAGACACTATTAGTAAATCACCGCTGTATCTTCTTTTACACATTTTCACAAGTGATTTTTTTGAATTTTTTTCACATATAGAAGGTTCATTCTCTATCTTTTCTCTTGGCTAAACATATTCCAAGATAAGTGTCATGCGAAAGCCAGCTTTAAATAATAAAAAAAAATATATAATTTTGTGATACTTTGTCACAAGATATCGATCCTATATAACTCTATGTATGACCAACCAGTGGTTGTTTTTTGAATTACAGCCCGACAAAGGTTTTTCTAGCATGTTGTTATAATGCATTGAATTTGTTTCAATATATTGGAGTCCTTAACCAAAATCTAGCTTAGGTATTGTTGGACACATCTATCCTGTATTTACATTTAATTCATGAAACTTAAGGGAAATACACACATTTACTATAAAATATAAGGTGATGAAAAAACTGAAAAGACACACTTAATGAATATACTGTAGCTTAAAAGCTCCAATTAAATATAAATGCCACAAACTAGATAATTTTAAAGGTTAAATCAGTTCAGAAATAATATTTTATTATTTAACATAGACATATAATTTACAAAGACACATATGTAATTATCAGACAGTCTAATAGATACCATGCTTCCATACAAGGTGATTTTTACAGATTTCTAACAAACCCATTCATTATAACTGGGATATGAGAGAGAGAAGAGGGAGAAAATGCAGAAAAGTAAAAAATGCTTTCAAAATAGAAAAGATAAAAAGTTTATTTTCGTATTTTTGTCAATTAACAAAATGAAGTGAATGAACAAAAGAGAACTCTAAATCCATTCAACGGTAACCCTTTCGCTACCAGGGGTTTTCGGATATTTTGCATTTCTGACTGCTAGGACAATGTTCACCTTTTTGAGTTAGACAAATAAAACCTAAATTGCAACATTAAAAAAATTATACTAACCCCCCCCCATACGAATATATTTTCTGAAAGTGCTACTGACACCTGCAACATTGTCAAAATGCCACTTGGTACTGTATATGAACAGGCACCTTCATGCAATTTTAATTTAAAGTGTATGTTATATTAAAAAACAAAACAAAGGAAAAACATTTATATTACTTGCTAAAAGTGGAAACCAAACAAAAAGTTACATGTACAACACCTCCTAAAAATAAGAATTCAACATGTGCAAAGTTCATTCATATCACTAAGTCCTACACCTGCATGCACATATCTTCAGAAAATCACCAGAATTGGAAGGAACAAAAATCTGCTTTGAAGCTGGAAATGCTAAAAAAGCATCATCCTATAAAATATAGGGATTACACACCGTGGAAAGCAGGTGCACCCCTAAATCTATATATTTCTTGAAAGTAGACAACCCAAGGATTACATGTGTCTCAGTGGGTTATCAATAGCCACATCCACCTTCATGTAACTTTGTGACAAACACAAATTAAGTTTTGTTTTTTGTTTTTTAAAATGCAACAAAACATATATTTGTGTCTAAAACTCATATTCAATCATAAATTCACACACAAAACACAAATAAAATAATAGATCAAATAGATCAAGGTGTACACAATTTATATATACCACAGACAACAGCTACAACAAGATCTCGTATTCTCAAAAACACTGAAATAGAAGAAAAGCAATATTTTGCTGTCATTTACTAATATGTTAAAAATCTATATTGCACATAGCAAACTGGGACTGTGATACCAAAACCTAAGGATTTTGGGATTGCACAGCATACTGGATATAAAAACACAACTTCGTATTTCACATATACAACCACTTCCATGCAACTTTGCAGCAAAAAGAGATTACAAGGAAAAATTGCACAAGTGCATGCTCAAGCAACCCTTTTCTGCAAACAAAATGTACTTTCCAAAAAACTGAAAGATGTGAGGTATTCATACATACCACACATATATGTACAGTATTCATAGGTGCAGATGTTAAAGAAAGGCCAAAAATCACATAAATGTGGCAGCAATTTTCGTGCATGCAAATTAAATAGGGGCTTACATAAGAATATCATTTTCTATTCCCCTATAAAAACAGTAACCCTAATGAATAATTATAATCTCTATACCTAACTAATATGATAACTAGGGCTGGTTTCAGCATGGGTCGCGGTCGCTTTATTACTCACATATTATGGACACAACCTCTGAAGTTCCTGCGGTTCATCATTACTGGTGTTAGAGTGCCATAATTCTAGATCTGATGACCTTCTCGAAGTCCAGGTGTTTCATTTGTACTGTGGGTGCAAGAAAAAAACACCCACTATTATACCCATTTGAAAGCTGCCAAAAACTTGGATTTTATATGGTGACATTCAATGGGTGAAAATGTGTTATCTGAATGATGGAACTTTTCCACCTGTCAGAAGTATTTTATATGTTCTTCTCTAGTGATAATCGTTATTGCTATTATTTTAGTGTGTAACAGATATCAATAGAGAAGCGGCCAGTGTATTTTACTCTATAAAGATCAGGTATGGACAGAATAAGGACAGTGTCAAATGTAAACTTTATTGATGGCTTTGTGTATGTGTTATGTAAGTGTTTGGTGCAACTCTTTTGGCACTGTGTCCTGGAAGATGGTAAAGTTTGGCTCACAGGGCCAATAAACTTCCTGGTTATGTTCAGAGGGGTATTACAGAAGAATACCCCTGTGATTAGGCTCAGAGGGGTATTACATTTTCCCTGTGACAATCAGAGAGCAAAAGTATAGTATGCTCTCTGATTGATAGGAGAGGAGATAACAAGACAAAAGTTTAGGCAAACCTCTCCCCCCCCCCGGGACCACATACAGGTTATACACAGACAATGATGATTTATCATTGTCTCTGCAGTCTGCAGCTCTGCTCCTCTGCCCCTCCTCCTCCTTCACGCTGCTCCAAGATGCTGCCTGAGGCTAGAGGGAGAAGGACACTTTAGAGCCCCATATCTCAGGATCCATTAGGGCTATGAAGATGATCTTGGATTCATTTTAAACATGAGAACCATCATCATGATAGCCCTGACATTTGGAGTGAAAAACACTGTCGGGAATTTTGATCTGCATTGGGATCTCCATGCCAAAGATCATTTTTACCAGTGAATTGTTCAGGATCTGTAAGGGCTATCATGATGATCTTGGTATAACTTTAAAGATGAAAAGATGAGATTTTAATCTTTACAATAATTCCAAGATCTTCCTTCTTCATAGCGCTAATGGATCCTCAAAAATTGACATTAGTTGCAAGGACATTCTACATATGTCCTTGGTTACTGAAGTGCTACCCTGTCTGTACGTATGACATATGTGAGTGGCAGGAAAAGTGTTAAAGTGTAACTAAACTTTCAAACAGCTTTTGATTTTTTGCCAGCATTTGTGTAATTAATACATTTTGTAATATAATATAAATAAATAAAAAATTAATAAAAAGGTGGGGGAGGGCAACTTCAAACAGTTATGTCTTCTTCGGCATTATAAAACATAGAAATTCTGGTATCATATATAAGAGGAGCTTCTAGCTGTATTATTTCCAGATACATGCTATCAGGACTGGGAGCATATGCATCTAAATATCCCAATACCGATTTTGTTAGCCTTAGACTCTCCAATACAGCACTGTTTTATGCAGTATTGCAGTATATTGTAGTTTTGCAGTATATTATACTAGTTCTCATGTCAAAATGAAAAAATTATATTCCCACTTAAAATGATGTATTATGCAAGAAGTCTTACTTGCATAATACACTGCAGTACGGCACTGTTTTATGCATTATTGCAGTATATGGCAGTATTGCAGTATATTATACTAGTTATCAAGTCAAAATAATTATTTTCCCACTTAAAATTATGTATTATGTAAAAAAAAACAACATACGGATGTTTCCAATGCATGCAAGACTTTTTCTTCCTTTACAAACAGACACAGACGGAGGAAGCTCTGTGTCAATTACTCTGCTACAGTTAATGCCCATTGGTGTCAGCCTATGGCAGTTGATAGTTGGTGTAGACGCAGTCAAAATTGCTGAGGAAGCTAAGAAAGGATACTTTTGTTAGTGAATTTAGAAGGGAAAAGGGCATATTAAAAAAAGAAAAAAAAGAAAATATATACTGTATCAGATTTGGAGACAGATTTGCATCAGCCTTGTGGGGTTTTTTTTGTCTTCCTCTTGATCAACACTGTTATAGGCTGGACTTGATGGATCTGTATCTTCATTCAACCTCATCTACTATGTTACAATGTAAAAATGCCTAATATTCATGAATAGGAAGACTAGATTTAAAAAAAAACAAACAAAAAAAAACCAACAAATCTTTAAGTTTCTCACAACAAGATAAAGGTTCATCTAGTCATTTTTGCTTCACATACAAGCTTTAGATTTATGTGACCAAGGAAACTCGTGTTTGTTTTTCTTGCCATCCACATCCTTTGCCAAAGCCAAAATTCAAAGCCATCAATCTGTTTGTTGTCCCTTTTCCTTACAGTTTTCACTTCTATCAAGATTTGCAGAAAATAATCAGAACTCGTATAATTCTGCGGTTCTATCATCACATTAAAAATTGTTTTACATGTTTTATTACTTCTACCAAATTCTGCATCATAATTCTTGCTTATTAAATTATTTGTTGTTATAATTGATCCAATTAGACAAAGGTGTTAACAACTTACTAGGCTGTATATTTCATTACTCGTAGCAGATAAAAATTAAAACTTATTGATCACTTGGTTGGTATTCATACCATCAATAAATCATGTCCAGTCTACACACATCTCCTCTCCATGCCTCATTAGGGATTATTATAGAGCGCACAGGAGACAAGGCTATTCATGTTGACAATGTTATAAATGACTATAATATAAGAAACACTATGACATTAAATCATCGTAACATCACATAAGCCTCATAACTCTCCACAACATCTCCATTGTGTTACTGACCCATCCACATTCCAATGGTAGCCCTAACCATCCATTATGATTCCCATGGTTACTAAAAAGTTTCAAGATGATCAGCCAAGTCCTGGGTTCAGTTCACTATCTAGTTCATGTTACCTTCAGATTTAATCTACAGATTTCTTCCTTACCTTTCCTGCTGAGTTAGGTATATACAGATAAGGGGTGTGCAATGACTATCTTTGAATTTTAAGATGTCTGGTCATCCAGGGGTTATGATGAGAACTCCATCCTGTTGGGGGTTTTGCTAGCATGTCACAATAACGTACTGAATTTGTATGGTCAGAAATTAAAGTCCTTAAAGGGGTTGTCAGAGGCCCAAGGGTAATGGATATTTATTTATTATGCTTACTTGTATAGCACCATCATATTCTGCAGCGCTTTTACAGACATTGTCAGTCACTGTCCCATATTGGGCTCACAATCTACATTCCCTATCAGTATGTCTTTGGAGTGTGGGAGGAAACCAGAGTACCCGGAGGAAACCCACGCAAACACGGGGAGAACATACAAACTCCTTGCAGATGTTGTCCTTGGCAGGAATCGAACCCAGGACTCTAGCGCTGCAAGGCTGTAGTGCTAACCACTGAGCCACCGTGCTGCCCCATGGATACTGATGACCCATCCACATGACTCATCTGATCGGTGGGGGTCCAACACCAGACCCTCAAACAGATCAGTTGATCCGGAGCAGAAAGATATATATACAAGGTATACGGCTGGAAGCAGCTTTACTCCTATTCAAATGAATTAGTGTATGACTCTGTAGGTTTCACTAGGGAACTGCAGCTCTGTTCCCATTCCCTTGAATGGGAATAGATCTGCTTCTAGCAACCTGATAATCTGACCAGTGCGGTCACACTTATCAGATTTTGATGATTAATCAATGGATAGGTCATCAGTATCCAATTCTGTTGGGTCTTGGACAAACGCTTTAATGAAATTTGTAAGGTAAGGGGGGGGGCACATATATAGATTAAAAGTGCTTGTCCATTACTCAATCCTATTTTTACAATCCATTGAGAAATACAGTATACTCTACATAAAAAATGTAAATATATTTCATTACTTAAAATATAATAGTCTTGAGTTGCTGGCTGTATTATAGATCAAAGCTGCATTTAAAATTCTGCAAATTACACAGCTGAAATCTCCCACCATTTCTTTGCTTAGAGAATGTCTACAAAGAGCTTGTTCTGATCATTTTCATTCTGGGATTATTTGTACATATTTACTTACCAAGTTATAATGCGGTTTTACCTTCAGGTTAAAATTCTTATGGACATACTCAAGCAGACTCTGCTGTCTATATATGTAGTTGTAAGTGTTGCTATTCTGTAGGGGGTATAGGGTGAACAATTTTGTTTTATAGTTTATTAACTTAATTTGCTTGCTTTTATTAAAATTCAGTATCTCCTTAGACAGTCCTAAACTGCACCTGATTTATCAAGGTGCCTGATGCTGTTTGATAAATCTGGTGTATTGTTACACTGTTTAATCTAACATTACAACACTTAATAGTTGGCTTAAAAAAATGTTACATCATTTTGGCTCATTTCAGTAACACCAGACACCTTCCCTGTGAGATAATTCCCCTTTTACGTATCAGTTGTAAAAGTGTCTGAAAAGTGTGTAAAGCACTTGATAAATGTTGCGCTAAGCATGTTAGACAGTCTTATGGTTCAAAATATGCGAGAGTTTTAGTGCATTTTGCTTAATAAATCACTGGGTTTGTATAGTGTGCGGCTTATGTCTTGTATTACATGTAGAAGAAAACTCCTTAGCCTGCCTCTACAGTCCCTGCCCTCATTATTAGAGATGAGCGAATGCAGCAAAAATTTGATTCAACCGATTCTCCGAAGTTACCAAAACAATTAGATTCGATCTGAATTAATTTGCAGCGAATCGCGTTAACCCCTTCCCGACATCCGCCCTAATAGTAAGGCACTACTGGGAAGGACTTCCCACAAACTATGGCGGAAGCATGGTACACACACAGAAACTGTGTTCGCACCCTGCTTTGCGGGTGTCAACCGTACATAACGACTGTCACAGTCCTCTAACACCTGCGGTAGGAGGTATTACATATTGGGGTTCCGATCGGCCACCCCGCAATGCCTTCGGAGGGTGCCGCTGCTCCTATTTGGCAGCCTGAGGTCTGACCAGTGACCCTGGGTTTGCCCCATTGCATACCTGATTGATCCTGCCTTGAATGGAGACTATTAGCCTATGCGTCTGCATGGGCTGATAGCCTCCTATACAGTGCAATACACGTGTATTGCAGAGAATACCTATTGAAGCAGTGATCAGATATCGTTGCTTCAATCCTCCCACCCATTGAAGCAGCATTCAGATATGGCTGCTTCAATCCTCCCCCCAGAGCTGTTGCTATTATTATACTCTGGGGTCTCCTCCACATTACGCTGGCGCCGACGTCATTACGCCCAATCACAGGTCCCAGCAGTAAGGCCTGGGGAGGAAGACCTCCGGAGTTACTGGTGAGCCCAGGAAAGGTGAGTATCAGCATTTTTTTTATTTTTAATCACCGCAGGGGGGTGCTGAGGGGGGCAGGTAGCATGGCAGAACCCCTTGGATGCTGCGGTCATGTTTGACCTCGGAATCCAAGGGGTTAAAACCCCAGATCGGAAATGGGCGACTTGATACATCGAAGTGTGAGGAAATCTGGAATCAATGCGAATAGAAGATTTCCTGAAATTCAGATCAAATTCCACTTCGTCACCTTTGATTCGCTCATCTCTACTCATTATATCATACTATAGTGAAAATAAGACCTAATCTAACTTGTATTTCGCTTTCACTGCCTGTACTAAGAGATACATTTTGATACCAAGTCATGCTCTTATCTATCTTCACAGCCTGTCCCACTCATTAACTGACAAGATGGGATGCACTATCATGTGACATAAGAAAAGGCAGGGACAAAGAAATACAAATTAGGAAAGGTCATTTGACTCTAGTAAGATATAAGGAGGGCAGGGACTGTAGAGGCAGGCTAAGCAGTCTGTTTATGAATGTAATCCTAGACATACACACGTGGACCAAATTGTTGGTACCCCTCATTTAATGAAAGAAAAACTCACAATGGTCACAGAAATAACTTGAATCTGACAAAAGTAAAAATATATAAAAATTCTATGAAAATGAACAAATGAAAGTCAGACATTGCTTTTCAACCATGCTTCAACAGATTTTTTTAAAAAAGAAAACTCATGAAACAGGCCTGGACAGAAATGATGGTTCCCATAACTTAATATTTTGTTGCACAACCTTTTGAGGCAATCACTGCAATCAAACGATTCCTGTAACCGTCAATGAGACTTCTGCACCTCTCAACAGGTATTTTGGCCACTCCTCATGAGCAAACTGCTCCAGTTGTCTTGGGTTTGAAAGGTGCCTTTTCCAGATGGCATGTTTCAGCTCCTTCCAAAGATACTCAATAGGAGTTAGGTCAGGGCTCATAGAAGGCCACTTCAGAATAGACCAATGTTTTCCTTTTAGCCATTCTTGGGTGTTTTTAGTTGTGTGTTTTGGGTCATTATCCTGTTGCAAGACTCATGACCTGCGACTGAGACCAAGCTTTCTGACACTGGGCAGCACATTTCTCTCTAGAATCCCTTGATAGTCTTGAGATTTCATTGTACCCTGCACAGATTCAAGACACCCTGTGCCAGATGCAGCAAAGCAGCCCCAGAACATAACAGAGCCTCCTCCATGTTTCACAGTAGGGACAGTGTTCTTTTCAAGATATGCTTCATTTTTCCGTCTGTGAACATAGAGCTGATGTGCCTTGGCAAAAAGTTTCATTTTCGTGTCATCTGTCCATAGGACATTCTCTCAGAAGCCTTGTGGCTTGTCAACATGTAGTTTGGCAAATTACTTTTGTCAGATTCAAGTTATTTCTGTGACCATTGTGGGTCTTTCTTTCATTAAATGAGGGGTGCCAACAATTTTGTCCATGTGTGTATTCGGTGGTTATAGTATACACTATACACTTTTGCCCTCATAAATCAAAGCTAATGCACCTTGAAAGTGGCCAAAAATGCTAATCAACTTAGTACATATTTGGCACACTTTGGTGCATCTCTTCCTCTGCTGTGCACCCTGATCACTACATTTTTAGACAATCTGGAACTGTTTTTTTTATACTCTGGGGTCTCACCACAACCTAGAGTGGAAACATGCATCTAAGAGTCATGACATTGACATGCCTTACATGACCGTGAGTCCCAATCATAGAGATCAGCAGTCCACGGGGTCACTGAGGTTATTCAGGAGGCCCGAAGAACCTGCACTCGACACTGTGACAGGAGAGGTGCATATTATACTTTGAGGTCTGAAGAGATCCAAGGGTATAATGGTGGTTCATGGGCGGTAAAGCCCCCAAATTTTGTGTTTGACACAATTCGTAAGGAACCTGGCTTGTTATGAACCAGTTAACTCATCCCTATATATTGTATGGTAGTGTTTACTAGAATATGTGTTTGTCTTATATTTTGATCCTCAGATGTTTTCCTTTTCTTGTATATTGTGGGTCTTTTAATTATTTGTACTTGTATTATTTATATAAAGATATTGCTTTGTGGCTTTCCCTTATTATGTCTTATAGTGATTGTATATCTTGTATGCTGTTAGAGTCTAGATTTATGTTGGTATTCGAAGAGATGGTGTTATATACGTCCTCCCCTCCCCTTGCTTGCTTGCTGCATCACTCACTCTTCTATTACCTACATTCAAAATGTCGATAAAAAGATAGAATACAGAAAAAAAAATGATTCTGGGTAATATAGTTTTTATATAATGAACTTAACTGTAGTCTAATGTTGGCAACGTAAATTTCCTTATATTAAAATAGCTTGGCAAAGCTCCTAGGGTTAAGTCAAGTCAGTTGACTGTTTCCAAAGCAACTAACAACTTTGTCAATAATGTTCTGAGCTAAAAAAGAAGATCTGATGTGGAATGTGCAACATATTTTTTTTTAAATTTACATACATATACTCAGTATAGAGAAAACTGAATTCATCGTCTTTCCCCATCTCGCTCAGCTCCCCTACCTGTTTATTAAGCACTCTTAATAGCTTCATATTCTATCTGGACTCACAAGTCCAGTACCTTGGGGTAACCTTTGAACTTATTCTGTCTTTCAAAGAGCACATCCGAGTCCTTACCATCCCCTGCTGCCTCCAACTCAAAAACATTTTTCAATCCACTCATTTATTAACTTTGAGTCAACAAAAATATTAGTCCATGCCCTCATCATCTCCCACTTAGACTACTACAACATCCTTCTTTGTTCCTTCCTACCCACCATTCACTCTGCTGCCTGGCTAATCCATCTCTTTTTTTGTTTCTTCCCTAATTTTCCCCTTTGACAATCCTCCTTTGCTCCCCTCTTATTTGCTCCTCACACAATCATCTGCAAGATTTTTCCCATGCATTCCTTACACTCTGCAACTCACAACCCCAATATGTCACGCTTTCTCCAAAACACTGCAACCTTATAGAGTCCACTAAAAGCCTGCAGCCTACAATAGCACAGCCGCCACTAATGTTGCCATCCTTCTGCTACTGTAAGTCCTTATGGGCAGGCTCGTCTCTCCTTCTGTACCAGTTGGTCACAGGTTAGTTCATGTTTCTTGTTCTTGTTTTTTTGTATTTTGTATGTAAACCCTTTTCATATGTACAACACTATAGAATTAACCACTGCGTGGCTGGACCATTTTCCCTTGTTCTTGGCAGAACACATTTTCTGGGCTTTTTGATAAATGCAGTTTTCAAGGCTATATAATTTTTTTTTTTTTTGTTCAGGCTATTCAAATATTGTTTGCATGTTTTTTTTTTCCGGTGATACAGGACTTTAATGTATGTCAGTTTTATTTTTGCATGTTTTTCTCTTTTTGTAATTAAAAAACACTTTTTTTTTCACATTTTGCTCATGAGTATTATGTGGATAGGACCTGGCAACTGGGTCAGGGTGACATCAGATGAAGAGTGACAGTGGTCATGGTTAAGATTCAATTCAATGTGCAGGACCAACATCCAAAAAGCCTGCCGGGACAGACCTAGGGAAAGTTAATCTTCCATATGGGATTTTTGGCTACATTGCCAAACAATAAATCCATGGCAATGTGCAAAATCTGCAATCAGAAACTTGGCTGTAGCTTTACAGGAACAAATGTAGGAATGACACCTCTATGTACTTACATGAAAAGGCATCATCATTTTATTTGGCAAAATAGACTTGACAGTGGCACTGGCAGGGGAAGTGAGCTAGATTGTTCTGCCCCCCTCTACCCCCTGTGATCTTCCACATAGGCAGGCCACATCTACACCTAGCACATGGTTGTCGTTATCATCATCATCACCAACTGTTTCTCCTACTCTGGCGGTTCCATCGCTGCCGTACCATTTAGTGGATTCCACTGCATTTTGCAGATGGCATGTGCTCTACCTCAATGGAGGATACGTATATGCCATTATTTCTCTAGGAAAGCAGTTGGTGTTTTATATCACCATGTGTCGGAAAATGTGGGCCAGTCTGGGGAAAGGTGCAAGCCACCGTTGACACATGGAGCAGCAATTATGGACAAGAACAATAAATTTCTTTCACAGCCCACTGGGTCAATATTTTGAGTGGCATGTCCACAATCTGGAAATGCAAAAAGGCAAGATTCTAGTTTCACCCCATTTGTGCAGGCCCAATTCCCACACCTTGCAGGGCCCATCCACCTCCTCTGGATCCTCCTCTCTGGACCTTTTTCTGCTAACATCTTCACAAGGGCAAGCCGTTACTTCCAATCCTCCACTTGTTTCGGTGTATGTTGAGGTGCTGCCATGCGGCTTTATAATTAATAATCCTGGATTAGAGGAGTCGCACAGTGGAGAAGCTGCTTCGACGTATCCTGCAGCAAGTATCCTGCTGGATGGCTTCTCGTCAGTTCCAACTGGGTAGCATTACCAGGAACAATGGCACAGATATTGTTGCTGTGCTGCAGTTAGGTCAAATAACACATTGTCCCTGTATGGTGCATGTGCTTAATCTGGTGGTCCTCCACTTTATTAACTTGGGTAGTGTCTTTAAAGAGGTGCTCCTTCTAGTCAGAAAAGTCTCAGCATTTCAGCTGTTCTTATGATACCAAAAACACCCTGCTCAATTTGCAGCAACAAAATGATCTAAGAGGGGATCCTTGATATGTCACAGGCAAAGTCAGCGGAGGAGGCTGAACATTTTTTTCTTTCAGGATGATGATGATGATGATGTTGTCAATGCTAGCCAAGAACACCAACCATGGAATACCCCTGGGTCCGTGCACATGTTCTGCTGTGTACACAGCAACAAGCGTATTATTAGCATTAAGCAGAGAGATGAGTACTGGATGGCAGTGTACTCAGACCCTCGCTACAAAGCAAAAATGTTGGAATTCTGCTTCGTCTCCCAAAGGGAAGAAAAATTGGAATATTATAAAGGATAGGCTGTATACTCACCTTACTGCAGCATGTAGGGAGAGCACTGCAACTGCAGTACAATATTCCTGCAGCTATTCGAGATGACACCAAAACCAGAAGTAGTGTTGCTGTTGACACTAACATTTTTATTGTTAGTACTTGCACAAGTGTTTCCTCCTCCCCCACCTTTTGCCTGTCCGCTACGCTGTTTTTTTCAGTCATTTTTTTTACTGCACACTGCTTAATTACAATAGTGATTGGCAAGAATTCTTACACTGTATATCAGCAAAGCAGCAAATAATAACACTGAAAAAGTTTTTTTTTTTCAGATAAACTCTCATTTACACTCTGTATTGGGTGAGCAGAGCATAAAAAATTAAATAACATAGTATTTTTTCTGATTAGTGCAGACTGTTAGACTGTATATTGGGTAAACCACAGAAAATTCTTAAATTGCAGATTTTTTTTTTTCAGTTTAGCGCAGGTGGAATCCGCACTTTGCTGTTGGAGCAGTAATTTATATGTACTTAATGAAAAATTAAAAAAAAAAAACTTTAAAGATTTTTCACTAGCAGGATTGACTCAGTAAAAATGGTGTTTAAACACTGTGTATACAGATGAAACTGATATAATCCATGACTGACAAACAGAATTAGAATATTGGCAATGAAAGGGTTTCTGTAATTCTGTATTAGAGCAGGAATGAGCAGTCAGGCTCAAACAGCACAGATATACACCCTCACTTTGTCTTCACTTTGTCCTATTGATGATTTTTATTACTATTACTATTACATCTCTAAAACAGACGTTTCAGACCACCTCTTCCCTCTATCATTATGGGCAATGTGAGATCTCTTGCAAACAAGATGGACGAACTAACAGCGCTCACCAGGCATCATCAGGAGTTTCGGGTGTGCAGCATGATGCTACTTACAGAGACTTGGCTCACTGAAGTTACTCCTGACCCTCTGGTCTCCTTGGATGGTTTTAAACTCCTTCGGGCAGACAGGACAAGGGAGAACAGTAAGAGGAAAGGAGGGGGGCTGGCAATGTTTGTGAATGATAGATGGTGCAATCCTAGGCATATTGTGATTAAGGAGCAAACTTGCTGTAAGGACATTGAACTATTAGCTGTGAGCATGAGACCTTTCTATCTACCAAGGGAACTATCGCATGTCATCGTGATAGCTGCATATGTCCCCCCCTCTGCGAAAGCTGACGCTGCCTGCGAGGTCCTACAAGCCACGCTGAGCCATTTACATTTGAAACACCCCCAGGCTCTCTTTCTTGTGTCGGGTGATTTCAACCATGCCTCTCCATCATCCACACTGCCCAGTTTCACACAGTATGTAACCTGCCACACAAGAGACAACAAAACACTGGACTTGTTCTTTGCCAATGCGAGGGAGGCATATAACTCATCAGCCCTACCGCCCCTGGGAAGATCGGATCACAACCTAGTGCATCTCCGACCTGTGTACAAGCCACTTGTACGTAGAGAACCAGCTGTCACCCGCACAGTGAGGATATGGTCCGAGGAGAGTGATGAGGCTTTGAGGGATTGTTTTGACACAACCGCATGGGAAGTTCTGCAGGATTCTTATGGAGAAGATATAGAAGGACTCACACACTGCATAACGGACTACATAAATTTTTGTGTGGACAACACAGTACCCACAAAAGTGGTGAGGTGCTTCTCCAACAACAAACCATGGATTAACTTTGATATAAAAACACTACTTAAGGAGAAAAAGATGGCATTCAGGACAAGAGATAAGGAGGGGTTGAGGGAAGTACAAAAGGAGCTGAGGCATCAAATCAGGCATGGAAAAGCCAGTTATAAGGAAAAGATGGAAAAGCAAATGGAAAGAAAAGACATAAGGGGGGTCTGGGAGGGGCTTAAGTCAATTTCGGGTCATAAACAGTCTGTCTGCCAGATTGAGGCAGATGTTAATTGGCTTAATGAACTAAACCTATTCTTCAACAGATTTGATCACACACCAGCTCCTCCCACCCCAGCATGTCCTTCAGCTCCCCCCACCACAATGACTTCACCCCATGCGGCTACTTCCCAACAAACCAGTAAATCCAGCAATCCGTCTTTATCTGACCACAGTCTGATCTTCACATGGGCCCAGGTGAGGAAGGAGATGAAAAAGATCAAGGTGAGGAAAGCCTCAGGGCCAGATGACATCAGTGCAAGGCTAATTAAGACTTGTGGGGACCAGCTGTGTGGTATAATTACATATATGTATAATATGAGCCTGAGGCAGGAAATGGTCCCTGAATTATGGAAATCTTCTTGCGTGGTACCAGTTCCAAAGAAACCTCACCCTATGGACCTCAACGACTACAGACCTGTAGCACTGACATCCCACCTGATGAAGATCTTAGAGAGATTGGTTCTCACACATCTCCGCCCTCTAGTGATCCCCGCTATGGACCCTCTCCAGTTTGCTTATCGGCCGGGCATTGGGGTAGATGATGCCATCATCCACCTTCTGCACAGGGCTCTGTCTCACCTGGAGAAACCAGGGAGCATGGTTAGAATAATGTTCTTTGATTTCTCCAGTGCTTTTAACACCATACAGCCCAGGTTACTGAGGGACAAGCTGGACCTTGCTGGAGTAGACCACCACCTCTCCAACTGGATCCTAGACTACCTCACAAATCGACCTCAGTATGTGAGAGCCCGGGACTATGTGTCAGGTACCGTGATCTGTAATACGGGGGCACCTCAGGGTACGGTTCTCGCCCCTTTCCTCTTCACACTGTACACTGCAGATTTTAGGTGCAACTCATCTAGCTGCTACCTACAGAAGTATTCTGACGACTCTCCAATAGTAGGTCTCATCACAGACGATGATGACAGGGAGTACAGAGAACTGAACCGGGATTTTGTGGACTGGTGCCACCGGAACCACCTGAAGATTAACGCGGGGAAGACGAAGGAGATGGTGGTGGACTTCCGTAAAGGCAGAAGCCCTCCTAAACCAGTGGACATCCTGGGGACGGGCATCGAGATTGTGAACACCTATAAGTACCTGGGTTTGCTCCTTAATAATAAGCTGGACTGGGCAGATCATATGGAGGCCATGTACAGGAAGGGCCACAGCAGGCTCTACCTGCTTAGGAAGCTGAGAGCCTTTGGAATCCGGGGGGCACTTCTTAGGACTTTCTTCAACTCGGTAGTGGCATCAGCCATATTCTTTGGAGTGGCCTGCTGGGGGAGCAGTATATCAACCAGGGACAGAAATAAACTTGACAAGCTGATTAGAAGGGCTAGATCTGTCCTGGGGAGCCCACTGGACCCAGTGCAGGTGGTGGGTGACGAAAAGATACTGTCCGTGGTGAGCTCCATGCAGAAGAAGAAGTCCCATCCCATGCATGAGACTGTGATCGCGCTGAGCAGTACTGTCAGTGACCGACTGCTCCACCCTAAGTGTGAGAAGGAGCGCTATCGGAAGTCTTTCCTCCCCACCGCGGTTAGGCTGTACAACCAACACCGACCTAAGCGGAGATCATTACACACAGAGAACTGAAATATCTTTCTGCATGTTAAATCCCCCCCCTCCTCTGCTACTTCCTGTTTCTGCACAATAAATGTGGCAACAGCCATTTTAGCTTGTCTGAGATGAAACAGATGCCAAAACAAACATCATCAATTCTTCAGGCATGGTAGGGGATAGATAAAAGTACTCTAACTGCGCCAGAATCAGTGGAGTGGCACCAATTGAAGGATGCAAGCAGTTGGAGTTGGTGGAGGTGGTGAAAGATCCTTTTTCAGTCACGTTGTCCAAAGTGAAGTAAAGCCTAGATAAATCTTCATATATTGTGTTCCTTGTCACCTTGTTGGGAAATGCCTTGTAATAAACCATATCCATCTAGGACAGATTGGTTTCCGCAATGAATAACTGTTTTTGAAGGAAAGTCTTGTGTCTATTTTCCTTAAGCTGTGAAACAGAATCAGATAGATAGATGACAGATAGATAAATAAAAAGATAAATAATGAGATGGATAGATAATGAGATAGATTGATAAGTAGATAGATGGATAGATAGACATACAGATAGATAGATAGATAGATAGATAGATAGATAGATAAGAGATAGATGGTTAGATAGAGCGATAGATAGATAGATAGATAGATAGATAGATAGATAGATAGATAAATGGGCCACAAAACAGGTTCTCATTTGTGACTATTGTACACTCTACAATGGAAATATGTCATGTAAATAAGAAAAAACTCTTTACATATATATATATATATATATATATATATATACAAGTCATATGAAAAAGTTTGGGCACCCCTATTAATCTTAATCATTTTTAGTTCTAAATATTTGGGTGTTTGCAACAGCCATTTCAATTTGATATATCTAATAACTGATGGACACAGTAATATTTCAGGATTGAAATGAGGTTTATTGTACTAACAGAAAATGTGCAATATGCATTAAACCAAAATTTGACCGGTGCAAAAATTTGGGTACCCTTATCATTTTATTGATTTGAATACTCCTAACTACTTTTTACTGACTTACTGAAGCACAAAATTGGTTTTGTAACCTCACTGAGCTTTGAACTTCATAGCCAGGTGTATCCAATCATGAGAAAAGGTATTTAAGGTGGCCAATTGCAAGTTGTTCTCCTATTTGAATCTCCTCTGAAGAGTGGCATCATGGGCTCCTCAAAACAACTCTCAAATGATCTGAAAACAAAGATTTTTCAACATTCAACAGTTGTTCAGTTGTGGGAAGGATACAAAAAGTTGTCTCAGAGATTTAACCTGTCAGTTTCCACTGTGAGGAACATAGTAAGCAAATGGAAGACCACAGGGACAGTTCTTGTTAAGCCCAGAAGTGGCAGGCCAAGAAAAATATCAGAAAGGCAGAGAAGAAGAATGGTGAGAACAGTCAAGGACAATCCACAGACCACCTCCAAAGAGCTGCAGCATCATCTTGCTGCAGATGGTGTCACTGTGCATCGGTCAACAATACAGCAGACTTTGCACAAGGAGAAGCTGTATGGGAGAGTGATGCGAAAGAAGCCGTTTCTGAAAGCACGCCACAAACAGAGTCGCCTGAGGTATGCAAAAGCACATTTGGACAAGCCAGCTTCATTTTGGAAGAAGGTCCTGTGGACTGATGAAACAAAGATTGAGTTGTTTGGTCATACAAAAAGGCGTTATGTATGGCGTCATATATACACAGGGGGGGGGGGGTGTGGGGGCATCAAACTCCCCCCCTAAATTTGGGGGGGGGGCCTCTTTTTGGGGGGGGGGGGCCAACGCCCGCCCCGGGGTTTTTTAGTTGGGGGTCGCATGGATTCAACTCAGTATCAGCAGATTCTTGAGAATAATGTACAAGAATCAGTGACGAATTTGAAGTACCCGGGGATGGATATTTCAGCAAGACAATGATCCAAAACACAGCTCCAAATCTACTCAGGCATTCATGCAGAGGAACAATTACAATGTTCTGGAATGGCCATCCCAGTCCCCAGACCTGAATATCATTGAACATCTGTGGGATAGGGAGGGGTGGCCAGGCATGTGGGTCAAACCTTAACTGAACTGGAATTGTTTTGTAAAGAGGAATGGTCAAAAATACCTTCATCCAGGATCCAGGAACTGATTAAAAGCTACAGGAAGCGACTAGAGGCTGTTATTTTTGCAAAAGGAGGATCTACTAAATATTAATGTCACTTTTCTGTTGAGGTGCCCATACTTTTGCACCGGTCAAATTTTGGTTTAATGCATATTGCACATTTTCTGTTAGTACAATAAACCTCATTTCAATCCTGAAATATTACTGTGTCCATCAGTTATTAGATATATCAAATTGAAATGGCTGTTGCAAACACCCAAATATTTAGAACTAAAAATGATTAAGATTAATAGGGGTGCCCAAACTTTTTCATATGACTGTATATATATATATACCTAAGTATTATACTGCATAAAGTTCAGAGAACATAACAAAACCACATTTTCATTCTATGCCCTATTTTCCTTTTTTGTATGTTTCGTTTATATTTTATACAGAAATTTTTCCTAGAATTTCACATTTTTCACATTAAAAAGCATGGCAGTTTTCTATTTGGAGTACGTTGTGCCATAGGCAATTAAATCTCTAGAGCCTGATTATACATTGCTGGCATGTACTATGTAATGCTATTACACATTCCCAAGTCATTACTTGTACTTTTGAAGCTAAGTCTTTGCTGGAAGGGAAGTCATCACTTCTATTCATAACAGTGGGGCAGCGGGTGGAATATCCGATAGAAACTTCACATACATTAGGGAACATGGGCTTGCTGGTCATATTTTTCACTTGTAAGTTGTTAATTCATTTTAAGGGTACAGGTCGACATTACCACTGCTAAAAATCAAATCCCTAATGTATTGTAATAAACGAGTAGAATGTTTAAAGGGAACATGTCACCAGAAAATTAACTATTTTTTAACATATTTTAAAATAATTTTGAATGATTTTATTTATAATTTTTTGCTTCATTATAGATAGATAGATAGATAGATAGATAGATAGATATCTTACTAAATCCTGCAATTTTCACTCTGGCCATTAAGCCTAATAATACACTCACACTTGTTAATAGTTTTGTGCAGCAGAGGATAGGGCAAGAACTTCTGATGTTGGCGTGGTAGTGGCTCTATGTTATTTTATTTTTTCTCCCTGAATTTTTTTTTTCATACTTTGTGCCCTCCCATAAGGTTATAATAGTGAGAATAGGGAGAATTTTAACATTCTTTTTTTTTCTTGAGGATACATTGGCCCCCATTACAAAAAAGAATGCAGTCTCCTGGTATACAATGAAAGGCTGATCTGCGCCTTCTAGGACTCAGCAACTCATGCAGTTCCAGGCACCCTACAGACCACATGACTCCAGGAATCCGCATCATGACAACTTCCATAGCTGTACGCACAGCACTCATTGAGTCGGTAATGAACCATCCCTGTCTTCTCTATGGAATGTCCAGCCACTAATAACAGCCGATTCCCTGCTCCTGCAAGGACATACAGGTACATCCTTGCAGAGTTAATTGCAGACTGCCCGGATGTATAAAGTCAATGGGTGGTTAGCAAGCAGTTAAAAAAACTGCTATGACATATATGATATGGCGCCACCTGGTGTTCTTTTAACTTCCACTCAGAAGGACCACTTAGTGTGTCCATTGCTTTGAGAATAAGCAGCTTCTACTGCACTGATTCTTTTTGGCCTGCTTACACAATAGCAGGAATTACTCCGCCATCTGTGTACAAGAAGATCCAGGTGGCTGGTATGAAAATAAATTAAAGCATACCGGGGACGCCATGACAAGTATGTACTGTAATAGCAATATATAGAAACTGGAGCATTTTCTGAATTATTTCACTTGAAACTTCACTTGAAATATTAGACTTCTCACAGAGAAGTCTAATATTTAACCATGGGACAACCCATTTAAGGGTTAATAGGACATTGCAGAAAAATATATACCATACTTTTCTTATTTGTCTAATAGTCTTTAACAATAAATACAGATGGGCCCATCCTTAACTTAAGTTGAGTTTGGCTAAGGACACAAATTTTGTTTTTAAACCAATTCTGCACAATATTGTGAAACGTGAACAAAACCCTTCAAATACTGCAATTCACAACATAACCACTGGGTGACCATATAGACACGGAAACGATCGTTAGGTCGTCAACTGAAGATCTGGGGTGTCCGACACCCTGGACCCTTCATGCATCAGTTGTTTGAAGCAGCAACAGTGACTTCCTCTTCACAGGTCATGTGATGTCACATTCATCAGTCACATGGTCTGTTCGTAGCTCAGTCCCATTCAAGTGAATCTGCAATTCCAAACACCGTCATTGACCCATATTCTACAGCCTCTTCAAACAGCTGGGAGCCTGGGTTTCAAACCCCTACCAATCTTTAATTGAAGACCTATCCTAAGGATAGGTGATCAATTATTTAGCCTAGACAACCCCTTTAATAGATTACATTATTTAAAGTAGCTTAGAATGAATTTATAAAAAAAAGTGTTATCATTTCTTATCCATATAAGGTTGCCCCATATAGTCAGTGCCAGGTCTGAGAGAAGTATCAGAATGTGTTTCCAGGGCACTTTGGTACAGTCATGTTCATTTCCTTGGATCCTTCCGCACAGCTGGATCTGCAAATGCTGCGTTCTTGATACAGTGTTCACAATGATAACTTCATAAATATATCTCCTGGCAGGAGCTTTACTATAAGATGCACCTACATGAAAAGAAAATTGTTTGCATTCACACAGTATAGTCACAACATATGAATTTAAATCACTGTATTCCCTAGATGCAGTTCACTTTCTAAAAATCTGATACATAGTGTGAATATTTCGTATTTGTTTATCTGACTATATTCTGCTTTCTTTGCTGCGATTTTGCCTGGTTTCTTTCTAATATAGTGTGGACCTTATATCTGCCTCTGCTGATCTCTGTGTCTCTGCTGATCTCTATACCTTCACTGATTTCTGTATATCTGCTGATCTCTGTGCCTCTGTTGATCTCTGCTGATCTCTGTGTCTCTGCTGAGCTCTGTATATCTGCTGATCTCTGTGTCTCTGCTGATCTCTGTATTTTTGCTGATTTCTGTGCCTAAACTGATCTCTGGTTCTGTGTCTTTGCTGATCTCTGTATATCTGCTGATCTCTGTGCCTCTGCTGATCTCTGTGTCTCTGCTGATCTCTGTATTTCTGCTTTCTGTGCCTAAGCTGATCTCCAGCTCTGTGCCTCTGCTGATCTCTGTGTCTCTGCTGATCTCTGTGCCTCTGCTGATCTCTGTATCTCTGCTGATCCCTGTATCTATGCTGATCTCTGTATCTCTGCTGTTCCCTGTATATCTGCTGATCTCTGTGCCTCTGCTGATTTCTGTATCTCTGCTGATTCCCTATACTACGCTCTGCCGCGTCTCGCTGCCGCGCTCACGCCCGACCTCTATCTCTGCTGATCTCTGTGTCTCTGCTGATCTCTGGTCTGCTGATCTCTGGCTCTGTGTCTCTGCTGATCTCTAACGATCGTGCTCTGCTGATTTCTGTCCCTGTGTCTCTGCTGATCTCTGCGTCTCTGCGTCACTGTATCTCTGCTGTCTCTGCGTCTCTCTGATCTCTGTGTCTCTGCTGATCTCTGGCTCTGTGTCTCTGCTGATCTCTATATATCTTCTGATCTCTGTGTCTCTGCTGATTTCTGGCTCTGTGTCTCTGCTGATCTCTGTGTCTCTGCTGATCCCTGTATCTCTGCTGATCTCTACGTCTCTGCTGATCTCTGGCTCTGTGTTTCTGGTGATCTCTATATATCTTCTGATCTCTGTGTCTCTGCTGATCTCTGTGTCTCTGCTGATCCCTGTATATCTACTGATCACTGGCTCTGTGTCTCTGCTGATCTCTGTGTCTGCTGATCTCTGTGTCTCTTCTGATCCCTGTATAACTACTGATCACTGGCTCTGTGTCTCTGCTGATCCCTGTATCTCTGCTGATCTCTGTATCTCTGCTGATCTCTGCGTCTCTGCTGATCTATGTGTCTCTGCTGCTCTCTTCGTCTCTGCTGATCCCTGTATATCTACTGATCACTGGCTCTGTGTCTCTGCTGATCTCTGTATATATTCTGATCTCTGTGCCTCTGCTCATCTCTATATTTCTGCTGATCAGCAGTTGTTAAAATTCAATCAATACAAAGATGGAACATTTGCAATTTAAAACAACTTTCTATGATATCTTGATGTGCATTTACTATTATACCACAGCATTGCAGGTAATCCTACTAAATTACTTCATATTCTCTACTTCACAAGATCCCAAATTCTCATGTACAGTGGTTGCGGAAAGTATTCAGACCCCTTTAAATTTTTCACTCTTTGTTTCATTGCAGCCATTTGCTAAAAGCAAAAAAGTTCATTTTATTTCTCATTAATGTACACTCAGCACCCCATCTTGACAGAAACCCCCCAGAAATGTAGATATTTTTGCAAATTTATTAAAAAAGAAAAAGCCCCTTCCTTTTGAACTAGTACAGCCATGAGTCTTCTTGGGAATGATGCAACAAGTTTTTCACATCTGGATTTGGGGATCCTCTGCCATTCTTCCTTTCAGATACTCTCCAGCTCCGTCAGGTTGGATGGTGAACGTTGGTGGAGCCATTTTGAGGTCTCTCCAGAGATGTTCAATTGGGTTGAGGTCAGGGCTCTAGAATGGTCACAGAGTTTTTCTGACGCCACTCCTTTGTTAGCTGTGTGCTTAGGGTCATTGTCTTGTTGGAAGGCGAACCTTCAGCCCAGTCTGAGGTCCAGAGAACTCTGGAAGAGGTTTTCTTCCAGGATATCTCTGTACTTGGCCGCATTCATCTTTCCTTCAATTGCAACCAATCGTCCTGTCCTTGCAGCTGAAAAATACCCCCATAGCATGATGCTGCCACCACCATGTTTCACTGTTGGGATTGTATTGGGCAGGTGATGAGCAGTGCCTGGTTTTCTCCACACATACTGCTTAGAATTAACGCCAAAAAGTTCAATCTTCATCTCATCAGACCAGAGAATCTTATTTCTCATAGTCTGGGAGTCCTTCATGTGTTTTTTGGCAAACTCTATGCGGGCTTTCATATGTCTTGCACTGAGGAGAGGCTTCCTTCGGGCCACTCTGCCATAAAGCCCCGACTGGTGGAGGGCTGCAGTGATAGGTGACTTTGTAGAACTTTCTCCCATCTCCCTACTGCATCTCTGGAGCTCAGCCACAGTGATCTTTGGGTTCTTCTTTACCTCTCTCACCAAGGCTCTTCTCCCACAATTGCTCAGTTTGGCTGGACGGCCAGATCTAAGAAGAGTTCTGGTCATCCCAAACATCTTCCATTTAAAGATTATGGAGGCCACTGTGCTCTTAGGAACCTTGAGTGCTGCAGAAATTCTTTTGTAACCTTGGCCAGATCTGTGCCTTGCCACAATTCTGTCTCTGAGCTCCTTGGGCAGTTCCTTTGACCTCATGATTCTCATTTGCTCTGACATGCACTGTGAGCTGTGAGGTCTTATAGACACGTGTGTGCCTTTCCTAATCAAGTCCAATCAGTTTAATTAAACACAGCTGGACTCCAATGAAGGAGTAGAACCATCTCAAGGAGGATCAGAAGGAAATGGACAGCATGTGAGATAAATATGAGTGTCACAGCAAAGGGTCTGAATACTTATGACCATGTGATATTTCAGTTTTTCTTTTTTAATAAATTTGCAAAAATATCTACATTTCAGTTTTTTTTTTCTGTCAAGATGGGGAGCTGAGTGTACAATAATGAGAAATAAAATGAATTTTTTTTGCTTTTAGCAAATGGCTGCAATGAAACAAAGAGTGAAAAAGTTAAAGGGGTCTGAATACTTTCCGTACCCACTGTATGTGATATTATTATCAGGAAGATGACAGAAATGACCATGGGCAGGATCCAGATCCTGACAAACAGAAAGACTTCAAGATTCCTGGGACATTCACGTGCTTTACATCCAATGTGGTGTATTTGATAATGTTATGATCAGAAGAAGAACCCAAGGGAGGTCTGAATTCCACGAGGATGCCCAGGAGAAGTGAGGGAAGGTGAGCATAACTGTTTATTATGTTTCCTCACCTCCCCGAGGCTCCACTTATTATACTCTTGCGTCTGAAGAGTCCCCAGAATATCACTGTTTCCCTTCTGGTTCATGGGTGATGAACCACCAAAGTTTCAAATCGAACTCAAAATTTTTTGGAAGAATTCCGATCGAATATGGTTGATTCTGAACTGCTTCACTCATCTCTTCTAAGTATATTGGACGGAGGAGTGCCCACTCCAGCCACCTTGATCCCCTCTCCACTTTGCCCACTTTCCTCAAAGGTGACAAGGGATTTGGAAATTGGACAAAGTTTTATCTCTGGACTACTTAGCTACAGTGGACCACTGTATGAGGTCATTTCTATAACCACCATAGTGAGGCACAAACACACACGCTATGTCACATGAAACTGTGAAACCCTTCATATTTATAGACTAATTATATATAATCATATGGAAGTATATATCATTAACTCTTGATGCACTGCATGCCATTGGGCCCATTTAACCCTGCTGTTCTGTTCGGTTCTACTATACACATATAATGTTCCGGTCATTTTTGACTGGGCCTATTCAAGTCTGGATTTTTAACTAATTTAAGTGTTTTATTTGAATTTCTTTTGCATTATTATACTGTATGTGAACATGGTTGTTCATAAACAAATGAAAAATGAAATCAAAAACTTAATTTTTATTTTTTTTGTGTCAAAAAATGTTACATGGCCTTATTGCATTATTCATATATATTTTACATTTGCACAAAAAAAAATCTAAAAAAAATCTTTATAAAACTGTAAACTATACCTAATAACATCAAACTGTATGTAAATATATTTTTTTCACAAAAAAAAAAAAATAAAAAGTCTATTTTTTTCTATATAAAATGTGAAATAAGGTTCAAGGTGCTAAATTTACTGTTTGCATTCGTCACAAGTATAATTTACATGTCTTTTGCATAAGTACTTTGCACATTTGCAACATATCACATTTGATTTGTGATTACTTGATGTTGGACAGAAGGCGCATCGTTTCCGTTTTAGGCTGGTTGTACTGCTGGTGGAGGCCGTACTTATCGTCACAGTGCTAGCGAAAGCCCTTGGTTAGCGAAAGCCCTGTGGACAATGGCTGCAGCTCCATCATCTCTGGGTGTTACTTTTCTTTGTTCAATATATGGGCTAACCAGTGATTTTCCTAACTCCTCTAAAAAAATTCTTCTTTTATACAGTTTATTTTTGTTCCAATTTGGGTCTATTTCACGCCATAACACAAATGCATTGTACGCCGACACATCAAGAATGTTGTAAAAAACCACCATTGGCCGCCGATTAGTTTTGCGTTTACAGGTGTCCATCTACAGTATCATAATTTGAAAATGTATGTATGTGTAACTCTGCATGGACCATAAATTGATAAATAGTAGTAGATGAACTATATAGACCAAAATGAGATTATAACTCCTTTATTTTTTTAAAAAAATGGCTGGAGATTAGTATAAAAGGCTATCGGTCATTTTTGACCGAACAGAACAGCAGGGTTAAATAAAGTTTTTAGCATCTGTTTAATGGTTCATTTAAAGGAAGTAAAAAAACCTGATATTGAAAATGGAGGTCAGCAGATACAAATGGAGGTCAGCAGATACAGATGGAGGGCAGCAGATACAGATGGAGGTCAGCAGATACAGATGGAGGTCAGCAGATACAGATGGAGGGCAGCAGATACAGATGGAGGGCAGCAGATACAGATGGATGGTCATCGGTTTACATAAAGTTAGTGTTTAAAAAATATAACATTTGCGCTCCTATTTGTGGTATACTACACATTTGTGTCAGACCAAAAAAGAATAAAAATGAATCTGTTTTTTTTTTCTTTTTTTAACTTGACGCTATGTAAATGGTTGGACATCTGTTTATATTCATTTACATTCGTTTTAAAAATCCATTTTTTTGTATCAAAAATCTGCTAAACAGATGCTAAATGACCCCTTATAGAGCAAGGCAGTGCTTTTGGTATTAATAAACCAATGTAATATTTCTTGTAGTAGTTTTTTTAGTTTCTGCATATGCATCACATCCGCACATTATAAACATATATGTACATGTACACACAGTACACAAACATATACATACATGTACTGTACACACAATAAGCAAATGTGTACACATGTACTGTACACAGAATAGACAAAACATACACATATGTAAAGTTCACAGAATACACAAACATATATACTTGTACTCCACACAGAATATACAAATATATACAAACATACTGCACACAGAAAACACAAACATATACACACATGTACTGTACACAGAGTCCTAAAACATATACACAGCAGGGTTATTACTCCCCAGATAGCAGTGGAGGGGCAATGGAGCTTGAGCTCCTCTGCCACAAGTAGAGAGATAGCATGAGGTATTAGGCGAGGGGTTTATAGGTTTGAACTCTACTAGTTCACATTCTTGCAGAATGTCAGAGTCTCTTTATGGAGCAAGTCTAACCCTCTCCATTCATTGGGTCCTGGGTTACTGGTAAGGAATTGAGACCAGAAGGGAATGATCAGTGTTTCATTCCTCCTGAGACCAGGCAAACTGCTGCCTGAGGCAAGAGGCTCTCCTTCACTCATGGCGGGTGCACTTTCATGCAATTTCAGTCATACTCTAACCCGGTATCTGAGATGACCTAAAGAGTCCTTTACCATATTTTATCATATAAGGGGGCAGCAGTGATATAGGCAGGTTTAGGTTGGGGATGGGTTGGGGGGTTATTTGTATTTGTATTATATATTTTTCATTGAAGCTCATAAACATCAAGGCACAACCCCAGATGGATTAACTATGGAAGGACAATTATTTTTGAGCTAATGTTTTTTCACCTCATATTTACAGGATCATAAAGTTTATCTGTTCTGACAATTTTTGTTTTCCATGTATTTTTTTATTTTTCTCCTCAATACAATTGTGCACTGTGGTACCTGTGACTTGGAAATGAAGAATACAGATTATACTCATTTACCTTTGCCAAGCACAGCAGTTCTCTCGGTTCAAGGTCTGCTTTTATTTCTTCACTGCATATTATTTCATGTTTTAAAGTAAAAGTTTCAATTAATTTAGTTCTTTCAATGATGTATGACATAATCCTTACAGGCACAAAATGTTTGTGGGGACTTTTCTTGTATTGTGTGGACTCCCTGGGACCTCTTCCTAATTTCAGTCCTTGACATATTTTTCACTACTGCATTAACCATAGAGCAAACAGTGCACCTGCATCGGTCCTATGGTAGAGGGAACCCTCTGTCGGCTGTCCCGGATTCAGCAGGACGGCATGTCCCGATTTCAACTCTTTAAGTGTCCCTCATTATTTTTTATAGGGGAAACATTAAAGGGTGTTCCCATATCCAGGATATAAACTTTTAGGTTAAGCTGAAGTGTTTTACCCAATACATTGCTTAATCTGTCTTGCTCCGTTCAGCAGATACAGCTGACTTTGTCTCCTCAGTGTTTACAGCTCATTACCTAGACTTCAGAGCGCTATCTAGCTGCAGTGGTTGGCTGCTGATGCCAGTCCCTGTTCCCGGACACCTCTATTCTCTCTTACTTGTGAACGACAGCTTATAGTTCTGGAAGTGCTGAGCCATGATAAGGTTATAAACAATGCTGGATCAGCAGAACCTCTGTTATATCTGTATATAATTCTTAGAGCACACTACTGGCCTTTGACCATTGGCACTGGGCCCATCAATGTGCTTAAATGGCCTGCCATTGATGTTGTTTAGGCTGACTAAATACACTCTTAAAAAAAAGTTAAGGAACACTTAAATGTCACAGTATAACCACAAGTCAATGAAACATCAGGGATATTAATCTGAAATTTGCTTTCATGCAAATGAAAGTGACAAGAGGTGCACGAGAGAGGCAACAGCAAGACAACGTCCAAAAAGAGAGTGGTTATACAGATGGAGGCCACAGACAATTCTTCCCTCCTTATCCTTCCTGACTCATTCTTCTCTAGCTTTGCACTTGACTTGTGTACGTGTCACTGGTAGCATTGACATTACATATGTACAAAATAATATCAAGCACATTACAACATTTGAGCTACAAAAGCAAGTACAAGGAAACCTCTGTTGGAGATATCTCTTTCTTGCATATATGGTGGCAATGCGACTTAATCGCTCCGTTCTGGTCTGAGGTCCAATCTGTTATTAGGAGAGTAACATCTTCAACCCTTGACCTGACCCCAGCGATGATAATTCTCTCTATCCCGCAACCGGTCTAAGATGGATCTCGCTACTCATCTTCTAGAAGCAGCTAAGTTGATCGTACCCTTGTACTGGCTACAGTCCTCCACCCTTCCGATCTCCGCATGGCTGACCAAAGTCAACCAGATTGTCAGGTTCGAGGAGCTTCTCAGCTGGTCCCGCTACTCCCATGATAAACTCCTCAAACTCTGGTTGCCCTGGATCAAATTCCATAACACCACCATCAACTCGGATCACCTCCTGACTTCTGGTGTCATCTGAAGTGTCTTCTTCTTCTTCTTCCTCCTCTTTCCTTCTTTTCTGTTCTTTTTCTTCTTTTCTTCCCCCATCTTTTCCCTCCCCCGTTTTTACTGCTCCTCCCCCCCCACCTTCCGTCCCTCCTTTTATTTAATTTAATTTCATTTTATTTCTTTATTTTACTTTACTTTATTTTATTCTCTCTTGTTTGAGAATTGCAGTGTTACATGCTCAGTATGTTACTTGCAGCCCATTCCAGTTGCATAGGTAGTCCAGCTGCTCCAGGACAGCACATCTATATGTGCCATCACACAAAGCTTTACTGTGTCTCCCAGCACAGTTTGAAGAATATAGAGCAGATACCAGGACATGGGCTGTTACCCAAGGACAGCTGGACAGGACTGTAGAAGGGCATCAACCTAGCAGCGTCAGCTTTGTGCAAGAAGGAACAGAAGAAACACCAGCAGATCCCATTAAAAATTATCTGCATTGGACTATTGATGTGTATGTTTCTGACCAACCTGTTAGAAAATCTATGATGGTGGCATGAGGGCTTAACATCCCATAGTGGTCTCTGTCCTCATATTATACAGCTAGATTGCCTTTCGCCACAGAAAACAAAAATTGTCAGGTCTTCCATTGGCACCCCATTCTGTCCACAGACATGAAAGAGTCTGGAGACACCATGGTGAACATTCTGCTGCCTGCAGCATCATACAGCATGACCAGTTTGGTAATGGGTCCCTGATGGGATGTCACATCCTTAGCGGTCACACAAATCTCCATGTGATAGCCACTAATACTATGACTGCTAAGTACTAGGCTAAAATCCTCAGAGCAATTGTCCATCCTTATACATACACTATTTCAGTGGGCACTGAATTTCTCTTGGTGCAGGACAAGGCTTGGCTTCTTGTAGTCTGAATAGTTTAGTTTGTGTTCATGGATGTTCATGGATGATGAAGGCATTAATGTCAATGACTGGATCTCTAGATCTAAATTTTGTTACGAACCTCAGTGACACTATGTATCAGTGCAACCAACACTGCCAAATAGCACCACAGACTGTCCAAAAAGATCCCTCAGGGCACCATGAGGTCTACCATCTCATAAGAAGGATGTCCAGCCATTGTCAGCAGTGCATACAGTCATGAGAGAACACACACACACACACACATATATACAGATATATATATATATATATATATATATATATATATATATATATGGGCATAAAAATAATAATGTTGTAATGTAAAGTAAGTTAATACTTTACAACTAAACAAGTGTTCACACTTAGTTGATCTTCAGTTTGGTTAAGGAATGTACAGTAATTTCTCATAAAACAATTTCAATACCTGGCAACAAAAGCCTCAAAAGGCAATTCACGGCTCCCCCTCCCTCCAACACCCAAACCCCAAACAGATAATGCTGCTTCCTCCCACATCAGAAGCTATGGAAGTGGACCAAGAGTAGAAGCAGTCAGCTCGTATTCAAGTAATAGGAGCAGAGTTGCAATTTCCTGCCACCACCGCTATACGGGGCTGCAGCTCTGCTCCTATTACTAGAACAGGAGCAGACTGCTGAGCTGATCTATGTGGGCTCTGGGTGTCAGACCCCCACAGATCAGACACAGATGACCTGTGCATAGGTCATCAGTATGAAAAAGGCATTTGGGTCCAGAAAACCCCTTTAACTTGTGAGACAAACATCTGGACATGTCCAGGTGAGCGGATGGCAAAAGAAGGACACATCTGTACGCGTATACTGTTCATAAAAATAATAAATATATTTGCCATAAAAAGTAAGTGAACACTTCAAGAGAACCTGGATTTGTGTTTGTTACATGGTTAGATTAGGTTGTGTTTGTCTGTTATTGAGACTTGGACAAAAATAAGACCTCATCTTTGTTAGGAATCAGTAGAGAAATACACGTAATTGCACAGGGTTCACTTACTTTATTTTGCAACTGTATACAAGCAAAATTAAGGTTTACGTCACATGATTCTGCACTCACTGTACTTCAATAGTTGAATATGCTGGTACATATAGTGCAGGAGGACATGGGAGCAGTACTGTTCAGGAAGCAGCACCGATGAGTGGACTCATTTGCTTTCATATAGAAGTCGTCTTCTGGTACTTGAACCTTCATCGCTCAATTGGAATCTCTATGAGAACCTGACAACAATGATTCAATTCCCCTGTAGTGCCTCTAGTGGAGAAATTATGCATTAGGTCTGCTTCACAAAACCGAGATATGGACCAGGTATCTGCCTTACTCCCTGGAACAAACCCTGAGACAGGACCAGGACTACCAACATCTTAGTCATCGTTAATGCTAGAAGTTCCTGCTTTCCAGCAGGTCTCTTGTCTCTGTGCTGAAAACATCATTACAGTATGGAATATCAGGGACAAGGTGACGTAGGAATAATACCCCCCAACTTTCAACGGACTGAAAGATGGACAAAATGTGCAGTGTGCATAGCAAATATTTGTATTGTAGGGCCCACCTTCAACCGCTTCCACCTGCACCTAACATCCATGTTCCTTTGTGTCCCCACACAGCATAACCCCTATAGTGGCCCTGACACAGTATAATGTCCACTTGAAATGCCTATGGTATAAAGCTGCCCTCATTATGGCCCCCACATTATAATATCCCCAATGTTATAATGTCCACCTAGATATGCCCCCACCTTATAAAGTCCCCCTGAATTCAGTCCATATTTCACAAACTGAAGCAGGCCTTACACAATTCTCATTATCGTCACCTGGCTGTCTGGATACAACACACATAGAGTGGCGTATATGAAACATAGGGTACTCGAAATAGAATTTTTCAGGGCTAGTATATAGCATTAATAGACCAGAACATATCATTTATTATAAGGGAAAAAGTAAAGCACTTTGAGGCATCCTATGCATTTCTGTGGAATTATGATAATGCTTAAATTGCTGCATTTTCCTGATTTTGTACAATACGTTTTCTTTATAGAGAAAGGAATAGTGATGACTTTTTGTCATTTCCAATTCAATCCATAAAAGAGAAAAAAATGCTATAATGCATAACTTCTTGTAACAATAGTGCGAGCATTGCCTGAAAATAGTCTGACATTTTAAAGCTAGGTATGGAGAGAAAACTATCTCCCATCTCACCAGTATTGAGTATTTAGCATATATTCTGTACATATAAGTTTTTACAATAGTAGCCTTCATCTTATCACTTTTAGACTTCTTTTGTTCTTTTTTTTCCACCAGTTCAATTAAAGGGTTTTTTCTAGCCCCAAATCGTTTTTCATACTGATGACTGGATAGGTAATCGATATGTGATTTGTGAGAGTCCGATCCCGCACAGATCAGCTGTTACAGCAGCCTCTGGGTGCTGAAAGCTGCTAGTGGACTTGGAGCACAGCACCGCATAGTGGTGTTTCTGAGAACTACAGCACTGTTCCTATTCCCGGAGGCTACTGCAACACCTGATCTGTGCTCAGTCTGAGTGCTTACCCCACAGATCACATACTGATGACTTACCCTATGGATAGGCCATTAGTATGAAAAAATTATTTATTGCAGGAAAAACCCTTTAACCCTTGAAGGATGCTTTCTAGTTTAGGAAAAAGCCGTAGTATTTTATTTTTCTGTTGACATAGCATATGAGGGCTTATTTTTTTTTAAATGAAAAGTTGTCGTTTTGGATGACAGCTGCATAACATGTTTTGTTTAGATTCTAATAATGTTTTTGAGAGGATTGTGGGAAAAAACCTTCAATTCCATTATTATATCTTGTTTTGTTTTTATTACCTTCATGTGCATTAAAACATTTTTCAACGAGTCACTGCAATTACAATGTTACCATGTTTATATAGGTTTTATTATATTTTACTAATTGTAATATATAAAAGCCTTCTTTGTGAAAAACAAGATTTGCCGGGGGCACCGTATTCTACCACCTACAATTATTGTATTTTTCTGTAGATGGAGCTGAGTATTTTTGTGCAGGACGATTTGTAGTTTTAATTGTTCTATTTTCTTGTAAGTTTTTTTCAGGTAGGTAACATAACAGTACTGGGAAGAGAGATAATGGGTAAAGGGGTTATCCCAGGATTTTACCTACCTTCTTTTATCCTCTCCCCTCCACTTGTTTGCAGCATACTCTGTGTGTGTTCTACATTGCACAGTTATCTCTGGTTTTACATACAGAGATAATAGCTGCACTGATCAAGTCACTGCGGTAATCTTTATCAGGGCTCAGCAGCTACTGTAAATGAAGAGAAAGAAAAAGAGAAGGGAATATAGGTGGCAGGGAGCATGGACTCATGGAGTCATCAGCCTACCACTAGAGCTAGATAAAGAGAAGTGGTCTGAAGTCTAGGCAACACATTGTAAACACTGAGTGGGCATAATGAGCGGTATCTGGCAAACAGAGCCATAGAGATAAGGCAATGAATTGGGTAAAACACTTCAGTTATCTTCAGCTGCAAGTTTACACATGATCCTGGAGATCAAGAAGAACTATGGTACATCAAGGGTCCTTACATTTGCTCGGCAGGATCTCTTATGATGAAATTTTACAAACAAATAAGGCTGATACACTAAGCAGTGGAAACACCTCAGCACCAGAATGGTTTCCACCCTTTGGAGGAGGAGTCCTGGAAGTGATGATCCGGCCCCCACAGATACAGCCCTGATCTCTACATCATCCAGTCTGTCTGGGATGACATAAAGAGACAGAAGGATTGGAGCAAGCCTACATCCACAGAAGATCTGTGCTTAGTTCTTCAAGATGGCGGCAACAACCTCCCTGCCGAGTTCTGCCAAAAACTGTTCTCAAGTGTACCGAGAAGAAGGAAGGAAAATGTCGGTCACACCAAATATTGATGAGATTTAGATTTTTCTTTTCTTTACTAATTTTAATTTGTTACTTGACAAAAATAAACTATGAATACTTCTATTTTTTTAAAAAACATTTTTGCTTATCGACATTTTTTTCAACTCCTGCCTACAACTTTTGCAAAGTATTGTACCTGCAGAATGATCAAAACCAGTACCACTAAGCAGAACTGGCCATGAACACCCTAAAAGGAAATGTTTGTAAGGCCATAGTCATGCTACCCACTGAGTAAATACTAGTATGGACACCATCTTTGAATTGAACGCTGATGTATGGAGATGTCATTCTTGCCATTTATGGAAGACATGAGAAAGAAAATGAGACTTTGCCGCAGCTCTTGGTTGGTTTCCATTATAGCACCTATGATAATTTGCCAATTACCGAAATTCAGGGCCATTTAAAAGAAATACATTTACTTTAGAGTCCATTTTCCAGAAATTTTTCTTGTCCAAGAGGGAGTTTACAGTCGTCTCGGCCCATTGACCTTAGTTAGACTGTAACCCCGACACAGTCCTGGTTTCCATCATTATTTAATTTTAAGGTTAATTGAGTGGAATGAAAGACTCAATATTTGCCCTACAAACATCTTGATCTCCAGCAGAACATCCCGGCAATGTGTGTATATAACACACTAGACTTCCTTTATATCCTTCAGGGTGAAATTAAATTACCTGCTACTTGTCATGACGGCGTTCTATTAATTTCAATGCTATGACAATCAATTCTAGTCAATTTTCTATATACATAAAAGCGACAATGCTGCAGGTTGTGCAAAGCGTAAATTATTTTTAATTCCTCTTGCCTGGCAGAGTAACAAAATCAATAGTAATACCCTCTGGTCAACCTTTTTGTAGCAGGCTCTTGGAGAGTTTTAGAAACATAGCATCTTTAAAAACTCGCATGGTACACCGAAGGAGAGGTAACTTTCAATGCAGCAATAAAATGACAAATGATTTGCTGTGGGAGAAGTAGATGTTAAATAAGGTTTTATGGCTACAGATATAATTAAGTGAGTTATTATGAGCAAATGAGGAGCTGGGAAGGAGGTGACTATTAACTGGATATACACTGCATATATTTTTGAACTGTTGACTTTTACTATGTAAAACAGATTTTGGAGGTTTTATTTTTTTATTAGAACAAATTAATAGCAAATTAATGTATAAACTACAAACCCGAACGATTTGTAGCATTACTAAAGGCTCAAGGGCCCCGGTGTAAAAGCTCAGCTTGGGCCCCTTGTGCAATTTGCCCTCACAACCATCAGCCACAACTCATTGATATATAACATCAGTATTTATATTTCCCTTTCCTTCCATCTTGGCCCAGACTACCATGGAGGCTTGTTCACAACATGTCTATGCACACAAGCTTCCCATCATTCCCATCCTCTGTCGGTGCCCCCCGCATAGGAATCATACCCCCTTTTGTGCCACAGACTGCCCACATGGAATCCCTGCTTGACTATATGCTATTGCCCAACTGCTATTTTTGCCATAAAACAGATAATGTTCTCTTTTCCAGCAGTGGAAGGCTGTGTATCATAAATCTTCTCACTCCAGTGCACCAGGGGGCAGAGGTAATACATTTATGATGTACAGACTATCAGCCATAAAAGGAAACCGTAAGTAAGATCAGAGAAGTTTCTCCAGTCCTAGCGTGTTGAGGGGGACCTGTGGGCCCCCCTGGCTTCTGGGCCTAGTCACAACTGTGACCACTTTGACATCTAATGTTATGCCAGTGGCCTTAGAGTATCTCCATAACATGGGCATAAATACCAGCTACTTTAGCGACTGGCAAGCAAGTTAGCCTATCTGCACAAACAAAATGGAGTTGACTGATAAAGTCAGAAGGTACCACAATATTTTAGTTCTGGAATCACTATATACGTTATCATTGTACTGGGACTTTACTTTTAGGCATTTACTATGCTGTTATGTCACTGCACATTGTAAATCCAGTATGAGCATTGTCTTTATGCTATGATGTCACTTTGTACCTTACGCATGCCTAGAGATTTATCTTTGTAATGTGACACCTCTGGTTACATTGTACATTATTCTTGATCTGTAACATAGTTTGTACATTGTCCCACTGTGACATCACTGTATATTATCTTTTTGCCGTGACACCACTATGTGCATTTTCTTTCTCCTGTGACATTACTGTGTGCATCATCTTTCTCCTGTGACATCATCATGTGCATTATCTTTCTCGTGTGACATCACTGTGTACATTAAGAATACACTGTTATATCACCATGTCCAGATTTCTTTGCACATGCCACAGATCAGGGACCTTAATGAACCTATGATATTCATGCTATGCTATGTATTCACTTATTGTTAAAGTTGATCACAGTACAAAGAATCCTCTATCCAAAATTGTATTGCTAAATTTATTTTTAATTATTATTTATTTATTTAAGTACTAACCTTTGAAGCAGTCTCTATATGTATTTTTACTGTATATGGAAACACACAGAGGTTTTTTCTGACAGAATCTGCAAAATAAATTTATCATCTATCACATGTTACATTATGGAGGTACTGTATATACCTCCAATTATAAATGGATTCTAATGATAAAATTATACATTTTTATAAATGGATAGTAAATGTGAATATGGAAAACATTGTAATATATTTTATTAAAGAAACCATTTTTTTCTTCACATATTAGACTGTTCTCCTCCCTTTTATCTTTACTTAGTTTTCTTTATAGAATCCATCTCATGTTCCGCCTCTTACACAGAGGTCTATGGAGAGGAGGGGGAGGAAGAGGCTGTTCATTGAGTTATGGCCTCATACTGTCCAGTGATAGAGTCTCACTCACAGAGTAGCAGAGTTTAGCAGCTGCAATTATTAGTGTGTATTTTTTTTTTAATTCCCCTACCCCATCCCTCACCTCTTTATATACTTCTATGTAAAAAGTATCTAAGAATGAAATATATTTCTTTAATAAGATATATTTCACATATACTCATTTTTGAAAAGCAGTTTAACAATTGGAGATATCCATTAAGGCATGTTTGCTTCATCTGTTTTTTAACCATATTATTCCACACAATGGACCTTAAAGGGATAAGGGGTATGACAATCTGAACATTTTGGGCTGATTTGGGATTAAAATTTTCCATGAATGGAGGTTAAGAAGTTGGGAGGTATAGATAAAGATCTATAGGTTACATGTTATATAACCAAGAAAAGTATGACTTGCAGCAGGTTAATACATTTTACGTTCAGTAACTTTCTGGAATGACCTCTGGTGGTCCAATCTAAGGCTCAGTGTGCAAAGAACAGTCTGAGAAGTAGGTGACCATCTAACAGAATTGAAGAGACTCTTGTCTTTGGAACCATATCACATGGGAAAGATTAAACAGTAGGGTGCTAGATATTTAACCTAAGTACTATGCATTTACTATAAATTGTTTAATGGGAACCATAGGATCACATTGAAGGAGATCAGTCCACAATTCTGACATTTTAGAAAACATTTCTATTTCCAATAGAACAAAGAATATAAGAACTATTTCTTTTGTGTTGTGTCATTCCTCTCCTGGACATGAATATATAACCTGACAGCTGGGTACCACCATACATTTATCAAAGGGCCATGTATGAGTCTACATGGTCTGACGCTATCTTGTCAGTGACGACATTATCGGGCTTGTAGCTACACATTCTGTCAAAGAAGAATGGAAATTCTTGGCCGTCATGTATGTACAGTATACATTTCCAGGAAGGCTAAAGGAAGAATGGGACAAAGCAGAGATCCAAGAAAAGATGGTCTGGAACTGTTATTCTATAGGGAACACAAGTATTTACCAATACAGACATATCAGGAATGATGACATATCCTCTTTACGAATAATGGAAAGTAATGGAAACTGTTTGCTAGTACATTCACAGCAAACAGATAAAATATAAAGCATGGCCCTAAATAATTCTATATATATATACAATGAACTCAATGTGCGATCAATGATCTAATCCACTTGGGAATCAACAGGAAGAAAAGATGTTACCATCTCGGCCACTAAGTGTCACTATTTCACTTTCACCATTAAAACTTCAACTTTGAAGGAGTTTTACATTGAAATCTCCGGGATTCACGCTGATTTCTTCGCTTTAACAGACTAATTAATGACTATAACAACATGATTCTTTAATTATAGGGATTAACCAAAAATACCTCCATTCATGTGCTATGACTATAGCCTACGTGAGATATTATATCTGCCATAGATTCAAGACACTTTGCAGAACATTTCAGATTTGCGGTAAAACCAGGTCATTGATGTTTTTGAAGCTGATAGATGGTGGCTGTTATCTTAGTATAATGGTATCGTAATCTCTCGGACAAGAGATGTTCAGATGAGTTAGCTTTCGTTTGCCATGTCATCGAGACTCTTTAGAAGACAGCACCAGTGGGTGCCTTTGATCTGGTCCCCCTATTGATGACTAGAATAAAAGCGTTGAACTGAGCATTGGCTTCCTACTGCTTTCAAGATTTCAATAGAAATCAATGGGACTGTATTAGTAGAGTGTTGAAAGCCCCCTCTAGCAATCAGTGCGGGTTACAGCGACCAGACACCCAATGAGTCTATCTTATGGCATGTCTCAGACATGTACAAAGACTGAACTGTATTTAAGGTAGAGCATAGACTATGAGCTGCATTGTCAGAAGGTGACCTCGTCTTTATATCAAGTTTTCTTATGTTAAATATATACTTTCTTAAACCACTTCAGGACCGGGCCATTTTTCCCTGGTTCAGGATTAGACACATTTTCGAGTTTTTTCATGCATTTTGAGAGCTTTAACTTTTTTTTTTTTTTTTGGTTATTCAGATCATTTTTGCATATTTTTCAGTGATACATTTTTATAATTGTTTACATGTTTTTTCTTTATTTTAATATTTGAGAAAATGTCAACAAAAAAGGAGGAGAAAGTTCTGATTTTCACATTCAACACTTAAGCCCTTTCTTTCTCAGGATTGGGAGGTGACCCAAGAGGTTGGACCCACCAATCACAATTGACACCATATCCTAGTGCAGCGGTCCCCAACCTTTTTTTGCCACGGCCCGGCAGAGGGGGCGGGGCAGGGATCGGGGGGAGGAGTGGACAGTTTAGGGACGGGCTTTGGTCATATGGGGGTGGGGTTATACAGCAAACAGTGCTGTACACCGGGGCGTGCTTGCGGGACATCAGTGTACAGCGCTGTAGACCAGGTCCCTGTCATTAGATACATAGCTAATGGCGGGGATCTGGTCTACAGCGCTGTACACCGAGGTCCCGCCAGAACACCCTGGTGTACAACGCTATTTGGTGTACTATAGAGAGCCTAGAGGGGGGGATCATGTTTAGTATAGAGCTAGGAGCCACAACACTGTGGCCAGATTGCTGACCCGTGGACCTGAAAAAGACCCCCAACGGCCCGGGCCCTTTATTAGGAGGAAAATATCCTTTTAGGCTACAGCTACGTGTAACAGTCAGCTGTGGAATATCTAGAGTGGGATGTCCCACAATGGATTCGTCTGTGGCAAAAACCTACTGGTTTCCATGAGGGGTTTAACCCCTGTGGCAAGAGCATTTTAGAGAGTAAAGGTAATCGTTGATTGTAATGTCAATCTGTATTCCCTTAGTCCAGACAGCAGCACAATATGGGGTATCTCTGCCCCTGTGTGTTGTTTAGGACAGGTGGAACCTTTAATTAGCACCAAAAAGGTGCCTCCTACTAGCCCTATAAGAGGGCACAAGAGACCTCCCTCCACTGTGTAAATTATAAAGTAACAGGAAACAAGCTTCTAGGGAGGGAAGCCTTGTGCTGCTGTCTGGACTAAGGGAATACAGATTGACATTACAATCAACGATTCCCCTTACGTCCGACAGCAGCACAATATGGGGAGATAGCAAGTAATTCCCCTAGGGAGGGTTTCCTCGCCTTACAACGTCAAGGACTGACTGACCAAAGGCAGTTGTCTGGAAACTGCGGATGTCCAATGATAATGTTTAACAAAAGGTCAACTGAGATGGCCATGATGCAGCCGCACAAATCTGGTCCAATGGTAAGGACCGATACTCAGCCAAAGAAGTGGCCGAGAAAGACTGGAGGGAATAACTCCTGAATAAGAAAGGAAGACTTAATTGTCTCCTTGATCCATGTGGATAGAGTAGGCTTGGAAGCCTTGAGGCCTCTGTTTTTACCATGCATATCAATTAGTAGGCTTTCGGCCTTCTTAAGCGGTTGAGTGTGGAATAGGTAAATCCACAGACACCTTACCACATCTAAGGTGTTGAGCTTTTCTTCCTCCTCAGAGGTTGGAGAGGGGAAAAACACAGGTAACGAAATTAGCTGATTGCTATTATAGTATGAGGGGACCTTAGGGATAAACCCAGGCAAACCTAAGGTGTACCCTATCTGCAAAAACAAAATGTACGGTTCTCTAGAAGAGAGGGCCTGGAGTACCCCTACTCTTTGGCAGATATACTAGCCAACAAAAAAGTGGTTTTGTAGGCTAAATATTGCCACTGAGGAAGACATCAAGCCCAGGATCTTCATCAATGTTCTGATGGAGGCTATCGGCCACCTGTTCCACACAGGACAGAAAAAAACACAGTGGAGGGAGGTCTCTTGTGCCCTCTTATAGGGCTAGTAGGAGGCACCTTTTTGGTGCTAATTAAAGGTTCCACCTGTCCTAAACAACACACAGGGGCAGAGATACCCCATATTGTGCTGCTGTCGGACGTAAGGGGAATAATGATTTGTAGGTGGTAACCCCAACCAAATTATTGCTAAATCCATAGTGAACCCAGCTCTTTAGGAACAGGTCAATTAAATGGGACTGAGCTGCTAAACCAATCCTACCCCCCAACGATATGTACAATGTTGTGCTTGGTATTCACTGAAGAACCTGCTGGTCTCTTCCCTAGTTATCGGACCTTCCACTTAACATATATTAATGACCTGTGCTAAGAATAGGTCATTATTATATATGGGGATACCCTTTTAACTTGTTGAGGCTGCCTATATGTCCATATACAGTGCTGGCCAAAAGTATTGGCACCCCTGCAATTCTGTCAGATAATACTCAATTTCTTCCAGAAAATGATTGCAATCACAAATGCTTTGGTAATAATATCTTCATTTATTTTGCTTGCAATGAAAAAACACAAAAGAGAATGGAAAAAAAAAGTCAAATCATTGATCATTTTACACAAAACTCCAAAAATGGGCCGGACAAAAGTATTGGCACCCTCAGCCTAATACTTGGTAGCACAACCTTTAGACAAAATAACTGCGAACAACCGCTTCCGGTAACCATCAATGAGTTTCTTACAATGCTCTGCTGGAATTTTAGACCATTCTTCTTTGGCAAATTTCTCCAGGTCCCTGAGATTTGAAGGGTGCCTTCTCCAAACTGCCATTTTGAGATCTCTCCACAGGTGTTCTATGGGATTCAGGTCTGGACTCATTGCTGGCCACTTTAGAAGTCTCCAGTGCTTTCTCTCAAACCATTTTCTAATGCTTTTTGAAGTGTTTTTTGGGTCATTGTCCTGCTGGAAGACCCATGACCTCTGAGGGAGACCCAGCTTTCTCACACTGGGCCCTACATTATGCTGCAAAATTTGTTGGTAGTCTTCAGACTTCATAATGCCATGCACACGGTCAAGCAGTCCAGTGCCAGAGGCAGCAAAGCAACCCCAAAACATCAGGGAACCTCCGCCATGTTTGACTGTAGGGACCGTGTTCTTTTCTTTGAAGGCCTCTTTTTTTTCCTGTAAACTCTGTTGATGACTTTTCCCAAAAAGCTCTACTTTTGTCTCATCTGACCAGAGAACATTCTTCCAAAAAGTTTTTGGCTTTCTCAGGTAAGTTTTGGCAAACTCCAGCCTGGCTTTTTTATGTCTCTGGGTCAGAAGTGGGGTCTTCCTGGGTATCCTACCATAGAGTCCCTTTTCATTCAGGCGCCGACGGATAGTACGGGTTGACACTGTTGTACCCTCGGACCCTCCGCACAATCTTTCGTTGAAATCTCTCGTCAATTTTTTTTTTTCCGTCCACATCTAGGGAGGTTAGCCACAGTGCCATGGGCTTTAAACTTCTTGATGACACTGCGCACGGTAGACACAGGAACATTCAGGTCTTTGGAGATGGACTTGTAGCCTTGAGATTGCTCATGCTTCCTCACAATGTTGCTTCTCAAGTCCTCAGACAGTTCTTTGGTCTTCTTTCTTTCCTCCATGCTCAATGTGGTACACACAAGGACACAGGACAGAGGTGGAGTCAACTTTAATCTATTTCAACTGGCTGCAAGTGTAATTTAGTTATTGCCACCACCTGTTATGTGCCACAGGTAAGTAACAGGTGCTGTTAATTACACAAATTAGAGAAGCATCACATGATTTTTCAAAGGGTGCCAATACTTTTGTCCACCCCCTTTTTTATGTTTGATGTGGAATTATATCCAATTTGGCTTTTTGACAATTCTTTTTGTGGTTTTCCATTGAAGACAAATTAAATGAAGATATTATTACCAAAGCATTTGTGATTGCAATCATTTTCTGGAAGAAATTGAGTATTATCTGACAGAATTGCAGGGGTGCCAATACTTTTGGCCATCACTGTAAATGGTTACCAACATACTTACCATATATTCCAAATATTTATCATTAAAGTATTGAGCGACATACATTTCAACATATATTTGGGAACTACAAATCTCAGCATTCCCAACCTTCCCTCCAAACCCACCTGCCCTCCGCAGCTGGACAGCCCCATCCGGTACTCAGAAGATCATATTTTAATTAGGTTCCTCCATTGAATTATTCCTAATAACACGCCATATGAATTCCTTCCTATTTTAGGTCTCTTTCAAAGAGCAGATAATCTGCTGGATATATTTTCTGAGCTGTTGGAATAAGCCCGCTTCTTTCCGTAGATTGACATAATTGGTCATTGTTAATCAAACACGGAGACAGCGCTTATCTCCCGCCGAAAGGGAAAGAAAGGGATTGTCTTTTAAGTAATAGCCAGTGATTCTTATGCCACAGATAGAGTTGATACTATCTGTGCGCTCATCTCCAAAACCTCTTAAAATGAGGATATGTCAGATGTCAAATGCATTCAGAGACCTGTGGTACGGTGCACAGCTATAAAATCATTGTGGATGGGCTGGCAGAAGCACAATGTTCTCTCCGAATGTTACCGCGCAGTATGTCAGCTTGGAAGCAGGACAAGACTCTTAAGTGCTGTGTATTCCAATGCTTCTTGTGGCAAAACTTCACTGATCTCAGTACAAAATAAGCATCGCATTTATCAACAGAGGAACATTGCACTAAAGGAACAGCACAAGAAAGCCAGAACTGGAGGTTTTTTAAAGAAAAGTTATCCTTCAAAAGAGGACTGTGTTCAGTTGCCATGATATAATCCTAAAGTCACAGCCGGCGAAGGGGAATCTATTGTTAAAATGAGGGCAGCAGCCATGTCTGTCCTTAAAAGTAGGTTGATGCACAGTATTGTGTATGCATTATGGGGTATTACAAGGCAGAACATTTTAGCTCAGAATATACAGTACATATGTATTTACCATTCAGGCAGTTCAGGTCACGTAGAAATATCAATGGAGTCAATGCAGTGCCAAACCTTTTTCACATGCCCATGTCTATTTTTTGGGTGGAAAAACAAACATTTTTTCATCGATTTTTCTAAGTATTCTGTCTGTGTCTGTGACTTTACATCTGCTGGTCATTCATTTTCATGTATGTTTTAAAAAATAGAAGGACGTCCATTTTGGCTCAACCCACTGATAAATGTTACTTTACATAACCTCAACCCCAAATAACTGGAATGCAGCTGACCGAAATGTCTAAGATTCCAAAGGATGCACAACAGGAAGATTCCTAAGGTGCTGGAGGACACCAAAAACCACATCGCAGCAGTATGACATGGCAGAATAAAAGGAATCAGCATTCCAAAGGTTAAAAATCTTCCCAAAAACATCAATTATTGTATTCTTGTAAAAATTGTAATATCAGAGCGACAACAAATTAAAAATAAGATGCTGACATGTTTCAGACCCAAAGACATTATGGTCCTTACTCATAGCATAATCTGAACATACTGAAACCAGAGCCAGCGGAAACTTGTCAGAAACCCAGCGGACTCCATTGTAGTCTATGGTTCTTGCGGGTTTCCGTGTGTAACTGCTTTTTAAGCAGACGGATCAGAACAATGGAAACCCAAACTCTAGTGTGAACCTCGTGTAACAGTAGGTAAATCCTACCACCAATACATATGTAAGGTAGAAGAATCAGACACAGGCCACACAACATTATCCCTTGAAGGGATCATGGAGTTGTCTTACATGTAACGTATACAAAATTGCTTGCAAACAAACTTTTGGACTATCTTTTGCTTTTATTCCACATAACCACAATGCAATTTTCTGAGCATCTCTTTAGCAATGGTCCATGTTTGTCCATGACCCATGTCAAAAAGGAACATGACAACACTCAGGCTCTCCATAGAAATCATAGCCCTAGCTTTACCATCAAATATGTTTCACACCTGCAAAAAATCTTCGACAACATACCACATAGCAAAATACTTGATCCCATTACTTTAACTATAAGCCACTCCATCAGAGACACAACGGAGGGAAAATGTTAATGATATCTCAGAATGGAAGAAATAACCAGCTGGATAACACCAAATATACCATATATTTGTGAGGGTCTGGACATCCTGGTTGCAATACTGCAAAATGTTACAGTAACCAGACCATGGCCAACATGTTTCTGTACAAGCCCTAAATAAAACCTTTTACATCTTGCCCACTCCACCCAGTCCTAATATGTTCTCTAGCTTTGTGATGATAATCTCCCTACTTCCCTGCCCTCACCACAGAACCACACAGATTTATCCCATGATTTTAAATAATCCCTCATTCAACGCCCCTTTTAATGGATTAAAATGGTTGTACAGGATTAGAAAAAAACACCCCTACATTCTTCTAAAAACACCTGCCCATGGTTTTAATCTGATATTGTAGCAGTGTTAGATAATATTACAGCCACATAGAATGCCTACACATAGGATCACATACTGCCTACTGTCTATTCACTATTATAGGTTTACTTTATATTCCATGTGTTTGCCTGATTATTTACTGTACTATATATAATACATAGATCTAGTCTCACTGTTTACCCTGGTACTATTGCTTATGTGTTTTTGAGTTTTACGCTGGTTCCAGATGTTCAGACAATCTCTTATTTTGTGTGAATTTTGACAGTTTTTATATATGTTGTCCAAATATAAGAATGATTAGGTGACATTTTTATTGCGGTCGGTCACATCTTCTGTGCTGAAGTTACGTAAATGTAACGGCTGAATTTGATGCCTCTCACATCTTGGACATTCTACAGTTCTGCTTCTAGAGGTTATCCCATAAATATATTTATCACCTATTCACAGAATAGATGATAATGTGATAATGTTTGATCACTAGGGGTCTCACCACTGGGATACCTAAGATCACTATAACAGGGGTCTCAAGATTCTTGTTCCAGAGGATTTTCTTTGAAGTAGTGGTCACACATGCACTCTCCTACTCCATCCAAAGTCCAGAGAGTTGATTGACACTAGGCTCACACCTGCGTTGGGGTTTCCATTCTTCAGATCCACTTGGAGATCCGAAAAACGGAAACCCAATCGGCTTAAAAAGTGGTTACTCGCAAAAAACCTGCAGACCCCATAGACTATAATGGGGTCCGCTGGGTTTTGGGGTCCGCTGGGTTTCCACCTGAAAAATCCATAGAGAAAAGTCCAACTTGCAGGAATTTTCTCTCCACATTTTTTAGTTTAGGGTGTTGAGTAAAAGGAAAGCAGCGAGCAAATCATATAAGCTTCTAATTAGTGGATTGTTAGTGCCACTTGGATAGATTAGTTCAAGTGATAATAGAAACCCTCTTTTCTCCAATAAGACAATGTGGTTTCTTCATATATGGTGTTAATAGTTCCAGCACCACTACATCACCAGGATGTAAACGTACAGGATAATAAATAGACCAACTGGTATCCCTCTTGTAATGGAGATCCGTCAAAAAATAAATGGTTCTGCGCTTATCCTGGATTTTCAAACAAATCAGTCTTTATTCAAAAAATAACCTTTACACACGACGCCAGAATAGCATACACAGAGAGAACTCCCCAATCTCAAAGCTTCTATAGGAAGATAGGAAGAAATGTAACTTCTCACACACAGAGAGGATTCTTAAATCTCAGTATCGATAGAAAGAGGATCCCTCTCCAGTACCTATCCCACTTGAAAAAGGGGTGGAATACCCTGAAACGCTATTCTGGCGTCGTGTGTAAAGGTTATTTTTTGAATAAAGATTGATGTGTTTGGAAAAGGGTAAGCGCAGAACCATTTATTTTTTGTCAGTTCTCCATTACAAGAGGGATACCAGTTGGTCTATATATTATCCTCCGCATTTTTCAGGCAGAATGGGGGCCTGAGCTGACCAAGTCCTGTGACATTGTGGGTACACTTCTCCATTCAAACTTCTCAGGAGCAGGGGGCCATGGACCTCTGTTCTAGTGACCATGGGGGTTCCATGTGACAGGGTCCCCTGTGATCACACATTTATCATCTACCCTGAGGATAGGTGATAATTTTTTTGTGGGATAGCCCCTTTAACTGCAGTTTTTCTTGAAAGCTTCCGGACTACTTTTACCACTCTCCACTCCACTGAACTACATGTAGACATGTAGTCAATCATTTGTCGCTGCTACATACAAGTTTAGGGTTAGGGTTGCCTATAATAGACTGACATCAAATAAGTTCAGTTTCTCTGTATGTATTTATTATTTTTTTTTTACAAAAAAAACCTTTAAAATCCAAACTCCATATCTAATGTTATCAAGTCATTGAATCATACTATTATGTCCTTTGCCGCCAAAACTCATTGTCACTTATCACAGGCCATCTCACTACAGCACGGGGTTAAACTCACAGCCTATCTCTGTATTTGACCTCTTCTATTTCATTTAAAAAGAAAGTCTGGTGCGCAACGAATAGCACTGAAGTGTGATATCAGTTTCTACATTTCCGACTAAGAGGATGTCTCAATACAGATAAGCTGAAAATTTATAGTGCCTTTTGCCTTTTCAAGAAAATTTTCAATCTATGCATCACAATTCTCCAGGCCTAAATAATCACCAATAAAGAAGGAAGGAACACTCATGACTCTCAGCAACTTAAAGGAATTTTATAGGACTTACATTCTGATGAACATGAGATTCATTTTTACAAATATTACTGAGGTTTGGCCCTCTGGTTCGGCACAAACCATATATGCTGTTGTTATACTTTAGGGTCTCTTCAGAACCCAGAGTATAATAAGAGGGGGCCCAAGGGAGGTGAGTAAATATAAAAAACTGTTATACTCCCCTTGTCTCACCTCTCCTGGGCATCCACACTATGTTTGGTGGCATCCTGTGGTCCCCAGAAGTCATCTCCTGGTTGATGTCATGCACCTGGCGGTTAATGCCAAGATCTGTAATTGGGCCTCATGTGGGGTCTAAAGAGTTCCACAGAGTATAATAGTGTTTAGTGGGTGATGGGTCGAGTCGGAAATTTGTAGAAAATTTGGGTTGAATCCATTTTGATGTAGATTTGCTCACTCATCCCTATTGATGACCTATCGTTGGGATAAGTCATCAATTAGCAGGAGGGTCCAACTCCAATGACTCCCACAGTCCAGCTGTGTGAGTAGGCCATGGTGCTCAAAAGCACTGAGTTCTCTTTCTTGTGTTGATCACACCATATCCACTGGTCGTATGGTGCCACAGCAGCTCAGTTCTATTCAAGTAAATGGGGCTGAACTGCAATACCAAGCACAGCCTCTACACAATGTACAGTGCTATGCTTGGTATTCCTACAAGAAGGTGCAGCCCACATCTGAACGCTGCAGCCTCTTCAGACAGTTGATCTATGGGGCTTCTGGGGGATCCACTACTGATCACCCATTGATGATCTATCATAAGGATACCCTAATAATGAATTCTGTGTTGATAGAGGAGAGTCCTATGTTCAGCATCCTCACCTTTTGGCCAAAGTACAGAACAGAAAATCCATTGATTTCAATGTGCGATTTGTAGTAATCATTACTGAGGTGGTACTGTGTTCATTTTTCCCGCGGTGGACCCTCGCTGCCAAGTTTACTCACATATTACAGTTATTGGCTACAGAGACCAGTAGAGGGGCACTTTATGATCTGATACTGTCAAGAGATCCCTCTAACAAATTAAGATTATCAAATCAGAGAACCTTTTTTAAGACAATTTTACCCAAAAATCAAAACATCGCCTATTGTACATGATTTATAAATTATCATATGAATTTTCCTATCCTGTAAAATGGTCTTTCTGTGACTAAAAACCTCTCTAAACCATTTCTTGTAGGTTTATTAAGAATCAGCACCACTATTTTGGTGAGGAAAGCTGCAATGTGATTTTTAAATACCTAAAATATAAAGTACCATTTTTACGCTGGTCTTGCACACTTTTCATAAAGTGGGGGGAGGGGGCAAAGGGTGGGGCTTCGGCACAGCTAAAATCCTAGCAAACTTACTAACATTTCTGACTTTTTTTATGAGATGGTGTAGATTTCTGGTGAGGCATACAGCCATTGGACCAACGGTGCACTTGTACTGGGCCCTATGGTAGCAGGGGCCCTCTTTGGACAGTGGGACAGTCCTGCATTTGCTGTCCCGCTGCCCAGGGCAGTGGGTCTGGGCAACCCCAACTCAAATGTGGGGGCAACCTGGAAAGGGACATTATGAGGAGCATTATATTGTATGGGGCCAGTAGAGAAGCATTATACTGTGAGAGAGTCACTAAGGGGGCCATTGAGGGGGCATTATAATTTGTGCAGGTCTGGTATTTCTAAGTAATGGTGATGGGGGAGTCCACTTATGAAACCTTTGCATAGAGACCACCAATGCATTAAAATGGCCCCGATACAATCTCACACTTTTCTTGATCAATCTGCCCCAATATGTCTAAAACACATAATAAATGGGGTGTTCCGCGTCACTTAGCTTAGTAATTATCTTTACTAAATCTGCCCCATTTTGTGGAAGGCTGCTTGATCTAAGTCTGCGGCCCCTGTAGCATCCGCTATGGTTGTTATTCAGTAGTTATGCCACTGCTGTATATTCATTGACTGCTTGTATTCCTGTATAAAGTCAATATATTGCTTTTCAGTTTTTACATGATTTCAGCCATAGTAAACTTTAGTCTGAAATGACCAATATAGACAATATAAGAGAGTAATGGCTGTGGAAACTGCATTCAGATCCCAGTTCTCTAACCTCACTGCTGGATTTCACCGTTTAGTCTCCAGCTGGGCATTTTTCTCACCAATAAAGAGGCTGTAAATGTTGTCTTCCATAGAAGAAAAGGTTGTTATACAGCTTATATCCCTGACAGACATTTCATTTATCTATCCTGAACTCAGCAGATAGCACTAACTTTTTTCGATGGGTTACAGCACGGTTATGACAATGTTTCAGAATTCCTTGAGTTTAATATTTTGGCACCAGGTCATTCTTAAAGCGATACAGCTTTAGAAATGTAAATTATAGAATTAAAATATGGGTTTAGTGAATGTATACTGACAGATAGAGAATTCCATTATCAGACATTAGACATCTGGCTATAAGATATTAAAAATATAAGGACCACCATTAAAGCGAATCTCCAATATATTTGTATACCAAAGGGAAAGTTAATTTTTCATTTAAAATAACGTTATTTTGGATTTTTTTCTACAGTATTTATGAATAAGAATGATTGTACTTATGTCTATAAATCATTTAATGCCAATAAATGTGAGGTTGTGTGCTAAGGAATGAAAAACATGACATTTTACATACTAAAGGGAAAATATTTCATAAAACTGGCAAAGACAGAGGCTTGGGGATTTTAGAAGAAAGAAAATGCAAGTGTAACATCCAGTGCCAGGTAGCTGCTGCCAAGGCAACAACAACAAAAAAAAACCCTGATGTATCAAAAAGGACATACAGATGCAGCAAAACTTAACTGATCTCTAATTTGGTTAAAGACTCCAATTTCTCATTAAAACCAGTTCAATACAATGCAATTCACCTTCGTCCACTAGGTGGCTGCACATAGACACACATAAAATACAATAGTTAGCATATCATCTTATGGTAATTTATCATGAAACCATGTTTTTTTTTAGAAAATCTGCTTAACTTATGATACACAATACCTGGACATGTCCAACCAAGAGGATGGGGACTCTTCATGAGGAGCTCAGTAACCGAAAAGATTATTAAACTTGTTGTTAGGTTGGCCTAATATTCACAGCCTGGACAAAAAAAACAAATTTTTATTTAAAAATTTTTTTTATTAATTTTTTAAAGGAAAGGGCAAAAATTTTAAGAAGGAAAAAAAAATTTTTTTTTTAAATTTTTTGGCGGCCCTTGTTTTTTTTGTGTTTTTGTTAGTTTTTTTTATCAAATACAGAAATAGATTTGCATTCATATTATGAGTAACAGAAGCTTATATTGACAGTTAGGATGAGTTAATGCAGCAAGTCAATATTTGCAGTGTTGACCCTTCTTCTTCAGGCCCTCTGCAATTCTCCCTGGCATGCTCTCAATCAACTTCTGGACCAAATCCTGACTGATAGCAGTCCATTCTTGCAGAATCAATGCTTTCATTTTGTCTGAATTTGTTGGTTTTTGTTTGTCCACCCGTCTCTTGATGATTGACCACAAGTTCTCAATGGGATTAAGATCTGGGGAGTTTCCAGGCCATGGACCCAAAATCTCTATGTTTTGTTCCCTGAGCCATTTAGTTATCACCTTTGCTTTATGGCAAGGTGCTCTATCATGCTGGAAAAGGCATTGGTGAGCGCCAAACTGCTCTTGGACGGTTGGGAGAAGTTGCTCTTGGAGGACATTCTGGTATCATTCTTTATTCATGGCTGTGTTTTTAGGCAAGACTGTGAGAGAGCCAATTCCCTTGGCTGAGAAGCAACCCCACACATGAATGGTTTCAGGATGCTTTACAGTTGGCATGAGACAAGACTGGTGGTAGCGCTCACCTCTTCTTCTCCGAATAAGCTGTTTTCCAGATGTTCCAAACAATCGAAAAGAGGATTCATCAGAGAAAAAAAAATTTTTTTACCCCACAGCACACCACCCCCCCCCCCTTCTTTTTAAAAAAATTTTGTCCTCCCCGTTTTTTTTTTTGGGGGGAGGGGCTTTTTTTCCCCCCCCCCCGCCGCCCGGCCCCCCCCCCAGGCGCCCCCCCCCACAGTGCGTGCAGATACACTCCCCCCTGCCTGCTGCCATTCCTCAGCAAGCTCTGCACTGCTGGTAGTCCGATCCCGCAGCTGAAACACTTTTAAGAGACGGTCCTGCCGCTTGCTGGTATTTCTTGGGCGCCCTGGAGCCTTTTTGGCACCAATGGAACCTCTCTCCTTGAAGTTCTTGATGATGCGATAGATTGTTGACTGAGGTGCAATCTTTCTAGCTGCAATACTCTTCCCAGTTAGGCCATTTTTGTGCAGTGCAATGATGACTGCACGTGTTTCTTTAGAGATAACCATGGTTAACAGAAGAGAAACAATGATGGCAAGCACCAGCCTCCTTTTAAAGTGTCCAGTGGTGTCATTCTTACTTAATCATGACAGATTGATCTCCAGCCCTGTCCTCATCAACACCCACACCTGTGTTAATGGAGCAATCACTGAAACGATGTTAGGTGGTCCTTTTAAGGCAGGGCTGCAATGATGTTGAAATGTGTTTTGGGGGATAAAGTTCATTTTCTAGGCAAATATTGACTTTGCAAGTAATTGCTGTTAAGCTGATCACTCTTTATAACATTCTGGAGTATATGCAAATTGCCATTAGAAAAACTGAAGCAGTAGACTTTGTCAAAATTAATATTTGTATCATTCTCAAAACTTTTGGCCATGACTGTATACTCAAGGACATCCTCTATGTATAGAAGAAAAAAGAAGAATGTAGAAGGAGAATCTTACTGTAAATGCAGGAATGATTTAGAACTCTCAAGAAATTGTTGTTGATGATTTGTAAAATTTTATAATATTGCTAGTTTGGGGTACTACATTTTTTTATGATTAGGTCTTTGATCCAGGTATTTATTATATGATAAATATACTCTCTTTACTGACAGGTAACTGCCGAGCAGTGAGGGACCGCCCTCCTGACTGTAGACAGCCTCTTGGGTGTTGAAACTAATTTCAGATCTGTCTGACATGCTCCACCAAACCTTCCACTATGACAGAATACTCTCCCATGGAGTTTTTAGAGATACACACTTCAATAGAAATTGGCTACCATGGGTATCATACATACTTACTCTCTCCCTGCCTCCATAGCCCGATGGAAGAGTGAAGAAATCAGACGATACCTTTTAGAGGCTAACTGAGTATATTTGATAAGTAGTAAGCTTTCAGAAGTGCAAGCTTCCTTCATCAGACATGGTGTTATTCAAGAACTGAAAATTCACAGATTTTTTATACCCTATACACATGGTCTTCGAAGGATTTTAGAGTCCTTAAAAAAAACCAAAGCAAAATGCAATCTAAGTAGAGAAGTTATTTACAACCAGTCAAAAAACAATCTGGAAAGTTGTGGTGCGTGACAGAGGGATCTGTTATCTGTTTGCTATCAGGAGGTGATATGTGACCCTCACAGTTCATACATAGTGTGCCATGAAGCTGGCATGAATATTGAGTCCAAATCATGGTTCATACATAGTGTGACATGAAGCTGGCATGAATATTAAGTCCAAATTGCAGAGTTTTAAATTTTTGCATAAACTTGTACTCCCATTGTTTCCTCTCCTCCTGCGTCTTAAAATGTCCATAGCCCGATGACTGTCAAATCCTACTCACCTGAACCTCCAACTCTTCCCATCCTTGCCCTATTGTTCACCACGTGAACTGTAATGGACACTACACTCGATATGTCTTCACTGTAATATTTTTGCTGTTTTGTGATGATGCATATTGCTTTATTATTGGGTTGTCATTTTTCTTTTTCTCTTCCCATTTCTTGCAACACTTGAGACCCAGAACTGAGTTCTCATCGAAGACATTTCCCAGCTAACCGTACATTATACCGTTCTCAAATGATATTTCTGGTCAACACCTGAAAACCATTATATTTGTTTCTTTTTCTTTTGTACCATGTTCTTTTCCCTTTCTTCCTTGTATTTTTAATATGTAAAAAACAATAAAAATGTATTGAATTAAACTATTAGAAATTATTGCTCAGGAATGGTGGTGGCTACAGAAAAAATCCAACTATGCCAGAATCAGTGGTAACTAAACAATGAATTAAGTTGACTAATGTGTATATGTGGCGCTTACAAATACAGTATATCCATTTTCTATGTTTCTTAAGCCACAACCTGCTGTGGTATCTCTTTTGTTTTCATGTCTACTGTGCTGTCAAATTGTCTAAACATAAAAAACTGTGTCTCCTCCAAACTCCTTCCTGGTATCTGCATAGTACAGTAGTACCACTTTCCCTAAAATGTATGTAAAAATAAATAAACAAAAATAAACATATTGTCGAAAAATGCCTAAGCTATAAAAATAAATAAATATGTTATTATTATTATTATTATTATTATTATTATTATAACTATTATTTACACAGTACCACAGTGCTGGTGTACATTAGTGGAGGGATTTACATATATAGCACAAGTACAACAATAACTTCAATAAACACAAAGTAACTAGATGGCTAACCTGATACAAGTAGGAAAGAGGACCTATGGTGAAAAAAAAGGAAAATTCCCAATTTTTTGCCATTTTGACTCCCAAAAATAATTTAATAAAAAGTGGTCAAAATTTCAAACATTCCCCAATATGGTATAAATAAAAACTACAACTTGTGTGACAAAAAAGACCATACACAGCTCTGTATAGAGAAACATAAAAAAGTTATGGTTAAGTTTTTAACAAAAACTGTATAATTTTGGTTTTGCTGACCTGAAGAATATAAGGGACATGTCCTTTTTACTGCATAGGAAATCCTGCAAAAATAAAACCAATAAGAAAATGGCGCAAATGCAATTTTTTTTTTTTTTTTTATAATTCCACCCTATTCTGATTTTTTTCCCAACATTCCAGTACATCACACAGAATATTAAATGTCATCTTTACAAAGTACAATTTTCCTGCAAAAAATAAACCCTCATAAAACATCATATTGCTCTATGAATGGACAAATAAAGAAAAAAAAAAGTTATGGCTTTTGGGAAGTAAAAAACAAAATTGCAAAAATGCAAAATGACTGCAGTGGTAAGGAATTAAACATACTGGGAGGATTGTTCAATTCCTTTAGACCAGTCTTCTGGTGTAGAGGGGTGATATTGTGGTGCATATTTGGCACCACAAACCTGTGCCCCAATCCTGTGAATTATAATGAAAAACTATGCCTGTTCCTAACTGGGGCAGATCTCCATTCTGGCACATGGGTGTCCCCTGGGGCCTATTCATAAATCAGCTGTGCCTTGTGCTTATATAAAGCCTGGCATACGAAATGTCAATCTTAATAAATCTGCCCCAGTGTGCTTTCTGTCTACACATGTTCCATCTGGAATCTAGTACAGACACAGAGTGGGTCACTATATAAGGCTGGCTGATATATTAGTACCATCTATTTATCTTACATTTGGGTTACTTAATATGTTACAATTTTACATTTTCACACCTTCTGTGTTGAAACAAAATTTTTATTTTCTAGTCAAGTAATCTCACCATGTGACGCTACATAGTGTAGGACAGGTGTTCATAAGTCTTTAGCTCAATAAAAAATAGAAGAAATCACGGGAATACAGATCCTTGGAAGACAAAAATACCTTGAAAATGTTTTCTGGTATGTTATAAATCAGAAAATAATTCAGAAAATCAAAGAAAGACGGAGGATTGATGGATCACACAAGTAGAGGTTAGATGGTGTAGTGGTACCAAGTAATGTTGAATAATTTATATATTACTTCCATGATCCAACTTGCTGAATCAACTGCTTGTCTTGCACAGGGCTTAAATGACAGAGTTTCTGTCTGAAGCAATGCTGTCTTCATTTACTCATGGTTGCCAAGAAAGCTGACCAGCCTAGGAGAAAATCATATTCTCCTCCATTCAAATTAGATTTCTTTATCCTCTGTTGCTATGCTACCCCAGTCCTATCATTTAGGAAAGATTAATCGATGTCACATTCCAGGGCTTTGATGTGTCCATTCTCTTACTTCTTTTTACATTACTGGAAAATTTATACTTAGAGGTCTTATTGGCTTGTCTGATCCACAATCCGTTCCTACACATGTAGCCATCATTAAACAAACACTTATATAGCATTAACAAATGTGCTAACTTTTCTTTTTTCACTTTATATGACAGCAGCTAGTTCATAATGTACCATATTGTTAAGCCGGCACCATGAAAGTTCCATTATTGGCTGCTACATCTGCAAATAAAATCTGTAATCTAGCTATATTACCATATAAAATTAAAGGGGTTTTCTGGGTTAAAATTATTGATGACCTATCCTAAGGTCTCTGTGCATCAGCTGCTGAGAGCAGCTGGTCTGTGGGGGTACAGGGTGTTGAACACTCAACCAATATGATAATAATGACCTATTCCTATGAAAGATCATCAATATTTTTAGCCCAGAACTCCCATTTAAACAAAACTAATAAATTAAGAACATCAAATTTTGAGACATTTACTGAAGAAATATAGAGTAGAACATGGTTAACACAGAGTATAATAATTCAGAGATCCAGAGGAGGTGCATAAAAGCAATACTCACCTTCCCTTACCTTGACCAATATTCTTAGTCGCATTTGTTGACTCCCTCATACGTCTTCTGGCCTCTTCTAGTCTCCTGGTTGACCGTAATGATGAGACCTGTGGTTGGCCTTAGCTGTCATATGGGTGCATTGTCATGTCCAAAATGGAAGTGCTATTATTATACTTTCAGATCTCTAGGGCTGGTGACATCACCCAGGAGGTTGGAAGACAGCAAGGGGAAAACACTGGACAACCGGATGGGAACCCAGGAGAGGTGAAGGAAGAGGAATATGACTGTTTATTATTCTTCAGCACCTCCTAGGGCTTCTGGTTATTACACTCAGTTTTGGCTGAACCCAAGATTTTTAGAGATTTCATAACAAACCTATCCCGTTGTGAACTGGTTCCCTCATCTCTAGTCGCCACCCAATATGACACTGTCAGCAGTGACTGGATAGTGTGAAAGTGTGCTGGGATACACTCTCAACTGTTTAGACCCAGTTGTCAATGTAGTCATTCATTTCTAGTTGCAATAACAAGGAATATTTATATTATGGGGACTACAATTATTTACTATAATATACATCACAGGAAAGCTGATGAGTCCTCTGTAAAGATGAGTTTCGAAAGGAAAGGTGTAAGGATCAAACAGAATCCTCTATGACCATGATGTGATGAAGATATAGGTGCTGATTCCTATGACCTTGCCTTTAATAAATCAATATCAAGCTCTTGATCCAACCAATAAAACGTACCAGAACCTGAGCAATAACATATAATATCCGTATACTACAAATAATTATAATGTAAACCATGTTAGATAATGAAAGAGATTTCCGAACAATATTGTCACTTGCTGCTCTCAACATTTTATGTTGCTTGTCAGACATGAACTGTAACTCTTGGAAATGTAATCTACTTGAATAAAATTCATGAGGGAATTTAAATGTAGACATAGAATATTAGATTTTCTCTGATCTATTTTTCATGCACAAAAGGCTTCTACGGGAAAAAAAAATTGTTAAATAAGAAATAGAACCCAAAAAGGACAATTTACCTTTAGTCTACTGGCAATGAACAGGGAAGAGTCTTACTTGTCCAACATGTGAAACTCCTCAGAGTTGGTAATGATATTACCATGGGGCATTTTTACAGTAATTGCAGATTTCTACAATATTTCTCATGTATAGGACTGAATTCTATTTGAGGCAAAGACTTGAAAAGACCAGGTCTGTCGGGAAAAAAAAAACTTAGAAGATCTGAGACAGCTAATCTAATTCTGTGCTTTACATCAATATCATGGTGATGATGGAAATCAAATCTCTAGCCCTTATGTTGTAGCTGCAGGAATCCTGTAAAGTCATGACATTCCATATGTTTTTGACATCAAAACAGTTAAAGGGAAGCGGTCTTATTGAACATGGTGCCTGATATGTAGGCATCATGTTAAGGAGCAGAAGAAGCCGAACAGATTTATTATAGTTTGTGTGAAAAGATTCAGTAAAACTTGGATTTCTTTAATTTAAAGGGAGTCTGTCACCAACTCAGCCTAGCAGATAGATAGGTTAGGGTCACCTAAATCAAACTGTGTTATCCCCTTGTGAATTGGTGTCTCTATTGCCAAGATATTGCCATTTTTGTCCATATTCAAATTAGTTCTTTGGAGCAATCAGGGTGTTGTCGGTTACTACTTTGGAGCAACGGCAATGCTATCATTGCTCCAAAGAGCTAATTTGCAGATTGACAAACTAATATCTCGGCAACTGAGGCGCCAATTCCCAAGGGGAAAACACTGAGTCAGGTGACCTAAATCTATCTATCTGCAGGGTTGATATGCTGGATTCTGGTGACAAATTCTCATTAATTCTTCTCTTTTTCTTTAATTCTTCTCTTTCTTAGAAGTCATGTGGGTGGCCCTATACAGGCATAGATGTCAGTGACTGAACTGGACCACCCACATGACTCTTAAGCATAGAAAAAGCACATATATATATATATATATAAATGAAATTCAAGTCATCCTGAATATTTTTCGATAAAATAATATATCTGCTCAACTCCTCCAACTCCTGCTCTACAACATCACTTAAAAATGCAATTTTCTTCCAATCACTAAAATGGTGATCAGAAGGGGTGTTATTTCTCCCTTTGGTGTAGAGTCTTATAAACCATACATACTTTGCTAAAACTTCTGAGAAAAGAATATGCTAAAAAGTTAGCCTTGGTAGAAAAAGGAAAACTTGCTCTAGATCCACCTTTTGGAAGGTAGCTTTCTATAAACCAATGCCTAGTTTTCAAGAAACCTAAATGACATGATCTGATGTTAAACCAAAACATCAAAATGTCTCTTCCTAAAAGGAACAGAGACTCATCCACAGACAAATGTTTCAGGGTTACTACCCTTCATCAGCACGAAGCAGGATAGTGGTTGGCTAAGTGAGAGGTCCTAGCATCGGCCACACAGGTATTGTGCCCCCTTGAGGAGACTGCTTTTACATGCCAACTTTTAGTGTTCAGAGTCTTACAGACCATACATGATCTGCTAAGAGTTCTGGGAAAAATATGCAAATAAGTTCTTCTTGGTGGAAAACTTGCTCTAGTGCTACCTTTTGGAAGATACCTCCTTACAGATCAATACCTGTTTTTCAAAAAACCTAGATAACAAGACCTAGGATTAAAGCCAATCTGAAATATATTCTGTATTCTGGTTTATCTTTAATCCTAGATCATGTCCTCTAGGTCTATTGAAGACCAGGCACTGATCTATAGGGAGCGACCTTCCAAAAGGTGGCACTAGGGCAAGTTTTCCTTCTTCTAACAAGGAGAACTTATAGCATAGATACCTCTCTGCTAAGATTAAGACCCCATGGCCCTTTTATTACATATTTTATTAAATTAAAAAACATAAAATCAACCAAATACAGACACAGCTAAACTAATTAAGCCTAAAAAATGTATCAGAATATTGAAATTATTTGAATTAAACAAACATGAACATTTTCTATCAAAGAAATGACCATTTACTTGACTTTCAAGAGACCAAGCCTGTAAATTAATGATGTAAGCGGTTGTGCGAGTCAATAAACTTTCGGTGGCAAAGATGTTGTTTACTTGAGAGATACCATGGCAATTACTGAAAGAAAGAAAATAATGAACAAATGGTAACAAAGCAAGGAATAGAATTAATTTAGGTAATAATTAGATCTTCAAGGTTACTCTGACATTAATCAATCAGGGTTTTCTGCAAATTAGAAGACATGAATTGCTGCTTTGCATGCCATGGCGCTCTTACAATAGAAGAAATAGTCTTACAGAGTAATCATTACCATTTAGATTTTCTTTTCGGCGCTGTAGTACTATTTCGTAAAATTAGAATTTGAACTTTTACGTAAATGAAAACAAACGCAGAAAAACTACAGAAATAGCCAGATGCAAATATTTACAATATAGTATACATTACTTTCACAGACAACATAACGAAGATACTGCATAATAGTCACATAAAGCAAATGTTCACCGAACAAATAGTGATAGAGTAAAAAATGTGTGTAATACAGATGAGGATTGTATTAAAGGACTTGTACAAGGTTAAGAAAACTGGCTTGTTTCTTCCCAGAAGTTCACCCCCACAGGTTGTCTGGTGTATAATAGGAAAGAAAAATAAAAATAAAAAATGTGCACATCCTATTGCACAGAATCTTCATCTCTTTGTAGTAGAGAGCAGTGACAAAGGAAATCTCTCATTCTGAAGGACATGCCCTTATCTTTTATCTTGAGGATAGGTAATCATTAGTAGGTAACTGGAATAATCCTGTTAGGGTTGTGACGTCTGTTGTGGCCCCTTTAAGACCACCGGATCCACAGAGACTAATTCCCCTTTAAGAAATTGTGCTTTAATTTATGGGTCGGTCCGGGTCTTTATAATCCCCTCCATTTCTCTCCTCCATGCCGGCTATTGGTTTCACCCTGGTTTTGGCTCCCATCCCTGTTGCTTCCTGTTCCTGCTGCTGTTTGTGTTTCTCTGGTTCTGACCTTTGGATTGTGTACTCAGACTTCTCGTTGGATTACGACTATGCTGTACTTACCCTCTCTGGCATTTTGACTCTGGCTACGTATCTCGACCTCTCCTTCCGTCACTCGCTCCTGTACTTCGCTGCTATCTCCGCTGCTGACCCTGCTCTGTCGTTTACTCTTTGTCTAGTGAGTTGCTTGCAATTCTGCTCTCTGGCTTCTGCTTGCAGTTATCAATTTGTGACACATTCCTCTGTGTTGTCAACTCCGGTCTGGGATTCTGCCAAGTCCATCTCCAACACTAGGAGCTCTGGTGAAAGCGCCTTGAGATTGGCTTTGGCTCATACTGAGTGTGTAGCAGTTTGGTTACGGTTTTTCCGCTAGCGTCCATTAGGTTCAGTTCTGCTGCTTCTCTCAATTCTGACTACACCTGACCCTGTACCTGCATTTGAGCTCCTAACAAATCCATTAGAGGGATTATCTACTGAGGGGGTCCCCACTCCATCATTATGAGACTGTCTACCTTATAACGATAATACACCACTGACAGCAGATATCGGCACTTATCTCTGCTGCCTGGAGAGTTCAGTACATTGACGTCCATAGGCAGCAGAGATGAGAGCGAGATGTGTTGCCTTTACAAGAGAGACAGCCATCCAGGAATCCATAATGCTGTCAAAGTCACTAAGGGCTATTCCACTGATTTTTCCCACATATGCCCAAAACTTTGCACAGCACTGTATATCCACATTGAGTGATTCCGTTTCTACGCTATGTTACTGAAGTATAATGTTAAGATCAAAAAGATTTGTTATATAAATACCCTATTACTTCTAATCACAATCAAACACACCATAATGTATTGCGCTGCCTTACTTCTGAGATTATCCGAGGACTCGAGAGACAAAAACTGCTCACTGCTTTGTGAATGTAATGAAATAAGTAAAAATGATAAAAGTAATACGATGAATCTTCAGCTGTATTCTAAAACATTGCTGTTAATTGGTGTCTACAGAGTTATCAAATGCACATGTGTTTCCTTTTGATGTCTCCAATTCTAAAGCATACATTTATTTTAAACAACATCGGTTTGGTTCATTTATACTAAGTAACACTCAAAAGTGAAAGTAATTGGATGCTACACGAGGAAAGTTTTTAGGATGATTAGCTAAAGACTCATCTTTTCAGTTTGGATTAGAACCCTTTCATCAATGCAGGAAAACAGCCCATTATTTTACCGAGGATCTTTATTTTTAACTATGTGAAAGAATTTATTTAAAGCTGCTCTTGAAAAAAAATTGTAAAAAGTTAAAGAAATTAGACCTAAGAGTTCTGGTTTAAAGTCTTTCCCTAAAGATTTAGAGAAAAGTACAATTTTAAATAGTTTTGTTGGGTGTGTGGGTGTAAGGACTCTAAACACACTATTTTTTTTTCATGCTTTTTAAACTATTGTAAAAATGTCATGAAATTCAACTATTCAACTTTTTTACAACTATATTTGGTGACATTTTTTAGTTCATAACAGTCATATCATGTTTTTATGGCCTTTTCAGTCCATCAGAAGTTTATGGAAATAACATCATAAAAATAACATCCTTAGAAAATGTCACAAGTCCCCAAAATGCCAACAAATGCCAAAAGCCAAATGCCATGCATGTAGAAAAAAAAAAATTTCAAACATTTTCTGTGGCAATTTTTTAAAATTTTATTTTAGGTAGATGATCAGCCAAATGCCATCAGCGATCATGCCATAGAAACCTGTAGTCTGAATATGTTCGATGATTTCTATGGGAGAGAGCTGTGGGCATGCTCTGTGACCTGTGCAAAGATCATTGAGAAAAAGAGTTGTGACCATAATGTATTGTCAATAATGGATCCCTATGGATCTTCTTATCAATATATAGTCCATTCATTGTAATAATGTTTGTGACAATAATGAAATGACTGTAGGGAAGTGATTTCTACAGAACCAGAAGCAACAGTCTATTGTGAGGCTTGGTGGCAAGAGTGAAAACTGCAGTAAAATAAAAAAAAAAAAAAAGTTATGTTTAAAGTAAAAACCCAATTTAAACAAATGTTTTTTTTTTGTTTTTTTTTAATGTTGAAAAATATCGAAATTCATAAGCTCATAAGCTTCACAAGGAAGCTCCTATTTTCATACCCAAGAGAAAAAAAATGCAAACATATCTCATACAGCTACTGTAACGTCTCTGCCTGTTCGGGTCTCTGTGCCACCCTCCGCTCGCACGCTGCGTGTTAAGTTTGGTTCCTTGTGTAGGTTTCTTGTTGCTCAGTCTGAACATGGTCCTAGACAATGTAATGGATTTCCGGCCACACCCGTGTTCTGAACATTTCTCTCTGGACTGCATAGAGTTAATCTCTTCCTGGCCTGTGTGATTGACAGCCTGTGTACCTATCAGGTCTGGGGCTGGGCCCAGACTTTCTATATACGGGATGTCACTTTCTCAGCAAGTGGCCGGTTATTGCATGCTGCTCAGCTTGGTGACAATGTAGCAATCCTTTTAGTGTCCATAGGGGATTATTATTCAGCTTCCCCATTCTCATGAGGGTAGATTTGCTCTTTTATACAGTGATAAAGCTCCTACTGCTTTACCGATATTGGAAATTCCAAATAAAAAAATATGACAGTGCTATATGAGGATTTCCATTGAACTACATGTAAATTTAAAGTTATTTTACTGTAACTCAATTATTATATTACTCAGTAGAAATGTTTCAATGCCAAATCCACTTCTGTAGGTTCATCTCATGACATGTTTCCTATATTTGTAGGAATTTTTTACGAGACAGCTTTATGGTGCAATTAAGTGATATTATCTTGAAATTCACATTGATACATTCCAAAGCTTTGGATTTTAAGATGATTGAAGTCCTTTTATCAAATCACCATCAACATGAATATGAAAATGCTGTTAGATGAAGTACAGTGCATCCTAATGCTATATGGAAAGGAGCAAGTATTGAAAGGACAAGTTAGAAATAAGAGCTCTCATACTGCGCTTTACACTGAATGAAATATGTATATTAATTAAAATATACTATTGATCAAAATGAACACTCCATGAGGCTCATAGCAAAATGTCAGAAGAGTAGAGAGGCAATAGGGAAGCACTTTGTGGCACCCATTATGTGGCTTACAGAGGAGGAAATGTAAACTATTGAACATACAGTTCTAATACGCTTCTCAACATTGAAAGTGTAACACCAAGAACAAAAACTCTCAGAATTGTAGAAATCATAGGATGGATAGACATGCTAATGATATGCAAATGCTAAAAAATGGAAAGAAAATATTCAAAACATCTCAATTTATTCAGCATCAAGTATGAGAGTCACACACAGAAATACAGGCACTTACACGCCTTGACATGCTATCAACGAGGTTATTAATAGTTGCCTGAGGAATGTTATGACATGGGAACGCAAATCATCAAGGTTGACTGTTGGCAGCTCCTTTGCAATTGATGACCAATGTTGTCCAAGATATGCTCGATGGGAGACAGGTCTGGAGACATTGCAGTTCATGGTACCACGTTTAGGCCATGCAGGGTGCTTGCAGGAGCAACATGCAACCTGACTTTATCCTGTTGAAAAATGGCTCTTGGGACACTTTGGAGAAATGGCCCTACCACTGGTTCCAGGATTAAATCAATTTAATGTCAAGTTGTTAGTTTACCAGAAATGAAGACTAGAGGGGTCTGGCTATTATGTCACCCCATGCCATAATCCTATGTGTAGGACCAGTATAATGTCCCCTTGTGAAGGCTTCTTTATAACATTGCTCATATAGTCTCCAGACCAGTCTCTGGCTATCATTGTGTTTGAGACACAAGCGGGACTCATTGCTGAAAAGGATAGACCACCATTCCAGCCTCTATTGCTGTCTTGCTGTGTATCAGGATATCCTTTGAAAGCAGTGGCATGAGGTCAGTGTTGAGCAAAAGTATGCTAATGGTTTGTGTTGTCATTGCTTGATGCCCTAGGCTTGGGATGTGATGTCCAATTTCACTTTTAGTACAGAATAGATGCACCATTCTTTCAATCAGAAAATCTATCTGTGCAGAGGTTCATCTCTGTGCACCTCATATTGTCATTCTCGTTCATCGTTGTTCTCAGAACTACTGGGACACCAAACTTTAAACACTGTGGACAGCCTGACTTACACTAGGTTCACACCTGCGTTCAGGTGTCCGTTCAGGGGGTCCGCTTGGGTACCCCTCGAACGGAAACCTAATCCGCTTAAAAAAATGAATACCCGCAAAAACCCACTGACCACATAGACTATAATAAGGTCCACCTGGTTTCCACCCGAAAAGGGCGAAAAATGCAGAGAGAAATTGCTGTTTGCAGGACTTTTCTCTCCGCATCTTTAAAGCGGAATGGGGAACGGAATCCACCAGCGGAGAGCAGGCGCATGTGTGAACCTAGCCTTAGGCATATAGCAATCTGCTGGAGGGATAAACCAAAGTCTGTCAGGTCAAGAATTCTGTCACTCTCGGTATGTGAAGTGGTGATAACTGGCACGCCAACAAACTGGAGACATCACACTTGATCTGATTGATGTGGTTTCATGTGGCTAAAAAACTTTGCTTTCAATCTTGCATTTGTGCCCCCCCCCCATGTACTTCTCCCACAGAATGTGTCCAGGTGCTTGAAAATGTGATCATTTTCAGATCTTATGCTAGGTTCCGCATCGGGACCCAATAGAAAGAGACCCTGTAAACTAAAAAAGTGGTTACCCACAGAAAGTATAATGGGGTCTGCCGGGTTTCTGCCCAGTTTCCACTGGTTTTATTTTGAAACGGTGGAGAGAAAAGTCCTCCTTACAGATGTGACACCCGTCACACCAGCCTTAGTGACACCCGTCACTTCATTAATTTGTATAACCTGACAATTCCAATATAAAGGATTGCAGATCAATTCCAGAATATATAACAAGGAATGTTTCACTGAGCGGTAAGAAAGTCAATCATGTTATTTATCTAATATTATTTATGTAGCACCTACATATTGATCAGAGCAGTACAGAGATTTATCACTTATATCAGTCACTTATATCAGTTATTATTATATCTCTGCCATTTTATGTACCATTGTCTCAGAAAGAAAACTCGAGTGCCCAAAGCGAAACCATGCAAACATCATGCAGTTATTGTCCTGCATTCTAACCTAGGACTGCAAGGTACTGCAATAGTGTTACCCGCCAGGTGCCAGGCACTGGTTGGGATGTAAGTGACATCCTTTAGAGAGTATTGCTAGCATGTCACAATTTTGTAATGAATTTGGCTGGTTCCAAGTTTACGTATGCACTTGGACAATAGAGTTACAGAGCTATAGTCTGTGCCCTTATACCTCAACTTCATGCACCAAGATTAAATCTGGGACTGCGCAGAGATTTTGTTGAAGCACTCAACCCATAACCAAAGACTGGCGTGCCACTTTGCGACATCAATATTAATGTAAGTAAATGGGTTGCATTATGATCCTGAAGTTGTCACAGCCAGGGCAGACTGAAAAATATCAAGCACTGAAATCCCATTCACTTCCATATTTTGCAGTGCTTCAGTCTGTGTTTCATATTCTTATGTTCTACATTTGAAGCCTGAATAATGTCAGTGGAAGTTTTTCAGGTATTGTCAGCACTGCATCTTCTATTCTATGTAGAAGGAACATAAATCCAGATAGCTGAGTAATTAGATGATTAGCTTTTCAAGACAATACTTTTTATGATATTGTGTCCCAAAGTGATTTTCTATATGCGTCTATATGTGACTACCTAGTGGTAGTGTTGTGAGTTTCAGTCAGGGCCGTTTTAAATACATTAGGGGATCTTGTTAAAACTTTTTGTAAGTGGGCCCCCCCCGTACTCACCTAACCGCATTCCCACTGACCTGCAGGCTATGGCTGTAATGATGTCTGTGGCTCGTCACTCATTGCACTTCCCTGCCACAGACATCATCAGCCGAAGTCTTAATAATGGAGCATGGAGCTGATAGCTGATAACTCCGAGCTCTATTATTGTATTCAACCTCTATCTGTATCCTAAGAACACAAATCGAGTTGAAATTATTGCCTGCCGCCCGCAACAGCAGGACTGTCCCGTGCGATCCGGGGTGGCTGAGTGGGTCCCTGCAACCATAGGGCTTGGTACACTTTTCAAGGGTTTTGCTAGCATGTGAAATTTGAGTTTTTAACCAGATTAACTAGAGCGAAGAGTGGACACATCTGTATGAGAGCAAATATTGCATACAAATGCAGCAATCACTAGCATTACCACCAAGGTATAGTATGATAGCACTCTACGTTAATAAGGTACTGTACTGTAGCGCACTATGGATGTTTATGGGGATTTACGGCTTGTTTACCCAAAAATTAGAATCAAAGCTTAACGTTGTTTTGCAAATTTAAATTTTTGCACCAATACTGTGACTTTTTAAGTTTCCTCTAAAAGCTGGTGACGATTTCTGTTCAGGAGAACCCCGGACCCTGGAAGATGCGCCTAATTTATAAATAGGGATGCACCTTATCGTAAATTAGGTGTGAACTCTAGTGGGGAAGGGGTTATCAAGACTGGTGTGGAAAACACTGATCTTGATAAATTACCCCCTATATTTATAGAGTACAATACCAGCTCTAGTGTTAATAATTGCTAAAACTTTTTACAGTGACTACAGTATTTTCTGATTCTGCATTTAACCCATTTTTGGGTCATGATCATTACAGTAAATATACAGTCCATAAAATTCCCATTTTCTGTAAATATTTAAGAGCTCGTCTTCCAGGCCATTATTATTGGAAACCAATAGACAAACCAGAATTAATTTTGAATTATTGGAGAATAACGAGGAACCTACAGAAAATCCACATAGCTATAGAGAATATTCTATCTGTGTAGACTCATTGACACAGTACTGAAGAGCTGTGCAACACGATGATCTGAAGAAGGCCATGAATTACACTCCTTGTCATGTTCAATATCAGGCAACATTTGGCATATTGATGGATTATCTTATTCAGCATGATCCAACTCATCAATATGTATGCCTCGAGCTTTTATGGTATTTCTAATATTATATAACATCAAAGCAAATAACTTTAAAATGAAGAAAGAATGTCATATCAAAATGAAGGAGATAATGCAGAATGTAATAAAACACTACTGTAGTCAAGATCAGTACGTGAAAAAGAGTTAGTGCAAATAGACTAGTCAGTCTACACTGCACTACCATATTGAGGCTAAGGCCCCACGTTGCGGAAACGCAGCTTTTTTTGTTGCAGATTTTTCTACGGTTTTTTGAACCAAAACCAAGAATGGCTACAAAAGGAATAGGAAATATATAGGAAGTTCTTATACTTCTAGCTTCTGCTTAATCCATTCCAGTCTTTGGCTCAAAAAACCACAGCAAAATCTGCAACAAAAAAAGCTGTGTTTCCGCAATTGGGGTCTTAGCCTGAAGGAGTTTTCCAGGAATTTTATTAATTGATGACCTATCCTTATCCAACACCCAAGAGCCCTGTTTTAGCTTTACAGACCATGTAATATCGCATTCATTGGTAACATGGCCTGTTTGCTGCTCAGTCCCATTCAGGTGAAAGAGGCTAAACTGCAATACCCAGCACAACCACTATGCAACCACTATACCATACCGCTATTCTCTTGTACAGGCAGTGTCAGATTAGTCCACCACAGTACTCAGGCTGTAACACAATAATGGACCAGAAGAAGATATCCAAATTTGAAGGATATTATGGTCTATTTTAGAGATGAGCGAATTTCTCAAAAGTTCGATTCGGCAGTTCGATTCGAAGTTCCAAAAAAAATCGCTTCGATCCGAATTACATCCCGGTGAATAAACTGCTATTTCAGGTCTTCATAGAGCTGGGGTGGGCGGCAAAATGGCGGAAGCCCTTGGATACCGCGGTCATGTCTCTCTCTCTCTCTCCAGCACAAACAAGTTTTATTCATGTGGAAGGATCTGCTAATAAGCAAAGACACGCCTACCCAATCACATCACTAGAGAACATCATGTGACCGTCTGATGTCACAAAGGTGCTTACTAAATGTTCATAACCGCGAAGCATCAGGAAATCCGGAATCGTGGTGAATCGAAGATTTCCTGAAATTCGGATCAAATTCCACTTCTGCAGAATCGATTTGCTCATCTCTAGTCTATTTCCTAGGATTTGTGGGCGGGTGGGCTCCATTTTATCTCATGTCCGACACTGTGCAGCGACACTGCAGAGGAATTAAACAGGTTTCCTTACAGATTATAGCAGACCATTTAGCGTCCCAGTTTCTGTGATCCTATTTCGCTAGCTGACCTTTCTAGTTAGGTATTTTCCAACCCCTTTAAATGCTCAGCTAAGCCTGAAAAAGGCAAAAAATGTATCCAAATCTACAAAATCCTCCTCCCTCAATTGTTACACAGCCCATAAATCATAGGCAAGACTATAATTTCTTTGTGCGTATTAAAATTACATGTGGACAGCTTTGACATTTCCCATATTTCGCCTCATCTGCACTTTGAATTTCCATTTCCACAATTACTCAAATCGGTTTCCTTTTCATAGAATCTTATAGCATCGTTCTTGTTACAAATTCCCCTTAGAAAACCTCACTAGTATATTACTTAAACAACATTAAGTACTTTACTTTCCCTGTATCATTTCTGAGAGCGCACCTAGAATGCATTATATCAACCTTTTAATGGAGCTAATTAAGTATTTTGCATTGAATTAGCCATTAAATTTAATTACACCTAGAAAATAAACTGCGGAGTATATAGTCATCTTTGTGAACTCCTTCCCTTCTGCTCTTTAGTTAAGTGAAAAAGAACTATGTAAAATACTCTCAATTTTTGTCAATTATTATTCATTTTCTATTTTGCCGTATATTTTGCGTCTGACAGGCCTATGATTGAATACAGCATGGGTCGTAATCCACTGACAATTTATATAACATCTAAAATACATTTTACAAGGGATGGATAGGACAGGCTCGATCTTATAATGACTTGCAATTTCTCACTCAGAGACTACATTGGTAAGAAAATTGCCTTTGAAGCAGACCAATCTTGAATTTCTTTTAATAACCATCCTATTACCGAATACTGAGCGCTGAATTAATAGCCGGCATCTTGTCTGTTGATTAATTGGAAGACATGACTGCCATGACAACCTGACTATAGTTTGCTTAGACATTACCTGTCAATGTCATCTCGTCACGAATATGAAAACTTCGCTGACGCCGAATACGACGTGTGTTTGTTTACAAGTATGCAAGGTAGAGATGGCTGGAGAATTAAATATAAAACCAGCCATCCGAGGTCTGTAATCTTACAGGGGATATCTTGGCAGCCACACAAAAGTACGGTGATGGAAAAACAAGCTCGACAATCTGCATCTCGATGCGCTGATCCCAATGAATATAGAACAATTAGTGAAGGAATTTATTTTAATCGGAATTATAGAGCAGTTTAGAAATAATGTGTTGTGCAAACGTTTTAGGCAGGCATGGAAAAAATTGCTGTAAAGTAAGTAAATAGAAGGGTTAATAGTTTGTTTTTGTCAATTAACCAAATGAAGTGAATGAAGAAAAGAGAAATGTAAATCCCATCGATATTTGGTGTGACCTTTGCCCTTTGGAGGAGGAGTCCTGGAAGTGATGATTCGGCCCCCACAGATATAGCCCTGATCTCATCATCATCCAGTCTGTCTGGGATGACATGAAGAGACAGAAGGATTGGAGCAAGCCTACATCCACAGAAGATCTGTGCTTAGTTCTCCTAGATGGCGGGAACAACCTGCACGAGATTTGGACAACGGCGAACATCAGAGCTGCAAGTGATGCAGGTAGGAAGGAGAGAGGGGGAAGGCACATAACTGAGAAGAGGACGGCACAGAAGGAAAGAGAGGCGCTATTCCACAATGACGAGGCTGTGCTCCCTGAACAAGTCTAACATCCCTGTGCTCTCTGGACCTCATTTACATATGAATAACAAGTCAATTTATTCAAAAACTATTGGGCGGATCAGAAAAATAAAGGTATTGCTGGAATAGCCTTTATAAGGGCTACATTACATTGTCACCAGTTAAAAATGTGAATTTCCAATGATAGACTCCCATTAATATCAGAAAGTGGATAATCCCTTTAACACTTCTATTTCTGAAAGCGTTCTTACGTTGCAGTATTTTTTCCACACCTACCTAAAACCTTTGCACAGTACTGTAGTTAGAATATCATTAAAGAGCATTTCCACTTTAAATGAAAGGAATTCTTATGCATGTTTCATCTGATATGTGGGGGTCCTGCCAGAAACTGCTGCAGTGGACAGAAAACAGAAGCAGTTCTGCTCCTATTCAAGTAATGGGAGCAGAGTTGCAATACACAAGTACTCTGTTATACAGTGGATGGGTCTGCTGCTCCATTCCCATTCACTGCCATAGCTTTCAGCACCTTGTTTGTCTTCTTCTGACTGCATTGTAGATCATTTTTTGGGGCTGAGCACTGATGTCGCCTGTGGGACTTCTGCCCCTATCAGTGTGTATTGGTCTATGTTGATGTGGACACCACATGTAAGTGAGCAGTGCAGTTATCTCTTTTTATGTTTTATAGCTTTTAACTTTTTATGTTATATAAGACCTATAATGGCAGATCTGTGAGCCTTTAATAGACTCTAAAATGTCACGACAACCGATTGGCACGGCAGGAACATGGTGGCACAATCGAAACTATGTCCAGTAGGTGCTCAGCTCCTGGCCTATCTCCATATCCCCTATCCAAAGTTGTGACCTACATTTAAGTCACATCTCAGGAAGGGGTTAATAGTTGTATTGCCATCTTCACTAACTAAAGAATATTTGCCAGTTTTGACAAGGAACCTTGGAACTAGAGCTATAGTCAGTTTGTAAAATATAAAAATAATTTTGATGTTTTTTATGACCAACAAGGACAACAGTATAATAGCCCTGAATGCCTTGTGCTCAGTATTTATGGACGCTAGCATGGCTTAACATTTCACAAAAAAATCTTAGTAGAGCTACTGTAGCAAAGGCTAACATCACAAAGAATGTATAATTAGATCATTAAAAAGGATTAGAATTTAATTATATAGTATTATCAGATAGGTATTCCTAAGGCGCTAAGGTGGCAAATCAAAAGCTTATCATTGAAGTGCCCCTATAACCTTTAATAGCTGCCAAAGGATTGTTTGACTTGCAGCTGTTTTGCCAATCTCTGCCATACACATGCACTATACTCAGGGCTGCGTTACCCATAGGACAAATGGTGCAAAAGCCCCAGGCCCGATGGTAATGTAGGCCCCCTCCACTAACCTGGATCAGGTAAGATGGTCTCACATTTTGGGTGCTTCCCTTTCGCCATTTAAACTCTATCTGCATCCTTAGGGCACAGATAAAGTTGAGTACAATGGTGGCACGTGATGCTATCAGCTCCGGGCTCTACCATTCAGGCTTCAGCTGATGATGTTTGCAGTAGGGAGGCGCGATGAGCGCCGATACAGAGACATCACTACAGTGAGAGCCTGCGGGTAATTCTGTGGGGGCTATTTTTGTGTCACTGAGTATAAATGTGATACAGAAATGGGCCACTAAACAAAGAGAATGCACAAAAAATATAAAAATATCCAATCCCGTTAATCTCTTCATTTCCTTTGATCCCACTTGGTCTCATATTAAACTAAAAACTGAGAAACATGTAAAGAAGTTTTCTATCTCTTCTTGCTGTGTCTTAGATACTCATCCAAGTCCACTCTCCTCTCCCCCACAGTCATACGACAAGCTGCAAGGCAACTGGCTGGATCAGCAACAACGCCCCCTATGTCCTGTCTGCAGTAGGGCACAATGCTGTTAAGCCCTCCCCCTTGGCTAATCCCTGTCATCTCTAGCAGACTATCAGTTGAGGATGGAACTGCCTGCCAGGAGACCAACCCTTCTGTTCTCTGCAGAATTTCTACAAGCACATATCAGGGTCTTGCAGAAAATACCATAGAGAAGCGGTGAAGGCAACCATATCTTATGTTCACATTGATGCATTATGTCTAGGATTAGTGTTCCTTTAAGGAGGGAAGTTGTGTCTTTCATGAGTAATGTGGGCATTGAATAACAAAAATGCAGCTTGCCTTGTGCATATAAGACCACTGTAACTATTCGTGATAATGTCAGTGTAATAAAAGAAATTTAACTTGGTGTATATGGAGTATGGTTTTAACATTTTAACATTTTTTGTGGTCGCTGAAGTTTGGAGACAATTAAATGAAATGGCCTTGGTGTTAGAATTTGTGAAGAGCAGATAGGAACAGACTGTGAGTACATATATACGTATAATACAAGACAAACGTTAGCAAACTGCCAGGATCATTCAGGTTCATGGTGTACCAATAACTGGAGGAGTTTTGCAATAGAAAGCTGTTACTTGAATATAATAGATTGTGAAATGGATCAATAATAATTCTCTATATGTAGTGAGGAGACTTTGCATTACATATTACTAGCATTATTAGCTTAAAGGGTTTTTACCATCTAAGCAAGTTGATAGGCGTTATGGGTGGGGGTCCGACTGTTCAGTAGCCTAGTGATCAGAGGAATTGGGGACTTTTATCCCCTATTCTGAATGGTGGTCAAGCAGCGCACACTGTTCCTTTTATTTCAATCGGAGTGCTGGAGATTCAAAGTAAATCTCCTGGCTATATCCGGCGCTCCCATTGAAATGAATATACGCTGCTCAACCACTACTCCAATCACACAAAGATCCCTGTTTTCATGATCTGTGAGGGATTCAGCAGTCAGACCCCCACTGATCTGCAAATAATCCCCTATCCATAACTTTCTTAGATGGAAAAACCCCTATAAATGGTTTATCCACCTTTTCAAAATTGATATCCAATCCTTAAGATTGCACATCAATATTAGATCAATTGGAACCCCTGCAGATCATCTGTTTCCCTGGACACAAAGCTCCTGGCATTGCTTACATGCTGATCACTATGCTATGTGTACTGCTGGGATATCTATGGCACACCCCTGCAGTACTGATAACCACTGCTATCAAGAATACAGTGAGTGCAGCAACTGGCATGTAAACAGTCCCAGAGCTGATCTGCAAGGGTCCCAACAGTCAAAACCCCAACTATCAAAACTGATGGACTATTAAAGGACTCAATTACGTTGCCAATCACAATGCCAATGAAGGGGGGACATCAAACTGGGGGCAGATGGAGGGGGGGAATTAAACTGGGGCAGATGGAGGGGGGAGACATGAAACAACCTAAAATGACCTATAGGATTCTGGCTAAAATAGATGGTAGAGGTAGTAGTAGTATGACTCACTATCCCCTCATACTGTTTAGGGTGTTGGCACTTTAGTTTGATGCTCCAGAACCTATGGACATTCTATCTGGAGATAATCGGCTAACAGTTAGTTACCTCTGGGGTGCTCTGTGTCCTCTCCTACTTCTGGTGCCCCCCCCCTGCTTCTCCTGGGGGCATGTCGTCTGTATCTGTGAGCCATGATACTGATGTTACTGACCAGCACGAAGGCAAGTGGTGACAACTGACTGGTGGGGCCCCACCCCTGACTATAGAATCCTAGGTGGCTGTGATTTCATATGACATCATCAGTGTTCTATGTTCCTTTAAAACTCTTGCACTGATAATATACCTACCTAGTTGTAGCAGGGCTGTATTTTTTATTCAACTTTTAAAACTTTTTACATTTTTTTTTTTCATAATGGTGTTTTCACACAAGCATAACATGGACTGTATTTTTTTAGATGTAGCACAGCTGAGTTTCGTCGCAATGTGTTAGTACTATTTTTATACAAAGTTATACAGCTGGAATCCATGCACTATGTCCTTATAGTGCCATTAGTTACGGTCACTAGAGCTGCAGACGGGTCACTTGTGGGTGTAATATGGGCACAAAAATGCATCTCTGTTATGCTTGTGTGAAACTGGCCCAAGTCTATAAAAAGTTACATTGTCTGGGCCTAATTTTTTATGGCCACTTCAATGGACCCCCTTATAGCAGCGTTGTGTCATTACTTACTTGTCTGCTCCCTGGTCCCGCTCTGTCTCCCTGCTCCATGCACACTGTTGTGACGTCATGAGCAGGAAGAAGCAGGAGGCGAAGGAGAACAGATGGGGTAAGTATTGGTAGTTAGCTTGTAGGCCACAGGCTCAATGTGGCCTATGGCCTACAAGTCAGGGAGTGTTAGATCAGGATGCCTGTGGCTTCCTCCTCTACCAGTAGCAGAACCGGGTCGGCGGCGTCACTTCTCCCTGGTTTTGCGATCAGGTTTTAATAACTGGATTAGCAGAACCTGTGAAAACCTGCTGCCTCTTCTGCACATGAACCAGCGATCAGTAGTATTGGAGTGTATAATAGCATGTGCATAGGCTGGCAGGACTTGCTAATCGATCCTGGATACAGGATTAAGATCCGAGGGGGCCATCGCAGACCGAAATAGGTCCCATGCTGCCAAAAGAGCATTGGGAGGCACCCCGGAGACGGCATGGGGGGGCCCATAAGGTACAAGGGCAACCCCTTAGATGCCATGGTCATGATTGATCATGGCTTCTAAGGGGTTAACATCCACGAGTGGAGCTCAGCTCCAACCATGGGTGTTACAGGCAGGTGTCAACTGTTTCTTACAGCTGACACCTGTTCCGCTTCTGAGCGGGTGACATTACCATGATGTTATAGTACACTCAAATAGTTACTGCTGTTACATCTGCTATTTCTTGCTTTTTTAACAGTTCAGGTTCATGTGTCACTAGCATTACCAAAATCTAAATCCAGTATAAAAGGTGTAGGTCTCTTTAACTGGTTATATAACATATATACAAGTCTACTTCAATAACTGCATTACAACATCTTAGGAGTTTAGGCTCTTTCACATGGCTCTCTTAACCTCTTTGGCTTTCTAGGCTATGCAACTCTGGGCACCCAGCACAGTCTTATTTCACATTGGTCAGTGGGCTCCCGCTGACATCCGTCTTGAAGCTGACTATACTATGCTGCTCAGTCCCTTTTCCCTGCCTTTAGTGAGGCGCCAGGCAACTTCTGCCTGTAATACTAACTGGACACTCTAGCTCTCAGTCCCTTGCTGGTTGAAAATCTTGCCGCACCACTGGTCAACACTTGGGTACTTGGGCCTACACCAGCTGTCACCACTCTCTCAGACACTCTGTTCTTGCTCAGGCCCCTTGTACAGGCATGTTTTGCTTCACACTTCCATGGTTTGTTCTCACTCATTGTTGTATTACTTGTTCCTGGGCCCCAGTCAACCTCCCTGGCCTTTACCTGAATTTGGGGCATAACCATTTTCAACTGTGACCTTCTAATTTCAGACCCCAGGAAGGCATGGACACTGACCATCTACACTTCATGCTGCTGTACTATTCCCTAACCATGGAAAATTCCCCTTTTACAACCTGATTCTTTACTTCTCCCAGGCCGGAAGCACAATGGTTTTACACCCACTGCTTCCATGCCTCCATGCAAGCGAATATTGGAATACATACAGTATAATTGTAAGCCAGCACTGATATCCTTCGTAGGGCGTATGCCTGCAGAGTCATATAACACAAGCGGATACTGTGGTGCTCAACATATACAGCAATAAAATTACAGCAGAGTTCTGGAGACATCAGAAGGCTACATACAGGCCATTTTATCGCTTTTTCTTGGGCCTATGGTATACAATAATGTGTTGTACTAACCCCGACATTGCTTTATTCACATCTATATTGCTCAGTATTGCTAAAAACTGCTATAAAACTGTTAGAAATCTGCAAATATCTTACTGTTTCCTGTAGCAGTGTCTGTTCTGTTCTCTCTTGCTGCCTTCCTCCTTTCTCCCCTCTCTATAGACTTCTATGTAACCTGATCTGTGTGTGAGTTCTAGCTGTATTTAATGAAGACAGATCTGAGAAGTGAATGGAGCAGTTTAGAAGGCAGGAAAGGAGCTGATAACAGGACATAAGCACTTTCCTCTCATAAGATATATTACAAAGTTCCTTATCTTTACCTGAGCTATTCATATATAGGAATGCTTTCTATTTCTTTTTTTTTTTTTTTACAGCAGTTATGCTTTATTTCATTTCAGCAAAAGACAGTCCATCAATAGTCTACAGTCAGTCCTAGGACAGTCTCTTCAGGTTGGTTAATGTCCATGAATTCAGGAGATGATGAAAGTGCTGTGCCACAAAAGGAAATACACTTCGGCTTACATACAGAGGTGTCCACCCTTATCTTAGCTCCAATTGGGTTAAGTACTACAGTTTTTCCAAGGCTGGGGTCAACATCAGGATCAATCAGTAGTCAAAATCAGGAACAACAGCAATGGGATAGAGAGAAAAAACCTCAGGTTACCTCAGTCAGTGGGTAAGACATGTCAAGCTGATTTCTCTTCAAAAAGGCTACCAAGTCCAAAGTAATTGTAGGTGCCAGAAATCAACCTGTTGCCTGTAGTGATCGGCAAACTTCACAACATTTATTTTGTGATTATTTGCAAGGTTCACCCACAAGTTTCCTCCAAAAAGTGCTATTGGCGTTGCTTCAAACCCTGGGGTATAATAGTTGATAATAATTGGAGGACCATGGTAGGTCCAGAAAAGAAAAAAAAACTCTCAAACTCACCTTTCCTCACCTTTTCTGGATTCTGGCATGGCTTCCAGTCTCCTTTGTGATTTCAGTGTCTCCAGCTCACCCCTGAGGTTTTTGTCAAGGAGCCATGATGTCAGTACCCACCACGTGACCTTCCCTGGTTCTTTGTTTATTCTACTCTGAGGTCTGAAGAGAATAATGATTTGTGGATGTCGAACTCTCCAAAAATATTGGGCACATCCAAAAAATTTTGGGTTTGGACGTGCCCAATATTTTTGGAGAATTGGTAATGAACCGAGTTCCTTACAAACTGGTTTGCTCATGTTTAGAAGCCTAGCAACTGGACGTGGCTGTAAGCAGGAGACCTTATGGACTTTGGAGTCCCAATGGAGTCATATTAATACTGTTGCCTGCTGAGCCTGAAGACTGAATTATCAATAAAACCATACTGGATAGTATATAAATTGATAAAATACCAAATGTAACGGTTCTTTAAGTTCTGAAAGTCATGTACATGGATGTTGGCAAGAACATATTCAACAAATGAAGTAAATTCTTTGTAGGACTTACGGGTGACTTTGGAATCAGCACAGTCTATTTTACCATAAGGATTAACTACTGTACTTTTTGTAAAATCAGCAAATGTAATGTGATTATTATGCCTAATTTTCAAGTCATTAATAAACATCATGAAAGTAATGGACCACAAAAGGAAACTAAAGGAATTTTAAAGCTCAAAGAGCTCCATTCACATGATTTACTGTTAATTAATAATCTTAATATGATTTATCCCGCAGCTGAAATAAAATGAAATTACTCCCAGGTAGTCGTATCTGCAAATATAACTGTCAGATTAAACCAAGGTAAATATATCAACTTGCCAGCCCTCCATGACTGTGATAAAAGAGACGGAACAGTTTAACAAAACAATCCAAAAACGAGGTGAATTTATTAATCCCGGACAATTAAGAGCATATGTTATACATTCCAGTCGGATACATGAGACAAGATATCATCTACGGAACAGGGGCAGAAGTGGGGGGAAGGTTGGGGGGTGATAGGCGTAGATAAATCAATATAATAAGTCATTCATAAGACTTTCTGAAACAACATCTTCTGTCTTTTCATAGCTGGGCAACCGCTAAAGAATATCATAGCATGAGTTGATACATTTATAATATATAAATGTACTTGTATAAATTTGGAAAATTACCATTTCAGAACATTTTACTGTTCAAAAGCACACATTATATATTTTTTTTACATTGTAAATATACAGCTCAGGTTTAAAGGGAGTCTACCGCCAGCAAAATTGCTTCTACGGCACTTACATGCTGTTATAGGGGCGGTTATTGACACAGCAAACATACCTTTTTAGTGTCAATGTGCAATCTGGCTTCCAAGAAAATCAACTTTTTTAATCCGTATACAAATAAGAGTTTAAATTTCACGGCCATATGTCTTATTTCAACCTACAAAATATGATAGTAATGGAGGTTTCTCAGCAGGTACAAAAATAGTGGCAGTAGGTTCGGAGTAGGTTCTAAAAGAAGTGATACTTTCCTCACCAATCCTCTGCCATTCTCAGTGATCTGCCTAAAGGGGTTGTCCAGTTTCTACAAATGAATGTTACTCTTTGGACAATGAAAAGTTCTACAATGTTCCAATAAACTTCCTGCATCAATTCCTCACGATTTTTAGATCTCTGCTTGTTGACATTCTTTGTTAACTTCCAGTGAATACAAATCAGTCCGTGGTCATGTGATATACAGTCCATGGTCATGTGATATATAGCCCATGGTCATGTGATATACAATCCATGGTCATGTGATGGACAGTCCATGGTCATGTGATGGAGACACAGATGAACAGCTGAGTAATTTGACATCTGTCTGGTAATGAGCCGAGCACCTGTGTGTCTATCACATGAACATGGAGTGTCCATCACATGATGATCCCAGACACAGGAATATAATAAGTGGATACCCAGGGGAAGTGTGGAAATATAATAAATGGTGATATAGTACTTTGGCACTCCTACTGTTTTGAATATTAACAAACTTCGCCAAATTTTCCGATACGATTCACTTCGATCCGAATTAATTTGCAGTGAATAAACAGCTATTTCCTGTCTGCAGAGAGCCGGGGTGGGCAGGTGGGCGTTTCGGACTCCAGTGACCTTCATCTGCATGACATCTTATGCAGCATAATAGACCCAAGATTGCTGGGACACAGATCTGTTTTGTATATTACTGGAAAAATAATAAAGACTCATACTCGCCTTCCCTGAGCTCTCTTGGGCGCCCTCACAGAGTTCGCTGATCCATAGCAGGCATCTTGGTCCTCTTCCTCCTCTTGTGTCAAAGTGTCATGATGCTGGTGTTCTCCACATGACCACTAAGACCCATGATGTCACCCAGGAGGCCAAAGAGGACCAAAGCCCAGGAGAAGTAAGGAAAAGTGAGTATGAGTGTTTGTTATTTTTCTATACCTCCCCTGGGCTTCCACATATAAAAGGAGACCCCAGAGTACACTAATAGCACTTACGGTTAGTCTTTGGTCTGATACAAAACTAGCAAGCAAACCTCACGACAAATCTCACGAGGTTAGCCCATCTCTAGTCGTAAGTTAAAGTTCTAGAAAGTCGGGCATTGACTTAATGGAAGCTACCTTCCAATAGAAGTCATAGTTTTCCTTTTTACATCAAGGAATACTTATTTGCATACATTTTCTGACAATTTTAGCAAAAATTCTCTTATACAAATATTTAGGATGCTGTGATTTATCCGACACTCTGACCCCATGAGGCTTAGATCTTTGAAGCAAGTTTTACTTTAATTTCCTCTTTAATCTGACATATCTTTCAGTGCTAAAATACTATTTTACATGAAAGCAGTGCATAGTGCTATAAGGAATACTAATTACCCTTACTGATTCCATGCATAGCGCCTTATATAACACCCTTGGCTTTGTAATATTGCTTATTTTTCCAGCACCGTGATCCATACATCCCCCTCATCTAACAGGCAGTGTTTTCCTTCCCTCTGATTATTTCCTAATTAATAACCTGCTGATATTTCTGACTCCTCCTTGCCCTTCTATGAATATTAAATTAAAGATCTAAATTCACCACTGGAGATCTATTAAGCCGACTGCCTGCGAAATAATTAATCAGCTGCTAAAACACATCTACGGCATTGACATGCTTGGACTTAAATGCAGCATGGATAAAGCAGCTGACAGGGTTTTACTATGGCAAGACTATTGCTATTGTGTTATACAGGTGAACATTATACAGTATTAAACAGGGCTTCACAATGGTTTTCTACCAGACCTGAGCATAACTAGTCAAAATAAGCCGGGCCATAGCATTGGTCGATGGCCATACTAGAGATGGGTGAATCGTTTGGTAATGAACTGGATTCGGCCAGAATATTCCAAATTGTTCAGTTTTTAACCTCAGACGAACTAAAATGACATCATGAAACTTGGTGTGACCACTGTGGCCCAATCACAGCCCCGGGTGCATGACGTCACCAGAGAGTACCAGACACCGCAAGGAGGCAGACATAGAGCGCTGGAAGCTGCAAAGAGGCCTAAAAGAGACGAGGGAAGGTAAGTATAAATGTTTTTTTTTATTTCTGTTACCTCCCCTGTGCCTCCATCTATTATACTGTTCACTTCCTCCTATCACTATACTACAGGGTCTGAAAAGACCTCCATGTATAATGATAGCAGTGTTTGTGGGGTTTGGCCCGCGGCCACACTTACCGATCTCCGCTCCTGCTCACAGCCACCTCCTCTTCCGCAGAATAGGAAGCGCAGGCAGCCGTGAGAAGGAGCGGGGATTGGTAAGTAAATAGTGCCCGTAACCTGCTGGGGTTACTCCAGCAGGCAACAACCTATTAAAAAAAAAAAAAAGCATCGGGGGCTCGAAGGGCCCCCTAATGTCCTGGGCACTGTGGCAGCTGCTACCGCTGCTACCCCAGTAGTTACGCCCCTGTGACGTATGATGGCATCAGCCATCTTCTTTGGAGTGGCCTGCTGGGGGAGCAGTATATCAACCAGGGACAGAAATAAACTTGACAAGCTGATTAGAAGGGCCAGCTCTGTCCTGGGGAGCCCACTGGACCCAGTGCAGGTGGTGGGTGACAGAAGGATACTGTCCGTGGTGAGCTCCATGCAGAAGAAGAAGTCCTATCCCATGCATGAGACTGTGATCGCGCTGAGCAGTACTGTCAGTGACCGACTGCTCCACCCTAGGTGTGAGAAGGAGCGCTATCGGAAGTCTTTCCTCCCCGCCGCAGTTAGGCTGTACAACCAACACCGACCTAAGCGGAGATCATTACACACAGAGAACTGAAATATCTCTCTGCCTGTTAAATCCCCCCCCCCCCCGATACTTCCTATCTGTCTGTCGGCTATCAAAGTAATGCCTCTTACCTTGGAACATTCCTGTACATGTTGTATTTGTATTTGTATCTGCTATCTTTGCTGCTGTAACACACTGAATTTCCCCATTGTGGGACTATTAAAGGACTATTATTATTATTATATTATTATTATTGAAATAGAAAACAAACAGCACTACCTCTGTCCACAGGTGGTGTATGGTACTGCAGTTCAGAACTATTTACTTCAATTGAGTAGAAGTATAACAGTAGACACAATGGACAGAAGCAGTCATTTTTGTAATACTGTACAACTCTTTTAAAACAGTCACCCCAGCCGAGCCGCAACTTATGAATTAGATTACTTAGTCAATGTGTATTGCTTAAAGCATAGGAGGAGTTTCATTTGACAATTCAGGATAAGCTGTTATGTCGGTACATGAGGAATAACACCATTATATGTCTTGTTTTCTTCATTATTTAGAGTTTTCCCTCTGCATGCTATATCTGTAGGTTGTAGTTCTTTGTGAGCTGGTGAGTAGAGACTAGCTGCCATTCACTGCACACAGTGAGTAGAGGAGAATCTGCTCTATAACGCCCTCTCTCTCAGAAACAGCCCTAAGACCATGCTGGACATATATAGAGAAGTACTGAAATTTACTGATGTGAGTAAAGTGGTTTGGTTATAATTAGAAATGAGCGAATTTCTCAAAAGTTTGATTCGGCAGTTCGATTCGAAGTTCTAAAAAAAGGTCACAAAGGTCCTTACTAAATATTCGTTACCACGAAGCATCAGGAAATCCGGAATCGTGACGAATCGAAGATTTCCTGAAATTCGGATCGAATTCCACATCTGCAGAATCGATTCGCTCATCTCTAGTAATAATAGACAGCTTCCATGTTGCTGCAGCATCATACTAAACCCTCTTTCTTCTCTGATCGCCTGCATTTCCAGCTCACTCCTACCCTGTTCCCTGACCATTGACTTTCGTAGACATGAATAATATGAGTCATGTGACCTGCAGTCCATCTCAAGATGGGTGCAGCAGTAATTTTTAAAATGAATAGGGAGGGGAAGTAGGGAAACAGACTGATAAGAAGAGAAAGAGGTATTATTTTCTGATCTTACAAATTCCTTATAATAATCTCTACTAATCATGTATGCAAAGTTTGTTAAAGCGACAGTGCCTATTTACGTTATGACTTTGTACTTGATGACTTTATATCGTATTCCACACTTGCTTAAGGAGACGACACATCTGTCAGATTGATAGAAGAAAATATGATCTCGTTCACAGGTTTATTAGCATTAAAATATCACTGGCAAACTTAGTGTGAAAGCCGCAACTTTGCAACTGATAAGTGGAGAAGTTTCATTATTGCCAAGAAGAGCTTTGATATACGGCATTAAGTAATTTAGCCTTCCCTGTCATTTACTAGCTAAAAATATGATTACCTATGTATAGTTTCAGGCCTAGTATTACTATTCCTACAATGATTTCTCAATCAGGCCTTGGAGAGAACGAGTATTCTTTTGGTGCTCAGTGACTAGTGACTGGAATATGATGTATGATTATTGCATTTTGTATATTTCACTGCTATCGACATTGAAAAAAGTTCTAGGGACTGTAATGCTTCAATTACCCGTAATTCTGTAGGGTTTCTGTGCACTATTCTTTATGTAAAATGTGGCCAGTGACCTTACAGGTAATTGGGAGGAAGTCAGGATTGAAGCTGTTATAGATCCCCAGAAAAATCTTCATCTGTACAAATAGTTTTCCAGTGTATAAAGTAAGTTAAAGGGACATCTTGGGACTCAAGAATCTTCATTACGGATGAATTTGATAAAGCATCGTCACCTCTGCTGCATTTTTAAGTATTTTTCAATATGCTATCTACTTTTCTTAAAGGAATTGTGTGACTTGGCGTAAAGAATGTTCCTTACCTACATACCACGATGAATGTAAAGGATAGAGAAGCTTGTTTTATGCTATTTAGAATTTTTAGAAGGATTTACGTTTTGGAGATAATGGAAATGTATTAGATGAGGTAGTGATTATGGGGAAGATTATTAGATATCCATATCAGTAACTACTACAACCAGCATCTCTAGAGCATGAAATGGTGGATAAATAAGAGATTGTATTTATAGCGGACCTTTCTCCACCAACTCCAAGTACTTACATCCTTCAATGGGTGCCGCTTCACTATTCTGGTGCGCTTGGAATTTTTTTCTTGCCCTACCATTGCAGCCCAAGACAGGAGATAGGTGAACCTCCCAACGTTTGTTTTGTTTCAGGTTTGGGTGGCTTGGGTCCCTGATTTGTTGCGGGTGGAAGAAGTTCGGGACGATCCGAAAGTGAAATTATTATATTCTGGGGCCTAAGGGAGGTATTAAAAAACATTTTTACTCACTTTCCCTCTCCTCTTTCGTCCTCCTCATGGCATTCAGTACTCAACCACTTCTCAATAAAGCCTTGGACCCAAAATTGCATGAGCACGCTGAGCATCATGAGACTCCTGAGTATAATAATTTACCGCAGTGCATGTCGCAGTGGCCATTTAAGTTCATCCAAGATGAATCTCCAATTGCTCAGTTTAGTTAAAAAACAACCAAATTAGAATATTCGGTTTGAAACAGCTCAGAATCATGAAGAGACCCCAGAGTATAATAATTTACCACAATGCATGCCGTAGTGGCCATTTTAGTTAGTCCAAGATGAATCTCCAATTGTTCGGTTTAGTTAAAAACAACCAAATTAGAATATTTGGGCCAAACCCAGCTCAGATTGAATACGCCCACCCAACTCGACTCAAGACTGCCTACTTGACAAGCAGAGAGGCCTACTCAGCAAATGGTAGGGCTAGAAAGAAGATTCCAACTACACTGGATTCAGTTTATATGTTGTATATGTGTTTGTAACAAGTGACTGTCTAAATGAGTATTGGTGGGTGAACACCTGTCCCTGAGCTTTGAAAAAAACATGATTATTCAATAATCTTTAGATAAATGTATTGTAAACTGCTTTAAGTGTGTGGCTATGCTATGTAGTGATGCTCATCTCCTGCTTGGGTTTTCAGCAAAGTTTCTAATAGTTTTTCTTGAGCAGGAGATGGGCAGGGAAACTGAAGGTGGAGCCATTACTAAAACAGCTCTAACTCCACAACAAAGTGGGCTAGAGCTTTGACTTTCTTTGATCTTGTTTTATAGCCAAGAATCTTACAGGTAGCTCCAGTAGACTGTGAGTTATCACTGAATAGAGTAGGGCTGTATATATTTGTAGCTCTCATTTCAGTCAGTGTGTAAGGGAACACCTGCCAACAGTGTGCAGGGAGAGGAGAAGGATTTTTCATTCTCCTGTCCTCGTAACTTCAGAAGACCTCATAACATCAACCCCTAATTATTAATCAAAATTGCCATTTAACTCCTTAGATGCTGAAGTCAATGCTGACCACAACATCTATGAAAAAAGTAAAAATAAACAATTTTATTCTGCTTCTAAAATAATAAATAAATTAAAAAAAAATACACAATTGGTATTGCCAAATCTTTTGCGACCTCTAACTCCTTAAAGACCAAGCAAATTTTTTTGTTGTTGCATCTCTATTTTTCCTCTCCACCTTCCAGGAGCCATCATTTTTTTTTCGGTTCACAGAGACAGATGTTGGCTTATTGTTTGAGGGACAAATTGTACTTTGCAATGGCACCAATATCCTGTAAACTGTACTGGGAAGCTGGAATAAAAAAATCAGAATGAGGTGGAATTGGGGAAAAAAAAATGTATTTGCGCAAATTCCTACTGGTTTAATTTTTATGGCATTCACTATGCAATAAAAAGGACATATTACTTTTATTCTGTGGGTCAGCATGATCAGATGTTCTGACACCTGTAACTTTTTCATATTTACATGTATGGAGCAGTGAAAGGTGTCTTTTTATGTGGGACAAGATATAGTTTTTATTGATATCATTAGGGGGAAGGTCTGATGGTTTGATCACTTTTTAAAAAAAAATGTTAAAAGGCAAATTGTTGAAAAAAAAAAAATCATCATTTGGCTATTCTTTCCTCCCCCACTACAACGTTCACCCTATGGGATAAATATTTTTAGATTTTAATAGTTTGGGCATTTTTGAACGCAGGGATACCTAATGTGTTTATGTTTATTATTGATTATTTATTTTTATATGTGATCTATTGAAAGGAGGGTGATTTTAATTATTTTTTTTATTTTTGTTTTTTTATACTTTTAAAACTTTTTTCTTTTTCTTTAACTTTCACAAAACCTAAGGACCTTGAACCCTAAGAGGTCTGGTCACTCATACAATACACTGCAATACTAATATAGTAAAATCCATTGCCTTCTATTAAACGCTGCCTATGTGTGGGTGTCGGCATCAATCGAAGCTGTTAACGGCAGATACTGGCTGTATTATATCCACTGTGTATGGAGAGGGTTCAGCTCCTGACGACCCCTCACAAACATTGACATACATATACATCATGGGTCATTAAGTGGTTAAAATGGACTTACTAGATTATTTATTCTACATAATAAACATCATAAATTCGTTACAAGCCAGATTTGAGCCAAATATTTCAAATTGTTTGGTTTTTAATGAAACCAAACACTTTGCAATATGTCTCAGGTGAACTAAAACGGCCGCCGTGACATCCATTGTACAGTGAAAATGCAGAGCAGACATATTTGTAACTATGTCTGTAGTTCTGGCATCCACTGACAGCACTTGACAGTCTGTCAGTCAATAATGAGTGGTAGGTGGAAATCTTACAGTACTCATACATAATATAAGATTCTATCAGAGGAGGATAGAGCCATTTTGGGATGTGTTTCAGCTGATAAATACTTGTGTTATCATTACTGCATGATCCAAATGGCTCCATTTTCTACTGGAAAACAACAGCATAAGTGCAATAGAACTAAAGAATAATAGGAGGAGGAGAAGTGGAAGTGGAAGTCTCATTTTGAGACTCAGTTTTCCCTTTCTGTGTGTTAACCTTCAGCAGCTATGGAGACTACCCCCTTGTGTAGCTTCTCACAACCATAGAAATGTGGTTGAGTGTAACCTGGCATGACGTCCTTTCTCCAAAGCCCCCATAGCAGCTACACCTGCTACATCCATCATATGTATATCCTTAATTGTGAGTTAATATTATAATTAGAGATGAGTGAACCGATTCTGCAGAAGTGGAATTCGATCTGAATTTCAGGAAATCTTCGATTCACCACGATTTCCTGTTGCTTCGCGGTAATGAATATTTAGTAAGGACCTTTGTGACATCAGACGGTCACATGATGTTCTCTAGTGATGTGATTGGGTAGGCGTGTCTTTGCTTATTAGCAGATCCTTCCACATGAATAAAAATTGTCCGAGCTGGAGAGAGAGAGAAACATGACCACAACATCCAAGGGCTTCCGCCATTTTGCCGCCCACCCCAGCTCTCTGCAGCCCAGATATAGCTGTTTATTCGCCGCAAAGTAATTCGGATCGAAGCAAATTTTTTTTGGAACTTCGAATCGAACTTTTGAGAAATTCACTCATCTCTAATTATAATTTTTACAGCATCTTAAAGATTTTTTTTTAAGACTGTAAGGCAGGGATAGGCAACCTTTGGCATGCCAGCTGTTGTAAAACTACAACTCCCAGCATGAATACTTGCTCCGCTGTTCTTGGGACTACCATGAAAGTGGATGGAGTATGTTGGGAGTTGTAGTTGCACAGAAGCTGGAGTGCTGAGTGGTGGCCCCTGCTGTAAGGTATGTAAGGTATCACCTATCTAGAGGCATAGGAGAGGCTCCTGGCACTGGTGCAAAATCTGTAATGGGACCTCTACCTACCTGCTATTGGGGCCCTAAATGCCTGATCAGTGGGGTCCCTTTGAGACCTCACTGATCCTGGAAAAGAGGGTTCCATGTCCCCTCTTTGAATGGAACAATGGTTGATCATGAGGCAGTAGTGTGTACCGGTAATAGCCACTGCAGCAAAAGAACATTCCAAACTGTCTGATTTTTGCTGCAGCAAACCTACTGGAATTGTAATATAATGGCCCCCATATGTCCCCTACTAAGGCTCACTGGATGTTCAGCGGCGTCCCTTCAGGCGTTCTTGCCCAATTGCACTGGGTACTGATGCAGACCCTGACCTGTCCTGTTGATAATTTTTTAATCTATATTAGATGTATCCGCATCTCTAGCTCAGCCCTGACTGATACATTCATTATTAATATACAAACATAAATTTACAAAAATAACTAAAGTTACAGGAAACAAAATATTTATTCATTTTTTTTAACAACTGGCATTTGCTTTTGGGAACAAATCTGAAAACCAAATAGACATTTGATGAAAACAAGATACGCTGATCCTATTAAAATAGATCTGACATTTCAGTTACAACAAAGGAATAAAGTCCAATCCGCTAAATCAACAATATAAACTGTATTCATGTGTGATTCTGTGTCCCTCATTGTATGTTATGGGCTGCATGGGGTTTCCTGTCATCTTTACTCCTTTTGGATCAGAAATGATGTGATTGTATAGAGAAGTCATATTTTTCACAAATAAGATGTGAAGTCAGCGTATTAGTTTTTGCTACATTATCTGTGCTATGACAGTCCTATATTTGATTCTACAACAGATGATCTAGTTATTCAGCTAGACACAGCTGCAGTCTGGCATTAGGAATTACTAGCAAAAGATTTCACAGTTTTCAAATCATTCGACTATTAATGGAAAACATTTCATAACTTATTCAAAATATTAGCTTTTTATTTCTATAAGTTTTCACCAAAATCTTAAGATGTAAAATGCTGAAGACTGCAGAAGCCGAGTGGAAAATACCGACAGGTCTACTAAAGTCTTGGGCACCAGTAGAATCTCCTGAGGATATATTGTCTGTGACTTTTTGATGATTTAAACATAAGACAGATTTTTTTTAGCATCATACTGTATCTACGCAGCGGTCAGCCATATCATTTAAAGCTGTGCATTCAGGTTTCAGGTCAAATAAGTTTGTCACAAACCGGAATTGAAATTATTATACTCTGAGGTCTCTTCTTCTTCCCAGGGGAAGTGTGTAAAGGTAACAAACAGTTACACTCACCTTCCTTACGCAAGAGTCTTGACATTGGCACGCCCGTGTGACAACTAAAGCCCAATCACAGGTCTGAACGGTGATCCTAGAAAGCATGAAGTCTCTGAGGAGGCTGAAAGAGGCCCAGAGTGAGCGCCTTGAGGATGCCCAGAAGAGATTAGGGAAGGTCAGAATAACTGTTTGTTAATTTTTTTACCCCTCCCCTGGGCCTACACCTATATATATTGGAAGAGACCCAAGAGTATAACAATTTCACTTCCAGTTCATGGGTGATGAACTTCCAAAGTTTCAGGTTTGGATCAAACCTGAAACTTGTGAAAAATTTGGGTTTAATCTGGTTCAGTCTAAACCGGTTTGCTCATCTCTAGTTAAAATTGTATTTACTCCATCACGTATTCAAGAGGTCTTTGATTATTGCATTAACGTATATCATACAACATTAAAGGGGTTGTCCAAGAAACATTGTAAACTCAGGAGCAGCCAGAGCAGGTGTAAAACAAATAAAAGTCATACTCACCTATCCCTGGCACTCCTTTGTACAATCTCTCTCTCTCTCCTTTCATCCCCACCTTTACTAGGCCTCAGCTCACATGACCGCTGAGATCAATCATTGGCCTCAGAGGTGGCTGATAAGGAAGCGGTGATATAAGTGCGTGATGTCACCAGTCCCTCTCCTGGCATGGCAGGAAAAGGAAACTGGGACTGTAAAAAGTTGATAGATGAGTATGACTTTTTTTTGTTTTACTCCTTGACAACCCATTTAAGGGTGCATTTTTTTTACACATCTGCATTTTTACTTTTGTTAGTACATGGCTTTTTAATAACCATACAGGTATTTTGCATTTTTAATCAGTATTAGTCATATTCATTGGTGTAGAGAAAATATCCCATAATTCATATCCCCTATCCACAGGTTAAGGGATAGCGTGCAGATTAGTGGGGATCTAATCACTAAGTCCCCCACTTATCAGGGAAATGGAGGAGTTTTGACTTCTATTTTGAATGGAGCCGTGGGCTTGTACTATTCATTTCAATGGGAGTGTTAAAGAAGGACAGTGCTTGGTTATCTCCCGAAGAATGAATGGAGAGGGGTGCACACTGACTGACCACTACTTCATTCAGAATGGGGAAACTTCCTTGTTCTCCTGATTAATGGGGACCAACCACTCAGATCACCAACATGTTCCTTATCCTGCAGATAAAGGGTAACTTCCCAAGATGGAAAACCCCTTTAACATAAGTGAAAAATGTGTTTTAGCACCATGAAATTAGGTGATCAATTTTATCTCCTTTAACAGTTTATGGCTGATCGGAATAAGTCATAAAAAGTTAAGGACCCCCTCCATGAAGTTTATAATATAGTAAGATATGCTGACAAATATATGTTCGTCATTTAATCAATTTATGAAGAAAAAGTTGATAGTTGGATGTAGCCATCTTCAAATAGAATCGGATCTGATTTTGCATCACAGTGATAACCCTGCGCCAAAGCCACTGAAAAAAATGGAATAAAAGTCAAGATAAAGTAATTAGCATATTTAATGGTTTAAAAATTATGTTAAACTTGGCTACATCTGTGTAAAAAAACTTGTCCAGATTTATAAGTCTAAGAGTTTGTGTATCAAGGAACTTCTTTGTTTATTAAAAATAATCTTAGGCTGGATTCACACCAACGCTCGCTTTTCATTCGGGGATTCCATCCACCATTCCACTTGAAAAATGTGGAGAGAAAAGTCCTACAAGAAGGACTTTTCTCTCTGCAATTTTCGGGTGGAAACCCAGTGGACCCCATTATAGTCTATGGGGTCCGCGGGAACTGCTTTTTAAACAGATTGGGTTTCTGTTTTTCGGGTCCCCAAGCGCAGGTGTTTAGTGTTAGATTTACATAGTTAGAAATTCTTATTAGCATTCGTCAAGAGATATCCCACAGAAGAAGTCACATATACAGACAGTGTACAGCAGGAGCATAGTTACCGGGGTAGCCGCGGTAGCGGCTGCCACAGGGCCTGGGACATTTGGGGACCCCTCCAGGCCCTCAATGGTGTTTTTTTTTGGGGGGGGGGGGGGGGGGGGGGGTTTAATAGGCCGTTACCTGCTGGAGTAACCCCAGCAGGTAACGGGCCCTATTTACTTACCAATCCCCACTCCTGCTCATGGCCGCCTGCACTTCCCATTATGCAGAGGCAGAGGTTACTGTGAGCAGGAGCGGGAATCAGTAAAGTGAGCCCGCGGGCTGCGAACCCCACAAACACTGCTATCACTATACTCGGGGGTCTTTTCAGACCCTCAAGTATAATGATCGGAGGGCCAGGGGAGGTGAGGGAACATAAAAAACACTGTAACTTACCTCTCCTACGCTCCACAGGCTTCGGACCTGTTTGGTGACGTCATGTGGACCGGGCCTGCATCATTATGCGTCGCGACGCCGGCCTAGCTCACGCAAGATCTGGCCCAACTTTAAAGATGGCAGAAGTAGCGGGGAGTGCGAGAGCCAGGGAGAGGTAGGTAACATTGTTTTTTTTGTTTGTATCCTCCCCTGGGTCTCCGATCATTATACTCTGGGGTCTGAAAAGACCCCAGAGTATAATAAATGTTCATGGGTGGTCCACAATGGGGCATAATACCGTGTGTAGGGGTCACTATGGGGCATAATACTGTGTGCAGGGGCCACTATGGGGCATAATACTGTGTGTAAGGGCCACTATGGCACAAAATAGTGTGCGCAGGATTGCAGTTTGTCCAGGAGGGGGGGGCCATGTCAAATGTTTGCCTTGGGGCCCAGCCATTCCTAGTTACGCCACTGGTGTACAGTATATAGAAATATTGTATTCAATATTGCATTTAATATTGAATACAAAATGAAGCCTCTGTGTACAAAATGGACACACAACGTTGCCACATACCTTAAAAGACATGCATATAATATAATAATATTATATATATATATATATCATACCCTGAACTTTACGTATTGATACTGTGCAGGGTGTATGCTGCAGATACTATATATCAATAAGATATGCACTCCTCAAAAAATATTCAAGCTGGTAACTGGTGCCTAGAGATACCGGAAAATACCGTCTCAAATTGTAATATCGTACTTTAGCACTCCAAGAGATATGTATCAAAAAACTTTATTCCATAATCATCATAAAAATTTAAACACACAGTTGGGCATGATGCAACATCAAAAAAAGGTTACTCAATGTCAGTATGCGAACGTTTCGGTCCTAAAAGACCTTCGTCTGCATGACATCCATTTTGCGTTGATAACCAGAGAAACCGCTGTGTTTTTTGATACATATCTTTTGGAGTGCTAAAGTACAATATGCTGCAGATATGGCTGCTTCACTAACCATTATATACATGATAAAAATGACATTTATAAGTACAGTGATTCTTACAGGGTCATAGAAGCTTCCAATGCTCGATACTGTTATAATGAAATAATGGGAGTATTAGAGTCTGTGATCGCTGCCCTTTCTTTAGGATAGTTTATCAAGCAGCGCCAGTAAGTATAGGACTAATTGTAGCTTATGGTAAAGAATGCCTAGCAACATTGTCTCCAACAATTATTATTATGATTGTGGACATCAATAGAAATGATAATATACATTTTCCCAGAACAGAAATAATTTGCAGATGACAGCTACTGCTGTATGAGAAACAGAAGATGGCAGCACATTGAACTTGCGTTACCCCAATACATTTATAACTTTGCCACAATACATCATATACTGTATAATTTTACAAATAAGAAGACTATGTATATACTTTGTGGTTGGGAGAAAATAATACAGCAATGATTAGAGTTCTTAAAGAGGAACTTTCACTAACTCCACCAACTCCATCCTTCAAAAGGCTCCTCTCCTTTGACTCCTGTGCAGTTAGAATTTTTTTTCTCTAGTCCACACCGTTCTTGAGCAATCAGTGCTGGTAATTTTGGTATCTCATATGCCAATTAGGCCCTCTACTCTGTGATGGGAGAACTCAGGGAGGAGCAGACAAGAGGGTGTGATTCTAAGCTCTCTGACACTATCCTCCTCTGACTGTCGGAGCTCAGAATCACACTCCTTCTGTGCTCCTCCTGACACCACCCACTTGACAGTAGACAGCTTAGCATATCAAGCACCAAAACTAACAGCACTAATTGTTCAGGAAAGGTAGGGGATAGAGAATAAATTCTACCTGCACTGGAATCAGTGGAACAAAGCCTATTAATGGATGCAAAGAATTGGAAGTGGTGGAGGTGGTGAAGAATCCTCTTGAGGCTGAGGCCCCACATGGCGCAAACGCAGTATTTTTTGTTGCAGATTTTGCTGCGGTTTATTGAGCCAAAGTCAGGAGTGGCTTGAAAAGGAATGGAAAATCTAAAGGAAGCTCTTAGACGTTTCCCTTCTGTTACATCCACTCCTGTTTAAAATAAAATGCAGCAAAATATGCAACAAAAAACGCTGCATTTCCTCCACATGGGGCCTCAGCCTTAAAGTGTTTTTCACCCAGCTTTACCAGACTAAAGGAAATCTGCTTTATTACATAGTAACATGAAGGATGCATCATTTGGATAGGCAGTGGCATACGGGAATTATCATTATGTAATGAAGTCTAGGATGTAGCTATTATCATGTATGTTTTAGCAATAATTCCCATTTCCTAGGACTAAAAATTCTTATGAATGTGTAGGGAACTGCCATTTCTACTAGTATATAATGTATCTGGCTTCTTTGCCCCTGCAGTTTGGCTTCAGAGACCCCAGGCATTTAGTGCAAGTTTTGTTTTGTAAATACAGTGAGTCAGACACATGTGAGGCAGAGCTGCTGGGGGGGAGAGATGTGAGCAGAGCTGCTGAGACAGACATGTTATGTCTGGGGGAGTCTAAGAGCCACTTGTTCCTCTTTACTTCACAGTATATAGTTAGGTATGTGTTACCCCCTATATACTCACAGGACCTAGCTAGTAACTGTAGTTAGGGATCCATATATATATATATAGTTCAGGGCAGTGATAGGTTAGGCTTCCGAAGGCCAACTAGCTAGTTAGAGGCCCGGTGGCACTAGTAGTTTAGCTGGCAGGTTAAGGACTCAGTGTTAGGGTAGTCAGGCCTGCATCTACTGCCGTCACCGTCGCCCTGTTTGCTGCCTGTGAAGAATCTCACCATCATCATCATCATCTCCTGATCGGCTGTCTGTCATCTCCTGGAAGAATCCGAGGATCCACAGTCATCCACAGGGGCCCCTGCATCTCTTCTGTTGCCTGAAGGTATTGTGCACTGGACTCTTGCTATATATCTATATATATATACCCGGGTATATAACCTAAGACGGTTGAGGACTTGCTGGTTGTTGTAGTATTGCTGTGTTCTGAGTATATTTTATGTATGTATTATTACCCTGTTGATTCTTATAAAGCTACTGTTATAACCTTATGTGGTATCTGTATGTATTCTTCAGACTGTGAGATTAGTACAGTGATCCTTGTTAAGGCTACTAACTGTACTTCATGGGTAAGTCCCAGGAAGAGATCCTCCCTGTAATACAGAGGCTCTATCCTGGGTGGAGGCACTGATATATTTATATATATTCATATATGTTCCCACTCTTCCCTTCAGCGAAGGCTTCAGGTCCCATTATACACACAGGTCAGCGCCAGAGTCTGTTGCGGGAGGGATAATACTCATACCCCCCCCCCAAATAGGGCTACATTTGGAGGCACTGCTGAGATTTAGAAGTGGGAATAGTCATTGATATGGAGAAGCGATATAGCTCAGAGGGGAACCTCCCACTAGCTACTACATGGGATTACCGACCTCCTGTTCCTCCCCTGGTTCAGGTAAAGGAAGAACCCCGCTCAGCCAGTTACCCCCCCAGTATGGCCGTCGCTAGCAGTTCCTCTAGTGACAGTGCTATTAGCACTTTAGCCAGGCTGACTGAAATGTTAGCTCAGGGCCTGCAGGCCACTCACTACAAGAAACTAAAAGTATTCTCTGGTAATGTCCCAGTACCACAAGGGGAGGAAAACTTTGAGATATGGAAAGAACATACTCTCCAATGCCTGAAGGAATGGTCTTGCTCTGAAGAAGGCAAGCGGCAGCGTATCAGTGAAAGTTTGCGGTCTCCTGCTGCAGAATTGATCCGCTTGTACAGAGACTCTCATGAAGGAGTGAGTGCATTGGACTATATACAAGTACTGTCTGATCACTTTGAGCCATACTATGACCTTGCCCAGATGGTTGCTGATTACTGAATGGTTCGTCAAAAAGAAGGGGAAAATGTCTCTACTTTTATTAACCGTTTACAGCTACTTCTTTCACGTCTGGTGTACCACGCAGCTATATCTACTTCAGAGGTAGACGCTATGAGAACCAGTCAGTTGGTGAGAGGGTTACAACCTCATCATCCTCTTGCTCAAGTACTCAAGGTCTTACTATCTGATAGAGTCCTTCCATTTCCTGACTTAATGAAGTTAGTGAAGAAACAAGAAGCTGACATTAGTTTTAGTACCCCTAAGAAAGCGAAAAGCATCTCTAAAGAAGATGTTGTTCCTAATTCAAACAAGGACAAACCAGCGGAGCGGTCAGAACTTAGACAGTCCGCCACTCCACCCACTGCCACTCAACGGAGGAAGGATGCTAGAACCTGTTATAAATGTGGTCAGACGGGCCATACTGCCAGACAGTGTACGGAGGACAGTGAGGGATTGGGACACAGTGCTGTCTTCTCTATTCAGAACCAAAGACACCAAAGGAAGGCGGGCCGAGTAAATACCAGAGGCGCTATCGCGGGCTCCAGGTCCGTTGTCAAAGTCACTGTCAATGGTCATGCCGCTCCTGCCCTGTTTGATACAGGATCTCAAGTGACCCTGATTTATCGCTCGTTCTACCAAAAGTATCTGAGGGATATACCTCTTCAGTCTACAGGACAAATGAAATTGTGGGGACTTAATTCAGGATCATATCCTGTAGATGGCAGCCTGCAAGTAGTTATAGCTGTCCCTGAATTAGAAGATCAGAGTGTCGCTCCCATGAAGATTACGGCTCTTGTCTGCCCTGATACAGGGGATTCTTGTGCAGCTCCTGTGATACTTGGCACTAATTGTCCCGCAGTGCATTATGCTTTTCAGAAGTTTCTTGGAAGAGATTGGAACCCTGCAGCTCAGCCGGTGAATATATCTTCTGATCTTAGAGAACTCTGTGATGCCCTGTCTACTGGCTATCGACATGGAATGGTATATCATATCGGTGAGAGAACCGTGGAAGTTCCTGCCGGCGGGGAGAGAATTCTGAGAGTAGCCTCCAGCATTGCTCCCGATTTGCTTGAAGGGGGAGTTATGTCCTTATGGAAACCCCTGAAGAAATGATTAACCAGAATGGCTGGATGGTGATCCCAGAGAGAAAGGACTGGAGAAATAAAGTGGAGTTATCTACCTGTGTGACAGTGAGGAACTGTTCACCGCATCCGATCGTAATTGGACCATACCAGAATGTGGCCCACTGCTACCCTGTGCTTGGAGTAAATCCATACGCTGAAGTGTGCAGGATTCAAATCCGAGATGCAATCCCTAATCTCAATCTTGACTTGAGTGATCCACATTTACCAGAGGCCTGGAATCAGCGACTGACACAGAAGTTGTCTGAATTATCGGAAGTGTTCTCCATGGATGATATGGATGTAGGTTGTGCTAAAAGTGCTCAACACACTTTCCGATTGACCGATTCTACTCCCTTCCGGGAGCGACCACGGAGAGTTGCTCCAAAGGATGTTGATGAGTTAAGACAGACTCTACAGCAAATGAAAGGTCAGGGGATCATTGTGGACAGTAAGAGCCCCTATGCCTCACCTATTGTGGTGGTAAGAAAAAAATCTGGAGCAATTCGCCTATGTGTGGATTACAGAACTCTGAACCGGAGAACCTTACCTGATCAGTATACACTGCCGAGAATTGAAGAAGCTCTGGAAGCTCTGAATGGAAACTGTTGGTTCACAGTGCTGGACCTAAGATCGGGATACTATCAAGTCCCAATGGCACCTGAGGATCAGGAAAAGACAGCTTTCATATGCCCCTTGGGTTTCTTTCAGTTCACTCGTATGCCGCAAGGTACAAAAGGTGCGCCAGCAACGTTCCAAAGGTTGATGGAAAGAGTGTTAGGTGATTTAGTGCCCCGGGAATGCCTTGTATATCTTGATGACATTATTGTGTTTGGAAAGACGCTGGAAGAACATGAAGAACGACTCATGAGAGTACTCCATCGCTTAAAAGAAGAGGGGCTGAAGTTGTCGGCTGACAAATGCAAATTTTGTAGATCTTCGGTCACTTATGTAGGTCATATTGTTTCTGCTGAAGGAGTTGCTACCGATCCTGGTAAGATTGAAGCTGTGGTGAATTGGCCCCGACCGCAAAATATTACGGAGTTGCAATCTTTCTTGGGGTTTTGTGGATTCTATCGACGATTTGTGGAAGGATATTCAAAAAGTGCTCGAGCCCTCCTCGACCTGTTGAAGAGTGATGCAGGAGATCCGGGAAAGAAGAAAGGGTCTTCCAAAAGCCTTTTTGGCGATAGGTGGACTGCGGATTGTGAAGAAGCATTTAAGTTGTTGAAGAAGAAATTGACAGAAGCTCCCGTTCTGGCTTATGCTGATGCACAGAAGCCATATGTGCTACATGTAGATGCCAGCTTTGAAGGATTAGGTGGCGTGCTGCACCAAGAATACCCGGCCGGGTTACGGCCCATAGCTTTCATAAGTCGAAGTCTTTCTCCCAGCGAGAAAAATTATCCAGTACATAAATTGGAGTTTTTGGCGCTCAAGTGGGCCATTGTTGATAAATTACATGACTATTTATACGGAGCCACGTTTGAAGTAAGAACAGACAACAATCCACTGACATACGTTTTGTCAACCGCTAAACTCGATGCTACAGGACATCGCTGGTTGGCAGCTTTATCCAACTACCAATTCACACTCAAGTATAAATCGGGGCCTAAGAACATTGGGGCAGATGCTCTATCAAGACGGCCTGGATTACCTAGTCCGGAAGTAGTGGATGAATGGGAAGAAGTGCCAAGTCCTGGAGTAGGAGCTTTGTGTGCCATGGCTGCTGTAGTTGAAGACCGAGTAGCCTTTTCTGAAACTCGGCTTATTGACTCTATTGGGGGAGGTCCCGAAGCTGTACCAGACATGTTTGCCTACCCTGCCGCTTTAGGATCCTTTGAGAGTTGTTCTATATCTTCAAAGCGAATGATCTGGAGTCAAAAGACTGATCCTTTAATTGGACCTCTTTATCAAGCAGTGAGTTCTCAAGACAGAGAAATGTTAAAGACATCCCTACCCTCTGAATGCAGTCAACTTCTACGAGATTGGGAGAAGTTTGAAATAGACAATGGCCTACTTTATCGTGTGGTGCTGTATCATGATCACCCTGGAAGGCGCCAACTAGTTATTCCAAGCTGCTTTCAGAAGATGATTTTCCGAAGTCTGCATGATTATCATGGTCATTTGGGACCTGAGAAGACTTATGGCCTAATACAAGACCGATTCTACTGGCCCAAAATGAGAGATACCGTGACTCGTCTGTGTAGGTGCTGTCGCAGATGTTTGCAGAGGAAGACTGTCCCGGTTCGAGCGGCCTTCATGGGACACTTGAAGAGTTCGGGCCCCATGGATCTTGTCTGCATAGACTTCCTTTGTATTGACAACGACTCCAGAGGATTTGGAAATGTATTGGTGGTGACTGATCACTTCACACGATATGCTCAAGCCTTTCCGACTAAGGATCAAAAAGCAGTCACTGTTGCAAGAGTGCTTTGGGAAAAGTATTTTATCCATTATGGCTTACCACACCGGTTGCATTCTGATCAAGGCCGGGATTTTGAGAGTAACCTGATCAAAGAGTTACTTCAGTTGTTGAACATCCGCAAAAGTCGGACGACGCCTTACCATCCAGAGGGAGATGCCATTCCTGAAAGATTTAACAGGACTTTACTTGATATGCTTGGTACCTTACGAATTGAGGATAAGCGATCCTGGAGTCGAAAAGTGGAGGCTATGGTGCATGCCTATAATAGTACAAGGCACGAGAGCACAGGATATTCACCATACTTTCTGATGTTTGGAAGAGAGCCTAGGCTACCTATTGACATCTTGTTGGGAGTCTCTACCGATGGTATCAGTCATCGAGATCATTACCGATACGTGGCACGTTTGAAAGAAACGCTTAAGAGTGCTTATCAGCTGGCTGAGGAAAATGCGGCCAAAGTGAATGAAGGAAATAAAAGGAGATTTGATCTTCGAGTAAGATACCGAGAATTGAACCCTGGGGACCATGTTCTGCTACGGAATTTGGGAGCATCTGCAAAACATAAGCTGGCTGATCGATGGCGGAGTGAACTCTTTACAGTGGTAGATCGGTTGCCTGGAATACCAGTCTACAAGATAAAAGGACGGGACGGGAGGATCAGGACTTGGCATAGAAATCATTTGTTGCCTGTACCTCAGATTGATGGTATGGATATCTCCAATGATGGCTCGGCCTGCGATTCTCCACAGTCCTTAGCCGATATTCCACCTGACCTTCCTGAAACTCCTGAGAGTGATTGGACTGTGGCTCCTGAAGTTCCTAGATCACCAGTATCTTCTCCTTCAGGGAGACCTATGAACCCTCAAACTCCAGAATTCGTACCTAGATCTGTGTCTACAGATGAGCAGGGATCTAGCTCTCCTACGCCACCAGCACCATCCCCTCCCATGGCAGACAACCCTAGTTTAGGGCCTGGACATGCTAGTTTACCTCAGAGAGAGGTACGGAGAGGAGAGAGAATTAGACACCCTCCACCTATGCTGACATATGATAGTTTGGGGGACCCCAGATTTACTACTCAGCCTCATTTATACCATGCTTGGGTGGGTGCAGTGTCCACTTTGGTCAATATGTTACCAATTTTCGCTCCTGCTGGCATGTATACCTATTAACCTGTTGTGACTCTGTAAATGCAAAAGCAACCATATTGATATTGTCATTGGTAATGTTGACTGTATACTATGACTTTGTATGTCTTTGACGTGACGTAAAGATTTCACCAGAGGGAGAGTGTAGGGAACTGCCATTTCTACTAGTATATAATGTATCTGGCTTCTTTGCCCCTGCAGTTTGGCTTCAGAGACCCCAGGCATTTAGTGCAAGTTTTGTTTTGTAAATACAGTGAGTCAGACACATGTGAGGCAGAGCTGCTGGGGGGAGAGATGTGAGCAGAGCTGCTGAGACAGACATGTTATGTCTGGGGGAGTCTAAGAGCCACTTGTTCCTCTTTACTTCACAGTATATAGTTAGGTATGTGTTACCCCCTATATACTCACAGGACCTAGCTAGTAACTGTAGTTAGGGATCCATATATATATATATAGTTCAGGGCAGTGATAGGTTAGGCTTCCGAAGGCCAACTAGCTAGTTAGAGGCCCGGTGGCACTAGTAGTTTAGCTGGCAGGTTAAGGACTCAGTATTAGGGTAGTCAGGCCTGCATCTACTGCCGTCACCGTCGCCCTGTTTGCTGCCTGTGAAGAATCTCACCATCATCATCATCATCTCCTGATCGGCTGTCTGTCATCTCCTGGAAGAATCCGAGGATCCACAGTCATCCACAGGGGCCCCTGCATCTCTTCTGTTGCCTGGAGGTATTGTGCACCGGACTCTTGCTATATATCTATATATATACCCGGGTATATAACCTAAGACGGTTGAGGACTTGCTGGTTGTTGTAGTACTGCTGTGTTCTGAGTATATTGTATGTATGTATTATTACCCTGTTGATTCTTATAAAGCTACTGTTATAACCTTATGTGGTATCTGTATGTATTCTTCAGACTGTGAGATTAGTACAGTGATCCTTGTTAAGGCTACTAACTGTACTTCATGGGTAAGTCCCAGGAAGAGATCCTCCCTGTAATACAGAGGCTCTATCCTGGGTGGAGGCACTGATATATTTCATATATGTTCCCACTCTTCCCTTCAGCGAAGGCTTCAGGTCCCATTATACACACAGGTCAGCGCCAGAGTCTGTTGCGGGAGGGATAATACTCATACCCCCCCCCAAATAGGGCTACATATGTTTTCTTGAAACTCTATTATTCCTCCTGGATAAATTTATTAACTGGGTCTTACCATTTCCTTTATCATCGAGCTGTGTTCCTATGCAGACTGACCCTATCGGCACTGAATGGGCAGTGTCACTGATCGGTAACACTCAGTTGTCAATTTATTCTTCAGTGTCTTGGAGGAATAACAGAGGAACAGCCTGAGACATAATTCTAATAGAAAATATTATTGTTTTTTCATAGGTAATAAAAGTACAGAATTTATCAAACAGTCAGAAGAGATCACGGGTCCTATTTAAAGGGGTTGACCACTTTCCCAGTAAAAATTGTAAATTCCTACCAAATACTTACTGAATGCCACAAATTACAGGTACAGGTAAATCACATGATCGCGCATCGCTCTGGGAGAACGGTACAGTCACATGTAATGCATGTCCCCCAGACAAGGCAGATCTCCCCCTGATACAGATCAGGAGACTTACTGAGGGGACTTATAGAAGTATGTCTCCTGATCTCTATCTTGCAGCGCTACGTCCAGGGCAGGAGGTGATCTGTCTTGTCTGATGTAAGTGCATTATAGATAGGTAAATCCCAAGACCGTGCACCGCTCTTGACGTATGGTAAAGTCACATGATGCCCCTATAGACGCCATTACATGGATGCGACAAGCTTTCCTGTGCTGCCTCCAGCCATTAACAGGCGGGTGAGATTATTACACTGTGTAAGTGTAAAAAGAAGATGTTATGTGCAGATTCAGTTATGCAGCTCAGTAAGTGTTTAGCAGGAGTTTTACATTTTTTACTGGGAAAGTTGCCGACCTCTGTAAACTTTGAGTTTATGCCACCCCTAAATTGAGGAGGTTATAACATCATCCAAAGAGCAGAGCAATGTACACAGAGAAGCTTTCAGATAACCCATAGAATCCTATTATTCCATAATACAGAGCTGCTTCATGGTGCCACATTATGACATAGGTGTATTCTCCCAGAAAAGCAATGGATAAATTGGCACTGGCATGATTCTGCCGTTGTGTCCCATTCCAGTGTACAGGATGAAGTTGGAATACTACTACTAAGTAGGAGGCTTGCATATAGACAGCCCAAGGTAAAGACTGCAGAGACTGCGGGTGTACATATAGATGTCTGGATAGAAACAAACCAAGATAAACATTAAAGAACCTGCAGATACCCATGTAGATGTGTGCATGGAGACAAGCCAAGATAAACACTGAAGAGATGGCAGATGTGCATATAGATGTGTACAAGGAGACAGACCAAGGTAAACACTGAAGAGACTGCAGATGTGCATATAGATGTGTACAAGGAGACAGACCAAGGTAAACACTGAAGAGACTGCAGATGTGCATATAGATGTGTACAAGGAGACAAGCCAAGATAAACACTGAAGAGACTGCAGATGTGCATGTAGATGTGTACACAGAGACAGACCAAGGTAAACACTGAAGAGATGGGGGGGGGGGGGGGGGGGCAGATGTGCATGTAGATGTGTACAAGGAGACAAGCCAAGATAAACACTGAAGAGACTGCAGATGTGCATGTAGATATGTACAAAGAGACAGACTAAGGTAAATGGTGAAGAGACAGCAGATGTGCATATAGATGTGTACAAGGAGACAGACCAAGGTAAACGATGAAGAGACTGCAGATGTGCATATAGATGTATACAAAGAGACAGACCAAGGTAAACAGTGAAGAGACTGCAGATGTGCATATAGATGTGTACAAAGAGACAGACCAAGGTAAACACTGAAGAGACTGCAGATGTGCATATAGATGTGTACAAGGAGACAGACCAAGGTAAATGGTGAAGACGCTTCAGGTGTGTATGCAGATGTGTGCATAGAAACTAACCAAGGTAAACATAGAAGAAAAGACAGATGTGCATGTAGATGTCTGAATGGAGAAAACTGAAGATAAACATTAAAGAGCCTGAAGATATCCATGTAGATGTGTACAAGTAGACAGACCAAGGTAAACACTGAGGAGACTGCAGATGTGCATGTAGATGTGTGCATTCAGACAGATCAGGGTAAACATTAAAGAGGCGGAAGCTTTTGCACAACTGATTGTCAGGAGTACTAAGAATGGAGACACCCTGGCCCAGATTTAATATTGTGGTTACAAATAGGCATTGACGCAAACATGTTGAATCTTTAGTGCAATGTGATGCATCTTGCCGCAACTAATTTGTGCTAAAATTTTTCAACTTGCTAGACATGTGGGCGTAGATTCTCAAAAAAAGGGAGCATGAATTAAATTTGTCACTATGCTCCACAAATGTGTCACATTCTGTTGTAAATTTTTGTCTCATAGTAAGACAACTAAAATATGGTATAAATGTAGACTAGACATTTATCATCCAGCATCAGTCCCTGGGATAAATTTCATGGATTTTCAGACTGCCTGCCTTTATACTGTTTAGTAAATCTGGGCCAATGTTCTAATATTCATGGCCTGCTAATAACAATGTCCTATCCTAAACCTACATTTACATGATAGAAGTGCAATACAGCTGCGAAAACCTCTATTTTTCACGTCTGTTTTGCACCCAAGGAGCGACCATTTTCACAGATCCTTCATATATTTCTGTGTATGGAGGAATCCGTGAAAACGGACTGTCAAAATGAATATCTCCTACTCACAGACATTAAAGGGTGTCTATCATTGAGATTTATAAATTTTAGCTAAGGCTATATTCATGTAGCCTTTAGAAAGGCTATTGTAGGCATATCTTTTATTTCCTGACTCTTGCCGGCATTTTTCAGAAAAAGCCTTTTTCTTGTTAAGTAAATTGGCTTCCATGGAGCACAGGGGCGTTCCCCCTGTGCGCCGAGCACCCCTCGTGTCATCACTCTCTCCCTGCATTGCCGCCCCTTCTTCCTTCTTGTTGCGCTGCCTTCTCTTCTTCCTCCTGCCAGCTCGAACATGCGCGAGATTTTGCTCACACCAATGGGAGAAAGAAGCTTCTTCCTCCTGTCAGCTTGAACGAAATCTCGCGCATGGGAGAAAGAAGCAAAGAGGCGGAGGAGGCATTAACAAGCAGGAAGAAGGGGGCGGCAATGCGGGGAGAGGGTGATGATGCAGGGGGTGCTCGGACAATAGGGTGAACGCCCCCTGTGCTCTGTGGAAACTAATTTACATAACAAGGAAAAGGCTTTTTCTGAAAAACGCCAGCAAGAGTCAGGAAATAAAAGGTATGCCTACAATAGCCTTTCTAAAGGCTACATGAATATAGCCTTAGCTAAAAATTTAAAATCTCAATGATAGACTCCCTTTAAAGCTAATGTGACTTTGTGACAGCCATTCTGTGAATGTAGGATAAGGATAGACTATTGATATCCGGAACCCAGAAAAACCCTTTTAGGTCAGGGCTCCACATTGAGTAAATGCTACAGTTTGCCTGTGGCGGAAACGCCACGGAAAAAAATGCAGCGTTACAGTCATTGTATAGTGGATGAGATTCTAGCGAATCCCATCCCCATATGTGCTGCAGACATGCTGCGATTTCCAAAACTGGTTTTGGAAATCACATCATGTAAATTTTACCTACAGAAATGCCGGTGGTTTCCCTAAAGGTATAATGGAAAGCAGAAAGTTTTACTCTGCGGACTCTGTGAAAAGCGCTGCGGGAAAAACCGTGATGCATTGCCACCACGGTTTATCCCGCAGCGCTTTTTTGCTGCAAGGGAGCTATGTGGGGCTTTAGCCTAAAAGAAATCAGACGTCCCCAGTGTTATATGTAAAAGCTCCCTCGCTTCCTCAGATGTAAATTGATTGTATGTTATAAGCAGGAAACCTTTTTAGCAGATAATATGCTAAAAACTGTCGACTACTATTTATTCCTTTTTGTTTTGCTTTATCTTTCATAATGCAATAAAATGTGAAATATGTAGCAGAAAAGAAAGCTTACTAGCCCTGAAAAACACTTTCACATCCATTGTGTAAGAGACCAAATAACAAGCTTTACTCCAATTAAATGTGTAAACTGGTTAGGCAGAGAAGTGCGACGTGCGACAAAAAACCCTCATATAATCGGAGTCCTTTATGTCAATCAGAATTGTATAGAACAAGAAAAAATGTAACAAAACAAGCATAAAAAACTCACTTACAATAAATAGTTTTGTAAAGAATCTAGAAGCGATTACATTTCACAATATTTGTATTTCCACGGCTCATCTTCATTGTTTTTATTCGGAATTAGGAGCTTTCACAAAATCCTAAAAATAATGCAGATCGCTGTTTTTCTGCTACTCATTATCTCAGCCAATGGGCTTAATTAAATTGCTTTGCCAAGATTAATTTGATCTGGACCCCGGTGAACTTTACAGTGTTATTTCAGAGTGATTTATCTCACTACTCTTGTTATGGTAAAGTAAATATGCTTTGTTTCAGACATAATAGGATTTTAGGATGACTTTATTGCTTTTTAAAACAAGGATCCGGCCCCCTGTGGAATATCGCAGAACTTTCATGTATTGATGTAGCGGTGTGGTGTTTCATTTGCAGACACGGTGTACCTGCAGTTCTATCGAATATGGCCTATTTTGCAATTAAAAGGGTTAAATCATGTTTACTGTATAGATTAGAGAAGGGTGAACCTCCCAAGATTTGGTTTGTTTCGGGTTCAGCTGGTTCGGGTCCCTCATTCGTTTGAAAAAGTTTGTATAGAACCAGAAGTGAAATTATTATACTCTGAAGTCTCTTGGGACCCCAAATAAATAAATAAATAAATAATAATATAATAAAAAAAAATATATATATATATATATATATATATATATATATATATATATATATATATATACCTCCCCTGGGCCTATTATACTCTGGAGTCTGAAGAAACAGTATAGCATGGAGACAGCAGTATAGTATGGAGACAGCAGAATAGTATAGAGACTACAGTATAGTATGGAGACAGCAGTAGAGTATAGAGACAGCAGTATAGTATGGAGACAGCAGAATAGTATAGAGACTACAACATAGTATAGAGACAGCAGCATAGCATGGAGACAGCAGTATAGTATAGAGACAGCAGAATAGTATAGTATAGTATAGTATGGAGACAGCAGAATAGTATAGAGATAGCAGTATAGAGATGGCAGTATAGTATAGGGACAGCAGTGTAGTACAGTATAGTATAGTATAGTATGGAGACAGCAGAAAAGTATAGAGATAGCAGTATAGAGATGGCAGTATAGTATAGGGACAGCAGTGTAGTAGCAGTATAGTATAGTATAGTATAGTATGGAGACAGCAGGATAGTATAGAGATAGCAGTATAGAGATTGTAGTATAGTATAGAGACAGCAGTATAGTATAGTGACAACAGTGTAGTATAGTATAGTATAGTATAGTATAGTATAGAGACAGCAGGATAGTATAGAGATAGCAGTATAGAGATGGCAGTATAGTATAGGGACAGCAGTGTAGTACAGTATAGTATAGTATAGTATAGTATGGAGACAGCAGGATAGTATAGAGATAGCAGTATAGAGATGGCAGTATAGTATAGAAACAGCAGTATAGTATAGAGACAGCAGTGTAGTACAGTATAGTATAGTATAGTATAGTATAGTATGTTGGAGACAGCAGGATAGTATAGAGATAGCATAGTATAGTATAGAGACAGCAGTATAGTATAGAGACAGCAGTATAGTATAGAGCAGGTGTAGTACAGTATAGTATAGTATTGTATAGTATAGTATAAAGACAGCAGTATAGTATAGAGATGGCAGTATAGTATAGTATAGTATAGTATAGAGACAGCAGAATAGTATAGAGATAGCAGTATAAAGATGGCAGTATAGTATAGAGATGACAGTATAGTACAGTATAGTATAGTATAGTAGGGCAGCAGGATAGTATAGAGATAGCAGTATAGAGACAGCAGTATAGTATAGACCGTGTAGTCAGTATAGTATAGTATTGTATAGTATAGTATGGAGACAGCAGGATAGTATAGAGATAGCAGTATAGAGATGGCAGTATAGTATGGGACGCGTGTCTATAGTATAGTGTAGTATGGAGACAGCAGGAAAGTATAGAGATGGCAGTATAGAGATGGCAGTATAGTATAGGGACAGCAGTGTAGTACAGTATAGTATAGTATAGTATGGAGACAGCAGGATAGTATAGAGATAGCAGTATAGTATAGAGACAGCAGTATAGTATAGAGACAGCAGTATAGTATAGAGACAGCAGTGTAGTACAGTATAGTATAGTATTGTATAGTATAGTATGAAGACAGCAGTATAGTATAGAGATGGCAGTATAGTATAGTATAATATAGTATGGAGACAGCAGAATAGTATAGAGATAGCAGTATAAAGATGGCAGTATAGTATAGAGATGACAGTATAGTACAGTATAGTATAGTATAGTATGGAGACAGCAGGATAGTATAGAGATAGCAGTATAGAGACAGCAGTATAGTATAGGGACAGCAGTGTAGTACAGTATAGTATAGTATAGTATAGTATAGTATGGAGACAGCAGGATAGTATAGAGATAGCAAGTATAGAGATGGCAGTATAGTATGGAGACAGCAGTGTAGTACAGTATAGTATAGTATAGTATAGTATGGGAGACAGCAGGATAGTATAGTATAGTATAGTATAGTATGGAGACAGCAGGATAGTATAGAGATGGCAGTATAGTATAGAGACAGTAGCAGAGGCATAGCTAGCGGGCCGCCATTAATACAGCCTTTATTTCTAACGTAACCTGCAACTTAACAGTATTTTAAACCACAAGCCAATACAGGCTTGCGATTTACAAGATGCCGTGACCACAGACGATGTGTTCTTCTCAGCATGGGCGGCGCGATGACGTCACAACAACGCGCCGCCTGTGCTCAGACACAGACGTCCTGTGCATGGACAGGGAGGAAGCGGCGGCGGCTCCATTCATCAGCATCACAGGTGAGTATGACTTTTGTTTGTGTTTTTTTAGTTAATTGTGGGTATATTAATAGTATAAGGGGTGTTTAGGAGGGGGAAATATAACTATAAGGGAGGATTCATTAGGGGGCATTATGACGATGGGAAGTCATTTATATAAGGGTTATTAGGAGGTATTATTAATACAAGGGGAGGTTATTTATATAAGGAGCCATTAGGGGGCATCATTTATATTAGGAGGCATTATGAACATAAGGGGGTGGTCATTGATATAAGGGGTCATTAGATGTGCAGTATTTATGTCAGGGGGAATCAGGGGCATAATATGAGGGTCAATTAATTTAATTAAGGTGGCACTTGGGTTTTAATAAGACTAAGGCCCCACATAGTGGGCTGCAGAAAAAAAAGCGCTGCAGGAAAAACCGCAGCGGTAACATTGTGGTTTTTCTCGCAGCACTTTTCACAGAAGGTCCGCAGAGGTTTCCCCTGTGGACTTTCTGCTTTCAATACAGCTATATGGAAACCGCCAGCGTTTCTGTAGTTATAATTGAAATGCTTCTATTTCCAAAACCGCAACGGTTTTGGAAATTGCAGTGCATCTGCTGCACGTATTTTTCCGCAATGTGTGGATGGGATTTGCTAGATGTAAAATGCCGTTTTTTTTTCTGTGGGTTTTCGCCATATGTGGCCCCATCCCCACTTTGCAGTAAAATATGCGCAGTGGATACGCTGCGATTTCCAAAACAGACGCAGTTTTGGAAATCGCAGCATGTCAATTATACCTACGGAAATGCCAGCGGTTTTCCTGTAGATATAATTGAAGCAGAAAGTCTGCAGAGGAAACCTTAAGTTATTAACTTAAAGATGCACTTGGGGGTATTATTCATTATAGGGGGTTATATTATATATTTTATAATTGGGGGTAGCAGCAGGATGGGGGCTTTGTGTAGGTGAGGACAATGTGGGTCAGGTGCCTGGAAAAGTGAGGAGCCAAAGATGTCTGTGTTGAAAACTTTACAGAGACTGGAAGTGGTTATGGCCGTCCAGATGAAAGAGACGGGGAATGTGAAGGATTAGTCAGAGACGTCACCGGTAAGTCACTAAATGCTACTGCATTCACCTAAATCGTCTGCAGAGCCCTGTGTAGAGCCGCTATATACCACTATACGCTCACCGTATACTGATAGTATCGGTATACGAACAAGTCCAAGTTGGGGGCCCACTTGGACATGTTCGCCCCCCCTGTGCTGAACCCCTAGCTACGCCTCTGGACAGCAGTATAGTATGGAGACAGCAGTGTAGTACAGTATAGTATAGTATAGTATAGTATAGTATAGTATGGAGGACAGCAGGATAGTATAGAGATAGCAGTATAGAGATTGTAGTATAATATAGAGACAGCAGTACTGTATAGTATAGAGACAGCAGAATAGTATAGAGATAGCAGTATCGAGATGGCAGTATAGTATAGAGACGGCAGTATAGTACAGTATAGTATAGTATAGTATGGAGACAGCAGGATAGTATAGTATAGTATAGTATAGTATAGTATGGAGACAGCAGGATAGTATAGTATAGTATAGTATAGTATGGAGACAGCAGGATAGTATAGAGATAGCAGTATAGAGATTGCAGTATAGTATAGAGACAGCAGTATAGTATAGAGACAGCAGTATAAAGATGGCAGGATAGTATAGAGATGGCAGTACTGTATAGTATAGAGACGGCAGTATAGTATAGAGACATCAGTATAGTATGGAGACAGCAGTATAGTATAATATAGTATAGAGACAGCAGGATAGTATAGAGATAGCAGTATAGAGATGGCAGTAGAGTAAAGAGACAGCAGTATAGTATAGTATAGTATAGTATAGAAGAAAGGTCCTCTTATTATTAGCCCAAATACATAAAAAAAATATGATGTCATGTAGCTAATAGGAGTAAAGAGAGAATTCGGCATGATGATAGTTTGATGTATTGATGAGAGGAGAGATTCCTCCGCCCGCCCGGTGCAGCTCTGATGGATGGCTGCTGTACATACAGGCAGATATGCTGCAGTCATCACTCATGGCTGAGAAGGGCTGGGAACGCCAGGAGAAGGGAATGTATGTTTTTGGAAATCTGCAATTAGTCAAATGGAACATTATTTATTTGTGCCATTTGAGCTAATAGTGCAGAGGGTCGGCAATATTGTAGGATGATAACAGTTCCAAGTTAACATTTGCTATACAGTATACAGTTGTGCTAAAAAAGTTTACATACCCTGGCAGAATGTTCATTTTTTTGGCCTTTTTTCAGAGAATATGAATGATAACACAAAAAATTTTTCTCCACTCATGGTTAGTGGTTGGTTGAAGCCATTTATTGTCAAACTTCTGTGTTTTCTCTTTTTAAATCATAATGACAACCAAAAACATCAAAATGACCCTGTTCAAAAGTTCCCATTCCCTGGTGATTTGGGCCTGATAACATGCCCAGAAGTTGACACAAAGTTGTTTGAATGGCTACTAAAGGTAACATCCTCACCTGTGACCTGTTTGCTTGTAATCAGTGTTCGTGCATAAAAGCTGAGTGAGTTTCTGGGATCCAGACAGACTGTTGCATCTTTCCTCCAGCCACTGACATTTCTGGATTGTGAGTCATGGAGAAAGCAAAAGAATTGTCCACGGATCTACGGGAAAAGGTAGCTGAACTGTTTAAAACAGGAAAGGGATACAAAAAGATATCCAAGGAATTGATAATGCCAGTCAGCAGTGTTCAAACTGCGATTGACAAATGGAAACTCAGGGGTTCTGTAAAAACCAAACCACGGTCAGGTAGACCAACCAAAATTTCAGCCACAACTGCCCGGAAAATTGTTCGGGATGCAAAGAAAAACCCACACATAACATCAGCTCAAATACAGGACTCTCTGAAAACTATTGGTGTGGCTGTTTCAAGATGCACAATAAGGAGGCACTTGAAGAAAAATGGGCTGCATGGTCGAGTTGCCAGAAGAAAGCCATTACTGCGCAAAAGCCACAAAGAATCTCGCCTTCAATACGCCAAACAGCACAGAAACAAGCCTCAAAACTTCTGGAACAAGGTAATTTGGAGTGATGAGACAAAAATCAAACTTTTTGGCCACAACCATAAACGTTACATTTGGAGAGGTGTCAACAAGGCCTATGATGAAAGGAACACCATTCCTACTGTAAAGCACGGAGGTCGATCATTGATGATGTGGAGATGCGTGAGCTTTAAAGGCACAGGAAACTTGGTCAAAGCTGAAGGAAAGATGAATGCAGCACGTTATCAGCAAATACTGGAGGCAAATTTGCACTCATCAGCCAAGAAGCTGCGCATGGGACGTACTTGGACGTTCCAACATGACAACGATCCAAAACACTAGGCCAAGTCGACCTGTCATTGGCTACAGCAGAAGAAAGTGAAGGTTCTGGAGTGGCCATCTCATTCTCCTGACCTCAATATCATTGAGCCACTCTGTGGAGATATCAAGCGCGCAGTACATGCAAGACAGCCCAGGAATTTACAGGAACTGGAGACTTTTTGGCAAGAAGAATGGGCACTTTTACCACCTGAGAAAATGAAGAGCCTCATCCACAACTAGCACAAAAGACTTCAAGCTGTCATTGATGTTAGAGGGGGCAATATACGGAATTAAGAACTGGGGTATGTGAACTTTTGAACAGGGTCATTTTGATGTTTTTGGTTGTCGTTATAATTTAAAAAGAGAAAACACAGAAGTTTGACAATAAATGGCTTCAACCAACCACTAACCATGAGTGGAGAAAAAGTTTTTGCGTTATCATTCATATTCTCTGAAAAAAGCCAAAAAAACAAAAATCTGCCGGCGTATGTAAACTTTTTAGCACAACTGTAGTTTTAGATCTTTTGCATATGGATGTATTAAAAAAATGGCAGATTCCATCTTATGCGGTGTTTGGTGGTTTTCTCCAGAGGCATTGCCATTGTGTCAGTACAATACCAAACTGAACCTGTACAGCCGGACCTGAAAACAGTTTGGCTCTTTATTCTGCCAAGTCTGTCATGTGGAGTCCTAAAGGTATGTTCACACAGAGGAATTTGGTGCTGATTTTGATCTGTATTCCGTCTCAAAGTCAGAACCAAATTCCATTCTAAATCTGCCCCTTATTATGAGAGACAGAAGCAGCACGCTGAAAAAATAAGTGCCCTGCTCAATCTTGCCATGGATTTTATGGTGAAGTGTGAACATGTGAATGAGCCCAAAAGGTGCATTTATACATTTAGATTTTTTCATGCTGTTTTTGAAGTCAAAATCAGGGTTGGACTCAATGTAGAGGATACATAGCCCCTGACCTCTTAGGCTAGGGCTGCAGAACAACTTTAGCCATGTGGCGTATCCTGCAAAGATCACCCTGCCGTCTTTCGGCACCTTCACTTATTAAAGTAACTAAAGTCACCTTGAGATCTAGTAGAGGTTGTGGCCAGGAATTCCAGTTGCACTGGAACAAACATTGCTTGATGTTTTTGTGTCTAGAAATCACGGTTGCAATATCTCCTAGTACACAGGGTCACGGAGCAGGGCACTTACATTAGGGAAGAAATTTCAGGACAGCACAGCAATATTTGGCCACATGATGGAAGTCATCGTGTGGCCCTACCCTAAATGTTCTCTTCCACATTTGTTTTTGGCTTCTAAAACTTCAAGCCTAAACCCGAATATGTAAACCTTGACTTAGGCTAAGGCCCCACGTTGCAGAAAAGCAGCTTTTTTGTTGCAGATTTTGTTGCGTTTTTTTTGAGCCAAAGGCAGGAATGGATTTAGCAGCAGGTAGAAATATAAGAACTTCCTTTATATTTCCTATTCCTTTTGTAGTCAATCAAAAAAGCACTGATGCAAACAATAATAAAACTTAACATTTAATGCCTAAACGTTAAAACAGTATCAAAAAGTTTATAGAACAAACATCAATTTTTTGACATAGCCACTCGTTGGAGTCTAATATCATAGCAAATATAAAGATATTCACCACCATATATCATAAAACATCATGGCGGCTAGCAATAAGAAAATGGAACAATCTTACCGACATCTGAGGCAGGAGAACCCAGTAGGTGATGGTGCCAAAATAGGAGGATGAACCAAGTCCCTATTCATGCCCCTGAAATTTCCACTAACACCCAAGATGACTCCTGCCCTAACAAGGGCAGTACCAAGCTGTCCTTAAAGTGACCCTATGAAACCCTAGTTCCTACGCGTTTCCTGGTACAGTAATGCACCAATCATCAGGGGACCTATTAGACTACTCATAAGAACCAAAAACTTGGTCAAATACATATAGGAGAAAAACAAATAGATAAATGCTGCCTACAGTGGTAGAACAAAACATAAAGAAAACCCCACAATGGAGGAAAACCAACTGAATCTCAAATAATCAATCTCTCCTCTAAGTATATTAGTACGATGGAGATGAGTATTTTAAATAAGGGACTTTCTTTTGTTCCCAGCTCTGATTGTGACTTATTTAATTGGGTGAAGGACTTACATCTCTTCACTCGTAAACTAAGATGGCATAAATTTTTTAAAAAACAAGATGAAAGAGTCAGTTCAGAGCTGGGTATTCCGGTAGATCTTCTCCCTGATGTAAGAATATTAGCGAATCTTGAACAGGAAGGGAGTCATATTACAGGATGTGGTCCCTTTACAGATCTCCACAACAAAAATACTAAGTTACCTCCCATGAGTGATCTGTCATGTATTGATGTCTTTGTAGAGAAAGTTGTGTTGGATTTGCAGAAAATTAAACATACATACTGTCCCTTTAATTTGACTAAGGAAGAAATGTCAGCATTACATAGTCTTGAAATGAACAGAGGGCTGGTTATTAAACCAGCGGACAAAGGAGGTAATGTGGTACTTATGGATATCTCCCAATATATTGCTATGTGTGAGTCTCTCCTCCTTCAGAAGGATAATTATTCGGTTTTACGTGGCAATTCGACTGTTGAATATAGTGGTCTTTTGCGAACCTTGCTTTTGGAGGCCAGGACCTTAAAATTGATTTCCGATAAAGAGTTTGATTTTTTGATGCCCCTGACACCAGTAGAGGCAACGTTTTATTGTCTACCTAAAGTCCACAAAGGCCTGTCCCCCCTGAAGGGATGACCAATTGTTTCGGGAGTAAACAGCCTGTGTCAAAATGCTGGGATCTATCTTGCTAAAATTTTAAGATCTTTTGTAACTTCCCTTCCATCTTATGTACAGGACACCTCTGATTTACTTCGGAAACTTGAAGGAATAATCCTGGATGAGGGGGTCATTTTATGCTCTATTGATGTGGAGGCATTATATTCATCAATACCACATCAATGGGGTTTAGAAGCCTTGGAGTACTACCTTAAATCACGGGGTAATCAGTATCGTGCCCACAGTCAATTTGTTTTGGATCTTTTAGAATTCTCATTGACTCATAACTTCTTTTCTTTCAACGGGAAGCACTTCCACCAGCTCAGGGGCACTGCCATGGGCAACCCTTGTGCACCAACTTATGCAAACTTGCTCCTGGGCTGGTGGGAGGAGACTATGGTATTTACAGATGAAAGAGAGAATTTCACAACTAAAATTGAACTGTGGGCACGATATATTGACGATATCTTGGTCCTGTGGAGGGGAAGTGCAGAGTCGTTCTCAGCATTTGTAGATACTCTAAACGTGAATAAAATTGGTTTATCCTTCACGTTTGAAGTTGGTGGCTCTACCCTTCCTTTTTTGGATGTGTTGATTTATAAAGGCTATGGAGGTACACTTAATACCAAAGTGTTCAGGAAGGCTACAGCCAGCAATTCCTTTCTGCAATGGCGAAGTAATCATCCTTATCCATTGAAGAGGGGAATTCCCCGAGGTCAGTACCTGAGACTTAGAAGAAATTGTTCGGGGGGGCAGGACTTTGTGGACCAGGCTGCTGATCTTAGATCACGGTTTATCAAGCGCGGCTATCCCAATAAGATCTTAAGGGAAGCATACAAATCCTCCTTGAAATGTGATCGGATTCAGTTATTGAGTCCCAAAAAGGTAGAACAAGCTAGTTCGGAAAAGATTGTCCGGTTGATCGGAACCTTTGACAATGGGGCCCCACAGGTAAGGGAGATTTTACAACGCCACTGGGACATCTTAACCATGGATCCCGATATTAAGGCAGTCGTGAGTGAGAGACCACAGATTACATTTAGAAGAGGAAGATCTTTGAAAGATCGTTAGTTCATAGCCATTTGGATGTACAACAGACAACCACATCATGGCTTTCCCCACCTAAGGGTTGCTTTAAATGTAGTGGCTGTTCCTCATGTCCATTTGTACTGGCGGGACGAGAATTTTTTTCGGAAAATTTGAAAACCTCTTGTAAAATCAAGCATTTCATATCTTGTCGATCTAGAGGAGTGATCTATAAGATCACATGCCAGTGCAAATTGGAATATATTGGTAAAACCAACCGAGAATTGAGGAAAAGAATTGGTGAACATCTTGGGGATATACGGCACAAACGGGATACCCCAGTGGCGAAACATGTTAATTCATGCCATGGAGGTAATGCTAATTGTTTACGCTTCACAGGAATTGATTTGGTTAAACCCCATCCAAGAGGAGGGGATTGGCATAGAATGACATTGCAATGTGAATCCAAATGGATATTCAAACTACAAACCGAGATCCCAAGGGGACTTAATGAACGTCTTAATTTCTGTTGTTTTATTTGATCTTCCTTTTCTTCCCACTTGCTTAAGCAAATTAAACCTTAAGGTTGTGATATATTTTTCCCACAATAGAATATAGATATAGATCTAATTGTGGTATTTCATGTGCATATTTATCTGTACAGGATGATGTGTATATATTTATCCTTGGAGACATTTTCCTACTCCTGACCAATTTTGCAGACTCAGTCCAGTCTTTGATGTTCTGGGGCTACCTAACCTGGATTGAGACTGACCTGGTCTCTTTGGGTCCCTCTGTTTCACAGTGTTAAACTTTGCTACCAACTGATGTATTGGTTATGGCATATAGATGTGTTTAACCCCTTAACGACCTTGGACGTACTATTACGTCCTGGGCGCAAGGTACTTCGCGCACCAGGGCGTAATAATACGCCCGAGGCCGGCCGCACGCTCACTATCTGAGCGGGCAGTATCGGAACCGGGTGTTAGCTGTATCTAACAGCTAACACCCTGCTCCATAACCCCTGGTCGGCCATAACTTCCGATCGGCGGTTTTAACCCCTTGGATGCCGCGGTCAGACAAATAAAGAAAATATAGCTCGTACAATGTGAAGACAAAAACCCCAAAAATCGCCAAATCATTAGAGCATAACTGGCTGCAGCAGGAAGGGAATGTATAAGCTGTGCGAGCGGATATTAGGGTACAAACCAGATTTAGAGCTTCCGAGGGACAATAAACCAGAAATGACCCCCAGAGTGACCTCCCCAATAATAGGAACTACTGGGGAAATAGTAGGGAATTTAGTGTACCCAATGTACTACGCACAGATTACATATTCATTCACTTTTCCCCATCTGCTGTGCAGTCACGTCTGGGATACTAATGCTCGTTACACCCCTTGATAAATTCTTTGAGGGGTGCAGTTTTCAAAATGGGGTCATTCCCTAGGGGATTCCACTTTACTGGTACTTTAGAGGCTCTGCAAACATGACATGGTATCCAGATCCCGAACATCTGAATCTGCGCTCCAAAAGCCACATAGCGCTCCTTCCCTTCTGTGCCCTACTGTGTGCCCAAACCACAGTTTATACCCACATGTATGACACTGGTGTACCCAGGATAAGGTACTTAATGTCATATATGGGTATAAACTCCTGTTTGGGCACAGCCGGGCACAGAAGGGAAGAAGTGCTATTTGGTTTTTGGAGCACAGACTTGGACGGTTTGGTTTTTGGACGCCATTGCACTTTTGCAGAGCTGAAATGCCAGTATAGTGGAATCCCCTGACATGTCACCCCATTTTGGAAACTGCACCCCTGAAGGAATTTATCCAGGGGTACAGTGAGCATTTTTAACGCCCAAGTGTTGCTATAATTTATTATCTGTAAATGAATACGCAGCTGATGATGAAAGGTGAAAATGACAATTATTCCAGGAATACATCATTTCAGTGCGTAATATGTTGTGCCCGGCTTGTATCAGAGATGAACGCTCCAAAAGCTGTTGTGCCCGGGATCCCCGCTCACCAGTTTTTGGAGTGTGTGTCTGTGCAGACATAAGCTGGGCACAACATATTGGGCACTGAAATGGCGTATCTATGGAAAAAATTTAATTTTTAACTTTTCATTATCAGCTGCACATTCATTTTTGGAAATTAAAAGAATGCAACACTTAAGGGTTAATAATGCTCGCTACTCCACTTGATAAATCCCTTGAAGGGTATAGTTTCCAAAATGGGGTGACATGTCTGCGGATTCCACTTTACAGACAATTCATGGTCTCTGCAAAAGTGGCATGGTGTCCAAAAAGCAAACTGTGCTCTAAAAACCAAAATAGCGCTCTTTCCCTTCTGTGCCTGGCTGTGCCCAAACAGCAGTTTATACCCACATATGGCATTGTTAAGTACGTTATTCTGGGTACACCAGTGTCATACGTGTGGGCATAAACTGTCATTTGGGCACACAGCAGGGTGCAAATGTGAAGGAGCACTATGTGCTTTTGGAGCGCATATTTAGATTGTTGTTTTTTTGGACGCCATGTCACATTTGCAGAGACCCTAAAATTGCCCCTACAAAATGGGGGTCACTTCTTGGGGAATTCCAATTTACTGGCACCTCCAGGGCTCTGCAAAAATATCATGGCGACCAGAAAGTCCCTCTAAATCTGTACTCCAAAAGCTAAAAAAAAACACAGTGCTCCTTCTCTTCTGAGCCCTGCTGCGTGCCCAAGCAGCAGTTTATACCCACATATATAATTTTTTTGTCCCCGGGATAGCCCACTTAATAGTTTTAGGAGTTCATGTCTCTGATGCCACAAAGTGGCCGCAACGTATTAGGCACTGAAATTGGATATTTCTTTAAAAACTTTAATTTTCACTTTGTACATTAATTTTTGGGAAGCATTTTTAGGCTCTAAATGATAATACCCCTTGATATATTCCTTGAGGGGTGTAGTTTCTAAAATGGGGTCACTTTTGAGAGGTTTCCATTATATTGGTACTTTAGGGGTTCTGCAAATGCGATATGGCATCCAAAAACTATTCCAGCAAAATCTGCCCTCCAAAAGCTAAATAGCGCTCTTTCCATTTTGAGCCCTGCCATTTACCCATGCAGCAGATTACAACCACCTATGGGGCATTTCTGTGTTCAGGAGAAATTGTGTAACGAACTTTTTGGGGTGCTTTTTCTCCTTTGTCCTCTTGTGAAAATGAAAAATTTGGGGCTAAATTGACGGTTTATTGGAAAAAAAGTAATTTTTCATTTTAATGTCCCAATGTTAATAAAATCTGTGAAACAGCTGTGAGGTCAAAATGTTCACCATACCCCTAGATAAATTCTATAAGGGGTGTAGCTTCCAAAATGGGGTCACTTTTTGGGGGTTTGTATTATATTGGTACTTTAGGGGCTCTGCAAATGCGACATGGCATCTGAAAACTATTCTAGCAAAATCTGCCCTCCAAAAGCTAAATAGCGCTCTTTCCATTTTGAGCCCTGCCATGTACCTATGCAGCAGATTACAACCACATATGGGGCATTTCTGTGTTCAGGAGAAATTGTGTAACGAACTTTGGGGAGCTTTTTCTCCTTTGTCCTCTTGTGAAAATGAAGAATTTGGGGCTAAATTGACGGTTTATTGGAAAAAAAGTAATTTTTAATTTTAATGTCCCAATGTTAATAAAATCTGTGAAACAGCTGTAGGGTCAAAATGCTCACTATACCCCTTGACATGTTCTGTGAGGGGTGTAGTTTCCAAAATGGGGTCACTTTTAGGGGGTTTCCACTATATTGGTACTTTGGGGGCTCTGCAAATGCGACATGGCACCTGAAAACTATTCCAGCAAAATCTGCTCTCCAAAAGCTAAATAGCGCTCTTTCCATTCTGAGCCCTGCCATGTACCCATACAGCAGATTACGACCACATATGGGATATTCATGTGTTTAGGAGCAATTATTTTGCAAACTGTGGGGTGCTTTTTCTCCTTTAACCCATTGTGAAAATGAAAACTTTGGGGATAAAGTGACATTTTAGTAATGTTTCATTTATACATCCCAGTGTTAGCAAAATCTGTGAAACGACTGTAAGGTCAAAATGCTCACTATATCCCTATATGAATTCTGTGAGGGGTGTAGTTTGCAAAATGGGGTCACTTTTTGGGGTTTTCCTTTGTATTGGTACTCTAGGGGCTTTGCAAATGAGACATGGCACCTGAAAACTATTCCAGCAAAATCTGCTTTTCAAACGCCCAGTGTCACTCCTTCCCTTCCGTGCACTGCCATTCGCCCAAACATCAGTTTACATCCACTTGTGGGGTATTTCCATGCTCGGGAGAAATTGCATAACAAACTGTGAGATGCATTTTTTCCTTTAACCCTTTGTGAATGTGTTAATTTTAGGGCTAAATTAAGGAATTAGTGGGAAAAAATTAAATGTCTAAATTTCACCTCCATATTGTTTTAATTCCAGTGAAATGCTTAAAGGGTTAACAAACTTCGCAAATATTATTTTGAATTATTTGAGGGGTGCAGTTTTGAAAATGGGGTGATTTATGGGGGTTTCTAATATATAGGCCATTATAATCCTCTTCAGAACTGAAGTGGTCCCTAAAAAAATTCGTTTGGGAAATTTTCTTGTAAATCTGCAAAATCGCTGTTACACTTGTAAGCCTTCTAACATCCAAAATAAATTACAGGACGATTAAAAGATGATGCCTATATAAATCAGAGATATGGTAGATAATATGTATTAATGTATTTGGGTGGTATGACTATCTATCTGAAAAGCAGAGCATTTCACATTTTGAAAATTGCGATTTTTTTTCCAAATTTCCATCAAATTTCCTATTTTTTTATAAATAAATACAAAAATATTCATTAGTGTTTACCACTAATATGAAGTACAATGTGTCACGAAAAAACAATCTCAAAATCACTTGTGTAAGTTAAGACATCTCAAAGTTATTGCCATATAAAGTGACACATGTCAGTTTTGAAAAACGAGGTCTGGTCCTTAACGCACTTTTGGGCTGGGTCCTTAAGGGGTTAATAGACATTGGTTATCCTCTATACAGCTTATATGCGGTGTGGGACCTGTATCACCCTGTCCCACAGCGCACATCTGCGTTGGTTATTTAGCGCTGCTGGAGAAGGATGAGCGCTTGCGCGGGGTGGTTATTTCGCGCATGCGCTTTGTTTGCCGATGATCGGGCGCTATTGCGCATGCGCGGAGATTTTCTTACTTCGCGCATGCGCAGTGTGGTTTTAAGCACCCGTATCATTATGGGCAGAGGTGACACTGTGTATTACATCATCAATGTGCGCGCTTTTTAGCGCCATATTTAAACAAACATCATTTATGTGAATTTGAGCACACCTGTTTGTAGGCAGAGTTTACCGCTATATAAGTTGCCCTGATTCACTTTGCTCTTACTGCCATTGTCACTACATGGAGTCAGTCAGCATCTAGTGGTTTTCCTCCATTGTGGGGTTTTCTTTATGTTTTGTTCTACCACTGTAGGCAGCATTTATCTATTTGTTTTTCTCCTATATGTATTTGACCAAGTTTTTGGTTCTTATGAGTAGTCTAATAGGTCCCCTGATGATTGGTGCATTACTGTACCAGGAAACGGGTAGGGACTAGGGTTTCATAGGGTCACTTTAAGGACAGCTTGGTACTGCCCTTGTTAGGGCAGGAGTCATCTTGGGTGTTAGTGGAAATTTCAGGGGCATGAATAGGGACTTGGTTCATCCTCCTATTTTGGCACCATCACCTACTGGGTTCTCCTGCCTCAGATGTCGGTAAGATTGTTCCATTTTCTTATTGCTAGCCGCCATGATGTTTTATGATATATGGTGGTGAATATCTTTATATTTGCTATGACATTAGACTCCAACTAGTGGCTATATTAAAAAATTGATGTTTGTTCTATAAACTTTTTTTTTTTATACTGTTTTAACGTTTAGGCATTAAATGTTAAGTTTTATTATTGTTTGCATCAGTGCTTTTTTGATTTAATGTTGTCTGTTGCAATTGGTGGACTAGCTGTGTCCGATGTCATAGCATTCCACCTTTTTTTGGCTCCCCTTTTTCTGCTTTTGTGGTGTTATTGCTTTTGTAGCCATTGTTGGCTTTGGCTCAAAAGACCGCAACAAAATCTGCAACAAAAAAAGCTGCGTTTCCGCAACGTGGGGCCTTATAGCCTTAAAAAGCTTTGCAGTGAGTTTATGGGGCAGCACATTGGTTGAATAGTGGCATCTGGAAGGTCATTAACAAATTACAGGTGGGTACGTGGACAACGCGGCAGTTTTGTGGATTTTTCTTGTCCTAAATATGTCAAAATCACTGAAAAAGTTAGAACACGCTTCACCTGTGAAAAAACGTACAGCCAAGGTAATGGCCCCCATGTCTACTCTCTATTTTTAGATTTTGTCTTTTGGTCTTTTAAAGCCTTTTTAATGTTATTTCTGACTGTGGAAAACACTACATCTCTGAAATAAAATTGTCAAAACTGAACAAAATGGTATATTCATGCTTACATGAGCTGGTTTGCTACATTTTTTACCTAAATACAGTAATTGCACAAAAAATGGTGCTGCAGTTTGTGTTGAGAGTTTTAAAATTGCATAAAAACATGAGAAAAATAGTACAATAGTCAAAATACTTGAAAGCCCACATTTAGTTAGACAGTGTAAATGTAGACAGACTGTCTGAAAATGTGCCAAAGTGGCTGTTGGTGAATAGTAAATCCTGTAGCCTAAAACCTGCTATACACGTTATAGTTTCGTTGGCCTAAATGGATAATTCTTTCAAGTCAGCCAACAAATTACCAAAAATCTGAGGTTTAGATTAGAAAAGGGCAAATTAGTAACAAACTGCATTCAACCCGAATATTCCAAATTGTTAGTTTTTGTTTAACGAAACTGAACAAATCGTTGATTGTAATGTCAATCTGTATTCCCTTAGTCCAGACAGCAGCACAATATGGGGTATCTCTGCCCCTGTGTGTTGTTTAGGACAGGTGGAACCTTTAATTAGCACCAAAAAGGTGCCTCCTACTAGCCCTATAAGAGGGCACAAGAGACCTCCCTCCACTGTGTAAATTATAAAGTAACAGGAAACAAGCTTCTAGGGAGGGAAGCCTTGTGCTGCTGTCTGGACTAAGGGAATACAGATTGACATTACAATCAACGATTCCCCTTACGTCCGACAGCAGCACAATATGGGGAGATAGCAAGTAATTCCCCTAGGGAGGGTTTCCTCGCCTTACAACGTCAAGGACTGACTGACCAAAGGCAGTTGTCTGGAAACTGCGGATGTCCAATGATAATGTTTAACAAAAGGTCAACTGAGATGACTATGATGCAGCCGCACAAATCTGGTCCAATGGTAAGGACCGATACTCAGCCAAAGAAGTCGACAACCCAGGTCGAGTGGCCATAGAAAGACTGGAGGGAATAACTCCTGAATAAGAAAGGAAGACTTAATTGTCTCCTTGATCCATGTGGATAGAGTAGGCTTGGAAGCCTTGAGGCCTCTGTTTTTACCCTGCATATCAATTAGTAGGCTTTCGGCCTTCTTAAGCGGTTGAGTGTGGAATAGGTAAATCCACAGACACCTTACCACATCTAAGGTGTTGAGCTTTTCTTCCTCCTCAGAGGTTGGAGAGGGGAAAAACACAGGTAACAAAATTAGCTGATTGCTATTATAGTATGAGGGGACCTTAGGGATAAACCCAGGCAAACCTAAGGTACACCCTATCTGCAAAAACAAAATGTACGGTTCTCTAGAAGAGAGGGCCTGGAGTATCCCTACTCTTTGGCAGATATAATAGCCAACAAAAAAGTGGTTTTGTAGGCTAAATATTTTATCCCCGTAGTCTCCAAGGGTCCAAATGGAGGACCGCACAGGCCTGTAATGACTACCGCAAGGTCCCACTGGGGATGATACTGAGGGCTTTAGCCTCATTGCCCCTTTAAGGAACCTTGCAACCAGAGGATCCTGAGACAGACGTCTGTTCAAATGAGCGGAGAGGGCCGCAATCTGCACTTTCAAAGTGGCAGGGGCAAGGCCCTTATCCAAACCGTCCTGAAGAAAATATCAGCCGTTGAAGGTTCTAGATTATTAATACCCTTCTTGGAGCACCACTCCATGAAAATCTTGGCTGTCCTCTGGTAGTTCTTATTGGTAGATTCTGCTCTTGCAGAATAAAGGGTCTTCAGGACGGCCTCTGACAGTCCTCTATCCTGCTGTAGGGACTGCTCAACCTCCAGGCTGTCAGGTTGAATCTCCAGAGATCCTGGCACTTCAGAGATCCTTGGGAAACCAGGTTCTGGATGGGGGAAGCCTCCAATATATCCCTCGACTCATCTCCATGAGTTGGGAAAACCAAGCTCTTTTTGGCCAGAATGGAATGATGGCTATCACAGAGACTTGGTCCTGTCTGATTTTCATTAATACCTTTGGTATTATTGGAATTGGAGGGAAGATGTACGCCAGCCTGGACCTCCAAAGGATGGACAGGGCATCCACTGCCAAGGGATTGTCCTCCTGGTAAAGGGAACAGAACTTCTCCACCTTGGCGTTGAGTCGGGTTGCCATGAGGTCTATTTCTGGAAGACCCCTGTTCAGGGTAATCTGATGAAAGACTTCTGGATTGAGTGACCATTCTCCTGATACGGCATAACCCCGACTCAACCGATCCGCTACTATGTTCAGGGAGCCCTTGATGTGAACTGTGGATAAATGGGTTAGATTTTTCTCTGCCCATGTAAATATCAGATCTGCCTCCCTAAGGAGGGTTGGTGATCTGGTGCCTCCCTGTCTGTTCACGTACAGCACTGTGGTCATGTTGTCTGACCGGATTTTGACTGCTCTTCCCTGGGAAGAGGAAAGCAATAGAGTAAGGCACGATATACGGCTCTGAGCTCCTTCCAGTTGGACGAGGTCCTTTTTTCAGGAGCGCTCCAGACTCCCTTTATGGAGTTTTCGTCCAATGGGCTCCCCATCCCAAGAGGGATGCATCTGTAGTCAACAGGGTCCAAGAAGGTTGGACCGTGGACCTTCCGTCTTTCAGGTGCAACCACCACTTGAGGGAAAAAAACGGGTCCTGGGGGGAGAGTCGAATCTTCTTGCTGAATGTAAGAAGGGAGCGATCCCAAGCCTCTAGTAACTCCTTCTGGAGGGGACGTAAGTGCCACAAGGCCCATGGGACTGCCTCCACTGAGGAAGACATCAAGCCCAGGATCTTCATCAATGTTCTGATGGAGGCTATCGGCTTTTTGAAGAGGTGCCGGACTGCCGCAACCAGCTTCTCCTTCCTTGCTGGTATCAAGGAGATTTGCAGGCGGACTCAATCTAGGAAGTAGTTTTCTCAGAGGAACTTCCTTCGAGTTGAAGGGATCGTTTTTGACTTCTCCCAATTTATAAGCCATCACAGACTCTGAAGGCTGTCTGTAGGTACTGGAGCAGAACAGACTCTGACTGGGCCTTTATCAACCAGTCGTCTAGATAAGGCACCAAGAATATCCCCTGAAGCCTGAGGGCGGCCGTTATGGGGGCCACTACCTTTGTAAAGGTGTGGGATGCAGAGGAGATCCCGAAGGGTAGTGCTGTGAATTGAAAGTGCTTCCTGTGGCCGGAAACTACTACGGCAATCCTTAGAAAAAAACCTTCTGTGTGGAGGTAAATAGAAATATGCAAATAGGCGTCTTTTATATCCAAAGTCACAAAAAACATCGCCTTAGAGGAGAAAGGTGGTGACAGACTTTATGGTTTTCCTATGGAAGCGCTTCTTTTTGATGAAGCGGTTGAGGTACCTTAAGTCTATGATCATTCTCCACTTGTCTGCCGGTTTTGGCATCAGGAAGACGGGAGAATAGACACTGGATCCTTCTTCTAGAGAAGGGACTTCCACCAGGGCTCCCTTGTGAATGTACTCTCGGATGAAGCATTCCAGGGAGGCTGCGAGTTAACACAAACCGATCCTGAGGAGGACGGAGGAACTTCATTGCATAACCTCTTTGGATTACCTACCGGACCCATGGGTCTCGAATTTTTTCCTGCCCGCAGTTGAGAAAGTGGGAGACACGACCTCCTACAGGAATCTCGGCCACAGGAAAACTGCTTCTGATGTCAAAAGCTAGGCTTGACTTTTTTATCATCAGACTTCGGAATCTCCGGCCGGCGCCTCTAGAGGAATAACTAGAGCCTCTCTGGACTGCCTTCCACGACGAGGCGGATAGCCTCTACCACGGCCAGAGCCAGACCTACCTCTGAAGGCCTGGGGTAAAGTTTTACCCTTCTTGTCGGCCAAGCCCTCTAGGATCTCGTCTAGGGCACAGCCAAAGACTCTACCCGGCTCAAAGGGTAATGCGCACAAATTATACTTTGAGGGGAACACAGCTCTCCAAGGTTTTAACCATAGAGGTCTTCCTGCTGCAGTGTTCTTGGTAAGTGCCAGGGATTTGGCCGCCAGCCTTAATTGATGGTGGGAGGCTTTCGTTAAATATTCAGCTGCTAGGGAAACTGAGCCTAGAAACCCTAGCAGCTCGTCTCTGGAGACTCCAGAGTCGGTCACTTTCGAGGTGGACCAGGTCAGTACATAATTTGGCTGACACTTCACAGGACGCAACCGCCACAGCGGTCTTGGGCGAGGCAGCTGAATAAGCCTTCTTGAAGGTATTGTCGAAGCGCCTGCCATGGCGTCGTGCAGATTTGCTCCATCATCTGATGGTACCTTAGTGCAGCAGGACAGTTTAGCCACCGCCATATCCACCTTGGGAGGAGGACCCCATTGATCCCATTGAGCAACTGGGAATAAAGCGCTGAACCTCCTAGGAACCACAAGAGGTTTTTCAGGACTTCTCCACTCTGAGGACATTAATTTTTGTAATGTCTGGTCCACTTGGAAGACCCTAGGCCCTCTATAGGTGGACGCGGAGGCTTCCCCATCAACATCACGATCCTTAGACCGGATGGACTTCAGCAGCCGGCTTAATTTTTCGAGTGGAAGCACGGCCTGCTGGTATCTTCAGTGGAATCATCAGATGAGAGTGTCTCGTCCACTATCTGATAATCTTCATTAGAGATCCGTAAGGAAGATTGTGTCTCAATCTGCGGTCTCTTGGCAATCTGGGCGATGGAAGAACGAATCTCCTTTAAGAGACTCCTCATATAGTCCTTTACCCAAGTAACAACCTCTTATAGAAGGTACTTCCGGCAGGTTCCGCGACACTGGTGACAGCGGGTAAAATCATAGCCGTCAGGTAAAGGGGTATTGCAATGCAAACACATTAGGTGTTTCAAGTTTAGAGGAATTTTTCCTCCTAAGCGCATCGCCATTACGTGCTGCAGAAGATGACATCTGAAACATCAAACAGCCACGTGACACTGAAACAGGGAACATCGCCAAGCATCGCATAAAAACCCAAGGGGTACCTTTTTTTTTTTTTTTTTTTTTGAATTGGTCACTTGAAGAGAGACAAAAACCGTCAGAAAAAAACCAGCCACCGCAACCCGCAGCAGAGGAGCTAGAAACCACTCACTCAACAAATAAAGGACTGCATTCAGACCTTTTAAATGTAATCCAGCAGCGAGGGGAGGAAGCCAACAAAGAAACATTTATACTGCACCAAAACAAGTCAGATGCCATACTGGAACATAGAGGAGCATAAGCCTAAGCCAGAGGCTCAAAATACAAGCAGCAAAAATCAATTCTATATTTTGCCTTTAAATTTTACATTTCCAAACTTACTGCACTTTTTCCGAGAAAACCGTAAGTAGGGCGCGGTGGTGCGCAAAGGCTTCCTTCCCCTGGGAACACGGGACCAGAGAAAAGTTCCGGCCGAGGAGGTTCCCCGCTTACTTCCGGGATCGCGCTGCCTGCAGATGGATGCCGGATAACGCTGCGCTGCGGTGCGAAGGCCCGAAGGACCGGAGGTTTTTTCTTTGGGACCGAGGTACCCCAAAAAGGTAAGCCAGGAGTAACTAAAACCCCTAGCAACGGGAGGTCACAAGAGACCTCCGTCCACCTGTTCCACACAGGACAGAAAAAAACACAGTGGAGGGAGGTCTCTTGTGCCCTCTTATAGGGCTAGTAGGAGGCACCTTTTTGGTGCTAATTAAAGGTTCCACCTGTCCTAAACAACACACAGGGGCAGAGATACCCCATATTGTGCTGCTGTCAGATGTAAGGGGAATAGCAATTTGCTTTGGAAGTACAAAAATGGCCGACACATTATGTTCTGAGTATATAAATGGAAGCCCTGAAGAGGTGACAAAAAAGGGGTCACTTCTGAGGCCTGTGATTGAGCCACCAGTGATCACATGGGCTCGCCGAGCATCATGATGGTAGGAGAGTATGAATTTATTTTTTATTTTTTACACTTACAGTACCTTGGACCTCCACTTGGAACCTATCTATAAAACATAGTGAAGAACACTTGTATAACAATGTCAGGGCTCCTAGGAACCTGTCTATAAAACATAGTGTAGAACACTGTCAGGGCTCCTAGGAACCTATCTATAAATTATAGTGTAAAATACTGTCAGGGCTCCTAGGAACCTATCTATAAAACATAGTGTATAACACTGTTAGGGCTCCCAGGAACCTATCTGTATGCTCTCTAAGGCAAACACAGCTGAAATTATGTCAAAGTGAAAGTGACATTATTATACTTTGGGGTCTCTTCAGATGCTCAGAGAGCTCCTTGTAACCACTGGGGCCCAATCACAGGCCTCCACAGTGACCCTGGTGTCTGTGATGTCAGATGGAGACTGGAAGAGGCCTGAAGAGGACACTAAGGTACCACCGGATGCCCAGGAGAGGTGAGGCAAGGTGAGCCCTCCACTTAATAATCTCTAAGGAGACCCCAGAGTATAATAGTGTTTGATGGATAACGAAACCCAACAATTTTATATTCCGGCAAACCCAAAACTTTTGGAAATTTTGTGTTGAATTCGATTCTAAATTAATCAGTTTGCCCAACCCCACTCCTGTTTCCTGCTGTTCTATTCTTGGTATCTAGATACGATTCAGTTTCATATTCCAATGTTATCTTGCTTTTTCCATTTGTAATCTTTTCTCTTTCCTTCCTTCTTGTCTACATTTCAATCCTTTTGTTCCATTATCCTGACTTCCTTTATATTTTTTACAACTTTACAGAGATGCTGACAGCTAGTACAAGCCTGTACAAGTATACTAAATTTTGTATCTTCACAAAGTCAAAAGTCTTTGATGGCAGTGGGTGGTCAAGCAGACCGGCAATTATTGTATGTTTTACAGAGACAAGTTGAAAATAAATAGTTTAAGCACATGGACACCTGCTGCCATATATTCAGCACTTTTTCCTATGTAATAGCACCTGTAGGATGTAGTGAAATAATAGTGTACATGTTCTCATTACAGTACAATTCAGCATAGCATATTTCAGAATTTCTGACAACCTGGACCTTTCTGCGTGCAATGACCTGACACATAACCTGGACTCATCATAAGATCAAGATCCCAAGCTGAAGGCTAAAATGAATTTTTCTTTAAAGTAATAGCTTATTTTATGTTAGGATTTATGTAACTGGATTAGTTGATCCTTTTATTAACATTTCTCAATGTAAGTTGAGGCTGAAATGACTCCTAATATAATTGTAACAATGTGGTCTGATATGATTCTAGCACTAGAATATACAGATGAATAAGGGTTCCATTTTTTATTTATTTACTCCAAATTTTGGAAGAACCTGAACTTTTTACAGTTCAGTTCACATGAAATGACTAAAATTTCAGCTGCCATGTGAAAGCATGGAGAAAGTGGAGAAGAGAAGCATGACAATGCCAAATATTAAGATAGAGTCCTAGGAGCCCACAAAGTTTCCTATATACATTTTTAAGGCAATCTCTACCTCTGGTTCAGACCCAAACCAAACATTGGACCCAAACTAGAGAATACAAATCAGAACAGGATCTTGAAAGGTTTGCTCATCTCCACTTGGCGCTCCACCAATTCATCTCTATAGGACTTTCGTAAATAGCTGCCCTCTGTTACTCTGTATTTCTAGCAGTGTCATAGAGATGAGTGGATCAATGGGCATGCAAGCTCATTGTTTGATTCTCTTGGCTGCACATGTGCTATAAGAATGTCTCATCCAGAAATAAGAACCATGTCATTATTCAAAACCAAAGAACAGATCAGGTGACAAGCATTAGAAGCAGACAATTTCCCTGTAGTGACCATAACTTCAATAACTGATCACTGCTGATTGATGGAAATTTTTAGAGTCTGACCAATTCCTTACACTTCATACCCAAATCTATTCAGTGCCAAACCAATTGCAGATTAGAGGATCCACTTCTGTAGTGATAAGGTCAACAATAATAAAGTTCATAAGGTAAGAATAAAAGAAGGTACTTGTAACACCCTTATCCATTCAGACTTCTGCGCCATCCTTCGGCCGCATGGTGTGGCACAGGAGGTGTGTCCACTTATGATCCCCTACTCCTGGGCCTCTTTTTGTATTCTGTTTTAGCACAGCTAAGAGTTTGTTTCTGTGTATCAGTCCAGCCAGTACTCTGAGTTCCCTCTGGCTCGTGAAGAGTTAACGTTTGTTGCTCTATGATTGACATTAGAGTAAGTTTTCAAAAATTCAATTCAGCAACTTCGCCCGAATTTTCCGATACGATTCTCTTTGATCCGAATTAATTCACGGCGAATAAACAGCTATTTCCTGTCTGCAGAGAGCCGCTGTGGTAAGCAAAATGGCTGAAGCCCTTAGAAGCCGCGGTCATGTCTCTCTCTCTCTCCAGCACGAATAACTTTTATTCATGTGGAAGGATCTGCTAAAAAGCAAAGACACGCCCACCCAATCACATCACTAGAGAATATCATGTGAGCATCTGATGTCACAAAGGGCCTTACTAAATATTCGTTACCGCAAAGCATAAGGAAATCCGGATTTCATTCGAATCAAAGATTTCCTGAAATTTGGATCAAATTCCACTTCTGCAGCTTCGATTCGCTCATCTCTAATTGACATCTTATCTTTCAATCATGTCTGGGGTGGATTCCGGGCTTCCCAAATGCAGCCCATTAGTCCACACATGGGGGCTTGCTATTATCCTCTTTAGAGCGTGCTATTGTATTACCTTTTTCTCGGATATTCTATATTCTGACTTGTGCTTTGACCTCTTCACTATTCTTCTGGATTCCGATTTTGTACCTGGTTTCCCATCTGGCTCCGACCGCTTGGCTCGTTTGACCTCCCATTCTTGTTGTTAGTCTTTTCTGCATTCTGTGTTTCACTTATTATAGGAAGGGACTGTCGTCCAGTTGTCCTCTACTGCTTAGGGTAGTCGTGGCAAGAAGGTAGGGACATGGGGTAGGCCTAGCATCAGGGCTCACTGTCTCCCTCTTTATCCCTCCTTATCCTTCTTCCCAGGTTTCAGCAGCAGCTACTGGGGAATTGCTTAACGGTCAATTCCCTTACAGTACTGTCTTAAGGTTGTAGCCATAGCAGAGAGAACAGAAAGGTGTGGTAGGTGAGCTAGATGACTAGGTTTAGCTCTAATAAATCTAAACATACTGTACAGTATCATGACCCTGGAAAAGGAATAAGTACTACTGTTGACAAATCTTTCTATACTTGTAGGTTGTATGGATACTGGGAGAATTTATTGTTTATGCTAGTCTTATTCCATTCCCCCACTGGTGCTAACAACTGAATTACTAAAATGATAAAGTCTCTCATTAATACATGTGCACTCCCATGCACCGGAATGGAAATCTACGTCAACCAGGAACTGGCGTGGAATTCTTATATAACTCACGCCAGTTGTCAGGTCGAGGTGCACCAGTCACCACTTTTATGGTCTCTTTCATAAAAAGTGTTAATTGGGATGCAGAAAGAGGGAAGTGGATCAAAAACTCAACAAGTAGAGAGAGAACATTAGGGAAAATATACTATTCCATCTACGCTAGGCATCTGTCATAGATGAGAATGGTTGTGATGGATCTTGGGTGCATGGGCTTTTTTGTGCCGAATATGCATGACAACCATTCCCATCCATGCTTTTTCTTGTGAAGAGGAAACATTAAATTTCCCGTAATGTTCTCTCTTCACTTGTTAAGCTTTTGATCATGGATTCATAGCAAATCCTTGGTTTTATTCACTAAACACTTTTTTTTTGCAATATTTTAACTTTTAAAATAAACTTGTTCTCCTCTCTATAATTTACACATTAAATGTTCATTGCATAGATTTTAAAGTTGGTTATGTTTCACTGGTATTGTAAAACTGTCTGCTGGCATACAAACCCTATAATTTCTTTTATTCAAGTAAAATATAGACCTGGGCATAAATAGCAATTTATCATATATTATATATCATTTACATTTTATTATAATCTACTGTATAATTGTTGCCACACAGGTACAATTTAATGTATGTTTTGTTGAGATCTGTAGCTTGATAATACCTATTACTGGTGATTGCCAAAAAGTGTCAATAAAAAGGGAAAGAAAAAAATTTAATTTTTTATAATTTTCCTTTTATACACAAATTGTAGATCTAAAAATCTCATTTTGATTCTTTGAAACTTTTTAAAAATTTTTCCCTGAACTCTTGTTCGGTTTTGCAGTTTTTTCTTTATTTATTATGTTCTAAAGAAACTTGCTTATTACTGTTTTAAGACACTTACTGTGACACACCTACTGTAGTAGATGAACCAATGAACCTTCTGAAAGCTTTTCATTGTATATAAATGTTAAGTATTAAAGCCTATAGACAAATTTAAAAGCATTTTTATTGTTGCATTGTACCAATTTTGTGTATTATTTTTTAATATGGACATGTCCCCATTTGACTGATCCCTGGTTTGGTTAAAGATTCCAATTTGTTTTTAAAGCAATTCAACCCAATATCACAACTTCTTAAAAAAAAAAGCTGTGAAAGACGGCTCAGACCTCCACTGTTCGACTGCATAGTCACAAATAGGATAGTTAATAGTTAGCATATTACTTTACTTGTGACAAAACTTTATTGGGCTTAGAAAAGGCACTTAAAGAAGCAGTCCACTTTTTAACCCCCCCCCATTGTTTCTACATAAGTGGTAAGGGTTTTACTTACTGGTTGTGTTATAGGGCAGATATAGTTCCCAGCGCTGCCCCACTTGACCTGCTTTGGCATTGCCAGAGGTATCTGTCTTATTCAATGAAGTGGCAGTCAGGATCTTAATCATTTCCTAGAAGATCCTTATTCTGAGTTCCATAGGACAGCATTGAGACCCTGATTCCACTTCACTAAGTAGGACAATGACTAGACATGGGCAAACCAATTAATCACAAAATTATTAGTTTTTTAATAAAACTGAATAAGTGGCGATTCATCTTGGACTAACTAAAATGGCCACCGCCACACATATTGCACAGTAAAAATACAGAAAAGACATATTTCTTGTCACTGTGATGTTCTGGTTCCACCTGACAAACTCTTAGCCAATAGACAGTGGTAGGTGGACACCTTATACTGCTGATGTCATATACAGTATATAAGGATGTGGGGGCTAGAACACAAGGCATATCATTGAGATTGTAAGTAGGGGATGGATTTGTTATTCATCAATGCATGATACAGAGCAATTATGCAAATCTTGAAATACAGCTAGGTGTAGGAGAATTAGAACAAAGTTTAGTCAGATTTAATCAATTATAGGCAGATTAGTGATAGAAATCATACTTAAGAGTGAGAGAGGATATCTGTGCTGTGTGAGCCAGACTGCAGAAGTAATACAGATGGACAAAGGACAGTTAACCCTTTCATTGCCAATAATCTGATTTGTAATAGAACAGTTTGATCTATCCACAGATTGTTTAACATAGTTTTTACTGACAAGGTCAGTCCTGTTTGTGAAAAATGTTTCTTAAGGAATTTTTATTGGGCAAGAATTTAATTTTTTTTCTCTTAAATATATACGAATTGCTGTTCTAAGAGCAAAACACTGGTTCCGCATGCGTTAATCTGAAAATATCTCGATTATTTAAGGATTTGGGGTTTTTTTTCCCACCCAAAAAACAGTGTAACAGAGCCTTGTAATCTGAAAAAAATCTCATTTTCTTAACTTGTTTTTGCTCATCCAATAAATGCATCCTGCATTAATCTGAAAATAAATAAATAAATCTGTTAGTTAAGGGGGGCTGTATTGTCACTCATGCTACCACAGCTAGCACTACTGCCACAACTCGACCAGACATGTCCTGCAGCCTGGTCCATCATATGCCACTATATCAAACTGTTGGCACAACAGTGTTGGCATCAAAAAGCCAAATTTTTTTGATATTACATCTGCTCCCATAAAGGAATAATTTTGGTGTTTTTTACACTTTGTTTTAAACCAATTTAAGGTGAGGCTCATAACGAACCACCCAAAGTGAATTTTAGTTTCGAACTTGCAAAGAAACTAATTTTGGGAGGTTCGCCCATCTCTAACAGTGACCTCTGGCAACTCAGAAGCAGGTTACATGGGGCAGCACTGGGCGCTATAGCTTCTGAATAATGCAACTAGTAAGTTTAACACCTTATATCACCCCACTGAAAACCCTATATAGAAATCAAAGTGGACTATACACTATCTGGATATGTGCAGTCAGATAGACAGGTATAGGAGGATACATCTTAAGGTATTTTTTGAATAATACCAGCCATTTTACTCTGCTGTCTGCATGTGTTCTTATACATTGCAGGCAGAGAGAGGAGCAGTCTGATGGCTCGGTCTTATCCCTTCTCTCCTGAGAGGTTATTTATGCCCATTTAAGCTGAATTCTTATCACTCTGATAAGTTTTGTTCAGCTTCATTCAGAGAAATAAAAATCAAATAATGAAACTGACAGAGACCAAAGGGGAAAAATACTTGCGTGTGCAACACTTGGAGTGTTGCAGCCCCCTGGTTTCAATAACATGTTAGATGTAATTTAAAGGTGCAGTCAACCTTCAAATGAAATGTAAATGAACATTTCAGGAGAAACGTGTACCCTGTGCAATAAGCACATAATAATACAGTATACAGTATGTGTATATCTTTCCTGGATAAATCCCATCAAAATGACCTGATAATTCATAGAATGTTGAGAAAAGATCACATTGATCTGTGGATTTAGATCAACAATGTTTTACTAAAATATGCTCTTTAACACCAGTTTGCAAAAAAAAAAAAAAAAAAATTCACAATTTATGCAAAATACATATGAGATATATACAGATACAAGAAACTCAATATCAAACTGAGCACCATTATACCTTTAGTAAATAGTCAATTTCCTTGAAAAAGCTGATATTTTATAAATATGCAAATGAGACTTAAGTGCACTAGAATGTGCCTCCATTGCACTTGAGCCTCATGTGCATATTTATAGAAACGGCTTTTACATGGAAATGGTACCTCTATTGAGGTATTTAAAGGATAAGATGGTGATCAGCAGAGTATCTTCTACAATGGTTTGATATCAAATGTTCTGGAGATAGACCTGGTGCTCTCCTATTTATCATTCTGGCGTGATTCCTCCGAATCTCAGCCTGTCTTCATTTCTTAAAATAGCCACCAGCTTTACCATTACTCTCTTTCTTTGATGGATCAGTTGAGAGTCATGTCTCAGACTACCAAAACACAATGGAGCAGATTTACTAATACTGCCTAAGTTTTAGACAGTGCAACTTTAGACTTGACAGTCTTAAACTGCGCCAGATTTATCAAAGTGTCTGATGCCGTTTGATAAATCTGTAGTATTCTGACATTACACCACTTATTAGTTGGCTTCCTTGTTCTTGGAACATTTTTGGCACACAGAGTTGCAACTTTCTCACACAAGTTGTAAATGTGTCTAGAAATGATAAATGTGGCACACAACATGTTAGGCATGTTTTGGTGCAAATTACGACAGAATTCTTGCACATTTTACTGGATAAATCTCTCTTATTGCGCCTTGAGTAGTCTGAGGACCTGATGGCCACTTTCTAGAAATACAGAGTGGACTGGGAATTAGAGAAACCATGCCAGAAATATTGACAAACTGAATTTCTCCATGGTGGGACTATTAAAGGATTATCTTACCTTACCTTACCTTACCAGGAGTTTTATGCATGCATTATTAATTTCTTGTGGATTTTTTCAATTGTGAACTTGGGAGACATTTTAAAGGGGTTATCGAGAGACCTTTTTTTCAACTTACTTCCTGTCTGGGTACTTTTTGATCCAAATCTTGGGTTTCTGGGCAGGTTGCAACTCAAGGTCATGATTAGAACCAACATCTAGCACCCACGTTATTTTGTCTCCTCCCTTGTCTCTGTTCAGAGGTTTTACCTATACTATGCTAGCTGGCAGAGTAGATCATTGCATTAGTAAAGTCAGCTCTCATAGCACAAGTAATACCACTGAACATTCAAGTGATGGGTGCTGGCTCTGCTCATGGTACCCTGGGTCAGAACCATGACCTCTTCTAAGAGCCTAAGCTTTCTCTCAGTTGACTAGGATCTTTTAGTATGGATAACTTATATTCATATGTAAAGATTGTTTCAATGTACGCACCCCCTTTTACCTCTTCTGTTCCCCTTATCCATACATTGACAACCTTTACCTCCCTTCCCATTACTCAGGCCTGTGCTGTGCCCTAAACCCACCAGCTACCCCTCACCCTCTATGACCACTACTTCCATTGTGTTCACCAACCTCTATTCAGAGATATGATTTATTATTAATGCATTGGCTAGAACGATTTCACTGAGAATCCTTGTTTTGTAACTTATGCCATTGTACTTCTTTATATTCCCTGTTTGTATATTTTTGCAAAATTTTAGTAAAAAAAAAAATTATAAAAAAAGAAAAAGGTTTAAGGCACTTTAGCAGCCCTTGCCAACCCTGTAAAATTTGTTACAGTAGATTTATGTGCTGGGATTGCAGGTTGTATGTTTTTGTATTTATGTGCAGTTTATTTTATGTGCAGTTTGGGTTCAGTTTGTGTAACCTGTTTGGTCCCAAAAAACTAAAGAATGAACACAGTATAACCAATCTTTTATCTTTTGACCAAAAGAATAATAAAATGCATATACACTGTGAGTATGAGCATCCATAGATCTGACATGTCCCTGTCCTTCAGATTAGTCACAAGCCACAAAGTCAGACAATCAGGAGCATCAAAACAGATTTTCATGAAAGAGGGCAGAATATTTTAATTTTACTTCCAGCATTTGCTTGTACTTTATATTGCTGTCATTTCATACCTGTAATTACGTGTTTGTGAACCACTGAACTGGAGAAGTTCTAATTACATGCAAATCACACATTTTTAGCCTCGTCTTAAAGGTCCCCTCCGAATACAGTGATTATGATAAATGGTTGATAAATTAGTAGCTGATTGACAGATCAAAAGTTCTTTTTCATTCTAAAACTTATATTTTTGTTGCCAAAGATATAGAGACGGGGAGATTTTATGGAATTTATAGCCATGGTACATCGGTGCATATCAGTGTATATGTTTAAGATGCATGCATTACGTTCTATAATTACAGCTATAATTCATTTCTGCTGCCTTAATATCCTATTTCATATAGCTTGCATGCAATAAATTCCTACATGATAGGATCTTGAGACTATTAATCTATGGAAGAAGAATATTTTTGATTTAGGAGTTTAGTTTGAATGTTGTATGGTGTTATCGTGGGCTCGGCTCAGCAATGGGCAGAGCAACATCCCTCAAGATGGAGGGAAGTGAGACAGAACACCAGTCTCATTTATTTTCCTAGAGATGAGCATGGAAATAAAATTTCTTCGCCTCTTGAGGACACACATTTTACAAAGAAAGATACAATATATATTTTACTTTCCTGGTTTATTACCAATGTATCAGTTTTTGCTAATTAGAGATTATAAACTAATATTTAGGTAATATATTAGGGATTAACTATAAGTAATGTAGGGGCTTCTATAACACCATCAATCTTTAATTATCCCCTATATAAAAGACATTGAAGATGCAAATGCTTAATTATTATTAATATTGCAATAATCCCAAAACCCACATGACAATTCCTATTACTACAACATTTTAATTGAGATCATAATTAAGTAATGTCACTCTAAAACCATAATAAATGGGCAGGATAAGGATTACCTGAAATGAGTTGTTATATGTTGTCACAGACTGTAGGACTATACCCTAACAAAAAAATTGAGTTATGGTACCTTGGGCTCAACTTGGGTTACTCATTTTTATACTGACATGGAAACATAGTGGATAAGGTTAGATAAAGACACAGGTCCATTAAGTCCAACCTATAAACCTATCAAGTTGATCCACCTTGGCAAGTAAGTCCCTGTATCAACATCCAATCCCCAAAAACTCTAGCTCCCATAACTTATGATATTCTTACTTTCATGAAAGGCACCCACGCAACCCTTGAATTTGAACAAGTTATCAGCCATCATCATCAGATAATAATGGTCAGATTAATATGAGCAAAAGCAAAATATATTGAATTCTGAGTCAATAGATGCTCAACACATGCACTCCCTGCTCTCCAACAGTCAGACCACTAAATACACTTTAAAAGGCAATGGATTCATAGTGCATTCAGGGGGTAACATTAAAGTAAATATTTTAAGGCAAAAAGGTTCAGTGCTTATAAACCAAATTACAAAAAGCCCCAAATAGGATAACATACAACAAGCAAAACAGTTACAAAGTAAATGGGAGAAAACATCAAAAAAGCCAAATTTACAAAGTAAAGTCCTTTTAATTCCTTAGAGTTAGGAGAAAATAGGAGTGCATACTCAGGCTTACCTGACCCCAATATGTATAACACTGCTAATATGCTAAAACACTTGCTTAATAATTGCAGCCTTTGGCTCAGGTTTTAGAGCTGCCCTTCTGGGTTATTATCCAAATCCCTTGTCTTTGACTGGGCAGCTGTTCAGTGAGGGGAAAATACCATGAATATTCATTTATATCCGATCTCTTAGTTCACCTCTCTGTATGAGATAGGGGTGTACATCTGGGATACACACATGTCCATCTGCCCATTCTTTGAAGCTCTCTCTCTTCTCCAAGTGTCTGTGGCTCACATTCTGCATCCTGCATCACCTGGGCAGTTCAAAGGACCAACACAAAATCACTTTTAGTGCAAATAGGCATCAATAAAATACCCCTGACAAAAATATACACTTATGGGCTTTTCATTGCACCATGAAGCAAGGTTGACCTATTTAAATCACAAGTACAGCAAATAATTCATGACACCCCCAAATGATTAGAGACCCCCACATCAGACCCCAAAGTGTATTCAGACAAGATGAAGTTCAAACTCCAGAATAAATACAAACCCTAAATAAATACTGTAAAGACCACCAGTAAAGCCACCACCACACCATAGTGTCCTCCCCCTTATCAGGAACAGAGACAAAAATGATTGTTCGGACATGGGGTAGTGAGATGCTTATCTAAGTTCTTTTCTCTCACTTCTTGAAGTTTGTATCAGGACTTCTACATATTACTGTTATAAATGTCTCTGTCAATTCTGGGCTTTCTCACTGAGAAGCAAAAAGAAACCCTTCAGATATAGCCAACCTCAACATGGATTTGATAACTTAATGTTGCATTAAAACTCACAACAAAAGCCATTGAAAGCAATGGAAAAAAGTCATATGAAAGTGATTAGCAACTGTTTACCTGATGTGTTGAAAGTCATTTTAAATTTTGCTACATACTGTATGTACACACGTGAATAAAATTGTTGGTACCCCTCGTTTAATGAAAGAAAAACCCACAATGGTCACAGAAATAACTTGAATATGACAAAAGTAATAATATATAAAAATTATATGAAAATGAACAAATGAAAGTCAGACATTGCTTTTCAACCATGCTTCAACAGAATTTTTAAAAAAAGAAACCTCATGAAACAGGCCTGGACAGAAATGATGGTTCCCTTAACTTAATATTTTGTTGCACAACCTTTTGAGGCAATCACTGCAATCAAACAATTCCTGTAACTGTCAATGAGACTTCTGCACCTCTCAACAGGTATTTTGGCCACTCCTCATGAGCAAACTGCTCCAGTTGTCTCGGGTTTGAAGGGTGTCTTTTCCAGACGGCATGTTTCAGCTCCTTCCAAAGATGCTTAATAGGATTTAGGTCAGGGCTCATAGAAGGCCACTTCAGAATAGTCCAATGTTTTCCTCTTAGCCATTCTTGGGTGTTTTTAGCTGTTTGTTTGGGGTCATTATCCTGTTTCAAAACCCATGAACTGCGACTGAGACCAAGCTTTCTTTTAATAATTAACATTTTATTGGATTTTCAAAAAACACCAATGAATATACATAGTTAAAGACAATGAGCATGACAAAACAATCATTAACCAAACGATCAGAAGAGCTGGTGTATTACATACAACGATTAACTAAAAACACAATAAGAAATGGAACGTGGAAGGGAGGGAAGAGACGATGAGTTCTTAGGGTGAGAGGCCAAGGGTCTCAGAAGTTATTTTAATTAAACATGGGGTTCCCACAGGTGTGCCCAGGTAGGATCTTTAGAGAAATTATACCATGGCGCCCATATAGAGCTAAACTTCTGGTGGGTGCGAAGTTCTAAGTGGGAAAGTTCCTCCATCCGGGCTACTTGAGAGATTTTCAGTAGAAAGTGGGATACTGGAGGAGGGGATTCGGATGCCCAGTATAGAGGAATCATAGATTTGGCGATAGTCACAAGTTGAAGCCAGAGTCGTTTGTGGGACCTGGGCGGGAAGGTGGGCCACAGATTCAAGAATATGCCTACAGGGTCATAGACTCGGTGAGTCCACAAACCTGGATCAGAACATGTTGAACGAGTGACCAGTAAGGGGATATTTTTTCGCATTCCCACCAAATATGCAGGTAGGAACCTGGGGACTTATGGCAGCGCCAACACAAAGGGGATACATCCGGAGAGAATTTATGGACTACAGTGGGCGTTCTATACCATCTGGTGACCAATTTGTAGCTTGACTCCTGCAAGCGCACACATCTGGAAGGACCGGTGGATCACTTGAGGACAGATAATATTTCTCCAGGGGTAAGAGACCAAGCTTTCTGACACTGGGCAACACATTTCTCTATAGTATCCCTTGATAGTCTTGAGATTTCATTGTACCCTGCACAGATTCAAGACACACTGTACCAGATGCAGCAAATCAGCTCCAGAACATAACAGAGCCTCCTCCATGTTTCACAGTAGGGACAGTGTTCTTTTTAAGATATGCTTCATTTTTCTGTCTGTGAACATAGAGCTGATGTGCCTTGCCAAAAATTTTGATTTTTGTCTCATTTGTCCATAGGACATTCTCCCAGAAGCTTTGTGTCTTGTCAACATGTAGTTTGGTATATTACTTTAGTCAGATTCAAGTTATTTATGTGACCATTGTGGGTTTTCTTTCATTAAACTAGGGAGGGGTGCTAACAATTTTGTCCACGTGAGTATGTACAGCCTAAATTATATTCCTGCTTCTTTCACTTAGGATACAGCAGAAGCTGTACTGTATTCTATTAAGCATGCATGATTAACAAAACCTTGCTAGAATGACATTCACAGACCTAATCAATTTGACCACCAGGGGACAGTACTACAAACAGATATTTCTGCAAATATGTTTAAATAACAATAATTTACATAGTTACTCATATTGAGTTTACTTACCATTTGTACTGAAAACACAACCCCTTTGACAGGTATACTGTATACAAATGAGTCCACGTTAAACTGGTCTACAATTTGGTAAAGGACTCCAATTTCTCATAAAACCAGTGAAAATAATATTACTACATAGTAACAAAAGGCATTAATTCACTAACTCACCCCCTCCCCCTCCGTCCCAATGGATTGCCACACATAGAATCATATTATATAGTTATTATGTCACTTTGGGATACAGTACGATTCCCAAAAAATGATATAAAACTGTTTAACTTGTGATATATATCTTTGGACTTGTCCAGCCACGACATAAGGTAAGGGAGGACACGTCAGTATGACTATACAATAGAGAGTTACATTTACAGTAATATTTATATAACTCTTAACAGAATCCAAAATTCAATTGAAGTATACCTATCATTTCAACTTGAAGATGAATCATGTACTGTCTATGGCCGTCTTTATCCAAACACATGGAGCCCAACAATGCCACGAAAACTGATGAAAGCCGAAGGGTCATGGAGCTCATCTGACAGATTTTATTCCATTTATTGGGGAAAGTCTTAGGGCTCTGATACTCACTGAGCAAAACTTCTGACTTGTCTGTATAGTATGCCAAATATTTGTTGAAATACTGTAATAGAAATATTTTATCCTCGTTTTCCTTTTATGCTAAACTGGAAAAAGCCATAAATATTGTTTTTGGGGTCCTCTGGAGAAATTAGGGTTAATTACTATTATTTTTGAGTTTCCTAGTTTTATTATATGTGTTCAATATCTTATAATAATTGCTTATATTGAACATACAAATGTTTCCAAATGTAATGTTTTGACTCTAAGGAATCCAGATAATTCTTTTTTTTTAAGGGAAATGAAAGAAAAATGTTTTATGTCCTGTGAAAAGACCTTCCATAAACTTAGGAGCATGCAAAGAAATTGTAGGGTAAGGAATTAATGAAGAAGGACTGCTAAGGATTTTACTAAATACTGTATGCTAAACCTGTATTAAGTTTAATGTACAGTATAATTAATTTATAAATAAAATAATGGTAGTGGAGATAAGCATATTGGTTTGGATAGTGACATCTGATGCTGCCTTGTCAGGGCTGCTTTAACCATAGGGCCAACAGCAGGACAGTCCTGCAGGGCTGCCCCAACTTCATCTCATCGGCATCCTTAGGACACCAATGAGTTGCATACAATGATGAAGCAGGGAGACGTCTGCTTCCTGCTTCACCATTCATCCCCTCTCTTCCCCAGGAGCTGCAGGCATGATGTGATAACCTACGGACCCTGAAGTCTCCAGACCTGAGAACACAGGGGAGCAAGGAGAAGTGAGTATTGGTGGGTTTTATTTGTTTGTTTGGTAGGAGAGGGACATTAAGCTGTGGGGGTAGCTGGAGGGGTACATTATGCTGTCAGGACAACTGGACGTGGACATTATGCTGTGGGGGCTGAACGGATTGGGGTGATATGTTTTTGGGTGCAGATGGACGGGAACATTAAACTGTGGGGATAGCTGGAGGGGGATATTATACTGTGGGTACACTTGGAGGGGATCATTAAACTGTAGGGGTAACTGGAGATCGACATTACAACATTATATAGTATGGGGCCACTAGGGAGGCATTATACTGTGTGAAGGCCACTAAGGGGGCATTATAATTTGTGGAAGTTGGAAAAACCTTATGAAACCTTTGCACTGGGCCCACCAATGTGTTAAAAAGCCCTGTTTGGTGTTCTCTTCTGGATTCCTCCAGCCTCCTAGGTGATGTCACATACCCTGGAATTACAGTTGAGGCTTGTGATTGGGCCCCAAGGGTCACAAGGGATGCACCGACATCATGACGCTTGCATTAAAGCACCCCATGTGACCATTGTCGTTCAATCACAGAAGAGGACAGAAGAGCACACTAAGGAAAACCCAGATGCCACAATCCTTGAGGAGAGGTGAGGGGCGGTAAGTATAACTGTTTTTTATGTTTCCACACATCCCCTGACCCTTCACATATTATACTTTGGGGTCTGGAGAAGGTTGTGATGAACCATCCAAACCCAAAACTAAACAAAACTTCAGAGGTACCCTTATCCATTATCAGTAGATTTTGGAAGGTACTAATCTTAATGGAAATACTGGAGGAAAGAGTAAGAAAAATAGGTTTAGAGCAACCTATAGGTAGCACTATAGATCTTCCTCTATGGCAGAAAATGGGGCACAATTACTAGGTGGTGGGCGTTGGTAGGGGATGGGAATCATGAGAAGATTTTGTGTAGAGAGATGTGAACACAAAAGAAAAAGTAGGAAAAGGAAATGTAAATGATGAAATGTACTGATGGCTGATGGTCGTTAGGAGAAGTTGTACAAGGTCAGCTTTTGCACCAAGGCCCATGAGCCCTTAGTTACAAACCTGGCAATACTCCTTTAGGCTAAGGCCCCACATAGCAAATTGCAGCTAAAAAAACGCAGTGGAAAAAATTTATATAGCTGTTTTGCTGCATTTTTCTCTGTGGTTTTTCTCCTTTATCAAATCCCTAATCAAAAATGCTCGTGTCTCCAAAGCTAAAATTAACATTCTCCATTTTTCAAAAATGAACGTGTTTTTGAATATGCAGCTTTTCCGCAGTGTGTTTCCTCGCAATGTATGAATGACATTAATCAAAATCTCATTCACTTTGCTGCTACTGTAAAAGGCAGCGTTTATTTCTGCTGTGTTTCTGTAGTGTGGGGCCTTAGTCTTAAAGGGATCAAACAGAGTCTTAAATTAAGAAAGTTGCAGTTTGGGGAATGTTCAGTCTCATCTCTACTAGTCTAAGAGGTAATAGGTTACAAGTGGCTTAAAGTATCAGTGGGTATCCTGTTTTTTATGTTTTCACATTTTGGTCTTATTAGATAGAATTTACTTTTTCAGCCTTTTGATGTTGTATTTCTGCTTGTGTAATGTATGTGAAGATTAAATATTGACTATGTTTTACATAATTTTCTCTTATTCATTCTTTCTAGTGTTCCATGAATTGTGCTTACACAAACAGACAAAGGCAATAGTTGAAATATCCAAGAATCACCAAATAAGAAGGTTTGGACTTTTATTTTTTACAAGCCACATTTGTTGAGTCACTTTTCTGTTTTGTACACTATATATACAGTATAAACTGTAACTGAAACTGCCAGTCAATGTTCAATATCCCTCCAGCACTACCATAGGAAAAAACAAATATTAGATAATGTATATTTAAAGGGTTTTTTGCGACTTTTCAATTGATGACCTATCCCATCCCGACATTATGGAGGATTGTCAAGTTTTTAAATATGGCAGCCACACCCATAGCAAGCAGGACTCCTCTGTATTATACAGCAAAGACTCGGTGCCACACTGATCTCGGGCATTAACCCTATTGATCCTGACATCAAACACGATCGAGGCACCATTTACCATTGGTGGTGGCAGCAGTTTATTGGAGGCTCCTAGGCTTCTCATGTATATGCTTTAATTACAGGCTGCGCTCTAGAGATTTTATAATACATTGCAATGCATCAGCATTGCAGTATATTGTATTAGTGATCGGATCTCCAAGAACAACAAAAAAAAAAAAAATCAAAGGTGTTAAACAAAACTATATAAACTGAATGTAAGTGCTGTACTTTGACTGTCTCATGTGCTCCCATTGAAGTGAATAGGAGCATAGATTTGTCCGTTCACAAAGCAACACACCTATGTTTAGCCTGGCTACGGTCAGATTTAATTCGCAAGGGAGGGACAATAATCCCGATTCTCAGGATTGGTGAGAGTATAAGCAGTAAGACCCCCACCAGTCAGATATTTATCCTCTATCTTATGGATGGAGGAGAAATACTTTTCATGGCATAACCCTTTAAGGAGACATTGCCTTTATCAGGCCACCTTTTGGAAGGTAGCTCCCTATAGATCACTGCCTGGTTTTCTTGAAATCTAGTGTTGTAATCTGGGAATAAAGCCAAAGCAGGATACTATGTTTCCTTAAGGAGACATATTACCCCTTCTGAACCATGTCTATGACCTCTCACCCAGCCATCCACTACCTTCCCCTGCACTGATGAAAGGCAGTCTGTGGATGGCTCTCTCTACCTTTTGAAGGAAATTTTCTGGCTTGGCTTTATTCCGTGATCTATAGGGAACTATCTTCCAAAAGGTGGCACTAAAGCATGTTCCTCTTTTTCTACCAAGGAAAACATATTTGCGTATTATGTCATACAGGTCATACTGTAGAGGATAAAACAAATACATTGGTTTGATCCCAAAGTCCTTTATCTGGTATTGTATTCATTCAAATGTGCCTGAAAAAGTAGCAATAAATAAATAAATAAAAAATCCTAACAGAATGTGGACTCTGGGAAGAGACTTCACTGAAAACAGCAAGCAGCAGGGGTTAAAATCCAAAACATAATTATAGCTCTAACCTAAAAACAAGCTTATGAGATCAAATACAAAAACACAAACACAGAGACAGTATGGTTCCAAAAAAGTCATATACAATGTAACCCCTTACTATCAATCCTGGTCAAATGCACACTGTAAGCAGGTGTCTACAATGATTCATTAATGACAATTGCCACACAGTGCGACAAAACAGAAACAGCGCTGTCTTTTTGGATGTAAGTATTTTTATCTTTGATCTCATAAACTTTTAGTATAGGAACAATTAAATGAAGTAGATCACCAGAAATGACCTATCTTTTGAAAAGGAAGTTTTCATGTGAAACATATTTTTTTTTAAAGATTTTTTTGATAATATTTTAAACAACGTTCCATGTCATTAACTATATTTCAAGAAAGGGACTAGATTCTGCAATTTTTGCTCTTACCACTAAGCCTATTAATAGTCTGACACTGACTAAATTTTTACTGGTTTTCTTTGCAACAGTAACTTCTAGAGATGAGCAAATTTCTCAAAAGTTCAATTCAGCAGTTCGATTCAAAGTTCAAAAAAAAAATTAGCTTCGATCCGAATTACTTCGCGGCGAATAAACAGCTATTTCCGGGCTGCAGAGAGTGGGCGGCAAAATGGCGGAAACCCTTGGATGCCGCGGTCATGCCTCTCTCTCTCTCTCTCTCTCCAGCACAGACAACTTTTATTCATGTGGAAGGATCTGCTAACAAGCAAAGACACGCCTACCCAATCACATCACTAGAGAACATCATGTGACCGTCTGATGTCACAAAGGTCCTTACTAAATATTCGTTACCGTGAAGCATCAGGAAATCTGGAATCGTAGCGAATCGAAGATTTCCTGAAATTCGAATCAATTCACTCATCTCTAGTAACTTCGTTTACGTCACAGACAGGATTAAAATAGAAGATAACAACTCTATAGATAACACCGCTGACCCTCATTGCTTCCACTACGGACAATAGATGATGTCACAGTTTATCTTCTACCCCTCTCTGCACAGCGCATGGCTAGAAAACTCTCCAATAGACCTCAATGAGTCGATTCCAGTCTATTACTGCCTATGGTCATGAGACTACTGTAAAGCGCATCATTACATGCAGATAAAAGAGCAGAGGAGAAGCTTCAGAAAGATGTCCGGTTCCGTAATCATGTGCAGAAAATAGACTAATAATAATAAAAAAAAACTACCAACTGAAAATAAAACAAATTAGAATATCTTGTTTCAAAAATTTACAAAATCATGGCAACAAATTCCCTTTTCTTTTAGATTTTCTCCACTGTTGCTTGCTGAATGTAGCATGTCATCTTAGATAGGTCCTTCCTTACCAATTTCTCTTTACTCAAGATATTCAGAGATGAATGTCCTGAAATGATAAGCTTTGTGAGCTGTATCGGGCGTTGTGAGTAATGCAAGTAATCCAGTGTAGTTTTGGAGCTGGACATCCCATGCCACTCATCATCGGATGTCTTGCGCTAAGAGGAAAAGTAAGGAAGAACACACATTATATATCGGTGTTGATAGAGCTGGAAGAAAGCAGATATTTTTATAATAGTAAACAACTACAAAGAAGTCACACAACTTCACATTAGTTATAGATTAAGAACTTTGAGAAATTTTCATGCATTACCACAATACAAGCTCCGTATAATTTCTAACTTTCTTATCATTGAACAGGGGGGTGCCGAGCGAGGGGAAGGGGTGGGTGGTTTAGGGGCGTGGCTTTGGTCATATGGGGGCAGGGTTATGGAGGGGGTTGGATTACCTAGCAGCGCTATACACCAATCAGCGTTGTAGACTGGGGGGGTGCTGGCGGGATCTCATTGTACAGTGCTGTAGACCAGGTCCCCGCCAGGAGCTATGCCAGGAGCCACGACACTGTGACCAGATCGCCGACCCGCCCCACCATGCCCCACATAATGTACCGGGAGTCGCATCTACTGAGGCCAGCCCGCTGCCCTGCGGACTGGCAAAAGGCCCCCAATGGCCCAGTCCTGGTCCGCGGACCGGCAAAAGACCCCCAACGGCCCAGTCCTAGTCTGCCGACCAGTGGTTGGGGACCCCTGCTGTAAGCCATTTAAAAATATATACTTGTTCCCTATGGGTATACATTTTGCCATTTACTATATACTATATACTTACTCTTTTTGTATTTAATAGGTGCTGCTCCACTCATTCCAGCACGGTAGTAATTTTGCCTCTAGCCCCACCATTCCTGACCAATAAGTGCAGTTAGTTTCAGCATCTAATATGCAAATTAGGCTCTTTGCTGTCAGGTAGGCTGGACCAGACAGTCTGCGACCTCCCACCTGACAGTGGAGAGTGCTGAAACTAGATGGTGATGGAGATGGTGAAAGATCCTCTTTAAGAGAAAAAAAAAATTAAACAGGCTAGGATTGGCTGACTATTTTATGTGTATGGACACCTGTTGTCTCTCCCCTAATTGATATTTTTTGGGGGAAATGGCTTGCTGAATTTTCAATTTTATCTTCAGAGAACATCAGCCACAACCAGAGGCATATGGCATTCATTCTCTCTTGATTGACAACACATGCTTGTTTGAACTGAGTATACATGTGTCAAGGGGAGAATTTCTTTGGACACCTTCACTCTTCTTCATCAGCCTTTCCTTTTTGCCAATTTACAGACAGTAGAAGTGGGGCAAATGTATAAACAGAAGATTTTCGATCATGAGTATTTGCAACATTGTTTTCTTTTAATATTAGATACATTTAACAACTAAAAAGACAAATGTATTCATACTCTTGAAGTGGGCCATTAGATAACCACCAATTATTTTTAGCATATATTTTTTTAAAGGCTTTGTTTTGATGAACATGGATCCTCTCATCCGTGTTTCACCTACATTGTGCTATGAAAATGTAGTCATCCAGCATTGCTATTACATCCTCCCATATTTTTAGGATTAATTACAACCAGTTCTGTGTGCTACTCCGTATTATAATGATATATAATTTTATCCATTTTTATTTTTATTTTTTTTTTACAACTAGATAAGAGACTTCTGATGGAAGGGCGTATTGTTTGCCCCACTTTATTAGTAACGTCGTCATGAAGGGCCATTGAATATTGGTTGTCTGAGAACACTTTGTACAGACATTACTATAAAGTGGCTTGACACAATCTGAATGTTATTTTTAGCTGCTCCTAAGCAACTGCGGTAATTGAAATGTTATGGGCATTGTTTTTTATCATGGAATCAGTAGAATTGGTTCTTACTCTGTGGGAGGGATTTATAAAAAAGAAAAAGAAAAATAGTCCAATAGTGCTATTTTATGCTCATGTAGAGCAGTCGCTATTCCCTGATATAGTATATTGATTACCTGTCTGTTAGTCTAACATGTTGCTCTATAGTCTAAGGCGTACAAGGACGAAGTAGATGAAACCCATAAATACTGATCCAGCAAGTCATTCCTAATACTGTTCTGCGTTTTCATTAATCCAATCCTTCCTCCGGCTTAAAATCACAGAAAGAATTAAATGAAAATTTTCCCTCATTAACATATAAATGATTTCATAATTCAGTAATACTCTATGTAGTGTATGGTCTCTTATCTGTAAATAGTCATTTAATCTCGACGCTCGTTCTCACGTAAATCTATTGTGCTCCGTTCCCGCTATATTTCCAAGGTTCTTTCCTGCTCATATAGAATTCCTTCATCTAAATTTCTATATGAAAAATGTAGATCATACCAGGAAGTTGTACTGACTTTCTTTTTAATGAAAATTGCCATAATTTTACAATGCTGGAAGGACCATCACCTTAAAAGTAGAACATGGTGAACATGTGGGCACAAAAACAGTGAACACAAGGAAGTGGTTAATATTGGAGATAATGTAACTCTGATCTCAATAATTTAACTCCTTACATGCAGCTGTCAATAGAAACAGCACCATCTAACTCCCAACTGGGGTACCTTGGAAACCCACCAGGGGGCCGCAACACTCTGGTTGGGAAGTTGACCACATACCTTCACCTAACATTAAAGGTTGGGAAATACTAGTCCAACTGATCAAAACTAAGGTAAGAATAAAGGGCCTCAGTGCTATATTCCTAAAGTATCTTTTAGCACTGTACACCAGTGCAGCTGTATGGGGTCTTGTTTTTTGCAGGAATGGTTTCATTTTTTGTACATACCATTTTGAAGTTTAGATTATCCTTATGATTGTATGTAATATGATTAGTTTTTATCCTGACTGGATGTTCAAGATCACAGAATGGTAGAGAACTCACCTTCTCCTATGTTGGAAAGAGTCATTTATGGATTGTTCTATACCTGGCGTCGCATTGTGGTTTAGTCCTATATTTAGCATGGGTGTATATACCTGAATATTGGCTGAACTCTCTAGGACTAATATTTTGGAGTCAGAAATGAGCAGTCACTATGGGTATGGTACAAGGGACTGGGAATTCTGTTCACAGAATATCAAATTTAGGCTGTGCCTATCCCTGTAAACCTCATAATCACACTGGGCATTGATAGACTTTTTTGTTTGGAATAAACCCGGGGATTATGCTAGTTTATCTGCTGCCTAAGGGAAAAATTAAAATGGCGCCCCCTCTCCACCCCAATTATAATGTTTCCTACAGTAGATTCTGCCACTGATCAGCCACATAACTCACAGTGGAAGACACTGGTTAGTCCCTTCATCTGAGACTAATCAGCAAGTGAAAGGAGGGGAGTCCGAAGGCCAGAAATGGAGAGGAATCTGAGGCTGAAGTCTGCCTTAATTCCTCTTCATATTCCACCATGTGAACGGACCCTAATAGTTTCCTCATAAGTAATAGATCCTCCACAGGTAACAGGAGCACTATATAACCTATGTGAATGGACTTTTACCAGTGGAGAGAAGCTGCTATTACTGTAATAGTGCCCTAATAGGACCCCACACACACAGGTAATAGTCCTCTTCCACATAAGTAAAGCTATTACGTCTGGGGAGCACTATTACTGTAATAGTGCCCTAATAGCACCCCCTACCAACATATGTAACATTATTAACTGTGGGGGGGCTATTGCTGTAATAGTGCCATATTTGCACCCCCCCACAGGTAATAGTCCCCCCCACATAAGTAAAGTTATTAACTGTGGGGGGATACTAATACTGTAATAGTGCTCTAATATTACCCACCATATAAGTGATGCCCCCTCCACAGCTAATAGTCCCCCTTTCCCCCCACTTACTGTTACTATAATTATATTATACTTACAGATCACTAATACGGTACCCGGACCCGTTCAGGCACACAGCATATGCCATAAGGGTCATCTCTATTGGTAAGGTCAGTAGAATGTTCTTCCTCTCAGACAGAAGACGTGATCTGAAGGATTATCTAATTTTAATTCTAATTTAATTTATGTATTTATTTAATTATTTATTTTCAGAATGGGGCAATTTGTTAATAAAATTCTTGGGGCAAAAAAAAAAAAAAAAAAAACTAACAAAGGACCTTTTTTCCAACTTGCAACATTGCAAAGGGATCCACCAGCTCAGAATCCCCTCTGAGCACCAGGACAGAGAATCATTTGAGCCATCTTTGTGTTATATGGACAACCATGTAATACTACATATCCCTGGCAGCTGTGATGCCCAAGAAATACCTGGCTGTCCATGACTTCCCTCTGCAAAATCATCGATTGACCAGCAGTGCCAGGGGCAGGACCTCTGATCAGCTGATTTCTGAACCTCCTGCATTTTAAAAAGGGTTGACTGTGATGGAAAGAACTTTGTGAAAATGAATAGTCATCTCTAAAATGATAAGATGTTTAAAATGAACATTCCCTTTTAGATTAGAGCCACTTATGTTCTATAGTTATTGAGTTTACAACTTCTTTATGTTTTATCAAGCCCCCCCCAGTGGGAATTTAACGGATTTAAACTGCATAATATATTACTAGTTAGTTCAATATGTAAATAGTAGTAGTTATGTATTTATGACCTATAATTATTATTACAGTGACATATTCAGTTCCAAAAACCTGCAAAATTTTTTTTATATCATATGGTGATCACCATACAAGGGAAAAAAAATCAAAATGGCTGAATGGCAGTTTTTTCATTATTTTGCTTCTCAAAACGTGTACCACATATTTTTCTTCAACAAAATATATCATCAAAAGTAGCAGTGAAAAATAATTCAGTTACTCATAAAGAAGGACTATTGTGAATTCATGTGACATTTATATTTGTGTTTTAACTAATGATGGAAACAAACTGTGCAAAACAAAAGTTTCATCAAACTGGCATGAAAAACAAAATATAACATTTAAGCAAAATGCCAAAACTATTAGAAATTAACATTTTTATTCCAAGTGGTGAACATCATTACAGAAAAAAAACATTCAAAATGCCATCATTTTTGTAGTTTTCCCTCCCACAAAAATAATAAGCAAAAAGTGTTCAAAAAGTCGTAGCTTAATCAAAAAGTGTATCAATAAAAATGAAGAAATTGCCTGACAAAAAGAGCCCAAAAAATGTTACAGTACTATTAGTCTTCTATATATGGCAGTGCAGGGGGTCACAGACAGGCAACCCCACGGCACCACCGCCATCCCTCTGCAGGTAGTTGAGGGGCTGGCAGAGGGAACTCCTTCCATCTGTCTAGACACTTTACATACCGCAATCGCTATTGTGGCAGGTACCTGGCTGTGTGTGTGCACATGCGATCACCATGATGGATATATTTGTCATTGTTAACCCCTTCCTGCCGTTGACATTTTTCGATTTTCAAATTTTTGTTTTTGACACCCCATCAGCCAAACTCGATAACTTTTTTATTTTTCTGTTCACAGAGCCATTTGAGGGCTTAATTTTTGAGGGACAAATTGTTATTCATGTTATTCATTTATTATTCTAAGAGATGAGCGAATTTCTCAAAAGTTCGATTCGGCAGTTCGATTTGAAGTTCCAAAAAAATTTGATTCGATCCGAATTTCTTCGCAGTGAATAAATAGCTATTTCCGGGCTGCAGAGAGCTGGGGTGGGCGGATGGGCGTCAAAATGGCAGAAGCCCTTGGATGCCGCAGTCATGTCTCTCTCTCTCAATCTCTCTCTCTCTCTCTCTCTCTCTCTCTGTCTCTCTCTTTCTCTCCAGCACGGACAAGTTTTATTCATGTGGAAAGATCTGCTAACAAGCAAAGACACGCCTACCCAATCACATCACTAGAGAACATCATGTGACCGTCTGATGTCACAAAGGTCCTTACTAAATATTCGTTACCACGAAGCATCAGGAAATCCGGAATCGTGGAGAATCGAAGATTTCCTGAAATTCAGATCGAATTCCACTTCTGCAGAATCGATTCGCTCATCTCTAATTATTCTGTGCGATGTCCTGGGAAGCTGGAAAAAAATTCAAAATGGGGGGGATTCAAGAAAAAGTGCATTTGTGCGACTTTCTTGCGGGCTTCATTTTTACAGAGTTCACTCTACAGCCAAAATGAAATGTCATCTGTATTCTATGTTTTGGAACAATTTTGGGGACACCGAAATTATTTATGGTTTTATTTACATTTTAACCCCTTAATAGAAATCTAAAACTTTGCAGAATTTTTTTTTTTTCAAAAAAGTTGCCATATTCTGACACTCATAACTTTTTTTTATATTTTAATATACGGGGATACATAGGGTGTCTTTTTTTGCAGGGCCAGGTGTACTTTTTAGCTATACCATTTTGGGGAATGTCTATTGCTTTATCACTTTTTTTCAAACGCACTTTTGATTTTTTTTTCCGGCTACGGCATTCACTGTACAAGAAAAATATTATTTTATATTATGGTAGATGTCGGGAAGGGTTTGAATATTATTGGATTAAAATATTCATGGCATGCAAGGGTTAACTCCATATTTGCTGATAACAGATTTCTATATTAGAACATATGGATGTAAAAGGTATATTGGTGTTATTCATATAGGGTGGCAAACAGTTTGTAAATACTAAGACACACCTTCTCCTCCTATGGATAAAGGATTGACAGACACACGTCTAGGTTTCTCTCTATCTTACTGGAGACATGTCATTTGAAGAGGCACAGATGATTACAAACAGATGAACATCCAAGCCCAAATGAAGTTCCAGGGTGATAAACTCCATATGACAAAGGAAAGCTAACTATGGACTTTTATGTAAGCCTAATAGACATTGACTGTGATATCTATCATTCTGTAAGTTTTTCCTGTATCTATTTTCCATGAAGACTTCAAAAAATTTCCATGTATTTATAAGAAGACAAATCCTCCAATATTACCATATGGGTCATGTGTGAGTAAGAATTATATGAACTACATCATCACCCAAGGACACCATATTTTACAGTCATGTAGCATGGACTGTCTCTTGCCCATAACAAAGATATTTGTTGTGGATCGGGAAGGGGTTAATATTTTTTCCAGCTTCACAATACAAGGCATGGAATATTACATGGATCCATTAGAAAGTGCAACTTATCTCGCAAAAAACAAGCCCTCATAAAGTTTTGTTAATACAAAAATAAAAAAGTGATGACTTTTGGAATACATGGGGTAAAACACACAAAATGGTGTGGTGAGAAGGGGGTTATGATATTTCTACAGAACTACAGTTTTTGAATAAACGTTTTTGTGTCTGCAACCAACCATAAGGGGCACTTGCGATCTTAGTGTGTATGGTTAAATTATTCAGTTCAGTGTACAGACAGTAAATGCCTCCTAGTGGTGTCTGCAGGAAGCCGAAGACTTTTTAATGTATTCTGCACCTTTTCTATGCAGGGTATTTACAGCTCTGTATGAAAATTTGACCTTATACTACTAACAATATAGATATAGATGTAGAGCGTCGATTGAAAAAAAAAATCAAAAACAAACAAATGTGTTCAAGGCTGGACCTAGACTTTACATTTATAAATTTCCGTCATAAATCCTGCCCATGTGCCTGCGGACTAATTACAGTTTTATTCTATTTTTCCATTTATAGAGTAGATCTCACATCGGAGGCATATATGAATCATAGGGAACAGTATAAAGGACATGGCGCAAATATTTTGTCATCAAAGCATGAATGTGAAAAATGTCTCTGCCAGAGGCCCTCAGGAAAGCTGTGCTATGAATATTGGTAATGTGCATTGCCATCTGTTTATCTACATCTGTTTCCCATGTTGTACTATATAAAAAAATAAACCTAATAGGTAATAATTAAAAAAGTAAAGTAAATAATAGATTTTTGAACACTGTGTTCTGACGTTATATACTTTTTGAGTATTTTATTTTACAGCCTCACGTCAGTATAAATTTTTCTTACGTGTGGCGCATGTTTTGCTCAAACAAAATATATCACCAAAGTTAGCAGTAAAAAATTTAAGCTACTCATAAAGAAGGAATATTGTGAATTCATGTGACATTTATATTTGTGTTTTGACTAATGACAGAAACAAACTGTGCCTTTGGGGGGAAAAGTTTCATCAAAGTGACATAAAAAATACACAACATTTTAAGTCACTTAGGAATGTCTCTGGCATCAGTTTCTTTTTATTTTATTTATTTTTTTTCCCAAATCCTGAGAGATGTCTGTATATGCTTACTGTCTGAGAGACAAATTTTACTGTGCACATCGTAGATAAACACATTGATGGAGCTTGTTTGGCAGGAGCCAGGTAAAGGCATAGACAAGCGAGGAGCAATCCTAAAAAGAATTTTAAGAAAGGTGTGGGGTGCAAATTATGAAGGGGGTCAGACCTGAGGAGACCGGGAGTGAGCGCTGGATGCTTATACCCCCCTGGGCCTCCACCTATTGTCCTCTGAGTATAATAATTTCACTTCTGGTTCGTATTGAACTTGTTCGACCCAAAACAAATCGGGGACCTGAGCCACCCAAACCTAAAATGAAACAAATCTTGGAATGTTCAACCATCTCTAATCTAGACATCTGTCTACATCTGTAACATGAAGCACCTCCATGGTCACCCCAATTCAAAATCTGTACAAGTCTCCCCAATAATGTACATTTTTTTATTGGGATGTTGGGATGGTGTTCTTAGGTTTGGCCATAATGACCATTGTTACATTTGGAGGAAAAAGGGAGAAGCTTGCAAGCCTGAGAACACCATCCCAACTGTGACACGGGGTTGGCAGCATCATGTGGGGTTGTTTTGCTGCAGGAGGGACTGGTGCACTTCACAAAATAGATGGCATCATGAGAAAAGAACATTATGTGGCAATACTGAAGCAACATCTCAAGACATCAGCCAGGAAGTTAAAGCCTGGGTGCAAATGGGTATGACAAATGGACAATGACCCGAAGCATACTGCCAAACTGGTTACAAAGAGGCTTAAGGATAACAAAGTCAATGTTTTGGAGTCACAAAGACCTGATCTCAATCCTATTGAAAATTTATGGGCAAAGCTGAAAAGGCAGGTGCGAGCAAGGCGACCTACAAACATGGCTCAGCTACACCAGTTCTGTCAGGAGGAATGGGTCCAAATTCCTACCAACTATTGTGAGAAGCTTGTGGAAGGAGATCCAAAACGTCTGACCCAAATCATACAGGGCAATGGTACCAAATGCTAATGAAATGTATGTAAATTTTTGACTTTGCAGAAAGTCATAAAAATGCCTTAAAAATTCTCTCTCTTGTTATTCTGGCATTTGGCAAATATAAATAATTTTGGTAATCCTAATTGACCTAAAACGGGAAAGGTTTATTCTGATTTCATGTCATATAGTGAGAAAAACATGCATATGTGTATTTTTATATAGTATATGTAAACTTCTGGTTTCAACTGTATATTAGTGATATCTTTTACGTAGCCCTCTAAGGTCCCAACTCCCAGTTGCAATAACTGTTCCTCTATCCCAGGTACACTACTATGAGCACTCTGTTTTATTAGGTAGTGCACAGCATAATTGAAAAGTGTAGATCTGACCTTTTATTATTATTATTTATTTATAGAGCACCTTTAATTCCATGGTGCTGTACATTATTATATTAATTCCATGGTGTTCTGTACATTATTATAGTCAATTCCATGGTGCTGTACATTATTATATTAATTCCATGGTGCTGTACATTATTATATTAATTTTATGGTGCTTTACATTTGAGGGTTTACAGACAGTACACAAAATATACAGAACAAATACAATACTAACAGTGACCAACTGGCACAGTGGGATAGAGGGCCCTGCCCGCAAGGGCTTACAATCTATGATGATTGAAGGCTTGGCATGTCCATGCGTTTGGTGTAACATGTACTGATTCCTTTTCCCTATGGCACTGCTTTCTTTCCTGGAAAAATTGTTGCGTATTAGATAATAAGAGGTTGCATGTTTAGGAAGATACCATAAACCAGATGACCATGTGAATACATTAAGTTTTGATATACTTTGTATTATTTAGGGAAATATATATATATAAAAACTCTTTTTCACCTTTCAGTAGATTATAGTATCTTCTGTCTGCAGACTCTTGGCAAATGTTCATAACTTACCTCAGTTTGTCTAATAATAATATAGTAAATATTTTCTCTTCTGTTATCCTTAAAGGATGAGTGAGAAAATGACATCCTGTAATGATGGTGGCCTAGGTACAGAATAGAATGATAGCAACATTTTACCCCATACATGGCAACTAAAGGGGCCCATACATTTTATATTATAGTAACTCTGGTCACCATTTACTATGGGCTTGTCCTTACACTTCATCATTGGAAAGTGTCTGGAAAGAAAGAGTCAAGTGGTCGGATTTCAACATGCCCTATCATTTGGTCTCACAGGAGATAAGCCATTGCCAGCATCTTGCTTAGTCCCTTTTTCAGTCAATCAAGGTATCGGTGTGTATGTGTGGGGGGAGTATGATCAGAATCTACCATCTGGCCATCTAAGTAGCCAACATCAGTTTCCCCCAGAAAAACCCTCTGACGAGACAAAAGTAATTATTGCTAAAGTACTTTAACTCTCTAAGGCTACCATCACATCTACTCTGGGTGTCTATCCAGAGTCTCTGACATCACCCACAAGGCTGGAAAACACCTGGGAAAGAACACTAGACATTGTGAGCCCAGGAGAGATGACAGAAGGTGAGTATGAACGAATATTCAGGTCATACAAAAAAGGGGAGAGCAACAAAACAATAATGTGTTGGGCTGAGCAGAAATTTTACAATTTCAAAAGCTAATAAACTGCTCATCTGGGTGAGTTGTGAAAGGTACAACTCCTTAGCATGCTTGTCAAGTGTAAATATTGTACTATATGGTGATGCCAGCTGCCCCAGTCTCCTTCATTTAGCAATGAACCCTCCGATATAGGTAGTACAGGTGCAAGTGGAAAACAAAATTGTTCCATGACGCTATCATGGTGGTGACACTCTGTAGTGGTATTGATGAGGAAATCTTTATTGGATAACGTGTTTCAGGTTCCTCGTGGATTTTAAAAAGGGATTTGTACCTAGCCCGAAATGTGTTATCCTTTAAAGAGTTCCTTATCAATTCCCCTCTGGAGTGCCGATGCCGTGATAGTGCCATGGAAAAGTTTCATTTTTCCACTTGCATCTGTACTATGAGTGTTTATTACAGTATTTTTCTGCACCTCCCCTGGGCCTCCAATTATTATATTCCAGGGTATAATAACAGCATTACCAGTTAGGACCGAGAAAACTCATGAATATTCATAAAACAAATCTTGCAAGAGTCATCTATAATAATCATCTATTCTATGCAAGAGGCCATGGTGTAGACAGCAAAAAAAATGTGCTGAATTAGGGGGCTTAATGTCAAATGTTAAAAATGGTGTAGGACCATAATATCAGCCACATCAGTAAATATCAGTCATTTATTCCCCTAACAAACACATCAGTTAACAGTAACAAGAAAGTGGCCAAACCCTTTATAAGGGTAACCGTGCTTTACATAAAAATACTCTGCCAGCGACACCTGCCATGTGAAGAGCTCTGATCTCAGATAACCATGAAATTCTTCTTCTTCTACATTTGTTTTCCATTGTCATTTTTATTCATGGTTCATAATGGCGGTCCATTCTGGAAAGCAAATCCCGTAAATCTTCAGAGCTGTCACAAGAACAAATATTGTAGATTTATTTAGAACATTTAAGGAGTTTGTCATTTTAGAAAATGGCATTGCCAGATCTCTTTTCCATTCAAGCAATTTATACATGATTTTATATTTTCCTTCAATTTATGGGGAAAGAAAACATGAACACCACAATGAAGAAAAAGTGTCAATGTCCCCTAGATTGATTTTAAATTGCAGGCGTTTATCTGAATACTAGAAATAGGAGACAATGTTATTCACCTGCATGAATTATTTACACCGACTGCATGAGATGTGGCTCTGTAACATCTCGCCTTTACTTACAGTTTATTCTATTCAGGATTATGGCCTTGAAAGAAAAAGTTTCAATAAACTACATTTACAATAGTATAATGTGATATACAATATATTAGAATATATTTTGTTGTTGGTTTTAAGTCGAATAAATTACACTATATTTGCTCATGACAGACTAACCCTATGAAAACTTCTTACACTCACCCACAAATCCCTCCATGGGGCTGCACCTCCCGTACATCTCCTTCATTTTCATCTTCCTTCATTTCAACCACCCTACTTGTCTCATTCATTTTGACCTTAGACTTACATCGCCAGTTATCCAAACATCCCATTCCCAGACTTTTCTCAAGCTGGATTGGTTCTCAGGAATGCTCTACCACGGACAACCAGATTAAAATCCAACATCCGTAGTTGCCTAAAAAAACATTTCAATTCCAAGTTTCTATCATTATTAGAGATGAGCGAATCAATTCTGCAGAAGTGGAATTTGATCCGAATTTCAGGAAATCTTTGATTCTCCAAGATTCCGGATTTCCTGATGCTTCGCGGTAACGAATATTTAGTAAGGACCTTTGTGACATCAGACGGTCACATGATGTTCTCTAGTGATGTGATTGGGTAGGCGTGTCTTTGCTTTTTAGCAGATCCTTCCATATGAATAAAAGTTGTCCGTGCTGAAGAGAGAGAGAGAAACATGACCACGGCATCCAAGGGCTTCCGCCATTTTGCCGCCCACCCTGGCTCTCTGTAGCCCGGAAATAGCTGTTTATTCACTGCAAAGTAATTCGAATCGAAGCAAATTTTTTTTTGGAACTTCGAATTGAACTGCCGAATCGAACTTTTGAGAAATTCGCTCATCTCTAATCATTATCTTTCTCCCCCCAATCTAAAATTTCTCAATTATAGCTAGTGTTGTGTGAACCTTATGTGATTTGACTCGCAAATATTCATGAGGTTTCCTGGGCAGTTTCATTTGGGACTGACAGTTTTATTTGTTTGGTCTGAACCAAACCTGCTATTTTTATACTCTCTTCAGACCCCAGAGGATAATAATCCCAGTGAAGGCGGGTAAACATAACAAACAGTGTTGCTCACCTCTTCTAGCTTCAATCATGACGTCTGATGTCAGTCTCTGTCTTCTTTGGGCCTCTTACTTTCTGCTGAATGACATCAACAGCCCCATTCACATGGTAGGCATTAACATCATGATGCTTAGCCACAAACATCATGATGCTAGCGTGCCCCATGTGACTACAGAGGTTTAATCACAGGCCTCAGAGGTCTCAGAGGGGGCCACTGTTGTCAATCAGGAGGTCAGAAGAGGACAGTAGAAAATAGGGACCCACAACAGATGCCGCAATTGACTTTTAGGAGAGGTATGTAAAACTATTTGTTAGGTTTACTCACCTCCCATGGGAATGCCCTTATTATACTCTGGTGTCTGAAGAGACCAAAGAGTAAAACAGTGGTTGATGGGTGGCAAACCCCTAAAATTTTGTGTTTGGCCAAACAAAATTTTTGGAAAATTTGTAATGAACATACCTCATCCCTAAATTATTCCTTAGACCTCAATCCCATAGTCCAAAAGCTAGCCTGCACTCCATAAACTTAGTATTAATATATTCACAGATACTTGCTGGTGACTTGCATAGATTCGAAGCTCTTAGGAGAAGAACCCTCATTCCTATTGTAATATGGTTATTCCTATTATAATATATTGTTGTTTCTATTGATGCTGGCTGTGAATAGTGTGATGTACTCACAATAACAGTAACACATGGCACAGTATTTAGTTAAAGTTTAGTAAATGTTTGAGATTGTAGGTGTACTCAACCGGTAGACAGTGTTGCAAATAGAAATGACTGTACTGGTCTGTAATGAACCAGGCTTGTTACGATTTTTCAAAAAGTGTTGGGTCCGGCCAAATCCTAATTTTTGGGGCTTTGCCACACAAAAATCAGACCCGAGAGAATCATAATCGGTGGCCCAGAAGGGTGCAGAAAATTTTTTAAAAACTCATCTTTCTTTACCTATGCGGGGCTCCACTGTGGTGTCCAGTGTAATTTAATCAGGCGTCCCTGGCATCTTCCCACCTCCTCTGTGACTACACCTGTGATTGGGGCTCAGCAGCCACATGGAGGATACTCCCTATGTAACATGTAAAGCCCAATCACAGGCATCAGTGGTGAGCTAGGGCCACTTACATCACACTGGTGCCACCGGAACCACCTGAAGATTAACGCGGGGAAGACCAAGGAGATGGTGGTGGACTTCCGCAAAGGCAGAAGCCCTCCTAAACCAGTGGACATCCTGGGGACGGGCATCGAGATTGTGAACACCTATAAGTACCTGGGTTTGCTCCTTAATAATAAGCTGGACTGGGCAGATCATATGGAGGCCCTGTACAGGAAGGGCCACAGCAGGCTCTACCTGCTTAGGAAGCTGAGAGCCTTTGGAATCCAGGGGGGCACTTCTTAGAACTTTCTTCAACTCGGTAGTGGCATCAGCCATCTTCTTTGGAGTGGCCTGCTGGGGGAGCAGTATATCAACCAGGGACAGAAATAAACTTGACAAGCTGATTAGAAGGGCCAGCTCTGTCCTGGGGAGCCCACTGGACCCAGTGCAGGTGGTGGGTGACAGAAGGATACTGTCCGTGGTGAGCTCCATGCAGAAGAAGAAGTCCCATCCCATGCATGAGACTGTGATCGCGCTGAGCACTACTGTCAGTGACCGACTGCTCCACCCTAGGTGTGAGAAGGAGTGCTATCGGAAGTCTTTCCTCCCCACCGCGGTTAGGCTGTACAACCAACACCGACCTAAGCGGAGATCATTACACACAGAGAACTGAAATATCTCTCTGCCTGTTAAATCCCCCCCCCCTCTGCTACGCCCTATCTGTCTGTCTGCTATCAATGTAATGCCTCTCACCTTGGAACATTCCTGTACATGTTGTATTTGTATCTGCTTATCTTTGCTGCTGTAACACACTGAATTTCCCCATTGTGGGACTATTAAAGGACTATTATTATTATTATTATTATTATTATTATTATTATTATTAAAAGGCTACAAGGCACCAGGGATGCCTGTGAAACAAGACCCTGTTGAAGAAATTAAAGGGGTCTTCCAAAAATTAGGATTTTTTTTTTTTATTTTAGGCTGGGGAAGGTGAAAAAAAAAAAAACACTCACCTGTCCCCAGTGTCTCCCAGTGCAGTCTGGGTCTTGCAGCTCCTGTGTTTTCTTCCAGAGGAAGTCTCCGCTGCACGTGACTGCTGAGGTCAATGAGCGGCCTAAGGAGTGTTAGGATTCAGATACAAGGCCACAAAAACAAGCTTTTTGTGGCCTTGTTTTTGTGGCCTTGCATCTTCAGGAGAGCAGCAGCAGAAATGGGCTGACAACTGTGAGCAGTAGAATATGCTACCTAAACGCAACACACCTCTGCGAGCCAAGACCGGCCCCAGACGCCTTCACCAGAGCTCCTAGCAAAAAGAGATGGACTTTAGCTGAATCTGGAGACCAGAATTGTCACCAAACCAGAAAAGTGTACTACAAATAGATGCACTGCAGCAGAAACCAAACACCAAATCCACAATGTACTCACAGGGACAGAGAACAAAGAATGGTCATCAAATCACAATGGTCATCTTGGACAAACTCTTTAAGGAAAGGTGAATTAATTTTTCCACATCTTCCCTGGATCTCCAATTATTATTGAATTATTTAAGAGAGATAATAGTATATAGAGTATAATAACAGCACTTCCGGTTTAAAATGATCAAGCTCAGTCTAAAACAAAATTTGTAAAAAAGAATCTTACGTGGTTTGCCCATCCCTAGTAGCCATATTGAATTGAATTGGTTTCTTGAGAAATTGGAGTCTTCAATCATATTAGAAGTAAGAGTAGACACATCTGTACAAGCTTTGGGAAAGGGCAGTTTCTTAAGACGTACATCTAGATGAACTACTGCTCTGAATTCTGAATTGTTTTAGGGGTCTAGTTTGACATCTGATTAATTTAAGGGATCTGACCTGGGATCGGAATGAAGTTTAGTGCTCTAGGCTGGGGTCTGAATTAGTTTTCATTGTTTGATCTGGTGCCTGAAGATCTAAATCGCACAAGGCTCGCTCATCTCTACTGATAACCTATATGGATGTGCTTCGTGTTGTCACTGTTGCTACAGCAGGATTCAAGTATTGTTAAGCTGTAAAAAAAAATACATGAAATTGGTTATTTTTTTTTTTTTATTTACTGATATATGAACATATTACATTTTTGGTGGAAATTTTCATAATGTATACTTAAAATGGTAATATATCAGGGTATCTGATATATAGGACAACTCTTTTAGCAGGGAAGATCATGCTTTCCAAGGCAGGGAACAGAATGAGCCTCACCACCATTGACCACTGAAGTTTTACATGATAGATGCCTATGAAACCATTTATTTAATTGCGCTAAAATTCATAAGGTCCTGGGAATTACTATATTATCATTTTCTTGGACACAGTACAAATTTGGGTGTGCAAACAACAAGTGGCGGAGCACTATTTTATTCCATTCATTGTAATTTATGTAGTTGCCCTGTCTGTCTGCTCATGCCTTTAACATATCCCTCCCTCAACTACAACATCCTCCCTTTCCATACAATACAAACTTGGCTTCATGTTCTAGTAAGATTCCGATCTATCCTGAAATTCTACTTACAATGTCTACAAAATATGGTACTTGAGATGCTTCATCTCTCAACAGTGAGTCATAATACATAAAAGAAAGTCTTTGGAAAATTGAGGTTTAGTGAACTATAAAAGCAGAAAGTTCTGCTCCCGAATGTGCTGAACAATAACTTTACTTTGGTTTGTGAAAAAACTGCTCTTATGCAGTAGCTGGTCCTAAACATAGGGTTCAGAAAGCCTGTAAGACTATGTTCACAACATATTTTGTATTGTTATGGATTTTTTAGAAATCAAAAAGAATAGGACACATTTATACTTGGATACAAAGGAATATAGCAGTGTAGCTTGCCATGTGCTTTTTCAAAAAGTGTGTCGTAGATGTTCCTTTTATTATAAAATTGGGTTCACTTACAGCCAGATTGACACAGATCTATACAACTTTTAATGTTCAGAGTGTACAATGTATTGTGTGTACAGAGATTTATGAATATCCAGTCCCAATGGGTTTGCGTAAAGTTGACTGCGGGAGTTAGGACATAGAATGTTGCATTCTACATATCTATTCTTTAGGGGGAACCATTCATGGCAATACAATCACACAATTAAATGGAGTATATTATGTTTTCTTTTTTAAATTAATTAAAGTCTATGGTAAACCCAAGATTCTGCTCAAGATGATAGAAACTGGAGCACAATTGTGGGTCCCCATAGGCAAACATCCTAAAAAGAGCTACTGCATATACTACTAAATGTCATCTCTGAAGCCTGAGATGTCAATGTTAAATTGATGTTAGTGTTAACATCTTCTGTATTGTTACATCTGGCACTAATTTATTTACTCTGTCTGTTTTGTCTTTTCTGTTGTAATATTAGCAAATAATAGACAATCAAACAATCCTATAGAGGGGGAAGAGAAAACTAGAGAATGAGAATGAGAAGGGGAAAGATATAAACAGAAAGAAAGAAAGAAAGAAAGAAAGAAAGAAAGAAAGAAAGAAAGAAAGAAAGAAGGAAGGAAGGAAGGAAGCGTAGAGAAAGATGCTGAGAAAAACTGGAAGAGAAAGAATGGATGAATGAAAAAAAAAGAAAGAAAGAAAAAGAAAAAAGGAAAGAAATCAAAAAAAGAAAGACAGAGAGAAAAAAAGAAAAAAAAAAGAAAGAATGGGCAAAAAAGAAAAAAAGGAAGGCAAAGAAAGAATTAGGTAGAAAGAAAACAATCAGGAAGGAAGGAAATAATGCAAGAGATATAAAAAGAAAGAAAAAAGAGAAAGAGGAAAAAGAAAGGAAGAGAAAGAATAACTGAATGGAAAAAGAAAGGGAAGAGAGAGAGAGGGGGAGGGAGAAAGAAAGAAAGAAAGAAAGAAAGAAAGAAAGAAAGAAAGAAAGAAAGAAAAAAAAAAGAAGATAAAGAATGGATGAATGGAGAAAGATACTCCCTAACTTCTGCAGTATTAAGGTATTAAGGGACTCAAGATGTTTCTGTATATTTACAGAGATGACTACAGAGAGAACATGTTCAGAAGAGCTACCGGCTACCTCCGCCTAATAAGATATATTACAAATCAAATATATGGAAGTAACGTCTCTGCCTGTTCGGGTCTCTGCACCACACTCTGCTTGCACGCTGCGGCGCAGGAGCCATGTTCAGATTGATTCCTTGCTTAGGGTTCTTATTGCTCTGTCTGAACACTGCTCTATTACCTCTTCTCTGTAATTGATTTTCCACCACACTGTCTCCTACACCTTTGTTTCCCTCCGCTCCTCAAACAGTTAATCTTAGCCTTGCCTGTGTGATTGACAGTCTGTCTACCAATCAAGTTTGGGGCAGATAATGGACTTGCTATAAACAGGTCATCTGTTCACACATGGTTGCTGGCTATTGAGACTTTGTCCTCGCTAAGATCTTCTTTCTGCTATCATTGTATTACTGGCTTCTGACCTCTGGCTTACCCTTTGACTATTCTCTTGGATTTTGATTCTGTACTGCGTTACTCGACTGTTACCAACCCCTTGGCTAGCTGACTCTGCTTCTGTGTTATTTGTCTTGTTTTGTTCTGTGTAACACTTATTCAGAGAAGGGATCGTCGCCCAGTTGTCCCTGTCATTAGGATAGTGTGGCGATTAGGTAGGGACAGGGGCTGGGTCTAGTTTAAGACTCAGTGTCTCTGTCTTCCCTTGTTTTAGCAGCAGCACTAGGGAATTGCACAACTAGCAATTCCCTTATAAAGTAATGTTTCACTGAAGAAGATATGAACCAAGTACAGATGTAGCAAATTGTATCTTAACACTACGTGTTAACAACACTATAGCTCAGGGTGTTAACTCTTTTCATGGGTTTTCAATGGCTTTTGTCTTCTGTGATATCCCACTGCACAAAGTCAAGTTAAACTGTGCTACATCTGTAAATAACACAGTATAGTAAGACAAACAATCCAAGCTGCCCCATGATGTACTATTATCCTTTACCCTTCCCCCATATTACATATTAGTCAAGCAATAACACATTTTTTTATAAGAACGAATATTTGACATTTACAAGCTTTTGCCCCTCCCAGTGATGTTCATCTTTTTCCATTCAGTCTTACATTAGGATCAAAGCTTTTCTATCCCCAGGTAACTCGAACATATTTTTTAACTCTACCCTTGTTAAATCCAGTCTTCCTGAACATCTGATCTAATGAGGTCTGTTATACATATCATCTATTTTACATCTGCACTTGGAAATTGAAAAAGGCGAGAAATCTACGCGGCGAAGCTCCTATTGTACACTAATTATCTAGAGATGGAAATTTTAATACATAATAATCTGACATGGACAACTAAATCTCATTTAATAAATATAAATTAACATAATAGCTTCACATCAGATTAGATTGAAATAGTTTAGTTAATGAGGCAAAATATAAAAAATGACACATTTTATTATCAATGGACCTGACATCGTATTAAAAAAATGTATAATAATTTACTTAATTCCTGTTCTTCCACCTCTGTCAGCAGTGTAGTTAAAATTGCTTCTGTAATACACACAAAATATTATAATTATGTTATTTTTTAACATATGCACATATTAATATGGTATGGGAAATTATAGTTCCTGTATGCCCGGCTTTAATCACTGAAAACAGATTGTTAATGTGCTTAAAATACACTCAAACAATACATGAATCACAAAGAGCATTACAATTAAAGGATAATTTCAGTTAATACTGAACAATTAGCACATTGGGGAAGATTTCCTATTATGGTTATGAGTAGAGATGGGCGAACCTCACTAAATTCATTTAAAAAAATATTCGTGACGTTCACCCCTCACGAATATTAGTCAGTTTAGGGCCAAAGTTGTGCTATTATTATATCCTGGGGTCCCTTCAGACCACAGAATATAATAAGCGGAGGCCCAGGGGAGGTGAGCAAAAATACCAAACATTTATACTCCTTGCTTTATACTCCTTGCTGGGCATCCGCATGGTGTCTGGCAGTCCTCCAGCATCCCCTTCAGGTCTCTTCCGGCCACTGGTTGATATCACAGTCAATGAGTCATAATGTCATGACATGCCATTTGACCTCTGAAGTCCAATCACAGGTCTCAGTGGCGACCGCAGAAGATTGTGACATCAGCCAGAGGTCTAAAGAAAATGTCAGGAGACCACCGAATGCCCAGAAGAGGAAAGGCAAGGTGAGCATAACAATTTGTAATTTTTACTCACCTCCCCTGGGCCTCCATTTCTTATACTCTGGAGTCTAAGGAGACCCCAAAATATGATAGTGTTTTGTGAGTGATAAACCCCCCAAATTTTGGATTTGGGTTGAAACCGAAACTTTTGGAAAATTCAGTTCGAATCTGGTTTGATCCAAATTGGTTCACTCATCCCTAGTTATGACACGACCGGAGTCTAGGTAAAGTCAGACTGTTTGTTCACCTACCCTGGACCTCAGCTTAATTTACTTTAGGGTCTGAAGAGACCCCAGAGTACAAAAGTAGGTTGTGGGTACTAAACCTCAAAAATTTAATGTTCGAAAATTCATAACAAACCTGTCTCATTATGAACCAGTTCGCTCATACCTAGCCCTGATCTCTCTCTGATGGACCAGAACAATGGTCAGGTGATGTTATTGGGAACTTAGTGTAAAGGGTGCAAACCAGAGGACCCCCTCAGGAGTAACCCCAAGTTAAATCAGTTCTGTGACATAGTGGGTCCACACCTGCTGCATTACACACATTCTCCCACATAAGAACTGTGTCAGCTGTATATTCTGTTAAAAGTGTTCTCCCATTATATAACCCCTGTCTAATTGCTCTCATAGGGCAAATAGCTATTTTAGAGGTTTATCACCTTCTTATTACATATAAGCTAGGGGGGATTCTGTAGCAAACAGCTCTCCCTCTTTGGTAGGTGTCATCTGTCCCCACTACAGGCTTATATAGGAGAGGTGGTTGTGCATGCATATAGCCCTTTCTATTACAGTCTGTGCGTGTTATAGACTCAACCAACCCAGTGACTTCTTTACACACCAAAATAAAGTGTGCGTGTATGTTCACCTGTTTGAATGGATCAATGAATAACTATGATATAGATGATAGGTAATCAAGGCTGCCCAGGTGATAGATGACAAAGTTCCTTAAGCCCTCAAGGTGCGCGACTTTTGATGGCATGGATCCAATGTGCCCTCCCTATATTCAGTTGAATGAGCACCATATAACACCTTATTTTCAGGAGAAATGGTAGTTCATTTAATTTAATTTCTCTACATACTGTAAAAAAATGTGTCACTTGTTAACTCACACAGTCCAGTGGTAACCTAATATGAGATGGTAAATGTATATTTTAAAATAGCAATTGGAAATTTTGCATTAAATGACCTAATTAAAATATTACATTTTTATATCTTCTGCAGACATCACTTTCTGTCACTGCGGCATCCTACAGGGTTTTATCAGCAATGTGAAGATTAAAGTTTCTTTATAACATTTTTGTTTTTGAAATATTATTTAAAAATTCTGAGATTGATTCTGTTACCATTTATTAGTGATGCTCATGACTAGATCATAAATCTGTGAAAGCAAGCAATGCTCTCTAAACGTTCCACAAGAATATTGCAAAATAAATCATGGATACACCATAAGAAAAAGAAAAAGTCATGAAATTCTGATATGGAAAATGAACAAAAAGTTAAATTGAAATATCCTCCAAGGTAAACCAAACCCTCAGACCTCATGTACAAGACAGTTGAAAAAAATGGATGTTAAAAATGGATGAAACTGTTTACGGTCTGTTTTTCATCATTGTGTCACACATTTTACATCCAATTTATGGCCATTAGTCATTTTTTATGATCCAACTTACTCATCCTTGTCACAATGACAAGCAGTACTGTAATAGGGAAACTAAACACATACTGTAGAGCAGGGGCATAAAAAGTTACCATGATGCCCAAACATCATAGCAAAACTTGTAATGGGGCCCCACTCTATCTTAACCACATTAACCCTTACGTGACGCAGGCATTTTTCATTTTTGTGTTTTAGTTCTTTACTCCCTGCATTCCAAAAGCATAACTTTCAAATTTTTCTGTTTACTTAGTCATATGAGGGCTTGATTTTTGCTTGACAAGTTTTACTTCTAAACGGTACCATTTATTATTCTGTACAATGTACTGGGAAGTGGGAAAAAAATTCAGAATGATGTGGAATTGAGAAAAAAAAACACAGTACCGCCATTTTTTTTTTTTTTTTTTTTTTTTTTACGGCTTCCACTCTGCGGTAAAAATGCTATGATAGCTTTATTTTGCAGGTCAGTACGATCACGGTGATACCAAATTTATGTAGTTTTCTTCATGTTTTAATAGCTTTATAAATTTCTAAATTTTGAAGAAAAAAAAAATTCTTTGAATCACCTTATTCTGACCCCTGTAACTTTTTTATATTTCAGTGTATGGAGCTGTGTAAGGCATCTTTTTTTGCATGACAATATGTAGTTTTTTTTATACCATGTTGGAAAATGTATGCTGTTTTGATCACTTTTTATTCAATTTTTAGGGAGGCAATTTGGCGAAAAAACGCCAAGTCAACCATTTTGATCATTTTTCCTGCTACGGTGTTTACTGTATGGGAAAAATGTTTTTATTTTATAATATTTTGGGCATTTTTGGACTTAGGGATGCCTAATGTGTTTATGTTTACTTTTATGTATTTCTGTGTATTTGTATTTTCTACGGAAAGGGGGGTAATTTAAACTTTTAGTTTTTTTTAAAAAGAAAAAAAAAAGAAAAAAAATGTAAAAAAAAAATTATTTTCCTTCAGAAGGCTCCCGGCTGCCATGGTAATGGGACAGCTCTCGCGATCACGCCGCGGGGGGCGTCCCATTACTGAAGATTGAATGGAAAGTGAAAGTAACCACAAAGATGTCGTGGTCGCATTTGACCACAGCATTTGAGTGGTTAAATGTCCGTGTTCAGAGTCATCTATGATCGTGGGCAATGCTGCTAGGTCCCTGCTGTATGAAACAGCACAGACCCTGCAGCTAGTGGGGCCACACTGTTTCAGAGCAGCGGCCATACTTAGTCACATGCACCAGAATGTACATGTACGTCCTGGTGCGTGTAAGGGTTAAACAGAATCTGTCAGCAGGAAAAACAGTATCAAAATAGAATCTGTCAGCAGGAAAAATAGTATCAAAATAGAATCTGTTAGCAGGAAAAACAGTATCAAAATAATGACAGTACCTTGTAGAGCTACTTTTGCACTTTTCAAAGATGCTGTTCCTATTCTACATTGCAGCTCCATTTTCATGAAAATAAGTATTTCATTCTTATGCAAATTAGCTAAAATGGCCTTTAGGGTCATTTCTTCTCCAGCTGGGGTTTCATTCTCTGCTCTAGATAATCGCCCACAACTGCCGCTCAGCTCCAAGCCCCCATTGCTTTAGTGACATCTGCCTTTTTGTCATATTTTGTCGGCAGTTAGAGACTGTTATCTGGAACATAGAATGAAGCCCCAACAGGAGAAGAAACTCCTCTAAAGCCCTTTTCAGTGATGTCACAGTTTAACGATAATGCACATAGTAATATCACAGCACAGAGATAATATACAAAGTGATGTCACAGTACAGGGATAATAAACACAGTGATGTCACAGTACAGGGATAATATACACAGTGATGTCATAGTACAGGAATAATGCACATAGTAATATCATAGTACAGGGATAATGTATAATGTGATGTTACAGTACAGGGATAATACACACAGTGATGTCATAGGACATGAATAATGCACCCAGTGATATCAAAGCACAGGGATAATACACACAGTAATGTCATAGTATAGAAATAATATACATAGTGTGATCACAGTACAGATATAATATGCAGGTGCATCTCAATAAATTAGAATATCTCTGAACCGCTCATTCATTTCAGTAATTCAGTAATACAATTCATAATCAGCGTCTTCCATGATTGTGTGTCCTACTGAACCAGACTGAGGGACCATTTATAGGCTTAGGAAACCTTGGCAGGTGACACTGAATTTACAATACTGAACTGAACTTACAATATTCTAATTTTCTTAGATTTGGGTTTTCATTACCCGTAATCCATAATCAACATTTACAGGAATAAAACACTTGAAATAGAACACTCTGTGTGTAAAGAATCTAGAAAATATAGGAGGTCACTTTTTTAATTTAATTACTGAAAGAAATAAAAGAAAGTGTATAAATGTCATAACCAGGCATTATGATGTCCCAGTAAAATAATAGAGACACATTTACCCTATATTCACATTACAATGTTCACACTACAGTGAATGTCTGCCATTTTAAAGTTGATCATATGGATGCATTTATTTCAGTGTGCATTTATTTCACTGTATGTGAATGGGGGCTATTCACATGACCAATATTTTGTCTGTTGTAATGGACCATCAAAATATAGGTCATATTCTATTATTGTCCATTTACACTGATCCCTCTATACATTTCAACATATGACAGACCTTTGAAAATGGGCGCCCCTCAGGTGCAAAACAGCCTTGAAAAATTGGCATTTTTCACAGCAGTTTTCACCCTCAGTTGTCTGAATGTAAGATTTTTCACTGCCATTTTGCAGTGTTTATCGGTCATGTGAATAGCCCCCATTCACTGCCATTCACCCTAGGAAATGGACCCCCTTAGTTGTTGGGCTCCATAGCATCTGCTATGTCTGCTATCCTGGTAGTTACACCTATGCTGTAAAAACTTTGGTAACCAATCACACCACAGCCTTTATTTCTTATAGTGGTCTCAAAAAATAAAAAGCTGCACTCTGATTGGCTTAAATGGGCGAAAATTTTTCTAATTTAGACACTTTCATAAATCTTCTCCATTGTTCATTTTCAGTTATGTATTTCGGATTGAAAGCGTTGTAGCTTCTGCATTTGAGGTGTTGCCATAGAAACCTTTGACATCATTGTTTATGTTGCTGTCCCTGAGAAGACTCCGTCAGCCTTTGGGTTCTTTATCTTCAGCCACACACCATGGCTCAACGTGTTTGGTATAACATTTAATTTGTAGAAATTTAGTTTTTGAGCAGTTGTAACAATTTCTGTTGTAGAGCCCCTCAGTGCTAATGAAGGGCACTCATCCGTTTTTATCAAATGTCAGTATTAGCCCAATTTAATTTTTTTTTGTAAAACATTTGCAGTATACATGCAGTATATCTGTGTATAATTATTTCTACTATCTGCCTGGTTCTGGTTAAAAAAAAATATAGAAAATCTGCAAAACTTTTTGATGAATAAGAGAATGTATTATTATTATTATTTTTTTTTTATTATTATTATTTTTTTTACTATTATTTTAAATAAACAAAAGCTAGAAAAGGAATTGTTCGGGAACCTTCAACTAGATTGGAGCAACTAAATGGCCAGCATGCCATTAAGCAGTTACGGTTTAGGGTCCGAAACCCCTCTAACATACCACCACCCATTGCCGATATCTGTAGAAAGCACAGTTTGAAAGGCCGGGGTCTGCTCAGATGAGTCTGCTGAGGAACTCCAACGAATGTACATTGTAGGGAGTAAAGCCAAGGTATGTACACCCCACTTCCCTGGTGATGGTGTGATACAGAAGTTTAAGAACCCTAATCCTCAGATGCATTACAAAATTCTGGCAGCTTAGTTGTCCCAAACCAGGTAAGAGGTTCCCTTTAAATCCCTTGCTGATCCAGTATTTTTAATCAACCTGGTCTTTGTTTAATTTTCTGCAGTAATGATGTACGGTATATTCGCATGACTGCTGCAGTTATTCATTGGCTTCAGTGGTCAAATTCTATGCATCCTAGTATCGCCATTGACACCAGGGTTTGGCTGCATGTTTAATCCTAAGGGATATTCAAATCATAGGATGGGGGTAACTTGCTGATAAGTGAGGGTCCAACTTCTGGGACTCCCACTGACTATGAGAACATGGATCTTATGCGCCCCTCTATTGCTGGAAATGTGCACCCCTGCTTTCATTATTTCAAAGAGACCACTAGAGATAGTCAAAGCACAGAACTCTGCTATCTTTGATGGTCCCATTGTTCCATTCAAACTGGGCTGGAAAACATCCAGATTTTAGTGATCAGCGGGAGTCCCAGCAGTCAGACCTCCGCAGATCAGCAAGTTACTCCCTATCCCGTGGATAGGGGGTAACTTGGTGTGGCCAGAATACCAGTATACCAGTTTAATGCCGGGGCCCATGTTGCAAAAATGCAGCAAAAACTGTGGCATTTTACAGTACCTGCAAAGTAGATGGGTTCTGGCTAATCCCATCCACACATTGCAGAAAAATATCCACAGTGGAAATGCTACGATTTCAAAAACCGTTTTTGTAAATCGCAGCATGTCAATTATACCTGGCGTTTTCTATATATAGGTATAATTTGGACAGAAAGTCCACAGAGGAAAACTGTGGATTTTCTGTGAAAAGTGTTGCGAAAAAAAGGGGTGCGTTTCTACTGCATTCTTTTCCGCAGCGTTTTTTGGCTGTGGCTTGCTACGTGGGGCCTTAGCCTCATATAGTTCCAATTTGATTAAATCCAATTTATCATAGAAAAACAACAATAGTGATTACAATAACATGATACTACAATATCACATCATGCTGTAAAAACTATTGACTGGTTGCTACAACAACCGGGTGAACACACATACAATACCATACAAAAATTTCAAGCAAGAATGGAAAAAATCCTGCAAAGTAAAAATGATTTCAAAAATAGAAATAAAATAAAATAATTCTGCTATGGTAGTGTTCACAGAGTAGTCTACAAAGATAGTGGCCATTTTACAGAAATTAATAAAGGAAACTAGGAATTGGAGGAAGAGCACCAAAAATCTTAAAAATTAGGGCACAAAATATTTATTTATTTAATTTATGGTTTTTTTTTTCAAGGGTTACTTGAATTTTTTAAGTTTCTATTGTTCTTTGATTATTTTTTACCCATGACCTTTATAAAAACGCACATGCAATATAGTTCCTTTAGGTGGTCATGATACTATAAAAAGAATTTTCTGACAGAGAGAAAAAGTAATAAAGCGAGACAGAAAACCGTCCATCCAACTATAATGGTTCTATAAGTTGATTTATAAAAAATCTACTTTCAAAGCAAAAACATCCAAAAGTTATTGAGCATTTTCTTCTAATGTCATAGGTGCTTCAAATAATTCACATTGAGACATGGAAGAGCAATAGAAATGTTTTGACTTGGAAAAATCAAAAGTTTTTCACAGAAAATCAAGTCACAGAAAACTATAAATATAATTTTATAAATGAATGATTGAGCAATTAATGGGAAATTTATCGATCAGCTATTTTTATAGACTGATGCCTCAAGCTATAGCCCAGAAAAGTGGACCCCTGGGAACTAATTTAATAGCATCACTGCTATGGTAGGCAGGTGGAACATTTTGCCTAGGGCATGAAGCTGAGGAACCTAATAGACAGTGAGCTTTAAAGTATGGGATGTGTGCTTATTTCAATTTATTTGTGTAATTGTAGAGAAATGGTATACAATAATCCTTAAAAAAAGATGAAGCTACAAGAGCAAAAATATTCTGGTATCTGATCATGTTAAATACAAGATTATGTGTTTTAATATGTAAGTAATATTTTAGTAAATTTTGCCTTTAAAAATAAAAAAATAAAATATTGCATTCTGAACCAATGTAAGGGAATTGCCAGTTGAGCAATTCCCCAGTGCTGCTGCTGAAAGCTGGGAGTAACGAGAGAGACAGAGAGTCCTAAACTTGACCCACCCCCTGTCCCTGCCAACTTGCCTCACTGCCCTAGGTGACAGCAGACAACTGGATGCCAGTCCCTTCTTAGATAAGTGACAACACAAAACGCAGACAAGACAAACAACATGGAAGAGGAGTCAGCAAGCCAAGGGTTAAAGCCAGAGAGACAAAAGTACCAAATCACAATCCAAAAGAGTAGTCACAAGAAAATCCAAAGGTCAGAAGTCAGTAATACAATACAATAGCAAAGAGAATGCTTAGCAAGGTCAGAGACAAAATAGCCAGAAACCAAGTGTGGGCTGATGGGCTGTAAATAGGAAGTCCAGAACCCGCCCCAGGATTGATTGGCAGATAGGCTGTCAATCACAAGGCAAGGCTGAGATTAACTATTAAAGGAGCGGAGGGAAACAAAGGTGTGAGAGATGGGTGTGGTGGAAAATCTATTATAGAGGTGAGGGAGTAGGACCGTGTTTAGACAATGCAAGAACCTAAAGCAAGGAATCATAGCTTGACAAGCCTCTTGTGTCATAGCATGCAGCCGGAGGATGGTGTTGAAGACCAAACGGGCGTGAACGTTATAACCAAAATTTTTTTTGCAATTGAAATTACATTTTGTGCCTTTTTATGTGATAAACAGTGCTTTGCTTTTTACCATCTTCTCTACAGATATATATATAACTAAATCAGGGAACATACTAAAGTTTTACAGTTTCACCATGCAAATAAAAACAAAAGTGTTAAAGCGTAACTAAACCTTTGGACAACTTTTGATTTTCTTGCAGTATTTGTGTCATATTTTGTAATATACTCTATTAACACATTTTATCCACTTTCTGTGAAATCCTGCATCTTTTCACTCTTCCCCTTGTTTCTGTATTGAGAGCTGTTTCTGCCTCTCACTGAATGTTACTGTGTATGGAGTACGGGGCTGTGTAATATGTAGAGAAAAGGAGGGGGAGGGTCACTTCATATAGTTATATCTCGGACATTATAAAATGTACAAAATTACTTTTGGTGTAATATGAAAGAGCAGTTATCATTGGTTGAAAACAGGATTGGGATTTTTCTATCATATATATTATACAGCTACCTATAAATATCCCAGTCCTGACTGTGTTTTCAAGCAGTGATATCTCTGGAAATAATTTAGATAGCACTGCAACCTTAGTAATATAAAATAAGACAATCTCCAAAAGCATGTTTCTACATTTTATAATGTCTGAGATATAACTGCTTGAAGTGACTCTCCCTCACCCTCATTTTCTCTATATGTTGCACAGCTTGTACTCCATACACAGTAACATTCAGTGAGAGGCAGGAACAGCAATCAATACAGAAACAAGGGAAAGAGTAAAAAAATGCAGGATTTCACAGGACGGAGACAAGATGTGTTAATAAAGTATATTACAAAATTTATTTATGACACAAATACTGCCAGAAAATCAAAAGTGTCCCGAAAATTTGGTTATGTTTTAAGTATATTTAATACCTGTGTAAGTATAATAAAATTCAGATTAAATACTTGGAGAAGCAAATTGCAAATGTGTGATTCAGAGAAATTGCAAAATATCAATGGATATTGATATTATTAATTTTATTTAATCCATTTTACACTACACTACCTTGAAAATATTTTTTTTTAGTTTTGCTCAAACCATGGATGTTATAAAGGTGTGTAAGAATATTTTATTTTTTTAATTTTAACTACTTGGCGATAATTTGATAATTTACATGAAAATATCCAACATCTATTTACCACAGTATATAAATGGTGCTACAGGGACACGGTAAATATTGGGCTGTAGGAGCGAAGAACTGGCTGTCAGAGACTGCTGAACTCATTGTAGAGAGGGCAGGCATGTTTTATTACTTTACTTGCCTTCCTGATCGTACAATACAAGGTGCTCGGTGAGGGATGAATACATCAAGCAATAAGTAGTTTTGTCACTTGCTGTACTAATTCCAATTATCATATAATTTAAGTAATCGTGCAAACTCGAAGGAACTAAAAATGGTTTCCGTATAGAATATCGGCATAAGGGATCAATTCCCATTTACTGGGAACAGGTAAGAAATATATGTAAATCTTAAATGTATGTCTAATGGTTAAAAAAAAAAAAAAATCTATTCTTCCTCCTCTTCATGCACATATTTTTTTAAGAAGCCTTTCGATACATTTTCAGTTTTCCTGAAGACAAGAAGTGCAGATTGGAGAATGTATGCAAAAAATGTATTCCATTGTCCAATCCATTGGGCACATGAAAAGATTCAGGTTGATATTATCTAGTCAAAATATATACATGCTTTTACAAATCGCATAAAAGAGTCTTTGTACGTGCCAATGTATCAAAAGGACACTTCATCCGAAACTAAAGTTCCCCATGGGTTTCCTTATGGTATTCTATGTATCATTCTTTCACTTATTATTTTGTTGCTGCTTCTACAATATCTCAATATATCACACCAGGGCACGTACTGTACATAGGAGCAGCATGAATCCGACTTTGACACAATTTCTTGATTTCTTCATTTATGTGTCACTCATTACAGGCACCAGAACATCTTGTTAGATGGTATTGCATAGAGTACACAGACTCTCCAAAGAGGCTCCTGTCATACAGTTATAATGAAGATGATAACAGTTCAGCTTTACATGAAGTTTACTATGGTCTTATGGGTTATTGAGGAGAATGTAGAGAAGGATAATTTCACGGTCCTCACAGCAGACAGAGACGGTACTATCTCTAGCTGCCCATGTGATGCTATGCTGAGGCATCAAGGGACTGATAGCAAAGCATAGAGAAAGAGAATAATTTAGAGAGTAATTTAAAAGTGAAGATATTGTCTAAGCATAAGCAAAAAGGAGGCAGCACTGCAAGAAATAAGTGAACTATACAAAAAAAAGGGCAGTGAACAAAGACTCACATGGGAAGTATAGTGATGGAAAGTTACATATCCACTGAAAGTCTTTTATACACATTTTTCACCTAACTTTATGGTATTGAATAAATGCTTTATGATTAGAGATGAACGAATTGAAGATGACGAAGTGGAATTTGATCTGAATTTCAGGAAATCTTCGATTCACATTGAATCTGGATTTCCTCACGCTTTGTGGTATTGAATTGCATTTTAAACTAAGGACACATCAGAATAGCCTTTAGAAAGGCTATTTTACTCCTACCTTTGCCGTTGCATCACGCTGCCTGCGATATCCTGGTCCTCCTAGCTCGTGTATTAAAATAATCAAAATGGCCACCAGACATGCGCAGAGCTGCATGGAATAGAATCAAGATGGCTGCCGGACATGCACAGAGATGCTCGGAATAGAATCAAGATGGCCATCGGACGTGCGCACAGTCGCTCGTAGCGGCCATCTTTATCCTATTCCTACACGAGCGGCTCTGCGTATGTCCAGCGGCCATCTTGATTCTATTCCAAGCCGCTCTGTGCATGTCCGGTGCCATCTTGGTTATATCCCATATAAGACCGTTTCTGCGCATGCCAGCGGCCACTGATCTATCTGGCGGCTCTGTGCATGTCCGGCGGCCATCTTGATTATATCCCATACAAGACCATTTCTGACCATGTCCGGCAGCCATCTTGATTCTATTCCGAGCAGCAGTGGACCAGGACATCGCAGAGGGCGTGATGCAGCTGCAAAGGTAGGAGTAGAATAGCCTTTCTAAAGGCTATTCCAATGTGTCCTTAGTTTAAAATGCATATCCCCATATCCCCAGGGTCTCTGCAGCTAGCAAAATAGCTGTTTTTAACGTGATTCACCACAAAGTAATTCGGATTGAAGCAAATTGTTTTGGGAAATTTGGCGAAGCTGCCATCTCTATTTATGATATAGAGAAAAGTAAAATTATATGTACATGCAGTAAACATTTAGCTTTAAGGGAATCTACCACCATCAAAATCACTAATCTAAACCATTTGTTTGCTGTTCTAGGGCCAGTTAGTGGCATAGTGAACATACATTTCTTGTGGGAAAGTACAATCTTGCTGCTGTTTGGTGTACTGGGGATGGAGCTACATCTGCCAGAGTACTCATTTTCTTTTGTGGTCACCATCCAGTGTGTGAAAGACTGTCATGTGCCATGGACAACAATTTGTAAACAATGAAGCTGATGTGCCCATACTCTGAGTGCACCAAACAATGCATTTGCATACGGAATAATAGTTGAGTTTCACAAAAGAAAGAAGCACTATGTCACTAAGTAGCCCTTCAATAGTAAATAACTGGTTTAAAAGTGGTTTCAGTAGTGGTAGTCTCCCTTTAATCTACACTCATTTTATTAATAATGATTATGGCCATCACCATTTTGGTATCAGAGCTACAACTAGGTAGAGATTTGTACAGCTCCCATTGGGTTTAAAGGTATGCAGTAAATTTTATGTGTAAGGCTAAAAGGAGGAAAAGGGGCTCCAATCCCTACAAGATATACAGTATGAACATAAAAAAGCTCCAACCCCTATAAGACATATAGACATTAAACAAAGTTCAAGCCCTAAAAGATGGACATAACCCCTCCTTTAACCTTCATTAACATTATCAATATTCCTCTCTGGTCCTTCATGTCCTGGTGTGACAACTAGGACATATTACGGTCATATCACATTACTGTGCCATCTAATATCTGTAGACATTCTCCACAGTGACATTTTGTCCATAGAGTATAAAACCCTCGCACAATATGAATTGAATTTTACTCTAGCCTGTCTGTCTTCCTGGAGTAAGAATGACTGGCAGTAGGATACCAGTATGAAATTTTGAGAGTATTTTAATTTTATTCCAATTTTCTTTTAATTTTTCTTTCACATTGGGAATGTTTTTGAAAAGTTGGTCATGTTTTTGGAAGAAAACCCCCCATAAAATTTAAATAAATTTATAATTCAAAAACAACATAAAAAGAAAAACTATTTGTCCCTGTTTTTAGTATTTATATATGATGTATTAGATTTTAGATAATGAATGGTCCATTAGACATGTGTTTGGTAAAGTTTTCTAAAGTAGACAAAGTGGACACTTCTGGAATTGACAACTAATCCATAAAACACATGAAATGTCTCTGAAAGAGAGAAATTAATATCTAGGCAACATTTTTATATCAGGCAAATAAACTTTATTCATAAAAGTGGTATTCACTCAAGGGAAATTAAATTGTAACTTATAACTATATTCCCTATAGTAATCATTCATATGTCTCCTCAAATAGTTTCAGCAAATAAATGTTCAGATCAATTATCAAGATAGATTAATCCTCCACATTTCAGGATCTCTTAGGTTTAAAATTTAGCCTCAAACAAACTAAAGAATAATCTTGTTTAACTCTAAATATTTATATTTATGTTTTTGTTGGATTTTGAAACAAATTAATTCCGGTTTTTTTTTAAAGAGGATTTGCTTGATGATTTCAGAAAAGAAAGGATTTTCATTAACATAAATATTTCATTGGAATGCAAAGTCTTTCTTTCAGACTTTCTTTCATGGGAATAAACCACAAGGCTGAACCATTGTGTTACCATTATTGCACTCAGTAATGAAGAGTCTAATACTCAACTTTGAATGGTTGTAAATATGAGTATATCTACAGCAGGGGTCGGCAACCCATGGCACGGTTTATGTCCCTAACACGGGCAGCCCGAGTCCTCACCCAGAAGTTTTGATGGGACAAAACACGGCCGAAATGAAACTGCTGTTATTATACTGTGGGGTCTCTTCAGACACCCGAGTATAATAAGCGGAGTCCCCAGTGAGATGATCAAACATAAAAAACACTGTTAACTCACCTTCCCTGGATGCACAGTGGCTGTGCGTTCTTCGCATGCTTCTGCCTGATGCAAGAGACCGCTGACAGAGCCTCAGGGGTCACGTCCGACGTCATTACGCATAATAACGCGACGTGACCCCTGATACTCAATCAGCAGTCGCTGACTACAGGGAGCGCCCGAAGAGTACACAGCGGCTGCGGATTCAAGGAAGGTGAGTTAACAGTGTTTTTTATGTTTTTCATCTCTCTTGGTCATCCACTTATTATACTCTGGGGTCTGAAGAGACCCCACAGTATAATTATGGCTAGTGAGTGGGGACAATTAGAATATTATAAAAGTTAGAATATTATACCATGTGCAGGGGTCACTATGGGACATAATACCGGTTGGCTATCGTGTGCAGGGGCTGCTATGGGACATAATACCATGTGCAGGTGCCACTATGGGACATAATACTGTGTGCTAGGGCCGCTATGAGACATAATACTGTGTGTAGGGGCCACTATGGGACATAATACCGTTTGCAGGAGCTGCTATGGGACATAATACCGTGTGTAGGGGCCGTTATGGGACATAATACCGTGTGCAGGGACCACTATCAGACATAATACCATGTGCTATGGGACATAATACCTTTTGCAGAGGCTGCTATGGGACATAATACATTGTGTAGGGTCCACTATGGGACATAATACCGTGTGCAGGGGTCGTCAGCACTCCGAGTACCTCAACTTTGATTTTTTAATCGAAATTGGCACACTGAACAAAAAAGATTGCCTACCCCTGATCTACAGTATATTCTAAAAAAGAGGTTTTGGTGGCATATACAGTTTATTCTTCCACTTATTTTGTAAGCCTATGCTAGATGCCTCTGGTGGTAGATTATCTCCCTTAAGAACAAAAGCGTTGGGCATATTAAAATCTAACACCGGGAAAGTAGGGACACTATACACGTTACACAGTTGGCAGGTGTTGCTAAAATAATCATTCAATATGTATGGCCACCTTAACATCCTTAGGCTAGGTCATCAATTAAAGACCATCAGGGGCCTGATGCCTGGCCCCCAGCTGATTAGTTATTTAAATAGGTTGCTGCATTTGCATGAGCACTGCAGCCACTTCATTCACTTGTATGCAATGTAATATGCCCGATATGTCTATAGCCACAAGAAGCCTGTTAATTCACTTGGGGCAGGCATAAATGGGTTAAAACAATTGTATGCTTCATTACCTAGTTTATTATTTTTTTTTCTGCAATTGTAATTTTCTTACAATATTATATAGAAACAATACATTAACAGTGGTGCTTGAAAGTTACTCAGCGCTTCAGAATTTTCTATTTGTCTGCATAAATTTGACAAAAACTACATCAGATTTTACTAAAGTCTTAAACGTAGATACAGAGAACCAAATGAAACAAATGAGTCAAAAATATTAGACCTGGTAATTTTTTTATAGATGAAAATGACCCAATATTACATATCTGTAAGCAGCAAAAATATGTGAACCCAAGATAAACTTACAAGGCAGATTGGAATCAGGAGGATAAATCAGGAGAGTGAACGTCTAGGTCAATAGTCAAATCAGGAGGAAAGCGTCAGAGCCAAAATCAAGAGAGAAATGTTTTTCTCTAAGTGAAGTGTTAGTTCCTAGAGTTCACGTTAGAGCCACAATCTGGAGACAATCAGTTTTCCAGTATCAAGCCAAGAGTCAGCTCCTAGAAGTTGATATAAAGCTGTGCATTACAAACAATGAAAGCCAGACTAGGAACAGCAACTTGCATGCACTTGGCTGAGGAGAAAGGGAGTTTAAATATGCCTTCTCAGGTGCTAATTGGATAAGCCCAGAGCTCTCTGACACTGAAGAATCTTCCCAGGTCGGCATGGTAACCTTAAAGAAATAGTAGCTGAACTGAGATTCCTAACACTGACTTTTACAACACTTATCTGTGGAAGTGTATCATGGTATAAACAAAAGAGATTTCTGAAGACCTTTGAAGAGTTTTTGATGCTCATCAGGTTGGAAAAGGTTAAAAAAAATCTCTAAAGCGTTGGGCTCCACCAATCAAACTTTTATGCATCACTGTATATACCCATGGAATTATGTCAAACTTTTGAACCAGATGTGTGTAAATAAAGCAACGTACATTGAACATATTCCATTTACATACTGCATGTTCTATATTCTATCAAACTGTTGACATTCACATTATTCTTTTTCCATTAAAGGTTCCAGTAAGTTTGATGCCAAGGAAAGTGCAGTTTGCAGTGTCATTCTTGTCAGAAATGTTACTGAAACTTCAATGGGAATTTGACGGGCCTCATTGCAAGTCAACAAGATCCTCAAAGATTTATGGAGATCCATTTAAAAATAGATCCATCATCAATCTGTCATGAGTCTGTTATGAATGGAAGCTATGACACTAATATAAACAAACTCTCAAGGTGTCATACTCATTAAATGAATGTCAGTCAAACCTACCAATTTAAATGGGAATGGGCAACCATTACATTTGTATGGGAGTTTATGACTTTCCACTGACAGAATATGATTGAAGAAAGAAGGGTCAGGCATGGTGGATATCAACATGCCCAATCTTTTCGTTCTCAAGGGAGACAAGCCACCACCAAAGTTGCCTGGCAGTGGCCTTTTCCTCTCTTCATATTGACAACACATGCATACTCAGCCAAGAAGAGTGTGCATATTTATGAGGGTGTAAGAAATAACTATTGACCAAACAAGACTGTTTAAAGGGAGTCTGAGCCTCACCTGAAACAGTGTTTTCCACTTGTGAATTGTCTCCATTGCAGAGATATCACTCTTTTTTTCTATAATGCAAATGATATATTGGAGCAATGAGGTTGTTGCCATTGCTCCAGAGAGTTAAGCTGCAACCCTCTCATTTGCATGTTGACAGAAACATTGATATCTTGGCAAAGGAGGGAGTGATTCACAAGGGGGAAAAACAGTGGCTGACCCTAACCTTTCTATCTGCTGGGCTGGGTTGATATGCTGGATTCTACTGACAGACTCCCTTTGAGGCTAAGGCCCCACCTAGCATAGCGTAGCTTGTCACAGAAAGTCTGCAGAGGTTTTCTCTGTGCACTTTCTGCTTCAATTATACCTATAGGGAAACCGTTGGCGTTTCCGTAGGTATAATTGACAAGCTGTGATTTCCAACGTTGTCCTCTACATGTAATGTTTTTCTGCAATATGTGGATGGGATCCACGTTGCAGGGACTGTTTTTTTCCACAGTGTTTCCGCCACGTGGGGCCCTGACCTAATGGAGTTTTACAGTCCCAAATTGAATTTGCATACTAATAACCTATCCGCAGGACAGGTCCGACACACAGACCCCACACAGATCATCTGTTTGAGCAGCCTGGAAGCTGCTAGTAGACCAGAGGCATCTGCAGCACCAATTCTATTCAAGTAATAGGAGTAGTGCTGCAGTTCACCTGAACCATCTCTATGCACTACCTTATTATTAGAATAGAAGCGTTGCTGCATGCACCGACCACCCACTAGCAGCTTTCAACAAAGAGAAGCTTCTAGAACACATGATCTGTATAGGATCCGGATGTCGGACCCTAACAGATCACATACTGATGACCTATCCTGTGCATAGGTCATTAGTATGTAAGTTTGATTTGGGGCCTGAAAACTCTAACCACAATTTTTGCTTAAATTAAGTAATTCATTTTGAGTGAATATTGAACTAAGCAATAAAAATATTTACAGCGTTTGTTATATAATCATACATTGACTGGCAATGAATGGAAGCGGCGGATGTTATAATTCATATTTTATATTCTGGTAGCGTATTCGAAATAAAATACATAATTAGAAAGAACATTGTATAACATTGATGTGATGTTAATTAAACTAAAATTGAAAGGTTAAACAGAAATAAATTCTGGATATCCACTCATCGTGTAATCATCGAATGAAAACAATACGTAGAAAAACCCATTAGAATTCTGTTTACACAAAAAAGTAATCAAGACAAATAATTAAAGCTCTTTAATTGCTTCAGTCCATCTATGCTTTTATTAAAGGGAATGTGTATTTCTACTGTATACAGTCTACCAATCACAGTGTAACCTACCACACTTACAGATTGAAATAGAAATATTGCATTATTTATTTCTTAGCTACATAATATTCAGTTTTGATTGAGAAAATTTCCAAGGTGAGAAAAAAACAAATCTGTGCATATAAAGTATCTTATCCTACTGTTGTCACTGAACCCCTCCAAGCGACTTCCCGTAACAATGTAAGCAATCATTTCTGCGCTTCCTTGCAGTGAACTGTACATTGCAACTATGACACAAATGCTGCTGTGCAGGGTACAGCCTGGAACCTCTCCTGTGCACCTCCATCTTTCTAATATTCTGCTCACAATGTGAATGATCTAAATCATTTCAGCTTGTATTAAAGGGAGTCTGTCATCAGACCCCAGCATGTCAAACCAGCCAGGGTCTTCTGAATTAAATGGTGTTGTCTCCTTAAGAATTGATGCCTCCATGGCTGAGATATCACAGTTTTTATCAATGTGCAAATATGAGCTATTTGGAGCAATAAGGGCAATGCTGTTGCTCCAAAGAGATTAGAGGCAACACCCTTGTGGCTTCATAGAGTTTATTTGCATTGTGACCGAAAAAATAGTGATGTCTTAGCAATGGAGACATAGATTCACAAGGGGGAAAACACTGTTTGATTCAGGTGACCCTAACCTATCTGAGATGGTATGCTTGGATTCTGGTGACAGACTCCCTTTAAGTGTGATCTGGCCAAGACTCCCTATTTGACTTCATCTGTCTGCTAGAGTAGGTCTTTTATTAAAATCATTCCTAAATTGCACAAAATACTGAGGGAGTTTGTTCTAATGTATTGTAGCATGGTGATAGACAGTAGGGCAGATAATACTCTGTCATATTCTGCAGCACTTTACAGATAGTGTCAACACTGTCCCATATAGGGCTCACAATCTACACTCCCTATCAGTTAGTCTTTGGACTATGGGAGAAAACCAGTGTACCCAGTGGAAACCCACGCAAACACAGGGAGAACATACAAACTCCTTCCAGATGTTGTCCTTGGCTGGATTTGAACCTGGGACTCCAGTGCTGCAAGACAACCGTGCTTCTTTAACAGTTTCTGTGCCTTACCTGAAAAGTGGGTGGGGCTTATCAGTGACATGGTGGTGGTTATGAAAAGTGTGCAAGCTTAATTACAACTCCATGCATCAAAAATGTTCCAAAATGTGGCCACTTTTTTTTTTTCAACTAATAAATATTGTAAAGTTAGAATAGACAGTCTAAAAGTATTCCAGGTTTTCAAACAACATTACACACTTTGAAAAAGCTTGTGCAGTTTAAAACTGTTTATTCCGAGCTTGCACTGTCTAAAACTTACACCGTTTTAGTTACTCTGCCTCAGTGTATTTTAAAAGGAACCTGCAGATGTGTCCTTCCTTATCTCCTCTTGGGTGAATATGTCCACATATGTGTATCACAAGTTATGCGGCTTTTCTAAACACAACATAGTTTCATTATAAGTTATCACAAAGTGATATGCTAACTATTCTATTTGTGTCTTTGTATGACCATGCAGCAGGGATGCAGATGAATTGCAGCCTTTCAAGGCTTTAGTTATCATGTTGTGATATTGTATCAAATTGGTTTCAAGATACATTAACCAAATTAGAGACCGGTTAATGGGGTTGTTCAGCTCCATTTTGTTTAAAAAGGAGTTTAACAACCCCTTTAATTGCCAGTTTTGCTGCAATCTTGGTCAAGTTAAGCTCTGCTCTGTAAGAGCATGTTCACACGGCCGAAAATGAAGAGGAATTCCTATTCATTTTCTGCTGCTGTATTTGGCCACGGGCTTCCTGCGACCAGATGCTGATGCATCCATTGCTGATGAATGGGCCTAATCAGCAGGAAGTCCTGAGCTGTGGAAACCACCGCAAAATCGGGCATGATGCTTATTTTGTCAGCATCCTTCTGCGATCTCTGCCTCCCATTGAAAACACTGGGGGGGTGGAAGATAGCAAATATCTCTGTATGGATGTACCCTAACTCTACTAATAGGTTTCTTAGTATAGTTAGAAGCCTCCACTTGTAGCTGTCACATTATTTCACTTTTCTATTATTATTGTTATGATTCAGATGCAAAGTAAGAAATGTACTGGTCTACAGGAGAGCAGCAGCATAAAAGGGCTGACAACTGCGAGCAGTAGAAAATACTACTTAAAGGCAAAACACTACTGCGAGCCAAGACCGGCCTCAGATGCCTTCACCAGAGCTCCTCGCAAGAAGAGATGGGCTTTTGCTGAATCTGAAGACCAGAATTGTCACCAGAACAGAAGGTGTATCACAAATAAATGCACTGCAGCAGAAGCCTACACCAAATCCACACACTACTCACAGGGACAGAGAAAACAGAATGGTCATCAATCACGGGTCAGCAACTGAGGAGGGCAACACAGATCCAAATCACGAGATGTAGACAAATCTGGGAAACAAAGCCAATAGTCGGAAACCAATCAGGATTGCCAGAACAAAATCACAAGACAAAGAAGAATCCAAGAACACAGCCAGAGGTCAGGTATAGGAGCAGTCATATCACAGTCAGGTGCTTAGCAGGAAGTTGAAAACTGATTAGCCAGCAAAGCTGAGTGATGAGGGAGGGGTTTATATAGGCCTGCTCGGGAAGCTTCCCTGTGTTGTCATGGCAATCTTAAAGCAGCAACCACCAATCCTTCTTTATGTTGACCCAGCAACTTTATTGCAGCAGCAACAGATGTAACATCCCTGACAATTATCATGACTAGAGATGGGCACATAAATGCCGTGATGCTTGCTTCCAAGAATCATGATGTTGATGAACCCTATATGACCAAAGAGAACCGATCACAGGCCTCAGCGGTCCTCTGGGGCTACTGTCATCACTCAGAAAGCCAGAAGAGGCCAGAAGTCACCTGAGAGAGGACACCAGATGCAGAGAGAGAGCCCAGGAGAAGTAAGGGCAGGTGAATATGACTGACTACTATTTTTCTGCACCTCCCCTAGGCCTTCAACTATTATACTCCGAAGTCTAAAGAAACCCCAGATTATAATGTTGATCTGAGGGTGCCAAACCCTAAAATTCTCAGGTTCAGATGAACTACAGGTTTTTGAAAAATTATTATGAACCTGGCTGGTTATAAACTTCCTCACATCTCTAATCATAAGGTTTCACAAAGAGCGAGTGTCCCTCTTTAAGAAAATTGAGAAAACATTTGGCTCCCAGCATGCCCAGACAGTTGTCCTCAATGTCAAGGCATGCAGAAAGTTCTAGTTTTGTAACAACTGAAAGGGCGCTGACTGATGACCGCTGTTATAAAGTGTTCTATATTTGCAGGGTAAAATCTGCATGCTGTAGTACAATCTATATTTTGTGTTATTTTTACAGTAAACTATTACAACTGAATTTAGATGTTCCACATCATCTACTTTAATGCAGAACATTTGTAAGAGTGTTCCAAACAAGTTAACCGTAAGAGGTTTCATAAAGCAATAATTGTATAACATTTAGCCTTTCATACAATTTACAATGCTTGCAATGTAGTTAAAATGTTTATAAAGAGGATTAGGACGTTAATTACATACGAATTAACAGTACTCTATAGAAAGTAGCAATCTCCCACATTCTTTACCTTAATTAGTTGCTCCCCAGAATGTGACACTTTTTTCTTTCTATAAGCAGGAGCCAATTACATGGAAAGTGGAATGTTCTGTGTGTGCATACATTATGTTACTACAATATTAAATTCTGTCATTATCAAAATTAGTACAATATGTTTAAACCAAATTACAAGGAATGCTACACAACACAGCAAAAATGAAGATTTAACATAACTGAACATCAAGAAGGGAACAGTGGAAAATAAAAAACATTGTAGCAAAATCTGCTTATGTGGGTGTTGTTAATGTGAAAATGCATAAGCTGAAAAAGCAGTTTCTCTCACAAAACCCTTTGAAAGAAGCTTAGTAAGAACATAGTAGAAAAAAAAAGAATGTTGAAAAAAAATGTTATAGGTGAAAATACAAAAATGTACAAAAGTACTAGTGTAAAAAAATAATGTATACAATAAATGGATAAATATGGGTCAGTGGGTATTAGGGTGTGTTCACACGGAGGAATTTGCGTAGATTTGGGGGCGGAATCCGCCCCCGAATCCGGAGCAGATTCCTCCCGAATCCGCCTCCCATTGTTTTCAAAGGCAGAGATCGCAGCAGGACACGGAAAAAAGAATCATCCTGCTCGATCTTGCCGTGGAGTCCGCCCACGGTGTCCGCGGATCGAGACTCCCTCCTGATTAAGGCCCATTCATCTGGGCCTAATCAGGAGCGGGATGCCGCGACGGAATGCTGATGCACTGCATCGGCATCCTGTCGTGGCAGACCGTGGCGAAAGTTCTAGAGTGTGAACACACCCTTAGACATATAGATTTGTGTTTACTAAATTTATTTTGTTATGGATCCCAATTTGAAGTAATACAAATTTTTAATACACTATTACAACAGGCTAGCAAAGACATTGACAAATTACAATATACAGTCATGGCCAAAAGTTTTGAGAATGACACAAATATTATATTTTCACATGATCTGCTGCTCTCTGGTTTTTATGTGTGTTTGTCAGATGTTTTTATCACATACAGAAATATAATTGCATTCATATTATGAGTAACAGAAGCTTATATTGACCGTTAGAATGAGTTAATGCAGCAAGTCAATATTTGCAGTGTTGACCCTTCTTCTTCAGGACCTCTGCAATTCTCCCTGGCATGCTCTCAATCAACTTCTGGACCAAATCCTGACTGATAGCAGTCCATTCTTGCAGAATCAATGCTTTAATTTTGTCTGAATTTGTTGGTTTTTGTTTGTCCACCCGTCTCTTGATGATTGACCACAAGTTCTCAATGGGATTAAGATCTGGGGAGTTTCCAGGCCATGGACCCAAAATCTCTATGTTTTGTTCCCTGAGCCATTTAGTTATCACCTTTGCTTTATGGCAAGGTGCTCCATCATGCTGGAAAAGGCATTGTTGAGCACCAAACTGCTCTTGGACGGTTGGGAGAAGTTGCTCTTGGAGGACATTCTGGTACCATTCTTTATTCATGGCTGTGTTTTTAGGCAAGACTGTGAGAGAGCCGATTCCCTTGGCTGAGAAGCAACCCCACACATGAATGGTTTCAGGATGCTTTACAGTTGGCATGAGACAAGACTGGTGGTAGCGCTCACCTCTTCTTCTCCGAATAAGCTGTTTTCCAGATGTTCCAAACAATCGAAAAGGGGATTCATCAGAGAAAATGACTGTACCCCAGTCCTCAGCAGTCCACTCCCTGTACCTTTTGCAGAATATCAGTCTGTCCCTGATGTTTTTTCTGGAGAGAAGTGGCTTCTTTGCTGCCCTCCTTGAGACCAGGCCTTGCTCCAAGAGTCTCCGCCTCACAGTGCGTGCAGATGCACTCACACCTGCCTGCTGCCATTCCTCAGCAAGCTCTGCACTGCTGGTAGCCCGATCCCGCAACTGAAACACTTTTAAGAGACGGTCCTGCCGCTTGCTGGTCTTTCTTGGGCGCCCTGGAGCCTTTTTGGCACCAATGGAACCTCTCTCCTTGAAGTTCTTGATGATGCGATAGATTGTTGACTGAGGTGCAATCTTTCTAGCTGCAATACTCTTCCCAGTTAGGCCATTTTTGTGCAGTGCAATGATGACTGCACGTGTTTCTTTAGAGATAACCATGGTTAACAGAAGAGAAACAATGATGGCAAGCACCAGCCTCCTTTTAAATTGTCCAGTGGTGTCATTCTTACTTAATCATGACAGATTGATCTCCAGCCCTGTCCTCATCAACACCCACACCTGTGTTAATGGAGCAATCACTGAAATGATGTTAGGTGGTCCTTTTAAGGCAGGGCTGCAATGATGTTGAAATGTGTTTTGGGGGATAAAGTTCATTTTCTAGGCAAATATTGACTTTGCAAGTAATTGCTGTTAAGCTGATCACTCTTTATAACATTCTGGAGTATATGCAAATTGCCATTAGAAAAACTGAAGCAGTAGACTTTGTAAAAATTAATATTTGTATCATTCTCAAAACTTTTGGCCATGACTGTACATGATGACCACTGGGTGACCTAACACAGAAATATTTAGGGGCTAGTTTGTCATGGCTTATGTGCTAGAAAACTGGTGAACAAGCCAGAAAAAGTCCCATTTTTGGTTGTGAAAGTCTAAATTTTTGCACCAAAAATTTGACTTTTTAGGTTCTCTTCCCCACTCACTTTTTACCTAAAAGGGGCATGGTGGAGACATAGAGGGGATCAGCCCCATCAGATTTCTGGTGTAATTGATGCCAGAAATCTACACAGGCAAGAAGCCCCATTATATCACCCCATATATTAGCCCCATTGTATCACAAGCTACACATCTTGCACTACACATGTTGAGATATGTTGAGCTGAGAAGAAAGGTAGACATTGGTTGCATAACACTAGGATTGGTTTCCAATGTAACATTAAAGAAAGAATAGAAACTAGTGATATTTCTTCTCCTGGCATCTCTGCTGAACTGAATTTTAAATGGTACATGGTTGGCCCGTTATATTCAATGTCTGCCCATGTGGTTGCCTAAAGCCAACAGGTTTTGAAGGGAAACAATCCATACAGAGGTTGTGCTATTACATTAAATTAACCCCTATCCACAGGATAGTAGTTGAGAGTTATATCACTGGGGTTTCCATCGCTAGGATCCCCAGCAATCAGAAGAATGGGGCACCAAAAGTCTTCTTGTATCCTCCCTGTGAATAAAGCACCAGTGTGCTTGGGTGACTGACTCTCCATTCACAAGCGCTTTACAGGGAAGGTGTAGTGGGCCTTTTGCTCCCCAATTCTCCTGATCATTGGGGTCTCAGCCATTGGATCAGCAAGTGTATGTAATTGCACAATACCTTAAATGTGGTACTAGCCCCAGAGCTAACTTTTTCTACTGAGTGAATGGGTTAAAATGGTTAGAATTGGACAGATTGGACATGGGTAGCAGTCTAGACTATCAGTGGCATAGTGGTAAGTGTTGTTGCCTTGCAGTATTGGGGTAATTAAGACTTGTGGGGACCAGCTGTGTGGTATAATTACATATATGTATAATATGAGCCTGAGGCAGGAAATAGTCCCTGAATTATGGAAATCTTCTTGTGTGGTACCAGTTCCAAAGAAACCCCACCCTATGAACCTCAACGACTACAGACCTGTAGCACTGACATCCCACCTGATGAAGATCTTGGAGAGATTGGTTCTCACACATCTCCGCCCTCTAGTGAGCCCCGCTATGGATCCCCTCCAGTTTGCTTATCGGCCGGGCATTGGGGTAGATGATGCCATCATCCATCTTCTGCACAGGGCTCTGTCTCACCTGGAGAAACCAGGGAACACAGTGAGAATAATGTTCTTTGACTTCTCCAGTGCTTTTAACACCATACAGCCCAGGTTATTGAGGGACAAGCTGGGCCTTGCTGGAGTGGACCACCACCTCTCCAACTGGATCCTAGACTACCTCACAAATCGACCTCAATACGTGAGAGCCCAAGACTGTGTGTCAGGTACCATGATCTGTAATACGGGGGCACCTCAGGGTACGGTTCTCGCCCCTTTCCTCTTCACACTGTACACTGCAGATTTTAGGTGCAACTCATCCAGCTGCTACCTACAGAAGTATTCTGACGACTCTGCAATAGTGGGTCTCATCACAGATGATGATGACAGGGAGTACAGAAAACTGAACCAGGATTTTGTGGACTGGTGCCACCGGAACCACCTGAAGATTTACGCGGGGAAGACCAAGGAGATGGTGGTGGACTTCCGCAAAGGCAGAAGCCCTCCTAAACCAGTGGACATCCTGGGGACGGGCATCGAGATTGTGAACACCTATAAGTACCTGGGTTTGCTCCTTAATAATAAGCTGGACTGGGCAGATCATATGGAGGTCCTGTACAGGAAGGGCCACAGCAGGCTCTACCTGCTTAGGAAACTGAGAGCCTTTGGAATCCGGGGGGAACTTCTTAGGTGGTGGGTGACAGAAGGATACTGTCCGTGGTGAGCTCCATGCAGAAGAAGAAGTCCCATCCCATGCATGAGACTGTGATCGCGCTGGGCAGTACTGTCAGTGACCGACTGCTCCACCCTAAGTGTGAGAAGGAGCCTATCGGAAGTCTTTCCTCGCCACCGCGGTTAGGCTGTACAACCAACACCGACCTAAGCGGAGATCATTACACACAGAGAACTGAAATATCTCTCTGCCTGTTAAATCCCCCCCCCCCCTCTGCTACGCCCTATCTGTCTGTCGGCTATCAATGTAATGCCTCTCACCTTGGAACATTCCTGTACATGTTGTATTTGTATTTGTATCTGCTTATCTTTGCTGCTGTAACACACTGAATTTCCCCATTGTGGGACTATTAAAGGACTATTATTATTATTATTATTATTATTATACTGGGTTTGAACCTAACCAAGGGCTATATCTGTATTAAGTCTGCATGTTTTCTCTATGCTTTCCTAAGTTGGGTACTCTGTTTCCTCCCACACTACCCACACTATATGAAACATCCTGATAACTTAATTTAGAATTCAATAATCACACCAAAAACACCATTAGGCTAAGGCTCCACATTGCGGAAACACAACATTTTTTTGTTTCAGATTTTGCTGCGGTTTTTCAAGCTAAAGTGGCTTAAAAAGGAATGGGAAATATATAGAAAGTTCTTATATTTCTACCTTCTGTTAAATCCACTCCTGACTTTGGCTCAATAACCGCAGCAAAATCTGCATAAAAAAACACAGCATTTCCACAATGTGGGGCCTTAGCCTAAAACTGATTCAAAACCTGCACATAGGTCAATATACTACTACAGAGGTCACTTTTTTTTAAAATTGAGGTGCAAAAATGGAACATTCCATGAACACCCATACATGTAGAGAATGCACTATTTTGGTAAAGCAAGAGCCAATGGTGGCTCAGTGGTTAGCACCCTTGCCTTGCTTCACTGAGGTCCTGGGTTTATAGCTGACCAAAGGTAGTGTCTTCATGGAGTGTGCATGTTTTCCCTATTTTTGTGTGGGTTTTCTACTATACACCAAAATATGCTGATAGGTAAATGCCCATGAACTGATGACCCTCCTGGGTGTTGGAGTTGGGCATCTGCATGGTAGCCTATAACTCATCCTGCACTTTGAGTCCTCTCTGTGAGAAAAGTGCATCACGAATATTTGTCATTGAAGGTGGGAGATGAAATTTGCATTGGTGGCCACGTGTTACTTTTTTGTCCTCTAGGATGATAAACATTTCTTCAGGTTGTTAATACTGTAAGTGTGAATATAAAACACCTCATAGAAATTGGGAGATTATTCAATCTCTGAGTTTCAGCATTTTCTTCCACCGGTGTTTTGCTCCTCAATTCCTCACCTATGTCAATGTCTTTATCAGAGGGACCCTGCTGTTGGCTAACCCAACAAACCTAAACCTCTGCAGAGCTCTGTTTGACTATTCCCAATTCTGCCATACAGTAATCCATCCTACTATTAATATGCACAGATGCCACAGCTCAAGCATAGCTACCACTGTAGGACTATGGAGATGACCATACTCAAAACCAGCATAAGCATCAGAAGACAGCTAGACCATTTTCAGAGCTAAATATCTTGAGCCATTCATCACAGCAAATTCTAAAACAAGAGAAAAGGTAAAAGAACATCTTCATTACACGGACAGGCCTTTTATTCCAACAGTCACAGTGTAAAACTATACTTAATTTCTCCAGTGGCAACATTAAAAGGGAGTGAGAGACTCGCTGCCGGGCTTTATCCACAGATTACAGGCAATCTTTGGGTCTCCCAATAGAATAAAGCCCGTGCCCAGCCCAAAGGACTCTTTTAACGAAAAAGAATTGTCAAAAGCAGAGAACTCCAGGTATTCATGTAAGTAATGAAAACAGAAGGTCTACAAATTAAAGGAAATAAAGATATTATATAAAAGAAGAGGCTGAAAAAACTTTCCAGATCCACACTGCACCGTATAGGAGGCATACAATCTAAACATAAAATCTTACAAGGAGCATTTCAAGGAATCCCTTATATAGAGGGAATTTATCACCAGGATCAGAGCCCTTGAACCTCCAGTATAACATTATGTTGCTGAGGTTTAGTGTCCCAAAGCTGGCAATTTGGAGCAATAGGGGCGTGATCATTGATCCACAGTACTTATTTGCATTTTGATAAAAAATGTCAGCAATGGAGGCAGCGATATACCGGGGATGTTTGATTCAAGTGACTCTAGCCCATGTGTGTTGATATGCTGGGTTCTATGAAAGATTTCCTTAAGGCTGAGACCCCACGTTGCGGAAACTCAGCTTATTTTGTTGCAGTTTTTGCTGCGGTTTTTTGAACCAAAGCCAAGAATGGCCACACAAGGAATGGGAAATATATAGGAAGTTCTTATACTTCTACATTTGGGTCAATCCACTCCTGGCTTTGGCTCAAAAAAACCGCAGCAAAATCTGAAACAAAAAAAAGCTCTGTTTCCGCAATGTGGGGCCTCACTGTACGGGTAAAATATTTTTCCACATTTGTAGGCATTCAGACACAGGGATATCTAATGTGTATGTGTTTCACAGTCATTTTTTACTTTTATATGTATTCTAGGGAAAGTGAGGGCTTTGAACGTTTAGTTTTTTTTTGTTTGTTTTTTATATTTTTAATTTTTTTTTTTCTTTTATTATTTTTTTAGTCCCCCTAGGGATCTTGAACCTTCAATTATTTGATTGCATGTCCCATAGACTGCAATACAACTGTATTGCATTCTATGGGAGATTTGCTACATTCGCTACATTCGCTCCCGGCTGTGAGAGGAACAGGTCAGCTCCCGTGATCTCGCCATGCGGGAGCCAGCCTGCAACAATAAAGATATGGGGCAGATGGGGACTGGCCCCGGAGGACATTTTTTTTTTTTTTATTTGGGGGGTCCTGGCCTGGAATGCCCGCGATCAGAGTGGCCACCATCTTTAAAGAGCCGACATCTTCCGTAATAGTACGGTAGATGTCGGGAAGGGGTTAGTAGCCCTATTTTGGGGTAGATATACCTTATTGATTTTATTAACTCTTTCTGGGAAGGAATACAAAAAATGGCAATTTTGTCATTGCATTTTTCTGCTATAAATTTTGCACCATTCACCGTGCGGCTTAAATGCCCTGATAAATTTATTCATCGAGTCTAAACAATTAAAACTAAATTGATACCAAATTTGGATATTTTTTTTAAGTTTTACTACTTTTGCAAAGTAAAAATACTTTTAGTAATTTTTTTTTCTTCGCAACTTTCCACTGAGAACACAGGAGACCCTTTATTATTTTGTTGCAACTGACATAGAAAGTCAACTGTGGAATAAGGCCCATTAGTTGGTCACTAATGTTACCAGCCATGTGATGCGATGTGTACAGTCCTTGGCTTCAACATTACAATATGATTAGAGCTGGCAAATCTTTGTGGAGATGCAAGTGCTTGACAGAAGGACTTAGCGTACCTTGAATCCCTCTATCATGCTCCGCCCTGCCAACCATAACACTCCATCAGTTTTGCTTGGAGTGTTTCTTTAATTATAACGCATGCTTTTAGTACATATTGTTCCCCCCATACATCACGCACAATGTATCAAGCTTATAATGTTACGTAGTGTACTTTGTCTAATTATTGGGTGGAGAGAAAGTACTCTTGACAGCTTTTTGTATTCTTTAAACTGACAAAAATATTGAGCCATGTGGCAGTTTTGAATAATAATACATTGATTTTCTCTCACATAAAAGCTTGTCATTCACAAAAGCAAAATTACTCCCGCAAATGGCCATTGGCTAAAAGTGGTAATGCATTAGATATGCTTGTGTTTTGTAATGCAAATGAAGCCAGACTTGGTATTTTTTTGTGTTTTTGTATACGCATTTTGGAGAAAATTCAGGATGTAAAAGGCTTTTAAACATGCTTTTGTCCAGAAGCCATGCTAATAAAATAGAAACTGATGGGTTCTTTTACGGCTAACAAAAATTAAGATTCAAGAAAGATGTAGGGAAATTTCTTATAGAATTAAAAAGGGTTTTTTTCTGAACTCACTTCAAAGTTTACTTTATAGATATAATCTTCTTAAAAAGTTGTGTCTTTGCAAATTCTGTAGACTTATGGATCCACATCATGTGGTAATGCAAGTTAAAGGATCGGACATTGATTTACTGTATGTGATAGCTATCAAATAGCTGCAGGGCAGACTGAGATTCATTGGGCCACCCAGATAAAGTGATTCTGGGGATCCATCTAACAAATTCTATGAAATACACCATAATACCCGTCAAATTTTGGTGTCTTCTGTTGGTCCATTATTGTGTTAGAGCCTGGGCCCACCAAAGGATCCTCTGGTACTCTGGTGGGACAGTCTGTCACTGTGTTACTGAATCTACAAACATAGAAGCATAAAATTACCACAGGCCCGCTGCCTTGGGATAACCTTTGACTCTGACCTATCCTTCAAGCCGCATATTCAAACTCTCAAAACCTCCTGCCGCCTCCAACTCAAGAACATCCATCGAATCCACTCCTTCCTCACCCCTGAAACCACAAAGATGCTAGTCCATGCCCTCATAATCTGCTACCTAGATTACTGTAACACCCTTCTCCATGTCCTCCCAGCAAATACTCTCGCCCCCCTCCAGTCCACCTTAAACTGTGCTGTTCGCTTAATACACCTCTCCCCCTGCTCTTCATCAGCCGCTCTCCTCTCCCAATCCCTTCACTGGCTACCCGTTGTCCAGAAAATAGATTTCAAATTACTAACGCTGACAAACAAAGCGATCAGAATATCGCTGCTTCAATGGGGCGATTGAAATAGCGATATTATCTCTGCTTAAACCCCCCCCCATTGAAGCAGCGATCACATATCACTGCTTCAATTCCCCCTCCCCCAGAGCTTGTGCTATTATTATACTCTGGGGTCTCCCCAGACCCCAGAATATAATAATCAGAGGCCATGGGGAAGTGATTAAAAATAACAAACACTTATACTCACCTTAACCTCATCTCTCCTGGGAATCTGGCTATCTGACCGTCTTCCTCGCTCCTCTTCTTCCTTGCGAATGAAGTCCTGCTCCGCAGACGTCACTGATGGGACCTGTGATTGGGCCTCAGCGGTCATGTGGGGGTGTGATGACATCATTACACCAGCGCCGACGTCATTACGTCCAATCACAGGCTCCAGCAGTAAAGCCTGGGGAAGAAGAGCTCAGGAGTTACTGCTGGGCCCATGACAGGTGTATATCAGATTTTTTTTTTATTTTTAATCACCGCGGGGGGGTGCCGAGGGGGAAAGGTAGCATGGCGGAACCCCTTGGATGCTGCGGTCATGTTTGTCCACGGCATCCAAGGGGTTAAAAACCCTGATCAGAAATGTGCAATTCGATACATCGAAGCGTGAGGAAATCCAAAATCGATGCGAATCAAAGATTTCCTGAAATTCGAATTGAATTCCACTTCGTCAGCTTCTACTCACTCATCTCTAATTCAGACCCTTCACCATGAGTCAGCCAGCCTTTGCACCAGTTCTATTCTATTTATTAGATTTGGCCTCACCAGTGCTCTCGACTCGGTGGCTGTGGCTGTTGATCTGCTACATTAGTAATAGTATGGCAGCTGTCTGGAATGGGTTAATCATCTCCACCATCTGCAACTCCCAATTACATTCTTCCTACTAGTAATACCTCTAGCTATACAGCTGAGCATCCCACTGGTAATACCTCTAACGATATACAGTAGCTAAGCATCCCACTGATTACACCTCTAGCTATACAGTGAAGTATCCTACTGGTTATACCGCTAGCTATACAGCATTAAACATACTACTTGCTTTCCATACTGTATGGCTGTAAAGCCAGCTTTATTGCTCCTGGATGAGAACTAATTTGCATTCTCTTTTTACCAGGGTGCATTGCCTGGCCTGTAAGACCCCTATAGCAACTTGGGAGTTTCCACATGGTCAAACCTTACCATTTAGACATACAGCATGTCAACGGACTCCCAACTAAGAAGTCTCTGCTCTGCACTGATAAGGGCCAATATTCTGGAAAGCTTCTGAGGTAAAGGCTCTGTGTTTGTTTGGGCATCAGGTTCCTTATCCTGCCTATGGAAAGATGGAAACTTGTCTTGTCAATTTTTGCTGCTACCAACTCATGAACTTTAAGAACTGACTGTTCACTTGTATAATATATTCCACCCTTAAAATGTTGTTAATTTCCCCATATTTCCTCTTTTCAAAACCTTTTTTTTTCTTGTTTTTATTTTATCTTTATTTTTTTATACATTATTTGGATGCAACTTGCAGCAAAGGCTTCTATTAAATAAACAAATGATCTACTTGTTTCATAACAGTTTTTGTATATTCTCATTATTTTTTCATTAACCAATAATGTTTACTTTACTAACACTTATATGAAGAACATTTTTATTTTACCAACATTTCAGGGAAGTTTTACGCCTTTCATTTTTTGTATAACTTTTTAATCTAACACCTGAAAGTACAACAGCTCAACAGCTAGTATGGCAATCCTTTTTTAAGGTATCAACCTAAAACTTTTGAGCCCATTGATCAAACTGGCTTCCAAGTTCAGCGAGAAAAGCTGAATAAACGAGAGGTGAAATGTGTTCAATATTTGATTTTGAGTTGCAACTAGATATTTCATGACCTGAATGAGTGAACACCTCCCTCGGTAATCATCTTAAAAGTCATCCGTACCTTCAAACAGTTATTCTTAGTCGGTGGATTTATTCATCTCCACCTTCGAATCAAACCCTGAGCTTTACGTTGAAATGTTTAAAAACTGTATGTATTTGATGGATGGCTATTTCACAAAAACTTGAAATTCAATAAGTCAGAAAGTTAGGAGATGAATAACACTTATTAATATAATCTACAATAATGATGAGCGATCCCCAAAAATAGAATCCTTGATGGTTCTATGATAGGTTTAGTTCTCTCTCTTTATGAAAGACCCAGGACTTGGAACAGGGAGGAATTCGCATACATTTCTGTTCACATCTTGTTCTGTGCATTTTTGTTCACATTTTTGCTCATATTTGGTCTTTATGGATGTGCAAATAATTTTGGCACGCTTCCATTTACCCAAAATTTGCCTAAAGACTCTCCAGTTGGGATGGTATGCATCGGCATATCTTTTTTCTGCTGTAGGAATGGGAGTCAATGATGATGTACTTCAAAGACGACCTTTAATCCCTTCCCGTCGCAGGTGAAAAAACAGTCATGGATTAACCTCAGTTGATCCAAGATGCCATAGGAACAAGACAGCTCCCACAATCTCACCACAAAAAGCAATACCTATGATCAGAGTGAACTCTGATCGTGAGCATTAGCTCTGTGCAATACAGCGGCGACTCGGTGGCTATGGCCATTGATCTGCTTCATTAGTAATAGTACGGTAGCTATTGGGAATGGGTTAATCATCCCCACCATCTGCAACCCTTTGCATCCTTCAATAGGTGGAACTCCACTGATTCTGGTGCAGTCGGATTATTTTCTCTAGCTCCCACCATTCCTGAGCAAACATTGCTGCTATTTTCAGCACAATTATGTTCTCTGTAGTTCCATGAATGGTTCTTGTCTTTCTACTCCAACCCACGACTGTCCTCCTGACATCAGAGAGCATAATTATGCTGAAACTAACAGAAATTAAAGCTTGGGACCGGTTGGGGCTAGAGAAAAATGTCCAACTGCATTGGAAACAGACGAGCAGCATCTATTGATGGATACAATGATCTGGAGTTGTTGAAAGTGATGGAATAACTGAATTAAAAAAAAAAAATGACATGTAAACCTAGCCTACGGGTGAAGTATTTGACAAAATCGTGTTCATTGTATATCACTTAGCATTCAAAGGTAGTGTTTCATTTTTACAACTGTTGTTGAAAGAAACATACAGTACATACATACAGTAACATCTTTTTAAAAGACCACCTCTTTGAGAAAATCACCACTTAAACAAGACCAGATTTTCTGTGACTGATTTTCCAATCCTCTATATCTTATAGGTATTGGCTTCTTCAATGAGAAGACCATTCTTCTAGAAAACCAATTTTCAATGCAATCTTAGATGGTCATCTCAAGAAGGTGCATTGTATTTGGAATTGGTATCATACCATGGTAGTAAATTCATGAGATCACGCAATGCTATTGAACCAAGTTGGCCATCTTGCACCTCTTACAGTATCTTGGAATTTCTTGAGTCAAGAGGAATGGTAAGGAAGGAAACATTTGCATAAGGCAAAATGATACGCTGGTGTTCATGATATCTTTTAAGGGGAAGCTTTTACTTTGCTAAGAAAACAAGAAATGGGACAAAAACGTGTATTTGCTCTATATATTCCTCACTTGGCTCCACACATCTGTAACTTTGTGACTTCATTGTTCTAACTTCTTTAACCCACTCAAAATATTGTTTTAGTTGTGCTTCAAACCACTCATCCACAATTGCTTGAAATTTTTCTTCTCTTGAGGTTTTACGTAAAGGAAAGACTATGATCGTAGCATGAATGACAATCACTTTTTCAGAACATGTTATATGAGTTGGTCTCCCTGAACATTTTTCATTTTTAGTGCTCAAATGTCCTGACCTTAACTTAGCAACTCAGTTCTTGACTATGGAATGAAAAGGGCACTCAGTGTAAGCAACATATGATTGTAAATGTAGTTGGTTGAGTTTTCCTTTGGGAAAAGGTATTTCATCACTGCACAACTCTCTTTTGTAGGGAAATCTCTGTTACATAGTTACATAGTAGATGAGGTTGGATGAAGACACAGATCCATCAAGTCCAACCAACCCTACAGTGTTGATCCAGAGGAAGGCAAAAAGCCAAATTAGGTTGATGCCAATTACTCTAGGTCAGGGGAAAAAAATTCCTCCCCGACTCCAAATCCAGCAATCAATGTAAAACCCTGGATCAACTTGGAGTAACTAAAACCCATAACCTGTAATAGTTTTCCATTCAATAAAGGCATCCAGGCAGTTTTTGAACATTTGTCATTTATAGAATTCCTTTTTCGGTCACTTATTGTTGGATAATAACTACATGTGTAAAGGGGCCTCCAAATAATCTGGCTACAACCAATTCACTTCAAAATCTGCAATAACCCCTCAGACACAGGAACATCTTCTCCAACTCTGCAATAAACTTTCAGACAAACAATTTTGCATCCAAGTAATATAATAACCCCAAGGGCATAAGTAATTCTCTACTAAGTATGTGACAACCCTTCAAATACAAGCAATTCTACTCCTGGTATGGAATAGACCTGCAAATATAAAGGATTCTCCACTAAATATGCCATAGTCCAACAGACACAAGCAATTGTCCTCCAAGCATACAATATCTCCTCAAAAATATGCAGTTCTCTGCCAGTTATATGGTAACCAGACACCAGCAACTCTCCTCCAGGTGTTTGATAACCCCTCCGATATGAGTAATCCTCCATTAAATATGCAAAAACCACATAGATACTTGTGAATCTTCTCCAGGTAAGTGATACCCCTTAGAAAAATATCAGTGGAAGAAAATTACTGGGATGTGAAGGGTAACTGTATACTTGGAGGAGAATTGTTTGTGATCGAGGGATCACCATCAAGTTGAAGGAGAATGTGTTGTATCTGAGGGGTTATTGAAGAGTTGGAAAAGAATCGCTCATGTTCGAGAGGCTTTCGAAGAGTAGGAGGAGAATGGCTTGAGTCTGATGTTGTTGCAGTAGGGAAAAAGTAGGGAAGTTGTTGTTGCAGTAGGGAATTATTGCTGTTGGAAGGGAATTTGCCTATGTCTGAAGTGATATTGTAAAGTTGGAGGAGAATTGCTTAAGTTGGGTTACTGCAGAGCTGGAGCTTAATCACTTGTATCTGAATGGCTATTGCAGAACTGGAGGAAAATCTCTTGTATTTGAGGGGTTATTACATCCTTGGATAATTGTTTGTGTCTCAGGATTATTACAGAGCTGGAAGAGGATCACGTGTGTGAGGGGTCATTACAGAGTTGGAGAATTGCTTATGTCTAAAAGATTATTGAATATTTTTAAAAGAATTGCTTGTGTCTGCTGGGTTCGTGTTTGATTTGATGGATGGACACAAGATTGATGTTAATTCAAATTCATATATCCTTATAATTATTGATTATTATTATCCTAATAATTTAATTTCATTAATACCTAATAAATACAATCACATTAATACATAGACTATATTATATCTGAAGCAAGCACATGTATAGGTATAAAATATAATCAACAATTCATATATGTAAGTATAAATATAAAATATACTAAAAAATCCATATGAGAATTAAGTGTTGGAACCAAAAATAAGACCCAAATAACCAAGATAACATATGAAAAAATATACATATGGCATCAAATGACGTCCTATAGGATATATCAGAATATAATTAAACCAATATAATGCTACTATACCGACCAGATAACAGGCTGGGGGCAGAGATGGTAACCAGCTGAGAAGAAAAACCCCAGGCACATTGCTCCTCCTCGTGGTGGCTTCGTCAGGGTTAGTGGAATAGCCAAAGCACGTCCTATTTATTATATTTTTAATTATTGATGTTAAAAAGTCTGTTTGGGTGACTAAATGCATACCTAATAGCCCAGAATAGTTCTCATGGCAGCCATGACCACGAGTCTCTGGCTTATGGCTTCACTTCCGGTACTCATTGAATGATGTGAGAAACTGGAAGTGAGACAAATGGAGTCTGATTTTTACATAGAATCCATATAGACAATACCTGCATCGGACAGTTGACAATGTATGACTAGAACCACCATCAATTTATTCATTCATTAACATATCAAATGCTAATTTGTATAAATATAGCTGTAGAAAACAAAAAGGAGAATAGAAGCCTTCATAAAGAAAATAGTGTCTACACAGACAAGAGCAACAAAAGGTAAATATAATTTTCACACTCTTTTGAATTGTGACATGTCTAATTTAAAGGGAATGTTCCACCTGAAAAGTACCTAATTTTTAACCAAGTCTTTATGATATATATTAAAAGGATTGCTATTTTTTTTCCATTTTGCCACCTATTGTTCTTTAAAAAGTAAGAAATCACCACTGGCCTATTATTAGACTGACACTTGCCAATTCTCTAGGGTATTTCTTTGCAACACTCATCTCATTTACATCGCAGACATATTACAATGGAAGATAACACCTCTACAGCACCACTGACGCATCATTACATTCACTACTGACAATAGATGATATCACAGCTTATCTATTCCCACTACATACGGAGCATGTATAGAAAACTCTCCCATAGACCTCAATGAGTTGCTGTAAAGCAAATCACTGCATGTTAAGAAAGAAGAGGAGAACTAATTAGAAAAAAAAGTTATATATTTCATTATCTGGATTTTATCTATTTTTATTTTTTTCAATTTGGTGATACATCCCCTTTAAACTGACTTATCATTGCAACAATATCATTCATGTGCATTATTTTTTATTTAGTTTTTTTTTAACGTGGTCTTGCTGAATCTAGAAGCCATTCTTATTACAACTACTTCATAAAAGAACTGCTATAGAAACTGAAGGCTGATCGCAAATTTGTCACAACTTTAATTTTTTTTTCTTATTTTATTTATTGTTTTCAATTTTACAACTTGACTGTTGAAACCTCTTTGGACGCAAATACGTAAAATGATTTTCATGAAAAACATTAAATCATGAGCTCATGTTGTACGCTTCTACCACCAAATATAACCAATCTGGCATAAAATTGAAATCCTTAGACTGATTAATGGGAGCGACCATTGATATGTGATTTGCGGCCTGACACATATTGACCTCTGTATCAAAAGGACACCACTATTAAAATGAAAACATTACAGACTTTTACTACTTAAGAGGAATAAAAATATTCCAGAGAGATCTCACAGATAATTTGTCTTTGTCAAAAGTAGGCATGATGGATGAAAAGGAAAATGTATTCCCTTTGCTAAGTCAATTTGTGTCAGTGACACTGGCCAATGTCAGCTGCCTTGTAAAGCTGTAATCACACATTGCTCATCTGCCCTTGCTATCTTCTGAAAAGTTTTAATGAGAGCAACACAAACCATTCAATTAGCATTTAGGCAATAAACTAATAATCATAGCTCTGTCAGCCTTAATGTGACCATTCAGATGGAGAGTATCGGTTGTTCAGAAAGAAATATTATAAAATTAATATAATTACTTCTGGAAGAAAGTTTGTGCTCCCGACATCTAGTTTTCTGCAATATTAAAACTAAAAATCTGCCTCCAGTTGGAAACCAGGGACTTTAAAGTGGGATTCTTGTTTAAACTGATAAAGATTATTACATAGTGAAAATTTATATAACTCCCCCTCTACATTTTCTATTTGAGGTTAGGTTCACACATGCGTTTGGATTTCTGTTCTTCTGAAAAGCGGAAATCCAATCTGCTTAAAAAATGGTTACCAGCGGAAACCCACGGACCCCATAGACCAGGGGTACGCAGCCTTTTTTGTTTGGTGTGCTGATTTTGATTCAAAAAATCAAAGTTGAGGTACTTGGAGTGCCGGTCAATAATTGTAAGTCTGACGACCCCTGCACACGATATCATGTCCCATAGCAGCCCCTGCACATGTTATTATGTCCCATAGCGGCCCCTGCACACGGTATTATTTCCCATAGCGGCCCCTGCACAAGGTATTATTCTCCATAGTGGCCCCTGCACACGGTATTATGCTCCATAGTGGCCCCTGCACATGGTATTATTCCCATAGTGGCCCCTGCACACAGTATTATGCCCCATAGTGGCCCCTGCACACACTATTATCCTCCATAGTGGCCCCTGCACATGGTATTATGCTCCATAGTGGCCCCTACACATGGTATTATGTCCCATAGTGGCCCCTGCACACAGTATTATGCCCCATAGTGGCCTCCGCACACAGTATACTATTCTAACTTATAATATTCCAATTGTCACCACTCACTAGCTATTATTATACTGTGGGCTCTCTTCAGACCCGCCTAGGCTATAATGGGGTCCGCCGTGTTTCCACCTAGTTTCCACCCGAAAAATGGACATTTTTCAAGCGAATTCAGGGACAGACTCTCTGATTAGAGACCAGGCGCAGATGTGAACCTAGCCTTAGTTCTTGGTGCTTTTTAAGATCTCTACTTGCTGACCAGTGATTGGCTAAGCCAGCATTTCCTGTGTATTTCCTGTGTATCTGCCCCGAATCTGCCTCCCATTGTTTTCAACGTGAGACAGAAATTGTAGTAGGATGCTGAAAAAAATTAGCGTCCCACTCGATCTTGCCGCAGATTCCAAAGCTCGGGAGTCATTCATCTGGGCCTAATCGGCAGAAGAAAGCCACAACGGAATGCTGATGCACTGCATTGGGATGTCATTGTGCCAATCCCATGTGAACCTAGCCTAACTCTCCTTGCCTCATTTCTAGTGACTGCTATTGAGATAAGCAATAGTAGGCCTAGTTTTAGTTTTCCTACTCTAATCTAATATATTTATAAAATAACCAACTAACTAAAATTCATCACTTATTGTGTTTAACTTTTTAGATTTTTTTATGTGTAATTTTATTGGTTTTCAAGTATAAAGTCTATCTCATACAGTAAAGAGTTGTTCTTAGACACCCAAATTGGTTGGTTAAGAGAAGAAAACTGAACAGACCTAAGAACAGGGAAAACAAACCCATAAATCTCCTGCCTAGGAGGTTAATAACTCAAGATCCTAATGATCATCGGCAAGAGGCATTAATTACGTAGGAGGTCGTAGAGTGCTCATGTAGGTAAACCACTTAGCCCATTTGTGATATAATGTAGAGTTCTACTCTCAATTAGGTGCTCCATAATACACAATTATATTGACCCTTTTGAAGTATCTCAGTTACCTTAGGAACACTGGTTTCTTTCTAGTCACAGCCAGGATGTGCAGTTTTCAATTGGAGGGTCTGTTAGCTCCAGTGATAAAAAAAGAGCTACCACTCATCCCCAAAGAAGATAATACCCTACAATGGCAGTTAGTGACGTGTGAATCCCCTTCCATAAACATTCAATTTGTTCACATTGCCTATAAACATGCAAAAAAAGTGTCAATTTGGGAGGGCAATGCCAACATTTTTTTTAAGGAGGAAGGGTAGATTTTCACTAAATATAAGGAGTCAGATACCACCCATATAATAGCTCCTCCATCAAGATGCTTTAAAGATGACCTGATCTTTCACCATCTCCACCAACTCAAGTTCTATTCATCCTTTAATAGGCTCCTCTCCACTGAAATTTTTTCTCTAGCCCCCACCATTCCTGAGCTATCAGTGCAGTTAATTTTTTGTGCCTGATATGCTAAGTAAACTCTCTAATGTCAAGTAGTTAGTGCAAGGCAGGAGCAGGCAAAGAGCATGGTTCAGAGCACTTACACTGCCTTCTCTGATAGTAGCTCTGAGTCACGTCCACTCACATCCTCCCTACCTACTTACACCACCCACTTGACATTAGATAGTCTAGTTAGCCTATCAGGCACCAAAAGTCACTGCACTGATTGCTCTGGAATGGTGGCTGCTAAAGAAAAAATTCCTGTTGGCCCAGAATCAGTGGAGGGGTGTCTATTAATTACTGAAGTTGGTGGAGGTGGTGAAAGGTCCCCTTTAACGTCAATCTGATGGGGGTTTTTTGTTTTTTGATTGTTTTTTGCAGTTTTGTAAAAAAGGAAACATTTTGAAGGCCGATGCTGCAAGCTAGCAAAGGCCTAGTATTCCTTTTATAGTGGCCTTAGAATCTGAAAAACTGACTCTCTAGTTTTATGAGAGGATGGAAAGCATTGTTGAAATAATGCTGCTAAAGGTTCTCAACAAATAAAGGACTAGTATATGTTTGTATGACCTGTAATATTGTGAGCCATTCTGGACCCGGTGAGTTATTTGACTTCAGAGTAGAAATAGCGCGGTGCACTTCATATAACTAGAATAATGTTAAGAGCTCCTGTGCTAGGGAACTGGATAGGGAAGGTAGATTAAAAGTGTCTTAGAGACTCTTGATCTGAACTTAGTGTGGCTGTATTGTGTTCTATTTTGTTTGTTAAAAAGAATATAAAAGGTACTTAAAATATTCCTCTATAGTGTCAGTGGGTCCATTGCCCTAGTTCTCTGGGATTTGGCTTCCTGAGCTCTATAAAGCCCTACATTCCCATCCAGTAATAGGTTGGCTTCAATTTTTGTAGCACTGAGTCATATTTATCAAGTCATGAAATTGCTGCCTAAGAACAGATATTTTAACTGCCTTCTCCTCAGAGTGAACTTGTTTATTCTGTTTATGCAGATCATATAAGTGGGTTACCAACTAAAGTTTCTGGTGTTGTCTAGTCTTTTTCGCATGAGATGATAATTTAATAAAATGCCCTCTCATTGTAACGTTTTAGGCAAGCCATGAGGAGGTGTGTGAAAAGTGGTCATCAATAATGGTCTCAAGTGCTTGTAAAGTCTGTGGTGCATACTGGGGGTGCGATAGGATGTAGACCGAGACAGTGGCACTGTTGAAGTGTTCTTAAATGGATAAGGTTATTGGAACAAGGTCTGACCCTGATATGGTACCAATAGTGGAAAAGTCTGTCATTGGGATAAGGTTTTTATTCAATGATCTATACATGTGTAATTCTTGTGCGGGAATGAACAATAAAACATACAGTCCCATCCACTTGGATGTGGTAACCCCCAAGTGTCGTGTCAGCCACATTTATACATTGTGGAAGAAAGAGGGATAGGTTACACCACTGATATCAAGGATGTAGAGTCCATGAATGGGCACAGCGCTCTGTTAAAGTCATAGTGAAAAATCTATGCCTAAGACAACTTCAGAAAAGATTTCCTTTTGTTTTTGAGCCTACTTCCATATCATTGATCATTTCAAATGGATATTACATCTTTTATCATTGAGGGAGATGACTCAAAAATAATGGAAAAGATATTTGCTATTGGTTGCTACATAATTTTAGGAGAAGTTGTCAGCTCCATAATGTTGCACCTATGTTATCACATAAAACTATATGTATATGGGAGGCATTAGAAAAAAAAAGAACTTGTCAAGAAAGTAAAACTGATTAAAGTAGAACATAAGACAAGGAAGGACTTTTCATCCATAATGGAGACTAGGTGGAAAATTACCAGGTGTATACATGTTAAACTCGGAAGATCTTGATACTGCTCCATTGACTAATAGAGCCAGTAACTGAAGAAAGAAAAAGTGGATTTACAAAAGGGGAAGTAGTGCAATATTTCCCATAAAGGACCATGCTCCAATTTTTCTTGCAGCTTCGTAGGTACAGGAGATCCTCTAGTTTGGTTTTACATCACCCACAACCACATTGTTTCTTCTGGTGTGCCACAGTTTTAGTATGGAGCTTTATGGTCTCACAGTATTCTCATACTAACTGCAAAGGCCCACCTATGAGCCAAGTTTCCATAGAGAGACCTGTGAAGATCCAAAAAAATATTCTTGAATAGCTTTGATAGATCAGAGGATGCCCAGACTTCTTCTAAGATTTTCTTTTTAACATGAACAAATGGAAGCTAGCTATTACATTCCCTGGCATGGTGGCTGGGAGGTTTTTAGGCTTAGATAAACCCATCCACTTCTGCAGCAAAATAGGAAATCCTTCCACTCAATTACACTGCTTGATTAGTTTTATTTCAGGGTGGGTTCACACCTGCGTTCCAGTCCGTCCGTTGCCAATCCGAATGAAAATCTCGGCGAACGGGATTGGCATCGGATACAGACTGGTCAGCGACGCATTGGTTAAAAACCCATTCATTTGAATGGATTTTTAAAGCAATGCGAGTGTGTCCGATTGCACCCTCTGTGCTGCGAATCCTTTTTTTTCGTCGGAAACAAAGTCAGACAGGCAGGACTTCGTGTCCGACGAAAAAAAACGGCTTCACAGCGCAGAGGGTGCAATCGGACACCCTCGCATTGCTTTAAAAATCCATTCAAATTAATGGGTTTTTAACCAATGCGTCGCTGACCGGTCTGTATCCGATGCCAATCCCGTTCGCAAAGATTTTCACTCGGATTGGCAACGGACGGACTGGAACGCAGGTGTGAACCCACCCTCATGTATGTGCATACACACGGTGCTGGACTGGCCCAACAGAGTACCAGAGGAAACTCCGCAAGACCCAAACTTGAACACAATAATGGTACTATTGTATATTTCCAAAGGGTTTTTGAAGGGTGGACCCTAGAATCGTGTTATTTGGTGGACTCAAGAAACCTCAGTCCAACCCTGTATACACAGGATGCTTTTCAGCCTGGCCAGCATAGTATAATATTATCGTAAAGTATGATACTATACTGTTCTAAAGCAGTTGAAAAAGCTGGGACGTGCTGAGACTCTGTGTGTACTATATACATGAAAAAATTGTAATCAAATAGTGCAAGTGAGTACCAGGATTTCTTATTCTTCTATATTATTTCCTGTATGTGCACCATGCTGGGAACAGGTGGCATGCTGAATCACTTCTATACCTCTGATTCTGAGACAAAATATGCTTCATTTTGTGTCCAAGCAGGGACATGATCTTTGCTTAGGTCCGTGGTGCCATTTTGTGAGTTATTTTCAGCTGGTTATTTTTCTTTCTTCCCCTAGCCATGCTGCTCTTAGTTGCTGGCAGGGCCGGCATTATGGGGGGGGGGGGGACTAGGAAATTACCCAGGGCCTCCAGCCCTGCTAGTGGGATAATACCCCAATGAAGGCAGTCTGTATACAGTATATAACTTTACACAATATACACATTAAATATTACACTATATATTATTAATAGCATAAATATTATACTAATGTTTTATACTATAAAATAGTATTTTATAGTATATATACCGGTGTCTATATGTTCTTAAGTGTGCATAATGTATAAGAATGTATACATAATTATATTATTATAACATTATGTTTTATCTTCTAGTGTTCTGGTCATTATTAGTGTTGAACGAACCCGTCGAAGTTCGGGTTCGACGAGTTCGGACGAACTTTGTCCAAAATTCAAATCAATGGGGACCCGAACTCGATGACCCAAAAATGTCTGTAAAATGGGTATAGTAAGGGGTAAAGGGCTGCAAAATGGGAGTAATAACAGGACAAGTGCCCTGCAAAATATGGGGTAGGGAAAGTACTTAAAATAATAACATAATATAAAAAAATAAAATAAAGAAATTTAAAAAAAAAAGAAAAACAAATAAAAAAAACAATTTTGAAACAGGTGGTAGAGGTCCAGGGGGAGGAGGAGGTGGAGGTGGTGGTGTATGTGGAAGAGGCGGAAGAGGTGGAGGAGGTAGCCAACACTTTAACCACTCACTCAGGTGCTGGCACATCCAAGTCCTGTGGAATCCATGCCTGTTTCATCTTCATGAACATATGTATGTCCACGTTGGCTGTGGATAGGCGGATCCTCTTGTTGTTGATGACACCCCCTGCGGTGCTGAACGCACATTCTGAAAGGACACTTGCCGCAAGCAAGCCAGCACCTCCAAGGCATAGAGGGCAAATTCTGTCCATGTGTCCAATTTACCAACCCAGAAATTGAACTGTCAGGACCCATCACTCAGTACCAGGAGACGTGTCGACAGAAACTCATCCATCATGTGAGCCAAAGTCTGCTTCCTGATACTACAGACCGTATCCGGTGGTGGTGGATGTTGCGGAGAATTGAACAAGATGTTCCACCTTGTGGCCATACTGGTGACGTCGTAGCTATGGGCTGACCGCCGTGCCTTTGCACCTTTGCCGTCTTCTGCTGGCTATCTGGGGTGGCTTGGCCACCACCTCTTCCTTGGAACTATCATTGCCTTCAATCCATGTTGAGTCTAGGACCTCGTTATTACCCCTCAGATCGTCTTCCACCAACCCCTCAACGCTGTCCTCCTTGTCAGTCTCCACACTGCAGAAAGCCACAGGAGTTGGCACTTAGGTTTCATCCTCATAGTAGATGTCCTGCGGTGGTCTGCTATCCACATCCTCATCCTCCAACACAAGTTGCTGGACATCTGGGAACTCTATGTCTGCAACTGAGGCAGGAGCAGGTGGCTGGCCCACAGAATGCCAGCTAGGAAAGTCATCATAGAGAATTAGTGACTGCTCCATGAACTGTTTGCGACATAATCTACCAATGCTTCAAATTTTTCTGGCCTCTCCATTCTGACAGCACTATTGTGGCCTACAAGAATACGCTGCAAATCGTGGTACCTGCTTGCACCAAAGGAAGGTGTAGCAGGCACAGATGTAACATGTCTTCTCCCTGCACCACCAGCAGCAGTAGAACCATGGCCACGTCCCTGTCCCTTATTTGCTGTTTTTTTAATTTTTACACACTTGCAGTTATTGTTACTGTACTAGGAGATGGTATGGGTACACACACAGTTATTGCTACTGGGGCGTTAGGAGACGGTATGGGTACAAATGCAGTTATTGTCACTGCACTAGGAGACAGTATGAGTATTCAAACGAAGTTATTGTTACTGTACAGTCATGGCCAAAAGTTTTGAGAATGATACAAATATTAATTTTTACAAAGTCTACTGCTTCAGTTTTTCTAATGGCGATTTGCATATACTCCAGAATGTAATAAAGAGTGATCAACTTAACAGCAATTACTTGCAAAGTCAATATTTGCCTAGAAAATGAACTTTATCCCCCAAAACACATTTCAACATCATTGCAGCCCTGCCTTAAAAGGACCACCTAACATCGTTTCAGTGATTGCTCCATTAACACAGGTGTGGGTGTTGATGAGGACAGGGCTGGAGATCAATCTGTCATGATTAAGTAAGAATGACACCACTGGACACTTTAAAAGGAGGCTGGTGCTTGCCATCATTGTTTCTCTTCTGTTAACCATGGTTATCTCTAAAGAAACACGTGCAGTCATCATTGCACTGCACAAAAATGGCCTAACTGGGAAGAGTATTGCAGCTAGAAAGATTGCACCTCAGTCAACAATCTATCGCATCATCAAGAACTTCAAGGAGAGAGGTTCCATTGGTGCCAAAAAGGCTCCAGGGCGCCCAAGAAAGACCAGCAAGCGGCAGCACCGTCTCTTAAAAGTGTTTCAGCTGCGGGATCGGGCTACCAGCAGTGCAGAGCTTGCTGAGGAATGGCAGCAGGCAGGTGTGAGTGCATCTGCACGCACTGTGAGGCGGAGACTCTTGGAGCAAGGCCTGGTCTCAAGGAGGGCAGCTTAAGAAGCCACTTCTCTCCAGAAAAAACACCAGGGACAGACTGATATTCTGCAAAAGGTACAGGGAGTGGACTGCTGAGGACTGGGGTAAAGTTATTTTCTCTGATGAATCCCCTTTTCGATTGTTTGGAACATCTGGAAAACAGCTTATTCGGAGAAGAAGAGGTGAGCGCTACCACCAGTCTTGTCTCATGCCAACTGTAAAGCATCCTGAAACCATTCATGAGTGGGGTTGCTTCTCAGCCAAGGGAATCGGCTCTCTCACAGTCTTGCCTAAAAACACAGCCATGAATAAAGAATGGTACCAGAATGTCCTCCAAGAGCAACTTCTCCCAACCGTCCAAGAGCAGTTTGGCGCTCAACAATGCCTTTTCCAGCATGATGGAGCACCTTGCCATAAAGCAAAGGTGATAACTAAATGGCTCAGGGAACAAAACATAGAGATTTTTGGTCCATGGCCTGGAAACTCCCCAGATCTTAATCCCATTGAGAACTTGTGGTCAATCATCAAGAGACGGGTGGACAAACAGTTATTGTTACTGCGCTAGGAGACGGTATGGGTACACACGCTGTTATTATTACTGTGCAAGGAGATGGCATGGGTCCACACGCAGTTATTATTACTGTGCTAGGAGGGACGGTATGGGTACACACGCAGTTATTGTTACTGTGCAAGGAGATGGCATGGGTACACACGCAGTTATTATTACTGTGCTAGGAGACAGTATGGGTACACACGCAGTTATTGTTACTGCACTAGGAGACAGTATGGGTACACACAGTTATTGTCATTGCACTAGCAGACAGTATGAGTATTCAAACGCAGTTATTATTACTGTACTAGGAGACGGTATGGGTACACACACAGTTATCGTTACTGCGCTAGGAGACGGTATGGGTACACACGCAGTTATTGTTACTGTGCTAGGAGACAGTATGGGTACACACGCAGTTATTGTTACTGTGCTAGGAGAGGGTATGGGTACACACACAGTTATTGTTACTGTGCTAGGAGACAGTATGGGTATTCAAACGCAGCTATTGTTACTGCGCTAGGAGACGTATGGGTACACACAGTTATTGTTACTGCGCTGGGGGCGGTATGGGGTACACAAGCAGTTATTGTTACTGTGCTAGGAGACGGTATGGGTACACACGCAGTTATTATTACTGTGCTAGGAGACAGTATGAGTATTAAAACGCAGTTATTGTTACTGCGCTAGGAGACGTATGGGTACACACAGTTATTGTTACTGCTCTAGGAGACGTATGGGTACACACAGTTATTGTTACTGTGCTAGGAGACAGTATGGGTACACACGCAGTTATTATTACTGTGCTAGGAGACGGTATGGGTACACACGCAGTTATTGTTACTGCGCTAGGAGACGGTATGGGTACACACACAGTTATTATTACTGCGCTAGGAGACGGTATGGGTACACACGCAGTTATTATTACTGTGCTAGGAGACGGTATGGGTACACATGCAGTTATTATTACCGTGCTAAGACACGGTATGGGTACACACACAGTTATTATTACTGTGCTAGGAGACGGTATGGGTACACACACAGTTATTGTTACTGCACTGTGAGACAGTATGGGTACACACACAGTTATTCTTACTGCACTAGGAGATAGTATGGGTACACACACAGTTATTGTCACTGCACTAGCAGACAGTATGAGTATTCAAACGCAGTTATTTTTTCTGTACTAGGAGACGGTATGGGTACACACGCAGTTATTGTTACTGCACTAGGAGACGGTATCGGTACACACACAGTTATTGTTACTGTGCTAGGAGACGGTATGGGTACACATGCAGTTATTGTTACTGTGCTAGCAGACAGTATGAGTATTCAAACGCAGTTATTATTACTGCGCTAGGAGACGGTATGGGTACACAAACAGTTATTGTTACTGTGCTAGGAGACAGTATGGGTACACACACAGTTATTGTTACTGTGCTAGGAGACGGTATGGGTGCACACACAGTTATTGTTACTGTGCTAGGAGACAGTATGAGACAGTTATTGACAGTTATTGTTACTGCGCTAGGAGACGTATGGGTACACACAGTTATTGTTACTGCGCTAGGAGACGGTATGGGTACACATGCAGTTATTGTTACTGTGATAGGAGACAGTATGAGTATTCAAACGCAGTTATTGTTACTGCGCTAGGAGATGTATGGGTACACACAGTTATTGTTACTGTGCTAGGAGACAGTATGGGTACACACACAGTTATTATTCCTGTGCTAGGAGACGGTATGGGTACACACACAGTTATTGTTACTGCACTGTGAGACAGTAGGGGTACACACACAGTTATTCTTACTGCACTAGGAGATAGTATGGGTACACACACAGTTATTGTCACTGCACTAGCAGACAGTATGAGTATTCAAACGCAGTTATTGTTACTGTACTAGGAGACGGTATGGGTACACACACAGTTATTGTTACTGCACTAGGAGACGGTATCGGTACACACACAGTTATTGTTACTGTGCTAGGAGACGGTATGGGTACACATGCAGTTATTGTTACTGTGCTAGCAGACAGTATGAGTATTCAAACGCAGTTATTATTACTGCGCTAGGAGACGGTATGGGTACACAAACAGTTATTGTTACTGTGCTAGGAGACAGTATGGGTACACACACAGTTATTGTTACTGTGCTAGGAGACGGTATGGGTACACACACAGTTATTGTTACTGTGCTAGGAGACAGTATGAGACAGTTATTGACAGTTATTGTTACTGCGCTAGGAGACGTATGGGTACACACAGTTATTGTTACTGCGCTAGGAGACGGTATGGGTACACATGCAGTTATTGTTACTGTGATAGGAGACAGTATGAGTATTCAAACGCAGTTATTGTTACTGCGCTAGGAGATGTATGGGTACACACAGTTATTGTTACTGTGCTAGGAGACAGTATGGGTACACACACAGTTATTATTCCTGTGCTAGGAGACGGTATGGGTACACACGCAGTTATTATTACTGTGCTAGGAGACGGTATGGGTACACACGCAGTTATTGTTACTGTGCTAGGAGACAGTATGAGTATTCAAACACAGTTATTGTTACTGCACTAGGAGACGTATGGGTACACACACAGTTATTGTTACTGCGCTAGGAGACGTTATGGGTACACATGCAGTTATTGTTACTGTGCTAGGAGATGGTATGGGTACACACGCAGTTATTGTTACTGTGATAGGAGACAGTATGAGTATTCAAACACAGTTATTGTTACTGCGCTTGGAGACGTATGGGTACACACAGTTATTGTTACTGCGCTAGGAGACAGTATGGGTACACACGCAGTTATTGTTCCTGTGCTAGGAGACGGTATGGGTACACACGCAGTTATTATTACTGTGCTAGGAGACGGTATGGGTACACACGCAGTTATTATTACCGTGCTAGGACACGGTATGGGTACACACACAGTTATTATTACTGTGCTAGGAGACGGTATGGGTACACACACAGTTATTGTTACTGCACTAGGAGACAGTATGGGTACACACACAGTTATTGTTACTGCGCTAGGAGACAGTATGGGTACACACACAGTTATTGTTACTGCGCTAGGAGACGTATGGGTACACACAGTTATTGTTACTGCGCTAGGAGACGGTACGGGTACACACGCAGTTATTGTTACTGCGCTAGGAGACGGTATGGGTACACACGCAGTTATTATTACTGTGCTAGGAGACGGTATGGGTACACACGCAGTTATTATTACCGTGCTAGGACACGGTATGGGTACACACACAGTTATTATTACTGTGCTAGGAGACGGTATGGGTACACACACAGTTATTGTTACTGCACTAGGAGACAGTATGGGTACACACACAGTTATTGTTACTGCGGTAGGAGACAGTATGTGTACACACGCAGTTATTATTACTGTGCTAGGAGACGGTATGGGTACACATGCTTTCAATGGGAGACAGAGATTGCAGCAGGACGTGGAACATAGAGGCATCCTGCTCGATCTCACCACAGATTCCGCAGCTGAATCAGCCACGGTGTCCCTAGCTAGAGACTTCCTGTTGATTAGGCCCATTCATCTGGGCCTAATCAGCATCGGAAATCCTCAACGGAATGCTGATGCCCTGCATCAGCATCCGGTCGCGGCCAACCGCAGGCAAAAATACCAGCGGCAGAAAATGATCAGGAATTCCTCTTCATTGTCCACCATGTGAACATACCGTAGCTGTAATAGGGCACCTCTCTGAGATGTAGTCTGTCTTGATGGAACAAGCTAGATTTAGGGGAGATTTCAGAGTGAATGTTAGTTTTGGAAGCAGGGACTAAATTAAAAATATCTGATGAATGAAAAAAACAACATTTTTCTATGACAGGATATATAAGTTTCTTATATGCACTTGTACTATTGATTTAACCCCTTCAAGACTGAGCCTAAAAGTACCTTTGTGACCAGGCCTCATTTTTCAAAATTGACATGTGTCACTTTATATGACAATAACTTTAAGACACTTTAAGTTACACAAGTGATTTTGAGATTGTTTTTTCATGACACATTGTACTTCATGTTAGTGGTAAAAATTGATCAATATTTTTGTATTTATTTATAAAAAAAAATAGGAAATTTGATGGAAATTTGGAAAAAATCGCAATTTTCAAAATGTGAAATGCTCTGCTTTTCGAACAGATAGTCATACCACCCAAATACATTAATAAATATCATTATCCATATCTCTGCTTTATATCAACATCATCTTTTAGTCGCCCTTTCATTTATTTTGGATGTTCGAAGGCTTACAAATGTAACAGCGATTTTCCAGATTTACAAGAAAATTTCCCAAACTAATTTCTCAGGGTCCACTGAGGCCTATATATTAGAAACCCCCATGAATCACCCCTTTTTCAAAACTGTACCCCTCAAATAATTCAAAACAGCATTTGGGAAGTTTGTTAACCCTTTAAGCATTTCACGGAAATTAAAAAAATATGGAGGTGAAATTTAGACATTTCATTTTTTTCAATAATACATTCATTTTGATCTAAAATTAACACACTCACAAAGGGTTAAATGAGAAAATGCATCTCACAGTTTGTTTGCAATTTCTCCTGAGCACAGAAATATCCCACATGATGTAAACTGATGTTTGGGCACAGGGCAGCGCACGGAAGGGAAGGAGCGACACTGGACATTTGAAAAGCAGATTTTGCTGGAATAGTTTTTGGTTCCATGTCTCATTTGTAGAGCCCCTAGAGTACAAATACAAAGGAAACCCCCCCAAAAGTTACCCCATTTTGGAAACTACACCCCTCTCAGAATGTATCAAGGGGTATAGTGAGCATTTTGACCCAACAGCCTTTTCACAGATTTTATTGGGATGTGTAAATGAAAAATTATAAAAATGTCAATTTATCCCCAAAGTTTTCCTTTTCACAATAGGTTAAAGGAGAAAAAGCACCCCAAAGTTTGTTAAACAATTGCTCATGAATGCGGCAATACTCCATATGTGGTCGTAATCTGCTGTATGGGTACATGATAGGGCTCGGAATAGAAAGAACGCTATTTGCATTTTGGAAGGCAGATTTTGCTGGAATAGTTTTCGGGTGCCATGTCACATTTACAGAGTCCCTAAATTACCAATACAATGGAAACTCCAAAAGTGACCCCGTTTTGGAAACTACACCCCTCACAGAACATATCAAAGGATATAATGAGGAGTATGACGCTACAGCTGTTTCACAGATTTTATTAAGATTGGGACGTAAAAATGAAAAATTACTTTTTTTTCCAATAAACTGTCAATTTAGTCCCAAATTTTTTATTTTCACAAGAGGATAAAGGAGAAAAAGCTCCTCAAAGTTTGTTATAAAATTTCTCCTGAACACGGCAATACCCCATATGTGGTTTTAAAGTGCTGTATGGGTACATGGTGGGGCTTGGAATGGAAAGAGCGCTATTTGGTTTTTGGAGGGCAGATTTTGCTGGAATAGTTTTCAGGTGCCATGTCACATTTGCAGAGCCCTTAAAGTACCAATATAATGTAAACTCACAAAAAGTGACCCCTTTTTAGAAACTACACCCCTCAAGGAATTTATCAAAAGGTATTATCATTTTGAGCCCAAGAGTGCTTCCTGAAAATTAATGTACAAAGTGAAAATTTAAATTTTTAAAGAAATTTGCCATTTCATTGCCCAATACATTGCGCCCAGTTTGTGTCATCAGAGACATACACTCCTAAAACTATTAATTGGACTATCCCTGGTAGAAACAAGTTGTATATGTGGGTGTAAACTGTTGCTTGGGCACACAGCAGGGCTCAGAAGGGAAGGAGCAGTGTGCTTATTAGCTTTTGGAGTACAGATTTAGAGGGGTGTACCTTCCAAAGTGGGGTTATGTGTTTGCGGGTTCCACTTTACTGCCAATTCAGGGGTTCTGCAAAAGTGGCATGACGTCCAAAAACCAGATTTTGCTCCAAAACCAAAATAGCGCTCATTCCCTTCTGTGCCCGGCTGTTCCCAAACAGCAGTTTATACTCACATATGACATTGTTAAGTACGTTATACTGGGTACAACTGTGTCCTGCTGTTTGGGCACACAGGAGGGCACAAATGCAGTGGCAGAACTAATGTCTTGTGGGCCCCGGTGCAATCTTTTGTCTGGGGCCTCCTGCCTCATCCCTACAGTGACTTCTTGATAGTGATGGTTATGGCAGCTAAGGAGTTTAATCAACCTTAGTGTGGTTAGAGTAATCTGTGGGTCTCTTTGATTTATGGGCCAGATGGAAGCTGCAATCTCAATACTGAGGCCAGTGCTTATGGGCCCCCTAAGGTTCCTGAGCCCCGGTGCGACTGCACCCTCTGCACCCCCTCATGTTACACCCCTGCGCAGATATCAAGGCGAGCTATGTGTTTTGGACCGCTGATTTAGATTGTTGGTTTTTGGACGCCATGTCACATTTGTAGAGACTCTAAAATTGCCCCTACGAAATGGGGTCACTTCTTGGGGAATTCCAATTTACTGGGACCATCAGGGCTCTGCAAAAACAACGTGGCGTCCAGAAAATCCCTCTGGAGGTCGCTTCTGGTGTCTTTTCCCTTGTAAACTCTAAATTTGGGGTGTCTCAGCTTATATATTCCCTTCCTGCTGCAACCAGGCGGAACCCTTTGGATGCCGTGGTCACCCGCACCCGATGCCGCCCGCAGGTGGGCGGCAGCTAATATCAGGGAAAGTTTGTTACTTCAACAAACTTTCCCTGATATGGCGGGTATATGATTGGGACCTGAACCTATCAGGCCCTGATCATGTCTCCGTGAACACCAGCAGCTATTAGCGCTGTGTAGATGGAGTTCTTGACCCTTGGGGAGACCCGATCCCCAATTTAGCTGCATCCGTTTATAAATGTTGGCGCTGCACAAAGCCCAGCAAGAGTGCTGATGTTTATATACAGTGGGCGGTCGCGAAGGGGTTAAGCAAAGTTTGTTGAAAAGTTAGTAGCCATTTATTGTGTCATTACTCCATATATTTGCCCTTTATTTACTTCCTTCTGTCTTTCAAAGCTGTTTACTTCTGTAGAAATCCTGATGTTTCTGGTAGAGGAAGAAAATAATTTATACTTGTCTGGCATAGCGTGAGTTCTCGAAAGGAGATGTTTATGAATATGAACAAGACTGGCTCCGTAAATCTGCAAAAGAGACAGCGTTTCAGTCCTTCAAAGATTGTTTTAATACTGGCAAAAGTCAGATACTGCTCAAATTCTTCACTTATTTCAAGCCAAACATCTATTAAAAGGGATATCCAGCAGTGACAAACTCAAATGCACATTCTTCACCAATGTCTAATAGTTGCTTCTGGATGGAAAAACACCTGCTTTATATATTTTTATCTGCCTGCCATTGTGCCCAGACATACCAGTCATAGTACATAAGTGTAGCATCAAGTAAAAAGCAACAGAAGGCAACACTCAAAGTAAACATCCTCTTTATTCCCAAAGCAATGTTTTAGCTCCTGCTGAGCCTTTCTCTTATGTAGTTTAAGCAACATGCAAATATCAACAGGTGCAAAGGTATTCATCATATTCCTCAAATATAGTGCATGGGTGCAATATGTGAAATATCACAAATGTGGTTTCTCAGCATTTCCATGAATTAGTGTATAGATATATAAAAAAAAAAAAATCTTTTAAGCAGGTTTCACACTACCATTGGATTCCGTTATGAAGGTGTCCGTTAAAAAAATAAAATGGACACCTATCATAACAGATATTAACGGACACTAAGGCAGGGTTCACACTACCATTGGAGTCTGCCATTATGAAGGTTTGTCCGCTAAAAAAAAACAAAAAACGGACACCTATCATAACGGACACTAGGAGGGGGGGGAAAAAGGAGGGGAAAGGCGGGGCACGGGGCCCCCCCGGGGGGGGTGCGCCCCCTTACTGATGTTAATGTGTCCGCTTTTTTAATTGATCCAATTAATGGTTCAGTAAAAAAAACAGACACATTAGCATCAGTTAATGTCCATTTTTTAACACTGTCCGTTGTTTTTTTTTTGTTTGTTTCTCCTTTCTGAGCATGCACAGGAAAAAAACGGACATAAAATAACGGACAGTAACTGATGGCTATCAGTTACTGTCCGTTATAAGTCCGTTACCCATAGACTTCAATGATAAAAAAATAACGGACACTTGCTGTCCATCAAGAATGCGTTTTTTCCAAACGGACAAAAAAGTCCTGAATGTAGGATTTATTGTCTGCGGAAAAAAAATGGATTTGGTGTAAACGGACACAAATGGACACTAACGGACACAATATAAAAACCCATTGAAATGAATGGAAATTTTAACAGATTTCTGAGGATTCAGCTAGTGTCCGATGATAAAATCTTGTAACGGACAATAGCAACGGACACTACTGACGGTCACCAACGGTAGTTTGAACGCCCCTTTACTATCTATATGCCTATGTGTAAACTAGTTACCTAAGACACATGTTATAATCACAAATGACTCTCCCACCATGCTTCCGGCGTCCTCATTTCTCAATTGTGCAAGTTCAGACCAACTAAGTCTAATAGTCTGCCTAAGGCTAAGGCCCCACATAGTGACCTGCAGCAAAAAAGCGTTGCGGGAAAAACCATGGCAGCAACTCATCGTGGTTTTTCCTGCAGCGCTTTTCAAAGAAAGTCCACAGAGGCTTCCTCTGCAGAATTTCTGCTTCCATTATATCTATAGGGAAACTGCCAGCATTTCTGTAGGTATAATTGACATGCTGCGATTTCCAAAACCGCAACGGTTTTGGAAATCGCAGTGTGTCTGCAGAATGTATTTTCTCATACTGTGGGGATGGGATTTGCTAGAATCCCATCCACTACTACACAGTGACTGTAAAACACCAGGTTTTTTTTGCAGAGTTACCGCAGTGGGCAAACCGCAACATTTACGCCACATGGGGCCCCGACCTCAGGGTTGGTTCACACTACTGTTATTCAATGTCCATTGCTCTCAGCAATCACAAGACAGATGCAGATGAAGCCCCCATCCATTGGGTGTCTGTCTGCATTCACCCCAAAAAAAAAAAAAATCATGATGGAAGCTTTCTTCAGGCATATTTTCTTATTTTTCTGATGGAAGAAAAGGTCCTGCATGCATGACTTTTTCTTCTGTTACAAAGTAAACAAACATAATAAGCGTTCTCTATGTTGTTTACATTCTAGTCAATGGGAATGGACACAGATAGATAGGGCTCTGTCTGTGCCCTTTACTCTGCTACCATTAATGTTCATCAATGGATATTAGTAACAGTAATGTGAACATAGCCCTAAGGTGCTGTACAACAAAAATGGAAGTTTTCATTAATTAAGAATGATCTTATTTATTCCTTATATTGATGACTCTATTTATTCATCTGTCAAGCATAGTGTGTAGCTGGAACATACAGTAAGCCATTCACTTTATTAGCCATCACAAAATTTACTTTTGCCATCACTAAAGCCATCAAATACAGTTAACAACTAGAATGTCTCTAGAAACGGAAAGTTATAAGTATACTAATGTAGATTGCATAACCAATGCCAAGTCCCAATTATACTGACAAACGTATATATAGGGGCAAATAAATACAGAAGGGATTTAACATTTTTGTTTAAAGAGATACAGTCATGCAATTGTGTATACAGTGTCAGACATTTGGGAGGAGCACTGCAGGGGCAGATTCAAACTACCATAAACCCTGGGCTATATGCAGATTGGCTTAGGTGTACAGGAGAGGGGGCTTCTCTATGATAAGCAGCAGGCACTCTCGCTATACCGGGAGTAGGCAGAATTCTACAGTCACTGCCCAACAGGTCATATTATAATCCACTACTGGAGTACTGTAAAGAGAAAACCAGTAAAACTAATTTACTAAGTACTGTACATCTGGCTGCCAGTGACTTTCCTTAATCCCCCTTCCCCAATGAACCATGCTAGGGGTTTGAGCAAAGTACATTAGTGTTTGCCCCAAGCAGGTTACATTTAGGGAGATTGCAGAGATAGCAGTCATTTTAAAAGGCTTTAACTCCGGCGCCAGTTGGTCTTCAAAATAAAACCAAAATTATATCTGTAGCCCACCTAGATTTTGAGAGATCACTGGTTAAAGCAGTGCTGCACACATTTGCAGATTCACTTTAACCAGTGTGCAGGAGAACACATGCAGTTGACAGTGCAGAGGAGAAGGATTTTATTCTCCAGTCCCTTTCACTTGAGCTGACCCCAGGGGAGGGGGTATCATGGACATTTGTTCATGATATCACCCCCCCCCATTATCAATAAGAAAGCATATTTGCTATTTAACCCTTTAGATGGTGTGGTCAATCCTGACCACAGTACCTAAGTCATTTTACAGAAAAAAAGTAAAAATAGACTTTTTTCCCCCTTTGTTAATGAAACAAAAAACACGCAATTGTAACATCCCCTAAACCTCCCTCCCTATTAGTATGTTATTTATTCTACATGATAAATGCTATAAACCTTAAAGTTTACATGGCAGAATTGATTTTTTTTCTGTTTATCTCACCTCTCAAAAACAAAAGGTAATAAAAACGGATCAAAAAATCTCAAATTACAAGGTCTCGTAAATTACAAGGTAAATTACAAGGTCTCGTAAAGCTACATTGAAATAAAATTTAATAAGTTAAGAAAGTGGGAATGCAGAAAGGGATAAAATGTTACTGGTTGAAAGCTAAAATGGGTTGGATCACTAAAGTGTTAAAATGTACATAAGGCACCGAAGTTATGTACCAGTAATATTTATCTGAGCCATAAATTCAAAATTAGCAATAAAAAAGTAACATTTTCGGAGGGATTTTGCAATTTTTATGTGACTGTTAGGGGCTTAAACGACAGTCTTCTCAGTCCGGTTGTAGTCAGGTAACAAGCGAGGCACGAAGGCTGGGAGGTTCATTTTATAGATAGGTGCAGGTCCCAGAGGTATGACTCCCGTTTATAAGATATCTATGGCATATTCTGTGGATATCCCAAATATATTTTTCATGGGAAAGCCCAAGTAAAGCTTCTCCCAAATGTCCTTTTCAGTGCGGGTATTCTGATATAAAAAGATTGAAAGGTAAAGGTAATGTACAGTACTTTGCATTACTCTGGGCCATATTTGTTACAGCACTCACTGTGGTTAGGAGTGGTATTGCAAGTGAATTTTATGTGACTATTGCAGTGTTTTAGAATATTTAAAAACTATGACATCCTGTTCTGGTGGACTAAACAATATAAGTTTTTCCATCTTTAGTAGAATATGTCCATTCAATATATTTACATACATTTTATACTTCATATACAGTTATTTCATATAAAATCAAAGGTTCTGTAAAATTAGCGAACATCTGTTTGTAAAGTCTGGTATCAAGTACTATCTCGCAACTCTGTCATCTGTTTCAGTTTAGATAAATAAAGCGGTTAATGGAGGATTCTGCGGAGAAGCAGGCAATAATTATGTTGATCTTCTAAATATAGTCATATGATTTTAGCTCTCAATAGATGAAAGTCTGAATCTTGCATTTCTGCTTTTATATGGTTATATAAAGTTTATGCTATAAGAACGTCTTGATGTAAAGTGGCATTTAAGATTGGGCTATTATCATTCCGAACAATGAAGCTTTTATGTGATCTAGCTGCAAATTTCAGTGGAATTCTGATTAAAAGCCAGACAGCAATTGGTTTAGAATAAATTCTTGCTTTCCCTAAATTATCCCAATTTCAAAAAATTATGTCTTGAAATAGGGCTTTTAAAAGAGAAGAAAATGTTAGACTATGCGATATGCCGTAAATACTAAGACTAATAACAATATTAAAGGAGTTGTCCATGTCTTCTTAATTGGGGGGGTATGTTACCTGGGACCCCCTTTGATCAGCTGTTTGAAGGGGTTGCAACGCTTGCTGTTTACACTGCAAACTGTCTGTTTCCTAGTGGCCATGCTATGTAATTACAGTCTTGTTCCATAGAAGTGAATGGGACAAGGCTGTAATTACATTGCATGGCCACTATGAAACAAATAGCGTGTGATGTAAAGAGGGAGGGACTTGTACCAGTATCACAGCACCTTTGAACAGCTCATCAACACGGTCCTGGGTGTTTGGCCCTCACTGATCTTTTATTGATGACCTTTCCTCAGGAAGTGAACAACCCCTTTAGTTGGTAGAGACCATGTACAGTAGCAATAGTAGCAAAGCAGAAGTAGTTGTGATGGCAGCATTGAAGGAGACCTATTAGAGTGCAAATATTTAGCTAAATTACAGATCTGTGTAGTATGGATTTATAATATGGTGTCCATAAGCTTATTTGAGCCAAAACTGTACCCCCATCTGTCTCCAACTTTGTATAGTATGTATGCAAGTGAGTTGTATTAAGGGACCCCACTGGATGATGGTGTAGTAATGAGGCAGGCACACAGCTTTTACTTAAAGGGGTTATGCTTTGAGGCCATGAGGTGAGAATTCTATCTGCGGTGCTCCTATTGACGTAAATGGGAGTGCCGTCCACCACCAGTCACACCTACATTCAGTTTAGGTGAGGTCAGGCTAAATGAGCAATGCAGGAAAAAAAGGACCCCCCTTCCCCCGTTCTTGGTCAGACCCCCATGGATCAGGTATTTATCCTCTATCCTATGGATAAAGGATACATTTTTTTCCTGGCATAACCCCTTTAAAATTTCAACTTTATTCCAAGAGGAAGAGCTAGGATTATCAGTTACAAGTACAATTAGGTACAAGGCTTGACAGTTATAAAATCTCAATAATGTATACACACAGATGACCTAAACACTTCACCAGACCCTTGAGGTAACAGGTACTCTCAGAGGTAGAAGTCCAAATGATGAAACAAGTATCTATTATATCAATTTATTTGCAATTGAATGGCAGCAACGTGTGGATCAATGCTTTCTTCCGGCTCAAGGCACAAACGCTAGAAACATAAAAGAATACATACATATAGTGGTGAAAACTAAAACCATGAAAGTAATCTATTATAGCAAATATCTGGTGTAGATTGCAACCATTATTTATGCAAGTAAACTGACGTACATGACAATAAATCTGGGGGGTCCTGTGTCCCCACCTACCTCAAGCCCCTCTACATGTCCCCTTTCAGTAAAGTGGCAAGTACAGTGTAAATGTGAAAAAAGTCACAATGTTTTGCTCAAAAACATGACTTGCACAAAAAATTGCATGCCTTGTGGGCAAAAAAACAGGTGTAGAAGGCATAAAAAAATCTCTCCCCATTATGTCTTAAGTTTCTCTCCTGTAAGAACTGTTTCTAGGGGACAATATTGTTATGATAGTGTCTCTGGAGCAAATATCAGAAATTTCAGGAACTGACTGACAACAGAGAACAGTAGAACTAGATGTTTAAATCGGCACAGCGCTGAGAGATAGATCCCAAGTGTCTTCACCAGTGCCAGCCGCGAAGCCAGTTGGACTTGGCCTGAATTTTGGACCCAAATGATCACCATAGACACTAGTATAAGAAATAAACGCTCGACAAATTGAACTCTAACCAAAACCCACAATAAACTTACAAGGCAGATCAAATCCAGGATGATGAAGCATGAGAGTGAACGTGTCCAAGCCAAAAATTAGTCCAAGAGGTAACGTTAGAGCCAAAATCAGGAGACAAGCGAATTTCCAAGGTCAATATTTAGCAATCCAGCACAAATGATCAGGATATGGAAGCCACACTAGGTACAACCAAAGAGCAGGCAGGTGTGTGAGCAGAAACAGAATATCCCACCTCAGCTGCTAATTGGATTTGGATAGGAAAGCCCTGAAAATTGCAGAAGTTTCACAGGTTGGCACGAAAACCTTAAAGCAACAGTAGCTAAAGTGAGATTTCTGACAAATATACTGTAATTTATTCCAGAGCAGCATATTAAGTGCTACAGTTCAATAAGGCTGGATTCACATATATAAGTTACAACATATCTGACCAGTTTTTTCTATGCCTGAGTCAAACCCTACTAGCGGGGTAAGTTCTGCCATGGGTTTTTACTCAGACTTTTCTGTAACATGCTGGAAGGAAACAGAACTAGAATGACTTTTAATGATTTTCTTGTGTGATATCCCACTGCAGTGTGTTTAAGGTAAAGTCTATTACATCTGTATAACAACACTCTTTAGACAGACACAAGGCTAATAATCACCAATAGGCATGGAAGACACATTTATTGGTAAAATTTCCTGGCATGTACAGATGTGTCCTGTCTTGATTTTCTTGGTTGCACATGTGCAGGTATCTGTATGAGAAGTTAAGCTGCTTTTCTAAACACACATGGTTTCCTGACAAGTTATGGTATAGCCATATTCTATCTGTTCTATTTATGTCTATTTGTAGCCACCCAATGGAGGGAACAAGTTGCAATCTACCAAGTCTTTTGTTAGCATGTTGTAATATTGTGTTGGATTGGTTTCAGGACAACATGATATCCTTAGCCAAATTGTAGATTGCTTCTCCACACTCTCCTCTCCATAGACTTCTATAAAGTAAAAGATAAATAGGTCAGCACTACAAAAATAGATATAGACTACTATAGAGATGAGTCATGTGACATGTAGTCCATCTTGGGATAGACAGACTAGTGATTTTCACAGTGAAAATATTTTAGCAGAGGTAGAGGGAACAAGGAAACAGCTTGATAAGAGCGGAATGGGACATTTATGGCTAATAAGATACATCTCAAAGTTGCTGATATTTGCTTGTAATATTTATGCAATTCTTTAATGAATAGTACAGATAAGTATATATAATATATATACACGTAATATATCTTAAATAAGAAATATGTTTCCTTTTCCTCTAATCAGTTAGTTACTGGAGTTACTGTCTACATAGAAGTCTATAGAATTGGAGCGGGAGGAGGATGCTGAAAAGTTACACAAATAATTGCTGCTGCTATACTCTACTACACCGTGTGAATGAGGGAGAACTTTTTTGACACTACTGTATCTTCAACATAAGGCTCAATCCCCATACAAAATGAGGCAATAAATCAATTGCAATATTTATGTAATTTTTATGTAATATTTATGCAATTATAATTTATTTTTTATATATTTATAAACTTTGTAATATATCATAATAAAGAAATATTTTTCCTTTTCCTCTTATCAGATAGTTACTGTCTCCTCTCACCCCTCTCCATAGACTTATGTGTGTGAGCTGGGTACAGTCAGATTCTTTGTAAACAGTCTGAATGAAGAAGAGGAGGAGAACAGCCTGATAAGTGGAGAAAGAAACATTTTTCTTTAATAAGATATACTACAAAATTTTTTATATTCAATTGTACTAGTCATTTCTGAAAAGCGGTTTTATAAGTGAAGGTACCCTCTAAGTGTTAACACATCCATACACTGAATGCCATGAGTTCTAAGTCGAATGAGTAAGAGTGAGGTTGAAAGGGGGATGTGGGATTTTCCAGTTATATCAAGAGTAAGTGCTTAGAGCATGAATACATGACAGCTTGCTACAATAAAACATGCACAAAATGTCTGTCAAGCAGTGTATAAATATATGATATGCCTTTTGAGATCTACAGCAGACAATTGTGATAGTTTTTATGAAATTTACTGTGTTATGTCTGCTCTTTTGGTGCACTGTGCAACAATCAATGTGCAGCTTAGTTCACAACTCCCAATGTTCTTCACATAAACCGGCCATAGACTGATGGATGTCTCTGCAAGATACAGAGGTGGTGAGACATCTGCACATCCCCAAAGCTATCGGTAACCCCTTTGTGTCAGGGATGATTAAACAGTGAACACATCCCTCCTTGTATGAAAGGGGAATGAACTGTATCCATGTGCAACAATGAGTATAATAGTCAGGAGTATTGAGTCTCTCCCACTGGGAAGCATTACATACTGTAAATTGATCATGTCCAGTCTTACTAGCATCAGTATAGACAGCTGAAATCCTCCAGTTTAACGCTATCTGTTCTGGAATGCCATACTACATTACATTTCTACACATTTACTTTGGAAAAGCCAAGACAAGCATTTGTGTTATTGACTGGTGTTGACTATTATTGATCGTATATCTCTTTTATAAAAAGGCGTAATTGCGGGAACATCCTCGGGGCTATGAACTCAGTGGATGTCAATATATCATAACAAAAGCCAAAGACAAACTTTAGAAAAAGAGTACTCAGTAAAGCGGGGACAGATGCCTGTATATTACTACTCATTATAATAGTCAGATTTATGATTGTGTACTTAATACTATATAGTTGTATTTTTTTAACAGTTTTTATTCATTTAAGAGAAACAGAACATACAGGGAAAAGGGGAGGTATGAAAACCATGTATGGCGCAATGACTGTGCATCAAAATAATTTTTTAAGACCCAGTTCATAAGGATTAGAGATGGGCGAATTGGTTTGTTCCAAGGAGGGTTCGACCTGAATATTTCAAATTGCTTGTTTTTTAATAAAACCAAACAAATGGAGATTTGTATTGGAATTTAAAATGACATTCAGTCCCCAAAATATAATAGGTGGAGGCCCAGGGGAGGTTAAAAAAAAACAAAAACATTCATACTCATCTTCAGTTACGTCATTTGGGCCTATACATGGCGTACGGTACTCTTCTGGTGAGGTCTGGTGCTCTTCTGTGATGTCATCAGCCCAGGCTCAGCGCTGAGTCCTGTGATTGGGCCTTAATGGTTACCTGGGCACACCAAGCGTCATGACGCCATAACCCCCAGGCAGATGATGTATCAGGAGAACACTGGACGTCACAAGGAGGCCTAACAGAGGTAAGGGAAGCTGAGTATGAATATTTTTTTTAAATCTTTCCTGTACCTTCACCTATTATAGATAGGTTCCTAGGATCGCTGACAGTGTTATACACTATCTTTTATAGGTAGGTTCCTAGGAGCCCTGACAGTGTTATACACTATGTTTTATAGATAAGTTCCTAGGAGCCCTGACAGTGTTCTACACCATGTTTTATAGATAGGTTCCTAGGAGTCCTGACAGTGTTCTACACTATGTTTTATAGATAGGTTCCTAGGAGCCCTGACAGTGTTATACACTATCTTTTATAGGTAGGTTCCTAGGAGACCTGACAGTGTTATACACTATGTTTTATAGATAAGTTCCTAGGAGCCCTGACAGTGTTCTACACCATGTTTTTATAGATAGGTTCCTAGGAGTCCTGACAGTGTTCTACACTATGTTTTATAGATAGGTTCCTAGGAGCCCTGACAGTGTTATACACTATGTTTTATAGATAGGTTCCTAGGAGCCCTGACAGTGTTCTACACTATGTTTTATAGATAGGTTCCTAGGAGTCCTGACAGTGTTATACACTATGTTTTATAGATAGGCTCCTAGGAGCCCTGACAGTATTCTACACTATGTTTTATAGATAGGTTCCTAGGAGTCCCGACAGTGTTCTACACTATGTTTTTATAGATAAGTTCCTTGGAGTCCTGACTGTGTTCTATACTATGTTTTAAGCCAATTTAAAGTGTTGTTTGTACCAAATTTGTTTGTCTCGAAACGATCCAGGGACCCAAGCCACCGAACCTGAAACCGGAAATGAATCTTGAGAGGTTTGTCCATCTCTAAGGATAGAATACCCAGCAAACACCATGGGTGATGGGTATCAATATCCAATGGGCAGTCTTTCAATCAACAAATCCAGAATGGTAAAGAACAGGAGTATTAGGAATTGAAAAAGGTAGTGGGGAATACATACATAATATAATAAAACATGCAATATAAAAAAACTGTAGAAATAAGAAAGCAATAACTAGGTCTCCCATTCAGGATTAAAATAGAAAGGCAGATGAGTTTCGATAATCTACAATGACAGAAGGCCATCCCCGCTATAATGTTTCTTTTGTGTTGTGTCTTTGGCTTTTTCGTTAGATGTAAAGGTCAACCTCTCCAGTAAGCAACCTTAGGTGGGTGACCTTAGATGTCCATAAACAAGGTTATTCACCCATGTTTATCTGTGTATATTCAGTATTGCGCTCGTTTTGCTGACTAATTTGCTGATGTGTTCTATTACTCCTATTAATATATTGATACTGTTTCCATGCAGGTGCCATGTGTAAAGCAGAACTATAGTTGATCCTAGGTGTGGGAGTTGTTTTGGCATGGTGCTTGGTATTACCAATGGGTTTTTCTGGGTAGAGGACTTGCTATATATAGGGAAGCCTCTGCAACTTTTCCGGATTCTGTTTTGTGATGATACGTGTCATCCTAGAAAGCAGCTACCATGCTACAAAGTAAGAGTTGAAGGCCTAATCCATGAGCACAGTTAGGGCATTGCCTGTGGCAACACCCTGTGTAATCTTAGAGTGACTGAGGAGCTTGTGAAGTGTGCTGTATGTTCTATGCCAATTCTTACTCTACATTTGTACAATCAAGATCAGTAAAGTTTTTGTTCCATTATAAGAGGTTTTTTTTTTTTCTGACATGACTAAACTACACCACTATGTCTGTATAATCAGGAATGGAGATGGGCGAATCGGGACGTAGCGAACCAGATTTGACTCAAATATTCCAAAGTTTTCGGGTTTGTCACCTGCAAAACGAACATGAAATTATTATACTCTGGGGTCTCTTCAGGTAAAATATACAGTACTGTGCAAGTTTTCTGTGAGCGCTCTTTGGAGGAGGAGTCCTGGAAGTGATGATACGGCCCCCACAGATATAGCCCTGATCTCATCATCATCCAGTCTGTCTGGGATGACATGAAGAGACAGAAGGATTGGAGCAAGCCTACATCCACAGAAGATCTGTGCTTAGTTCTCCAAGATGGCGGGAACAACCTCCCTGCCGAGTTCTGCCAAATACTGTCTGCAAGTACTGAGAAGAACTGATGGAAGGCAAAGGCCAAAGGGCACACCAAATATTTTTGATGATTTAGATTTCTGTTTTTTTTCGTTCACTTCATTCTGTAAATTGACAAAACTAAACTATTAGTGCTGCTATTTTTGAAAGCATTCTTACTTTGCAGCATTTTTCTACACCTGCCTAAATTTATTGCACAGTACTGTATGCATTTCCTGGATGTAATTTTTCATACTGTAGATGATTAAACAGTAAAATCCTAGCATTTAATCGCTATGGCTCAATATGTAAAGGAAACCCTCAATCTGCTCTGGCAGAGGACAGTTTCTGTCATTTGGAGCTGATCCTTTAGTAATATGTAACAACTGGTACTGATCATCTTTTCTGGTCTCATAGCTAACATCTCATTTATGTTAATGGCCGCCACAATGCCAAGACAAATGGCTTCTTTCCACAATGCTGGGATATAGGATTAGAAGTACAGATGTATTCTGCTTTACCATTCCTCTTGGCATATCATGTCCTAAGATATGCGGTGCAAAATAACCAGTTAAAAAACAAAAAAAATGTGATTTTTCTAAACTCTGTCACAAGATATCCATCCTCTGTGAGTCCATCCTATATGTGCGGCCATCCAGTGGTTGTGCTGTTAATTGCAGCATGTCAAGGGGTTTGCTAGCATGTTATTATATTGTATTGAATTTGGTTTTATGGATGAATTAACTAAATGTGAGATAAAAGATACAACTGTAATTACATAACCAGTCAATATTAAAAAGAGCACTAAATCTATTTTCACAAGCAAGTAATCATGTAAAATGTACATTATTTTGTGCTCTTTTACTTCCAAAAAATGTGGTTTGTGCATTGTTTCGTCTTGGTACTGTATATGTCAATGCATCACATCATGTAACACAGTTTAACATGACTTTTAACTCATTAAGCAAACAGTTGGGAATTATTTTAACTCTATTTTCTACATTGTTTTCTATGGCACACAGTGCAGCGAGTTATCAGATCCAAGTCCAGGCTACATCTGTAGATATAGTATATACATATTATATGTGCACGTACAATTATAATCAAACGACCTATTAATACATAAAAATTACAACTATGCAAAAATACAAACAAAGAAGATGCTTAAAAATATCCCTATGACAACAGTTTTTGTCAATAAATATAGTAAAAATGTATTAGATACATGTCAGATTAGCTTTGTCATAAAATCGGCTGGTCCCGTGTATAAGCAATGTTACCTCCTATGCCGCCCCTGCTACCTCTTGTGTCATCCCCTCTACCTCATAGATTGTAAGCTCTTGTGAACAGAGCGCTCACTCCTATTGTGTTACTTGACTTATTACCCTGTAATGTCTCATTTTGTCTGTACTTTAACCTTACAATGTGTAAAGTGCTGTGGAATATGTTGGCGCTATATAAATAAAATATATAATTATTACATTGGCATAGGCTTATATACAGTGCCTTGCAAAAGTATTCGACCCCCTTGAACTTTTCAACCTTTTGCCACATTTCAGGCTTCAAACATAGATAACACAAAACAGGAATAAAACAGGATATAAACAGGAACAAACAGGATATAAAATTTTATTTTTTTTTTTGGTGAAGAATCAACAACAAGTGGGACACAATCGTGAAGTGGAACGAAATTTATTGGATATTTTAAACTTTTGTAAAAAATAAAAAACTGAAAAGTGGAACGTGCAATATTATTTGGCCCCCTTAAGTTAATACTTTGTAGCGCCACCTTTTGCTGCGATTACAGCTGCAAGTCCCTTGGGGTATGTCTCTATCAGTTTTGCACATGGAGAGACTGAAATTCTTGCCGATTCTTCCTTGGAAAACAGCTGGAGCGCAGTGAGGTTGGATGGAGAGCGTTTGTGAACAGCAGTTTTCAGTTCTTTCCACAGATTCTCGATTGGATTCAGGTCTGGACTTTGACTTGGCCATTCTAACACCTGGATACGTTTATTTGTGCACCATTCCATTTTAGATTTTTTTTTTTATGTTTGGGATCATTGTCTTGTTGGAAGATAAATCTCCGTCCCAGTCTCAGGTCTTTTGCAGACTCCAACAGGTTTTCTTCCAGAATGGTCCTGTATTTGGCTCCATCCATCTTCCCATCAATTTTAACCATCTTCCCTGTCCCTGCTGAAGAAAAGCAGGCCCAAACCATGATGCTGCCACCACCATGTTTGACAGTGGGGATGGTGTGTTCAGGGGGATGAGCTGTGTTGCTTTTACGCCAAACATATCGTTTTGCATTGTGGCCAAAAAGTTGGATTTTGGTTTCATCTGACCAGAACACCTTCTTCCACATGTTTGGTGTGTCTCCCAGGTGGCTTGTGGTAAACTTTAAATGAGACTTTTTATGGATATCTTTGAGAAATGGCTTTCTTCTTGCCACTCTTCCATAAAGGCCAGATTTGTGCAGTGTATGACTGATTGTTGTCCTATGGACAGACTCTCCCACCTCAGCTGTAGATCTCTGCAGTTCATCCAGAGTGATCATGGGCCTCTTGGCTGCATCTCTGATCAGTCTTCTCCTTGTTTGAGATGAAAGTTTAGAGGGATGGCCAGGTCTTGGTAGATTTGCAGTGGTCTGATACTCCTTCCATTTCAATATGATCGCTTGCACAGTGCTCCTTGGGATGTTTAAAGTTTGGGATATCTTTTTGTATCCAAATCCGGCTTTAAAGTGCTCCACAACAGTATCACGGCCCTGCCTGGAGTGTTCCTTGGTCTTCATGATGCTCTCTGCGCTTAAAACAGAACCCTGAGACCAGTGTCGGACTGGGATGTCTAGGGCCCACCAGTGGAATTGCTTCTAGGGGCCCGCCATCAGGACCCCTGCAGATCAGCGGTACCGAGACAGGGCGGCAAAAGGTAATAACATGTTGGGAGCCATGTTGCTCACCCACCATACCATGTGCACCACTGCACTACCTAAACCCACTGCTACACCCTGTATGGCAAGTGAACAGCATGGCTCTTAGAATTGTTACCTGTAGCCGCACTGTCCTGTAAAAGCTGTTCTACAGAGGTCCTGGCTGTTGTATCATCGCAGATGTAATATTGCTGGCCTATCCTAAGGACAGGCCATCAATATTAGAAATATGGATAAATCCTTTGAAGAGGTTGTCCAGGAATTGGCGCAACCCATGTCCCTCGCGGGAGGTGTAAAATAAAAAAATAAAAAAATCATACTCAACTGTCCCTGGCGTTCCGTTGTCCGCTGCCAGTGTCCTTTCAGTCTCGTGCCGGCGACTCCTTGCTGGGAGTCCTGCACCTCATGTGACCGCTAAGACCAATTAGGTACAGGATTTCCAGAAATGAGGGGCCACCATGAGACCGAACAGATAGAGGCAGGGGACAATGGGGTGCTGGGGACAGGCAAGTATGCTTTTTTTTGAATTTTTTTTTTTTATTTTTACACCTCCCTGGTGGCCGCCACAGTGGTCGCTCTAGTCTATGGACAACCTCTTTTAAGGGGATGTCTGGGCCAATTTTTTTTATGGCCACTTCACTGGTCCCCCATACTGTATGGGGAACAGTGATGGAGCCATTATATTGTGTGGGAGCAGTGATGGGGGATAACATCCTGTGGAGGGGACATTAAACTGTGTAGGGCATATTAAAGGGGTTGTCCAGAGTTACCTTTTTTATGGCCTAAGGTCAGGATAGGCCATAAATACCTGATCAGTATGGGGCTGACACAAGGCACCATCAGCTGTTCAGAGCCACTTCCGGCACCCGTTCTGTACACAACACAGGGCCAGAAGCAGAAAGATCCATCCGCTGTTTAGTTTCCCAGCACATTCATTGCAGGTCAGCTCCTACTGACTTCAATAAGTGCTGAGATGCAGTGAAGGTGCCCGGCTAATACACAGTGGACAGAGCTTTCTGCTTCTGGCCCTGTATTGTGTACAGGACGGGCGCCAGAAGTGGCTCCGTACAGCTGATCAGTCCGGGGTCAGCCCCGTACAGATAAGATATCTATGGCCTATCCTGAGGATAAACCATAACAAATTATGCCTGGACAACCCCTTTAATATACCCCCCTAATGAGCCACACTTTAAAGAGGTTGTCCAGTATAATTTTTGTCTTTTTTATAATTAGTCCAGGAGAAGTTAATCCCCCCCCCAAAAAAACAAAAACATACTAAACATACTCACCTGTCCCCGGTGCTCCGGTGTCAGCAGGTCCCAGCACGGTCCGGTCCTGCTGCTCCACTGTCTTCTTTTGGCGGAAGTCCTCACTGGCTGTGACGTCCCAGGTCCCTTCCTTTAGGCCTCTGATTGGCTTCAGGGGTCATGTGACGTCACAGGTAGTCACGTGCAGGGGGAACTTGTGCTGGAAAAAAACAGAGCTGCAGGCTAAACCACGCTGGGAGACACTGGGGACAGGAGAGAAAGTTTGTTGTTTTTTTTTACCTGCCCCAGTGTAATTAAAAAAAAAAATGTTATCCTGCACAATTCCTTTAATGTCCCCAGGCTATTGGCCTCCATCACTGCCCCTCCAATGACCCCATCAATGGTCCCCATACAGTATAGGGGACCAGTGAAGGGGCCACTGTACAGGGAGGAATACTGATGTATATATGCCCATACAGTGGCCCCTTCACTGGTCTCCACTATAGCAGTATTGGAGTTTCTGCGACTTAGGTATTGTTATGCTGAAGCCCTAGAGCAGGCAACAGCATAACAATACAGTGAGAAATTAGCTGGGGTGGGAGGGGGGATTACAACTCTCAACAGACCCAGAGCATCTGGAGTTGTTAGGGGTTGTAGTTTTCAGAGTTGTCAGTGAAGTTGAAAGATTTGGGGGCAAAATAGGGGGAAAAGTTGTTTTTTTGTTTGCGTGGTTAAGTTGTACTTACCTTTCACACTGCTGGTCTGGGCTCCTATGCAGAAACCCGCCGCCGCGCACAGCGTCAGTACGTCAGTGACGCTTACTGCAACAAGCTGCAACTGGATTGGTTCCAACGGCTGCCCATCAGGATCCCCCTACCCCCTCCCTAGAGTAAATTCTTGATAGTGATGGTTATGGGTGCTGCAGCGATATCTCAGATACTTGAAAGAGATACAGCTTTAGTACCCACAACCGCAGTTGTCAAGAACATGGTGAATGAGCAGCGCAGCACCCAGCATGTAAACAATACTGGGACAGTATAATATGCTCCGCAGTGGCCCCAACACAGCATTATATGCTCTGCATTGGCCCCCACACTTCATTATATGCCCTCAGTGGCCCCCACACAGTATTATATGCTCCGCAGTGGCCCCAACACAGCATTATATGCTCCGCAGTGGCTCCCATACAGTATTATATGCCCACAGTGGCCCCCACACAGTATTATATGCCCTGAGTGGCCCCCACACTGAATTATATGCCCAAAGTGACCCACACACACTATTAGGTGCTCCACAGTGGCCCCCCCCACCCCCAGAGCCGGTGCTATTATTATACTCTGGGGTCTCCTCAGACCCCAGAGTATAATAAGTACAGGTCCAGGAGAAGTGTTTAAAAATAACAAACACTTATACTCACCTTGTCTTACCTCTCCGGGGCATCCTTGCTCCGTCCTGCTGTCTTTACCATCTTCCTTGATCCTCTGGTCTCCACGTTCTTTATCCCAGACGTCACCGCTGGGGCCTGTGATTGCACCTCAGCGGTCACGTGGGACGCGATGACGTCATTACGCTGGCGCGCCCCATGTCACCGCTGGGGCCTAATCACAGGCCCCTGCAGTGAGGCCGGAAAAGTGCCGGAGACGATGCTGAGCCCAGGACAGTCAGGTGAGTATTTTTTTTTTTGTCACTTCCCCTGGGCTGGCATCTAATGGAAAGGGGCCGGCCCCTTTCCATTAACAATAGGTATAGCGGTCGGGGAACCAGGCTTTCCCCGACCACTATCATGATAGTCCGGGGCCCCGGCCATTTCCAGCTGGCCGCGGGCCCCCGCACCCCTCTGGCCACGATCGTTACGCCACTGTCCATTGGTCAGGGGCCCGATCGGGATGGTCAGGAGCCGGTCGGGCCCCTGAACGTCCCGATCAGACCCTTGGCCTTTGCATTGGCAAAATGAGTACTAATAGTCAGGGCTAGGGGCCCACCAGGAAATTCACCAGTTCCCCGGTGGGCCAGTCCGACCCTGCCTGAGACTATCACAGAGCAGGTGCATTTATACGGAGACTTGATTACACACAGGTGGATTATATTTATCATCATCAGTCATTTAGGACAACATTGGATCATTCAGAGATCCTCACTGAACTTCTGGAGTGAGTTTGCTGCACTGAAAGTAAAGAGGCTGAATAATATTACACGCCCCAATTTTCAGTTATTTATTTTTTACAAAAGTTTAAAATAACCAATAAATTTTGTTCCACTTCACAATTGTGTCCCACTTGTTGATTCTTCACCAAAAAATTTAAATTTTATATCTTTATGTTTGAAGCCTGAAATGTGGCAAAAGGTTGAAAAGTTCAAGGGGGTCGAATACTTTCGCAAGGCACTGTATATATTTGATGGAAGGATTAGATTTTGGAGCAAGCTACTGCAACTTAAAGGGTTTGTGGGATCACGGACACATCTTTCCTATCCACAGAAGAGGGGATTAGTGCACTATTGATGGGGGCCCAACTCCCAGGTCCACCAGTGATCAGGAGGATAGAGGACTGAAAGTTCCTCCAAAGCCTCTGCATGAATGGAGCTCCAGTACACTTGCATGACCAGCACTCTTTTCACTTCTATGGGCAGGCTCTGCCAGAGATTACAGTCCCGGCAGCCCCATAGCAGTGAATGGGGCATCGGTCACACAAGTGCACTGGCGCTCAATTCACAAGGAGGCTTTGGGGGAACGTTCAGTATTTCATCCTCTTGATCATTGGAGGACCCGGTAGTCAGGCCCCTATTGATTGTATGCTTATCCCTTGTCTTGTGGATAGGAGATAAGTGCCCCATAGCAGCACAAGCTCTTAGCACATAAAATGTCAAAAACATGTTTCAAAATGTGCAAATGTTATGTCTACAATCATTTTTTGCATACATCTACCACTGTGTCCCCTCTTAGTGTACCTTCGAGGGGTTGTCCTCATGAATTCCCACCAGGGGATGCAGAGGTTGACGTCACATTGAAACCATGTAACTATTCAATGGCCTGAGCAGTACACCACTGAGACCAGTTATTGGCTGCAGCAGTCACGTGTTGTTGACATGATGTCATCTCTGCACCGCATCAGCAAACACCAGAGGGTAACTGTGTAGACCGAGTGCTGGAGTGATGACATGTTTAGGAAGAAAGTGCTGCTCATTTTTTTAACCCCGCTGCTGCCAGTGGCCAGTTTTTCAGTGAAACTGAAAAACCCCTTTAACTTAAATTCCCCTTACGTCCGACAGCAGCACAATATGGGGTATCTCTGCCCCTGTGTGTTGTTTAGGACAGTGGAACCTTTAATTAGCACCAAATTTAAGGTGCCTCCTACTGGCCCTATAAGAGGGCACCTGAGACCTCCCTCCACTGTGTTTTTTTCTGTCCTGTGTGGGACAGGTGGACAGAGGTCTCTGGTGACCTCCCGTTGCTAGGGGTTTTTTCCTAAAAAAGCTCCTGGCTTACCTTTTGGGGGGTACCTCGGTCCTTTCCTACGTTCCTAAGATCCTCCGGTCCTTCGGGCCTTTTTCCGCCCAGCAGCGCAGCGTTACCCGGCTCATTGCTCTGCAGGCAGCGCGATCCCTTAAGTAAGCGGGGAACCTCTTCGGCCGGAACCTTTTTTTTCGGTCTCAAGTTCCCAGGGGAAGGAAGCCTTTGCGCACCACCGCGGCCTACTTCCGGTTTTCTCGGAAAAGTGCGGTAAGTTTGAAAATTGGAATTTTAATGGCAAAATATAGATTTGTTTTTTGCTGCTTGTATGTGGAGCCTCTGGCTTAGGCTTATGCTCCTCTATGTTCCATTATGGCTTTTGACCTCGTTTGGCGCTGTATGAATATTTTCTTTGTTTGGCTCCTCCCCTCGCTGCTGTATTACATTTAAAAGGTTCTCAGTCCTTTACTTGGTGAGCTTGTGGTTACTAGCTCCTCTGCTGCGGTTTGCGGTGTCTGGGTTTTTTTCCTGATGGGATCTTTTTTTCAAGTGACCGATTTAAAAAAGTAAGGTACCCCTTGGTTTTTCTTTTTGTGCGATGCTTGGCAATCTTCTATTCTACATTGTGATGTGGCTTTTGATGTTTCAGATGTCATCTTCTGCATCAGGTAAGCGCGATGGGCTTAGGAGGAAAAAGTCCTCTAAACGTAAACACCTAATGTGTTTGGATTGCAATACCCCTTTACCTGACAGCTATGATTTTACCCGCTGTCGCCAATGCCGCGGACCTCCGTCAGAAGAACCTTCTATAAGAGAGGTTGTCACCTGGGTAAAGGACTATGTGGAGGAGTCTCTTAAGGAGATCCGTTCTTCCATCACCCAGATTGCCAAGAGACCGCGGGTTGAGACACAGTCCTCCCTACGCATCGCTGACGAAGATTTTCAGATAGTGGACGAGACACTCTCATCTGACGATTCCACTGAAGATTCCAGCAGGCTGTGCTTCCCACTCGAAAAATTAAGCCGGCTGCTGAAGTCCATCCGGTCTAAGGATCGTGATGTTGACGGGGGAAGCCTCCACGTCCACCTATAGAGGGCCTAGGGTCTTCCAAGTGGACGAGACATTACAAAGATTAATGTCTTCAGAGTGGAAATGTCCTGAAAAACCTCTTGTGGTTTCTAGGAGGTTCAAGGCTTTATTCCCAGTTGCTCAATGGGATCAATGGGGTCCTCCTCCCAAGGTGGATATGGCGGTGGCCAAACTGTCCCGCCGCACTATGGTACCATCAGATGATGGATCAAATTTGCACGATGCCATGGACAGGCGCATCGACAATACCCTCAAGAAGGCGTATTCAGCTGCCTTGGCCCAGACCGCTGTGGCGGTTGCGTCTTGTGAAGTGTCAGCCAAATTACGCACTGACCTGGTTCACCTCGAGAGGGACATCGACTCTGGAGTCTCCAGAGATGAGCTGCTAGGGTTTCTAGGCTCGGTTTCCCTGGCAGCTGAATATTTAGCGGAGGCCTCCCACCATCAATTAAGGCTGGCGGCCAAATCTCTGGCACTTACCACTGCAGCAAGAAGACCTCTATGGTTAAAACCCTGGAGAGCTGATTTCCCCTCAAAATATAATTTGTGCGCATTACCCTTTGAGCCAGGTAGAGTCTTTGGCAGTGCCCTAGACGAGATCCTGGAGGGCTTGACTGATAGGAAGGGTAAAACTTTACCCCAGGCCTTTAGAGGTAGATCTAATTCTGGCCGTGATAGAGGCTATCCGCCTCGTCGTGGATGGCAGTCCCAAAGAGGCTCTAGATATTCCTCTAGAGGCGCCGTCCGGAGATTCCCGAAGTCTGATGATAAAAAGGAGAAGCCTAGCTTTTGACATCAGGAGCAGTCTTCCTGTGGCCGAGATTCCTGTCGGGGGTCGTCTCTCCCATTTTTTCAACTGCTGGCAGGAAAAAATTCAAGACCCTTGGGTCCTGCAGGTAATCCAAATAGGATATGCAATCGAGTTCCTCCATCCTCCTCAGGATCGGTTTGTGTTAACTCGCAGCCTCCCTATAATGCAGCAGACTACATTGGAATGCTCCATCCGAGAGTACATTCACAAGGGAGCCCTGGAGGAAGTCCCTTCTCTAGAAGAAGGATCCGGTGTCTATTCTCCCGTCTTCCTGGTACCAAAACCGGCAGACAAGTGGAGAATGGTCATAGACTTAAGGTACCTCAACCGCTTCATCAAAAAGAAGCACTTCCGTATGGAAACCATAAAGTCTGTCACCACTTTTCTCCTCCAAGGCGATGTTTTCATGACTTTGGATCTAAAAGACGCCTATTTGCATATTCCTATTTATCCTCCACACAGAAGGTTTCTAAGGATTGCCGTAGTAGTTTCCGGCCACACGAAACATTTTCAGTTCACAGCACTACCCTTCGGGATCTCCTCTGCTTCCCACACCTTTACAAAGGTAGTGGCTCCTATAGCGGCCACCCTCAGACTTCAGGGGATATTCGTGGTGCCTTATCTAGATGAATGGTTGATAAAAGCCCAGTCAGAGTCTGTTCTGCTCCAGCATCTACAGACAGCCGTGTCCCTGTTTCAGAGTCTGGGATGGCTTATAAACTGGGAGAAGTCGGTAACGATCCCTTCAACCCGAAGGAAGTTCCTCGGCTACTTCCTGGATTCAGTCTGCCTGCAGGTCTCCTTGACACCAGCAAGGAAGGAGAAACTGGTCGGTGTAGTCCGGCACCTCTTCAAAAAGCCGATAGCCTCCATCAGAATATTGATGAAGATCCTGGGCTTGATGTCTTCCTCAGTGGAGGCAGTCCCATGGGCTTTGTGGCACTTACATCCCCTCCAGAAGGAATTACTAGAGGTTTGGGATCGCTCCCTTCTTACACTCAGCAAGAAGATTCGACTCTCCCCAGGACCCCCAGGACCCGTCTTTCCCTCAAGTGGTGGTTGCACCTGAAAGACGGAAGGTCCACGGTCCAACCTTCTTGGACCCTGTTGACTACAGATGCATCCCTCTCAGGATGGGGAGCCCATTTGGACGAAAACTCCATAAAGGGAGTCTGGAGCGCTCCAGAAAGAAGGACCTCGTCCAACTGGAAGGAGCTCAGAGCTGTATATCGTGCCTTACTCCATTTCTCACCTCTTCTCAAGGGAAGAGCAGTCAAAATCCGGTCAGACAACATGACCACAGTGCTGTATGTGAACAGACAGGGAGGCACCAGATCACCAACCCTCCTCAGGGAGGCAGATCTGATATTTACATGGGCAGAGAAAAATCTAACCCATTTATCCGCAGTTCACATCAAGGGCTCCCTGAAAATAGTAGCGGATCGGTTGAGTCGGGGTCATGCCGTATCAGGAGAATGGTCACTCAATCCAGAAGTCTTTCATCAGATTACCCTGAAGTGGGGTCTTCCAGAAATAGACCTCATGGCAACCCGACTCAACGCCAAGGTGGAGACGTTCTGTTCCCTTTACCAGGAGGACAATCCCTTGGCAGTGGATGCCCTGTCCATCCCTTGGAGGTCCAGGCTGGCATACATTTTCCCTCCAATTCCAATAATACCGAAGGTATTGATGAAAATCAGACAGGACCAAGTCTCTGTGATAGCCATCATTCCATTCTGGCCAAAAAGAGCTTGGTTTTCCCAACTCATGGAGATGGGTCGAGGGATATATTGGAGGCTTCCCCCATCCAGAACCTGGTTTTCCAAGGATCTCTGAAGTGCCAGGATCTCTGGAGATTCAACCTGACAGCCTGGAGGTTGAGCAGTCCCTACAGCAGGATAGAGGACTGTCAGAGGCCGTCCTGAAGACCCTTTCTTCTGCAAGAGCAGACTCTACCAATAAGAACTACCAGAGGACAGCCAAGATTTTCATGGAGTGGTGCTCCAAGAAGGGTATTAATAATCTACAACCTTCAACGGCTGATATTTTAAATTTTCTTCAGGACGGTTTGGATAAGTGCCTTGCCCCTGCCACTTTGAAAGTGCAGATTGCGGCCCTCTCCGCTCATTTGAACAGACGTCTGTCTCAGGATCCTCTGGTTGCAAGGTTCCTTAAAGGGGCAATGAGGCTAAAGCCCTCAGTATCATCTCCAGTTCCCCAGTGGGACCTTGCGGTAGTCCTTACAGGCCTGTGCGGTCCTCCATTTGAACCCTTGGAGACTACGGAGCTAAAATATTTGGCCTACAAAACCGTTTTTTTGTTGGCTATTACATCTGCCAAAAGAGTAGGGGAACTCCAGGCTCTCTCTTCTAGAGAACCGTACATTGTGTTTTTTGCAGATAGGGTGCACCTTAGATTTTTGCCTGGGTTTAACCCTAAGGTCCCCTCATGCTATAATAGCAATCAGCTAATTTCGCTACCAGTGTTTTTCCCCACTCCAACCTCTGAGGAGGAAGAAAAGCTCCAAACCTTAGATGTGGTAAGGTGTCTGCGGATTTACCTATCCCGCACTCAACCGTTTAGGGAGGCCAAAAACCTACTAATTAACATGCAGGGTAAAAACAAAGGCCTCAAGGCTTCCAAGCCTACTCTATCCACATGGATCAAGGAGACAATTAAGTCTTCCCTCCTTATTCAGGAGTTACTCCCTCCAGTTTTTTCTACGGCCCACTCGACCAGGGCTGTGTCCACTTCTTGGGCTGAGTACCGGTCCTTACCTTTGGACCAGATTTGTGTGGCTGCATCATGGTCATCTCAGTTGACCTTTGTTAAACATTATCGTTTAGACGTCCGCAGTTCCCAGACAACTGCCTTTGGTCAGACAGTCCTTGACGTTGTAAGGCAAGGAAACCCTCCCTAGGGGAATTACTTGCTATCTCCCCATATTGTGCTGCTGTCGGACGTAAGGGGAATCGTTGATTGTAATGTCAATCTGTATTCCCTTAGTCCAGACAGCAGCACAAGGCTTTCCTCCCTAGAAGCTTGTTTCCTTTTACTTTATAATTTACACAGTGGAGGGAGGTTTCAGGTGCCCTCTTATAGGGCCAGTAGGAGGCACCTTAAATTTGGTGCTAATTAAAGGTTCCACTGTCCTAAACAACACACAGGGGCAGAGATATCCCATATTGTGCTGCTGTCTAGACTAAGGGAATACAGATTGACATTACAATCAACGATTTGGTTTAGGACTTCAATTTCTCCAGATCAATAATACAATGTGACCTGCTAAAAAAAAAAAAAAAAAAAAAAAAAACAATTCACAACACAATCACTGGGTGGCTAAACATAGACTCACATAGGAAAAGCATCTCATGACAAAATGCTATGAAAGAATGTTGCTTTGAAAAGTTGGTCATCTTATGGACAAGTCTAGCCAAGAGGACATGTAAGGAAGAACACGTTTGTAATCTGACCATCATAGGATGTCTGGATATGCTGAAAAGTTTGCATATGCTTTAGAAATTTGGAGCAAACAAAGTCTGCTTTCACATGGCAGTATTTTGCATCACTTGCTGCAGCTGAAACCAAGAGCCAGTCATAAACAGAAAAAGCTATAGTACAATTGTATATCTATAGTCTTGCAGTAAAGGGCTGTGGCGGAATCTCCTATTACATAATATCTAATGTTATCTAAATGCACAGTTACAACAACCACAACAATCTAAGCAGTGCTATATCTGTGCTTAAGTACAGTATGCTGCCATTATACTGCATAACTACAGGACAGGTATATTCCCTCATGTAATGTTTTAGCTCAGGCCTTTGAGCTGTCATGAAATAATATAAATTTATTGATTGTTAATTCTGCATATCAAGCAAACAGTGTAAATTAATGTAAAACATGGCTCAATAGCAAAGTTTTCCAGTAGGCTAAATCTACCGTTGGATACATTTCTGATGTGGTATGAAATCTGTACAGGAGGGGAAAAAACAAAAAAACTTGTTTTCAAACAGTAAGAAGCCATGTATCGTATCTTCTTTATTAGTGCATGCTATGTATATTGACATTTATTTTATCTTTACACCTTCCAGTACATTGATGTATTAAACACGTTTCTACAAAGACATAACATGGCAGCCATAGATCTCTATGGTGTTTCAAATGTTCCTGTGTACTGTGTGATTCCAATTTCAAAGTAAGGCTTTTTTTTCTATTACACTTTGTATTGATTTAATGGAAATAAACCCTGTATGCATCCATATGATATGAATCCACCCTCAAAGGGTTATTCCCATCTCAGAAAATTGCTGCCAAGATGGGAATAATGGCTGCCAAGTCTTGACCCCTACATAGCTGCGGAAACAATGTAGCGCATCTAACTACACTTTTTCCATGAATGTGAGACTACTGAAACTGAATGTTTATTTTTATTGATCCCCCCTGGGTCTCCACTTATTATACTCTGGTGTCTGAGGAGACCCCAAAGTATAATAGCCAAAAGATTTTGGTCCGAAACAAACCAGAGAGCTGCACCTCACAAAAATTTGTTGAAACTAATTTTGCTTTCTCATTATTATTTATTATGCTTACTTATATAGCGCCATTATATTTTACAGACATTGACAGTCACAATCTATATTCCCTATCAGTATGTCTTTGGAATGTGGGAGGAAACCGGAGTACCCGGAGGAAACCTATGCAAAAACGGGGAGAATATACAAACTCCTTGCAGATGTTGTCCTTGGCAGGATTTGAACCTAGGTCTCCAGCGCTGCCCAAATTTCCCATCTCTAGTCATCAATATTTTTAACTCAAAAAATACCTTTAAATGGATCATTCATGTCAACTTGTCATTGCTCCTAAAAGTGATTCATGGAAGACCCATACAGTACTTATATGACCATACCACTTACATGTGTACACTGCCTAAAGGGGATACACAGAAGTAGTTGCACTATGCTACTACATCTGATCTTCCTCTGTTCCTGTACCTTGGCCCACCAATAATTTTCCATTTAGAACACGGCACAATCGTTCATGTTTCACCAAATTCGCAGCAGCTCTTCTTTTCCTTCCCACTCACCTGCCTTCATCAAATTTTTGCATTAAGTGATGTCATGTTAAATTCCCTCATTTAGCAGAGATTTATTAAAGTACCCCTCGCTGATAACGCTAAGCTGTTAATAAGCAGTTGAAGAAAATAGGTGCATTTTCTTTTTGACAAATGTTCATTGTGAGCACTTAAGCTGTTTGGCAGGTAAAAGTACTTTGATCTTACAAATGCATAACATTCCGAAAAATATATATGTTTACACCGCGGTACGATTTGTAGACTGAGGAATCCTAATTCCATTAATTAATTCTACACAGTATTCAATTTCACAGCATTCTGTTGCCAGTGAAAGAGACAGCTGGTGATTAGTCATTAAGTAATAACATTTCCCTAAATTGATTGCAGAGTAGACAGGGATTCGACTGGAGAGAATTTTCCATCTTGTTCCTATTGCATAGTTCATTAATGCTCACTATTAAAACCAAAGTGCAGCAGATCACATATATTTTCAAAAATACAGTGGCATTTATGGGACATGCAATCTGCCGATTGAGGCAGGAAATATATATTTAAGGGGTCGTCCAATAATCATTTTTCTACCAAAATACCTGACAAGCTTTTAATGGCTGATTGAAAGTAATTTATGATGTTGTTAGTGGAAAAATTAACTTTCTTCAAAATTTTTGATTCCGTGTGTTCCCCTTGGCTGGGAGCAGGCTCTGGATTGAATTAGTCTCCTCCACCGATGGCATCTGAAAGTATAGTCACAACTTACTATTCCGGCAGAGGGGACTTCTCAGTTATACTGCCTGACTACTGCATTGTCCTGACTGACATCGTTTTGCAAATATTCGTAAAGTTTGCCATTTGGTTTCAGACCCCAGATTATAATAACTAGAGGCCCGTGGGAGAAGCAGAAAAATAATGAATTCTGATACTCACTTTTCCATTCCTTTCTGGAGTTCCCTTGAGTTGTCCTGTGCTCCATCATGGTCATCTTCTTCACAGTGTCTAAAATGACCACTGAGGACAGATCACAGGCCTCAGTGATGTCACCCAAGAGGCTGGAAGTGTCTGGAAGATAATGGAAGACAAACACCAGATATCGAGAGGGAGCCCAGGAGAGGTGAGTATCAGTGTTTCTGCACCTCCCCTGGTCTCGGAAGAGAACCCAGAGTATAGTAGGAATTTGTGGTTTTGGCCAAAACTGAGATCTTTTGAAAATTGTTACCAAGGGTAAAGATAAGCCACAAATAAAAATTCCCTATAGAGAAACTATTCCCACATGTTTCTCCCATAAGCCCCCAAAGTAGGGTAACTGCCTTCTTTTACCCTCTCATGCATACTCTGCATCTACTAGACTTCACCCCATGCTACAATTTTACCATCTTTCCATGTTTGAGAGCATTACTACTTTACAATTGATTACATTCTGTTCTGCTTATCCAACCCTTTTAGAAAACAAACCTATATGATCTGTTTTGTCATGTAATCTGTCTCTTTAAGGTCAATAAAACCAGTCTGAAGACACCAGCACTCAGCCCATTAGGTAGATGTGCACTTTGCTATTGACTTATAAAGTGTCATAACTCTTCACTCCATCACTTTAAGAGCATGTACAGTAAGTGGCAAACATTGTTATTTTTATATTTAAAGGTAGGACAACCCCTTTAATCTTTGTTCCAGTTTTCATTATTGGATATGTTCTCATAATTTTTTTTGTCATCCATAGTTTGGATGTAGCACATACAGTAGCTTGGAATAAGCTTGTGTATCGCATACAGCACAGACTGAAGAGGAAAGATAAAGGACTTGGTTTGGTGATTTGCAGTCTGTGAAATGTAATATTAAAACAAAATGCAAACATAGGATCCATTCCTGGATTTGGTAAAAAAAGAAAAAAAAAAAGAAAACTTTGAATAATCTTACTTGCATCATTGCAATATACAGTTGTGTCCGCACTCAATGTGAGGGAAACTTGGGAAGCCTAATGCATGGCTGGTTTTGGTATAAGGGAGAGTGTTTGGGGTTCATAGAGCATTGAGAATAATTTGTAATGGACTACAATCTTCATGCTCTATGGACTGCACCTAAATGGAAGGTCTCCTCAATGTATGTAGGACTGTTTAAACTAGATAGGTCAGCCAAGGATTGGGATCTAGTGGCCTGTGAAGTGGGAGAAGATGGAGCCGTGGATAGAAGCCTATAAGGAGATTTCATTGTTACAACCTGATACTCAAGGCAGTTTTATTGACTTCTAGAAAATTAATCAAAGAACAAAATTTAAGAGAAGACTAAAATATAGGTTTACAAGTGAACAAAGACTGATAGATAAATTGGTACTGGTAAACTAATAAAACGGGGGAGCTGTTGGTATTTGAGGGCAAGTATGACATCATAGATGCAGTTGAAACATAACTGAACGAGACACATGATTGGGTGTTTAATATTCAGAATTATACATTATTTATTTATAGACTATATTAAAACAGTAGTCATAAATGAGTCTTAGTTAATCTAGACTAATGTTATAAATAAAGTACTCCGGGGGTCTGTACTGGGACCATTACTATGTAATCTTTTTATAAATGATGCAGAAGTTGCATTTCATAGTACAGATGTGTCCACTCTTAATAAAGCGCACATTTGTTTAAGGATTCCAAAAATTATAAAACCAGTTCAATATAATACCATGATATAATACCAAAATCCTTTAAAGGCTACAATTTACAACACAGCCACTTCAGAGAGAGAGCACACAGACATGTGTATTATAGACAGTGTATCACTTTATAATACCATATCATTCTATTATGGTGAAGGCCATCTATTTCATGATTCAGGTGTTAGTTGGTTCATGTTCCAAATCAAATCATTTTTGCAAGATCGGATCGGATCTGGTTCATTATGAATCCTTTTGGTCATCTCTAGTCAAAAATTGAAAAATTTAATAGTAATTGTTGGTAATAAACTAAATCATACAGTAACATGTAATACCAGTCTGCCAAATTCAGAAAAGGAATGGTTTCTGGACAACAAAGTATATTTTTACGCCTATATAAGGCATACGTGTATATCATCCAATTTTGGACACAAGTTCATAAAAGAGACATCAGAGAGCTGGAGAGAGTTCATTACCAAAGTGGTTTTAGTCTTTCTCTGTATCAACTTGGGTTTTTAGAGTTGAACTTCATGTATACATAATGTATATAGGTGTATACATAGTACTGTACTACACTTAATGACAAATAAGAAATAAAGTACCCAGATAGAAATGTCAGATTGCTGCAAAACGTGGCATACACTAATGTCTCATGGAAATAGGTAAATGATTACAGATGTGGTCTGATTAGATGCCAGGTCTTGCCACAAAAGGGCCCTGTCAGGGCTGTCAGGGGAGATTCTGGAGTAGTCTAGCACACTCTCAAAGACATTTTTCCCAGTTGACAGACTTTCAGAGTGGGCACCTTAATGGACTGAGAGAAGGATGGTTGTTTTGATGAAGTGAAGATGCTGGGAGCAGTGGTCATGCACACATGGCACGAACAGGCTCTGGATGCCCAGGCAGACCATCACAAGAGAGGGTCATTTGATCACTGACATGCACAAGCACCTCCAACAATTTTCTTCGCCAACATCCAGACACAATTGGCCCCTTCATTACACACCCTTTTCTCTGTGCGGACTATCTCCCGACACTTAGCCAAAGGAGATTTGATGTCACAGCACCCACTACATATCCTGACATTGACAGCCAGCCACCTTCGTCTTCGCTTGCAGTGATATTGTGAGAAACCTGGGCTGCTATGGAATGGAACCATAGCATCTTTAGTGACAAATACAGGTCCTGTTTGGCACCAAATGATGGTCAAGTTTGAGTATGGAGGCCAGATGATGAGAGTTTCAATGCCCCAACTGCTGGTGTGATGATCTGTTGAGGCATCACATATGACAGTCGATCACCCCTAGTAGTGATACGACAGACATGAAGAGCTATATATTGTAGGACATCATGTGGCCACCTTTGTTTCCTTTCATGGCAGGACTACCAACTAGCATTTTTCAGCAGGATAATGCTCGCCCAAACACAGCAAGGGTTTCCCATGAATGTCTCCACCAGATTACACTTCCTTGATTTGCCCAGTCACCACATTTATGGCCAATCAAGCATTTATGGGACCAGCTAGGATGTTAGATTTGCAACCTACAATTGGGCAGGATGTACAGGCTCAGGGGGGCAAATGTGCCGCAGGATACCATATGGAACCTGTATGCCTCCGTGCCCAACCATATCTCATCTTGCCTCCAGGCTAGAGGTGTCCAATAGGGTGCTAGAGCTCCCTTTCAGTTGTACATTTTTCCCCAATAATCTTCTCCTTGGGTTCTAATACTGCAATCACTTACATATATCATCATTACATTCTCATTGAGAAGGTTTCATTCCATTCCAACAACTCTTTTTTTCAATCTATGAATATATGTAACTTTATAGAAATGCTTAACATAGCATTTTGGCAGTATGCCCTGAAGCTTTCATTCACCCTTCCAATTAAATTGGGAAAAGGTACGCTTTGTATATTGGGGTTGATATATGGCATATTTTTTCCCCATGACATTGACACAATCAGTACAGCCTAAATGTAATGCAATTCATATGGGATGTATTCAAAGACATTAAAAGTGGAAATCAGTTTTTGAGCAGTTATTATATCACCATAATAAAATAGAATATGATATTATCAGATGTTTGATGTATCAATATGAGATAAATAATTCAACACAGGAACATAAGGGCTGCTCAACTACATTAACCTTGAATTATTAAATGCAACCAACCTTTCATATTTATGCTTTTCTATTACATAAAATATCAAAACGCCCCAACTCATCATGCACAATATATATATATATATATATATATATATATATATATATATATATATTAAATACACACAGAAATGTAACTTGAAGCTCCTAGGAAGCAATGCCAAAACAGTAACGGGGACACTCTTCTTCTTTTGTGGCATAGGGTCTTGGTGCGACTGCTACAAATGTGTCCTTTCTTACATTTACTCTTGGCTGGACAGATTAAGATATGTGTATCACAAGATGATTAGCTTTTCAAAACTATGTGACTGTGTGATATTCATAAGGTCATAAGGTGGTTGTGGCCGCCCAGTGGTTATGTTATGCATTGCAGCCTGTCAAAGGTTTTGCATGCTGTCCTCAAACAAAGTAAACTAAAGGGGATACATCTGTACTACACTGTTTAAAGGCAGTGTCAAAGTTTAAAAATGCCTCCCAATCCAATGATTGTGCATTGTAGGAGCCTTTAATAGTAGAAACATACCTTTGTGGCCAAAAACAAATGAAATAATACAGAGATAATCATCTTTGTATGCAAATCATCCCCAGTGCACTGGGGGTGGGGCCTGATTTACCAGAGTTGCCATGAGGCCATTTACCATGAGGCAGACACAGGCTGAAAACGTAATTTATGACTAAAGATCGAATCCAGAGGATAGCTGGAACACTTACAAGTATCTGTAGGAAAATCTAGCAACTCAGACTCCATAAAAAAAGAAGATTATTTCTGCATTGCTTTATCAGTTAGTGGCCATAAAGGTATGTTTTTACTACTTGGCACTGTTTATTGGTTTAGGAGGCATTTTGACCTGACAAAGCTACTGTATGCCTCTCAATGCTCATAAAACACTTAGGGCTTAATATAAAAATCTAGTCTTCTAATATCTTATTCTAAAATAATATCATATCAATAAACTTTCTGAAAACAGCTGAGTCATCCTAAAAGCATCCTTCATAATTTCCTCTTAGAAGAGTGATTTGAGATAACCAGATTTTAAAATAAAGTTGTTTAATCTATCTATCTATAGTATCTATCTACAGTATCTATCTATCTGCTATCTAGATAGATAGATAGTTAGATACATAGATAGCAGATAGATCTCTATCTCTCTCTATATCTATCTATCTATCTATCTATCTATCTATCTATCTATCTATCTATATATCTATCTATCTATCTATCTACAGTATCATCTGTCTATCTATCTACAGTGAAACGTCTCCAAAAGGCCACTTCTTTGAGAAGACCTCCTTAGCCAGACTACATTTCTTGTGACGGTTTTCTTCTTCGAGTAGACCACATCTCTAGAAGACCACTTTGTCATGCAATTTTGGGTGGTCATCTCATCTCTAAGGTTTTTCAAGTATACTGCAGTATTTATAGTTAGACAGTGTAAAGTTAACCTGTAGCCTTGAGATGACTTATTGACTTCTATAGAAAAGTATTATGGGCATGAGAAATGTGCATAGGTTATTATTCAGGGGACTGAGAGAGGTGAACTGTGTAACCTATGAGGTCTTGTATCTATGTACTGTATATGTATTACCTGTCATTGTATCCTGCCTGTGATGATAATGATATCTCAGGTAAAAAGTGATTTCTATAGAACAGGAAGCACAATAGTGTAGGATTTTTTTTTTTTATAAATAAATATGTATATTCTGTATTTTCATGACTATAAAAATTGTAGATTCACACTGAAGGCATCAAAACTATGAATTAACACATGTGGAATTAGATACTTAACAAAAAAGTGTGAAACAACTGAAAATATGTCTTATATTCTAGGTTCTTCAAAGTAGTCATCTTTTGCTTTGATTACTGCTTTGCACACTCTTGGCATTCTCTTGAGCTTCAAGAGGTAGTCACCTGAAATGGTCTTCCAACAGTCTTGAAGGAGTTCCCAGAGATGCTTAGCACTTGTTGGCCCTTTTGCCTTCACTCTGCGGTCCAGCTCACCCCAAACCATCTCGATTGGGTTCAAGTCTGGTGACTGTGGAGGCCAGGTCATCTGGCGTAGCACCCCCATCACTCTCCTTCTTGTTCAAATAGCCCTTACACAGTCTGGAGGTGTGTTTGGGGTCATTGTCCTGTTGAAAAATAAATGATGGTCCAACTAAACGCAAACCGGATGGAATAGCATGCCGCTGCAAGATGCTGTGGTAACCATGCTGGTTCAGTATTCCTTCAATTTTGAATAAATCCCCAACAGTGTCACCAGCAAAGAACCCCCACACCATCACACCTCCTCCTCCATGCTTCACGGTGGGAACCAGGCATGTAGAGTCCATTCGTTCACCTTTTCTGCGTCGCACAAAGACACGGTGGTTGGGACCAAAGATCTCAAATGTGGACTCATCAGACCAAAGCACAGATTTCCACAGGTCTAATGTCCATTCCTTATGTTCTTTAGCCCAAACAAGTCTCTTGTGCTTGTTGCCTGTCCTTAGCAGTGATTTCCTAGCAGCTATTTTACCATGAAGGCCTGCTGCACACAGTCTCCTCTTAACAGTTGTTGTAGAGATGTGTGGCATTGACCTGGTCTCTAATCTGAGCTGCTGTTAACCTGTGATTTCTGAGGCTGGTGACTCGGATGAACTTATCCTTCGCAGCAGAGGTGACTCTTGGTCTTCCTTTCCTGGGGCGGTCCTCATGTGAGCCAGTTTCTTTGTAGCGCTTGTGGTTTTAGCCACTGCACTTGGGAACACTTTCAAAGTTTTCCCAATTTTTCGGACTGACTGACCTTCATTTCTTAAGTAATGATGGCCACTCGTTTTTCTTTACTTAGCTGCTTTTTTCTTGCCATAATACAAATTCTAACACTCCATTCAGTAGGACTATCAGCTGTGCATCCACCTGACTTCTGAACAACACAACTGATGGTCCCAACCCTATTTATAAGGCAAGAAATCCCATTTATTAAGCCTGACAGGGCACACCTGTGAAGTGAAAACCATTTCAGGTGACTACCTCTTGAAGCTCATCAAGAGAATGCCAAGAGTGTGCAAAGCAGTAATCAAAGGAAAAGGTGGCTACTTTGAAGAACCTAGAATATAAGACATATTTTCAGTTGTTTCACACTTTTTTGTTAAGTATAGAATTCCACATGTGTTAATTCATAGTTTTGATGCCTTCAGTGTGAATCTACAATTTTTATAGTCATGAAAATACAGAAAACTCTTGGAATGAGAAGGTGTGTCCAAACTTTTGGTCTGTACTGTATATACAGATAGTGATATAAATTTATTAATCCATTAATTCAAAGAGAGAATATCACCACAATGTCTTAAAATATGTTTACATATGTGTTTACATACAAACTGGAAAACCCAGGGAGTTTGGGGTAATGTAGAATAAAAAAAAATAATCATAATAAAAAAAAAAAAAAAAAAAAAAGAAGCGATACTTAGGTACCACTGGTGTTGTCCCCCATTCCATCCCATACCAGCACTAGCTGGGCAAGAATTTAAGCAGCTCAGGTGACTGCTGTAGCCTAACCTTAGTGGTCACATGTTGAATATGTGTCACTGCAATGTGATGTCACTTCTTACTAATATGTCACTGGAACCCAACATGTAACCACTGATGCTGCTGCAATCATCTTAGCTACTATATTTCTGGTCCAGTCAGTGCTGGCGTGTGATGAAATAGGGGACCTGATGCCAGAATGGAGGATATGTGAGTATTGTTTGTTTTTTTCGTTTGTTTTTGTTTTTTTTACCCCACCTCCAGCCTCCCCCCCATTGAATTTTTCTGGCTTGCCTGAAAAATCTATTCTACCAAAAAAAATAAAATAATAGGTCACATGCTGCTATGAATGACACTAAAATACAGCACAACAACTACTATAATGACATTATACAGTACATGTGATACATTAGATAGATAGATAGATAGATAGATAGATAGATAGATAGAGATAGATAGATAGATAGATAGATAGATAGATAAATAGATAGATAAATAGATAGATAGATAGATAGAGGAAGATATGAGATAGATAGATAGATAGATAGATAGATAGATAGATAGATAGATAGATAGATAGATATTTCTTACATACAAAAATAATTCTACATGAAGATCTAAATCTATGTGACATGTATCTTGTGTATCTGCTTTAGTTCATATAAGGTTATGTAACTGAGCATAGTTCAGGACTTCTGTCTTTAAAATATTCTAATCCAGTATGTGGTAGAATATAAAGGAGGATGTTTTATGCTCTGAAGTTATAACATTTAATCAATCTTCAGTATTATAGTTAGTGACAAGGTAATGCTACATTAGTATGTTAAAGTGAAGCGTAGACAGCAAGTTATGATAATTAGCCCCAAAATATGCAGAAAAACAGCAGCCTGAAATAGAAAAGGCATATCTCAATTTCCCTAGGGATAAAAGTTTTGTTTTGGCTGGGAGACAACACTGCCATTATACAGGAGATGTGAAAAGCATTAAAAATAGGACGAGGTTTAATAGTAGCTGACCTGATACCAACAGAAACAAATGTGCGTAGAGAAAGTGAGATATATGTGCTGTGACTTAATGCAAAATATAAAGCCTAAGAATCCAATCTCCGAGGACCTGAGTAGTGTTAGGGGTGGAAGGGAGAGTCAGTGAGCAAATCACTCTTATCAATGCTTGATATTGGCACCGTATGACATTTACGACAATGACGTTAATGTCAATGCTAGATCGGTACAAGAGCTTAGATATCTGATAGGGTCACCTCATTGGGCTGTCACCCAAATATAGGGCTAGGTCAAATCTAAAGAGAGTAAAATGCTTTAAAAAATGATTCAATATGGAGTTAATAAAAAAAAAATGTGGGAAGTTTTTCTCTATTATAAGTTCAATCAAGACTCAAAAATACAAATTCATTCTGACTTATCTCTCCTTTTGGATTAACACATACCAAAATGTATAGAGTAAGATGACCAGATTGGGAGAAAAAAAGCATGATTTTACATTTAAAGGGATTTTCCAGGATAACTGGAAACCCAGAATGGCCTGTGGTGGGGATAAATAAATAAATAAATAAATAAAATAAATAAATAAAGTAATATTGACCCCCTTTGCCCCCAAGTCCTCCATTCAGGCATGGAGTCTCCTCTTCTGTCAGATGTATGCACTGGCTGGACTCAAATTACAAAGGCAAAGGCAGTCATCTGATTGTTGGCGGTGACATCATTGTCGATACATCACCAGTTCCCATCAGGGGACTGCTATGGCCAATGCTTAGCTCTGCAGTGCTCAGTTAGGCCTCTGTCCTTTCAACCTGGTCACTGTGAGCACAGAATAGGACAGAGGATGCAATGCTCAAAGGGAGATTGAGGGTAGGAGGATATCATTTTATTTTTTATTCGCCCGCCCTCCATCGGCTCCTCATGGGTTTTCCATATATTCTGGGAAACCTCTTTACAGTCCAATAAGTGATCTTCTGGCCTTGCCTGTAGTCCCAAGACACTGTTTAGTAATAACTTTTACATGATGCTATGTTTAAGAATGCAACCTCAATATACGAGGTTGCATTCAATATATACTCAATATATAGTTGTAAATGTTGTTTATGCCATATGTGCCTTTATGTGACCACCCATTGGTTGATTTTCCAAGGTTTCACTAGCAGGTTCAATAATGTATTGAATTTGTATTGTAAAATTGGATTCCTTAACTCACATTTGTAGTGCTTATTGATTTCCATATAGACTGTGCTGATATTTTTTATGTTGATATTGATTTTATATTGAATTAGTTTCTTTACAAATAGTGACAATTAACTGGACTGGAGATCGGTTTCGTCTCATCATATCCGAAGACAATCAAAAAGCTAAAAGCTAGTTCTAGGTATGTAGAGCTGACGCAAACAGGCGACCCAGTGATGTATGTAAAGATATCTGATCTGCTTCTATCCATTCAGACCAATATGGAGATAATTTGGTAGGTGTTACCCTGACCAATAAGTAATGCCCAGTTGTAAATTTACACATACATTTACTGTAGCTATAACAGAGGAACTACACAATGCTGAGTATTAAAAAAGATGTTCTAGATTTGTTAATAAATGGGAAATTCACATATATACTAAAACAGTCATATCATGATATAATACGTTCTTATTAAAATAGCTCTTAGTTGTCCATGGCCAATGGGTGGAAAGTAACCTTTTTAGTCACCATCTGAAACAGTTGGCTTCTTTATGATGAAAACTCCAAAATGTCCTAAACTAGTATGTACTGCAGCATCCCAGTTAGAGGCCACTTGCAGGGCATAGCAAAGGCTAACAGGCCATGGTGCTGGTGCAAAAGCTTAGCTTGACCAGTTGTACAACTTCTCCAAACAAACATCATACATCTTACATTTTAGCAGTATTTGCATTTCCCTTACCTTCTCTACCTAGACCCACATCACCACAAAGACTTGTTCACAACCATGTCTGTGCACACAAGCTAGTCATCATTGTCATCCCCTGTTAGTGTCCTCCACACAGTAATCATGCCCCCTTTTGGGTCACAACCTTCCCCACCGAATACTTCCTTGACTATAACAGCTATTTTTTTCCATTAAAGGGTTGATTTTCTCCTTTCTGACAGTGGTAGGCTGTGTATCATAAACCTTGAAAGCATTCTGTGCATGCACAGATACAGGCAGTATTGTATAATCTTCTGTATCTGTAGATGTGCTGAATACTTCCAGCACTAGTGGAGAAGAAGATGTGGCGAAAAGAAGGGTAAATCACGTGATTGCCGCCATCTTGACAGAGGCAAACTGTATACACCCTGACCCTATGAACAGCAGAGACCTGGATTAGGGTGCAACAGTAAAAAATTAGGAGGTTTAGGGTCTTTCATTGCAGTACACACCAGGTTTGGCCATTTTCGAACATTCATTGGAATGTGGCTAACCTCTTTCATTTTTACTGGCCAGTTTGGAAATTAATAATAGATCTTGACTTCACATTTTCCATAGTCTTTAGAGCTTGTCATTAAATTATATACTGATATTCTCTGATGCACTGGATGCTATAAACAGACCTAAAACAATTTATAGGCTTATGGCAGTCATCAAAGAACCCACCAGATACTTGCAGCTGAGACCGCCCACTGGACTCCTAAGTGCAGAATGAACAGAGTTCTAAACTATGAATCTTTGCTTAGTGTTCTAGTCATGTAAATCAATAAGTTACAAGTTATACTAAAATTTCACACAAAACTATATATTAGGCTTTATGCACATAGCCAAATGTACAGCTCAAGGGTGTTTAAATTGAAGCCCGAGGGTGCTCCGAAGCCCCGTTCCATTCCAGTATTTTATAGGACCTACTTTATAAGTATCAGAATGGAACTGAACATTGGAATTGGGCATCTGAACACCCTCAGGCTGTGCACTCAGCCGGGTACATAAAGCCTAAATCTGCTCATCCTTCTATATAGATGCAGGATGAGCAGATTGGATAACATTTTTATATATTTATATATATTATATATATACAGTATATACAGTATTATATATATATAATACTGTATCTATCTATGGTACATATGTATATATATAATTAGAATAGTTTAATATGATTTTAATCTGAAGCCCCACATTGCGAAAACGCTGCATTTTACAGTACCTACAAAGTGAATGAGATTCTGGCTAATCCACACAATGCAGGAAAAAAAAATCTGCTGCGGAGAAGCTGCGTTTTAAAAACACTTGCGTTTTTGAAAATCACTGCATGTCAATTATACCTGCAGAAACATTGGAGCTTTCCCCATAGGTTTAATAAGGGAAGAAAATCTGCAGCGAAAAACTCAATGAAAAATGCTGCGTATTTTAGCTGCGTTTCGCTATGCGGGGCCTTAGTCTTAATGTAAAGACTTGCTAATCACTTTAATTTTACTTTTTTCCATTGCTTTCAATTAGTTATTACGGTACAGCAAGCTATCAGATTCAAGTTGGAGATTGCTACATCTGTATACATTTATATATATATATATATTAATATTTTAATTACATCATGTCAGCATTTCCCATTTGCCTAGCCTTTTGATCCAGTGCGGAGCCATTATTCAAATGTTTCACATTGCATACTGCAAACACTGCAAAGTCTTCAATGTTACTCTGTAATAAACTATAAATGTGAGCTTTTCAGGATCAAGGCCGAACATTGCTTGTATTAAAGGTGTTGAAGTGACAAATCATTTAGCTGGTCCAGTGTCAATTTTATGCTAATAACATTTCCACAAGAGTGATTGATAGTAAAGGTCATTCTGAAATGAGTATTTCTAACAGGAAAAGCTTGTAAAACATGTATGTAGGTAGAAAATGAAACACTATGTTAATACTATAATATATATAATATCTATATCTATATATATATAGATATATATATTTGTTAGAATTTCTGCCGTATATTGTATAAGCAAAACAATATTATATAAGTAAAAACAGTAAAACCCATATCTTCTCTTAACAGGAAAGGTTTTTGGAAACAGATGTAAGTCCTGTGTTTATCAGGCCATATTATTGTACCTTTGGAGCCAAAATCTGTGAACTGTAATATTTTTAGAGGGCTTGGCACCTTCTTGTCATGCACATAGAAAATAGGGATTCAAAGGGATTTTCTAAAAAAAAAAAAAAAAAAAAATAATATATATATGCATACATTTCTACTTCAACCGGCACAATAGACGCCAATAAGAATTAATGTCATCTGTCCGTGTCCTTTTACAATTTATATAAAATTCATATAAATTAAAAAAAAAAATGTATAATAAAGTTTAGGATGCCTTACTCTATTTGCATGTGAAACAATGTTACAATGTTAACTGTAATGAAATGTACTGAGACTTTTGTAACCAGCTAAATCCGCAGACGTAAATTGTAACCTGAGTTCATATGAGGATTCAAGTATGTTAATTTTCATCAATCTCTATTAGAGCTGTATGTACAGTGTGAAGTTTTCCAATTTATAAACATGCATTTTTACATAAAAGAGGCATTTTATGTAAATTATTTTTATACTGAAGTTACACCTCTCATATTTAGTCAGTAGCTGAACTCCCATGCTTAATTTTAGCCTGTCAAAGCAAGACTTGGCAATCTTAAATTTTGGTCGTATAATTTTGTAGCTTATGCTAGCTGGAACTATTTTGAGATATAGTGATGAAAGTGCAATAAAAATAATTGAAACTTTTATGGATGGAGAAAAAAAAGATATATTTAAAGCCAGAAAAGCTAGCCATGTAATTCCTCATTTTATAACAGAGCTCAGAAATGCCATCTTACGAAATTGCAAACAAAATATTGCAAAGCTTTAAGGTGAAAACTGTAGGACACTCGACTATTGCTTGCTATTTCTAAATATTGCTATTATTATTATTATTATTATTATTATTATTATATGATATTAAATATTAGTTTTAATAGTTATATTTACAGTATATAGATTTAGGCAGGGCTGTGTATACAGTTGGTTGTTCTAAGCACAATTTGTGTAACTCCACCATAAATTGACAATTCTATCCCACCTAACAACTTTTTGTCCAGGACTCAAGGTGTGACCGTCACATGACCATGGACAGATTTTTTTTATCTACTGAAAGTATACAAAGATTGTAAGCAAGGAAAAATTTAGAAAACTGTGAGGAATTGATACAGAAAGTATATTGGAAAATTGTACAATATACAATAACATTCATTAGCTGAAACTGGACAACCCCCTTAACTGAGCTCCAATTTGGTTAAAGGGGTTATCCAGGACCCAAAATTAAACCTATCCTTAGGATAGATCATTACTTTGAGATCAGTATAGGTCCGACACCCAGGATTACCCCCCCCCCCCCAATCAATTACTCTCTGCACACTGTATGGAGCCAGAAACAGATGAACAGATGGCTTTGTACACTGAGCTGTGGCCCAGCTGTACTATTGCAGCTCCCACTCATCATAGAACACAATAACAGCCATTGAAAAGGTTGAGATAAAGCATATTATCACAATGTAGTTAGGGTGGGTTCACACTTGCTGTGACACTCCGTCCACCGCGAATCCGACGTAAATGTCGGAAAACTGGATAGGGAAAGGTTTGCGACGCTTTGCTTAAAAACCCATTCACTTGAATGAGTTTTTAAAGCAATGCGCGGTGTGCGCTTACACCCTCTGCGCCGCGAAACCAGTTTTTTTCGGAAACAAAGTCGGACATGCAGGACTTTGTGTCTGACGAAAAAAAAACTGCTTCACGGCGCAGAGGTTGTAAGCCCCTCTTATGAGTTCGACCCGAATATCCCAAATTGTTCAGTGTCTCACAAAACCGAACAATTGGGGATTTATCTCAGATTTGATGAATTGGCCATTGCGACATGCATTGAGGTTTATTACCTTCCCTGGCATCCCGATCGCTGTGTATACAGCACTCAATGAGCGCTATATACAACGCTATGGGCTCCGACATCTTGCGGCTCCCCTCTGACCTGGCGGTCACATGATCCGCTGGCATTAGCATCTGTAAGAGCTGCTGGGTCCTACAGGACCCAGATCAGCTCTATAGTAATGGGCAGGAGGCTGTATTCCTTCTGCAACTGGGGCTAAATGTACCAGCCCCAGTTACAGGGGAAATCAGCCTCCCCAACTAAAAAAAACAGTGATCAGATGTCACCAAAGGTCTATTAAAAAAAACCAAAAAAAAAAAAAACGACACCATACAAAATAAAAATTACTGTAATGGAGAGTAAAAACTATTTTAAAAAGTTTTTTAGTAGCACTTTGTGTTATTAAATTTAAAAAAATGAAAAGTGAAAAACAGACACGTTTTCCCTCCTCTTTTGTTTAGATTTCCCCGGATATAAAAAAAATTAAAACACATGCGAAAATAAAAAAAAAACATAAAAATAAAGCCCTATGTGTCACTGACAAAATACCCGAAAAAGTGTCTGGTCTGGAAGGGGGGGGGGGGGTAAAGCATCTGGTATGGAAGTGGTTCCAAATCCCATTTTTTACCCCCTAGCAAGGCTTAAAATAATAAACACTATGTATTCACGACTCCATTTGGTCAGGGATCCGGCAGAAGGTCATCGATTTGGGTCATTAATGTTGCTGTCATGAGGACTTCAGCCAATCGGTGGCATACAGTTCAAACAGAGTATCACTGATTGGCTAACGCACTCATGTCTAGGTAGAAGGTATTATTTTAACCCTTGCTAGGGGTAAAAAAAAATTACCTGGAAGAGCCATTTAACACTTATGTTAAATGGTTCATTTTTAAGGCTGTTGTTAACCACAATTACAATAATTCAGCCACAATGTCCATGAAGTTCAATTGAGTCCAGCACAGTAAGGTACTATTGGGCCTGGAAGGTCAGTACGAATGCCCATTTCTATAGCAGGCGACAGACGTGTGTATTATCCCTCCATGATCAGACACTGAGGGTTTTAATGCCTGCATCACAGAGGTACATAGTGTGCAGCGGTATGCTTGACAAACTTTTTATTTGTGTAAAAAAAAGTTGTGATGTGCACTAATCCTCCCATATAAATGTTCCCAGCTTTATTATTGTACATTTCCACATGAGCAAGTCTTATTAGTGTAATAGAAAATGCAACCAATGATTCACACCGGAAACCATGTGCTTAAGATTTTTTAATATAAGAATGGTTGAGGAATATGTAAATGAATCTGAATATTAAGCATTTTCAATTTGATTCACTTAATGTCACAAGCCATTGCTTTATTTGCCGGTAATGGTCTGTAAAATGTAAAAATTGATCTAGCAGTAGGAATCTAGCGCTCTACTTTGTGCTGCTTACTGCACATTAGTATATTCCTTTGTTTTAATGATGTAATAAATATGATGTCGTTTCTAGCCATGGAAGCACAGTTTTAGGTCAAAGTTATTGCTGTTTTAGGAGCAAACCAATGGTAAAATGTACATGGCAGGACATTACCTGTAACATACTGTGTATTTATTTATTATGCTTACTTGTATAGCACCATCATATTCCGCAGCGCTTTACAGAATGTGTCACTGTCCCATATAGGGCTCACAATCTACATTCCCCATCAGTATGTCTTTGGAGTGTGGGAGGAAACCAGAGTACCCGGAGGAAACCCACGCAAACACGGGGAGAACATACAAATGCCTTGCAGATGTTGTCCTTGGCAGAACTCGAACCCAGGACTCCAGCGCTGCAGTGCTAACCACTGAGCCACCGTGCTGCCCCTGTTGATAGAGGAAGTCATAACATGCTCTCATAAAATAATATCCCAAAAATAACATAGCATAAGAAACATCTTTTACGCTAGGTTCACACTAGCGTTCAGGTTTACATTCTTTGGGTTCGCTTGGGGACCTGAAAAATGGAAATCCAATCTGCTTTAATGGGGTCCGTCGGGTTTCTGTCTAAAACAGAAGTGGAATCAAGTGGAATCAGGGACAGAGTTACCCAACGCAGGTGTGACCAAAGCCTTACATGACTAGTTAATGCAGAGCTGCTTGTATTATTATTATAGTGGTTAACACAACTATAAACCCATGCTTGGCAACAGTCCCAACTTTGAAGGGGTTGTCCCAAATTTCCAGTAACAATCCTGGAAAATTTGGGATTGGGTTTATGTAAACACATTGAAAAATGAACCAGTCCAGTTTGTGGGCAATTCTGGGCATGGAGTTTAAATGTCCAGATTTTACCCAGACACAGGGATTATGTGACCTAATTTTACCATACAGTAGTTATAAATGTTTGTTAACTACTTTATTTAACAGCATCTTATTACAATTGGTTCATCTTTTGAAATTTTTGGCAATCTACACTACACTGGGGTTACTTCAGAGGCTCAGGGGAGGTGTGGAAAAATAATAAACACTGATACTCACCTTCCCTCACCTCTCCTGGGCTTTGTTGCAGTGTCTGGCGCTTCATCATGGTCATCTTCCATTGTCTTCTTGGCTCTTTCAGCCTTCTGGTTGATGTCACAGGCCCCTCACCTGGCCTAATCACAAGCCTCAGTAGTTCACTGGGGCCTCTGACATAACCCAGGAGGACACAAAAGGATGGAAGATGACTGTGATGGATTGCTGAATGCTGCGGTGGAGCCTTAAAGAGGTGAGTATCAGTGTCTATTACTTTTCCACACCTTTGTCAGCCCTCTGCTTATTTTATTCTGGGATATGGAACTATAGGTATGAGTATGGTATGGAGCTATGCAAAGGGAGTCAGGGCCGTGACCCGGCCTCGGGGCTGCTATGAAGACCCCTAGGAACCCACGATCCTATTGCAGATGGGGGGAGGTGAGGGGTTGACGGGGGGGGGCAATTTTGCCTCCGGACCCCCTGGATGCTGTGATCGCTATTGATCACAGCATCCAGGGGGTTAATCCTCCAGAGTCAGAGCATATTCCCACTCTAGCGGCTGGTCCCAGCCCTTGGCAGCGTATTATTATGGCGCTGAACGTTAACTATATGCTCAGTGCAACGTAATAGTTAAAAGGGTTAAAAGTCATGTTAAAATCTGAAACATCTGTAACTTAGTAGAAAAATAATGCCTTCTCCTTCACGAATTAGTTTTTTTTTACATTGACCCCTTTATTCTCCTCATCCACCTAGGATGTTGGTATTAGCCTACATTCACACGACAATGAAAAATCAGCTGTGTGATGGATGCTTTTTTGATGCCACCACATGCCCACATTAAATTTACTGTATGTGAATGGGAGTTACTTATTGATGGTCCATTTTCACGGACTGACAAAAAATAGGAAATTTCCCATTTTTACCCGTTTTCAAGGACCCCTCAATACATAGTACATTTTTCATGGCTGTTTTGCACAATGTTCATGCCTTGTCCTCCTTAGATCTGATGGTTGCTTCCATTAACCTCTTCACTTCCAGGGAGGTTAACCATTGCAGGTTAGACAACAATTATCTACCCAATAAGAATTAGCAGCCGTTATTAGGTGGCCCAGATGTTTCTTGAACACAAAGGTCCTCAGATGTCCAATGTTGATAAGCATAGTAGGTGAAGAATGTATTATAAGTTTACGATACGCTCGCTACTATTATATCTATTTGGCCCATGATTATTTTCTCTTTGAAATAATTGAAAACGGTGAATTCTGTTCTTACATTACAAATAGACATATTTGAAGCAATTATCTTGCCCCAGATAGAAGTAACATTTGGCAGATGGCTCTGGTATAAACTAGTCTACTCCTCAGACAGGCTTGTAAGAGTTTTAATCTTTCTTACATTTTATGGAACACAGAAAAGAGCGATATTAAAAGACCTTCCGTATAAAAGAATACGATAAGTTTCATATCAATTGCTGCAGGAGGATGATAGATTGTGTTGTTGTCCTTTACACAATTCCACCACATGTGGAGAGAACTTCAATTTTCAGCTCATTTCGTGCGGAAGTCCAACAACTATCTCAACGCATTTTGGAGACTGTAGGGGGGGGGGGGGGGGGCACCTGAAATAACCTGCAGAGAGTCTGTTCATTAAACTGCCTTCATGCTAAATATATATTACAAATTATATTTGATAATAACCCGCTTTTACCCAGGCAGGAATACAATGTTGTTATATATTTGTCTGATAATGAAGAAAGAGTATTGAACTAGAAAAATAACTGAAAGAGCTATCGAGCGAATGGAAAAATAAAAGAGGTATATCCCCTCAACTGCTGTCCTGCACATTACCTGGTCTCCTGCTGGTCTCTATTGCCTCCTTTTCAATGCAAAGGAAATGGCACCCAGTCAATAACTTGTTGAGGGGCCAATGATAAGCTGAGTGGTGGACCAGTGATGGACCAGGGCAGTGTTGGAATGGAAGCAGTGCCGTAAATAAGAGATCAGTGGGAGTCCAACACCCAGGACCTCTGCTAATCATCTGTTTAAAGGGACTGCGGCACTTGTCCGAGCACCTGAATCCCTTCACTATATACATTGCAAGTGGTCTATTTTATAGTGAATATGCACTATGTTAATATGTGAATATGTACTTATATCCTGTACACTTCTATAGGATGAGGCTGTAATTACATTGCATGGCTGTATAAAACAGATGGCATGTGATGTAGATAGTAAAGGGATCATGGCACTTTCACAAGTGCTGCAGTCCCTTCAAATGGATGATCGAAAGGGACCCCAGATGTTGGACCCCAATTTATCTCTTATTGATGACCTATCCTGAGAATAGGTCATCAATAGTGGGTAAGTGGAATATCCCTTGAAAAGGGTTATCCATTGAGGGGTCCTCAAACCAGCCCATGACAGAGGTCAGGGAAAGCATGACTCCCTAGTCACTGTTTCCCCTGTACATACAAGTATAATACATGATTAGCATTAGAAATGGGCACTCATCTCTGCTGTATGAAGTGTTCAGCACAGTGACCTCTGCAGGCAGCAGAAATGAGTGCCGATCTCTACTTCTGAATGTGTAGCATCTTAAGAAGGGTACAGCAGTCAGGAAATCATACTTTCCCCAGCCACTGTCATGATGCTACAGGGTCTAAGCCAACCCTCCGGATCATTGTGCCCCTGAATGGAAGTTTTAAGTGATTGGTATGGTGAGTACGCCTTTTTACTTTTCTACACTATTGTGAGTGAGTTTAAAAGTAACATTTTTTTCGCAACCTCTTGAATTCTTTATATGGTCTTATATGATTTCTTCAAAAAAAGACATTTATATCTTCTCACAGAGTCACACATGAAGCTTAGCAGGTACACTCACTAGCCTAATGGTTAAACTCATACATAGTACTGAGAACCATAGGGGTGAATAATTGCATAACTAACAGTAGAACATAAGGAACACAGCAGAAGATAAATGATAGCAGTGTGAAGCGAAAAGAAAGAAACATCAACAACTGTTTTAGACATAATATCGTAGAAACAAGGGAGGAGGCCTCTGCAAAGGGTCCCAGAAGACTCTCAGAAGAAATAGGGAGTAGGGGTGAAAAGGAAGGAGAGGATAGACATTAGACAGTGGTTCTAAATGCTCAGGCTTCAGCCAGTCCTTTGGTCTATCACTTATTCATCCTGCCAGTGTTCTCTTTGGTGTCTGTATAGGCCAAGACCTTTTCCAACAGGTCTTTCGATCACTCAGGTGCCTAATGTGCACACACATCCACCAAATACACAGGGATCTTTTATATGTGTGAATGTGTATTGTTGGGCCCAAAATGTGTAGTTGTGTGCTGAGTAGGCCGATGAAACATACTCTTAACTTTTGCAAGATTCATTTGCTTTACTGGAGCATGAATTAATAATACAGTGACAATAACATAACACTTACATAACACAACTGTCCTCAATTCTACATAAGCAAATATCTATTCACAGGAACCTGGGTATTGATCCCACTGACTGGGGATTAGAGATCCCAGGTCCAATCCCCTAGTGGGACATGTAAAAGATAAAAAATAAAGTTAAAAATAAAGTATAAAAAAATAAACATATCATAAAAGTAAAAAAAAAAAAAAATTTAAAAAACACATAACATATACAATCAAAAAAATAAACAAACATGTTAGGTATCCCCATGTGCGTATTAGTCCCCACTACCCAAAAATAGTGTTATTTATCCCGTACAGTGAACACTGTAAAAAAAAAAAAAAATGTAAAAAAAAATACAGCAATATACAAATTGACATGTTTTGGTCACTTCGCTTTCCCCAAAAAATAGCAATATAAAGTGATCAAAAAGTCAAACGTACTAAACATTGGTATCAATAAAAAGTACATTTTGCCTCGCAAATAAAGCACCCTGAAATATCTCTGTCCTCAAAACAGTAAAAAAGTTATAGGCATCAGAATATGGTGACCCCAAGAAAATCATATATTTTCAAAAAGTGATGTTTTATTTGTAAAAGTGATAAAACATAATAAAACCAATATAAATATTGTAACGCCATAATCGTAATGATCCGCCAGACAAAGCTGCCATGTCATTTTTTAAGTCAGAGTGAACGCCATAACAATAAAATGCCAAAAATGATGACAGAATTGAGTTTTTTCACACAGACCCCCCAAAAACGTTAATAAAATCTAATCAAAACATTATATGCTTCCCAAAATGGTGCAAAATGAAAGTACAACCTGTCATGCAAAGAATAAGCTCTCATGTAGCTATGGCAACAGAAAAATAAAAAAGTTATGAATTTTGGAGGTGAGGAAAGAAAATCTGAAAAGTGTCGCTGAGTATTAATGTACAAACTACCCTGCGCCCTTAACCACTTCCGGACCGTCCATTGGGTTTTTACATCCGGAAGGTGGTTGTGTTGTTCTGCAAGGACGTACCGGCACAAAATCGTGCAGCTGCTGAAATTGGGAGTTAGCTGTAACTTCAGCTGGAGCTCCCAAATGGAAGACAGGGAATGTTTATTACCTTCCCTGCCTTCCCGATTGCTGTGTACACAGCGCTCAATAAGCACTGTATACAGCTCTATGGACGCCACCATCTTGCGGCTCCCCTCTGACCCGGCGGTCACATGATCCGCCGGGATCAGAGTTTGTTAGAGCTGCTGGGTCCTAAAGGATCCAGATCAGCTCTATAGTAATGTGAAAGTAACGGGCAGGAGGCTGCATTCCTCCTGCAACTGCGGCTAAATGTACCAGCCCCAGTTACAGGGGAAATAAGGCTCCCCAACAAAAAAAAAAAAAAGGTATCATATGTCCCCAAAGATCTATTATGACCTTATGGGGACACAATGTTAAACAAAAAATTAAAAAATAATAGAAAAGTAAAAAAAATGTAATTAAAATAATTAAAAAATAAATAAAATAATATACCAATAAAACGCCCTTATTAAAGGTTACAACCCCATCCCCAACAACACCATACAAAATAAAAATTACCGTAACGGAGAGTAAAAACTATTTTATAAAGTTTTTTTAGTAGCACTTTGTGTTATTAAATTAAAAAAAAATTTGAAAAGTGAAAAACAGGCACATTCTCCTTCCTCTTTTGATTATATTTTCCCGGATATAAAAAAAATAAAGAAAACACATGCAAAAATAAAAACAGCATAAAAATAAAGCCCTAGGTGTCATCGAAAAAAGACGCAGAAATTAGTTGAATAACGCAAATGCTAAAAATGTTACAGCCCTCAAAACCGCACATACAAAAAACTTGAAAATGTGTCTGGTCTGGAAGGGGGGTAAAGCATCTAGAATGAAAGTGGTTAAAGGGTTAACTGCTAGTGTGCTTGCACACCTGGCGCTCCATTCACTTCTATTGAGATTTCAGGATCACAAGCCATAGAGGTGAATGGAACGCTAATCACACAAGTACATTGGTGCTTCGTTCACAGGGAAGATGCAGGGGGACTTTTGGGCCCCATCCTTCTCCTCCCAATGGTTGGACACCCAGCGATCTAAAACTTATTCCCTTTCCTGCGGATACCTATCCCCTTTAAGGCAAAAGGCAATTTTAAATAGATAGGTTTCTACACATTATACTGTACATGGAGGAGCATCAACCCTACCTGTAGACTCTGTGGCGCATTTAGTGCTGCAACATCTACCATCACGTCATCACAGAGCACCAGGTAATGGCCCCTGATGAATGTTTTTCCTCATGCAGGATTGCATCCAGGTATTCTGTTCCTGGTGTCATTACATGCCATAAAAATGGTGGCACTGCAAAGACAGCAGTTTGCTAGCCTCTAGTGTATGTACTGTACGTGCCCAGGAGTGCCTGGACCCTGTGAGTAAATACCATAAACAATGCATATACTCGGATCTACCTATTGCAGGTGTAACCACAACAGCTGAGAACATTAAAACTTTTCACAAGAAACTGCAACACTTTTCAGTCTGAGATGAGTTCTTAAAAAGTTTAGCGCTTTGTAGAATTCGCTATTTTCTTTATGTTATTGTATGTGTTATTCAATGTGACCTTTTGTAGAGTTTCATAGCATCTCACAGTTCTCTCTGCCCTGATTTTCAAAGCAGCTAGTTTTTTTCTAAAGAGAAGTATAATATCACACAGCATGGCTTCCTAGAAAATCTTTTCCAATATTCTTTTGATAGGCTTATACCAATCCTGGAAGGAACCCTTGAATGATCAATCAGTTGTTTCACAGAAATTTGCAAAGCAGCAAGAATAATCTGCCATTTAGATTCATACAAATACTCAGCATCATCCATCACAAACATAAAAAATATACCAAATACATTATGTGGTGTATCAGGTGAATACTTGTCGCATTGCAGGAATACAAGTGAGAGCATTAGGAAATAATAACATGTGGAATTATATATTCTACAGATGCAGAATAAAGCTTAAGTCTTCTTTTTCACTGCAGTTGTTAATATGACTGTGTATCTTGTTTCTGGCCCATGTGTGCAGAATCTGTATGCTGGCATATAAAGTTCTTATGGCTCTGTAATACTGATATTATGTTAAGCTTCAACATGCTAACATATTAAGGAGAGGCAATACCTGTTTGGGGCATATACACACGTGGACAAAATTGTTGGTACCCCTCGTTTAATGAAAGAAAAACCCACAATGGTCACAGAAATAACTTGAATCTGACAAAAGTAATTTGCCAAACTACATGTTGACAAGCCAAAAAGCTTCTGGGAGAATGTCCTATGGACAGATGAGACAAAAATCAAAATTTTTGGCAAGGTCCGTTAGCTCTATGTTCACAGACGGAAAAATGAAGCATGTCTTGAAAAGAACACTGTCCCTACTGTGAAACATGGAGGAGGCTCTGTTATGTTCTGGGGTTGCTTTGCTGCATCTGGCACAGGGTGTCTTGAATCTGTGCAGTGTACAATGAAATCTCAAGACTATCAAGGGATTCTAGAGAGAAATGTGCTGCCCAGTGTCAGAAAGCTTGGTCTCAGTCACAGGTCATGGGTCTTGCAACAGGATAATGACCCAAAACACACAGCTAAAAACACCCAAGAATGGCTAAGAGGAAAACATTGGACTATTCTGAAGTGGCCTTCTATGAGCCCTGACCTAAATCCTATTGAGCATCTTTGGAAGGAGCTGAAACATGCCGTCTGGAAAAGGCACCCTTCAAACCCGAGACAACTGGAGCAGTTTGCTCATGAGGAGTGGCCAAAATACCAGCTGAGAGGTGCAGAAGTCTCATTGACAGTTACAGGAATCGTTTGATTGCAGGGATTGCCTCAAAAGGTTGTGCAACAAAATATTAAGTTAAGGGAACCATCATTTCTGTCCAGGCCTGTTTCAAGAGTTTTCTTTTTTTTTAAAATTCTGTTGAAGCCTTGTTGGAAAGCAATGTCTGACTTTCATGTGTTCATTTTCATAGAATTTTTATATATTATTACTTTTGTCAGATTCAAGTTATTTCTGTGACCATTGTGGGTTTTTCTTTCATTAAACGAGGGAGGGGGACCAACAATTTTGTCCTCGTGTGTAGTAGCTTGTTAGCATGACTTCTTTGCATAACACGTTTTTTTTCTGTCCCATTCCATATGAAAACAGAGTAGAATCCTCTGTATGCTTTTGTATGGTACAATATGGCCCTATAAACTTATTTAATTTAATTCCTACTGGTGTTAGTTATCCCTCAATCATTAACCCTTTCTGCTTCAGCCATTTTATTTTCATATTATTCATATTTTAATTTTTAACTCCCAAGAAGCTTACAACAGCCATAGCTTTTTTTTTTTTAAAGCTCCATAAGGGCCTGATTTATTATTTATATTTTTTGTAGAAGAAAATATATTTCCTAAGAGTACCATTTTATATTTTGTTCGATGTACTGGAAAGTTGGAATAAATTCAGAATAGGGTAGAATTGGAAAAAAACTCAATTGTATCATATTTTTCAAGCTTTTGTTTTTACAGTGTTCACTTTGTGGTAAAAATGACACAATCCCTGTATTCTTCAGGTCAGTATGATTACAGTGATATCAAATTTATTATGTAATTGTTTTTTTCATGTTTTCATATATTGAAAAAATGTAAAACTTCAAAAGAAAATTTTTTTTTGCATCGTCATTCTGTGATACCCATAACTTTTTTATATTTCTTTTTATGGGTCTGTGTGAGGCATGATATAGTTTTTATGGATGCCATTTTGGTGAATTTATGACATTTAGATTACTTTTATTCAAATTTTCTGGGGAGGGGGTGAAACAGCAAAAAAAAAAAAAATGGGGATTTCATTTTTTTTTTACCTCTATGATATTTTAATTTTATAGTCTGGTTATTTTTGCTTATTTACAGTGGGTACGGAAAGTATTCAGACCCCTTTAAATTTTTCACTCTTTGTTTCATTGCAGCCATTTGCTAAAGGCAAAACGTTCATTTTATTTCTCATTAATGTACACTCAGCTCCCCATCTTGACAGAAAAAAAAACAGAAATGTAGATATTCTTGCAAATTTATTAAAAAAGAAAAACTGAAATATCACATGGTCATAAGTATTCAGACCCTTTGCTCAGTATTGAGTAGAAGCCCCTTCCTTTTGAGCTAGTACAGCCAGGAGTCTTCTTGGGAAAGATGCAACTACAAGAGATGTAGAAAGACTACATAACTACGGTGATTTATAGTAAAATCATTGTATTACTATTGAGGTCTGCCACAGGAAGGCCTCCATAGTAATATTGCTATGGCAGTCCTGGCATAAAATGGCATGTACCAAAAATGTTAAATTTTCTATGCTAGATCTGGTGTAGATATAGTAAAAAAAAACATTCCTATTACAGTGAATGCAATTTTTACAAATCCAGTTTTTCCCAGGAGATACATTTTAAAGTAATAATGAAAAAACAATAATTGTTAAATAAAATCAAACGTTTTTATTTTACAATTTTTTTTTCTACAAATTTACCAATTTCCTTAGCAATTTTCTTTATGGAGGTGATAAACCTTTGTGAACGACTGCATCTTAACTAAGTGGAGCAGAAGTCACATTTTTAACTTCACATTTGGCAGAAATTGGACATATGCAAGGTGAATAGAGACAACCATTTAGTATAATTTAGATTTCAACATAAATCACAGTGCCGGACACTGAATTATGAGATGTTAAAAAATACCAATTTTCATTCTGAACTTTGCGTTTTAAAGGGACTGAAATTATGACCCAAGAAAGGCAGTTTTGAGTGTTTATACAATTAATCACTTTGATGGTAGTGTGAATAGAAATGAGAAAATCAGTTCAACGAGTGATACCGCAAATTCACGTAGGGAGGAAAACAGAACAAAAGAAAATGTTTTAAAGTTAAAGTTTAATTGAGAAAAAATACAATACATCTCCATCTCATTCCATTAGAAATTACATTTCGGAAACGTACAGGTACAACCATTTTAAGAGCACTACTTCTGGAGATTTAATTGAAAACTGACCTTGACAATGCCAGGTCCCGCTGAGCGAAAGTAAGAATGCAAAGGAGCTAAAATTAAGCAAATGTAACATATTACAGCTCACAACTTACTCTTCAAACTGAGACAGAGGCATTTTCCTACAGCTCAAAGTCGTCTTGATACATTTCTGTAGTTTAGTAAATTACCACATTAGGCTCCAGATGTATCCAATATAATGCATTTTACAAGATTAGAAACAGGTGCAATACAGAGGAGCTGGTGAAAGGCAGATATTGTATTTTAAGAATATGATAGCAAAATAATGGACCTAATTTAATGTAAGACATGTCGTTCTGTGAGGGCAGGCACAAATATGTCCCTACAATGCCACCAATAGGGCCATTTTCTTGTATGTTTTATATTTTTTTTATTTAGTTTTATATTTTTTATATATCTTACTATATATATTTTCTTAAAAGTTGTAGTATGCTCTGTGAAGCTTTGTTGCAGACATAAAGCTTATATTAAGTACCACAATTCAATGTACCTTTCTATATGAAAAGTTCCTAATTCTTAGAACACTCCCAATATATACATCTAACATGCCCCTCGACTACCATATAATATGGCATGTATTGGTATTATGTACCTTTACCACTGCTGACATTTCTGTTCAATATAAATTTATGGGAAAAAAAAAGTATACTGTGCAGAAGTCAATGGCCACATGCCTCATATACAGCTTCTGGTGACCACATCAGCTGATTGGTGTGGGGTGCCAGACCACGACCGATCTGAGTCTGATGACCTATCCTGTGATAGGTCATCAGTATAAATTATCTTCAGGTCCTGGACAACCCCTTTTAAAATGAAGCCAGAAAACCTCCCCCTAAAGTAAAAGATACCCATCCGCAAACAGCTATTGTATGGTGGTGCCAATAGGTTAATATATAGAATCATTTTTGTAGTCCCCCAAAAGATACAGCATTCAGTGGAAATATTATGTAGTGGGATTATACAATTCAATGGGTAGTTTTGTGTATCTTCAAATATCTATGTTCAACTCAGTTCACTTTTAATGGGATAAACTGCAGGATCAAGCACTTGTATTAAGGATTGATCACCAATGTATTCTAATGTATCTGTTTGGTATGTTAAGATTTCTTAACCACTTCCATACTGCCCATAGACTATATATGTCCAAGGGGTGGTTGCCTTGTTCTGCAAGGAAGTACTGGTACGTCAAAGCAGAAATCAGCAGCTGCACAAAATCGTGCAGCTGCTGAAACAGGAGGCTGGCTGTAACTTCAGCCAGAGCTCCCAGAGAGAAGACAGGGAAGGTTTATTACATTCCCTGCCTTCCTCATCACTGAGTATACAGCGCTCAATGAGTGCTGTATACAGCACTATGGGCGCAACCATATTGCGGCTTCCCTCTGACCCGGTGGTCACATGATCCCCCGGGATCAACGTGTGTTAGAGTTGCTGGGTCCTACAGGACTCAGATCAGCTCTATAGTTATGTGTAAGTAACATGCAGGAGGCTGTATTCCTCCTGCAACTGGGGCTAAATATACCAGGGAAAATCACCCCCCCCCCCCCAAAGAAAAGTGATCTGATGTTTTTTATTGTGTCAGGGGGTGTTTGGTGACCATTTCTGTAATATACTTTATTAACCTATCTAACTTCTTTTTTATAACATTCTTTATTTATTAAAGGTTTCACATAAAGATTATATACAAAGCATCCAAAGTGAATACATGGGATAGCAAACTAAATTCAGCATAGAAGAATGGATGACATAAGGGACACTGTACCTCTTGTCAATATTTTATAATTAGTTTCTTGGGCTTTGCATGAGGTTGTGAGCTTATGGCACAATGCGAAAGACCTGTCCCAGTCTTCAAGTGATGGTGAGAACCCCAAATCTTTCTCCCAGATGCCTATGTAGCTATGTGGATTTATTATTGAGAAGAACATCATAGATAATGGTTATCGTTTTCCCTGGAGTCGTTGAGGTGATATACATATTTTCAAATGTGGTTAGATTGCAATGGAGGTTTAAATATCTACAGAAACATCTATAGTAATGAGTAAGTTGGGTGTATTCCCATTTTGTCTTTTTCTTTCAAATACATTTTTATTGAAAATTTTCAAGGAAATAAGCACAAAACGTACATAGAAAATGAGCAAATATAAAACTACTATCATTATGGCAAGGATTCCCATTGTGTCTTCATGGATTTCTCACCCTCTGGGACCAGCTCAGGATATGGCTTAAGTCACGTCACAGTCAGAACACATTCAAATTGCAAGGGGCTGTCCCCAGGGGAGAGACCCAGAAAGGAGTAAGCCAATCCGGTTAGCAGAAAAGGTGAACGAATGGATTCTACATGCCTAGTTCCCACCGTGAAGCATGGAGGAGGAGGTGTGATGGTGTGGGGGTGCTTTGCTGGTGACACTGTTGGGGATTTATTCAAAATTGAAGGAATACTGAACCAGCATGGTTACCACAGCATCTTGCAGGGGCATGCTATTCCATCCGGTTTGCGTTTAGTTGGACCATCATTTATTTTTCAACAGGACAATGACCCCAAACACACCTCCAGACTGTGTAAGGGCTATTTGACCAAGAAGGAGAGTGATGGGGTGCTACGCCAGATGACCTGGCCTCCACAGTCACCAGACCTGAACCCAATCGAGATGGTTTGGGATTGAGCTGGACCGCAAAGTGAAGGCAAAAGGGCCAACAAGTGCTAAGCATCTCTGGGAACTCCTTCAAGATTGTTGGAAGACCATTTCAGGTGACTAGCTCTTGAAGCTCATCAAAATAATGCCAAGAGTGTGCAAAGTAGTAATCAAAGCAAAAGGTGGCTACTTTGAAGAACCTAGAATATAAGACATATTTTCAGTTGTTTCACACTTTTTTTGTTAAGTATATAATTCCACATGTGCTAATTCATAGTTTTGATGCCTTCAGTGTGAATGTACAATTTTTATAGTCATGAAAATACAGAAAACTCTTGGAATGAGAAGGTGTGTCCAAAGTTTTGGTCTGTACTGTGTATATATATATATATATATATATATATATATATATATATAGCAGTTGAGGCTAACTTACTTTTTATAGTAAACAGGCTGTAACATTCTCCGTAGGAACCCTCTAACTGAGCAGTTGCTAGGGAAAGTCTTTACACATTTTTTCTGTGAATATGTAAAGCTGGAGCATTTGCCAAAAGGGGATGGTCACTTCAAATGGCCATATCTCTGGTTTTATGCCATCCAGAAAAATGGTTCTGGTATCACAAGAAGGTTGAGATTCTCAGAACCATTTTCTAGGTGGGATAAAAACAGAGATACAGCCATTTGAAGGGACCATCCCCTTAGTAAATGCTTCAGCTCTACATGCTACTGGGAGTTTTACAGTCTGTTTTTTAGTAAAAAGGAAGTTTGATAGGTTAATAAAGTATATTACAAAAATGTTCACAACCCACACACCCCTCCGACACGATAGCAAAAAAACTTAAATAAATGGGAGTTACACTTTAAGACAAATAGTGTAAACTATCATAGAAAAACAACAACTAGAAAGATAATATTTTTCTACATTTTTTTCAAGCATGTATAAACATTTGTTCACTTGACAGTTCAGATTAACCTTTACAGAATGACCCAAGGGATCTGTGATATTTTCGAGATGGGTGTGTTGGTTTCTATCAGCTTTGCATTTCTATAAAATAGACTTAAAAGGTCATAACTCATAAATGTTAACTATGAGGCATAAACTGATGCACACTATGTTACAGTATTGTAGTGTCAATAGGTTAATATAGTGAGTCATTTTTGTCACCCTACACAAAGCGCACCATTCAGCGGACATATTATATTGTATAATTGCATTTCATATGTCTATGGGTCTGTGCTTTTGCTCCAGGAAATATTTTCTATATCATTTACCATAAAGGAAAGATAATCTATATTTTATACCATGAAAGATGAATGACATATACAGGTATAGCAAATGTTAAGGGAACTGGCATACTGTGTGACTCCATTAACTCATCGTGTCTAAGCTATTTGCATAGTGCCGCCATTCATTCACTTTGTATCAGAAGAGACATGCAATGCAAATAGTGTAGAACCGTATGGCATGTTGTTGATAGTGAAGTCCACCAGAGGTTCCCTTAATGATATTCCTGTCTAAGATTGTATTTGGATTAGATGATAGTAATTACTGTATAAATTTACAGTGTTACAAAACGTTTTAGGCTAGGTTTACACCTGCGTTCGGGTTTCCGTTCTTCATGTTCGCTTGGTTAACTGAAGAACGGAAACCCGATATGCTTAAAAAGACTATAATGGGGTCCGCCGGAGACCAGGCGCAGGTGTGAACTTAATCTTAGGTAGGTATAAAAAGAATGCTGTAATGTCAGAATGTTTTAAAAAATAGAAGAATTAATGGTTTATCAATCAGTTTTTAGCAATTAACAAAATTAAGTGAATGAAGAAAAGAGAAATGTAAATCCCATCAATATTTGGTGTGACCTTTGCCCTTTGCCTTCCATCAGTTCTTCTCAGTACTTGCAGACAGTTTTTGAAGGAACTCGGCAGGGAGGTTGTTTCCGCCATCTTGGAGAACTAAGCACAGATCTTCTGTGGATGTAGGCTTGCTCCAATCCTTCTGTCTCTTCATGTCATCCCAGACAGACTGGATGATGATGAGATCAGGGCTATGTCTGTGTGGGCCGGATCATCACTTCCAGGACTCCTCCTCCTTAGGGTGGTCACACACACGTTGCTGCTTTAAAGGCTTATTCACACGACCATGAAAAGTCGGGAGAGAGTACCACAATGTTAGAAAGTTTAACATCTATACAAGGCAAGTGCAGTATTTGAGGAAATATGGTATGAAAGGTGTTATTTTTGTTGCAACAAATACAATGTATTCATAGTAGATATAATGGGGCAGCTTGAGTGCTTAATGCCTCGCAACACTAAGGTTCTGGATTTAAATCTAAGTGCAACGATTGCTTGGCATTTATATGTTTCCCTTACTGTATGTTCATGTGAGTTTTCTCCCACATTTTCCTTTATTGATAGCTTTTCTTTAAAATTGGCACTAGTGTGTGAGATAAAAAAAAATTAGATAGTGAGTCATTTTTGGGACAAAGCCTGCATCATTAGAATGATGAATAATTGTACATTTTTTCTTATATTTATTATTATATTATTTTATTATATTTTAGCTATTTCCTTTACATGAAAATCACTATTTTTAAAATAGGTCTTTATGATGGCGTAGTTTTTAACAATATATAATACTTAAAAATTATGTCATCAAAGAAACCTTGTTTAAAAATAGGTGATATATTCCCTTAAAGGAAACAATAAAAATATAATAAAATAATACTATAATAATAATAATAATAATAATACCAATAATAATATTACCAAATCTGTTATCTGTTTGCTATCAGGAGGTGATTTGTGACCCTCACAGGTCATACGTAGTGTGACATGAAGCTGGCATGAATATTAAGTCCAAATTGCAGAGTTTTAAATTTTTGCATAAACTTGTATTCTGATTCTTTCCTTTGGTCCTGCGTCTTAAAATGTCCCATTAAAACCACAACCCGCAAATCTTCAATAGAGTGGTTTTCTCCGGAGAAATGTGCGGCCACTGCTGTTATTAATATTGGATCTATGTGAGTTCATTCGTTGACTAAGTCTCTGCCCTGTTTCCCCCACATAGAGGCCTGTGGTGGGACATTGCACACACATTATGAGATACACCACATTGGAAGACCTGCAGGAAAATGTCCCCCTAATTCTGTGCACCTGTTGTGACTGTGGGATAGGTACACTGTCAGCGGTGTGGATGTGCCTGCAGGTCATGCACCTTTTATGTAGGCAAGGTGAGGTGCCATTTTCAGTTGGGGCCTTCAGGGCACTCCGGACGATAATACGCCTCAGGTTTGGTGGTTGTCGAAAGGAAAGGAGAGGGGGGACTGGAAATATGTCCTTGAGTCTGTTGTCCCTATGTAGCACAGGTTGGAGCTCCTTGGCAATCCTTCGTAGGATCTCCAGCTGTGGGTTGTAGGTGACAACTAGGGGTACTCGGGCTTCTTTCTGGGTCTTTTTATATGTGAGCAGACTGTCTCTGTTATACAGGCACATCTCAATAAATTAGAATATCTTTGAAACAGTGATTTCTTTCAGTAATTAAATAAAAAAAGTGACCTCCTATATTTTCTAGATTCTTTACACACAGAGTCTTCTATTTCAAGTGTTTTATTTCTGTAAATGTTGATTATGGATTACAGGTAATGAAAACCCAAATCTAAGAAAATTAGAATATTGTAAGTTCAGTTCAGTATTGTAAATTCAGTGTCACCTGCCAAGGTTTCCTAAGCCTTTAAATGGTCCCTCAGTCTGGTTCAGTAGGACACACAATCATGGAAGACGCTGATTATGGATTGTATTACTGAATTACTGAAATGAGTGAACGTTTCAAAAATATTCTAATTTATTGAGATGAACCTGTATCACTTAGTGCTGTTAACATTGCAGAGTAGAAGCTCAGGCACAATGGCCACCCCACAATACTATATGGAAAACAGAACAAAAAACAACCATCAGAAATTGAAACTAAAACTGGAAAATTATTTTTAAATGGCATGATCTCTGTTTATAGCATAGCCATTTAGAAAGAAACTTTCATTGTTTACCTGTGGAAAAAAACCTGTTCTGAAGATATAATCTGGCACAGGTGAACAGTTTGTTACAGTATAGTTAGCAGAGATGTGTCTTGCAACAAGCTATACAGCCATGTGATCATTAACTAACAAGGACAAATAGAATAGAGGAAGCAGTGATATTGATAACTATACAAAGAACGTTGTATCATTTTTTGTTTTTCTTCAATTTGGTAAACCTTTAATGCCCTTTGAAACTAGAAGTGCACCAGGGTTCCAAACACACGATCATATCGCTACCTATTACATGGCTTTAACCATGGATAATTTCTTTCTAAATTATTAATACTTGACCTTATGCTTTCTCTTTGCATGAAAACTCTCTTAGTTACATTCAGATACAATAACCCTGTACACAGCTAGTCCTGTGCTTAGCTGAGAAGTGGATACAATTGTATCCAGTCTAGACAATGCTCTGTGAACTAAACAGCCTGAAGTTTAGATTCATATATTGTGGAAAACTATCAAAGTGTTTTGTGTAGCTGATTCTAACATGTTTTCCTCCTATTGTTTATTCTAGATACAACAGTATCCATTTCTCAGCAGAGGACAGGCATATTAATGTAAAGGTTTCTTGTCTTTCAATGATAAAATCAAGTATCCTCTTACACTGAAAACACTGATATATCCTGAAGATGGTGATAAATAAAAACAGAATCTAAAATAAATTGATAAAACTTTTCATTTATATAACAATTATGTTTTGCTTTCATACAAATGTGTTGACCCTTAGCATAGCTTCTTTTTAGGTTATGGACTCCAAACCAAATGCAACATGCTAGTAAAGCCTATGAGAAGCTGCAATGCACAACTCAACCACTGGGTGGCCATCTACAGGCACATATGATACATACAGTTTGTGTTATCTTGCAAAAGGCTGCTCAATTCTTGGCTGACATATTGTAATGGAATTGTCGCTTAAGCAATTTAAGTAATTTCCTAATATACAACAGGTAACATGCAGGACAAAAAGACAGCAAGTAAAACAAGCTACTTCAACACTGCTTTGTTTCGCAGAGTCTAAGGCAACTCTGAATATTCACCAGAGCCCGCCACATCAACCTGGCTGCTTGTAACCCAAGTTGCAGCTATGGAACAATATGTCAGATAACATGTGAACTTGTATGTTAAGGACCAAACCAGTAAACCTGGCAAAGAGAGTAAAATACAAGACAGGATCAAAACCAGGAGAGTACAGGAATATCCAAAATTACAACAGTTTTGAGATCAGGAGGTCAAGGATAAAGCCAAAACAGCAAGAGATCAGATAACCAAGAAAGTAAGTCAAAATCAGTAACCGGAAAAAAAAGATATATTCTTAGTATACAGAGCCAGAAAAGTAATATAATCACAAGCATAGGATGCTAGAGCTAGATTTAAATACCCTGCCTCAGCTTTGGATTGGAGGATGAAGCAGCACCCTGATTGGCTCTGCATCTCAAAGCACTGACTATCTGAGCACACCCAGACAGAGGATGACTGTGTAATGACGGTGGTCTACAAATACCATCATATTACTTCTCCCTGCAAGCATCATCCCCCGGTTACCTTGGTTTTTGCCATGCAGCCCATGCTTCTCCATCTAACCCTCCCCCCTGCTGATGATGCTCCTAGGCCAGCCCATAGGGGGGTGCAACCTCCCATTCAGCACCTTGAGGATTTTAATGACTACACCTGTGAGCCTTGCCCAGCCAATCACAAGCAGCTCACATCTATATAAACCTTTTCAACCCTCTGCACAGTACTCGTGCAACATAGGTTCATGGCTTCTACTTCCTGTGGGGGTTTCTTGCTTCTGCTCCTGCTTCTGTTCCATGTTTTGACCTGATTTTGTTCCTGACCTGCTTATCTTCTATGACCTTTTGGTATCCCACAACTCTTCTTCTCCACTGCCTGACCCTGGCCTTCTAACCCTCTGGTGCTTCATACCAGAATCTCTCTGGCCTTTGGGTCATCTGCCACCTACACCAAGGCTACTTGTAAATGTAGCCACCTGGTGGTGGTCTCTTGTAGAGAAGACCAGATTCCTGTTAAAGGGTGAAAACCAAGGGACTATATAAAAAAGACCCTCAGCAGTAGCCAAGAGTCAAACAGGTTAAGTGACACTTTTGGTCAATGATCTGCTAACCATTACAGACTGGCAAGCGATGGCTGTGAGCAGTGCTGCACTGAAGGGAACGATGGATGCAAGTCGAAGAGGCAGGAACACTGACATTGAGATTCCTAATAGTATAATGTTGTACCGTGTTAGCCATTGAAAGTAGTGGAAGAGTGAAGAAATCAGGCGATACCTTTTAGAGGCTAACTGAGTATATTTATAAGTAAGCTTTCAGGAGTGCTCGCTCCCTTCATCAGACATGGTGTGATACAAGAACTGAAAATTAACAGATTTTTATACACATGGTTTTCAAAGCATTTTAGAGTCCTTAAAAAAAATTTTGCAATCTAAGTAGAGTAGTTATTTACAACAGGTCAAAAAAACAGTCTGGAAACTTGTGGTGCGTGACGGAGGGATCAGTAATTCTTGCTGTTATCTGTTTGCTATCAGGAGGTGATTTGTGTCCCTCACAGGTCATACATAGTGTGATTTGAAGCTGGCATGAATATTGAGTTCAGTTCATGGTTCAAACATAGTGTGACATGAAGCTGGCATGAATATTAAGTCCAAATTGCAGAGTTTGAAATTTTTGCATAAATTTGTACTCCATTTCTTTCCTTTTCTCCTGTGTCTTAAAATGTCCCATTAAAACCACAACCCGCAAATCTTCAATTGAGATTCCTAACACATACATATATAAACATTCAAGAGGAAAATAAGATAAAATAAGAGATCACATCAATAAAACCAAAAAACCTTTGATGTGTTCATCCTAGTTAGACTAACTTAGTTATGCTTAGCCTATAACCAGATACAAACACATTTGATGATTCTCAGTGCTATTTCCCAATATCCACTGCATCCCTTGTACAGTAGGTTAATGGTTCCTGTGACTTATTATTTATTACAGATTAATGAACTGTGTGTTAAGTGGTGTGGCTGATACAGTAGTTAGTTTGCATGTGCTAATTTGTTCACAGTACATTTTACCTTTAATGAAAGTCATTATCAGTTTTCCCAGAGTGTTAATGAGTACAATACACCTTTTTTTGACTATTAATGTTATCAAGTTCTCAGATCAAATATACCAAAAAGGACTAATGTGGCCGAGTGCCAAATGTCAAACGAGGATAAAAAGTCTAAGCTTGATATTTTGCCATGAATCATCTTACTAAATGATTACATGAAAATCAACCAATCTCATCTCTATTCAACAGCAATTTAGGAGAGAATAAAATATTATTATTGACTGCAGATCGCAATAGAACAATATGTTTTTCGGTTATCTATGGTATAATAAAACTCAATTTTGTACATCAATCTGACCTTATAAAATCATAGGCTTGCCAAGTTGCCAAGTAAGTGTTGAGTAAGTCTCCAAATAATTTGCAAGTTATTCACTTTCTACATTTTTGGTAATATTCATGTGGTATATAGGTTTAGGCATCCTATATTCACTGCTAAGCAAAGATGGCGAAGGGCTTCGGCACGAGCCAAGTTCAACCCAAATATCCCAAATTGTTTGGTTTTTGATGAAATTGAACAATTTGGGATTTGGCTCAGATGAACTGAAATAGCTGCTGCATCATGTATTGTGGTAAATTAAAAAAACATTTAACATCATCTTCCCTCACATCTTTTAGACCTCCTTACGATGTCTGTCGATGTCCTGGTAACATCATGATGCTTGACATACCCATGTAACCGCTGTGACCCAATCACAGGCCTCAGCTGTAACCCTGGGCACATGACGTCAAGTAGGAGACTGAGAGAAAGCAGAAGAGACTGCGAGGAGCCCAAAAGTGGTGAGGGAAGGTGAGTATCAATGTTTTTTTTTTTCATTTTTTACACCTCCCCTCCACCTATTATACTCTGGGGTCTAAAGAGACCCAGGGAAGGTGAGTGAAAACAACAAAAGCTATACTATTCTTGCCTCACCTCTTCTGAGGAAAGTCCTGGGGTCACTGCTGAGGCTATGTGGGGCAGGCTGATGTCGTGACACTATGACCCAGTGCGATCCACATGACTGCTGGGGACCAATGACGCGACATCAGTTAGAGACCAGAAGAGGCAAGAAGAGAATGCGTGAAGAACGCTGGATGCCACAAGAATGCCCAAGAGAGATGAGCCAAGGTAAGTATAGCTGTTTGTTGTGTTTGCTCACCTCCCCTGGGCCTCCACTTAATATAATTTTGGGTCTGACAAGACCCCAGAGTATAATGATAACACTTATTTGTGAGGTAAAGCCCAAAAGGAAACAGAGGGGTGAACCTCACGAATATTCTGCAAAACAAATCTTGTGAGGTTCCCCTATCTCTAGTCACCATGTAACTACACGTCTCCTGCAGTGACTTCCACAGCTACGTTGTACACGGCAACCATTTTTTTTAAAACATTTAATATAAAAATATAGTAAAACTAGAAATGTTTCACGTAGCTACAGGGTGTAAGCTGAAACAATAAAGTTAAATGTCATTGAAGGGTTACATGTGTCTGACCAACATATTGGTTTATCTTTAACAGTCTAGGTTAACAGTCTTTAAGCCACGTGAAGGTTATTATGATCTTTATGACATTTTCGCAACAGACTTATAGTTAACTAGACTGTGACTGTGATTTTAATGGAAAATTGTTGTAAAATCACTGTGTTGCTCAAACTGCAGTGTAGCCCTAGTGTTTCCCTATGGAAGATAATATACAGGTCATTGAACTCCAAGGTGACTTTGTATTTACTCGCAAAGGATCTGATATCTCTCGAGACATGTCTGTATTAGTAAATAAAGCTAGGTTCACATCTGCGTTGGAGTCTCCATAAGAGCCTACGCTGCATATTGTGCTTAAAATCGGTGTGAGAGAAAAGTCCTGCAAGGAGGACTTTTCTCGCCCCCAGTTTCATTATAAAACTGGCGGAAAACCAATGGACACCCAACAGACCCCATTATTAGAGATGAGCGAATTTCTCAAAAGTTCGATTCGGCAGTTCGATTCGAAGTTTAAAAAAAAAATTTGCTTCGATCCAAATTACTTTGCGGCGAATAAACAGCTATTTCCGGCCTGCAGTGAGCCGGGGTGGGTGGGTGGGCGGAAGCCCTTGGATGCCGCGGTCATCTCTCTCTCTCTCTTCAGCACGGACAACTTTTATTCATGTGGAAGGATCTGCTAACAAGCAAAGACACTCCTATCAAATCACATCACTAGAGAATATCATGTTACCGTCTGATGTCACCAAGGTCCTTACTAAATATTCGTTACCGCGAAGCATCAGGAAATCCGGAATCATGACGAATCGAAGATTTCCTGACATTCGGATCGAATTCCACTTCTGCAGAATCGATTCGCTCATCTCTACCCATTATAGTCTGTGAGGTCCGTGGGTGTCCCAATGCGGACCTGAATGATGGAGAGCCGGACGCTGGTATGAACCTAGCACCAGTTTGTTCTTAATTCAATAACAATACTGGATCATCTTTTTTCACAACTCTTTGTTTCCCCACTCCTCTGTTGCGCCTTTATACATTTCTGAATAGATATACAATTGAGTTTTACCAGTTCAGGTTGTATCCCTACACAGTGTAACAAAGTCCGATCAGTGGTCTCCGTGCCAGGGTAAGATGGGACACAACTATTTGACAAGTAGACCCAAATGTTAAAGGGGATTTCTGGGCAAAAAATAATTTTTCAAGAAAGGTCTGTTAGTGCTATCAATAGGTTAATAAGTGCACCCAAATACCCTTAGCAGTGTTTTGAGTGATTTCTGGGTTTCTCTGTGTGCTCCTGGCATCTTGGCATGTGCATTTGTTTACATGGGTATCTTCCTGTTCTGTTTTCCTACAACTACCATGATGCCTTGGGCCACTCAGATCTGACTCACACCACCTCCCTCTCTCACTCCCTCCCCCCTCTCTCTCACTCCCTCCCCCTCCCTTTCTCACTCACCCCATCCCTGTTTCCCTAGCTAGCCATTCACTACTAGTCTTTCCTAACTAACTGAAGCCCCCCATCATACTTACCTGTCTTCTGGACAGGACCTTTTGGGCACAGAACGTCTCTTTATCATGCCTGCGCAATAGAGCTGGAGTGCCGGCATGTGTAGTAGCCGCACACCGGCTTTATTATGTAGGCATGGGCGGCTGGTAGACATAAAAAGAGGAGGGGCCAGCTACCCAGATGAGGTGATATCCTGTGCCCCGAAGATCCAGACTGGAAGACAGGTAAGTAGTGATGGGGTCAGGGGGAGGGTTAGTATTGATGACGTTCTGTTTTTCCCCTTCTGGAAACGGAACGTCACCAGAAAATCAGAAAATGTGCCTGGGGAGGTCACAAGACTGCCCCCAGTGATATAGGTAATAATAGATTTTTGGTACAGGTACTAATTTAGAAGGTAGGCAACGGGGTGGGGTGTTTAAATTATTTTAGTGAAGTGTTTAGTGGAAATCTCACCCTGCCCTGCACCACCTCTTTGAAAATTGGCGCATGCGTAGAACAGCTCTGAAGTTTACCTGCCAGAATCAGCTCAGGGCCAGGTGAGATTTCAGCTAAGCCCCCTCATTCTGTCAATCAGAGAAGGAAGGGAGGGACTGAGGTTGGTCCTGGGTAGAGGGAGGCATAGCATTTGGGAACAACAAGAGCAATGGTAATGCCCTCATTACACCAAACAGCTTATTTGCATATTTAGAAATGAATCTATATCTTGGGAACAAAAGCACAAAACAACATAAGGAAAACATTGCTAGATTCAGTCAGTGGGAAACTTGGTGTAGTTAGACTGACAAGTTAAATAATTTAGGCACATCATTGTTCTTTTGTGTCCCTCTGCATAAATTGTAATAAACCCACTCAGTGGACACACCTGGTTCTCAGAAAAGTAATAGGTGGAGTATTAAAAGCCAAAGGGGAAAAAAAAATAAAAAAATTTCAAATCACGCAAGATCAGTGCATCAAAAATTGCAACTTTTCTACACTAGAAAACTGCAATAGATGATTTGATAAATCCATCTTGCAGATTTGAGCCAAACTGACGGCATTTTACAGTCGCACAATCCCATCAACACATTGCAGAAAAATACGCACAGCGGAAATGCTGAGATTTCCAAAACCATTGCGTTTTTGGAAAGCACAGCATGTCAATTAAATGTCAATGAAAACACTGGCTGTTTCCCTATAGCTATAATGGAAGCAGAAAATCCGCAGGGGTTTCACTTCTGTGAAAAGTGCTGTGAAAAAACACAATGCATTTCTGCTGCGGTTTTTCCTGCAGCGCTTTTCGCTGCAGCCTACTACGTGGGGCATTAGCCTTAAAATTACCCTCATGAAACATTCCCCAGTCTAATTCTTAGACAGGATTACTAAATCTACCCCATTTTCTACAGACATGAGAATGGGAAATTACAATAGATATGATAATCACACAATCAACATTATACTAATTAATTTGTTTATCCACATTAATAAGTGCTCATATTTCTGCTGGCTGTTATAATTATTCTGAGAGCTAAATATAGGAACATGAGATCTGCTCACAAGAGTAAAAAAAAAATGTCATTGTTTGAAGTCAGTAGTATCAGACATGGAAGGTCACGTATGGAGCTTTCACTTTGGTCTTTGAAAGGCTGTTTCTAAAAAAAAAAAATCAATACATTTATTGATATATTGTAGAAATCTGTGCACAATTCATATAAAATTCTGATCACATATAATAAATTATAAAGAAACTGTTCCAGGGTTTTCTATTGATAAATAAAAATGTACCCCTAGTAATCCTAGTAGATACGCAAAAAAAAAGTTTTTGGATTATTGACCAGTAGAGATGGGCAAATTGGTTGGTAACGAGTCGGGTTTGTCCCGGATATTCCAAATTGTTTTTTTTTTTTAACAAAACCGAACAAATGGTGATTAGTTTCAGATGAACAAAAATGGCCGCCGCAATGTGTTACACCTGGTAATACAGAGCAGACAATGCCATATGTGCAGTGACTCACACATCACATGATAGCAGCATCTGTCTCAGCCAATAGACAGTGGTAGGTGGACCTTACAGTGCTGATGTCATATAGGACAATATAAGGTTGTGCACTCGTGACACAGTCTTTAGTTGCTGTCTTGGTGGAAATGCACACACATCTATCTATCTCACATATCTATTCTATCTCACCGCATCTCATAGCTATTAGCTAGGCTATAGGCAGCACAAGTGAGAAAACTGAACAATAGTTATAGGAGGACTTAGAGAGAATCAAGCAATATAAGAAGTGCTAGAATAGAATTGAATAGACAGACATAGATAAACATGGGACAGGTTTAGTCAGTGAGTGTGCTCTGCTGCCAACAGTTAACCCTTTCATTGCCAGGCAATTATATATACTGTATAATCTGACAGTACTTGTAATAGAACAATTTCATATCTTCTCTATACACATAACACATTCTTTCTAGTATTGTTGTAATTCTGAACAGAATATTTTAATCCTTTCTTCTTTGTATGCGCATATGTAATTCTAGATATACATCACACACAATTGTAAAGTAGTTGGCCGTGGTACTAGTAGTGCATCCTTCGCTAATGTTAAAAAAGAATCTACATTATTTTTGCGAAGTTTTTTTTTGTATATTTTCCCAGTACAGACCTCCCATGCAGTAATCTTAAAAAAAAACAAAAAAAAACACATTTAGTAATATTTTTTTTCTGCTCTGATCAGGTGGAAAAAAAATTACTTTTATCAAAATGATTCAGGAATGCATCCATGAGTATTAGTGTTGTCATTGTTTCACTTTATCATCATCTTCCATTTACTCTAATGCTGCTGATGCTACTCCTAAATAGCTACCACCACTGCCACCACTCAGGCAGACATGTCCTGGGGCCTGGTCCTTCATATTATGTCCTGCCGCCCTGCCACACATGTTGCCACAGCTGCCTAATGCCTACCACCACAGCCACCACTCAGGCAGACATGTCCTGGAGTCTGGTCCATCATATTAGGCCCTGCCTCCCTGGCCACACATGTTGCCACAGCTACTACCATTCGGGCAGACATGTCCTACGGCCTGGTCCACTATCACGTTCCACTATACCACACTGCCGGTGCCACTAGCATAGTGTTGGCATCAAAGAAACCAAAACAACTTTGATTTCATATCTGCTCTCATCACGGGATAATATTTGGTGCCGTTTTTTTTGAAAATCCAATTCTTCATCACTTTTTAAGTGGCTCGCAACCACAAATTTGTCTCCCCAATAACAGTAAGCCTCTTTAGCACTTAGAAGTCTTAAAAACGGTTAATTTTTCTACAAAACCATTACTATTTGCAATATAACCGCCATGAGTGTCTAAAAAAACCACAGGCATGCACCTTTGTCTAATAAATTGGTAATTTTTGGAGTGTTTTAAATGTTAAATGCGTAAAAGCAAGTGTCATCGCAGTGTATGGTTTGTATCCTCTGCTTACCATTCTTCATTTTCCTTAGACATACATGGAAATTTTCACTTTGACATAACTTTGGTTGTGTTTGCCTTAGAAATTGAATAGATAGGTTCCTAGGAGCCCTAACAGTGTTCTATACTATGTTTTATAGATAGGTTCCTAGTGTATAACACTGTCAGGACTCCTAGGAACCTATCTATAAAACATAGTGTATAACACTGTCAGGGCTCCTATGTTTTATAGATAGGTTCCTAGGAGCCCTGACAGTGTTATACACTATGTTTTATATATAGGTTTCTAGGAGCCCTGACAGTATTCTACACTATGTTTTATAGATAGGCTCCTAGGAGCCTTGAGAGTGTTTTTGTTAGGGTCTTGCCAGACGTAGGAATACCCTGACACTACTGCAGCGGTCTGGGAGGAAGGACAGAGACAAGTGAGCCCTAATCTCACCCCAGCTACTGTCCCTTCCTATTGCTTCAGTTACCCTAAACGGTAAAAGGACAACCTGAAGACGAGCCCTATACTGAGTAAGTGACAACACTGAACAAAGACAGAACAAACAACACAAAGGGAGGTCAGGAAGCCAAGGGTTCAGTAACAGACGAGCAATGCAGTACGAAATCAGAATCCAAGAGAATAGTCACAAAGCAAGCCAAAGGTCAGAGAAATAGTAGAGTAAATATCAAGGGCACAAAGAGAGCAGGCAAAGTCAGAGCAATAACCAGCGACCATGTGAGGGCTGACAACCTGTTTATAGAAAGTCTGGGCAAGCCCCAGACTGGATTGGCAGACAGGCTGTCAATCACACAGGCAAGGCTGAGATTAACTATATGCTGTCCAGAGAGAAATGCTCAGAACACGGGTGTGGCTGTAAATCCATTACATTGTCTAGGACCATGTTTAGACTGAGCAACAAGAAACCTACACAAGGAACCAAACTGAACACACCTCCTTTGCTGCAGCGTGCAAGCGGAGGGTGGCGCATAGACCCGAACAGGCAGAGATGTTACAGTTTTGCACTATGTGTTTTAGATAGGTTCCTAGGAACCCTAAGAGTGTCATACACTATGTTTAAGCCTATTTAAAGTGTGGTTCATACCAAACTTGTTTGCCTGAAACTAACTTGAGAGTTAACTAAATCTTGAGAGGTTCGCCCATTTCTATTAACCAGCCATTTTTCCAACAGATGTTTGCTAATGTATCACCTATGGACCCTCTATAGGGCACAGTATGTTTAATGGATTAACAATCAATTAAGTTATATATATATATATATATATATATATATATATATATAACATTACAACACTTATTAATAATAGTATGTTTTGCACTAAATTATAATGGATAGTTGGGTCTCATAGTAGTGCACACTACAAAGGTAGTGTGCGACATAAAGTTCATTGGAAAGCATCAAGGACTACACATGGAAGTTTTTACATTTTGGCACCAGATTGGGTGATCTCTACAGTTGAATGATTCTTGATCTAGTACTCTATCTTAAAGCTCTAAAGACCTGACCCCTAGGGCACAGCCAAGCAGTGCTGCTCTATCATGTTTCTGTATCTCCCTTACAGGTGAATGGGAGTCATAGAACAGCATAGCACATTTAGGTATGCAATTTCTGTAACTGTGTAGCTCTTCTGTACTGCTCTGTTTGCATATGTCCAACATTGTGTGAGTTTTTGGTATAGCATAGAGCACCATGGCTCGACTGCTCCCATAAGTCCCTTCCTAAGGGTTGGGACATAGGATCAGGGATTCCCATCTCAGAAGCAATTTGCTAACATTAAAATAGCCCTTTAATACTGGATATTTACTGAAAGACATGCAGTTATACAATATCACAGTGTTTACTTGGAGAGGATATAGATCCATATATTTGGCATTGGGCTAAGACAGACACTGGAATACAAAGGATTGTGAGAGTCTGCCAGGCTGTTTTCCCTTTGTACACATGTTAAAACCCTCATAGCCAAAGACTGGAAGAACACTGTTTCCCCTCTAGCTTAACCTTCACACCATATGCGGGAAATTATCCTTCATTCCTTGCTGTTATATCTGTTTGTTCACCCTCCATTTTTCTACATCTACAATCATTACCTCATTTTTATGGATAACGGATTGATATAATGATAGATGATGTTCTGATACAATCTAATGCATCGGAAAAGATTGTCTTGTTTGTAATGTAGTTTTATTGTACATTTATTCTATGTTATTGTACTTTTATTACTGAAAATTCTTAATAAAAATTCAAGTCATAAAAAAGCTGATGCATGTGCAAGTGGCGACAAGAGTACAAGACACAAAGGGGCAGATTTATTTTTGCACAAATCCAGTTTTTGTGCCAAAAATTTTGACTTTTTGGGGTTTTTTGCACCATCCTGTCCACTTTTCCAAAAAGGGGGTGTAACAATGTTCTGCAGGTGTAAATTATACTGGAAATCTGGCATAAATGATGCTGGAAATCTATGACAACATACAGTTGTGCTAAAAAGTTTACATAAACCAGCAGATTTTTTTGGTTTGGCCTTTTTTCAGAGAATATGAATGCTAACACAAAAACTTTTTCTCCACTCATGGTTAGTGGTTGGTTGAAGCCATTTATTGTCAAACTTCTGTGTTTTCTCTTTTTAAATCATAATGACAACCAAAGACATCAAAATGACTCTGTTCAAAAGTTCCCATCCCCTGGTGATTTTGACCTGATAACATGCCCAGAAACCAAACCACGGTCAGGTAGATGAACCAAAATTTCGGCCACAACTGCCCGGAAGATTGTTCAGGATGCAAAGAAAAACCTACACATAACATCAGCTGAAATACAGGACTCTGAAAACTATTGGTGTGGCTGTTTCAAGATGCACAATAAGGAGGCACTTGAAGAAAAATGGGCTGCATGGTCGAGTTGCCAGAAGAAAGCCATTACTGCGCAAATGCCACAAAGAATCTCACCTTCAATACGCCAAACAGCACAGAGACAAGCCTCAAAACTTCTGGAACAAGGTAATTTGGAGTGATGAGACCAAAATCGAATTTTTTGGCCACAACCATAAACGTTACATTTGGAGAGGTGTCAACAAGGCCTATGATGAAAGGAACACCATTCCTACTGTAAAGCACGGAGGTGGATCACTGATGGTGTGGGGATGTGTGAGCTTCAAAGGCACAGGAAACTTGGTCAAAGTTGAAGGAAAGATGAATGCAGTGCGTTATCAGCAAATACTGGAGGCAAATGTGCACTCATCAGCCAGGAAGCTGCGCATGGGACGTACTTGGACGTTCCAACATGACAACGATCCAAAACACAGGGCCAAGATGACCTGTCATTGGCTACAGCAGAAGAAAGTGAAGGTTCTGGAGTGGCCATCTCAGTCTCCTGACCTCAATATCATTGAGCCACACTGGGGAGATCTCAAGTGCGCAGCACATGCAAGACAGCCAAGGAATTTACAGGAACTGGAGACTTTTTGCCAAGAAGAATGGGCAGTTTTACCATCTGAGAAAATAAAGAGCCTCATCCACAACTACCACAAAACACTTCAAGCTGTCATTGATGTTAGAGGGGGCAATACACGGTATTAAGAACTGGGGGATGGGAACTTTTGAACAGGGTCATTTTGATGTTTTTGGTTGTCATTATAATTTAAAAAGAGAAAACACAGAAGTTTGACAATAAATGGCTTCAACCAACCACTAACCATGAGTGGAGAAAAAGTTTTTTGGCCAAAAGAACAAAAAATCTGCCGGGGTATGTAAACTTTTTAGCACAACTGTATATTGTCATATATGAGGCACAGTCTCCGCCAGCAATGGGGCTATGAAGACTGGCATTATCAAGGATCAAATCTACCCCAAAGTCCTTAGGCAAGATAATAGCAAGGAAGAGGAAGATTCAGGACATAGGAGGCAAAGTGTGATATACAGTATTGTATATTAATTTATCCTCGTGGGTGCGTACGTCTCAGATAAAAATCCTAAAAAAAAAACGTTTTTCTCACCAGTGCCCAGTACATTGGAGATTTTCAAAGTGACAACTGAGAGTTAGAAAGAAAGCAACTCTAAAATGATGCTTATGTTGACAATGAAAAAGCCAATTCAGACAGTGATATTTGAAAGGAAAGAGGGATCTCCTTTTTTCAAGTAGATCAGACAGTCAGTCTGCCAGAATGATCAGACAGTCAATGTCAATAAGACTCTTTGAAAGGAGTAAATATATTTGTAAATAAAATTCAATATGCATAATTTACCTTAGCGATTCAATGTTCATTGCAGTTTTCATATAATTAGTTCTAGAAAGCAGTAGAAAAACACTGTGCTACAGTGAGGAATATGAATGCAAGTGGGAAATGGTAGAATTTGAAGACCAGCTGTTAGTGCATTAAACCATGAATCATCTTATGAAAATGCTGTAAAATTTTTGACAGATAAGCTTGTAGAATTGGAATGTCAATTACAAAAACAAACAGAGCAAAATAAATAGTAATGAGAGCAGATGTTACAGGTTAAATATGTAGCAAATTAAATTATTCGACAAGTTGGGACAAAGTGCAATGGTGTAACTGTTCAGCTTCTATAAGATTATAGAACACAGTAACATTCGTAGTGTAACTAGATTGGTTCTGATGGTAGAGATGAATGAACCAGTTTGGAAAAAACTGCATCGACCTGCATTTTTCAAAAGTTTTGTGCTCACCCCAAATACATTTGTTACTCATGAATCACTATTATACTCCCAGGTCTCTTCAGACTCCAACATATAATAAGTGGAGGCCCAGAAGAAGTACAGAAACATTATAAACACTTTTTCTCACATGGTTTCTGCTCTTCCTTGGGGCCCTCTTCCAACCTTTTCTGGCCTCCTGGCTAAAGATGGGCAAACTTCCCAAGATTTGTTTTGAGTTTGGGTGGCTCGGGTCCCTGGTTCGTTTCAGGTCGAAGAAGTTCAGATAGAGCCAGAAGTGAAATTATTATACTTTGGGGTCTCTTCAGACCTGCTGAGAGGTACAGAAGTCTCATTGACAGTTATAGGAATCGTTTGATTGCAGTGATTGCCTCAAAAGGTTTTGTGCAACAAAATATTAAGTTAAGGGAACCATAATTTCTGTCCAGGCCTGTTTCATGAGTTTTCTTTTTTAAAAAATTCTGTTGAAGCCTGGTTGAAAAGCAATGTCTGACTTTCATTTGTTCATTTTCATAGAATTTTTATATATTATTACTTTTGTCAAGTTCAAGTTATTTCTGTAACCATTGTGGGTTTTTCTTTCATTAAACGAGGGGTATCAACAATTTTGTCCACCTGTGAAGTTTATTATGTTTCCAGACCTCCCACAAACCTCTGATTATTATCTTGGGGGGTTTAGAGGCCCCAGAGTATAATAATAGCACTTCATACCAAGTCTATTTGACCAGAAACAAAACAGGCGCTGAATCCAGGGGTATCATTGACAATAATTTTGTGGGTTTCTCTTTTACTGAGCTCCTGAGATGGTAGATTTATCTATAGTAGGTGCAGATGTAGTAGTTTCTCCAAGTCCCTGGTCCCTGAGAGAGTCCAAATGTCCCTCTAACCATTTGGGATGATACCAATTTTTACATGGACTTTGGTAGATGAAGGCCTACATATACCATACTGTGCAAAGGTTTTATGAAGGCCAGGGAAACTACTGCAAAGTAAGAACGCTTTCAAAAATAGTATTAAAAGTCTATGTTTGTCAGTTAATGAAATGCAATACTGAAATGGGAGAAACCGAGAGACCGAAGATTCTTAATAATTTAGGCGCATCTTGCACCAATTGGACACTGGATTTAAATTTAATACATTTCCCGCAATGTTTATTCCCTAAACTGATCAGAATCAGAGTTTGTAGGTAACACAGGCTAAATACAAAAAGTATGTAATCAAATGAACAAGAGAAGCAAATAGCAATATATAATAATAATAATAATAATAATAATAATAATAGTAGTAATAATAATAATAATAATAATAATAATAATAATCCTATATAATATATATATATATATATACACACAGTATATATAAACATATGTAAATTGCTTTCCTTTCAATACATTGTTGCCAGAATTTTCACTATTTTTCTCCCTATTATGGTGGCTGAATAAAGATATAATTAAAGGCTAAAGGTCAATAACAATGGGCTCTCAAAAACGGCAGCAGAGAGAGCTTCAAGGACAAAATGCATGCAGTCCTCTATGAGCAATGGGCTTGAACGAAAGACTGAACTCTTCTACAGGTCTTATACCATATAGTCAACACAGATGAATATACAATGGAAAAAAATGATAAGCCAATGTTAGAGGTCACAAACTAATTATCAAAAAATGCACAAATATATATATATATATATATATATATATACAGTACAGACCAAAAGTTTGGACACACCTTCTCATTCCAAGAGTTTTCTGTATTTTCATGACTATAAAAATTGTAGATTCACACTGAAGGCATCAAAACTATGAATTAACACATGTGGAATTATATACTTAACAAAAAAGTGTGAAACAACTGAAAATATGTCTTATATTCTAGGTTCTTCAAAGTAGCCACCTTTTGCTTTGATTACAGTTTTGCACACTCTTGGCATTCTCTTCATGAGCTTCAAGAGGTAGTCACCTGAAATGGTCTTTCAACAGTCTTGAAGGAGTTCCCAGAGATGTTTAGCACTTGTTGGCCCTTTTGCCTTCACTCTGCGGTCCAGCTCACCCCAAACCATCTGGATTGGGTTCAGGTCTGGTGACTGTGGAGGCCAGGTCATCTGGCGTAGCACCCCATCACTCTCCTTCTTGATCAAATAGCCCTTACACAGTCTGGAGGTGTGTTTGGGGTCATTGTCCTGTTGAAAAATAAATGATGGTCCAACTAAACGCAAACTGGATGGAATAGCATACCGCTGCAAGATGCTGTGGTAACCATGCTGGTTCAGTATTCCTTCAATTTTGAATAAATTCCCAAAAGTGTCACCAGCAAAGCACCCGCACACCATCACACCTCCTCCATGCTTCACGGTGGGAACCAGGCATGTAGAGTACATTCGTTCACCTTTTCTGCATCGCACAAAGACACGATGGTTGGAACCAAAGATCTCAAATTTGGACTCATCAGACCAAAGCACAGATTTCCATAGGTCTAATGTCCATTCCTTGTGTTCTTTAGCCCAAACAAGTCTCTTCTGCTTGTTGCCTGTCCTTAGCAGTGGTTTCCTAGCAGCTATTTTACCATGAAGGCCTGCTGCACACAGTCTCCTCATAACAGTTGTTGTAGAGATGTGTCTGCTGCTAGAACTCTGTGTAGCATTGACCTGGTCTCTAATCTGAGCTGCTGTTAACCTGCTATTTCTGAGGCTGGTGACTCAGATGAACTTATCCTCCTCAGCAGAGGTGACTCTTGGTCTTCCTTTCCTGGGGTGGTCCTCATGTGAGCCAGTTTCTTTGTAGTGCTTGATTGTTTTGGCCACTGCACTTGGGGACACTTTCAAAGTTTTCCCAATTTTTCGGACTGACTGACCTTCATTTCTTAAAGTAATGATGGCCACTCGTTTTTCTTTACTTAGCTGCTTTTTTCTTGCCTTAATACAAATTCTAACACTGCATTCAGTAGGACTATCAGATGTGTATCCACCTGACTTCTGAACAACACAACTGATGGTCCCAACCACATTTATAAGGCAAGAAATCCCACTTATTAAACCTGACAGGGCACACCTGTGAAGTGAAAACCATTTCAGGTGACTACCTCTGAAGCTCATCAAGAGAATGCCAAGAGTGTGCAAAGCAGTAATCAAAGCAAAAGGTGGCTACTTTGAAGAACCTAGAATATAAGACATATTTTCAGTTGTTTCACACTTTTTTGTTAAGTATATAATTCCACATGTGTTAATTCATAGTTTTGATGCCTTCAGTGTGAATCTACAATTTTTATAGTCATGAAAATACAGAAAACTCTTGGAATGAGAAGGTGTGTCCAAACTTTTGGTCTGTACTGTATATATATATTTATATATATATATATATATATATATATATATAACATATATTCTTTACACCAGCTCTTTAAAAGGAACTGGAGATGGGTGAACTTCTCTAGATTCGATTCAGGTTCTGGTGGCTTCTGTTCAAGATTTTCTAACTCTCTAATAGCTGAAGTTAAAATAAAAGGGACATGTATGTCTATGGATAAATGAATGGTAAGTACAGTCATGGCCAAAAGTTTTGAGAATGACACAAATATTCTATTTTCACATGATCTGCTGCCCTCTGGTTTTTATGTGTGTTTGTCAGATGTTTTTATCACATACAGAAATAGAATTGCATTCATATTATGAGTAACAGAAGCTTATATTGACAGTTAGAATGAGTTAATGCAGCAAGTCAATATTTGCAGTGTTGACCCTTCTTCTTCAGGACCTCTGCAATTCTCCCTGGCATGCTCTCAATCAACTTCTGGACCAAATCCTGACTGATAGCAGTCCATTCTTGCAGAATTAATGCTTTCATTTTGTCTGAATTTGTTGGTTTTTGTTTGTCCACACGTCTCTTGATGATTGACCACAAGTTCTCAATGGGATCTGGGGAGTTTCCAGGCCATGGACCCAAAATCTCTATGTTTTGTTCCCTGAGCCATTTAGTTATCACCTTTGCTTTATGGCAAGGTGCTCCATCATGCTGGAAAAGGCATTGTTGAGTGCCAAACTGCTCTTGGACGGTTGGGAGAAGTTGCTCTTGGAGGACATTCTGGTACCATTCTTTATTCATGGCTGTGTTTTTAGGCAAGACTGTGAGAGAGCCGATTCCCTTGGCTGAGAAGCAACCCCACACATGAATGGTTTCAGGATGCTTTACAGATGGCATGAGACAAGACTGGTGGTAGCGCTCACCTCTTCTTCTCCGAATAAGCTGTTTTCCAGATGTTCCAAACAATCGAAAAGGGGATTCATCAGAGAAAATGACTTTACCCCAGTCCTCAGCAGTCCACTCCCTGTACCTTTTGCAGAATATCAGTCTGTCCCTGATGTTTTTTCTGGAGAGAAGTGGCTTCTTTGCTGCCCTCCTTGAGACCAGGCCTTGCTCCAAGAGTCTCCGCCTCACAGTGCGTGCAGATGCACTCACACCTGCCTGCTGCCATTCCTCAGCAAGCTCTGCACTGCTGGTAGCCCGATCCCGCAGCTGAAACACTTTTAAGAGACGGTCCTGCCGCTTGCTGGTCTTTCTTCGGCGCCCTGGAGCCTTTTTGGCACCAATGGAACCTCTCTCCTTGAATTTCTTGATGAATTGATAGATTGTTGACTGAGGTGCAATCTTTCTAGCTGCAATACTCTTCCCAGTTAGGCCATTTTTGTGCAGTGCAATGACGACTGCACGTGTTTCTTTAGAGATAACCATGGTTAACAGAAGAGAAACAATGATGGCAAGCACCAGCCTCCTTTTAAAGTGTCCAGTGGTGTCATTCTTACTTAATCATGACAGATTGATCTCCAGCCCTGTCCTCATCAACACCCACACCTGTGTTAATGGAGCAATCACTGAAACGATGTTAGGTGGTCCTTTTAAGGCAGGGCTGCAATGATGTTGAAATGTGTTTTGGGGGATAAAGTTCATTTTCTAGGCAAATATTGACTTTGCAAGTAATTGCTGTTAAGCTGATCACTCTTTATAACATTCTGGAGTATATGCAAATTGCCATTAGAAAAACTGAAGCAGTAGACTTTGTAAAAATTAATATTTGTATCATTCTCAAAACTTTTGGCCATGACTGTAGAGGATACAAACGAGTTTAATCATACACTGTGCTGTCTCACTTTTATGCATTTTAACATTTAAAACACTGCAAATATTACCCATTTTTTTGGAAAAGGTGCTTTTCTGTGTTTCTTTAGACACACATGATGGTTATAGTGGAAAAAGCAATGGTTTTATGCAACAAATAGCCAGTTTTGATGACTGGTAAGTGCTACAGGTTTGTTTTTATTTGGAAGAAATATTTGTGCCTGTGAGCCTAGAAAAATGGTGAAAAATTGGCTTTTCAAAAAAATAAGCCAAAAATGATCTCTTTATGGGAGAAGATGTAAAATCAAAATGGTTTTGTTTTTTTCTGATGCAAACACTGTGGCACCAGCAGTGTGGTATAGTGGAATGATATGGACCAAGGCGCAGGACATGTCTGGCTTAGTGGTGGCAGTCTGGCTCACACAGCAGAGATATTCTCCCCCATTCCTATCTATGATCTCTATCACTAATCTGCCTGTAATTGATTAAATCTGACTAAGCTCTGCTACTCCTAAGATTCTCTAGCTGTATTGCATTGTTGCACTAAGTGCTATATTGTTGAAGAAAATGGAGTAATTGCTTAGGATAATGCAGTAACAAATAAAACATCTATCCTCTACATCCACCATTACTGAAATGCTTCATGCTCCAGCCCACACAGCAGTACCTTATATACTGTAAATGACATCAACACTGTAAGGTCTCCATCTACCACTGACTTTTGGCAGAGAGGCTTTGATGTTAGGTGACACCAGAACGTCACAGTGACTTACAGATATGTTTATCTTCTGTATCTTCACTGCTCCAAGTATGTCATGGTGGCCATTTTAGTTTCTCCAAATTTAATCGTTATTTATTTGGATTTGTTAAAAACCGAACGTTTGGAATATTTGGGTCAAACCCAACTCTGAAATAATCAGTTTGCCCATCACTGTTACCATATTGGAATCACTAAAAATAGTACCATGTCCTTATACAGCCCCAAACATAGTAATTTTAGTCCCCTCTGTCTCCCCATTAATAAACTTGTTAACAGTGTGATGAATGGGACTGAGATTACAAGGTTTGGGGCATTAATCCCCAGCAGCATGAGTACATGGAGCTGTTTTAGTGGCCCCCAAACCTGGTTACAGGTTCACTTTAAGAAGACCATCACTGGTGGAGGTTAAGTTTTTCTGTGATGGATTTTCAGTTTCCTTGCATGGACCACCTTTCTACATCATGATTTCTCTTATGCAATTTTGGGTCTTTGTCAAATATACAGTACTGTGCAAAAGTTTTTGGCAGGTGTGGAAAGAATGCTGCAAAATAAAAATTATTTCAAAAAAAGTGTTAATAGTTTATTTTTGCCAATTACCAAATAAAGTGAATGAACAAAAGAGAAATCTAAATCCCATCAATATTTGGTGTGACCTTTGCCCTTTGCCTTCCATCCGTTCTTCTCGTCACATTTGCAGACAGTTTTTTTTACAGAACTCAACAGGAAGGTCGTTCCACACAACTTCAAAAACTAAGCACAGATCTTCTGTGGATATAGGCTTGCTCCAATTCTTCTGTTTCTTCATGTGATCCCAGACAGACTGGATAAAGTTGAAAGCAGAGCTCTTTGAAGGGTCATATCATCACTTCCAAGACTCCTTCAAAGGGTTGGTTTGTTTTAGATTTCTCTTTTGTTCATTCACTTAATTTTATTAGTTTACAAAACCTAACTATTAACACTTCTATTTCTGAAAGCATTCTTTTCCACACCTATTCATAACTTTTGCACAACATGAATAAGGTAGTTTGAAGAACATGGAGCTCAAAAAGGTTAAAGCCATTCATTTAAGTATTCTGTCCATGGTCTAATTTTATGCAGCTCCCCTTAACTTTGCACATATTGCTTTCCATCTTCTGTTGTCTATTTCTACTCTGTGTAATGTGAACCAAAGCTCTTGTGTCTGGAACAGGCTATTCTGCATGCAAGTACTAAATATCTAATGTATGAATATCTAATATAGTATGAAAATTCTTATTGGAAGCAACACTTATAAGCATTATTCCCATTGCATGGAACATACAGGTTCATCTCAATAAATTAGAATATCTTTGAAACATTTATTTCTTTCAGTAATTAAATTAAAAAAGTGACCTCCTATATTTTCTAGATTCTTTATACACAGAGTGTTCTATTTCAAGTGTTTTATTTCTGTAAATATTGATTATGGATTACAGGTAATGAAAACCAAAATCTGATAAAATTAGAATATTGTAAATTCAGTTCAGTCTTGTAAATTCAGTGTCACCTGCCAAGGTTTCCTAAGCCTTTAAATGGTCCCTCAGTCTGGTTCAGTAGGACACACAATCATGGAAGACGCTGATTATGGATTGTATTACTGAATTACTGAAATGAATGAGCGTTTCACAGATATTCTAATTTATTGAGATGCACCTGTAGTTGCAGTGTAATGCCTGATACAATAAAATAAACAATTGCTGTGAAGTCATTATGAAAAGATTTGACACTTGCTACAAGTTCTGTGTCTTCTTGTCCAGATGGCTGGCATTTACTTCGACTTTTCCCCCAGAAGGGAACTCACGAATTGGAAGCTCACAGGTAATAAGGGGAAATTCCTAGTTTGGGGGTCATAAGCAAATTCTTCTACAACAGTACTGTAAATCCAAAATATTCAGAAGACAGTATTTCATGGAGGAAGAAGACTGTGTCTCTTCTTCCTTCTGGGGTAAAGCTTTTTTGCATACTTTTCCCCAAACGTATTGTCTGTAAAACTCCATGCTCTAGCTGGCATTGCCTGTATCTTCAAAGGTTCATGGAGGTACAACACACAGTACACAAAATTATATGTGACATTATATGGACCCTTGTGCCTTGTTTCCTATTACAATGCCCAATGTCCATATACAGGGGATATACTGAATATACTTTGGCTATGAACAATAAATGTGGTTGCATTTTCATTATAGTCCATATTAGTCTATTTAAAACTTTGCTAGTATGGTTTTCTTATTTTCTTAAAACTACTGAAGTGAACAGTTTCCTTATATAATGTATATGCTGAGCTTGTCATTTCTGTTGACTGAACTATCTCTGTGGACACCTGCTTTAATAACTTAGATTTCATTAATTGTCACGCTAATGCTTTCGCTTCAAGAAAGATGCTTTTCTTGGTCTATTAACTACCAGATTGTTCAAGAGATGCAGAAAGGGCTCATTTCATTTGGAATTTGTTGGATCCACTCTGTCAGCTAAATTACTATACTACTGCAAGCCCATTGTTTTCTCCGATATACTGTAACATTAATAGTTGCAAAGGAACGGGCCAGTGGAAGTTGTGAGTATGGTTAGAAGAGGCATCTTTCCATTTATTAAAAATATCATATATAAAAAGTGAAATTTTCCAGGAATCATTAAGCGCTAATGCGTTCTGCAATTTTCCTGTAAATTCAGATTTTGGCATCTTAAATACAGATGTTCACATTCCCTAATAGTGTATTGTAGATGTGATCACAGCAGATTTTTCTTTACTTCTGCAGATTTATGACACTTCATAAGTACAAAGTACTTATATAAGTATAAAGCTATGATAATTCTAGATTTTTAATCTCACTCGAAAATATTGTGTCAATTTGTGTCCTCTATGGGGAATCACTGTCTAAAGTGCAAAGGGAAAGTTTTGCAGATACCAAATAACTTACTGTGCCTAATTTTTTTTTTTTTTTTTGGGGGGGGGGGGGGGTTGAATAAAACAAAGTAACCAAGGAACTTCATCGACTTCAGTGCCGTAAAGCCCAAATTCTGTACAAAGTGGATCTATATTATTGCTTAAAGGAACACTCTGCCACATCAATGTCTAATTTCTGGAACAGAAGGTTGTAAATATGGGTCATGGCTTGCACCAAAGATGTGCTACATTGTTCCTTTTTACGAAAGTTGGCATAGCGGGGAGAAGACCAAGGTGAGCCAGAGTGAGGACATTTTGACCGGACAAATTTACCATAGTTGAAGCCCAAAAGCTGCCGTTACCTAAAATCTATGCCAGTTCCTGAATGGTAAAGATTTCAATTCTGGTGCACAAGAATATACCGTACTTGAATTATTAAGAGGTAAAGCAAAGTTAATGCTAGTGGGGGGTAATGGATTAAGACTGGTGTACTAAATGCCATTCCTAATAAATTCCCCCCACTGTGTTATGCCTAGTGAAGACCTTGAGGGGGCATCATCTATATAGCACATAGATTATTATTATTATTATTATTATTATTATTATTATTGTTTATTTATATAGCACCATTAATTCCATGGTGCTTTACATTTGCTGATTTACATACGGTACACCAGATATACAAAACAGATAATGCCAACAGAGACCAACTGGTACAGTGGGATACAGGGCCCTGCCCGCAAGGGCTTACAATCTATGAGGGAACAGGAAGAGAGACAGAAGGTGAGGGGAGAGGCTGTACAGATGGTGGTGTGGTGACAGTAGTGTTATTGGAGGTTGTAGGCCTTCCTGAATAGGTGAGTTTTCAGGGCCTTCTTGAAGCTTGTGACTGTGGGGGACAGTCTTATGTGTCTTGGTAATGAGTTCCAGAGTATGGGCGTATGCACGGGAGAAGTCTTGTTTTCGTTTTTGTGAAGAGAGGATAAGAGCAGAGCGGAGTAGGAGGTCTTTGGAGGATCGGAGGTTACGTGTGGGCAGGTAGCGGGAGATTAGATCAGAGATATATGGATGGCACAAGACTTCTGAAGCTGTGTAAATAGCTGAAGGTATCAGCTCTAACATACTATGAACCTCTCACCCTGCTGCGATGGCCAGGATCACTCTGGTCTTGGCCATTTAACCACTTAGATGCTAGGGTCAATTGTAACCAGGGAATCTAAGCAGTTAAACAAAGGATTCCCTCTGTCACCCCACCACTTTTTGCAACACAATTACAAAAGGACAATAATTGACATAGTTGCCTAAGAATAGCCCCTGTATACCTGCCTATTAGAGTACCTGTCAGTAAAACACTAAAATGCAATAACACAAAACAATGCAATAGTCAGACCTATAGAGGGACAGTAAATGAAATGTTAAAATTGAAAAAAAGATGATTAAAAAGGTAAAGCAAGTTGTTACATTGAAAAAATACAGTCCATGTTTTCACACTAAAACCCCCATATAGTGCAAAAATACTAAAATTAATAACAAAGTTTAATTATATTAAAGAAATATACAGTTAACATATTTTCTTAGAATTGCTGTGATTTTCTCACCAAAAAATAAATAAATAAATAAAAGTTATTCAATGAGCTATAGATATCTAAAACTGGTTCTAATAAGATTGAAAATAAGAATATGTAGAACAATGACAAACATTTATAATGCACATCTCTCAAAAAGTGAGTTGGTGGCTGTCACACATTGCTCACCCCCAACACCCACAAGGGTGTTTTTTGGCATGTGGGAGAAAACCTTAGACATAGGGAGAACGTACAAATTCTATGCAGATGTTACCCTTGGTTGAATTGAAACCTAGGACCCCAGCTCTACAAGGCAACAGTGCTAAGCACTGAGCCCCTGTGATGCGTATCTATTGTCCTTTCATACATACATACATTGCTATTTTTATAGTAGCGCATGTAGTACCTAAGTCTCTAATGTGTGCATGAGACCTTATACAATTCTCCGTTCAATGCACATTTGCATTCTTTTATATTTACTGTAATTGCATTTTATCTGTAGTCCATGAAGACTTTTTTACAATTCATAGATGTATGCTTCTTAATTTTCCTCTTAACTCAAAATTTTTTGAGAGAAGTTGATGGCAAGATGACGGCTTAAAAAAAAAAATCATGGTTTTGCAGAACTCCATTGGATGTTGTTTATACTACCTGGTCACCTGTCACCTGGTGGTTGTGATATGAATTGCATCCTATTGAAGGTCTTGCTAGCTTGTTACAATAACATGTTACACTTGTATGAAAAGAAACTCGAGTCATTAATAAAAAAAAAATTCACAGATACGTAAAATTGTTCACATTTGTAGGTCATGATATGTAGCCTATTCTGGTTTCATAGGTAGAGTCTCCATGTCCTATCTAACTAGGTCCAACCTTGTGTGGTCATTTTTTTTTTAATATACAGATCTTCAGATCTATATTGAAAACCGTCACTTACGAGTCATAAAGTTAAATACTATAATTCTGGCTACTTTATCCCGCTATTGATGGGAGTAAACTGCTGCTATTGACTTCAATAATCGATTCACCTTCAGCAAGTAGGAATAAAAAAAAACTTTTAACTATATGGAGTTATAATAGAAATATGGCGTTCCAATCCTTTTAAAATATATTCTGAAATTTACAGAATATTTATGCTTAAAACATGGTAGGTTAAACATTGGTTAATGTACTGCACATTAGTTATTAAGCTATGTTAATAGTCTAAGGAATTGAGCAAGGCGTTTGGAATCCTTTAGTATTAGTGGTGCAGAGTGGGTAATAAAGTGCCCTGCTATCTGTACTGGTGGTTCACTAATAGTCTGTAATGTGGTCTATAGCTGAGGATAGCAGGATTCATTTGATACAGACAATGTCTAAAAGTAAAATGTAATGGACATAAAAATTGCAGATAAGTAAATGTGTAGGTGATAAATATAGTGATAAAAAGTTCTTATCTGTAATTCCATGGATTTTGAAATGTGTAAATCACATCTCTTCATTTCATCAAGCCTATAATTCTCAAAAAGATTAAAATTGGATCTTGTATTTCGACTTACAGTATCACTTGAACTTTTTAAAAGATTTCTTGATACATATTTTGTAATAAAAGAATAGAAAAAAAAAATTCTCTAAACCACCGAAAAATAGCACAACCTCTGTTGGCCTCTGTTTAATGGAATCTGTCGGAAATTTGTGTTCCTCAAAACCATAGTCAGCGTGAAATCCCTGCAACCTTCCTTATTGTAAACAACTACAGATATAGAAAAGAAACCTGAACTGAATAAGTCAAATTAAAGTTTGGTGCAACCGTTATTTAAAGTGGTAATTGTGAAGATAATGTCTACGTTCACATCTGCGCCGAAGTCTCCATTTTTCCTCTGCCAGTTTCAGTTAAAATATGACGGACACCTGAAAGACCCCATTATAGTCAATAGGGTCCACCTGGCTCTGTGTGAAGCCGCTGTTTAGCGGTCCACCTCTCCATTGTTTAGATCCCCCTGACGGACCCGAACAATGGAGAGGCAACGCTACTGTGAACCTAGTGAAACATTGATCCCTCAATACATTTCACTCAGGAATGTTAATGGTAAAGACGTAGCAATCACCAACTATATAAATGCCATGCTGCTCTATCTCTTTTTGCTTAGCATGCCATTCTAATAGTAAGTATATGACAGCAAATAGTTTACCATGCCGTGGCATAAAACTCAAATAGAGTAATGCACAATTTGACAATTACATCTGTATATGTTGGGAAGCGTTACCAATGTTCACCTCCTTCAGAACTCACCAGAGCATGCCAATGTATAGAAACATGGCTGTGCCCTTGCCTTTTCAATTATGTCAAGATATGCCAGGATAAGTCGCATGAGTTGTCTAGCTTTAAAGAGATTCTGCCACCAGGGCAAAGGATATTCAACCAGTAATACAGTTAGATAGGTCATGCACACCTAAATGTAATGCCTTTTCCCCATGAAAATGCCAAGATATTCATAAATAAAATAAGAAGTCTCGAGCACCTAGGGTGGCTCCATTGCTCCAAACTGCTATGTTCTGCACTGCTCTAATATGCCAGGGTAAATGTGAGAATGCAGGGCCAGACCAGATTTCAGTATAGCTCCCTGGCCCTCTCACTGAAAGAAGGGAGTGGAAAATAGCAGTTTGGGGCATAGCAGTTTGGACCAACGGAGCCGCCCTCAGTGCTCCAGACTGCTCATATGCATATTGTTAAGTAAATGAATATCTCCTCAACAGAGGCATGAATTTTCTTGGGTAAAAAAGGTGTTACATTCAGGTGAGTCTGACCTATCTAGCTATGTTTCTGGTTTAATATGCTTCACCCTGGTGACAGACTCCTTTTAAAATACTATCCTGGCTTCACTTACAATAACCAACAGTTTAAAAAAACATTTTCATGCTATTTATCTTGGAATCTCAAAAAAGGTGAATAGATAAGAGAGAACAACAGACACCAACCCATAATATACTGTACCATCCCCACACTCTTAGGCATCTGTTGGGTGAATGGGGGCCAAAAATTTATTTGGCATGGAACTTTCCCAGTGATATTCTAAGCCAGGGTCGGACTGGCCCACTGGGGAACTGGTCAGTCCCCTGGTGGGCCCCGAGACCCGACTATATTTAGTCCTCATTTTGCCAATGCAAAGGTCAGGGGTCCGATCGGGACAGTCATGGGCCCGATCAGGCCCCTGACCATCCCGATCGAATCCCTGACCAATAGACAGTGGCGTAAGGATTGTGGTCGCAGGGGCTGTGACCACGACCGGAGGGGTATGGGGCCCGCGGCCAGCTGGAAGTGGCCGGGGCTCCAGACTACCATGACAGTGGTCGGGGAAAGCCTGGTTCCCCGACCACTATACCTATTGTTAATGGAAAGGGTATGCCAGCCCAGGGAAAGTGACAAAAAATTAAAAAAAAATACTCACCTGGCTGTCCTGGGCTCAGCATCGTCTCCAGTACTTTTCCGGCCTCACTGCAGGGGAAGGGAAATGGGTGCGCTGGCGTAATGACGTCATCACGCCCGACGTGACCGGAGAGGTCCAATCAAAGGCCCCAGCGGTGACGTCTGGGGAACAGGACGTGGAGACCAAGGAAGATGGGAAAGACAGCAGGACAGAGCGATGATGCCCTGGAGAGGTAAGACAAGGTGAGTATAAGTGTTTGTTATTTTTATTCACTTCTCCTGGGCCTCTACTTATTATATTCTGGGGTCTGAGGAGACCCCGGAGTATAATAATAGCAATGGCTCTGGGGGGGGGATGGTGGGCATATAATGCTGTGTGGGGGCCACTGTGAGCATATACTACTGGGTGGGGGCCACTGTGGGCATATAATGCTGTGTGGGGGCCACTGCGGAGCATATAATGCTGTGTGGGGGACACTGTTATCATATAATACTGTGTTGGGCCATTGTGGGCTTATAATACTGTGTGGGGCCATTGTCGGCATATAATGATGTGTGGGGGCCACTGCGGAGCATATAATGCTGTGTGGGGGCCACTGTGAGCATATAATACTGTGTGGGGCCACTGTGGGCATATAATGCTGGGTGGGGGCCACTGCGGAGCATATAATACTGTGTGGGGGCCACTGTGAGCATATAATACTGTGTGGGGCCATTGTGGGCATATAATGCTGTGTGGGGGCCACTGCGTTGCATATAATGCTGTGTGGGGGCCACTGCAGAGCATATAGCGCTGTGTGGGGGCCACTGCGGAGCACATAATGCTGTGTGGAGGCCACTGCGGAGCATATTATACTGTCCCAGTATTGTTTACATGCCGGGTGCTGCTCACTCACCGTATTCTTGATAACCGCAGATGTGGGCACTATAGCTGTATCCCTTTCAAGTATCTGAGATATCGCTTTACTGGGATCCCCATAAATATAGGTTATAGGGAAATACAGTATATTAACAAAAACCTTTGGTAAAACCAACTGAAAAAAATAATAAATAAAAAAAATAAATAATAATATAATAATAATAATATATTTTTATATTTGGATTTATTTAACCCAAATTATTATTGTTGTTGTTATTATTATCAATATAGTATTAGTATTATTATTGACTTAAAAATCGCATTTATATTTTTCATTATTCATGTTTTTATTTATTTTCTTATCATTTAATAACATCAACCACATAATTTCTATGTTTTATTATTCATGCTATTTTTATATTATTATTATTATAGTTATTGTTATTATTATTATTATTATTATTATTATTATTATTATTGCTGGTTGAATTAAGGAAATCAAGAACATTATGATTTTTATTTCTCCTATATTCTTTTATTTTCCCGTCTGCAACTTTTAAACTGGATTATATGCTTTGTTCTTATGATTATTACTATGATAGTGAACCTGAAATCCAAATTCCCACAGCTCTGTCATAAGTACATTCTGTGTGTTCTTTTATTTACACTTTATTCCATCTCTTTAATGTTTCAGCGGTTATTGCTGATATCAACACAATTGTTCCATTCCAACTAAACAATGGCCATAGTCTATCATTCTAAGAGCTTGCATGAAACGTGACTGTTGTGCCATTTGTATATATCTTAAAAATTATTGCAACTGGAAAATGATTCGAAAGAATGAAAAAAATAATAAAAATAAGAGAAAATGTATGCTTTTTCATTTTCTATCTACTGTTGAGAGATGAAAAAAGCAGTGATATGGGTTATGGTTTTTATATCTTTCATTTTTATAGGATTAATAAAATGGATGATGGTAAAACTCCATCACGGCTTATTTCTTTGAACTACACAATTTCAATAAAAACTGCTTAAATGTCAAACTATTTTCAATAAGTCTGAATGTGGCTTGATTCAATAAGGCAATGGCATCAGCATATGATATGTACAAGACTTATCTATTTCTTGAAAGTTCAGATTATTGCTTTTCATTGCAACTGATTTCTGGGAATTCTCCATTTGGAATAACTTAATTCACTGTCACACTACATGTAAATTACTAAATCATACCTGTGTAAAAAGAATGGTTTAACCCAAGTTTACTGCAACAGAAGGTTGCTTTTTCTTACATTTTTGTATTTCATATATTTTGTTATTTTTGTCTTTTTTTTTCCTTGTATTTTTTTTTTTTTAAATATGAAGAAGAAATGTTATTGGCATGAATTTGTAAAAAAATTTGAACAGTAAATTGCTCTTCAGATTTCTTTCAGTCTAATAGTCAGAATTTGATTGATTTTGGATAGCACAAAGATGCTAAAAACCAAACAAATTATTGCATTTTTTTTACTTTACTTTTACTTAGATGAAAAGTTTCAAAAAGAAGAAGCATAAGTTCCAAAAAATATTTTTGCTAAAATTGGAATCATTTGTTTTTGCTTGAAAAGTAATAAAAAACTGTTTTCAAGTGTAGTTTTTATGGTTAACCCATAAAGGTATCAAAACTACAATACTTTTGAATTATTTGACACAAAGGTATCTAACACACTTGAAAAGTAACATGGTGATAGAACAAACAACTATAGTTATTTATGCCACATGAAATAGTCTAATAGTCAGAATTTGATTGATTTTGGATAGCACAAAGATGCTAAAAACTTACACAACAAATTATTGCATGTTTTACTTTACTTTTACTTAGATAAAAGTTTCAAAAAAAAGAAGCATAAGTTCCAAAAAACATTTTTGCTAAAATTGGGATGATTTGTTTTTGCTTGAAAAGTAATAAAAAAAATGCTTTCAAGTGTAATTTTTATGGTTAACCCATAAAAGTATCAAAACTACAATACTTTAGCCTTTTTTGACACAAAGGTATCTAACATCACTTGAAAAGTAACATGATGTTAGAACAAGTAATGTATTGTTATTTATGCCATATGTATGGCAGGTTCAGACATATACAAAGAAGTATACAGGTTAAATAGGAATGCAGGATTCTATTGGTGTTTGATAGACAAAATTTATGACAAAAGATTCAACCTGCAAACAGACTTGATTTGGATTGAGGCAGTTCAGTTTGATTGTATAGGGTGAGGTGCAGTTATCTATTTAAACCAAAAAATTTTTTATTTTTTTTTCAGGTTTGGTCATACTCATTCATTTAAGTTATTTGGAATAATGGACTGCTAGTCCTTATCTTAAATCATGTCAATCTGTAGATCTGTCTAGCTCTACATGATATTAGCAGATTATTTATTTGAGCCCTGTTAGAAAGTGGGTTATTATCTTTTAAAATTTACACTAATAAAAGTGAAGTTTTAGATATCGGTATCTCTGTTATATGGGTCTGTGAAATGATCTTTATACCAATCTTAATCGACTTGCCACCAGGTGTACAACTCACCAAAATTACTAAGAGGCTTTGGCACCTACATGAGTCAGAATTATTCAGAGGCCTCTTAGTAATTCTAGCGCATGTAGGTCCGTTTAGTTCTAGATTGGCGTAGATTTGTGGTGTAGATTTGTGGTATATCACATAGATTCTCGTCCTACTCTGCTCACTGTCTGAAAAACTGGCACAGAGTCTGAGATGCCCCACAGTGTGCACTTTTGGTCACTTTTGAGTTGCATCCGCCTTAGTAAATGTGGACCACTGTGTTTTTTCTTCAAAACTAAGATACTCATAGGTGGTGTGAACTTCAACTAGGCAGCCTGGCAATGCACTAGATTTATCATCCAACATAAATCACTATGAGAAATCTGGTGCATTTTAAAGATGTCTACTCTACATCTACATTGTCTAAAATGTCTAAGTAGCCAACTTTGCAAACATTGAAATAGTCTGTGAGGATTTATTGGAAATGCATAGGGAGAAATATCAAGGCCTATGAGTTCTGGGGTCAGAGCTGCAGGGCTGGGATACCATTGTTAGTGCAATTGTTTGGTTATTAGGATGAAACAGAAATGGATACAGCAAAAGAACAAGACAGTTAGTAATGACTAAGGAAAAGCATGGTAAATTAAATGCAGCCCCTACTGTAGTTTTACTATGGAATCCTATAGTAAGACCTTTCTGTGTCCAGTACTTTTTACATTATTACTGTTTTGTGACATCATATGTGCATTATACTGTACCTGCATATGACATCATCATATTTTTCTAATGCTGTACAGTCACACAGTGGACATGGTTATCTTTGTGCACACATTATTGGCGTGTATGATGCCATAGAGTACAGTATCCCTATATTGTGGTGTACCTTTATATACAGTACATTTTTGTGCTGTAGTATCACATTTGTTTTATCCTAGTACCATGACATCATATTAATGTATTTTCCTTGTACTGTGACATGACTGTGTACATTATCCACATTGCGTTACTTAACTGTATGCACTATCACTGCATTGTGAATCACTATATATGTAACATTACATTACATTATCCCTGTACTGTGACATCAATGTGTCTATTATCCCTGTACTGTGACATCAATGTGTGTATTATCCCTGTACTGTAATATCACTATATGTATTATCCCTGTACTGTGACATCACTAAGTGTATTGTCCCTATTATGTGACATCACTGTGTGAATTATCCCCATACTGTGACATCACTGTGTATATTATACCTGTACTGTGACATCTCTGTGTGATACCCTGTACTGTGACATCACTGTGTATATTATCCCTGTACTGTGACATCATTGTGTGCATTATCTCTGTTCTGTGACATCACTAAGTGTATTGTCCCTATCATGTGACATCACTATGTGAATTATCACTGTACTGTGACAACTCTATATGTATTATCCCTGTACTGTGACATCACTGTGTGTATTATCCCTATCATTTGACTTCACTGTGTGAATTATCCCTGTACTGTGACATCACTATATGTATTATCCCTGTACTGTGACATGACTGTGTTTTTATCTCTGTACTGTGACATCACTGTGTTCATCATCTCTGTTCTGTTGCTCTCAATAAGATTAAACAACAGTCTTGCTATGTCTGATATACTGTGACATCACTGTGGACATTATTCTTTTATGTGACACCACTGAGTACTTTATTTCTGTAGTGTGACATCACTGTATTTATTATCCCTGCACTGTGACATCACTACCTTTATTATCTGTGTACCCCCCCCCCCCCTTTTAATATCCCCCCCCCCCCCCCCCCCCCCCCCCCCCCCTTTTTTTTTTTCCCTTTTTTATATACTTCTCTTTTTTTTTTTTTTTTTTAAAAATCTAAAATCTTTGAACCTTTTTCCGTGAACCGTCCCCATCTCTGTGGGGGGCCCCCCCCTTTTTAAAAATATACACATTCCCCTCTAAAAGGTACCCCTTTTTCTTCCCTCCCCCACCACTTTCAATGGCTAACACGGTCAACATTTCTCTATGAATTATACCAAGACATTAAGGAGACCAAAGTAGTCATATGCTTAACAGATTCTGAAGGTGGAGTGGTGGTCCATTCCAAGTTTTACTAAATATGGGGCCCATAATGACTTGATAAATCCTCGGGTTAGGTATTAGTTTAATGATAGACCACTATAAACAGGCCCCTAGGATTTTCTTGATGTAAACTGGGGTATGTACCAGTTGTAGGAAATCCATATGGAACTTGCTGAAGAGTGTAAATTTATATTTTACACATAATAAAATGTTCCTGGATTATGTGAGGTTCCAGATTCTACTTGTAAAGGACATATTTATTTGGCCTTTAGCCCTGAGCAATTCCTCATAAGTAAAGATTTAATAATATTTATCACTTCAATCAAAATGCCATGCTTGCTAGAGATAAAACAAGACAGCATGTCCTTGCCCATGATAATATAGGCTGAAATTTACCAATATGAGATTTTTCTAGTAAGATATACCACAGGTATGAGAACAAGCTAGAATGGTTTAATATAAATCTCTTTCATGCACTGATATACGTATTAAAAACTCATACTAAGAATTGTCACATGGAAAAAATGAAGTATATATTTCGACTATTATCTCTGGTTAATGGAGCATTCGCATACCCCTTTTACAGCTAATAAATTTTTTAGATAGATCATAAATCAGGAGGTGACAAATGACCTTACCTGTCGCTCAGAGACAGTCTAATTGTAAAGGGATGTTAAATACTTTTTCCGCTATGGAGTTTTGAAATGTCCAAAATAGCTTTAAGCCAATATATTGTACAATATGTTTTGAAGTCCTATATATTGTAATATATATATATATATATATATATATATATATATATATATATATATATATATATATATATCACAAACTTTTCATAAATCAATAGTACAAGATACTTTGTAATATATCTTATTATGGGAAAAATGCCTCTTTCTCACTTCCGGCTCTTACCTCACATACTTCCATTCTTCCCATTCACTCTGAAATCTCTCCTGAATCCATCTTAGTCTCTCAAGACAGACTGTACCTCACAGATTGATTAGACTAAATTGCCAACAGTAGTGAGAGAATGAAGAGAATGAAGAGAAGGAACAGAGTGACAGTAAAGGAGGGTCACACAGAGATACAAAGACAACGACTAATAGTCAGTTTTCTATTGCATCTTAAATTCTTTATTTACGTCAATGAAAGGCAGTATTTCCCTATATACAGTATGTCCTCCATGATCCTGCTGCTGTTTCTGAGTGAATGAGAAAAACATACTATAGGAAGCAGGCTATGCTCAACTTTCTCTGAACAGTGCATAGGAGACATTGTAGCACCTAGTCTCCACTGATTTGGATAGAACCAGATTTGACCTGAATTTTTCAAAATTTTGGGCTCAACTCAAACCTTTTTCTTTTGGGGGGGGGGGGTTCATTACCCATAGACCACTATTATATTCTTGGGTCTCTCCATAACCCAAAGTATATTAAATAGAGGCCCAGAGAAAGTGCAGAAATATTGAGTTATACTCACCTTCCCTCTCCTCCATTAGGCATCCTTGTAGCATCTTTAGCTCCTTTTGGGTTTTCTTGCAGCCTCTGGCCTCATGGGTTTCTACACCTTAACTTATTGTACTCTGGGATTGGAAGAGATTCCAAGGTATAATAATAGTACTTCTGGTTCATGATGAACAAGTTCAACTCACGAAAAATCTTTGAACCAAACCACCTGAATCCAAACAAAATGAATCTTCAGGTTCTCTCATCTCTAGTCTCCATCCACCAGAGAGAACCTAAATATTAAAAACAATACCTGCAGTGGGGAAAACCTTTAAAAATTAAATGTCATATAATGACCAAAAATGGCAATATTAACCAAAAAGTTTAGTTTCACTTACGCTAGGTTCACACCTGCGTTCATGTTTCCGTTCGGGAGGTACACTTAAAAAAGTGGTTACCCGCGGAAACACGAGGACCCCGTAGACTATAATGGGGTCCACCGGGTTTCTGCCTGGTTTTCACCCAAAAAGGGTGGAGAAATGTGGAGAGAAAAGAGCTGCTTGCATTGCATTTTTAGGCTGAGGCCCCATGTTGTGGAAATACAGCTTTTTTGTTGCAGATTTTGCTGTGGTTTTTTAAGCCAATGCCAAGAATGGCTACAATAGGAATGGGAAATATATATGAAGTTCTTATACTTCTACCTTCTGCTGAATCCACTGGTGGCTTTGGCTCAAAAACATGCAGAAAAATCTGCAACAAAAATGTTGCATTTCCGCAACGTGGGGCATCACCATTAAAGTGGTATGGGGAATGGAATCCCCCAGCGGAGATCAGGCGCAGGTGTGAACCTAGCCTCAGCTTGTGAAGTTTCGCATTGACTTGACTCTATCAAAACCTTTTCACTTGCTTTTGTTACGTTCTATGATAAGATATAGGCTGCAGTAAGCTATCAGTGTCAGGTAGGTGTCTGTTAAACTTTCCTGCATATGTAGGAAACAGAATATGGAACAGAATAAAAGAAACGTTTAAAAATATTTAGAATATTTTTAAAAGAAAAAGACATTAAAAATCCCATTTTCCTCAACATGTCTGTTGCCAAAAGGAAAAAAACAAAACAAACATTACAGCTCTCAAAATATGTCATTTCATCCATTCCATTCCCCTAGACATAGTTGTTAAAAAGATAATCAATAAATTTAATGTAACCTAAAAGTTGCAATGCATCTCGCAAAAAAGAAGCCCTCATGCAGCTATATAAAAAAAATGAGATGGCTTTGGAATGTGACTGTGAGGGAATTGCCAGTTGAGCATTTCCCCAGGACTGCTGCAGAACCCTGGGGGGAGGGGCACAACAAGACAGTGAGCCCTAAAGCTGAATTCCCCCCCCACTGGCCCTGCCTCTTGCCTGACTGTCCCAGGTGACAGCCGACAACTTGGAGCTGGTCCCTACTCTGAATAAGTGACAACACAGAACGCAGACAGGACAAACAACAATAAAGGGAGGTCAGCTAGCCAAGGGGTCAGTAACAGTCGAGCAATGCAGTACAAAATCACAATCTCAAGAGAATAGTCGAAGTCAAAGCCAGAGGTCAGGAATACGAATACAGGAAATAGCAGAAAATGAGCTAGCAGGGACAAGTCACAAGACAGAATCTCAATAGCCAGTGATCATGTGAGGGCTGACAACCTGTTTATAGAAATTCAGGATCTGCCCCAGACATGATTGGTAGACAGGCTGTCAATCACACAGGCAAGGCTAAGATTAACTGTTAGAGGAGCAGAGAGAAGCAAGGTGCAGGAGACGGGTGTGGCTGAAATTCAATTACATAGTCTAGGACAGTGTTCAGACTGAGCAACAAGAATCTTAAGCAAGGAATCAAACTGAACACGCCTCATGCACCGCAGCGTGCGAGCGGAGGGTGGCGCAGAGACCCAAACAGGCAGAGACGTTACAGTGACAATGGAAAAAAACAGAATAGATATTAAGGCCTATATAGCCTGGACTTTGTGGGTCATTGGGTGATTTACTATGATTTTTTTTTTTTTTTTAATCGGATACAGTTTGACGGAATAGAGTTTTCTACTACAATATTCCATTTTCTTTTTCTGGTGTATACTGTACAATCCTGTATGTACTGCATACTGGTCTGTCAAAGGTAAAAAGTAGGCTGTTTTGGTCCCTCTTTAGGCTACTGTAACCTTACAAATATGTTTAGTGTGTACACAGAGAACTTTTTGTGACTAAACACAAATTACAGACAATGTCAGGCCAGTCAATACAAACTCACATCTGTATAATTTGTGAGTAGATGCAACATACTGGTGTCAAAATCACCATTAATGTGTTAAATTGAATCAGATGATAATTTACAAGCGGTATTTTAAAATGTTGTTGATTCAGTGTTGTGATTTACATACATCTGCTTGACCCAGTTGTCAGGTGGTTGACCGTTCAGATTAATAAGCCACCAGGTGCTAACATATCATCAATCATATTCATGTACTAAGGTGAAAGTACAAGGGGTTTCTCGGTGGTTTTTTTTTTTTTTTTATCTTTATGGAAGCCATCTCTGCTCTATATCATTTGTGTTACTCATCACAGGACATTGTCTTTTTAGTAATAAAAATCCCAAGCGTAAGTAGACATTCTAACAGGAGATGTTGCCTTCTATTCTCCAAAGAATAAATGTTTGGTACAGCTCAGCATCTGAATTTCACAGCTTGCGTTGGGTGAATGCAATGGTGTGCACCACGTGATCCCTGGGGCAACTAAAATCATTAAGAAGGCCAGAGGCGGATGGGAATTTGCAGTAGATGATATCATGGAGCCCAGAGGAGGTGAGTATAACTGTTATGTTTCTCACCTCCCCTACGCCTCCACTTATTATACTCTGGGGTGTGAGGGTGTGGCAAACTCCAAAAGTTTAAGTTTCAGCTGATCTGAAATTTTTGGAAAATTTGGAAAACAAACTCATTCTGAACTTTCACTCATTCCTAGTGAAAGCCCGTTGACATGTCACTGATTTTATGCTGCCTGGCATTGCAGCAATACGTTGCAACAAAGTACAGTTCAAGTCTACTGTTATATGGCTGTTGTGTTGTGCCTTTACTTTAAAGGTTTATGTTCATTAGTGATAGATGAACTTGCTTCACCAATATTCACAAGGTTCACAGGCCTCAGCTGTCACATGAGGAGCATTGAGGTCATCTTGATTTAATGAAAAAGTATAGGCCTGATGAAACCCCATATAGTATATAGTAGAGTATAATAATCAACTTTAGCAGATTTGTCTGAGGTAAACCATTCCATTTTTGGAAAATTAGAATTGGTTCCCTCATCTAATTTATTATTGCTGAGTATATCTAAAGAAAAGATATCCTTGATTAACAACATCACTTTTTGCATTTACAGGTCTCACACACATACATGTTAAAGAGGACCTTTCACCAACTCCAACAAGTCCAACTATTTGCATAATTTAATGACTGCTGCTCCACTGATTCTGGCATAGTTGGAATTATTTCTCTAGCCCCCACCATTCCTGAGCAATCAATGCTGTTAGTTTTGGTGCCTGAAATGCTATTTAGTCACTGTATTGTCAGGAGGACAATGTCAGGCAGGAGTAGAAAAGGGGTGTGATTCTGAGCTCTGACACTGGCTGCCTCTGATTGGAGCTCTGAATCACGCCCCCTGTCTGACACCGCCCACCTGACATTACAGAGCTTAAATAGCACATCAGGAACCAAAACTACTTGTTACTCGGGAATGGTGGAGATTAGAGAAAAAAATTCCAACTGTGCTGGAACCAGCGGAGCTGCGTCTAAGAACTTAAATTGGTGGAGGTGGTGAAAGGTCCTCTTTAAGATGCATTTATGATGTGCAAACACACTCCAGTACAAGGGCAATGTAAAAAAAACTGAACTTTCTGACAGCAGTGGAATCACAATTTTCACAAGATTTATCATATATCTTGTCATTTTAGTAAATTAGGTACATAGAAATGTATTTATAATTTTCTGTGTATGAAAATAATATGACATCATATATATGTAGAAAAATTTAACTTGACGCTTAATGCATTAAGTACAATTGCAGCAAGCCTTACATTTACACTTAGCACAACAAAAACCATTGAAAAGGTCAACTTAATGTTTGCTGCAGCAGGGTATTTAACACAATAATATTCAAGTTAATCGTTGCTACATCTGTACAAAGGATTCACAGATTTACAATAGCATTTTATAGTTATTTCAGAGCATGCCGTAGATGTTATAATACACTCATATAGATTCAATCCACTTCCAAAAACTATTTAACTAAGGAATGTTCTTTCCTTCTGGTCATGGTTTTGCTTCCTTTAAGACACTGGGAACACAGAGCAACTCAGTTATGCAGCCTCAATATTCTGTATTACAGGTTTACAATCACAGCAGAGCCCCAGGGATCTTCTTCACAGAGAACCCCTGAGCTCTGTCAGGGCAACTTATATCCAAGGTTTCAGCTACAAACTAAATCTATTCATAAGAAAGTGAAGACTTCCCAGGGTGCATGCCAGATAATATCTACATATCTATATATCTATATATAGATATATACAGTGCCTTGCGAAAGTATTCGGCCCCCTTGAACTTTTCAACCTTTTGCCACATTTCAGGCTTCAAACATAAGGATATAAAATTTTAATTTTTTTGGTGAAGAATCAACAAGTGGGACACAATTGTGAAGTGGAACGAAATTTATTGGTTATTTTAAACTTTTGTAAAAAATAAAAAACTGAAAAGTGGGGTGTGCAATATTATTCGGCCCCTTTACTTTCAGTGCAGCAAACTCACTCCAGAAGTACAGTGAGGATCTCTGAATGATCCAATGTTGTCCTAAATGACTGATGATGATAAATATAATCCACCTGTGTGTAATCAAGTCTCCGTATAAATGCACCTGCTCTATGTCAGTCTCAGGGTTCTGTTTAAAGCACAGAGAGCATCATGAAGACCAAGGAACACACCAGGCAGGTCTGTGATACTGTTGTGGAGAAGTTTAAAACTGGATTTGGATACAAAAAGATTTCCCAAACTTTAAACATCCCAAGGAGCACTGTGCAAGCGATCATATTGAAATGGAAGGAGTATCAGACCACTGCAAATCTACCAAGACCCTTCCGTCCCTCTAAACTTTCATCTCAAACAAGGAGAAGACTGATCAGAGATGCAGCCAAGAGGCCCATGATCACTCTGGATGAACTGCAGAGATCTACAGCTGAGGTGGGAGAGTCTGTCCATAGGACAACAATCAGTCGTACACTGCACAAATCTGGCCTTTATGGAAGAGTGGCAAGAAGAAAGCCATTTCTCAAAGATATCCATAAAAAGTCTTGTTTAAAGTTTGCCACAAACCACCTGGGAGACACACCAAATATGTGGAAGAAGGTGCTCTGGTCAGATGAAACCAAAATCGAACTTTTTGGCCACAATGCAAAACGATATGTTTGGCTTAAAAGCAACACAGCTCATCACCCTGAGCACACCATCCCCACTGTCACACATGGTGGTGGCAGCATCATGGTTTGGGCCTGCTTTTCTTCAGCAGGGACAGAGAAGATGGTTAAAATTGTTGGAAAGTGGATGGAGCCAAATACAGGACCATTCTGGAAGAAAACCTGTTGGAGTCTGCAAAAGACCTGAGACTGGGACGGAGATTTATCTTCCAACAAGACAATGATCCCAAACATAAAGCAACATCTACAATGGAATGGTTCATAAATAAACGTATCCAGGTGTTAGAATGGCCAAGTCAAAGTCCAGACCTGAATCCAATCGAGAATCTGTGGAAAGAGCTGAAAACTGCTGTTCACAAACGCTCTCCATCCAACCTCACTGAGCTCAGGGGCCGAATAATTTGGCACACTCCACTTTTCAGTTTTTTATTTTTTACAAAAGTTTAAAATATCCAATAAATTTCGTTCCACTTCGCGATTGTGTCCCATTTGTTGTTGATTCTTCACCAAAAAATAAAAATTTTATATCCTTATGTTTGAAGCCTGAAATGTGGCAAAAGGTTGAAAAGTTCAAGGGGGCCGAATACTTTCACAAGGCACTGTAGAGATATATATATATATATATATATATATATATATATATATATAAGTATAACATTTTTATTTTTATAGTAATATACACCAATCAGCCATAACATTAAAACAAACAAACAAAAAAATTTAATCTATATAAGTATCAAAACCTAATATTATGTAGTTCTCCTTTGTGGTAATACAGCATTATTTTCTCTTGAAGCATGAACTTCTCAAGGCCTCTGAATATATCCTGAACAAGCAACAGATCCTTTAAAGTTAGTCTGTAGAGTCCAAAATGCCTCCTAAACCAACAATTGTGCCATTTAGGGGTCTTTCATAGGAGCAGAAACATACCTTTGTGGCCACAACTGATCAAGCAACGCAGAGATAATCATCTTTTTAAGATGATATACAAATCAGCCAGCAAGTGCATCAGGGGCGGTGTAGTTGGAAAACCCCTTTAGGCTGAGGGCCCCACGTTGCGGAAACGCAGCTTTTTTTGTTGCAGATTTTGTTACGGTTTTTTGAGCCAAAGCCAAGAATGGCTTCAAAAGAAATGAGAAATATATAAGAAGTTCTTATACTTCTCCCTTCTGCTCAAACCACTTCTGGCTTTAGCACAAAAAAACACAACAAAATCTGCAGCAAAAAAAGTTGCTTTTCTGCAACGTTGGGCTTTAGCTTCAATTTACAGTTTATATTGCTTTAAACACAAACAAATAATGACGAATAATCAAAAAAATTATGGAAAACCCCTTTAGACTAAGGCCCCACGTAGTGTCCTGCAAGAAAAAAGTGCTGCAGGGAAAACCACGACGGCAACGCATCACGGTTCTTCCTGCAGCGCTTTCCACAGAAAGTCCACAGAGGTTTCCTTTGCGGACTTTCTGCTTCCATTATACCTATAGGGAAACCACAGGTGTTTCCGTAAGTATAATTGACATTCTGTGATTTCCAAATTTGCGACGGTTTTGGAAATCGCAGTGTGTCCGCAGCACATATTTTCCGGCACTGTGGGGATGGGATTTGCTGTATTTGCACCACATGGGGCCCGGCCTTAAGGAATGTATATTTAGAAAACAAATCTTCCAGTACCACCATTAGGGAGCGGGGGAGGCCGGGGTGTGGGCGCCTCAGTCCTACATATTTAATATAACTCACATCAGTTTTCCGGTGTGAGTTATAATGGAAATCTATGCCGGTTCCCAAACCTAATAAATCTGTCCCACTGTATTCCATCAATTTAGAAATAACTATTTTAATACTCTGAAGTAAAGTTGAAAAGAATTTGATTCCTTTCTTCTCTCTTTCACCTAAATAAAGAGATAACAATAAAAGTATACTAGTAATAGCTTTTTATGCAATTCACTAACATATAAGTTCCGGTGATGTCTCATCAAGAGTAAATTTTTCCTTTAAATCAACTCCTGTCTAGACTGTAAATATGTCTGAATACACAATCCCCCTCATTTAATTAAGCTGCAAAAACCATTTTTATGGACTCCTAAAATATTTATACCCTGTGTTCAGGATTTTACATACTTGTTTTGGAAAAACAAATCTTATATATTGCAATTGAAATGTCATTATTGAATATGTTAAATCCTTTCAACTATGGCAGGCTGTTATATAAATGTTCAATAAATTTTCAGTGTTTTTATTTTACTTTACTCAGCCTATTAATTTTTTTTGACCTCGACAAAATCTGTCAGTAAAAGAACCCATTTTGGAAGCGGAATGGATGCTTTTAAGATAATAAACTACATAATATACCACATCCATCACTGGCATAAATTTTAACATTGTATTAAAAATTCTGAAGTCAAGGCTTTTGGAAGCTTTGGGAATGTAATGTTCTCTTTATTTACAAGGACCATGTCTAATTATGTTCACCAAGCAAATGTCATTTTGAAAGGAACACAAAGTTATGGTATTATTATAGAGGTTTTACAAAAAAATTATTTTAATCTCAAATTATTTATTTTTGTGACGTTTGCTGTTAAACTAAAATAAACCATTTTCCTTTTTTTTCACTTTAAATCCCAAACTATTTTACATCGCATTTAAACACTGGTAAAAGTTTTTTCTCCATTTGCCATTCTTCATATTATTGGAAAAAAAAACCAAACCTGCTGCTTATTTGTAGATGGCGATTAACAAGTACAATATTAAAGTTTTTGTCAGGTGTGAAAAAATGCTGCAAAGTAAGAATGCTTTCAAAAATAGATAGAAGTGTTAATAGTTTATTTTTGTCAATTAACAAAATACAAAGTGAATAGACAAAAGAAAAGAAAAATATAAATCCCATCAACAGTGGCGTAACTAAAGTCTTGTAGGCCCTGGTGCAAACTTTTGTCCATGGCCCCCTATTCCCTACCTTGAGCAAATTCTTGATAGTGATTGTTATGGGTGCTGCTGCGATATCTCAGATACTTGAAAGGGATACAGCTTTAGTACCCACAACTGTTATCAAGAATACGGTGAGTGAGCAGCGAAGCGCCCAGCATGTAAACAATACTGGGACAGTATAATATGTTACAGAGTGGCCCCCACACAGTATTATATGCTCCAGAGTGGCCCCCCACACAGCATGATATGCTTCACAGTGGCCCCCACACAGTATCATATGCACCACAGTGGCCCTCACAAAGTATTATATGCTCCAGAGTTGCCCCCAAACAGTATTATATGATCCATAGTGGCCCCCACACAGTATTATATGATCCACAGTAGCCCCCACACAGTAGTATATGCTCCACAGTGGCCCCCACACAGTGACTACAGACCTGTAGCACTGACATCCCACTTGATGAAGATCTTAGAGAGATTGGTTCTCACACATCTTCACCCTCTAGTGAGCCCCGCTATGGACCCTCTCCAGTTTGCTTATCGACCGGGCATTGGGGTAGATGATGCCATCATCCACCTTCTGCACAGGGCTCTGTCTCACCTGGAAAAACCAGGAAACACGGTGAGAATAATGTTCTTTGATTTCTCCAGTGCTTTTAACACCATACAGCCCAGGTTACTGAGAGACAAGCTGGGCCTTGCTGGAGTGGACCACCACCTCTCCAACTGGATCCTAGATTACCTCACAAATCGACCTCAATACGTGAGAGCCCAAGACTGTGTGTCAGGTACCGTGATCTGTAATACGGGGGCACCTCAGGGTACGGTTCTCGCCCCTTTCCTCTTCACACTGTACACTGCTGATTTTAGGTGCAACTCATCCAGCTGCTACCTACAGAAGTATTCTGACGACTCTGCAATAGTAGGCCTCATCACAGACGATGATGACAGGGAGTACAGAGAACTGAACCGGTTTTTGTGGACTGGTGCCACCAGAACCACCTGAAGATTAACGCGGGGAAGACCAAGGAGATGGTGGTGGACTTCCGTAAAGGCAGATGCCCTCCAAAACCAGTGGACATCCTGGGGACGGGCATCGAGATTGTGAACACCTATAAGTACCTGGGTCTGCTCCTTAATAATAAGCTGGAGTGGGCAGATCATATGGAGGCCCTGTACAGGAAGGGCCACAGCAGGCTCTACCTGCTTAGGAAGCTGAGAGCCTTTGGAATCCGGGGGGCACTTCTTAGGACTTTCTTCAACTCGGTAGTGGCATCAGCCATCTTCTTTGGAGTGGCCTGCTGGGGGAGCAGTATATCAACCAGGGACAGAAATAAACTTGACAAGCTGATTAGAAGGGCCAGCTCTGTCCTGGGGAGCCCACTGGACCCAGTGCAGGTGGTGGGTGACAGAAGGATACTGTCCGTGGTGAGCTCCATGCGGGAGAATAACTCCCATCCCATGCATGAGACTGTGATTGCGCTGGGCAGTACTGTCCGTGACCGACTGCTCCACCCTAGGTGTGAGAAGGAGCACTATCGGAAGTCTTTCCTCCCCACCGCGGTTAGGCTGTACAACCAACACCGACCTAAGCGGAGATCATTACACACAGAGAACTGAAATATCTCTCTGCCTGTTAAATCCCCCCCCCCCCCCCTCTGCTACGTCCTATCTGTCTGTCTGCTATTAATGTAATGCCTCTCACCTTGGAACATTCCTGTACATGTTGTATTTGTATTTGTATCTGCTTATCTTATCTTATCTTTGCTGCTGTAACACACTGAATTTCCCCACTGTGGGACTATTAAAGGACTATTATTATTATTATTATTATTATTATTATTATTATTATTATATGCTCCACAGTGGCCCCACACAGTATTATATGCTCCCAGGACCCCTGAATATAATTGGTGAAGGCCTGGGGAAGTGATTAAAAAAATAACAAACATTTTTACTTACCTTAACTCACCTCCCCCAGGCATCCTCACTCCATCCGTCTGTCTTTAGCATCTTCCTGAGTCAACTTCTGGCCAGTGACTGAGGTTTTGCACCAGAAGTCACTTCTGGGGCCTGTGATTGGGCCTCAGCGGTCAAGTAGGGTGCGATGACGTCATTACGTTGGCGTGCCCCATGTGAGCGCTGGGGCCTAATCACAGGCCCCAGCAGTGATGTTGGGGGCTCGTGACCTCAGTCACCGGCCAGAAGAGCCCAGGAGAGGATCCATAGCTGAGGACAGGTGAGTAGAAGTATTTTTATTATTTTTAGTCACCTCCCCTGGCCTGGCATCTGTTGGAAAGGCTGGGCCCCTTTCCATTAACAATATGTATAGCGGTCGGGGAACCAGGCTTTCCCCAAACATTATCATGGTGGTGTGGGGCCCCGGCCATTTCCAGCTGGCGATGGGCCCCATACCCCTCAGGGCCTGGTCAAGGTTGCATCCCCTGGGACTGCAATCGTTACGCCACTGCCCATCAACATTTGGTGTGAACACCCTTTGTTTTCCATCAATTCTTCTAGGTACACTTGCAGACAGAGGTTCTTTCAAACATTGTGGTGGATTAAACCATAGATCTTGGTCAAATTATTTTCAGTGCAGCGCAGATTGTGTTATAACAGGGCAATTTTGGAAACTAAACCCCAGACCATATTGACCTGTGAGTGGTTTAGTGTCCTAAATGTCCCTTTAATATAGTAGATGAAAGACACATCATGCTTTCTTCCCTTCAAAATCAGAAGATGTCCAGTAGTGGCTTCAACTCAAAACTGACAGAAACCTCAAAACTGTCGAACCCAGGTACACCAATTTACTTTTTAGAGAAGTCGGCCAGAAGTGGTCTTCATGAAAGAATTTTGGCCAAAAATTCATACTTTTGACATGGTAAAGAGGCCAAGCAACCCAACTACGCACAAAATCATAGGAGCAGGGTGCAGGAAAATGGCAGGAGTTGCTCAGGTCTGAAATATTTGGCTGTAACAGTTTGTTTGCCAAAGGACTGGAGAACAGTACACCAATGAGTATCTGCAGGCCACAGTGAAGTATGGTTGAGGTTCCTTGCAAATTGGAAGTTGCATTTCAGCAAATGGATTTGAGAATTTGATCAGCATTATTGGTATCCCCAATGCTGAGAAATATGTGCAGATATGTATCCATCATGCAATACCATCAGGGAGGCATCTTATTGGCTATAAATTTATTCTACGATAGTACATGGACAATTTAGAACTACTACAGAGTAAAGAAGGACCAAGACTCCTGGAAGTGATGATATGGCCCTCACAAAGCACTGATCTCAACATCATCCATTCTGTCTGAGATGACATGAAGAGACAGAAGGATTTGAGCAAGGCTACATCCACAGAAGATCTGTGCTATGCTTAGTTCTCCAAGATATTCGGAGCAACTTCTCTGATGAGTTCCTTTCGCAAGTGTACCATAAAAAAATGATGGAAGTTAAAGGGTGGTCACACCAAATATTGACATGATTTAAATTTCTATTTTTGTTCATTTCCTTGATTTTGGTATTTTACAAAAATAAACTATTAACACTTCTATTTTTGAAAAGCACTTTTTTCCACACTACTATAGTAATAAATATTGTAATTTTTTTGTCTACAACTTGTACCAATCTACTCTTTTTGCTTTTCTGTCCAACATAATGAAAATGTGACATTTGTACATTATATTTATTCATTTTTAAATACTAGCGGGCCGTTGTTTTCTATAAACTGCAATGCTTCACAATGCTGACGCTGAAATTCATTGTAAGTCAAGGTATGAGCTATAAAAGTGGTGTTTAAACCTGCCTTTAGAAACATTTTCAATACAAAATTGAACTCCTTTCATTGGTATGAGAGTCCTTAGTTTACCTTTGTCATCAGGACAAAATTCATGTATCTATGTTAAGAAAAATGTCAATTTAATCATTCTTATTTAGAACTTAATAAACTTTCAGAATGCAGCAGTAGCACAAAAAAAAAAAATCAAAAAAGGTCATATGTAGAGGTGGGCGAGCCTCACAAGATTCATTGCTGGGAATATACATGGGTTCAACCATCTGTTTCATTTAGGCTGAATGTAGGCTGAAGAAGAGTGTGGGAATGCCCAATTCCCCTGCAAAGTCAGTAGTGAATGATCACTCTTCTGACCCTGGAGTAGAGCAGAGGCCCAGAGGAGGTAAGTAAACATAGAAAATAGTCTTACTCACTTTTCCTGAGCTCCATCACAGCATCAAACAGTCTCTCTTTGGGTTTCTTTTGAGGTCTGTGATTGGGTCTCAGTGGTCACATGGGGTGTGGAACGTTATGATGCTTGCTTCTAAGCATCATGACGTCAGCATGCCTCATGTGACTGCTGAGACTACATTACAGGCCTCAGTGGTCCCCGAGGGCTGCTTACATCATTTAGGAGGCTGGATGGGTCCCAAAGAGGATGGAGATCCTCACAGTACATTGTGACAAAGCCCAGGAGAGATTAAAAAAAAGGCTGTTTGTTATTCCGCTTATTATTCTCTAGCATTTGAAGAGATCCCAGAGTATAATAGTGGTTCATAGATGGCAAACCCACAACATTTCAGGCTCAGCTAAACCTGAATTTTGTGAAAAATTTATACCAAAACAGGATTATTATGAACTGGTTCTCTCATTCCTAGTCACATGAACAAACCCTTGCTTTTTTGTCATAGAATGTCAAACACCATAAAGATACTGTATGGTTTGACCAGGCCTGAAAAGACCTTAAAGGGGTTGTCTGAGAACTAGGCATAATGAAACTAGAATCTGTATACAGTGTACAGAGCCGTGCAAAGCTGATTCTAGACATATACTGTACCTTGTATATCGGTGCAATGTGCGCACATTGGACCTCCACTGATCTGATCTGATCCTATGGATAAGCCATCAGTATCTATTATGCCACATACAATGACCATATACATTTTAGTGCTTTTGTGCACATTGCGTTTTAACAGTCCAAACTTTTTTATTTTTTGGGCTACCAAAGTGATTTTTTAATATTTTTTTTTTTCCACCTCTATGGCTGTCTATTAACACCCTTTTAACTTTTTTTTTCTTTTTTAGTTTTATTAAAGATTACAAAAAAAGGGGTTAAAAAGTACAAAAAGTACAAAAAAGTACATTTATACTGAATATATTTTAGTGTTTTGTTGAATTTGCAAATTGGCTTCAGAATAGTGTTTAAAATGGATTCTTTATTGTATTACAGACATTTTGATATATGTAGTCACCGCAGTTATGGTGGTGGTCACAATTTACTTTTTTTTTCCACTGTCACTGTGAATCTATAAGAGTCCTATAATGTAATTTATCAAGACTTGAGACTCCAAATAGTGATATACGCTGTTCAGATACCTCTATGCAATATATATCACTATTTGGAGTCTCCAGTCTTGATAAATTACATTTCTGAAGGGTTGGGACCCTACTTCTTTACTCCTGAAAAACTCAAGACCAAGTGCAGAACCACACCCCATCCTGACTGATCTATAAGAGTTCTAGTTACAGTTGAGTGATAGTAGTCAATGACACAGCCGGGCAAATTAATCCCCAGCAGCTCTGCTACACCAGGATGAACCCAACGATCATGTGATTACTTATTAAGTGCTATGTTGTGTTAAAAGTAAAAGACAATAGCAGTAAGAAACTGCTTGTATTCCCAAGAGGGGCTGTCTGTGGCAGCTGGAGACCCCACCTATTCTTGCTACATTGTAGAAGCTGGAGGCAGGGCCATTTTAATAGATTAGGGGGCCCTGATCAAAGTTTCTGTAAGTGGCCCCCCTCACATAATTAAATTTTACCCAAGCTCCACGTAAGGCCCCCTCAACCACCAAATACACACACACACAAAAACAAACCTCACCTAACCTTGTTCTCACAGACCTGCAGGATCTAAGCTCTGGGCTCCTGTTGTAATGTCTGTGGCTCAGGCTCATTGCGCTTCCCTGCTGCCTATATCACCAGCTGAAGGCTGAATAATGGAGAACAGAGCTAATAATTCTGTGCTCCACAATTATATTCAACCTCAACCTCCTAAGGACACAAATAGAGTTGAAATCACTGCCTGCCGCCCAGAGCAGCAGGACAGCACCTGGAATGCAGGATTGTGCACTTGATCCGGGGAGGCTGAGGGGGCCCCCATAACCATAGGTCTAATGGCCGGAGGGCTTCTATAGTGATACCAAGAGAGTTAGGATCTTCCCCACCAAGTCCATGTAAATATTGAACCCAACTAACTCAACATTTACAGGTTAGGATATATATATATATATATATATATATATATATATATATATATATATATTTAATGTTATCATGGTTAGCCTAATATTTAATCCCAGAAATCCCCTATAAGGTCAATGTTTGATTTTTTGGGGGGAGTACCATTCTTTTGGGGGTGTCTGTTTTTCTTGATTGAAGAGTCTACTGTATTTTTCCTGCTGTATTCTAGGGCTTATCTTTGGAGTAGGGATTATATTTCAAGCACACTCCAAAAATCCCGAAAAATCATGCAAGGACGTATTTTTGGGGTAGATCTTATTTTCTGGAAAGGTATGTCCTGCAATTTTCTTTGCAGCAGTCACCACATTTACATCACAGACAAGATTACTATAGAAGAAAACACTTAAATAGATAACACCACTGACCCATCATTACATCTATTACTGACAATAGATGATGTCAAAGCTTATCTTCTCCCCCTCCCTGCACAGAGTATATCTAGAAAACTCTCCCGTAGACCTCAATGTGTCAGCTCTAGATATTGTTGCCATTGGCCAAGAGATTGCTGTAAAGTATATCAATAAATGTTGTTAGCAGAACAGAGGAAAAGCTCAGACAAAAAGGCCGCCCCTATAATCATGTACAAAAAATAGAATAAAAAAAATCTACATTTATTAGTAAATAAAAAAGATGAGAAAAAAAGTGGTATATTGCACTATCTGGTTGTAAGAAATACATAAAAAATAGATAAATAAATAAATAGGCGATACATTCATTTTACCTTGTAATTAATTCCTTAATAATTAAGAATAATCTATATTTACAACTTTTGTTACGGAGATAATCTACTTCATATTGTTATCTCTTTCGATGAAAAGAACTCCAATATTTTTTCCTTTCATTGTAACTGCTTTGTTATGCCTATGGAGAATGCTATCTTGTTCTCTATGATAATTCACTCAATGGATCTACAATTCTACTGAACTCTATGAATAATAATTCATTTTACCATACTAGACCAAATAATACAGCAAATTCAAGAGATGTAAATATGTCAAGAGAAATATTTTCTTTTAGTATTGCTTTGCTATCTCAATTTTTATACAGTCATCTCGACTTTCAAACAATTCCTGGTATTTCTTGTGACACATTTGAATGGCTAGTGACAACTTATATGAAATTAAAGGCTATCTATAAGGAAATCTGACAAAACAGATATGGATGATATTGGGAGAGCAGGGGATAAGTCAATAAAATACTATTTACTTCTTTCCCTGATGAAAGTCTTTGATGAATAGTGGTTAGTTTTGTGTATGGAAATGATGAGGGCTGAGTAAACTGATTTGGATAGAACCAGTTGAACTTGACCTGAATTTTCCCAAATTTTTGGGTTTGGGAAAAGGCCTGAAGAGAATACTGGGGGATTCCAGAAGACTTAGGACAAGTAAGGCAAGGAGAGTATAACGGTTTGTTATTTTTACTCACCCCCCAGGCCTCTACTTATTATATTCTGGGGTCTAAGGAGGATGTCATTTTGGATGCACAATTAATGCTGTAAAAATAAAGCCTGCAAGAAACACAGGTTTTCTCTAATTCCACCCCATTCAGAATTTTTTTCAGAATATTCAATGGCATTACAAAAAATGCCCCCACAAAATTAAAATTAAGCCCTCATAGGGCTCTGTGAACAGAAATTTTTTTAAAAAAGTTATGGCTTTTGGAAGGGTGGGAGTGAAAATCGAAAAAAATGAAAAATTTCTATGTCGGGAAGTGGTAAAGAATAGTAATCTTTTGCGATCAGGAAAAAATAATGTGAAAGGTCACCATAGTTTATTCTTCTCTGTGACTAAAGGATTAAAATGACTACCGGGGACTCAAGTCAGTATTCAAGTAAATACAAGCTGTTCAGGGAAGACTTTGATCATAATGTGGTTTCCTCAGCCTGTATACTGACCATTTCATGCCATTACTTCAAACTTACAGTGGAAGACACAGTGAAGACGAGATGATAGTGACTGTGCAGTGCAGGTGCTTAGTCTACAAGACGTCTTTTAGTATTGCTGCAGAAGTGACTAATAAGCACCATGGTTTATGATAGCATAATAAAAAGTCCACAAAAAAGGGATTATTATACACATTGCATAAAAGCAAAAAAAAAAAATCTACATTGATTGGGCATCTACAAAACCAATAACCTGAAGAATTAATTTAGTGTGACTCATGTGAGGCACAGAAACGGACATCAATAGAGGATACCAAATCACAAGGGACAGGTGAATATGAATTGTTTTTATTATGTTAGACTTTCTTCGACCTCCTCTGTGATTTGTACAATTCTCAGACAACCCCTTTTATCTTGTTTATAATATTGTGAAATTATGCAATTATGCAACATTATGCAATCTCTTACCTCTATATTAGGAACCACAGTATATGGAAACTTTAAAGTAGGGGCTAATATGGTGGAAACAATACATTGTTTCCATATAGGAAACAAGCTTATTCCAAAAACTTCTCAGCCGTGAAAAACAGATGAATTGATGCATTTTTAACTGCCATTGCGTAGAAATGGGTGAATCGGTTACCTCTCAGTGCTGAGGCCTGTGAACTGTAAACTGGGCACACTGAGCATCATGACGTCATGGATGTGTCCAATCATAGGGCTCAGCTGTGACCCCCCAGGTCGATGACATCACACAAGAGTGCCAGATGTCACAAGGAAAGTGCCAGATGCTGCAAAGAGGCCCAGGAGAGGTAAAGGAAGGTGAGTATGAATGACTTCCATTGTGTTTGCCTTAGAGAGCTAGAAATCAGATAGATAGGTTCCTAGGAGAGTATTCTACACTATGTTCTACTTGTTTGTCCCAAAACGAACCGGAGACCCGAGTCACCGAACCCCAACACGAAACTAATCTTTAGATGTTCTCCCATCGCTATCATTGTGCATTTCTTTCATATCCATTTTACGTCTGATTATCCACTTTTTTGTCCAAGTCTCATCCGGCTTACATCGGTTTTTAATGGACCATTAAAAAATGGATTTCACTGGTCTTTTTCAACTCAACCCACGTCAGTGAAAAATGTGCCCATTACTTTCTATTGGTTCCACGTGTCTGTCAAAATGGACAAATAACTTAACTTACCATTTTTCTGTCAAAAAATTGGACATGTGAATACAATCATTCATTCTAATTGTTTTTAACATGGCCATTTGAAGGCCATTACAGAAGTGGCTGTCACAAATCCATTTTTCACTGTGTGAATAAGGACTAAAAGCAGCATAGGAGGGGAAGCTTAAAGAGTTGAGAGTGTTTATGATTTGACATGACTAAGGAACTGATAATATCTATAAAAGTTTAGAATATCTTATTTTATATTCTATGTTAGTGTATTGAAAGAACATTATCATTTTCGAGAATAACAGGAGACCTCTGGGAGGATAAATTATTTGTAGTAAAAGGCAGAACTGAGGCAGCTGCACTATACAATGCCATTGGCAAGACACATACTGAAACCTCACCAACTGTATGAAAATTAAATAGGTACAATCCATTCTGTAGATAGTTACATCAATTTATATTAGACAAAAGAGGTAAAAAAGTTGGCATCTATTTTACTATTAAAAAGTTGACATTATAGAAATGATAATCATAAAAAATACTTTGTTTTGCGAGTCTATATTCCATAACCATTAGATTTCTCTAAATAAAGGATTGTATTATCTTCTAAAAATGATTTATTTCTCAAATGAAAAAAAAATAATCTTGAACACATCATGAAGCAGCTGGTTTCCCGGCACCTGAAATACAATACAGAAAAGAATGCTTTCCCTTCCAATTCATATAACAGAACAATGAGAGATTCATATAGAGAGATCATAATGCCCACACTGCAGTACACTATGTAACACCAATAATATCATGTGCTTATAAATAGTAAAGTTAGCGTGACATGCATTTCATTTTGGTTTATAACTTGCATTTGAAAATAGTGAGAATCTAAAAATTCAGCAAGAGTCAGCAGTCACATTTACTAGATATTTTTGTTTTTGTTTTTTAGAGAGAGGAAAAAACAGAATACATTAGAAGTTGTGCTTTGGGAACTATGTGTTACCTACCATAAAATGTACTGTACCTACTACATAAAAACAAAAATCACAGTCTTTCTCTATACCTGTTGGGGAGTGGGCAGGCTATTATTGGTATGACTTTAAAGGCTATGGACACCTTGGCTCTGTTATTGTACTTCAGCTCCATAAATGCAAAAATAAGTAACTTTCTAAATATCCTTTAAAAATCCTGTTGTAAATTTTTTTGTTGTAAAATCTGTATAACTTCTTCACATAGATGGCTGAGTTGCTGCTTTAGATATAGAATCGATTCTCCTGGCTGTGTTGGTTCTCCATAACCCACTCATTGCCTCCCACAAAGCCAGCCAGTTCACTTTGCTCTGCACTGATGAGGGACAAAAATCCCGAAATCGCGCTGTATGCAGATAAGTGAAACTGGCTTGGCTAAAATCCCTTTTGCTGTCTCAAGACTCGGTGAGTCAAAAGCAAACTGAGGATCTGTTACATCCAACAGAGGGCGCATGAGCTCCCAGCTCCTTTCCCATAATGCCTTGTGATTGGTTCTCTCTGGTCTCTCCTTCCTTTTCTCAGTGATACATTGTAGGTAATAGTAAGGCTGAAGAGGAAAATGTACACGGCATATAAAAGTTTAGGAAGGGAAGGAAGCATTCAAGTCATCCAGAGAGAGGGAGATGACCACAGATAGGATAGACTAAAGATGAAGAGATTGAATCACACAGGTTGGGTATGCTTGTAGAGAGAAAAGATAATTCATTAATCACTATAAACTTTTAGGGGCATTAGGGATACCCTTACTTCATAGCATCTCTGTTATTAGATGGGAGAAAAGAACTGTCAAGTGCTTGTGAAGACTGTAGCATTCTGGAATGGTATAGGAGTATATGGTAACTTTACTGTAGTCATATTTGATCATGAAATGGAGATATTAGTGTTTATTTGCTGTAAGCTTTTTTTTTCTATAGCTTTGTACTTTTGCCTTCTAGCCAAATAGAAATGCAAATGTTTATGAAATTATTTGATCTGCTTTGTTAACCAAAAATTGGTCAATAGCTATGTGGCAATAATACTTGTTCATGGTCCAAAAGTATTATTTGTTTAATGCTGCATTATTTGCCCCCTGTATACTGGCGTTATTTTGTTACATTATGACTCTGTAGGGGAAATGCTAATGCAAAAATTTTTGAAAGGGGCACAAAAGTCCAACTCCATTTATATCACGGCAACCGCAAAGTTACCAAGGATCACAAAGTATCGTAGGTATAGGTGTCTACACCTATGATACTTTGTGATTTAAGAGTTAGTGTTAGGACTTCTGTGCTTTATATGGGTTTAAAGTTACCAAGGATGTTTAAAAAAATTTTGCCATGTCTCAGGCGAGAAGTGAAATCTACGGTAAAATATTGTACATGAAAATTTACTGCAAATTTTTAAAGGGTTCCATTCATTTTGAAGCCACCATTAAAGCCACAGTATACAACAGCGAGTGACCATGTGTGATCCTGACCATTCTAATCCATAAGTAAGGTAATTATACAGTAAGTGCTATTACCGCTCTGTGAGATTTGATGGAGTGATTTTCTCTTTCGTCATATTCATTCACCTGTAGTACAGAGCTTCTTACTATAGTATACAGGCAGCTTTTCTATCACATTCTTCCCCATGTGATTTATATTTAACTTTCAGGTATTTAGTCTCTTCTTTTGTTAGAACTCGGAAAAATTGATTTATGGCTCTCTTATGAATTATTCTCTTTTCAAAAATGGCTTCAGGTATAGATTTCGTCTAGAATGCCAACAACATCTCATGTCATTGTTTGTTGACTGTGTTGAGCCAGTGTTGCCTAATACATTGTTCCTTTTCTCCTTGAATGCACTTTGAAACATCTCAGAGGAAAAATCCTTAAACGTCGATATATTTACTGATCATGAAATAAGTATAAATAATGTACATCAATAGTTTAAGATAAAGGTATCCATATAAAATATTACACTATTTCTGAATTCAAATCTAATGAAACGTTAACATGAGAACCATGAAGTCAGCCAGCATGCAACAACCGTGTAAGGACACAGCCTGCCTATAAGCCACCGGCAGGAAACAGATCAGGCTCATCTGAATGCAAGACCCTTATCCCCATGAAAATTTGTGATATATTCATTTATTGTACAATATGCAAATAAGTAATCTGGAGCACCAAGGGTGGCTCCATTGCTTCAAACTGATATGCCCCACACTACCCTAATACACTCTCCCCCCCCCCTTCTTTGAGTGACAGGACCAGGGAAATATGCCAAAATCTCGCCTGGCCCTGAATTCTCATCTTTGCAGCGGCATGTTACAGAAATGTGGGATATAGCAGTTTGGAGCAATGGAGCCGCCCTGGGTGCTCCAGACTGCTCATTTGCATATTATGTAGAAAATGAATATCTCAGCAATGGAGGCACACATTTTCATGGGGAAAAAGATATTACATGCAAGTAAACCTGGCCTGTCTAACTGGTTTACCTTGTTGACAGACTCCCTTTAAAGCATACTGTATCTATAGATCAGATGACATTTTAGAATAATCTGCCGTGCGTGTAAATTAAATACTATATTATTAATTTTTAATCATGATGTGAGTTGTATTCTGTATTTTGTACCTGATTTTCCTTCTTAGACACCATGGCATATCTTTAAGGGTCATAGTTGTACCTGATCCTAGAAGCCGGGGACAGGTCACCTTCAGCACACTAAGGCTGGTTTATTTATTACCTCTGCCCTCTGGAGTGAGAAGATTCATAATACATAAGAAAATGTATGATGCACCAACAAACCACTGTCAGAAAGGAGAAAATTAACACTTTATGGGAAAAGTAGTGGTCAGTCAGCAGCATATACAGTAGTCAAGAAGCAATTCTGTGGGGGAACCTGTGGCACAAAAGGTGGAATTATTACTATGTCAGAGGGACCATTAGTGGATGGGAATGATGGGAAGCTTGTGTGTACAGACAAGTTGTAAACAAATCTTCATGTTGGTCTGGACCCAATAAGAGAAGGAAAGGGAAAGTACTCTAAATACTGATTAAATGGACAGATGGAACATTACAGATGATTGTGAGAAGTTGCACGTGGGGGGCATGAACCTTTAGTTATGCCCCTGTGCAGACATCATCTCAGATTCTCAGTTGCCCCTGAGCTAGTGGGTTAGGACTAGCTGTTGTGATGTCTTTTATAATCCGCATATAGAGAGTACAGGAGATTCTTCTCCCTAACACTCTCTCACTCACTCACTCACTCACTCACTCAGAAGCAGCAGCACCATATAGTGAAGTATAGAGAAGTACAGACAAATACTAATTTGAATAAAGCACTTGAGTGAGATAGACATTCTAGATAGAAATCTCTTGTAGCCTCTGTTTACCTGTGTCCCTGGTTGTCTCTCATTTAGAGATAAGAGGAGAAAAAGGCATTTTCTCTGATAACACATTGCAAAATTTCTTATATCCCCCTGCACTGATTTATCCAAATTTTGTTGAAAAGTGAGTGACCTCTTAAGCTTTGTAGCATTCACTCATGAGATAAGAAAGTAAACAAAATATAAATAATAAATTATTGAAATACTTAAATGGTCAGTAACCTTTTAGACAACTAAATCTCATTTCATAGAGCATGCGATTCTGGACCAAAATGCAATGCAGTTTAATTAAAAATATGGCTGTTTTATACCTGAAAAGCCTTGCTAAAGTTCCTGACACTAGGTATCTCCCTTCTACCAAATTTACCGTTCACTCTTTCGTTAGTAAGGAAGTCTGTCCTTAGATACATTCCATTCCATCTTGCTTATCTCTGTGAGTGTAGGGGGCTATCCGACAGTGAATGGAGGGGGAGGGGTGATTCTGCTCTCAGCCTGCACAGACAAGTCTTCAAACTGTTGTTTTTTTGAAAAGACTTGCAATGTAATAAAAGTCTTCTATGTACTTACACACATGGACAAAATTGTTGGTACCCCTCATTTAATGAAAGAAAAACCCACAATGGTCACCGAAATAACTTGAATCTGACAAAAGTAATAATATATAAAAATTCTATGAAAATGAACAAATGAAAGTCAGACATTGCTTTTCAACCATGCTTCAACAGAATTTAAAAAAAAAGAAAACCCATGAAACAGGCCTGGACAGAAAGGATGGTTCCCTTAACTTAATATTTTGTTGCACAACCTTTTGAGGCAATCACTGCAGTCAAACGATTCCTATAACTGTCAATGAGACTTCTGCACCTCTCAGCAGGTATTTTGGCCACTCCTCATGAGCAAACTGCTCCAGTTGTCTCGGGTTTGAAGGGTGCCTTTTCCAGACGGCATGTTTCAGTTCCTTCCAAAGATGCTCAATAGGATTTAGGTCAGGGCTCATAGAAGGCCACTTCAGAATAGTCCAATGTTTTCCTCTTAGCCTTTCTTGGGTGTTTTTAGTTGTGTGTTTTGGGTCATTATCCTGTTGCAAGACCCATGACCTGCGACTGAGACCAAGCTTTCTGACACTGGGCAGCACATTTCTCTCTAGAATCCCTTGATAGTCTTGAGATTTCATTGTACCCTGCACAGATTCAAGACACCCTGTGCCAGATGCAGCAAAGCAGCCCCAGAACATAACAGAGCCTCCTCCATGTTTCACAGTAGGGACAGTGTTCTTTTCAAGATATGCTTCATTTTTCCATCTGTGAACATAGAGCTGATGTGCCTTGCCAAAAAATTCGATTTTTGTCTCATATGTCCATAGGACATTCTCCCAGAAGCTTTGTGGCTTGTCAACATGTAGTTTGGCAAATTCCAGTCTGTCAGATTCAAGTTATTTCTGTGACCATTGTGGGTTTTTCTTTCATTAAACGAGAGATACCAACAATTTTGTCCACGTCTGTATATCTACTTCTGTCTGCTTGTGTGATTAGAGATGGAATATTATTCACAGACAGCAAGCAGCTTTCCTGTCTGTGCCATTATGGTAATTTTTTTTTCCCTTGTGTTTTATCTTTGGTTGCATGTATTAGCCCTGTATTTGCAGTCCAGTGGTCCTGGACTTTTGGTCACTTGAGCATCATGGATATTATGGTCACTTGGGCTTTTCTTAAGTATATGTTTGCAATTTTATAATTATTCCTGGAAGAATGGCGGAGCATTATCAGTAATGCATGGGGGAAGGGCAGGCCCACAGTCAGAGACGGAAATGCAAAATGTGTTTTAGCCATAATCTGATTATTAGCAGCAGAAAAACTGATAGGAAACATCATGTATGAAGGCTTATACACTCATAGAACATACTGCCCATGATGTTTCAACTTTTTCATGATAACTCAGATATCCTTTAAATTATCATTCTTGTAAGAAATATAATTTTAATCCCAACATTATTGGTAAGGCTGTGGAGTCAGACTTGTGGAGTTGGAGTAAGGACCAATTTTCGATGGAGTCAGAAACACATTATCAACTCCAGCTTTGGCTTAAAAAAACATATTAATAATTTTTTTAAAATATCATACAATTTTTAATATTATGTAATTAATAGAGACATCGTTTGTTGCATATTTACTTTCATTAGTTCATTCATGGCTATATAATGACTTGGAGGAGCTTTTGAGCTTCTTACTGTCCATGGTTTTTTCATATGTATCTAGCTGCTCAGTATGTTTTATTCCAGTGTGTTACAAAAACACCTCTTGGACACAACTGTAAGGCTGGGTTCACATATGCACTTGTTTACTTTTCGGGGATTTCGCCCCCCATTCCGCTTGAAAAATGCGGAGAGAAAAGTCCTGCATTTTTTAGGTGGAAACCAGGCAATTATATAACAATTATAGTCTATGGGATCTGCGGGTTTCTGTAGGTAACCATTTTCTAAGCGGATTGGGTTTCCGTTTTTCGGGTCCCCAGTTGGACCTAAAGAATGGAAACCCGAACGCTAGTGTGAACCTAGTGTAATATGTGATCCAAAAACAAATAGAGAAAAGCATAAAATTATTCAGCCCTGTGACATCTTTTTAGCCATGTTTTTCAATTCTGATGTAACATTAAAAGCTGGTAATGAGAATACATATTGAGTTTATGTTTTTCGCCAACTATCCTTCCAAAAATCACATATCATATTCATGGTAGAAAGTCATAGCTAACTCTTATCCAAATCACATCAAAGTACCAACCGGGACTCTAAACCAGGTCCCCACACTCTTCTATATCCACATAATTTTGTTAATTCCTGGCTTTTGGGAATCTGCCATAGAACTTTCGTCGTTAGGTATTTTTGCGGAGTAAAATTCCCTTTGAGTATCCGCATGTCCTTCATTATACTAAGCCATTTTCTTATTTCCCGTTGTTCAGTCTGTAACAATAGATTTCGAGGCCGTCTTGTGCACCACCTAGAGAGCTGATGGACATGTTTCTTGTGTGTTGCTTTAACTAAAATAGAAGATTAGTTCTTGCTTGATAGATTCTTTGTCTTCATGAATATTTAAAAGGGATTTTCAGTCCCCTAAGATTATAGCTGTATTTCAAATGTGATATATTCTCATTTGTGCTCTATTTCTGTATGATCCCAGCAATTCTTGTTGTTATTTTAGCTGTAAAACAACTTTGGTTACCATTAATGAAAATATTAACACTTAATATGTGTTACAGGTAGTGAGAATGTATACATGTATCATTTAGAAGTAACATAAGTGATTGTTAAAGGGGTATTCCCATGAACATAACCATCTTTAAATTTGTAGATAATTAAACATTTTGCAGAATTTTAAAGATTTTCTCTAAATATGACATTCTGTTGCCTTGATCGGTTCCCAGTGGATACGACCATGAATGCTGGACCTTTCTAAGGTCAGAAAATCAGCTATGATTTCCTTATTGCGGCTGTGATATCTTCGGATACATGTAGTGTCCCTGTCTGATAACCCAGCTACAATAAGAAAATTATGGCTGGGTTCCTAACACGTCCCAGACCACAGAAAGTTTCTGCATTCATGGTCGTATCCATTGGCAACAGACTGTCACCACTAAGTTGGTTAGAAAAAGTCTTTAAAACTCTGCAGAATTTTTAACTACTTATATCTGCAAAAATGTTTAACTTTTAATTATCTACAAATATAGATATGGTCATGTTTATGAGAATACCCCTTTAAGTACTTTATTATTCTGTTACTGTCTGAGCATATTGTGTAATGTACAATGTAGTCCAAATTTTATTTTTTTAAATTAAATATACCAATTTCTGTTTTGTGCCAAAAATTCACTACTTCACTTGCCACTTTGAGAAAAATGGGAGGAGTAGGGCAGGGATAAAGGCTAAATTTAAATTCTGATGTACAGGACCTCCGAGGATATTCCAGATAAATAAACCTGTGATGCAAAGTAGCCCAAATTTATTAACTTAAATATATCCATTTCTGTTTTGTGCCCAAAAATGCCCCACTTTTCCATTTTCTGACTTGCTTGACACTTTTTAGAGAAGTGGGCAGTGTAGGGAAGGGATCAAAATGATCTGGCCATTGTAAAATTCAATTCTGCCACACAAGACCCCCAGAGATACACCAGATACATAAATTATGGCTACATTTAGTCCAAATTTATTTAAATATATCAGTTTCTGTTTTCTCCCAAAATGCCATGTTTCCATTTTCTGACTCTCTCGCCAGTTTTGAGAAAAATGGGCAAATTGAGTAAGGGATAAAGATGACATGTCTGATCTAAATTTCAATGCTGTTGCAACAGGTCTGTGGAGGTGTAGCAAATATACACTGGTCTGGTACCTCTCACTCCAGCAGAATACTTTATTAAGGCAGGTTTACCTCTGCGTTGGAGTCTCTGTAAGAGTTTCCGATGTAGATTCCACTTAAAATTGACAGGACTTTTCTCTCTGCCGGTTTCAGTATAAAACCAGCTAAACCCGGTGGACCTCATTATAGTCTATGGGGTCTGGGGGTTTCTGCAGGTAATCACTTTTTAGGCCCCATGTGACGTAAACTATGGAAATCCCATCTACACATTGTGGAAAATTACACGCAGAGGACACACTGTGATTTCCAAAGCGTTGCAGATTTGGAAATTGCAGCATATCAATTATACCTACAGAAACGCCAACGGTTTCCCTATAGGTATAATGGAAGCAGAAAGTCCACAGTGGAAACCTCTGCAGACTTTCTGTGGAATGTGCTGCGGGAAAAAACGCGATGCCTTGCCGCCAAGGGATTTTCCAACAGCGATTTTTTGTTGCAATGCACTATGTGGCGCCTTAGCCATCTTTAATAGTGACTCAAGTGGTAGTGTGAAGCTATCGTAAGGCTGATGTAGGAAACATATGTCTTAATAAATGTCCCCCAGTACGCTATTAAAAAATACTTTATATCTAGAGAGATCTGTTGTACACAATCTTGAATTACAAATTGCTCTAAAATAATTTTCCACTGCAAAAAATTTACGTTACATGAGATTTTTTTACCATTACAAACTACTAAATCAACATAAAAGAAAACCACTTATCTCACTTGTCTCACTTATTTTTAAAAAACTGAAACATCAATTCTCCTAGGTACACTTGTAGACAGTTTATGAAGGAGGGAGGTTGTTCCCGCCATCTTGGAGAACTAAGCACAGATCTTCTGTGGATGTAGGCTTGCTCCAATCCTTCTGTCTCTTCATGTCATCCCAGACAGACTGGATGATGATGAGATCAGGAATCTAGGGGGGGGGGGGCATATCATCACTTCCAGGGCTCCTCCTCCAAAGGGCAAAGATCACACCAGATATTGATGGGATTTACATTTCTCTTTTCTTCATTCACTGCATTCTTACTTTACAGTGTTTTTCAACACCTGTCTAAAACTTTTGCACAGTACTGTTTGTTTGTAGGATACATTTGTAAATTTCTGTCTATGTCTATAATTTCTGATATGCCAAAATCTCCACCAATCAAAAGGAAAAAAGTTTGGAAGCTGCCCAGAAAGGAAGTCATAAAATTCTGTTCAAATTAGAGAAAGAACCACAAATCAGTAGTCAACAGTCTTCTTACATGCCACAACCAGAATCATGGGAACCACACACATGCTAAAGATGCTGAACAGACTTTTCACTGCTTTTCAAAGTGAGTGCATAATGCAGGACTCATTGATATCATTCATGGGCATAGCAGGAGCCCCTTAGCTATTGATTTCGCTGCCCGGACGGGCTAAGGCAATGATTGGCACATTTGAATTTAGTAGCACCAAAGTGCGGCAAATCAGATTGCTGGAGCTGACCTGGCCAATAAAATCAAAACCAACCAGCGGTGATTTCGGCAGTGATTGGCACATACAAATCAAGTAGCAAAACACTGTGGCCAACTTTAGCCAGCCCATTGAAAGCAATAGTGACATGGCTCTTGCTGTGCCTCTGAATGCTATTCATTTCAATGGCCGAGCCAGGTCCCTCATGAACTGAAGATGCAATACTAGCTAGTGTCAGAGTGGTATGCCTAGATTTCATTCTGAGAGCCCACTATACAATTAAATTCGAATAATACCTTCCTCCCATTTTTTAGTATTAGCCTAATAGCCACCCCTTTTCTGAGACTAGGTCTCCCTTAGCTCTGCAAGGAAAATGATTGGTGATGGATGACAGTAAGGAGATGGGGCTCAAGAGGGAGGATAGTGGTCATTCTGTCTTTTTCCTTAAATGTCATCTTAGCCTCTCCCGATGCATCTATATATAATAAACTTGACTGTTTGTTAAAAATTCCTCCTGGTTTACAATATGGGCCCATAGACTGCGTGAGATGTTGTATACTTATCTTTATGTAGAGTAATGAGTGTAATATGGCGTGCACCACTGTGGCAGGGGTTGAGGGACACACGGAGGGATTCACCTGTTCCCCTGTAGGCCAGTCTGAGCATGATGCCAGCTCCAAGATCCCTTTTTTTGTGTATTTTGATATGTTTGAAGCAAATCACAAAAGATTCAGATCTATGGAAATCAAACCTTTTGGCAAATTTGGAATAAACCCAGTTTCTTCCCAATTGAGTCACACATCTCTAATCAAGACCACCCAACTGACTCCTAAGCATAGAATGAACAGGGATGTAAATGAATAAAAGCAAGTTGTTCTTCCGATACATCCAGACGGTGGAAATGGAAGGTGAATTTGAAGTGAGCTTTCACCTTAAATTCCTCTTCCATTTCTGCCTGTCCGGCTTTTGTCAACAACTTTATCTCTCTGATTAGCCCCAGATGAATGAGCCTAATAAGTGGAATGGCTTTTTTCAGTGGAACGTTTTTTTCAGTGTCCTGCTTTGATCTCTGCCTCCCATTGAAAATAATGGGAGGCAGCTTGAAGGCAAAATTTGGTACTGATTTTGAGGTGCTAACTACCTCAAAAGGAGTGCGAGATTCCAACATGTGAACAGGTCCTTAATATTTTTGCAGAAATCTACTCTGCATATCAACTTACTCAGCTCCTCTTGGTCTATAACTATAAATTGTTATAGGACTGCATTACTTCATTGCTAGTAATCTATAAGTGGCCAGCTGATTATCTCCATAACAATCTCCTTCAGGAAAATGGGAATTTATGGGCAATTAAAGCGTTACAGGTCCAGCCTAAAACTGAATGTCTTTTCTCCTGGGAGCTGGACTTAAAAGACTCAGCAGGTACCATCAACCAGCCACTAAACAGAGGCCAGAGCCAACTCCTTCCGGCTTCATGCTGTGGATAGTACGGACATCAGAACTGACACCTAAGTAGCATCTAACGATAGGCCATAAAAAAATAAATCCTGGACAACCCTATAAGTTTTCTAAGCCTCTCCTGATATGTTTTAAATATCATGCATATTACATAGAGTACATAGTAGAGATGGGCAAACCGTTCAGGATTTGTTTTGTTTTGGGTTCAGGTGGCCTGGGTTTAAGATTTGTTTCAGGTCAACCAACTGCTTAAATTAGCTTAAAACATAGTGTAGAACACTGTCAGGGCTCCTAGGAACCTATCTATAAAACATAGTGTATAACACTGTCAGGGCTCCTAGGTACCTATCTATAAAACATAGTGTATAACACTGTCAGGGCTCCTAGGAACCTATCTATAAAACATAATGTACAACATTTTCAGGGCTCCTAGGAACCTATCTATAAAATATAGTGTAGAATATTGTCAGGGCTCCTAGGAACCTATCTATAAAACATAGTGTAGAATATTGTCAGGGCTCCTAGGAACCTATCTATAAAATATAGTGTAGAACACTGTCAGGACTCCTAGGAACCTATCTATAAAATATAGTGTAGAACACTGTGAGGACTCCTAGGAACCTATCTATAAACATAATGTAGAACACTGTGAGGACTCCTAGGAACCTATCTATAAAACATAGTGTAGAACACTGTCAGGGCTCCTAGGTACCTATCTATAAAACATAGTGTAGAACACTGTCAGGGCTCCTAGGAACCTATCTATAAAACATAGTGTAGTTTACTCTTAGGGCTCCTAGGAACCTGTCAGGACTCCTAGGAACCTCTCTATAAAACATAGTGTAGAACACTGTCAGGGCTCCTAGGAACCTATCTATCCAATTTCTAGCTCTCTAATGCAAACACATCCAAATTTACGTTAAATCGAAAGTGACATTATTATACTCTGGGTTCTTTTCAGACCCCAGAATATCATAGGGGGAGCCCCAGGAAAAGTGGAAAAAAACAAAAAATTCATACTCACCTTCTCTTACTTCTTTTGCACCTCCTCTCTGCATCTGGCGCTCTCTCCCTGCATCTTCTGTGACGTCATGCACTAGGGGTCATGTCGCTCAGCGTTCCCATGTGACCCCTGGTGACCAAATCACATGCCTCAGCGGCAATCCTTTGTGAATGACGTCATCTAGAGAATGCCGGACACTCCAAGGAGGCCCAAAAGAGGTAAGGTGAGGTGAGCATAAATGTTTTTTTTGTTTGTGTTTTTTTCACCTTTTTTTTTTTTTTTTTAGCTAATTAAGCCTCTTGCTCATTTTTTTTTATTACATAGGGAACTGATGTTTCCAGTTTCTTGTCCCAATATGGAGTGTGACTTTGAATGTAAGAGCCCAATCCAGGTCATTGCACAGCATACAAAAGCAGATAGTGCCATCCATGAGAACACAACTACTATTAAAATTTTGGGTCAGAGGAAAGGGTAAAAGATAAAGTTTATTTTATTTTTTTAATCCATTAATCCATAGGACAGGTGAAGATAACAAACTTTGCAATATACTTTATTAAAGCGAATTGCCTGCTTCTCCATTTTTTTGCCTCCTCCTGACACTGATTAAATCTGTACAAAAGAAGTCTATGGAGAGGGAAAGGGGAGTTCCTTGATCAGATTGATATTAGAGAAAAAAAGAGACTCCTCTGCACTATGAAGTGACAGTTCTTGTTCACAACATTGTTGGGTTATCAAGAATTACTAATAATTACTATGCATGCTTCTTCTGGCAGAAATGACTCCCCTTCCCCATCCCTTTTTCATAAACTTAATTGTAAACCAATCTGTGTAAGTATTATGGACCAAAATCTGTCTCTCTCTTCCCCCTCCTTCCCAGCCTTGTTGTTAAGGATAACTGTCTCTCTATAGTGCTTTGAGGAGCTCTACTCTTGCTCTTCCTCTCCATAGACTTCTATTGTACAGATTTGATCAATTTCAGAAGGAGACAAATAAGTGAAAAAACAGACACTTTTCTTTAATAAACTATATTTTTATCTTTACCTGCAGTAGTGATTTATGAAAAAAAAATTTTTTGTTGTAAAGTTTAGTTATGCTTTACGTCTTGTACACCATTTTTCATTTGGATTGCATTTACTTTCATATTCCATAGAGCTTCTAGTAACTGATCATTTTACAGAATAATCTTATGCTTTACATCATGCATTGACGTAAACTGAGGTCAAAGTTCTAACTTCACAGTTCTATAATAAAGTCAAACAAAGAACACATTAGAGAGGACAAAGCCAAAGGGCTTTACAATAAGCCACTTTTCATCGCTGCACTGGTGTCATATAAAGCCAGTCCATAACATATCTTTTCTTCTCTTTTAGTTCTAAATCTTTTTTTCTGTGCTGTATTATCAAGTATTATTATCTTCCTTACCCTATTGATTCCAACAGTAACAGAACTTTTATTTAGTTCCTGTTGTTTCATGCAAGGTCTGCTATATTAAATCTCTAAATGCGTCCTTGTTACTTTTGTCTATATTCCATTTCAGCGAGTGTAAAATAAGGAAGAAAATTAAACATTCTTTCATGAAGATAGCTGACAAAGCTAACCTCCTCATCTCCAGTTGCTGCTTGACTCAAATAGTTTCAGTTAAAAGTAAGCTGCATAGAATTACCGTATGCCTTCCCTGCCCTTCATCTAAAAGCTCTGTGGCAAGTATAAATTAAAGATAAAATGAAACATACCTATTGCAGAAATAAAGCTGACAAAGCTTCTCTTTGTACTTTCGGGTTGCAGATTGAATGGAGCTGTATCTAGTAAATCCATTTGTATAGAATCACCATGCATCTGTCAAGTTTAAAATAATTAAAAGCGTTTTTCATAGAAAGGAAGAGAAGAAAAAAAAAAATCCCAGCGAGCTGTCCTCAAGGTGTCATTGACATTGAGAAGGTTAAACTATGACCCTCGGCCCGCTATTGGACAATACAAAAGCTGTGTTAAGTGCTTTTAAGTCAGAGACTTTTCATCGGCCTACGCAATTTGCTCTTGTGGACATGTAAATTTCTCTAAATTAATAATGTCTCCAAGGAATGTAGTATATGGAAAAAGTCAGGTCACAAGAACTTTTTTATTAGAAGTCAGTAATATGGTTCCACATTGGCTACAAAGTCTCTCTCTCTATCTCTGCCTAACTGGATCAAGCCGTTTTCCTACATCCTAAAGGGAGTCTATCACCAGAATTCAACATAACAACCCAGTCCTACAGATAGATAGGTTAGGGTCATCTAAATGTATGTATGGACCACCAAAAAGTAGATATGGAACTGCACCGCATAATCTCAACCCAAACTCTAGCCAGCAATGGGATGCCCACTCTTCATATCCCAGGGTGCTCAACCTCTTTTTAGACAAAGCATAATCCACCATGTAAACAGTAAGAAAAAAGGTGAGGGAGCATTCACCGGTTATGGTAAAATATCCAGCTTTATTTTTGTTCTAGATAAAAACAGAGCATCAGGTGGAGAGAAGTGCCAGCAGCTTCAAATGCAATGGCCAATTTGTGCAATGATGCGCTTCATCTGCTCATTTCCACAATGTAAGTTGGGTCGGCATATCCATAGCGACGCAGACGCAATGTTCTGGTGGCCGGAGCGTCTGGCATCGCTATGGAGATGGAGCCTTACTGATGCCGATGTCATTGCTAGACAGTGGAGGTGTTACTTACATCCAATGTCATAGGCACAGTGCTGTGACGTCTGGTGTCATTTGGGACACAATGCACAGAAAAAATCCCTTATATTGCAGGTGAGTCATGAGGTATGTATAGTGGGCAAGACGAAGCGCATCATTTCGCTAAATGGCCGTCGTCTTTGAAGCTGTTGGCACCTCTTTCCACCTGCTGCTCTGTTTTTATCTGGAACAAAAATAAAGCTGGATAGTTTACCATAAAGGGTGTTTGCTCCCTCATCTTTTTTCTTACCATTTACATTAGGGTCACCTAACCCTACTATTTTTCCCCCTTGTGAGTTGGTGCCTCCATTTTTGAGATATCAGTGTTTGTGTCAATATACAAATAAACAGTGTAGAGCAATAAGGGTGTGGCCATTGCTCCAAAGAGATCATTAGCATATTGACAAAAACAGTGATATCCCGGCAATTGAAGAACTGATTCACAAGGGGGAAAACACTGTTTGATCAGGTGACCCTATCCTATCTGTGGGGTCAGGTTAATGACAGAAATGGCACACAATGTCTACTTTTATTCCACTCATTGCCCCAAATATACTAATAGACAGTGTAAACGTAGACATGCAGTCTGAAAATGCGCCTGATTTATCACATTGATCACATTGGTTGAAGCTGGATGATAGATCTGGCATATCTTTAAAAGGTCTAGTCTTTTACCATTTGCTGATCTCCAGTCCGGATTTGGCCTGCCCCAGTCCAGTGAGTTCACGTATATCCAGGTCTCCCATCTGGCCTCCTCTATTTTTCAAGGCCCCACAGCACCCATCCCTACGCTTTTTGAGAAACTTTGTAAAACGGGTGTTGGGACAACAGGACTTATTTCTGATATATACGGCCTTCTTTCGAATCCCACCCCAGATGCTTTGCCCCAACATACCTATATGTCACAGTGGGAGAACTATTTGGGGACACCCATATCGAGTAACGATTGGTCCCTCATATGGAGTAGAGCACCCAGGACTTCTAGATGTGTTACACAAAAAGAAAATATTTTTAAGATGTTGATGCATTGGTATCATACCCCAGCTGCACTTCACTCTTTTGACAAGAATGTCCCGGACTGCTGCTGGCGGTGTGGCACCCGCCCCGCACACATTTTCCATCTTTTGGAACTGCCCCCTGCTCCAGCCTTATTGGCGCCAGGTCCGGATTCTCCTGTAAGGGGTCCTGGGTGTTAGCCTTCCCCTGTCCCCTAGGATTTACCTTCTCAACCTCCTCCCCCCTGATATTTTGCGCAAGCGCGCTCTCCAGCTCCTGTTGCTCCTCCTTACTTCCGCTAGATGTCTGATTGCTAAACACTGGCGGCATCCAGCCCCCCAGCCCTGGAGGAGTTATACGCTAGGATAAAAGATGCGCGCTCCCTGGAGTAACTGACGGCCCTTCTTAATAATGAGGAGGAGAGGTTCTGCCTGATCTGGAAACCGTGGGATGAGTTTTGGGCGGCCCGGCCTCTCTGATCCGGCTTTTGTGGGGCCCCTTACTTCCTGGATGTCCTTCTGTCACCCTTCTGTCCTCCTGTCTTGTCTACCCGTTTGTTGTCGGATTCCTTGGCCTTTTTGGGGCCATTTCTGGCCAGTTTCTTTAAAGCCTTGTAATTTATTGAGAATGCTGAGTAATCCCCGTCTGTCCTATGTTTGTTACCTTCAGTGATCTTATTTTTCTTGTATATTGTTATTCTCTCTGTATGACAAAAACTTTTAAAATAAACAGATGAAAAAAAAACAAAAAAAGGTCTAGTCTAAGTTTATACCTTTTGTTGGCTTACTTTGAGCCTGAATTTTCACAATGGGCCATTTTGAAGTTTTATGATGCAATTTTGGTGCATTTTGGAACACTTTAGCTGTGCCCTCTTTTCTGAGAAGCCATGACAACATGTTTAGCAAGTTATAAATTTTTTGAGCTCAAACTAGATGCACCAAATTCCACCAAGATGTGCCGAGATTCGCCAGAAATGCAATAAAGATGTGGCACATTTACGCCATTGCCTATTTGTAAGTACAATAGTATAGCTGGATCATTGTGTTTACATCATATCTCAGACTGGAATTGGCGGAGGTCCTCTGGCATAATATATTCACATAATAGATTATAATTGCCAAATTCTTGATGGCCTCAGCACTGGGGAAGCAGTTGAGTGCAATGACTAAGGCAGCCAAAAGGGACTTGGAACCCCATTCTAATGATCAGAGTGTTTCAAAGGTGGGATGTATTGATCAGAGATTTATCATTTATCCTGTGGACAGGTGAAAAAAAATCATATTTTGGAAAAACCTTTTAGGACATTTTCTAACCTCAAAATGTCAAGTTTTAGATATTTAACTGGACGCCTTAGCTTAAAGCATCATGTTCTACTTCTAATATCAGGGTCCTTGACATTAGGATGGTCATTCCAATGAGTATCTTCTAAGAGAATTTATTAAATTTCTATTAATTTAATCCCATGACAGAATCCTAAAGAATCCTAATATATAGTAAGAGCTAATTGACACATGAATAATACAAACACAGCATTTACATACATGTCCACTCCAATATTACCTTTAAAATATGCTTAGACCGTCATGTTTTTTTCTTAAAAACCATTGACATAATTCATTTTGTCAGCTGTATCATGTCGATTATCAGTCACTACATCGGGTTAATCAAGAAATAATATGTTCTGGACGGTTTTAGTGATTTTTTTTTTTCTAATTCAATCCTCAAGAGAAAAACAAGCTCAATCAAATTTCCCAATATTTCTTTCTCCCGACCATAGATTAATTGATTTTTTGGGTTCTGCATTAACATTTTTGATTAAGGTAAACATGTTGTACGGCACGATGAGACGATATGCACATTAATAGGAACAAAAAGAATTACTGACTGCAATGGAACCTGCGCTACGATTTGTTGTGACATAATTGGCAGATTAATATACAGTACACACTTTTTAATGTCTCACACATTTTTTGTAATTACTTTCTTACTACAGAGCAGAAAAGAATCGCCTATCATTCTTTTATAATTAAAATCCTTCGACCTCTTGTTCTATTTATTACCTATTCCTAAACTAGTTGCGGTAATATATTACCCTAAGTTTCCAATATGTTTCTTACAAGTGCTAAATATAATTAAATTCAATCTGCAAATTAATTTATCAGCTTTGGTTTTTGGTAAATTATATTATTGACTAATATGAATGAGAAATAGGAAAAATTGATTTTTTTTTCCTTTTTAATCAAATCAGTATTGAAGGGGTTGTCCCACAATAAAAACTCATTATCTATCCACAGGTTTGGTAATAAGAGTATGATCATAAGTGCCATAGAAATTGAAAGGATCAGATGATATGGGAACCCTGTTTTTACAAATGGTTTGAGTCCTAGTGTTTAGTCACCCAGTGATCAGAAATTTTGCATAGGTGATTAGTAGAGATGGGTGTATTGGTTAGTAACGAGACAGGTTTTTCCCTAACAAATGGCAATTTGCTTCAGATGAACAAAAATGGCCGCACTATGAAAATATGTCTGCCTCCACTTGTTTGACTAGGAGATACAGAGCAGACAATGTCATGTGTGCAGTGACTCACACATCAAGTGATAGCAGCATCTGACAGTCTCAGCCAATAGACAGTGGTAGGTGAACCTTACAGTGCTGATGTCATATAGTGTATAAATAGCTCGGACTAGCTCAGCCTTTAGTAGCTGTAAATGGTGGACATGCAAACGCATCAGTTCTATGTCACTGTATCTCATAGCTATCAGCTAGGCTCTAGGCAACACAAGTCAGAAAAGTGAACAATTATTATAGGAGGACTCTGAGAATGAAGCAATAATCATATACAGGCAGATTAGTAGTGCTAGAATAGAATTAAATAGACAGACATAAATGGGACAGGTTTAGTCAGTGACTGCTGCCTGGAATCTGTGCTGCTGTGGACAGTTAATCTTTTCATTGCCTGGCAGGCAATAATCTAATAAACTAATAGTATTGGCTAGCAATAGAGCAATTTCATCTCTATACACATTTTTTAAACATTTTTTTGTACTGAAGACAATCCTGTTAGTAAAAATGTTTTGTTAAGGACTTTTTGGGAAAAGTGTTGCTGATTTTGTTTGCGCAAATCTTAAAAAAAGTAACTCCCTGATTGTATATACAAGCATTTTGTTGTTGTTGTTCATCCAATATACAGCTCTTCGCAAATCTTAAAAATCATAATGTTATATACAAACGGTTTATTGTTGTTGAAATGTTGTAATTTTCACCCAATATGAAGTATAGTCTGTGTAAATCTTAAAAAACATTTTTCTAGAAATTTCATGTTTTTTTCTGCTCTGGTCTGGTGTCTGACCCATATAGTGCATCCTTCACTAAAAACAAATCTCTGTAATTTCAGCATTTTTTTTGTGTGTGCTCAACCAAAATGGTCTAGCCTGCGCTTATTTAAAAAAAAACATTTGAGAATTTTATGTGTGTTTTTTCTACTCTGGTTTGGTCTGACCCATACATGATGTGAAACCCTCATCTTGTGTGGTCCTTTTGTAAATATTTGTGAGGTTCAGTCAAGTTCCAAGCATCATGAAGTAAGAGTTCTCAATGTGATTTGGCTACAGCGGTGACCCCAGGGCACGTGACATCAGAGAAGGGGCTGGGAGAGGCTGCAAGATCGTACAGTGAAGACTGGACACCCAGGAGATGTGAGAAAAGGTGAGTACAGGTGTTTTTTAGTTTGACCACAACTCTCCTGGGCCTCTGGCTATTATACTCTGGGGTCCAAAGAGACCCCAAAGCATAATAACGATTTAAGGGTGGTAAACGCACAAAATTTCTGGTTTTTACACAACCCAAAATTTTTGAAAATGACAAAAAAATTGTAATGAGCTCTCTTGTCACAACCTTCTATGTGGCCACAGACTCCATGGCAGTGATTCATCAAAATTTGTACATATGTAATTAGTGCTGTTGTGGGTCGGTCTGGGGGTTACTCTGACACTAATTTTGCAGATATTTTTGGTGCAGTCCCAGTGAGAAAGATGAGAGTGGCCATATAAAAAGTATTGAGACATTTTGAGGTATTCTCTCCCTAAGTTTAAATTTTCAATTTGGGAGGGTGCTATATACAATACTGTGCAAAAGTTTTAGGTAGACGTGGAAAAATCCTGCAAAGTATGAATGCTTTCAGTATTAGAAGGGTTAATAGCGTAGTTTTTGTCAATTAACATGAGAAATGAAAATCCCATCAATATTTGATGTGACCTTTGCCTTTTGCCTTTTATCAGTTTTTCTCCCTTCCCGCAGGCATGCCACTGAAGATGGGAGATTTCATCAGAGCTTATCAACTACTGAACGGTGCTGGAACTATCTCTAATGGTTTTCTGCACTTTACTAATGTCATTTGTTGCTATTGCACCTCCTTAATGTTACATATTGTCCTTCCCTGGTTTCAGTGCTGTGTCCTGGCAAGCAGACATGATCCATTTTTCTGCTACAGAGCTCCAAATCTGAATAGACATATGTTTCAAATATACCATGCTGGATGCTCATGGTCACCACTAGAGGGAGCTCAGTATTGTACTGCATACTGTTATCTAATAAACCCAATTATGGGGCAGATGTAGCAAACTCCTGTGCTCTGTGCTCATTCTAGAAGCAGCTGCAACCAATAAGCTTTCTTATACTTTGAATCTGTCTGAGGACTGGGGGTTTGGAGCTTTGCATCAGAACGACAAACCTGACCACTATCACTTTATGTCCTATATAGCTATGCTTGCCTGTACGGAGCGCCTTTACCCTCTGTTGTACTGTCCACGATGGGAAGGTGTAGCTCATAGTCACCAGAATATATTAATATTACTATCAACACATTGATGCCAGGATTTGTTCATAGTGCACTATATATTCCAGGACATGTTTTTTTTTTTTTCTAAACCAAACACCACCAAGTTTTTTAGGTGTCAGAAAAAGTAGTAGCGGCATTGTTGATAAATATGGTGTTGTCAATGCATAGGGGGCGCTATTCTATAAACTTGTTTTGAAAGAGAACATAGTGGTTTCTGGTATTTAGTCAGTAATTGAGTATCTGAAAGTATCTGTAATCCAGTATCTGAAAGTTGATGAACCAAACATGTTTCAGCTCTCAGCGCCAACCAGTGCCACAACAGGCAACTGACAGCCACCAGCTACACCAGCATGAACAGTCATACCTGGAGTACAATTATTGTCCAGCAGATAATTCTGACCCGTGGACTTTAAAGCCAGTAGGTTAGAGCAGTGGAAGGAGCTGGCTCAGTTTTATCTTGTCCGGCCTCAAGTGTTATGGCTGAGAGGGTGTTCAGTGCTGCCGGTGGCATTCTAACATCTGGAAGGAGGAAACTGTGCACAGGTAGTGTGGAAAAAATTACTTTTATCAAATTGAATCAGGCATGGATCTGTGAGGATTTCCAAACACCTTTGATTGATGCCTCCCAATAGTGGTGTCACCGTTTCCCTTTCTCATAATGTACTATTTACCGTGCTGCTGGATGCTGCTACTCCTAAATAGCTACCAGTATCAATACTTCCATCACTCAACCCGGTCCATCATATTTGTCTTACCTACTGGGTGGTCACACATAAGCGCAAATAGGATAGTTAGTATATCACTTTGAGGTAACTTGTCATGAAACCATGTTGTGTTTAGAAAGGAAGCCAAAATTGTGGTACACATATCTGGACATGTTCAGCCAAGAGGACAGCTAAGGCTAGGTTCACATCTGCGTTCGGGTTTCTGTTTGGGGGTCCGCTTGGGAACCCCCTGAATGGAAACCTAATCCGCATAAAAAAGTGGTTACCTTAGGAAACCTGCGGACCCCATAGACTATAATAGGGTCCGTGTGGTTTCCGTCTAGGGGAGGAAAAATGCGGAGAGAAAAGTCCTGCTTGCGGCTCTTTTCTCTCCACATTTTTCATGCGGAGAGGGGAACGGAATCCCTGAACGTAATGCAAGCGCAGATGTGAACCCAGCCTAAGGGGGGTTGCATCTGTACTTGCTCTACAACTTTTACTTATTTTGTGTTCTAGACACTTTTTTACATTGTGCCACAAGGGTGATATAAAGAGGTTTGCCAGATAGGACATGTGATTAGATACAAATTTCAGACACAAAGTAGCAACAAATTTATTATGTACATATCTAGCCAAGAGGACAGGTAAGGCAGAAACCATCTGTTTGCCTATTAAATTCTAATAAAAAAGATACTTTTTAGATAAAAGTACAAATTAATATTTTATTGTAGCTATTAAGTATGAAAAATGAGAATTATACAGCCTATATTTCTTTCTGTCCGGTTTATTATTATAGATGCCGCAAAAGTATAAATAATATAAACCTAAATAAGGAAATCAGGAAACCTTAAAGGGAATCTGTCAGGGCAATTTGGGACACTAAATCACCCACACGTCCATATGGACCTGGGGTTTAGTGTCCCAAGTCACCCTGCTATAACCCAATGCATGGCTGCATTAAAAATAAAAAAGCCTTATACTCCCCCTGCTGCTGTACTCCCCGCACCTGCGCAGTTCTTCAGTGAAGCCAGAGGAGTACACCTCGGCTTCAGTGCACATGCCCCGTACCTCTGGCAATTACGCAGTGAAGCCGGGGTGTCCATCTTTGGCTTCACTGAAGAACAGCACAGGTGCCTGGAGGCGTGCCAACAAAGAAGCTCATGAATAAGCCGGACTGTTCTCGTCGAACAGCATTGATTGGACCCTTATCTAGGTAAGTATAAAGCTTTTTATTTTTAATGCACCTGTGGATTGTATTTTAACAGGGCGATTTGGGACACTAAACCCCAGGACTATAAGGACCTGTGGGTGGTTTAGTGTCCCAGATTGACCAGACAGATTCCCTTTAAAGGGGGTGTGCCGACATGGACACTTATCCCCTATCCACAGGACAGAGGATAAGTGTCCGATTGCTGGGGGCCAGAACGTCGGATCCTCCATTGATCAGGAGAACAGGTGATCAAAAATACTCCTTCAGATTTGCGTGACCAGAACTCTATTCCCTTCTATGGGGCTGCTGGCTGTACTGTCCTCCATGATCATTGAGGTAACCGGCAGTCAGGCCCCCAGCAATTGGACACTTATCTCATGTCCTGTGGATAGGGGATAACTGTCCATAATGGCACAACCCCTTTAAGAAAATCTCGGGAAACAGGATAGGCATCGGATACCGACAGGTTAGCGACGCATTGCTTAAAAACCTATTCATTTGAATGGGTTTTTAAAGCAATGCGCAGGTGTGCGCTTACACCCTCTGCACTGCGAAGCCGTTTTTTTTTCATCGGACACGAAGTCCTGTATCTCCGACTTTGTTTCCGACGAAAAAAAGGATTCGCAGCGCAGAGGGTGTAAGCGCACACCTGCGCATTGCTTTAAAAACCCATTCAAATGAATAGGTTTTTAAGCAATGTGTCGAATACCTGTCAGTATCGATGCCTATCCTGTTTCCCGAGATTTTCACTCGGATTGGCAGCGGACAGACTCAAGCGCAGGTGTGAACCCACCCTAAGTAAGGATTCTTTTGCTTTATGCTTTTTGCTGATGCTTTACAACCCTTTCATGCAACATCATAATGTTAATGGCATACAATAGTAAAGATAGTGCACTATAACTTACATATATTAGTAATACCGAACAGTTGTTGCAAAGTTTAACCTGACATATAATGGGTTAAATACACTGTTGTTTTTTCCTGAATGATAGTAGTTTCTGCATTCGCCTCGTCAGCACACCTTGAGGCTAGACTTGATATTGCACATAAATGATATCAATAATTTTAGTGGTACAATGCAATTGTTTGCCAAGTAATCCAGGGATCATTGATACAAAGATATAAAGCATACAGTATTTATTGTAAGCTATTGTTAAAGCTTTTGTTTTATCAGATTCAAGGTGAAGATGGCTATATCTGTAAGTATGTCGGTACATCTGTAAGTATCCTTTCTAAATACAAAAACATTTCAGGACAAGTCATCTCAAAGTGACATGCTAACTATTTTGTTTGTGTGACCACCCAGTGGGGGAGGGTGAATTGCAGCTTTTCACAGCTTTTGTTATCATGTCATGACATTCAGTTGAATTGGTTTGAAGACAAATTGAAATCTTTAACCAAATTGGAGATAAGTGTTGATAAATCCATATACAGTAGACTTAACTCAGATTCTGCTACATTTCTATATTATATTTGTTGAAGCCAAAGACATGTATTGTGTAAAGTAGGTTATACTATAAATGTCTGATGAGTGGAGGTCCCACCTCTCAGCTATTTCCATAACTCCCATAGAGGATACAGAGAGACTCACACATATCAATCTACAGTAGTTTTCTACAGTATCTCCACTTCTGGTGTCCTACTTTTACTGCATATGTAAAGGGAAATACAATAGATACAGATAGACAGATAGATACAGATAGATAGATAGATAGATAGATAGATAGAAGATAGATAGATAGTGCCCTTTCCTACTCACCTACTCATCTCTTGGATAAACATGTCCAGATATGTTAAAAAGCTTTTCTGAATATTGTTATCACAAAGTGATATGCTAACTATCCTATTTGTGTCTATTTGTCATTATGCACTGGGAAAGGGTAGATGATGCTCTGTAGAAATGGTTCCCAATGAAAAGACCTTAACCAAATTGGTGATGAGTCAGTTTTGGATGCATCTGAAGAATAAAATTATTTGTGAGTGGCAAACGCCCAAAATCTCAGGTTTGGCCAAACTTAAATTTTTTTTTGGAAAATTCATAACAAACCTGGCTTGTCACAAACCAGTTTGATTATCTCTAATTTCTATATAGAATGGTGCACCAAGGTTAAATGGGTTGTCTAGCCTCAAATCAAATTTTCATACTCATACGTCACCAGTAGAGATGAGCGAATCGTAGCTGCAGAAGTGGAATTCTATCCGAATTTCAGGAAATCTTCGATTTGCATGGAATCCGGATTTCCTGATGCTTCGCGGTAACGAATATTTAGTAAGGACCTTTGTGACATCAGACGGTCACATGATGTTCTCTAGTGATGTGATTGGGTAGGCGTGTCTTTGCTTGTTAGCAGATCCTTCCACATGAATAAAACTTGTCCATGCTGGAGAGAGAAAGAGAGAGACATGACCATGGCATCCAAGGGCTTCCGCCATTTTGCCACCCATCCGCCCACCCCGGCTCTCTGCAGACAGGAAATAGCTGTTTATTCGCAGCTAATTAATTTGGATTTAAGAGAATCGTATCGGAAAATTCAGCCAGGTTGCCAAATCGAATTTTGGAAAACTTCACTCATCTTAAGTCACCAGTATGTGTTCTGTCAGGTCAAACACCTGAAACCCATACAGATCATTTGTTCTTTCAGCCTCCAGGTACCGTAAACTACTAGTGGATAGTGGCGCGTGTAGCACTGTCCTTTTCAAATCATAGGAGTGGCACAGCAGCCCCATTCACTGCATAGTGGTGGATCTGGTGCACTGCAGCACTGCTCTTATTAGTTTATTAGGAGAGGTGCTGCACATGCTCTCCGTCTACTAGTAGCTTCTGGTACCTGGAGGCATCCAGGTGTCAGACCCCAACAGAGCACATACTGAAGACCTACCGTGTGGATAGGTTATCAGTATGAAAATTCGATTAGGAGGCCGGATAACCCTATCATTTCCTCCACTCAATTACTAGCAGTATGTATTGTTACCAAAGGAGACTGCTTTATATTGTCTCTGTAAACTGGGCTTATACTTAACACTGCTTACTGTAATAGATTGACTCCAGGTGTACTATACAACACATTATACAACAAACTTGTGACCTATTTGTCAAAACCTTTGCATACAGTATATAATATTTATGTGAATACACATACTGTATCCTCAGCACTGGCTCTTCACTATTGGAGCAATGATCAAGCATGCAACTTATCTTAAAGGGGATTTCTGTTTGTTTGTTTTTAAATTATATCCTAACCGTAAGATAGCGCATCCATTTTCTATTAATGAGGGATTTCACTGTGAGGACCCTGATAGATCAGCTGTTTCCCATGAGCAGAAAAGCTGGAGTGTAACCTGTTTCCCATAGACTTGAATGGCTGCAGTACTCAGAACTGCCACTACTAAAAGCACAGTACGGTGAGTGAGCACTGCAGGTCACATGATCAGGAGAGAAACACCAATTTTACGAGAGTCCCAACAGTGGATCCTCCACCAATCAAAAATTGATTTTCTATATAATGCATCGGATATCAATTTTTAAAATTCAAATGTCCACTTTACTTTGTATAGCCTGAAAAAAAATCAAAGTGGATGTGATCAAAAGTTGATATTAATAAGGTTAAAGAGAGTAGTGTTTTTAATAGGAAACTACACGTGAAAACAAGGGGGTGCCATCAGAAATTAGTTGGGGACATCAGAGACCATATCAGGAAATGTTTTATTGAAAGACTAGTATAAGCTTGTAACAAACTTGTACAGTACTATAAGCACTTGTAGCAGAAGTGCTAAAAATATAAACAAAATGATGTTAGGGCAGAATAGATGGACCATGTGATCTGTTTTGCCATAATTCTTTTCAGCTTTCTCCTTATTCTGTATGATAACCAACGATCAGCAAACATTGCAGGATTTAATTTGCAAATTTTCTTGAGGTTTTCTCCCAAGACCCAGTTTGCCCCTGGACACCAGTGACACTATCCAGCCGGAAGATGTTGCGAGAGAGGACCAAATACCGCATTGGAGCCCTAGAGAGAAGAGGAATGGTGAATATGAAGAGACTTCAGAGTTTAATAGTGATTTGTGGGTAGCAAACCCTAAAAATCTATGGTTTGGCTGAACCCAGGAATTTTTGGAAAATTCTAATGAACCTCATGAGCTCATTGCAAACTGGTTCGTTCATCTCTAATGATAAAGTATCACAAAGAAAATACCCCCAGCACTCCCTTATGGAGTTCAATGGAGTTCAATGGAAGTTTTATGAAGACTGGCATTATCAATTAACCCAAAGTCTGGGGATGAGCCTCATCTTTGACGAGGCTTACGTCTCCTCATAAATTATGTGTACCCTCTGATAGACCATGTGCCTAGAGGGAAATGTACGCCAGCTCATAGCTGGCATAGATTTCCGGCATTGTTTATGTCACATTTCTGGCATAAATGATAATAAATCTGATAGGGCTAATAGATCCTGCATGACCTCACTTCGGCCACTTTTTGGGAAAGTGCCAGGAACAGTACAAAAAAGAAAAAGTTGCTAATTTTTTCCACAATTTGCACAAAAAATTTGCAACCTTTTATGCCTTGTATGACACAACTGGCATACAAGACGTAATAAATTTACCACAATGAGTCTTATCTTTCGTATGTTCTGATGCCTACTGAAAAGCAGACACTTGCTGCAACTATTGATGACTTACTGACAGCCAATAGTTCAATATAATACAAAAATACATATAAATAACTTACCTATCCAGCTGCCTGTGATTTATTCTTTGCACATTGTGTATTGCAGTATATAACAATACAGGACATTTCTTGTGGCTGTACAAGATACACTTGAAGGGCTATATTACAGAACTGAGATGCATTTAACACTTACCCAGTCCTGACCTTTTAATAGAATATTGTTCACCTTTCTGAATAGCTCTATATACTCACAGATGTCACTCTCCGCACTAGATTAATAATCATAACTCACTTTGATTACTTTGCCAGGACATGTCAATGTTCCTGATAAAGGACACACAATGTTTGCATTGCATTTGCCGCTGCTGACATTGAGCTTTCTCTCCGTGAAGTTTAAATCTGTATCTATAAGTGGAACTGAAAAAAACCTTGAAAATCTATTTAGGAAGAGCTGGAAGTAAATTATTCTGATGAAGATAATGATATGATGCATATGGCAACAAAAGAATGATGAGCGAGATTTTACTCCTTATGTCACAAGGCCACCATGTCTAGGTTATCATGATGAATTGGTGTGAAAACTAAGCGTTGAGTAATATTTTCTTAATGATATATAGTAATGGACAAAATATAATAAAAACTGTCCCCATATTCCCCTAAACTCAATATAGTTCCCACTTTAAAGGGGGATTTTACCACCTCCACCAACTTTTTGCATCTCCCAAGAGATGTCCCTCTATTGATTCCGGCACTGTTGGAATTTTTTTCGGTAGCCCCTACCATTCTAGAACGGTCGGTGCACTTAGTTTCAGCACCCAATACGGTATTTAGACTCTCTCCTGTAAGGTGGGTGGTCTTTAGCCATCTGTTCCAGTCCAAGACCACCCACGTGATAGAAGAGAACTGAATTAGCATTTTGAGTGCTAAATATAACACAAATGATTTCTGAGGAGTAGTTGGACTCATCTAGTGAAAGATGCAAAGAGTTGGGTCAGTGAAAGTTTCCAAGGTTCCCTATGCAAATGGGACACCACCAAACTAAAAAGAACCAACCTGTAGTATGCAAACCAATGTAAATGTATGCTTTTTCAATCTAGTTTGTTAAATAGTTATCTCACCCTTGAGAAAATAGCGAGATAAGGACATATATAGTAACTGTCTAGGCGTTAACCCCCCCTTAACATTCTAGGTGGCATAGCAAAAAAAAACCAATTCTCATGGAATTGTCACCTTTTGCTTGCCAAATTCTAGCCGAACTAAAAGACCTGTTAAAAATGGAATAGCCTACCTTAGATAAGAGATTGACTTTTCAAGGATTTTCGTTGTGTTAAAACAGGACCAGAAAATAGAGACCTGTGGGGATCATGGAAAGATCGGATCAGGAGAGGTAGAGAATCAGTGTAGTATTGTTTTTGTTTTTTTTTTTTTTCTTGTAAGGGTACGTTCAAATCTTTGTCTTTTTCTATGTTTTTGTGGTCTGTTGCAAAAGCAGAAGAATGGAAAAACAGTCCTTCTAAGGGAGGCAACAACAGATGTTTAGGGAAACCATTGACCATAATGAGGTACATTGGGTGTCCATTTTTTCCCCTAGACATCACTGGAAGAAAAAGTCAAGTTGGCAGGACTTTGTCATCTCTGATTTCTAACAGACCCTGTGATGGGCGGACACCAGGTGCAGATGTGAACATAACCAAACCAACTCCAAAATGTTTTTCCCCTAATTCCTTATAATGTATGAACCCACAAATTTAATGTGGTGTCCAAATAGGGTATATTGCCTATTTGTATGGACACTACTGTAGGTTTTATATTAAAATAGAAAATCCAAAAATATTTATTGAATTCTATAATAATCCACAATGTATTTCATAGGTAAAACATTTTGTTTTCTGAACATTTTCATGTAAAGCTTTAACTGTGCCTGAAAATGCTTTATTTATGGTGTTTTGTGTCTTTTTCATTCCACTTTAGCGCACAATAGACACCAATTAACTACATTGATAAAAAAAAGGAATATATAAAATAATATCATAAATATAATAAAGGACAAATACAAAAACATGCAATAGAAAAAAAGTTGGTGACTGTCCCTGTTCCAACTCGGACTCATTTATTTTAGTCATTTTATGGGTTATATAATTTTGTCCATTTGCATTAATACATCACTCGTGGGCAGGGGGAGTTGAGGAAGGGGTTCTAAAGGCTACATCAAAGGTCTTCACTTCAACAGCACAACTTTATTTTTGTATGACATACTTTTATTGAGCCTTTTCAAAGCCTCTGTCAGTTCATGCCAAGACAAGACCATCGCCACCCACTGTGGAGAAACAGGCAGGTGGTATTCTCTACAGATTTTTTTTTTATTAGAAATAACATAGAGTGTGCAACCTGATTTAGAATAGCTTGACCTGTTATACAGATATAATAACATGACGATATGTGCATATTGTAAATGAGGAACCAGTTACCTTTCATCTTTATAGAGATATAGAAATGAATCAGCTCATGGTTTACACAATGATTTAAGTACAAATGTAGCAGCTTTTAACTTGACTTTCTGCAGCATGATAACTTGCTACCGCATGATATCTTATCATAGAAGACAACAAAAGCCATTGAAATGCCACTGAAAAAGTTAATAGCCTGTATTGTTAATGTGTAAAGTGTCAAGTTAAAGTGCTACATCTACAGTACATATATTTATTAATACTAGTGAACAGTCTGAACAGTTTACTGCTAGTGCAAAAGGTGCATGGCAGGTAAGCTCCCCACATACAGTATAATGCTCTCTTATTGGCCCCACATGCTATAAAGCCTCCCACATTGTATAATGTGCCCTTAAGAGCCACCATGCACAATATAATGCCTCTTCATGTTCCGCATTCAGCTAAGCACCCCAGGCTCCGACACAGTATAATGGACCCAGTTCCAACATAATAGTATAATGACCCCAGCTTCCACACAGTATACTGTCCCCTAGCCACCACACAGTATAATGGTCCTCAACCCCTATACAGTATGGGCCGAAAGAGTGAGCATTGACAATGCTTCTAAACACGCATCACTCTTAGGACGTCATTTACTTCTTTGCTCTGGTGCTAGTACACACTACTACATCAGAGAAGCACCAGCTCCAGCAGCAGAGAAGAAGCTTAAGAGTGTTGAGTATTGAGAACCATACTTGTCTCTCACTACTCAGCCCCACCTGTAACCAATAGCTGCTTCGGAAGCTCCCTTACATATGCCCCCTTAATGTCTACTGTAAAATCTACTGTAATATGTTTTCTGCAGTTCTTTGTTCCACAATTTCAATGCATTGCTTATTAAATCTGTTCACATAGCCCATTTATGCATAGTGGCTGCCATTGCACCAAAAATATGCCAAAGATGTGCCACTTTTTCAATCTGCTTGACACTTTTTAGAGATCAAGGTGGGCCATGGCAGTGAAGTCTCTGTCTAACAGATTTATTATAACTCTAGCCAGAAAACTGGCATAAGTCATACCTGAAATGTATGCTAGTCCTCCTGAAATGTATGCTAGTCGTTGGCCTCCTGAAATGTATGCTAGTCCTTGACTGACATAGATTTCAATTTTGGTGCATGGGATCTTGTAAGTTGCACTGGAATTATTAAGAGGTCAGAGCCAGCAAAGAAATGAATTAAGACTGGTAGAGGAAGGGTCAGTCTTAATTAATTCCCAACATTGTAATTAGGTCAATTGCCTTTAAGATAATTGCATATAATAAATATGAGGTCTAACCCAAAATAGTTATTAGTACTCAGGAGCTGCTGACCCATTGGAGAAGTATAGTATCACAGAAATATGGAATAAAAAAAAACATAACGTTATTGATAAATAATTAAAAGAATGGCCCTTAGCAGAGACATACAAATATAAAAAGAGTGTATATATAAATGTTAACACTCATGTGCATCAGGCACCAGTTACTTTCACCCTTACCCAGTGCCTAGCTAGTACTGGAGCCCACCATCAGGTTTTGACTGCACAATTTGTTTGTTATTTTCACTTTGATGGACTCTTCATCTTCTTAAGCTCTCCTGATGATCCATTTATTATGGGGAAACGCGTAGAGAGATAAAGGGACAGTTGTTACTGCACATTAGAGGAGACTCTAAGCTTAGCCTGTCTGACTGGGAGCTGGGAATGGTTTCTACCCTGGACTTTCTATACTGCCTGTCATCTGGCTAATTTCACAATTGGCATATGCAGTGATCAGGGACTTTAACTTTGTCTCCAGATCCCTAGGCTTTCATCTCTTTCCTGCATTGTGGGGAGATCTTTGTACTACTGCATATCCCCAATTGTTACATGCTTGTGGATCTTAATATATGGGTGACATTTTATATTCTAGATTTATAAATGCCGCCATTGATTCGCTGCATGCACTGACCCTTGTAACAATATAGGGTAAGGGTCAAAGCACCGGATGCACAAGTGTTAACATTTATATATATATATATATATATATATATATATCTTTTAAAATTTGTAGTTCTTGGCTAAGGGCCACTCTTTTAATTATTTATCATTAAAAGTTATGTTTTATTTTTGATCCCATATTCCTGTGAAACTACTCTTCTCTAAGGGTCAGCGCCTCCTGTGAATACAGTCCAAAGACAAGTTCAGTGAGACAAAAAAAAAAAACAATATTTTAAGAGTGCTTATATTCATTTTGATGAATATTCGGAAGATTAATCTCTCTGCTTTGTTTCACGCCAAACTAATTTGGCATGAACAGAAAGTGCAATTATTATACTCTGATGTCTCTTCAGACCCCAGAGTATAAGAACTAGAGCCTCAGGGAAGGTGAGTAAAGATAGCAAACAGTTATACTCACTTTGCCTCACCTCTTTTGGGAATCCTCGCGGCATCTGGTGGCATCCAGCAGTCCACTGGAGTCTTCTTCGAGCCTCTCCTTACCTCTGGCTGACATCACGTACCCTGGAGTTATTGCTGAGGCTTGCAAATGGGTCTCATCGGTCACGTTGACATGCTGACATCATGACGCTGGGTTTGTGCACCCAATCACAGTGCTCAGCAGATGAGTATAGTGTTATGTTTACTTACCTCCCCTTGGCCTTCACTTATTATACTCTGGGGTCTAATGAGAACCCAGAGTATAGTATTGTTTCATGGGTGATGAACCCCAAAGGCTTCGAGTTTGGGTTGATCCTGAAACTTTTGAAAAATTCAGTTCGAATCAGGCTCAATCTGAAACTTTTGTTCATCCCTTATAAACTTTCAAAAATACAAATCTGCTACATTTAGTAGAACTTTTTTCATATATACTAAACAAGATGGTAAGCTTTACAAGTACATGGTGTTTCTAGTCTCCTTCAGGTGCTCTTACAACTAAACACGTTCTGATGTTGAGCTTTATTTTGCATGAGTAATCCTTCTGATATATCCCAAAATATGATCCGGCAATGTATAAAATATGTTTTGAAAATGCAAATGTTGTAAATGTGTAAGAATTTCCAAAACACTTAAGTGTTCAGCTTCTGGGAAAGCCTATTATCTCAAGCCGTTTTTGAATTATGCATTTTGAAATGTAGTGTATTCGGCACCTGGCCAATGAAGTGTATTGTATGCTGGCAGGAGCTGCTGCCCATTCAAACATTGGTTAGGAGCAATCGCATTAAAATATGAATATGTCACCAGTGGATACAAATCTTGTTCTAAAAATCCATAATAATTATGAATGTTTGAAATCTTCTCTGTAATAAAGATAGATTATATAAAAGAATCATTTTATAAAGGGACAGTACATGTAGTACAGGAGATTTATATATTTATTGTTCATTCAGAAAAGGTTTATTAAATAAATTCAATAATAATTTAATTTTTTTTTTTACATTTTTATACATAAATGGCAGTAAGAACAAACAAATGTAAATGGGTATGGGAGCATAAATAAACACAATGCTCTAAATAGTATATTCACCTCTGAATTTTTTTTTTTTTTAAATGTGAAAATTAAATAAAAAACAAAATAAAAATGAAACACAATTGCAACCAACATTAAAAACATCCTACCATTTTGTGGCTCCTATGTAGCTCTGTTTCCTTGACAACACTCTACTTTTAGTCTAGTATTCCACTCATACTTTTATGCTTTCCATAATTTGAAGAAAGTATGGCTACAAGATTAGACTCTAGGGACACACAGTTGATGTCTAAACATAGAGACATAATCAATACCATGCAGAAGTTTTAGGCATGTGTTGAAAAAAATACAGCAATGTAAGTATGCTTGCAAAAATGTGTAAGTAGTTTATTTTTGCCTATTAACAAAATAAAGTGAATGAAGAACAGAAGAAAAATTTAAATCCCATCAATATTTGGTGTGACCTTTGCCTTCCAAACTTTTGGGACAGTTCTTGAAGGATCACAGCAAGGTGGTTGTTACCACCAGTTTTGGAAACTATGAGGGGTGTTCAATAAGTTATCTACTTCAGTATATTCTGTCAGTGGTAGACTACATTCACACCTGCATTGGGTAACCGTTCGGGGATTCTGGCCCCCATTCCGCTTGAAAAATGTGGAGAGAAAAGTCCTGAAAGTGTATGAAATTTGTGGTTTCTCGTAGCCTCTTCTATATCAGGCAGGAAATCATTTCCTAGGTGTACCCTAAGTAACATCTTCAAAGAATTTTCAAAAAGAAAGGAACTGCACTGTAAAAAATGGTTACTATACTTCTTAATATCCCAAAAATCCCCAAAAATTAGCAGCATTCCAGATATGGAGTGGATTGACAATGCTGATAAATTTTTAAGTTTTTTAAATGACATGTCCAGTATTTTTAAATGACATGTCCAGTATTCAGGTTATCTTCAGATATACAGTAGATAAAGTCAGCTTTTGTACTGTATGTTTGTTTGCTTGTATGGGGAACACAGACTGTATAGTATATTGTGTCCCTACTGTTCAAGACCATTTTGCTCTACTCAATATTTGTGGCCCCTATAATTCTACTAGAGGTTTTACTCAATGGTTACCTATTATTACAAGCTTCTAATATGTCATAAAAACATATGAGAAGTTTTGAAGGGAGGGGTTCCTGAGTGACCTCACTAAGTATAAGCCATCAGATTCAACCTCAACTTTCCTAAAGTTTTAGGTTTGTCACTCTCAAAACACTATTATACTCCGGGGTCTCTTCAAATTGTGGAGGCCCGGGGGAGGTGCAAAATCATAGTAAACACTGATACTCATCTTGCCTCACCTGTCCTGGACTCTCTTGGGGTTCCCTTCCATAGTCTTCTGGCCTCTTCTGGCTTCCTGGTTGATGCCATGTGTATCCAAGGGAACACTGAGGTCTGATTGAAGCATGAGTGTTAAATTGTCATGACATCGGCATATCCCATGTGACCGCCGAAGCCCATTCACAGCCCTCAGAATTCCCTTGGGGCATGTGACATCAGCCAGGGGGTAGGAGGAGCTCAAAAACCTGTGAAGATGCCCAGGAGAGGTGAGGGAAGGTGAGCATAACTGTATATTATGTTTCCATACCTCCACTTATTATAAACCCCTAGTTGGTAAAAGTTTGTAAAAAAGATAGTATAGATGCACTTGAAATGTCTGTGCTTGAACCTACAGTACAAGTAAAACTCTTACAGAAATCTATCATTCAGACTCTGCATATGTGTGATATTGACATGAGAATTGCTGTAAACAGACTTAAAATTATTCCATAAATATAAAATTAGAAAGCGGGCAATGTTGAGTTTGACACATTAGCAAAATGGGCTGTAAGTCATTACCATACAGTACAAGCTGTAGCTGCAGAAATTTAGGAATCCATTGTGTTTTACTAATGTGACACATTTTATAACCTGCATAGATTAGTATATTAATAATAGATGAGTTTAAGACAACATTATTTTTCCTAATCTAGTAACGGAAAACCAAAATATTGTATAAATTGCAGGAGACCAAGAAATATAAAAGTAAGTTTTCAGCCAAGGAGATAAAAAAAATATACCTGGATTTATGCATACGCTCTATATTTTTGACATACAGTGCAAGATATAGTACTTATATATTATTTATTATAGAATTGCATTTCTCAGATCACACTCTGATATAGAACTACAGTCTATTATTTATTAGCATATTACAGGAACAGGTAGAATAGTTTCTGACTGCACTGACTCCGGTGTATACTGTGCTTGTGTATACAGTATTTGTCTAGGCATAAGATTAGAGTGTGAATCCCACTAGATACAGGGTGCAATGTGAATGTATTCTCTGCATAAAACTGCAGAAAGTGGTTTTGATATATAGACAATGGAAAATTAAAGGTGTATTTCAGGCTAACAAAACAACGCTGTACCCAAATGCCATGCAAAATTCCTCTGCTTATTTTCGACCTGTATATTCTCTTTGCTTTGTAGGAGGCTTCTCTATAGTGGTCAGTTTCCTAAAGAGTTTGTGTGCCACGTTCACTACATTTAGAGATGAGTGAATTGAAGCTGCAGAAGTGGAATTCGATCCGAATTTCAGGAAATATTCGATTCTCATCGAATCTGAATTTCCTCACACTTCGTGGTAACGATTCGCATTTAGTTCAAAATGGCTGCTCTACATGGGGCAAGGAACGCTGGGAAAGCAGGATAACCCACAATGCCATGCGTGCAGCCAATCAGCAGCCAGCCCTGTGATGTCACATCCCTTTAACCCTTTCGCAAGCGCACACGGCATGTTTGACCACTGCATCCAAGGTGTTAAATTCCCCTGATTGGTTATGGAGCAGGGTGTTAGCTGTAACTGACAGCTGTAACTGACAGCTAACTCCCTCCTCCATAACCGATCCGGGGTTTTAACAACTTGGATGCCGCAGTCAAACAAGGGGATCCTCCATTTTGCCGCCCACCCACCCCGGCTCTCTGCAGCCAATAAATAGCTGTTTTTGGTACGCGATTCGTCACGATTTAATTCGGATTGAATAGAATCATATCGCGAAATTCTGCGAAGTTGCCGAATCGAATTTTTAAATACTTCGCTGATCTCTAACTACATTATACGTATTCTCATGTTTCAGCTCTTCCTATGATATACTAGTCATACTCCACCTTCTTGTGTCTGAAGCATTGAGTATAGTATTATTTACTCCCGTGACTCTGCACAGCCAAATCCTTGTCCCTTTTTCTCATACATAAGCAAACTCCAATTCAGCATGAATAAAGTGCCTGTTAGAGGACCTGTAGTTGATGTATCCTTCTTCCCACACACATAACTTTATTGTCCCCTTCATGTCCGGGTCATTTTCTTTTTTTCTTTTTTTTTGTATATGCGGTATATTTGGTAAAATATAATAGACCTTGGAGATGCATTTTGTCGTTACTTTATTTATTTTTTTTTTTTTTACTGATTTCCCCTGTAACTGCCACTGATACATTAGCCATGCTGTACATGGCCGAGCGGACCCAGGTGCTCTAGGATCCAGCAGTTCATGTAGTTCTAAAGTACCCAGTGACCACATGACCACTGTGCTGGGAGGAAGACGGCAGCATCCATAGCTGTATACACAGTACTTATTGAGCACTCTGAATACAGTGACCAGGAAGGTAGAGACACCAATAAACCCTTCTCTTTGGGGTGACAGCCAGCATTCCACTCATACAACTGACCAATATAATGCAACTGCTAACTCTGCAAAGACATATAGATATGTCCTTGAATACACCAACTACCCAGATGTATATAGTCAATGGGCGGTCGGCAAGGTGTAAATAAGTAGATCAAATTTTTCTGAAATTATGTATCAAAACTGAGGGCAAATTGATAATGGCCTTTGAGTGGAATAATTCAATAATTCTGCTCAAGGTACATGACATGGTTGGAAATAGAGAGACAACCAAGAATGTTTTCAGTATAAGTCTTAACAGTTTATTTTTGTCAAGGAACACAATTAAGTGAATAAACAAAAGAGAAATGTAAATCCCATCAATATTTGGCGTGACCTTTGCCCTTTCGAGGAGGAGTCCTGGAAGTGATGATCTCATCATCATCCAGTCTGTCTCGGATGACATGAAGAGAGAGAAGGATTGAAGCAAGCCTACATCCACAGAAGATCTGTGTTTAGTTGGCAAAAGGCAAAGGTCACACTATACAGTATATTGATGGGATTTACATTTCCCTTTTGTTCATAATTTTTTTTTCACACCTGACTAAAATGCTTGCACAATATGTCATATTCAAGGTAAATAGTGTACAGATATACATATATATATATATATATATATATATATATATATATATAGCTGTGTTTTATGATAATGTTCATAAAAGTATTGATGCGGATGATTCATCTATGCCAAAGCCTAATGTTGCTTTTTAGTGTTGTCAATAATCTATAGCTTTAAGTTAACCTATAAATCATTTATAAATTCAATAAATAGAAAGGTGCATCTGTATCATGATGGATAATAATAATCTAAAGAATATATATTAGACAGGTCAGTGTTTGCCACCAGAAAAGGCTGACTAATAGGAAACAACCACGTCTAAAGAGCAATCAATTATGATAGAAAGTGCAGAACACTAATTTAATTTACATTAGTTTAGAATTCCGCAATCATATAGGAAATTTATCAAGTAGGCGTTAGCAACAATCAGCACTTTACAGAGCGAACATAACTATACGTTAAAATGTAGACAGAACATACACTGTAATTGAATTGTATCCGCCGATGCTTGTTACAGTAATTTGGCAGATGAATGGCTAAGCATGCAGGTAACTATAGATTAGTCACTGTTAGAATTTTTTAGCAGGTAAATCAATCAGCTGAGTGTTCCAGATAGAGAAAGGTCATTTTATACCCAGCACTTGCAAATCATTAAAATGTTTAAAGGTTACCACTCTGTATATCTCCAAATCGATTAATTCACCTCTATATTAGACTAGAGGATCAAAATGGGCAAAAAGATTAGCACATATTACCTAATGGGTTCCATTAAACCTATCAAAATAAAATAGTTAACAGAGATATGTTCTCTCTACATTTATTTAGGCACAACAAAACGGCAATATGAAATAATTTTACGAACTGGCAGATATCTGGCTTCATTATGAATTTTTCAAAAAATTGGGGGAGACTTTTGGCCAAATCACACAATTCACAATTCAATTCACAATTTGTCAAATTCACACAAATTCTGCAAAAACGTGGACAGATGGTAGCAAAAGTGTGTAAAATAAAAAAAAAAAATAAAATAAAAAAAATCTGCCGTGATTGGGCCTCATGTGTGGGAGCACAAAAATGTCTTTTCTCTGCACTTCCTTAGGCCTGACCAAAAGCCAATATAAAATAAACTGAATTTTGTGAACTGAATTTTTTTTAAATTTTTTGCTTACTTGTATAGCGCCATCATATTCCTCAGCGCTTTACAGACATTGACAGTCATTGTCCCATATAGGGCTCACAATCTACATTTCCCTATCAGTATGTTTTAGGAGTGTGGGAGGAAACCTGAGTACCCGGAGGAAACGCACGCAAACACGGGGAGAACATACAAACTCCTTGCAGTTGTTGTTAGGCTGCAGTGGTAACCACTGAGCCACTAATAGGATACATACACACCAGTTTTTTTAGTTAAACACACTCTACTAAGAATAGGTTCACATTGGCATTGAGCTGTCCATTGTTCTGATCCGTTGGAGGAGTGCAACAATGGAGAGGTGGACCGCTAAAATAACCAACAAATGCTATGTCCTTTGTTTTTAAATTAAACTTTCCGTCCGAAAAAGTTGTGCGTACAGTTTCTTTCATTCGCCAATTTCAGGCGAACCCTCTGATGGAGTTTCTTCAACACAGATGCTTAGATGGTTTTTGTTCATTTCTAACCTTTGTTTTTCTAAAAAGAAAATGAAGACATCATAGGGATTGAAACATTAATTGTAGCACAGATATGTACTTACATACATGATGCTTCGCTGTGTTGACTTGTATATTCTTTATTGACTCTTTAATAAAAGTAATTAAAAAATTGTTAAATATAGACTTTGACAGGTCCCCCCTTATTGTATGGGCTAATACTTTAAGATATCAAGGCAATTCAAAGAAATTAGTGAACAATGTTGGGTGAAACAGTTTATAATAAGCTGGGTTCATTATGAATTTTTCAAAAACTTTGCCAAAATTTTTGAGGTTCATCACAAATCCAGCAAAATGGCAGAAGGCAAAGGTGGGTATAAAGTAAAAAAAACACAACGTTCCTGGGCTCTGCCACAGCATCCCATCATGGGCCATCCTCCATCTTCTTCAACTATCCACTTGGAGGGTGGCTCAGCTGTCATCATGCTTTCATTCTACAGCTTCATCACGTACGCTGTAGCATCAAAGGTTGCTTACATCAACATCCACTAATCACAGGCCTTAGCAGTGACCTGAGCAATGAAGAAAATGTCAGACAGCTCAGGAAGAGAACGCCAGAGGTTGTCATGACGGAGCCCAGAGAAGTAATTGAAGCCCTAGCTTATAATATACAATTTTACACTGCACTTCAGATTAGGACAAAACTAGATTGGTCTGAAACTAATGTTCCCAGTGAACCTTGTGAATCTTTGCTAAGTAAATTTTCACTCATCACTAGTAGCAAAACAAGTTGATGTGTAAATCATATGACATGCACAGAGCTAATAAACCTCCCTGGACCACCTAAAGAAAACAAAACAAAATCTAGATAGGGTATAATCTTTTCTAGACGCAAGCAAGCGTCTGTATAGTGCACTTAGCTATTAATACCCCAGACTAATGATAAAAGGCTGAAAGTGATCCAAATAGTTGTTCATAGCAGGTACATACCTTGTACACATGTCTCACTATTGTTTTCTAAGAACATAACCCAGTAGTGCCATGATAATCTGAGGAATCCCCCAGCAAAGCTGAATATCTTACAATTCAGGCTAGTGTCACACTGCCAGATACAACATAGGATAATAGCAATGGAATCTAAAAATTAATGGAATGTCAGATGTAGACAGAACATCATTTGCAGACATCAAACTTTAGAAACGTTAAAAATGGAAGCTTTCTCGTTTGTTTATTTCTCAAAAGGAAGAGAAAGTCCTTCATGCAGAAATCTTCCATCATGTTTTTAACCACACAGTATAATGTCCCATAGCGGCCCCTTCACAGATTCTAATGTCCCATAGTGGCCCCTCCACACATTATAATGTCCCATAGTGGCCCCTCCACTCAGTATAATGTCCCATCATGGCTGCTCCACACTGTATAATTTCCCAAAGAGGCCCCTTGACACAGTATAATGTCCCATAGCAGCCCCTCCACACAGTATAATGTAGCATAGTGGCCCCTCCACATAGTATAATGTCCCATAACAGTGCTCCATACAGTATATTTTCCCATAGTATCCCCTCCACACTCTATAATGTTCTACAGTGGCCCCTCCACACAGTATAATGTAGCATAGTGGCCCCTTCACCTAATATAATATTGCATAGTGGCTCCTTCATACATTATAATGTCCTATAATGGCCCCTTCACCTAGTATAATATCCCATAGTGGCTCCTTAACACATTGGAATTTCCCAAAGCGGCCCCTCCACACAGTATAATGTCCCATAGTGACCTCTTCACAAGGTATAATGCCCTATAGTGTCCCCTCCACATTGTATAATCTCCCATAGTGGCCCCTTCTCACAGTATAATGCCCCATAGTAACCTCCACATAGTATTATGTCCTACAGTGGCCCCTACGTGTTGTTTGCAAATATTGCAAAAATATTAGGTTTGGCAGAACCCAAAATTATTGGGGTTCACCACCCACAAATTATTATTATACTCTGGGGTCTCTTAGAAAAAGTGCAAGGATTACTCATATCAGTGTTATTAATAATAAAGGTTGCCCGAGCTAAGTGCTCATCTGACCCTGGAGGGAATGGTGACAAATCTCCTGAACTAAGGACAGGCAAAGGTGAGTACCATTTCTTTCTTTATTTTACTCCACCCTCGGCCCTCAATAAGATTTTAATTTAGCCCGACAACCCCTATAATCAATGCCTGAAGATGTTAGCAATTTTAAAAGCTCTCCACATCATTCTTCATAGTAGTTAACAGTCCAGGACAACCTTTACCACTTGATTAAAGTAAGTTACTCAACAAACATCACAGACTGTTCCAACATATGTTACATTTAGATCGTTTATAAAATTAATTTAATTAGCCGACAGTGTTTCACAAATCTGTTAAATTGTGAAAATTTCATTCTATTTATATGTTCTTTGCAGGAACATGAACCCTGAACCTGAATGACATGATGCCACCATCATGACACCAGCCACAAATAATCATTGTCAAGAAGATATTGGAACAGATGTTAGGAATTGCACTGAACATTTTTCACATTCTAAATTTGGTTTTCAGCTCCCTCGGTCTCCTCACTACTCATGGAATATATTTAAACGCTCACGTCGTGTAAATCGTGTTTTGACAGCTGTGAAGGTACATAAACTACTTTCCACCGAAACATTTTCAATGTAGATAAAAATCTGGCAGCCAACCACCACAATGTGTTCCTCCATCAGGTTCAGAGCATAAAATTCTTTCAAATTAAAAGACATCACGTAGACCATATGAGCCAAAATATTTAAGAATATTTAACTGACAGTGATATGAAGCTATAAAGTAGAGTTGTAGACATTATTTGTGATAGATTCGAGGTGCATGTTAATGGAACACAATGAAGATAGATAACTCTCTCCTATTATTATTGAGCAGACAGCTGCCTTGTGAAATGTTACTATGCCACTAAGCATCAATCTTGTCATGATAGCTGCTTACATGAAAGAGACCAAAAGTCCCCTTGTGAATCCTTAAAAAGCTATTTCTGCCTTTTGTAAAGTTGTTTAACTTTGTTTTGATTTTATGGGTATTGGCTTGGCTTTAAAACACATAAGCACTGGCAGACTTGTTCTTCTAAAACCTTGGACACGGTTCAGACTTAAAAGCATAAATTATACAATAAACCGTTGCAATTGCTGGCTATCTGTTATCGCACCCGTTTTGTTATTTCGAAGTCATTTACATATGCCAATCAATGACTATGACAATATAGGTTTTATGACTTTATTATTAAATTAAACTTTAGAGATTCATTTTACGTAGCTGGAAATATTGTTCCATATTCTGATAGAAAGTAATATTTAACTTAATAAGGAATGGCATGAAATTCTGCAGTAAAATACATACATTAATGTCTAGAGCAGGGACATTTATTGAAGCTTATTTATAATAAAATATAGAAAGGTACAATGGCTTCCAAATCAGCTACTAGGGGTTCTGAAGTTAAGTTTATTTTAGATCTGGATTTTTTTTAATAGGATGTATACATACTGTATATAACCTGAGATTTTTGAGGTTGGCCACTCATGAGTCGTTATTATACTCTGGGGTTTCTTCAGAATTGGAGGTCCCAAAGAGGTGTGGAAAAATAATAAACAGCTCTTACTCACCTTTCCTTACCTCTCTGGGGGTCTCCTGCAGGATCCAGTTGTACAATCTCCTCCAGGTTCCTGGATGATGTCAATGGCCCTAGGGAGACCACTGAGGTCCAATCACAGGACACAGGGTTCCCCCCAAAACAGCTGGTGTCACCTGGGAGTTGGAAGATGCTGTGTCACCCAGGAGGATGGAGAGAAGACTAAATACTGTGACAGAGCCCCGAAAGATGAGAACATTACCTGTTTATTAAAAATGTTATCTTTTAATTAGGCTGGGGGAGGTAAATAAACAAACAAAAAAAAACAAACAAAAAAAAACCTGTTCCCGATGCTCTGGTGTCCTCCCAGTGTTGTCCGGTTCTGCTGCTCAACTGTCTTCTTTTGCGGAAGTTTCCATCAACTGTGACATTCCTGTGTCTCTTCTGCTGAGGCCGCTGATTGGTCTCAACGGTCACATGCGGCAGGGACTTCTGCCAGAAGAATACAATGGAGCTGCAGGATGGACCACACTAAGAGGCACCAGAGCACCGGGGACACGTCAGTATGTTTTTTGTTTTTTTTGTTTTTTTTTTTCACCTCTAATTAAAAAATAAAATTTTAGTCAGGACAACCCCTTTCAATCTCAAAAAATGTTTATATTATATACCAATGTTTGTTAAAACTCTTGGAAAAAATTACAATATGTATATATACTGTATATAGATGAGTAACACATTTATGTATTAAAATAACAAATAGATAGATAGATAGATAGATAGATAGATAGATAGATAGATAGATAGAAAACCTATTATGTCTTTATCCAGTGACTGACAGAGCACATGTCATATGTCACCACAGTAAGTCTTCATTTACCAGGATGGTGGAGGAACCAAATAACTGGTGGTGGAAGGACCTTGTGGGTTTGAAAGATAATTATTTTTTGCTAATTAAAGTGGGTTTTTTTTTTTCAGTTCATCGAAATAGAAATTAATAACTGTGCAAATTAAAAGATGTTCCACTTCCTTATATATCTTTTATTTCAATTGTTCACTATTTAATGATATATTGTTCAAGATCGAGTTATTTTATTCTATTGTCATATTTCTATATTTGATAATAATAGGTTCCTTAGACTTTACTTCTATATACCTCATCATCACCATGATGTACACATGTCTGGATATTGATGTCTTATGTTTTATACTACTTTCATTCTTCAATACAAATATATTGACTCTTATATCAAGAGGCAGAAAATGCCTACAGATGGGTCATTCCTTATTTGCCTGTTCTCTTGGCTGGACATAGACATATATGTGCTGCTGGATGACTAGCTTTTCAAAATAGCATAATTTCAGGATAGTCTGTTGCAAAGTATCTAACCCAGTGGTGATGTTATGAATTGCAGTCTGTTAAGAATTTTATTGCATTGGTTTGGGGAAATTGGAGTCCATAATGAAATCTAAAGTAAAGTAAGGTTAGTCACATCTGTACTTACTGTAAATGTACAGTAATCCTGTTCTCAGCTAAGACGTGGATGTGATTATATCAAATTTAGGCAATGCTTTGTTATTTGCTACAAAATATCATTTTGCAGTAGTGATAGATGAACATTGTAATATTTGTTTCACAAACATTTGCGAGGTTCGTCTTTTAGTTTTGGTTTCAGAACTGGAAGTACTAGATTATACTCGGGGGTATCTCCCCTTCCAAGTGGTCTTGAACTCTTGGGCTCTTAGATTAAAGTGTCATGACATCTACACACATTAAAACTCCAACATGACCACTAAGTTCTAATCACAGACTTCACTGGTGACCCTGGGAAGTGTGATGTCAGAGAAGATACTGGAAGGAGCCATAAGAAGAGGGTGAAGACCAGACACCAGCAATAGAAGACCAGACACCCAGAAGAAGTGAGGGAGGTGAGTATCAGTGTTTTTTTATTTAGTCTGCACCTCACCTGGGTCTCAGTTTATTATACTCTGGGGTCTGAAGAGGTCATAAAATATGATAAACATTCATGGGTGAAGAACCTCAAAAATTTTGGAAAATTTGTTACAAACCTGGCTCATTATGAACTTTCTCGCTTATCTCTATTCTGGAGCTTTTTACAAGTAATATAGTTTACAAAGTATTGCCAGGATACATTTGCACAACTGAAAGCAGGATTAAGCAAAGTACAAAAAAGTGAGCAATTGTGTGGAAAAAAACAAATGTCACAGGCTACCAACACAGTCACATCAGAATAATCAATATACAAACAGCGCTGATACAAGAATAAAACTTAACGTTTACTTATACCATTAAAATATACCTCTAAAAAGGCATCATACTAATAATCAAATCAGGCCAACGTAGATAAATAAACAGGTAAAAATGGATGGATCTTACCCACTCTGTGTCATGAGAGTCGCAGCAACGGAGAGAGCAGCCAGGAGGAGAGAAAACGGTCCCTACACTCATCCTTACAGACTCTACCTAGCCCCCGTGCATTGACTCCCACCCTGACAAGGGCAGTACCAAACTGTACCTTCAATCGTCCCTATTGGTCCCTACGCGTTTCCTGGCACATTATGTATCAATCATCAGGGGACCTTTCCTCACTTACTATTTCCAAAATAACAGTTGCAAGGTACAAAACAGGCGAAAAAACAAAAGTCAACTCAAAGAACAAAACAAAGTCCACAGTGGTGGAACAAATCCTAACTTCCCTCAGTAGAGGATAAGTTATAACTATCTTCTCACATAATGACAGTGGCTACTGGCAGTTGTTGCCTTCTCACCAAGTGGCTTGCCTATTGTCCTGTAGCCTAGCCCAGCCTTGTGCAGGTCTATAATTTTGCCCCTTGTCTTCTTAGACAGCACTTTGGTCTTGGCTATGGTGGAGAGGTTGGAGTGTGATTGAGTGTGTGGACAGGTGTCTTTTATACAGGTAACGAGTTCACACAGGTGCAATTAATACAGGTAATGAGTGCAGAGGAGGAAAAACTAACAGGTCTGTGAGAGCCAGAATTCCTACTGGTTAGTAGGTGATCAAATACTTCATGCAATAAAATGATAATTATTTAAAAATCATACAATGTGATCTTCTGTATTGTTTTTTAATTCTGTATGTATATATATATATATATATATATATATATATATATATATATATATAAATATATATATTACATGCTACTACTATTGAAAATAATAAAGTAGAAGCGCTCAACTGAACATTTCTGCTGCTTTGTTTATAATGACTGGCGGGGTCTCAGCAACCCCCCCCCCCCCCCATTTGACATATCTCTTTATTATGTCTTTATTAAGTTTATAAATTAAATAAATGAAATCTACGATTTAAAAACAAAAAATATATGATTAATGAATAATTTCATGACAATACTATAACACCCACTTTAATCACGCATACAGTTTATTAAAACTTATTCACATGGCTGGATAATCATTTTATGGAAAATGCCATGCAACCCTTTCAACCCTTGCAGAAAATAAACCCATATATTTGCAGTGGCTAACCTAAGAAATAAAATGTATTCCCAAGAAACTCTCTAAATAAAGTCTTACATCTCTAGGGAAGTTATTAGGCTTTAGACGTGATAATTTGTTAGATAGGATAGAATCCTGTTTCTAGTCACACTTCAGTTAGCTATAGAAATCTCAAGGATAAGATTAGTTTAGAAGCGAGCCTAGAGTCATAGGAAGAAGATCCACAGACCACAGTCACAGATAATCACTCCAGAAGTCTAAGCCATAGATATATACATTACTGCCTAGTTAGTGTTTAAAGGGGTTTCCCATTAAGGCAAGTTTTGCATCTATAACTTGCAGATCACTTGGGGTCTGAGCCGCACTGATCAGGAAAACAGGGAAGCTCTGTCCCTCATACCTTTCTGTTCTTTTCAATGGGAGTTCCAGAGATGGCCAAAGTTTGACTATTTGCTGTGCTCATTTTTATATAATGTATAATATGTATAGTCTATGGCAACAATTATGTTTAGTGCCAGTAGTCTGCATGTCTTTAATATCTGAATTTACTTATTCCTTGTTTTGTATATCTAAATATGCACTATATATATATATATATATATATATATATATATATAACATGGTCTGGCAGTAGACGGTAGACGAAAAGGACACCAGCAGTGGACAGTTGAGGGCAGGGAAATGATCAGTACTTTTAAGTAATTTTTTTTTTTTTTTTATACCTTCCTTGGATGGCCCACGAGATGCTCCAAATCATGGACAATCCCTCTAATTTTGTAGTATTTCATAACAAATAAAAAATAGCCTGCTGTAATTATGCTTATCACTGAAAAAACTAAGACCCATGCTGGGAAGTGAACTCAGTGATCATGTGATTGCTGTGTCCAATAGAGGCAAGGTTTTTTGTTCTATTCACTGCACATTAATCATTGAACACTATATAGTAGAGAGAAGCATTTCTAGACAGCTAGGGACCTGACCTGCTCCTGCTATATTGTGAGCACAAGCTTTTAACTGCTCGACATCTACAATGACCTGGTTTGAAAGCCCAGTGGTGTGTGGTAATAAGCAGGTTAGTTAGGGACCTGGTTGTAAAATAGGTGTTCTATCCTCCCTAGAGTAGTTTTATCCTGCATGGAAACGTATAGGAATATATATTCTACCCCTTCTTCATGCATATAACATCCATACAATATAAATGTCAAAGAAAGGTTTGTCAAAATAACATTGGCCTATTTAATTGAAAAAAAAAGCAGCAAAAAGTCAGTAAAGATGGCAAGTATCATATAGGAAAACACTAGTCCTGACCATAAGGATAGCAGAGGGCCCCTATGCAAGAATATGTATGAGCACATTGTAAGTGTAAGGGTCTCTCCAGTAGTTTCATAGGACACAACCCTCCCGATTATATCAATCTAGTAGCAATTGTAAGCTATGTAATGTGCTAGCTAAGTCCTTTACATGCAAACTAATGGACAGTCAGCACTTGCCTTTGGTGGGCACTGTGCCCCTTGACTTCCTGAGTTCCAGTGTGGTTGGACAGGATGCTCATCTCTATCAGGTGAAAAAAAATTACCAAGAATTACTAATTTATTTATAGAAGAATAATAGAATTCTGTGCATGCATACTGCAGGTTCAATTCCCAACTAAATTTGCTACAACTGTTATTTTTGCTTAACTATTTTCTTAGTTTAGCCTAAAACCCCTTAAGGACTCCAATTTCCTATTAAACTAATTCACTACAATATTGTGACATGTTAGCAAAACCATTGGCAGGCTGCAATTTACATCACAACCACTGGGTAGCACACATAGACATCTATAAGATAGACATCTTGTGACAGAGTATTGTAAAATCATTTTTTTAACAGCTGGTCATCTTACACCACACGTCTCAAGACGTGTAGAGCTAAAAGGAAAGATAAACAAAACAAATCTGTACAGTATATTCACATAGTAGATCAAATCTAAACTGGAACAGATCAGTACACAGAGAGTAGTCTCTATTTATAGTAGCTAATACCCAAATTATGTTCTAGGAATATTTGTTGATATGATAAATAATAATAATAATGCAAGGAAACAGAGACCCGCATAGATTATATAGATCTTGAGATCAATGTGAGTAGAATGTGGAGGTCCAAAGCCAATATTGTACCTGAGGTGGTTAGAGCTCTAGGCACCATCATAATGATTAAAAGGTCTCCTCCCATTTTGGAATGAAGTTCGAAGAGTCATCAGGGACGTTACTGGGGTAGCACTAGAGGACGACCCATCCCCCTTCCTCCTCTCTATCTTCTCCAGCAAGATACAGAAACATTTTCGTAAGCTGGTCGGCTTGATGCTGATAGCGGCCAGGTCGGTCACCCCGGAAGACCACTACCCCCCATCCATGTCAGATGGAAGACCTGGTTGCTACTTTTAGACTTGATGACAGCGTCCATCAGAAAGTGTGGCAGCGTTGGAATATCTGCTATTACTCTCCTTCTTTTCAGGCCTCTTTTACACTCCTTCAACTGGGACCTCTTCCCCCCCTTAATACCCACTCCTTTTTCCTATATACTTTATACTGGTTATACTGTTTTAATGTTACTGTTACTTATATTATACTTGTTACCTTGCTGGATCAGGAGCGTTCTCCCACCCACTCCTCACCCATTTTTACCCTTATCTCCCCTGGTCTCTCCTTCTGTTGTCTCGCTGACCATTCCTAACCAACCCCACTCCCTCCCCATCCAGTTATCCTAGTGACAGTCATAGTTTGTGATGTACTGTTCTTTTACTTAAAAACTTAATAAAACTTTCTAATGGAAAAAAAAAGGATTAAAAAAAATGTTAAAGAGGTTCCAAGGCATCATAATATGCAAAATGTTCAGAAAATTGCACTTATGGGTATCACACACATCCTTACAAAACTGTTGGATTAAGGTCCTATCGGCCGCCCTACAGGAAACCGGGCAAAAAAAATGAAACGTAATAACAATAATAAATAGTAGAACTTGTTGGTTGTAAGATAAATTAAGAGTAACCATGCAATGTAAAGGCACAATAAAAATAACAAGTAATAATATTTTTAGCTTAGTAAGTATTTTTGTTATTTATATCTTTCCCATGCAGTTACTATTGTGTCTAAACATATAAAGTAGTGATATTCTCAGCTATTACTGCATGTACACTACTTTTGTGTTTATTATTTTCTACTTTGCTACTTTATAAGACATTATCATGCTTTAGCTATTACACTACAATAAATTCTAGTAAACTACTAAATTAACAATTTAACACTCTTTTATCTTGCAGCATACTCTTATTATTTATTATGAAAATGTTGTCCGTAGGGTCCGTAGATATGAAATATATATGATTCAATTAACATTTTTCTTGTAGACTCAGAAACATAAACCCTAGTGTTAGTCGTAAATGTGTAATTATGATGCGTTTATATTTGTACAGTGTAAAATTATTAGCGCTTTGAAACTCTTTTATATCATACATAAAACATTTCTTTAGAACTTTACTAAGGACTGTGATTGTGTGATGGATTGTCAGATGAGATATGACTCACATTATTGTAGACTAACAACTTGGAGCAGTGGCTTTATCCAAAAAGTTGTACTATATAAAATCTTAAAGTGAATGCCCCAGACAAAGTTGATCACAGAGCTTTTGCCTAAAGGAAATGGGGTTAAATAATCTCCAGTAATACTTACTTACTATAGCGTCACCATTCCAGAGATTCATGGTTGGCTTTGCATCAATTCAGAGAAATTAATTTCTTCTACATATTTCCAGACAGCTTGTGCCAATCTTAGCTCTGGTCCTTTTAGATTTTTGCAGTGTAAAAGCCATCCACAAAATTACCCTGTAGATCTCATGGATCCGCCCTAACTTGGTTGGGTATCTTCACTTCCAAGGATTACTTTAACGTGTATCTTATAATTTGTCTTATAATTACATCTGGCATATAACCAGTGAGGCTAAGTGTACCGGCCTTGGCTCCACATTGATCTTGCACTCGATTCAGCTGAAGCTATCCTGTAATGATGTATCATGATCTGTAGGATGTCAATCAAGCAAGGAGGAGAATATTTATGGGCACTTACTTTGTTCAAACTTCAAAATTTACAAACAATTTATGTTTTTTTTTTTTAATAAAGACACATTTTATTAAAAAAATATGTATAGTTAATTCTTTATATTAAATGTGTTAATAGTTTATTTTTATCAATTAACAAAACAAAGTGAATGAAGAAAAGAGAAATGTAAATCCCATCAATATTTGGTGTGACCTTTGCACTTTGGAGGAGGAGTCCTGGAAGTGATGATCCGGCCCCCACAGATATAGCCCTGATCTCATCATCATCCAGTCTGTCTGGGATGACATGAAGAGACAGAAGGATTGGAGCAAGCCTACAGCCACAGAAGATCTGTGCTTAGTTCTCCAAGATGGCGGGAACAACCTCTCTGCCGAGTTCTGCCAAAAACTGTCTGCAAGTAACCAGAAGAATTGATGGAAGGAAAAGAGCAAAGGTCACTCCAAATATTGTTCAGATTTAGATTTATCTTTTGTTCATTCACTTAATTTTGTTACTTGATAAAATATAAACTATTACAATTTCTATTTTTTAAATCATTTTTACCTTGCATCATTTTTTCTACACCTGCCTAAAACATATTGTCTTTTGTCTTTAAATTTATGGCACTTGACAACAAGGAGTTAAGTACATATAAAACATTTTGAAACATTTTGTACTTTTTTCTACATATTTTGTAGCAAAAAATATTATTTTTGAATCAAAGTTGATCTGCTAGCTCAATGGAATTAGATGAAAAATAATAAGAAACAGTAAAAGTCTATAGAAAATGATTGACACTGCCTTTTCATGAGCAAACAGCTGCGATACCAGAGATCTCTAGTTGTGCTCTAGCAGTGAAGATAGCATGCTCACAAAAGTCCCAATAGAAAAAACAATCCTGCTGCCCTCACCAGTTAAAATGATCCTTTTTTTCACATTAGAAACATACCAAATACAGGGGTTAGCAGAACATAGCGTGCTTAAGCGATCGTCATTTCATGTTTACTTGTGCTTCACCAATGCCTGCACTATATGTTATGATTAACATATCACTTTAACAGGATTATTTCTTCTATTGGGTCTTTTATTAATATGTTATAATAAATTATAATATATAATATTGGGTCTTATAAATTATAATAATAATCAAATTTCTTAATTTTTTTTTTTTTTTTTTTTTGCTTTATTGTTTGTTTATATGAGAGATCTATATGGGTGCTCTTATTGTTTGGAAATGTTATAACTACTTTATCTGGTCACTTAGGGAATGATTGATGTTGTGTCTTCTTATTGGTGTCCTTTTATTTTGATGGTCTTTTTTCATTGAGCTCCATGTGTACCTTTGTTTTTTTAATTTTTGTATAACAAAAAAAAATAATTTTGATACAATTTATGAAACCAAAATCAGGTGTGGATCATAAAGGGAGTAAAATATGGAGGACGAGTGCTGCTAATCCTCATTTTTCCTTCCACTAATGATTATGTCTGCAAAAACTGCAGTTGAAAATCTGAAGCGTAAACTGACCTGTGTGTTTCTACAATCTATAGAAAAAAATATTTTCCACAAAATAGATCAACTGTAATGTTCAGAATGATTCTTTAAAATTTAAAGTCATAAACTTTAGATTTGGGTTTTCATTACCTGTAATCCATAATCAACATTTACAGAAATAAAACACTTGAAATAGAACACTCTGTGTGTAAAGAATCTAGAAAATATAGGAGGTCACTTTTTTTAAATTTAATTACTGAAATAAATAAATGTTTCAAAGATATTCTAATTTATTGAGATGCACCTGTATATGGTTTTGGTTCATCCTTAATACAGTCTTACCTATTATTACCAGAAATTGCCTATATTTGAAACCCAGTTTTTATGCAAAACCTATTTTTTAAAGAACTTTTGATACATTTATTTTTATTTTTCCAATTCAATATCTTTAATAAAAAATACAATATTTATCAATTTTAACTATAGCCACTAAGCCTAGTAAAAGACTGATACTTGCCCAGTCTGTATGGATTTTTATTTCAGCAGTCACGTTATTTTCATCACAAACAAGACAGGTTAACAATAAAAGTTAACACTTCTATAGTTAACAGGCAAGATGGCCACCCCCATAATCATGTCCAGAAAATAGAATAAAAAAATGATAGTCTTAAAATAAAAACAGGTGATTTATTTCACTAACTGGTTTTACTAAATAAATAAAAAAGGGCAATAAATTCCTTTTAAGGAACTTATTAGAGAAATTTACTGTATATAGAAAATAGGAGTAATATATAGATAGACAAATAGAGAGACTGATAGATAGATAGATAGATAGATAGATAGATAGATAGATAGATAGATAGATAGATACTGTACCATTAGAGATGTAAAATGGCCAGGACATGAGTTAAAATTACCATAACAGCCATCTTCAACTTGACTTTTTCAGTAGTTTTCTATTGCTTTTGTTATATGGCATCACAATATAGCAAGCTATAAGATTTAAGTTAAAGAAGGCTACATCTGTATATTGTAAGAATAAGTTATTTGTATAATCTTTATATGTCATACTTTATATGTCATATATTATATGTCAAACAAGACATATTAGTATTATTTAACATGCAGTATAAGTATAAAAGGGTAACAAAGCCATTAACAATATCACATCATTTATTTACTAGAAAATCAATTCTATTAGGTGGCAGAGAATGCTGACTTACACAGAAATAGCTTTAAAACCCCTCATATCAGCATATATGAGCAATAACTTAAAAATTGTCATATTTGTACTAGTAATGCAGACTAAATTAGATGAGGTAAAACCTATTTGTCCACTCTTGTATGAGAATAATATTATTGTAAGCCTACCATAGGGGATTACTATTACTGTAAGGCTATCATAGGGGATATGTAGTTCTCCACAGGAATACAATATATGCTATTAGCACAGTGCTTGTATGGATAATGTGAGCATTCCCAATAATTACCATAATATATTCTCTAAATGTGTTTAATTGAGTGGAGTTTCAGTGTGACTGGATTTGATCACGGAAATCAGGATAATCTATAAGGTTAAGTCTTTCTTAAAGGAACCAAAACCCCCTGAACACTAGAGCTATGAGTATCACATAACCACATTCTTAAAGGGAGTTTGTCACCAGAATGCAGAATATCAACACAGCCCTGCTGATAGATAGGTTAGTGTCACCAGAACCAGCATATCAACCCAGCCCGGCAGATAGATAGGTTAGTGTCACCAGAACCAGCATATCAACCCAACCCTGCAGATAGATAGGTTAGTGTCACCAGAACCAGCATATCACCCCAGCCCTGCATATAGATAGGTTAGTGTCACCTGAACCAGCATATCATCCCAGCCCTGCAGATAGATAGGTTAGAGTCACCAGAACCAGCATATCACCCCAGCCCTGCAGATAGATAGGTTAGTGTCACCAGAACCAGCATATCACCCCAGTCCTGCAGATAGATAGGTTAGTGTCACCAGAACCAGCATATCACCCCAGCCCTGCAGATAGATAGGTTAGTGTCACCAGAACTGGCATATAACTCCAACCCTGCAGATAGATAGGTTAGTGTCACCAGAACCCATCATATCAACACAGTCCTGCAGATAGATAGGTTAGTGTTACTAGAACCAGCATATCACCCTAGCCCTGCAGATAGATAGGTTAGTGTCACCAGAACCAGCATATCACCTCAGTCCTGCAGACAGATAGGTTAGTTTTACCAGTACTAGCATATCAACACAGCCCTGCAGATAGATAGGTTAGTGTCACCAGAACCAGCATATCACCCCAGCCCTGCATATAGATAGGTTAGTGTCACCAGAACCAGCATATCACCCCAGCCCTGCAGATAGATAGGTTAGTGTCACCAGTACTAGCATATCAACTCAGCCCTGCAGATAGATAGGTTAGTGTCACCAGAAACAGCATATCACCCCAGCCCTGCAGATAGATAGGTTAGTGCCACCAGAAACAGCATGTCACCCCAGCCCTGCAGATAGATAGGGTATTGTCACCAGAACCAGCATATCACCCCAGCCCTGCATATAGATAGGTTAGTGTCACCAGACCCCAGCATATCAAAAAAAAAAGGTAAGGCCACCAGACCCCAGCATACACCCCAGCCCTGCAGATAGATAGGTTAGTGTCACCAGAATCAGCATATCACCCCAGCCCTGCATATAAATAGGTTAGTGTCACCAGAACCAGCATATCACCCCAGCCCTGCAGATAGATAGGTTAGTGTCACCAGAACCAGCATATCACCCCAGCCCTGCAGATAGATAGGTTAGTGTCACCAGAACCAGCATATCACCTCAGTCCTGCAGATAGATAGGTTAGTGTCACCAGAAACAGCATATCACCCCAGCCCTGCAGATAGATAGGTTAGTGCCACCAGAAACAGCATGTCACCCCAGCCCTGCAGATAGATAGGGTATTGTCACCAGAACCAGCATATCACCCCAGCCCTGCATATAGATAGGTTAGTGTCACCAGACCCCAGCATATCAACTCAGCCCTGCAGATAGATAGGTTAGTGTCACCAGACCCCAGCATATCACCCCAGCCCTGCAGATAGATAGGTTAGTGTCACCAGAATCAGCATATCACCCCAGCCCTGCATATAAATAGGTTAGTGTCACCAGAACCAGCATATCACCCCAGCCCTGCAGATAGATAGGTTAGTGTCACCAGAACCAGCATATCACCTCAGTCCTGCAGACAGATAGGTTAGTGTTACCAGTACTAGCATATCAACACAGCCCTGCAGATAGATAGGTTAGTGTCACCAGAACCAGCATATCATCCCAGCCCTGCAGATAGATAGGTTAGTGTCACCAGAACCAGCATATCACCCCAGCCCTGCATATAGATAGGTTAGTGTCACCAGAACCAGCATATCACCCCAGCCCTGCAGATAGATAGGGTATTGTCACCAGAACCAGCATATCACCCCAGCCCTGCATATAGATAGGTTAGTGTCACCAGACCCCAGTATATCAACTCAGCCCTGCAGATAGATAGGTTAGTGTCACCAGAACCAGCATATCACCCCAGCCCTGCATATAGATAGGTTAGTGTCACCAGAACCAGCATATCACCCCAGCCCTGCAGATAGATAGGTTAGTGTCACCAGAACCAGCATATCACCTCAGTCCTGCAGACAGATAGGTTAGTGTTACCAGTGCTAGCATATCAACACAGCCCTGCAGATAGATAGGTTAGTGTCACCAGAACCAGCATATCACCCCAGCCCTGCATATAGATAGGTTAGTGTCACCAGAACCAGCATATCACCCCAGCCCTGCAGATAGATAGGTTAGTGTCACCAGAACCAGCATATCACCCCAGCCCTGCAGATAGATAGGTTAGTGTCACCAGTACTAGCATATCAACTCAGCCCTGCAGATAGATAGCTTAGTGTCACCAGAAACAGCATATCACCCCAGCCCTGCAGATAGATAGGTTAGTGTCACCAGAACCAGCATATCACCCCAGCCCGGCAGATAGTTAGGTTAGTGTCACCTGAATCGCCTTTCTCCTTGTGAGTCGCTTCTTCTGCTGCTGAGATATCACTGTTTTTGTCAATATGGAAATGAGATCTTTAGCTAAATAAGAGTGTTGGCACTTACCTCTTTGGAGCAATGATATTGCCCTTGCTGCTCCAAAAAGCTAATTTGCATATTGATCAAAATATTGATATCCCAGCAATGGAGGCAGCAATTCACAAGTGGAACCTTTGTTGATTCAGTTGGCCCTAATTTATTAATCTTTGGGACTGGGTTGATATGCTGGTTCTGGTGACAGACTCCCTTTAAAAAACTAGCATTAGTACATAGTAGGTTAGTGGAGATATCTAAATTGTTTATATTTACCTCTATAGCCAGCTATGCATTTAGAATTGATGGTATATAAGGCCTATATCGTCTTCTAGTACTGCAGACCCATTTATTCATGCACCTATTTCAGGCCTTTTAGCTTTCATCACTACAGGGTATACAATGAAAAGTATGGCTCTGTGGTGTAAGCCTACAATCAGACGTCCAAGGGTGAAAGAGATTTTTCATGAATCTCTCGTATATTGTAATGAACGGAGGGATCCATGAAAATGGACAAAAATAGATTATGACCTATATTTTGATGGTCCGTTGCAATGGACTGTAAAAATATTGTCCATGTGACTAGCCCCCATTCATAGCCATTAAGAAAACATTTGTTACATGGCCGATATTCACTGTTGTGTGAATATAGAGCAAGTGCCGGTCTTAATATTATTATTAAGAGTCTCCAGCCTTTTAATACTTCTCACATACCACAGGAGGTCCTGTGCACCAGAACTGAAATCTACACCAGTCATGATCTGGCACAGATTTCAGGTATAACTTACACCAGTTTTGTGAAGTTATAGTAAATCTTTTGGGCTGAGATACCTCCATCCTGGCTCACCTTGATCCCCACCCTGCTCTGTACACTCTGCTAAAGTGGTGAACAGGTCAGTCAATGGACAAAGTGGTCAATTTTTGGTGCATTGTTTTTGTGCAAATGACTGTGTGCAAAAATATGTTTCTTTTGCACCAAAAAAATCTGTTGCATTAAGATAAATAAATCTCTCAAATTCCCCCACATTTCTATGAAATGTGATTTTATTGAATATTTCAATAATTAAATAAATTACAGTCAGTTAATGAGATTTTTCACTTTAGTTCTTAGGTCTTATTCACATGACCATACAGTTTTTGACAGACCTAATGAAATATGGACATAAAAGTCTTTTTTTTTTCGATGCCGGAAACTTAATCCGCTTAAAAAACCGGTTACCTGTGGAAACCCGCAGACCCGATAGACTATAATGGGGTCCGGTGGGTTTCCGCCCGAAAAGGGCAAAAAATGTGGAGAGAAAAGTGCTGCTTGCAGCATATATCACATGACCACGGACTGGATTTCTTTCACTAGAAATAAGTAGAACTCATGACAGCAAGCAGAGATCTTGAAAACTGTAAGGAATGTATACATAAAGTATATAGGAGAATTGTAGAACTTTTTCTTATACAAACATTACCATTTGTCTCTCAATAATTGTCTGAAACAGAACAACCCTTTTAAATTTCTTTTAAGCTATTGCCAATAGTTTAATTAACCTTATAACTGCCTGTAATTTTTCATGTAATATTCAGTTCATACAATAGAAGAGAAAAGACCTAATAGCAAAGATCAAAATGGGCCCTCCATTATGATGTGAGGCTTTTCTATGTATAATTAAAGACCATAATGTGTTTATTCTTCAATGCCCTTCCACAACATTGAGACCAATTTTGTATAATGTATATGTAAATATAAGCAATTTAATTCTTACTTGCTCAAGTCTCTTAGAGGTAATAAAAAAATTATTTTAAAAAATCTAAACATAAAAATAAATTAACAACAATATAAACAAAACATATTGGTTATACTTCATCTGGTAATGCTCTTACTGTAAAAAAAAAAAAAAAAAAAAAAAAGTAGCTGTAGTGGGGAAAAACAAATTCCAAATTCGCTGCTTTGCCTCCCAGAAAAATCAAATAACAAGAGTTCACAATTTCATATTTTTCATAGTTTTTCGGTTGCGGGTGTCAGAATATGATTGTTATTGTACTCACCCAGAGAATATAGGTAGCATGTCATTTTCACTGCACAATGAATACTATAAAACCAAAATTCATAAGAAGTGGGTTTTTTTCTAGTTCCACCCTGTTCTGAATTTTTTCAAGCCTCTCAAAACATTTTACAGAGTTTTAAATGGAGCCATTAGGAAGTAAAATTTTTCCTGAAAAAACAAAACAAACAAAAAAAAAAACTCACCTTGCTGTTTGAATGGAAAAATAAAATAAAGCTTTTGGAAAGTAAAGAGTAAAAAACAAAATAGTGGCAAAAAAGGGGTTCATGGAGGACATTTTTTTTCAGAATTATGAAATTTACATTTTTGAGGGAAATTCATTCTTGATTTAATAGAAATAAAAATATTTCACTTATAAATGGAAATAAAATTGGGCTTAAAATAAATAATGTCTTAACATTTACTTATTTTAGAGCTTGAATCCAAAATTGTCATAATCTTATTTCTAAAAGTACACTTTCAGCACATTAATTTTTGAAGTAAAATTCTCGTTTTTTTTTCTTGTACATACTAAAATAACTTTCAGAGACTCTGCATAGCCTTCCTCATCCTAATTACTATATTTTACCATGTTATATTATGACTATGTATTGGATGAAAAGTGCCTATAGGGAAAGTATTTCCTACTTTTCTGTTTGCTAGGTATCTATAATTAGGATACTTGTACGTTTAATGGAATTCAGAAATAGAAGAAGTAGGAGAAATGTTCAAGATATTAATAGCTGAGTGCCAGAAAGAAGGCGCAAAGCTCTGGAATTCCCAACAAGCAATTAAACTGAGGAGTGTACATTTTATTTTGACCTTCTAATAATAAATAAATTCAATAATCAATTAAAAAAAAAATTCTAGATTTTTGCGTAGGTAGCCTAGTCCTTAAGGTACACACAAAGCTTATTAACTCTGCATTGCTTATAGATAATATTCCACATTTTATTTAAAATAATACATAACTAAAGAGATACTATATATACACCGTACTGTACAAATCAAATGCTTATATTCACTTTTTTCACTTTCTTACCTACAAGGACCAGATTCCTGCTTTATGAATATAATTCAATGGCCGTCATACATTAATTGCTGCATCTACTGTAAGAATAGTGTAAGGAGTGTTGCAGTCTCAGAACTCCTGCACAAAGCTGTGTTATGACTCTATAATAGGGTATCTATAGACTGCTGTGGGCTGATACAGTGCCTCAATGTACCTTCAATTTTATGGAAAGATATTTTTTTTTACATGGAAAATTGTGGCGTATTCCCACACATGCCCTACTAACAGTGGCGTAACTAAAGTCTTGTGAGCCCCGGTGCAATCTTTTGTCCGGGACCCCCTACCCCATCCCTACAGTGAATTCTTGATAGTGATGGTTACGGCAGCTAAGGAGTTTAATCAACCTTAGTGTGGTTAGGGTAATCTGTGGGTCTCCTTGGCTTATGGGCCAGATGGAATCTGCAATCTCAGTACTGATGCCAGTGCTTATGGCCCCCTAAAGCTCCTGGGCCCCGGTGCCACTGCACCCTCTGCACCCCCTCAAGTTACGCCCCTGCCTACTACAGATGAATTCTACCAGAGAAATATTATGTATGGTGAAAAATATGACAGCCTATGAGATGGTGACAAGTTTGTCTTATTAGAAAATAACATTATATATTAAAAAATTTTAATTAATAATATTGAAAACATTAAAATATTCATGTTTTCACCACACTGGTCACTAGAGCAGTTATAATAGGTTGATATTTCCTCTTGTCAGCTTTTCTGTACAGACTGGCACAGAATGAGTAGACTCATCTTATTATCTTATCTGTCACCAGGTCTGAAAAGCCCACTTGGCTAGGATAAGGGCTTATACCTTTGGAATGGCTGAATGGATCAGGGTGACAGCACTTATCAGATGAGCTATGTCATTGGGCTTTTCAGACCTGATCTTTATGAATTTACCAAGTCATTACCTGATCTCTAGGGAATGGGACATCTGTCATAATTTGGGACATTTCTCTGTCAAATGACTAATAATTCCTTTCTATTACTTACTTGCCATGAAACACAAACAGTCTCCTCCTCCACATACAATACACAAAGACATGTTGGGGTCTCCTAAATGGCCGGCCTTGATGAAGTGTTAAAAAATATAAATAACCTTAAATTACTGGAAAAAGCAAACACAATGGGATGGATTTATTAATAATAATGTGCCATAATTCTGTGTCTAATTGAGACATACTTTTGGCATATTATTTATTATTTTTCTTACTTATATAGCACCATCATATTCCACAGCACTGTAAGTCATTGTCTCATATAAGGCTCAAAATCTAAATTCCCCATCAGCATGTAATTGGACTATGGGAGGAAACTGGAGTACCCAGAGTAAACCTGCATAACTAAAGTGCATACATATGTGTTCAGTAGCATTGATGTTTATTATGATTAGAGATGAGCGAATCGAAGCTGACGAAGTGGAATTCGATCCAAATTTCAGGAAATCTTCGATTTGCATCGAATCTGGATTACCTCATGCTTCGTGGTAATAAATTGCATTTTTTCCTAAAATGGCTGCTGCACATGTTAGGACATGGGGCAAGGAACTCTGGGAACGCGGGATCACCTACAATGCCATGCGTGCAGCCAATCACCAGTCCTGTGATGTCACAGCCCTATAACTACCCTCCGCCATCTTGGTTTCAGCCATTTTCGAGTGTACTTAGTGCAGGGAGAGACGTCAGCAGGGGCTAGGGAAAGTGGTAGAAAAGACTTGAAAACTGATATTTTGCTCAATCGAAATAAGTGAAGTGTGCAGTGCTTCTAAGAGCGACACCTGTCATGTGCGTGTCATACTGACTCTCAGTATTGCTTGACTACCACAGCAGACTCCCTATGTGTGTTACTGCAAGACACAGTGTATTACACCACTATACAGGCTCTCTGCAGCCAGGAAATAGCTGATAGCGATTCACCGCAAATTAATTCTGATCAAATCCAATCGTTTCTGAAAATTCAGCGAACCAGCCGAAATCAAATTTTTGAAAAATTTTCTCATCTCTAATTATGATATCAGTGTGATGTTATAAATAGCTGTAGAATATTGTATAGTATTGTGCAAATGTTTTAGGCAAGTGTGAAAAAAATACTGCAAAATAGGAATGCTTTCAGAAATAGAATTATTAATATTTTTTTATGTTATCCATTAACAAAATTAAGTGAATGAACAAAAGAGAAATCTAAATCTGATCAATATTTGGTGTGACCTTTGCCCTTTGCCTTCCATCAGTTCTTCTCGGTACTTACAGACAGTTTTTGAAGAAACTCGGCAGGGAGGTTGTTCCCGCCATCTTGGAGAACTAAGCACAGATCTTCTGTGGATGTAGGCTTGCTCCAATCCTTCTGTCTCTTCCTGTCATCCCAGACAGACTGGATGATGATTAGATCAGGGCTATATCTGCGGGGACTATATCATCACTTCCAGGACTCCTCCTCCAAAGGGCAAAGGGCACCGCAAATATTGATGGGATGTAAATTTCTCTTTTCTTAATTCACGTCATTTTGTTAATTGACAAAAATAAACTATTAACCCTTCTATTTTTGGAAGCATTCTTACTTTGCAGCTTTTTTTATACCTCAAGATGAATAACTATAAAGGCATTGACAATTGCTAAGATAGCTATATAGCCTTAGAAATGGACACACACCCCCAGTGTGGTACTGTGCTGTTTGTATACTGGATTTGTATATTGCTGAATAATGTGTGCCACTCAAGGGAAAGTAGTCATGTATATCACTCCTCCTTATTGCTGATATTATTCTCATGGATATGGAGAGGGCTGGCTTGTAAGGTAGTTAATGATTGCTTGCTCTTGTTGCAAATACACACGTGGACAAAATTGTTGGTTTAATGAAAGAAAAACCCACAATGGTCACAGAAATAACTTGAATCTGACAAAAGTAATAATATATAAAAATTCTATGAAAATGAACAAATGAAAGTCAGACATTGCTTTCCAACCAGGCTTCAACAGAATTTAAAAAAAAAGAAAACTCATGAAACAGGCCTGGACAGAAATGATGGTTCCCTTAACTTAATATTTTGTTGCACAACCTTTTGAGGCAATCACTGCAATCAAACGATTCCTGTAACTGTCAATGAGACTTCTGCACCTCTCAGCAGGTATTTTGGCCATTCCTCATGAGCAAACTGCTCCAGTTGTCTCGGGTTTGAAAGGTGTCTTTTCCAGACGGCATGTTTCAGCTCCTCCCAAAGATGCTCAATAGGATTTAGGTCAGGGCTCATAGAAGGCCACTTCAGAATAGTCCAATGTTTTCCTCTTTGCCATTCTTGGGTGTTTTTAGCTGTGTGTTTTGGGTTATTATCCTGTTGCAAGACCCATGAGCTGGGACTGAAACCAAGTTTTCTGACACTGGGCAGCACATTTCTCTCTAGAATCCCTTGATAGTCTTGAGATTTCATTGTACCCTGCACAGATTCAAGACACCCTGTGCCAGATGCAGCAAAGCAGCCCCAGAACATAACAGAGCCTCCTCCATGTTTCATAGTAGGGACAGTGTTCTTTTCAAGATATGCTTCATTTTTCCATCTGTGAACATAGAGCTGATGTGCCTTGCCAAAAATTTAGATTTTTGTCTCATCTGTCCATAGGACATTCTCCCAGAAGCTTTGTGGCTTGTCAACATGTAGTTTGGCAAATTCCAGTTTTGTCAGATTTGTAACGGTTAAAACATAACTTGCACTATATTCTATGTCACAGTATACAGAAAGCACAAGAGGGTGGAATGTTCTGCAGTCAAGACTGCATAGTTTAAAGATAGAATACAGACTTGGAGTCTGGGGAAGATATCAACAGTTCTGCTGATCTCACCAGAACTGGTATTCTCAGGAAAGATAAGAGGACATTCAGATAAGGTGAAAAGGAAACATCTGGGGTGATGGGTAACTGAACAAATTTGTCTGGTAACGGAACTGGAAAGACCATATATGTATATTGATCACATGACTGTTATGTAACTGAGCTTGCTTTTAAAACTGTATTGAACTACGCAATAAAGTAGAAACTGTTCATACACGATACCTGTGTACGTCTTGTTTCCCGAGCGCTCGAAACTGGTTATCTATTTAATTAGGCTTACGGTGACATCCATCCCGGGGGAGATTAACCCCCGACAGATTCAAGTTATTTCTGTGACCATTGTGGGTTTTTCTTTCATTAAACGAAGGGTACCAACAATTTTGTCCACGTCTGTATGTGGCTGTGTCGTCCAGCATTTTGCTGTTAGCCTTGAATAAGCACAGATGACTTTTCCAAAACACCTACGTTGCTATATTCCCTCTTGTTTGCACCAATATGTAGGTATTTTAATCTGGCCTTGGAATAAATCTAAATGACTTTTCTTTTAAAGTGTGAACTGATTTATGGATTCTTTGGGGTTTGGAGTTACGTTGACCTATCATGAATTTTGGAAGACCCTTGGATTGGTGATCCTGATTGTGCTTAATTTATGTCAAAATGTTGCCAAAAATTGTGTCTTACGTAAACCAAGCCAACCAAGAGGTGGTGTAAAGTAAAACAAAAGTGTCTGCACATATTCCAAATTTATCATGCAGTATAATCCTCTGTAATATATTTGGCAACTAGTTCTAAGCTATAAATTTACACAGTATAAATAAATCTTTCATGAGTTCTATATTTTTTTTCAAAAAAATCTCATCTAATTGATGAAATTCAATTTAAAGTTGTGAAGAATTTCCTTTAAAACTATGACCCTGGAGTAACAATGCAGCAGAGTTGGCCACTGATCCACCCTGGTATTGATACACCAATTACAAAAGTTCTAATATCTGCTTTATTATCTGTATTCAGGTAAAATAACAGGCTGTTATTCCGCCTGAGGACTTGAGCCTGCTTCAGCTTATCTTTAATTTCTGTCACCCTTTCATTCAGTCTCTATGAATTAATAGCACTGGGTCACAAGTGTTGCGTTGGAATGAATGGCATTTGGCAAATATTACTTCAATAAAAGAATAATTTCTTATGAAACGACTGCTTTCAAAACATTTGGCCATCATTGTAAGTACTTGGCTTTGTGCCTTGTATTCATTATTTATCAGGGAGGATCACATCTATAATAGAGACGTTAAACAATTCAGGATAAATGTGAGACTTGAACTTCAATGATACTGGAAGTAATTAATCCTCGGATCAAAATGGACCGAAATCACATTAAATGTCACGGCAAGAAACTTTTGGCCTTATTGCCATAGAACAACTCTTTATAGTCCTAGATATTTCAATACACACAGTGAAATTTCAGAAGACACAAAGGCCTGGCTCATGTACATAGATATTGTATCCTGTTTTTCACATATTGTAATGGAAACGTATTCAGCTTACCTTTGGTAGCTCAAACGGTTGCAAACTTGTTATTTCTAAAAGTTACAATTGGAATCTAACTGATAAGGTAAGGTCAACTTTGACTATTTCTCTAGTTTATTATGAGCTGCTCTGAATTGTTATTTTTAAAGGGATTTCTCACTACTGACACTTCTATCCAGAGTATACAGTAAGTATCTGATCCCTGGTTTCCAACTGCTATGTGAATGGTTCCCTAAGTTCCCTTAAGGATCCAGGACCATGTAGAGACTGCTACTGTTCACCCTTTATAGCTATGGCCCTATAGGTGCTCACACAGGTGCACCAACACTTCATACACATCAGGTACTATTCATTTGCCTAATGCACATGAGCGTTGGAGAAAAGAATGTCAAAAATATATGCAATGGTTCGCTTTTAGGCTGAGGCCCCACGTTACAGAAATGCAGCTTTTTTTGTTGTAGATTTTGCTACGTTTTTTTGAGCAAAAACCAACAATGGCTACAAAAGGAATGGGAAATATATAGGAAGCTTTTATACTTCTACCTTCTGTTCAATCCACTTCTGGCTTTGGCTCAAAAAAAGGCAGCAAAATCTGCAACAAAAAAAGCAGCGTTTCCGCGGCAAAAAAACACTGCATTTTACATTAACTGCAAAGTGGATGGAATTCTGGCTAATCCCATCCAAACTTAGAAATTTGTAAATTGCAGCATGTTAATTATACTTACGGAAACACCAGCGGTTTCCCTATAGGTATTATAGAGGCAGAAAGTCCGCAGAGGAAATCTCTGCGGACTTTCTATGAAAAACGTTTTCTTTTCTGCAGCATTTTTTTTGCAGTGATTCGCTCAGTGGGGACTTAGTCTTAATGGCCATTTTCCATGAATGTGTCACATGTATTTCATTCATTTTGCTTTTAACTATTTGTTAAAAAAACGGATGAACTACAATGGTCTTTTTTTGCCCAACTAACTGATCCATTTTTAATGACCATCATTAGAAAAGCTAGAAAAGGGTCCATAGCATACATAAAATGGGTGGGACTTTGCATAAAGGGCAACAGTTTAAGCCAAATTTAAAGTTGCACCAAAATTATTTCATAAAATGTTGGCACAAGTGAGGTCAACCAGTAAGTTATGTAAATTTGTACAGTATTATTAAACAACAAAACTGATGGTAGGCAATGCATAAGGATGGTAAGGCTAATGTATACAAAAAGCACACTGGAGCATGTCACCTGATAAAGAAAAATAATCACTTTACTAATAATCAGTTGCAATCATATTGTAATCCTATGGTGTACTGTATATGTATACTGCTAATTTCTGTATTGCTTACATTTTCACATGTGGCCATGTTATGTTATGTGAACATGAATGTTCACCTATGAACCTATGATCTAGTTACTTGGAATCTAGCCAGTCCAGAAATATTGTTTTAGATAGATTAGTCAAATAGTTTGATAAGGACTGCCTTGAAGGGAGACAGGTCCGATGTTAAAGCCACATAATGTTCTTTAGAGTTAACTATAGGTCACATGTATAATTATGCTAATTCTCCTATGAGAGTGACGTTGGTTGTAAGAGGACTTTCTGATGGCTGGTTGCCAGAAATTTGTCTTAAGAACCCGTTTTGGAACATTTTCCAGACTTCTCTGCCCTATCAGATGTCTTATTAGCTACTCTCTTTGTTTCGATTATAATCTCTACCTCTAATACTCTTTTTGCTGTAACTTCACTTCTAAATAAGCTTGAATCTGCTTTATTCACCTAAAAGACAGTTTATCTCCAGGATTTGTGTAAAATTTTCTACAACACACCAAATAATACTTATGCAATGCCACCTGTTAAAAAAAAAGGCCACACTTCCATAAATGCAAATAAAATAAAATGTGATAGGTTCTGTCTTAGGCATCAGAGAGTATTTAAAAAGAGGCTGCCTGCTCGGCTCTAGGCCCAGATGATAATACAGCTTTAAGTGTGTACACATATGTTTCATTCTGACTATATGACACACATGTCAACATATGGCACCCACAAGTCTTGCCCCAGGTGGTAACACCATTTTAAGAGTGGACACATCTATATCACCCCTTAATATGACACACTAGTGCTACATGGCACCCACAAGTCTTGGTCTTTGATTTCCCCAAATATGGTAAAAAGGCCATCTCTGTCAAAGTTCACAGATCATTGGTCATTAAGGTCATTAAAGATGTTGTCCAGGCTAAATAATATTTTCTAATTAGACTGGGGGAGGTAAAAAAAAAAAAAATACCTGCCCCCGATACTCTGCTGTCCTTCCAGGGCAGTCCGGTCCAGTCGGCTGACTTCTTGTTCACGAATTTCTCGCCGGCTGTGACATTCCAAATTCCCAAGTATTACACCATGTCTAAAGAAGAGAGCTAGCACTCTAGAAAGCTTACTATCAAATATACTCAGTTAGCCTCTAAAAGGTATCACCTGATTTATTCACTCTTCTACTGCTTTCTATGGCTAACACGGCACAACATTATATTACGAATCCCAATCAGCGGCCTTAGCGGTCACGTGACTGCTGAGGCCAATCATAGGCCTCAGTGGCCTCGGGAAGGAAACCAGCGATGTCACAGGGAGTGACGTCCCCTGTTCCCTTCTTGAGGCCGCTGATTGGCCTCAGAGGTCACATGACTGCTGAGGTCAATCAGTGGCCTCAGGAAAGGAACCAGGGATGTTACAGGTAGTGATGTCCCCGGTTCCCTTCTTGAGGCCGCTGATTGGCCTCAGCTGTCATGTGGGGCGGGTACTTCCACCAGAAGGCAAAAACGGAGCTGCAGGACCAAACCGCACAGGGAGGCACCGAAGCACCAAGGACAGATGAGTAAGGTTTACGTTTATTTTTTTCATCTCCCCAAGCCTAATTAATAGATAAAATTTCAAGCCGGACAACACCTTTAAGTTAACAATAAGGACGTGTTATTTTTGCCGTATTAATACCACAAGTTTATTGTGACTCACAGACAAACAGATGCCCTTATGCAATCCTAGTTAGGCAAAAACATACTAAGAAAACCAAATTCAGGGCATTTTACAGTATGTATTTGTAGTAAAAATATATCTGTATCCGCAAGACCCAAAAGTGTCAGTACATTTAGGGATACTGTGAAATTAAATTCCTAACTGTGTAGAAAATGCAAACTTATTTAGTGACTTATTATTTCTAATAACATATACAGTCAGAAATGTGAAATACATTTAATGATATTTTTTCCTAAGGAGTTTTGTGGGACTGAAAAATTAAAATACAAAAATACTCCTACTCATTTTTATACAATAATTGATTTATTAAATACTAAATTTAACAGCATATCAAATGCCAAGGAATAAGAAGTAACAGTTTCAACCTTTCATTTTCGAGGAGACTTAATTGACCATGAATGTGTTAGCGGTTGAGCTTTGAAGTAAGACACAACTGGAGCATAGGTACATATTATTTTAATGAACAATGATGTGTGAAATTAATCATATTCTAGTCAACAAGATAATAGTGGATTATGCACTATTTATGGATGAGCAGGTACATGACAGGCGCACTGGAGATAGTTTGTATGAATGCCAATTAACATTTATGTTGGAGAAGTGGAAATGGAAAGATGAGAGAGTGCGAACTGTAGCCACCCTGGGCGCCAGTATGTTCTTATGCCCTTACATATGTAAAAATTAATTCTATGTTCCACCTTTAACATTCCCCTTACATCTGAATAAAATAATGAGTTCTGAATTAATCTTCCTTCTTGGAAATTAAATATTTCAGTGTTTTTTCCATTTCTATGAAGAATTAATATTACTAACCTTTTTGTTACATGTACATGGATGAGTTCGTTGAACTGGCCTGAAGAAAACTTTCCCATCTACAATATAGAAAATGTAAAAGAAAAAAAAAAAGACTTAAAAAAAAAAACTAAAATTAAAAAAATAAAAAATTACCAGGAAATGTAAAGACTGTCATCCTATAGATGGGTCCTTCCTTCCTTTCTGCTTAACCAGAAGTTTACTCAGTTAGGGAATATAGTAATTTACATAATTTTCAAGTGACTTACAAATTTTTATATTTATTATACATATATTTTTAGTTTTATTTACATATTTATTTTATGGCAGTTAACAGTTTTTCTATTAAAATATGTCACTTATTCGGGTGGTATGTCAATTCATAAGAGAATACTTTTTGTTTATACTGTATACAACTTATAGCTATACTAAGTGCAGCAAAATAGATAAAATTCACTAGTATTCAATGACAATTTGATACACATTTAATCTATAATGTCTAATATACAACAGGTAAGATGGTCTATGAAACATGCAGAATCAAGGAGCACCAGTGAATGGAGACTAGCTACTTTCATGTACACCATATACATTTCTCACCTATATTAATGTTGAATAAAGCTCTTGGGATCAGACAGAAACTTCCAATTTATCTGCAGCAGCCTCTCTCTCTCTCTTCTCTCTCTCTCTCTCTCTCTCTCTCTCTCTCTGTACTATCATCTCTCCCTCGTCTTGTCAGCTGTAATCTGATACCTCTATGAGATTTAGTCAGATCACTGGGGAAAGAAGCATTTTTCTCTAAAAAGATAGCATACAAAGTAATCTTTTCCTTACTATTGATGTGATGATAGCTTGTTGAAAACTTAACTATTTTAATGAATGGAAATCAAATATATAAACTGACCTAAGGTACAGTAACTTTGTAATCCTTGTCTATGAACAAAGCTTTTTAGAATGCAAAATAATTAAAATTTAGGACACGACCTGATGGACCTTCTCATTAATATTGGAATACGATTACTTCAAGAGTGTCAATATATTCACCTCCTAAAGCCATGAATGCATAACTAGTCTGAAGGTTTCTGATTAGTTATGGACTTTACTTCTTATACCACAATGCACGGTAATGAATGAGTGTGGTTTGCTTACTATGATTTGGGATGGCGTCATCCCAGGAGGGGAACCTTCCACATGGATAATGTGCTCCTTTTTTCTTTTTTTTTCTGCACCTGATACTGCTTTGTAGACATTCATCATTGTCTTGTTGTAGAGTTTTTGGTTGGGCTTCTGTTCTTGTTGCTATTGGTATATTTATATGGTTTAATACTGTATTCATACTATGTTCTTTGGTCCTGAATATAACAATGGGGCACAGCTACCATGTATTTTTCATCCTGGGATGCGTCTTTTATACTGTGCATTTTTGCTCCCTATTTTAATTTTATATTCAATAAAAATGTTTTTTTATACATTGTATATTGCTGCTGTTATTGCCTCTATTCAGTTGCCTCTCTTTCTAAGAAAATCATCCTCCATATGGCCCATACCATGGCCCAAACTCACATCCTGTGTCACTGCTCTCCTTTTAGGTAGCACACCACTTCTATAAAAGGGTTTTTAGGACTTTTGTATTGATGGCCCATTGGCACCTTAGCTGATCAAATTACTGAGAAGATATTTTGTAGTGAATTTGCCGCTACTTCGATTCTCTGCATTAAAAAACTGATGCAAAGTGGACATTAAAAATAAGCACATGGCTAGAAAATGGATGTTAAAAACTGACAGTTTCATATGTGTTTAATGTCTGGTTTCATGTCATATACATGTAGCCTGCATGTGCAATATTGTCAATGGCTTTCTGCAGTTGTCCCTGGACATCTATACCTTACCCTGGGACTGATCGCACTCTGGATGGTAATGTTTTCTTCTGGGTAGAGTTTACCCAATTTTAGGATAGTGCAATCCAATTTTCCAGAAATGTTTTGGAAATTTGGGATAATCCCGGGAAATCCAGTATGGCTGTAATGATGCCCTGCATTCACTCCCTCCAATGAGTGATAAAAGGTTGAATTTCAGAAATATACACAGGCTGTACTTTTTAAATCATCCTAAACAGACATAAGAAGCTTTATTAACTTAGGTTGTGCTGCAAAATTTGGCAAGCTATGCCTTTCTTTTGAAAAAAATATTACAGATAATATATGTCACTTATGTAGGATGAGATATCTTAATATTGAATTTGGCAGCGGTCTGTTAAGTGAAGTCACATACAGTAAATCTAAAACCTGCATTTGGACAAAGTGATAGATATTCTTTCTTGTTATTATTTCTAAACTAGGCTTTGAACCTTGAATCTTTGAACTGGGAATTACTATACTTTATGTAACTGTTGATAGAGTTTAAGATGTAAAGTTTAGGTGTAGAAATGCTTAAAGCTGTAGGTCCCACCTCTGGGACTGACACCAAACTCAAGAAACTCATGACCTACATTTTGCAGCCGATAGCTACGCATGCACCAGTGAGTGGGGCTGAGAAACTGGGGATAGGAAGACCAGGAAGCTCCATGGATATAGAGCATAACTATGGCCATGGCCATGTTGGCAAGTACAGGAAGCATCCCGGAGGTCAAGATAATGCCAGTGGTATGTATCACCACAGAATCCACTTTGATAAATACCACCCTGGTTACTTTGGTAATGTTAGTATGAGATTTTACCACTTGAAGAGGAACCAGCACTTCTGCCTTACATTCAACCTGAACAAACTATGGACCTTAGCTAGAGAACAGATCAGGCTGAACCATGCCTAGAACCCTGATAGCCCAGCACCAGTCATTGAGGCGGTGTATGCATGTTACTACAAGGTTCTTGGTAAAGACAAACTCCCTAAGCTGTCAGTGGTCATAAAGGCAAAGTTCTTCAGTCAACAAGTAAAGGACAAAATTAAAGGAGTCCATAGAATCTATCTGCTGGCAGCATAAACTGTGCAAAGAAAACAATTAAACTTAATGTAGGCAATGGCAGGCTACAAAAATGGTGGAAGGTCTGAAGCATAAAACATATCAGGAGAGACTTAGATAACTTAATCTGTATAGTCTTGATGAAAGAAGGGGAAGAGGGGGCATGATTGATGGAAGTGTTTTTAATAAACTAAAATAAACACAAGAACAAGGGGGCACAATATGAAAGTAGTTCTAAGGGATTATCAGAATCAATGTCAGACAATATTTTTTCACTAAAAGAGTAACTGAAACTTGCGACAAATGTCCAGCAGATGTAATTGGGAAATCTGAATTTATACATGTCTAGGATATACAGTACAGACCAAAAGTTTGGACACACCTTCTCATTCCAAGAGTTTTCTGTATTTTCATGACTATAAAAATTGTAGATTCACACTGAAGGCATCAAAACTATGAAGTAACACATGTGGAATTATATACTTAACAAAAAAGTGTGAAACAACTGAAAATATGTCTTATATTCTAGGTTCTTCAAAGTAGCCACCTTTTGCTTTGATTACTGCTTTGCACACTCTTGGCATTCTCTTGATGAGCTTCAAGAGGTAGTCACCTGAAATGGTCTTCCAATAGTCTTGAAGGAGTTCCCAGAGATGCTTAGCACTTGTTGGCCCTTTTGCCTTCACTCTGCGGTCCAGCTCACCCCAAACCATCTCGATTGGGTTCAGGTCTGGTGACTGTGGAGGCCAGGTCATCTGGCGTAGCACCCCATCACTCTCCTTCTTGCTCAAATAGCCCTTACACAGTCTGGAGGTGTGTTTGGGGTCATTTTCCTGTTGAAAAATAAATGATGGTCCAACTAAACGCAAACCGGATGGAATAGCATGCCGCTGCAAGATGCTGTGGTAACCATGCTGGTTCAGTATTCCTTCAATTTTCAATTTTGAATAAATCCCCAACAGTGTCAGCAGCAAAGCACCCCCACACCATCACACCTCCTCCTCCATGCTTCATGGTGGGAACCAGGCATCTAGAGTCCATTCGTTCACCTTTTCTGCGTCGCACAAAGTTGGAACCAAAGATCTCAAATTTGGACTCATCAGATCAAAGCACAGATTTCCACAGGTCTAATGTGCATTCCTTGTGTTCTTTAGCCCAAACAAGTCTCTTCTGCTTGTTGCCTGTCCTTAGCAGTGGTTTCCTAGCAGCTATTTTACCATGAAGGCCTGCTGCACACAGTCTCCTCTTAACAGTTGTTGCAGAGATGTGTCTGCTGCTAGAACTCTGTGTGGCATTGACCTGGTCTCTAATCTGAGCTGCTGTTAACCTGCAATTTCTGAGGTTGGTGACTCGGATGAACTTATCCTCCGCAGCAGAGGTGACTCTTGGTCTTCCTTTCCTGGGGCGGTCCTCATGTGAGCCAGTTTCTTTGTAGCGCTTGATGGTTTTGGCCACTGCACTTGGGGACACTTTCAAAGTTTTCCCAATTTTTCGGACTGACTGACCTTCATTTCTTAAAGTAATGATGGCCACTCGTTTTTCTTTACTTAGCTGCTTTTTTCTTGCCATAATACAAATTCTAACACTCCATTCAGTAGGACTATCAGCTGTGTATCCACCTGACTTCTGAACAACACCACTGATGGTCCCAACCCCATTTATAAGGCAAGAAATCCCACTTATTAAACCTGACAGGGCACACCTGTGAAGTGAAAACCATTTCAGGTGACTACCTCTTGAAGCTCATCAAGAGAATGTCAAGAGTGTGCAAAGCAGTAATCAAAGCAAAAGGTGGCTACTTTGAAGAACCTAGAATATAAGACGTATTTTCAGTTGTTTCACGCTTTTTTGTTAAGTATATAATTCCACATGTGTTAATTCATAGTTTTGATGCCTGCAGTGTGAATCTACAATTTTTATAGTCATGAAAATACAGAAAACTCTTGGAATGAGAAGGTGTGTCCAAACTTGTGGTCTGTACTGTAGACATGTCTATCTTAAATAATATATATATAATATAAGGGCAGACTAGATGGACCAAGGAGTCTTTTTCTGACATCAAGATTCTATTTTTCTTTTTTTTTTCTCTCATTCACTTGTATGGAAGTTTCCGACAATAGCTGAAGAGGTAGCTTGTATTATCAAAACATGGACATGTTCAGTATGGGATGAGTATTTGCTGCCCGACGCCTTTGTCAGCAGACCAGCTTTCCTGAGTACAAAAGAACTCCAACAACTCAAATCCCACCCACCTCTTCCCCATTGTGGGAAAGTCACAATACTCTCATGCAAATTAGATGACCTGTCTTGCTGATATTGGCAGGTTTAGCTGACACTATTTTAATGCACTTACCATATTTCAATGCTGCATAATTACAGAAATTGGTGGAGCACCAAACTCACTGACTCCAGTTGCAATGTGGCGACCTATAGAAAGTTGCCTACCCCAAAAAAAATACCCTATCCGACTAACTTTGGTTCCGTGATTGGGTTCCCCTAATTAAAACTGTAGACTATACCCCCTCACTTGCTTATCAAAAATCCCCTTATTTGGCCTGCAAACACTATAACTCATTACTTCCCCCTTTACTGACCCCCACAGTATATTTCCCCTTTTACTGGTCCCCACACAGTATATTTCCCCGTTTATTGCCCCCCTCAATATATTGTCCCCTGTACTGGATCCCACATAGTATATTGTCCCTTTTTAAACCCCCACACATAATATTGTCCTCTTCTTTTTGGCCCCCCCCAGTATACTGCCCCCTTTTTGGTCCCCGCACAGTGATACCCAAAAACGACAGGTCTACATGGTTTCTCATGGCTGCAATAGTTTCTGCATTCCAATGGTGACACCATTTTGCAAATCACAATATTTGCCACTTTTGGATTTTTATGAATGGAACATACTGAATAGATATTTTTGTTATTGGTGTTAAACACTTGTGTGTGAAGAAAACCTTCAATTATTTAAGAGTGATATTTTTTATGACTAGCCAGAAAAAATGTATTTGCCAGCTTGGCAGTTTTGGTCCTTTCCTTTCTGTGGAAAAGATCAGAGCTGTAGAAGGTTGAGTGAAAAAAGGCTAAACAGGATTGTGAAAGATCCTCAGTGCGCCAACACCGCTTTGGCCCACACCTGAGACTTCTTTAATAAAAAACCACACTCACTGCCAGTGAGTGCTGGGTTCACAAGATAATACAAGACAAGCTTTCTAAATTTTATATATTTATTAACTTCTAAATGGGTCGGTATTAACATCTAACACATGCAGTTCACAACAGATATGTAGATATATACAAGCATTAACAGCTACTAGATACAAGATACAGTACAATAAAATAAAAGGGAATAAAGGCGAAATGATTACTTTACCACACATCTCCTTGATGTGGTTCTGTAGTCCAACACTCACACATGCTCTGGTATGTGTGAATAACCAGTGGAGGCTTCTAGCAGCAGCATTCCAGCCTGCATGTTCCTCACAGTATATCCCAATAGTCTCTCTGTAGTCTCATCAAAGTATTCTCCTTGTAGTCTCAGCCCAATCTCCTCCCACTGACCTCTTACCTCATCTTTTATACCCTTGATTACACCACCCAGAATGAGGTCACCGGCGACAGCAAGTCTGATTGACTAACGCACTCAAGTCCAGATTCTTTTGTAAGAAGATAGGATTAAGTGAAATTATACAATGTTATCAACCATGTCTGATCAACAGCCCAGGCTGAACAATGCATGTTTATTTGATCACCCAGGCCTATGTAAGAATTCAATGAAGCTATTCTGGGATGGATACAAAGCCCTATTGTTACAGTGTTGCCACTATTGATAACATACAACTAGGATTATGGCTGTGCACATTATGAGTAAACAGAAGTAAGAGGGAGATACGATACCCAGAGATCAAAATACAGCTTTGAGTTATAGCCATATTTAAGTGGAATCATCACAAGGATGAAAGGGGAAAGCCAGGAATAAGATGGACATATTGCACATATTAATAATATTTTGACTGTTTCATTTCAGCCATTTATTTTAGTGGGGATACCCCTTTAAGATAAACCAAGGCAATGCAACTGAGATTTTTGTTATCCATGGAAAGTCAACAGAGATGATGAGTTAGGAGTTCAGAGTTCTGGAGTCAATCTGCATTGTGGTGTGAATTGTGTCCATACAATGAGTCATAAATTCTTTGTTAGTTCTTGTGCTAATGATTGGAATGTTATCATCAGAAAATATATATTTATTTACACAAAAGTATTTAACATTGTATAGATGTTTCTGGATAATACAATACCAAACAACCTTGCTGTACATCCAAATGTAGTCTTAGATAATGTAAAATTACATCAATCATTTGTACTTTTACAAAAGGTCAACATTCTGATCTTTGGACACACAATGGTATTTTAGAGATTTGACTCTATTGGGGGATCTGTGAAAATGGGTAAAAATAGGACATGACCTATTTTTGACTCTCCAATAAACTGAACCATGAAAAAATGATCATGTGAATAGCCCCTTTGGAAATACATTGCCCTTAATGCAGCCGTGTGATGGCGGTTAAAAAATATCTGTCTCAGGGCGATTATCACTGTGAATGTAGTCTTAAACTGTACAAGATTTTTCAAAGTGTCTAATATTGTTTGAAAATCTAGTACACTCTTAGACTGTCTAGTCTAACTTTACTCTGCTTATTAGCTTAGTCTTCAACAAAAAATGCACCAAAATCTTTGTGTATTTGTAGTGTACAGTGGCCCATATTAAGACACACCCCTTTTGACAAGCCTTGCCCCTTTCCCAGAAAGCCCCACAAACTTATCAGATGAAGCGCAGAAAAACTGTTAGAAAATATCTAAAATACTTAGAAAAAAATAAGATATAAAACATGTACACCATTTTTTTTTCCATTAAAATTATGTGGTAATTCTGGTGCATTTAGATTATTTTACTAGACCCATTGCATCCCATTAAATTTTTAGAACAAATTACCATCAAATTGAAGAACGCCTGCTAAATTTTTCTGCGAGAACCTATAGACCTCTGAGGGTTCCAGTTCTTTAAGCTATATATAAAATAGTTTAGTAATTGTGCTGAGATTTGACTATTTTTTGTGTTGAGAGAAAAATTACATTGCTATAGAGTCGCTAAGCTTAAGTGTGTAGGAGCATGATTATTAAGTCTTTTCTTATAGTGCTCACTGTAGGGTCAGGGAAAAACAGATGGAGTCCTGACAAGAAATCAGCTTTCACATCCCTTTTATTTGTACTTGAAAGGGATCTGTAGGTATTTTCAAGTCACTGCCAAGTATGATTAAAAGTGTTCAGCTGGGCTAAGATATAAGTTGGCTGTAAGCTCTACGCACTTGATGAAGAATTATTTTAATACATGCCGTATCCTACCTTGTCTGAGACCCCCAATTAACTGAACAACCGAGATCTCATACTCCCCATTGAAACAATGTTTACTGAATGCATTCACTAGCCAGATATCCTCTTCAATTAGCAAATAAAAAATTCATGAAAAATACTCCAGAAGAGAACAAAAGGCTTTAATCTCGGGTGTTTCATCACACACAATCATTCCTTTTTGTAGGATTACATCCTGCAGATACTGCATTGGAGAGAAACACATAAACTTGAAATAACCTAGCTACAGTTTATTTTTTATTATATTTTTTGTAAATTTTTTTATTAGAGAAAATGATAAACAGCACAGAAAAAATGGAAGTAGAACATTGTGTACGGCACATATCACAATGAAGATGCAAATACCATATCTCTTGAAAAACCACCTTTGCGTGATATTACTCTTAATATTAATATATTTACATTTGACATGTTAGTGGTTGATAAGAGCAGAAACTTCAAAAAGAATGTTATATAATATAAAAAGGCAGGTAAATAAGAGAAACTGCTGAACTATGAAAAAAAAAAGAGAAAAAGGAGACTGGTTATGGAGATAAGCGAACCTCACAGGATTTGTCTTGTGAATATTCACGAGATTTACCCGACAATTTTATTTCGGACCAGACTTTTTCTGCCCAAATTGGAAGTGCTTTTGTTATATTCTTGGTTCTCTTCAGACTCCATACTATTATAATCAGAGACCCAGGAAAATAATAAACAGTCACATTCACCTTCCCTCAACCTCTCATAGGTACCCGTCACGGGCTCTGAAGATCTCCCACCTTGTGTCTTCAGGCCTTTTCCGGCCTCCTGGGTGATGTCAGTAACCCCCGAAAATTGCAGAGACCTGTGATTTGGCCTAAGCAGTCATGTGGGGCATGTCAACATTATGACACTTTGCCGCAAATATCATGCTGTTGAACCGGCCCAGAATCACAGGCCTCAGTGGTTCCCCCGGAGCCACTGTCTTCACCCAAAAGGCTAGAGAATATGTGGGGGAAATTGCCAGAGGAGCCCACCAAAGGTAAGAGACGGTGATTATGACTGTTTATTATTTTTCTGCACCTCTCCTTGGCCTTCAATTAATATATTCTGGGGTCTGAAGAGACCACAAAGCATAATAATGATTTGTTGGTGAACCTGAGATTTTTGGAAAATTCATAACGAATCTGGCTCATTGCGGACTGGTTCAATAATTTCTAAGAAGATGTTAGGAGGGTGGATTACAAGGACCAAGGTATAGTGCAGAGAAATTTCTTTGCATACAGTAATAAGTCAATGAAATATCATTAACTTAATACTTATGGAAGTGATTTTTGGGGATAAAATGTTGATCCAGGGGTTTCATCCAATTGCCACATTTGGAGGTGGAAAAACATTTTTTCCTCTGATTGGTGGCGTCATGTGTGTTTTTGTCTTCCTCTGCATCAACGTTGTAAATTTATAGGCAGGACTTGTGTCTTTATTGAACCTTTCCAACTATGTTACTCTTACATTCTGTATGACTACATAAATAGCATATGCAGATTTGGTTTACTTTGTCAATCCACTGTACCTGATTTGGTAAGGTTTTTGGAGCCATGGTAATGGGAGTTATCATATTGTTGTACTTATAAAAGTCATTAGGAATTTCTTAGATGGGAGTAAGTTAAGAGTGGGCAATGCACTTTGGGTAAAATTTATCAAGCCCTTTATGCCACTCTGGCCTCAAAATTAACAGAACAGGATTTTGGAATCTTTTGGACTTATTTTCGTAAACGTCTACTTCACTTTTGAAGTTGGTGAGGAAGAGTTGTGCTGATAATTTACATTAGATTTAAATGTGACTTTGTTAGGGAATTGCCTGTTAAGCAATTCCCCAGTAGCTGCTGCTGCAACCTGGGAGGAAGGGGAAGGATGGAGACAGTGAGTCCTGATGCTAGACCCACCCCAAGTCCCTACCTGCTTGCCAAGACTACCCTAGCAGTGGACAACTAGATGATGGTCCCTTCCTATGATGAGTGAAACACAGAACGCAGAGTAACAACAAGAATAAGAGGTCAAACTAGCCAAGGGGTCCGAACCTGATGGAAAACTAGGTACAAAATCGGAATCCAGAAGAATAGTCAAGAGGTCAAAGCAAAGGTTGGAATACAGAATATCAGAGAAAAAGGTAATATGCTAGCACACTCTAAAGAGGCTAATAGCCATCCCTAAGGCGTGGTTTAGAAAACTATATATAGGAAGTAAGGAATACACCCCAGGCTTGATTGGAAAGGAAGGATGTCAATCACAAGGCAAGACTGAGGTTAACTGTTTGAGGAGCAGAGGGGAAAAAACAGTGGAAGAGACGGGTGTGTTGGAGGATGATTAGCAGAGGTGAGGGGATAGAGTTGTGTTCAGACAGAGTACAACAAGAAACCAAAAAGCATAAAATCATAGCTGGGCACTCCTCCTGCGCTGTATCCTACGGCTGGAGGATAGCGCAGAAGTCTGAACATTAAGACCTTTTAAAAAAATATTGTCGCAATATCGCTGCAAAAGGCAAATGGTGTAGAAAATAGAGTAAAATCTCAGAACAGAAGTGTTAAACTTAAAGATGCAGCAAATTTATCAAACATTGTGGGACTACAAAATCTACAAAATTTGTAACAAATAAGGTACTAAGCAAACTCCAGCAAAAATATTTGAAAAATTCCCTTAAATATCCCCAAAATATGGTAGAATAAATCCCAGGCTCAGCCTATTATCTCCAAAAATCTAATTCCCATAACTTGAAAGATTAATTATAACCCTAAACACCATTGTAAGTAGAGAAGCATCTAGCATTTCCTAAAATTTCAACATAGTGTTGGCCTTTACAATGTCTTGGGGTAGAGTATTTCACAGTCTGACAACTTTAACTGAAAAGAATCATTTTATATATGGATATTTACCCTGTCTTTCCCCCACAATAAAAAATGCCCTGCAGTCCTTTCTACACTTCTTGCAGGCACCTGTACTGCAGCTCAGCTCTTACTGACTTTGTGTTATACACAGGTTTCTAATTCACCAACCAAAAAAAGCTTTTGCAATCATATCAATATCAATCTTCTTAGTCTCACTCCCATGGTCTATGTTTCTTAGTCCCTTGCACATACTGTCATCTCTGGCGTGGAAGTACTCTTCACACTCCTGAGACTTGACCCATGCATCAGTTTCCAGATTCCTTTGCCTCTCACATCTCTGGGAATGTTTTGGAATGTTGTAGTAAAATGCTGTCAGCCTATCAGTTTCTAGAATTTTCCCTTGCAGGAAATTACTTCTTATATAATATTGTTTAGATATTAATATTTCAGAAAATTTCCCATTTTTCATTGTTATATAAATAAAATAAATGGTGTCAACTAAAAATATAGCCTGTCAATGAGAGAAACAAATTGTCATATGCTGACAAAAAAAGTTCGGAAATTTGAAATGTGGAGATGGAAAAACAAAGGCTGTATCCTTAAAGGGTTAAGCCAGTCATTATATTAATACATCTAATACAATTAATAAATACAATTAATACATTAGTACCTCTACAATAAAGCCAAACTAAAAATAATTCAGGTATAATATAATTGTATAGTATAATTGTTTGGTATAGTATAATTGTCAAGTGCAATACAATCTAATTTGGTGTTTTTTATGGAATCCATACTATTTTCCAATACTTCTTGTTCGCCGTGTATAGTACTATAAATTACAGGTTCTCTTGTATTATATAGTTTCCATGATTTCTAATATACCAAATAAAATATGGTTTCAATGTTCTATAACTTTTCTTAAACAAAAACTATTTTTTTTAATTCCTTGTTTATTTTTTACCTAACGTAATTCAACAGTGAACAAAAAGTATTACTTTTTGGTCACGCTAGGTTAGATAACTTTTTGTTGTTTTACTAAATTTATTATTAACTGTGCAAGAAAAAAACTGACAGTCATCTGCTTGGATAACACTAAGTTACTGCATGTTCAAATAGATATTTTGGCAGGTCAGCCTTGAGGAAGTTGTTGATCCTGAGGCTATCAAATAAAACCACCAGCTTTGTGAGTATACGCTAGATGACAAAGGTGTTGGGATATAGATCTTAATCATTGAATTCAGGTATTTCATTCAGTTTCATTGTCACATGTGTATAAAATCCAGCACATGGATAAATGGACGGATAAATCTGGGTTTGGTGAATGCCAGAAGAATATTATCTGCCTGACTGTTTTGCGTCAACTGTGAAGTTAGTGGAGAATGGAGAGTGCTATGGTGTTGTTTTTAGCCTAGGCCCCTTAGTTCCAGAGAATGGAAACTTAAACGGGTATTCTAGTCACAATATGTCACATGTAAAACACAGTATAGAGGGTAATTTGTTAATAATGTAGATGGGGCTCTAATTTCTGGAAATGCAAACAATCATGACAACTGGGGTATTTTGCATCCGGTTCAGAGGAGCTGTATGTTGGAAATGCAGTCCACCACTCGATTCATTCCAATGGGGACTGACAGAGATAGATGTAGTAAAATACAATCCTCATCTGTTACCACATATCCTGTAGATATGTTCAGCATACCAAAATATTTTGGACAACTATATGCTACCACTTTTGTGAGAATAGTTTAAGGAAACCCCCAGAGCACAAAACAAGGTTCATAAAAGCATGGTAGGTGAGTTTAGTGTGAAAGAACTTGACTGCCCCACAGAGAGCCCTTATCTCAACCCCATCAAACAACTTTGGGAGAACTAAAATGGAATTTGTGAGCCATGCCTTCTCTTCCAGCATTAGTGTTTGATCTCCCAAATTCTCTTCTGGGTAAATGGGTAAAATTTAACACATACACAAAAAGCTTTCCCAGAAAAGTATAAGCTGTTAAAGTGAAAAGGAGGGAATAACCCAATATTATACTTATAGATTTCAAATGTGACACTATTAATAATAATAATAATAATAATAATAATAATAATAATAGTCCTTTAATAGTCCCACAATGGGGAAATTCAGTGTGTTACAGCAGCAAAGATAAGCAGATACAACTACAAATACAACATGTACAGGAATGTTCCAAGGTAAGAGGCATTACATTGATAGTAGACAGACAGATAGGAAGTAGCAGAGGAGGGGGGGGGGGATTTAACAGGCAGAGAGATATTTCAGTTCTCTGTGTGTATTGATCTCCGCTTAGGTCGGTGTTGGTTGTACAGCCTAACAGCGGTGGGGAGGAAAGACTTCCGATAGCGCTCCTTCAGGTCCTACTGTATATGTGTAATGTGTAGGGGTCCCAATTAGAGATGAGCGAATTTCTCAAAAGTTCAATTCGGCAGTTCGATTCGAAGTTCCAAAAAAAATTCACTTCAATTCGAATTACTTTGCGATGAATATCGCTAAAAAACACCTATTTCCTAGCTTCAGAGAGCCTGTATAGTGGTGTAGCACACTGTGCCTTGCAGTAACACGCATAGGGAGCCTACTGTGGAAGTCAAACAATACTGTGAGTCAGAATGACACGCACATGACAGACGTCGCTCTTAGAACCACTGCACACTTCAATTATTTGGACAGTTACGGGGCCAAAACTGACCAACTAACTCAAGTGTGAACCCAGCCTTACAGGTCCATGTTAGTGTCAGGTAGAAAGAACCATGCAGAGACCCAACATCCTACTGCAGAGTGAAAGAGCGCACTCCTTTTACACCATCGTCTCTCCATTCCACATATATGTCTACAGAGTGGCAAGGCGACATAATGTGGAGTTGGCAGCAGCATCAGGGCATAAGGAGGGCATACAGTGACCTAGTGGAAATGGCTTGAGGAGGGCATTCAGTGACCCGGTGGCTGCGGCATGAGGAGGATGCAGAGTGACCCAGTGGAAATGGCATGAGGAGGCCATGCAGTGACCCAGTGGCAGTGGCATGAGGAGGCCATACAGTGACCAAGTGGCAGCAACATGAGGAGGCCATACAGTGACCCGGTGGCAGCTGTATGAGGAGGCCATACAGTGACCCAGTGGAAATGGCATGAGGAGGGAATACAGTGACCCAGCAGTGGCTTCAGCATGAGGAGGGCATACAGCGACCCAGTGGTAGAAGTGGAGATCGTAGCAGCCTTAGGAGGGCAAACAGTGACCCAGTGGCTGTGGCATGAGGAGGGCATATAGTGACCCAGTGGCTGTGGCATGAGGAGAGCATACAGTGACCCAGTAGTTGCGGCATGAGGAGGGCATTCAGTGACCCAGTGGTTGCGGGATGAGGAGGGCACACAGTGACGCAGTGGTTGCGGTATGAGGAGGGCATTCAGTGACCCAGTGGCAGCAGCATGAGGAGGGCATACAGTGACCCAGTGGCAGCAGCATGAGAAGGATGCAGAGTGACCCAGTGGAAACGGCATGAGGAGGCTATGCAGTGACCCAGTGGCAGCAGTATGAGGAGGCAATACAGTGACCAAGTGGCTGCCGCATGAGGAGGACATACAGTGACCCAGTTCCTCCCCTGTGTGGCTTTGTTTGCCCAGGAAAACGAGGTGTAGAACAGTGTGATACCACTGTGCCCTGCACATGTGGTATGCTGGAGGAGCACTGTGAAGTGTCCCTGCAGTGGAGGATGAGGAAACAGTGGAGGATGAGGTGGACATTGTTGCAGGACCAACGGTGTGAGAACGTGGAGGCGGAAGCGGCGCCACCTGGCCAAGTTGCTGGTGATAGGGTGACAATGTGAAGTTGGCAGCAGCATGAGGAGGGCATACAGTGACCCAGTGGATGTGGAATGAGGAGGCCATATAGTGACCTGGTGGCAGTGGCTTGAGGAGGGCATACAGTGACCCAGTGGCAGCGGCATGAGGAGGCCATACAGTGACCCGGTGGCAGCGGCATGAGGAGGGAATACAGTGACCCAGTGGCTGCGGCATGAGGAGGCCATACAGTGACCCGGTGGCAGCGGCATGAGGAGGACATACAGTGACCCAGTGGCAGAGGAATGAGGATGGCATACAGTGACCTAGTGGAAATGGCTTGAGGAGGGCATACAGTGACCCAGTGGCTGCGGCATGAGGAGGCCATATAGGGACCTAGTGGCTGCGGTATGAGGAGGCCATACAGTGACCAAGTGGCAGCAACATGAGGTAGCCATACTGTGACCCAGTGGCAGCGGTATGAGGAGGCCATACAGTTACCCAGTGGCAGAGTGCAGAGGTGGCAGCAGCGTGAGTAGGACACAGAGTGGCAAGGTGATATAATGTGTAGGTAGCAACAGCCTTAGGAGGCCATACAGTCACCCAGTGGCAGAGTGAGGAGGTGGCAGCAACGTCAGGAGGCCATACAGTCATCCAGTGGCAGAGTACGGAGGTGGCAGTAGCGTGAGTAGGCCACAGAGTGGCAAGGTGATATAATGTGTAGGTAGCAACAGCCTTAGGAGGCCATACAGTGAACCAGTGGCAGAATGAGGAGGTGGCAGCAGCATGAGGAGGCCATACAGTCATCCAGTGGCAGAGTGCGGAGGTGGCAGCAGCGTGAGTAGGCCACAGAGTGGCAAGGTGATATAATGTGTAGGTAGCAACAGCCTTAGGAGGCCATACAGTCTCCCAGAGTGTGGTGAGGCAGCGTGGATCATTTAATCTGCTGCATCAGGCATTGGTGGGTGGAAATACTTACTGATCCACGCCTGATTCATGTTCACAAAGGTCAGTCTCTCTAAATTTTGGGTGGACAGGCGAGCTCTACTTGGGGTAACAATAGCCCCCGCTGCACTAAACACCTGCTCTGATGCCACACTAATGGCCAGGCAGCACAGCTTTTCCAGGGCAAACTCGGCCAATTGCAGCCACAAATCCAGTTTGGCTGCCCAGTAGTCCAGTGGATCTTCGATGATGGGTGGCAGGGTGCACTCTAAGTATGCCACCACCTGCTGGCTCAACTTCTGCTCTGTGTCTAGCTGCTGATGAGCAGCTTCTTCACTATGTGGCTGAAGAAAGTTGCTCATCAGCGACTCTAGGCTCAGGCTGCTGTTGATGGAGCTGATACTGCTCCTGCCACCCCTACCCCCTCCCACAGCTGCTATGCCAGTGCAAGTTGAGTTGGGCCCCCCGGTCAGACATGCGAGAGGATGGACGATGGCGCAAATAAGCAGTGGCCAACTTGCTACATAGCATGTCTCTATAGTAGTTCAGTTTTTCTCCGGTAGCGAGGGTCTAACATGGTGGAGAGCCAGTAGTCATCCCTCTGTCATTGGTGATGATTCGGCTGTCACTGTGCAAGGAAGTCAGCATGCATCGGGCCATTTGCGCAAGTGACTCCGAGGGACTCCCTGCAACCATCACCACTGCATACAGCCACGGTGTGTCTGGGTCATCTGCCTCATCCTCCTCATCTCCCTCTGGCTGTTCTGGTTGCTCCTGCTCCTCCTCTCCACCCATTTGGCTACACATTGTTTGTGCTCCAATGTCCTCCTCATCCTGCTCCTCCTCCAGTTCAGCCCCCACAGGGCTCATGTGGCCTTGAGATGTAGACACCACATCTCCAGTCCCCTGACCAGACAGATTGAAAAGCATCTTTTCCAGGATGTGAATCAGTGGAATGACGTTGTTCATCCTGTAGTCCTGGCAACTGCCTAACAAAGTGGCCTCCTCAAAGGGAACTAGCAAACAGGAGGTGTCACGCATGAGCTGCCACTGGCTAACGTTAAAGTTACACAAGGGAGTACCTTTGTCCACTTGGATCATCAAGAAATTGTGTATGGCTTTTCTCTGTTCATATAGTCGATCCAACATATGCATGGTTGAATTCCAACGGGTGGAAACATCGCATATCAGCCTATGTTGTGGGAGGCCGTTCTGCCGCTGCAGCTCAAGGAGGGTGTGCTTGGCGGTGTATGAGTGGCTGAAGTACATGTAAAGTTTCCTTGACATTTTTAGGATGTCTTACAGATGGGTGGAACACTCAAGGAAATGCTTGACAACCAGATTGAACCTGTGCACCATGCAGGGCGCATGGCTCAGCCCTCCTTGATGCAGTGCAGACACCTTGTTCTTCCTGTTGTCAGTTACCATTTTTCCGATTTTAAGTTCTCTTGGAGAAAGCCAGGATTCGATTTCTTGATTGAGGACACGGAGCAGTTCCTTCCCTCTGTGACTTCGTTCGCCCAGGCAAACGAGGTGTACAACAGCGTGACACCACTGTGCCCTGCACATGTGGTATGCTGGAATAACACTGGGAATTGTACCTGCAGTGGAGGCTGAGGAGACAGTGGAGGATGAGTCGGACATTGTTGCAGGACCAATGGCGTGAGAATGTGGAGGCAGAAGCTGCGTCACCTGTCCAAGTTGCTGGTGTGTCTGGGCAGGCATCACATTAACCCAGTGGGCCGTAAATGACATATATTGTCCTGGACCGTAGTAACAGCTCCACACATCGGCGCTGCCGTGCACTTTGGCAGACACCGACAGGATCAAGGACTGGCCCACCTTCTCTTCTACAGATTTATGCAGGGCTGGTACTGCCTTCTTGGCAAAGAAATGATGGCTTGGGACTCTCCACCTCGGCTCGGCGCAAGCCATCAGTTCTCTGAAAGGTGCAGAGTCCACCAAGTGGAAGAGGAATGACTGCAGCACCAGCAACTTGGACAGGAGCACGTTCAGCTTCTGCACTGTTGAATGATTGCATGCATACTGTTGTCTCTTAGATATAGATTCTGTGATCAATTGCTGACGCAATAACTGACTAGGAGGAGGAGCAGGAGCATCACGACCAGCAGATGATGGGAAGGACATACAGCTTCCTTCAGCTGAGGTGGTGGAGCCTTGACTGCCTGAAATGGGGTGCGTGCCACTGGGTGCTGCAGCGGTTGCTGCAGCAGGCTGGACCAACACATTGGAGCCACGGCTCTCCCAGACCATTTTATGGTGACGCTGCACATGTTGGTGCAGGACTGTGGTGCAAACATTGGCACCCTGGCCATGCTTTACCTTCTGCCCACAGATTGAACATATGGCCATGTTCACCTCCCCCGGCGGCTTTGCAAAAAACTGCCACACTGCCGAGTAGGTGATTTTACCCCCAACACTCTGCAATAACTGACTGTTACCGCCACTGCCTCCTTGAACCCCTGCACCACTGCTTTCCGGGCAGGTAGGCTGCTGTGAAGCGGGTGGTCTACCCCGGGCACGTTTAGCTTCCAACTTCTCACTGCTGCCACCCTGCTGTCTCCCCCACTGCCTCATGCGCAAGCTGCAACCCTCTTCTCCTGATGACGATGAGGTCCTTTCGTCACCCGGCTCCCAATTACGATCAGCTACATCGTCATACACTACTGTCTGCAGGTCACTGATGTTCTCCTCAACACCAGCTCCCATGGCACTCTCCTCATCACTACTTGCCCACCTACCGCAGGAAGCGGCGGAAGTCTCCTCCACATCTTGGCTGAGCAGTAGCTGCTGACTGTCCTCTAGTACCTCCTCCTCACTGTACAGTGGATCTCAGCCCACGTCATAGAGTAGTTCTCTAGCTGAGGGAACAGAAAAGGACAGAGGCTGGTTGAGGACAGGTGAGGGTACAGGGCCTGCTGCCAGGCCATGCCAACTAACGGTTGTGTCTGACGAACCCACTGACTCTTGGCTGGGGGTGTCTGATGTGACTTGGGATAAATTGGATGACCGAGTCAACCAGTCTACAACCGTTGGGTTGCTGGTCAAGACACGACCGCTACTTGACACTGGGAGCTCAGGCCTCTGTAACTGACCCCTGCTGCCATGCCCCCTTACTCTACTGTGACCTGTGCCTTCACCAGAAACATTTAGGCCTGAAGCCCTCCCCTGTACATGGCCTCTCACTTCTCTGTCTGACATACTGTTCGATGAAAAAACTTAATTGTAAAGGGCAAAAAGGTCTGTTATTTTCTACTTTGAAGAGAATGGCAAATATGCCCCTTATTTCTTCACCCACTAATGAACACCAATAAAACAAACATGATAAAGGCAGATCTTTGTGGCTCAGAATTATTGAATTATTGACAATACTATTGATAAATGGCCAGCAACTTTATACTGGTAACAAAATGGCGAATATGGTCCTCCTTATGGGTTTAGACACTAATGAACACCTTTAAATAAGTGATGATAACTGCTAAGAATTATTGAATTATTATCGACAATACTGTATTTAAAAATGGCCTGCAACTTTATACTGGTAACAAAATGGCGAATATGGTCCTTTTTATGTGTTTAGACACTAATAAACACCTTTAAATAAGTGATAACCGCTAAGAATTATTGAATTATTGAGTTATTATTGACAATACTGTATTGAAAAATGGCCTGCAACTTTATACTGGTAACAAAATGGTGAATATGGTCGTTATGTCTTTCCCCACGTTAAAGGCCTTTATTACAGATAAGTGCAGATATTATTGGATGATAATTCAGTTTTCTTTGGCACAATAGTACTGAATAATGTTATGCCTTGGAAGAACAGTGAATAAGCACCTTATAATAAACACCTTTAAAAAGGCTTTTTTTACAGATACGTGTAGATATGGCTTTGGCACAATAGTACTGAATAGTGTTATGCCTTGGAAGAACAGTGAATAAGCCCCTTATAATAAAAGCCTTTAAAAAGGCTTTTTTTACAGATACATGCAGATATTAGTGTATAATATTTCACTTTTTTTTTGCAAAAGGCTTGTTGTATTCCACCTTGATGACACAGATATAAGTAATGAGCAGCAGTATAATGGCAGTGAGTGCTGCAATGTGAATTATGCTGCAAATTCTTGCTGTAAATGACCCTGCAACCACCCCAAATTCTTCTCTCAATTCCTAGCTATGCTTTCCCTACAGTTATAAGGCTCAGCCTCTTTCCCTGAACTTCTATATGTTTTCTAAGTCTTTCCCTAGCTCCTGCTGACGTCTGTCCCTTCAATAAGAGCAATGTGGAATGACTGTACCTAAAATGGCCGAGGGTTTTTATAGGGCTGTGACATCACAGGTCCTGCTGGCTGCTGATTAGCTGCACGCTTGGCATTGCGGGCGATCCCGCGCTCCCAGAGTCCCTTCCCCCTTGTCCTAACATGTGCGGCGGACATTTTATAAAAAAATGCGATCGATGCATCGAAGCGTGAGGAAACCCGGAATCGTGGCGAATCGAAGATTTCCTGAAATTCGAAACGAATTCCACTTCTGCAGAATCGTTTCACTCATCTCTAGTTCCAATACACTTGTCAATATAATGTACTTGTCTAAAAGAGAATTCTGTAGGCAATCCATACAGTAGGATTGAACAACTGTAGGAAGACTGAAGCTTTCTCCCTTGCTTACCATTACCTTAGAAGTATAGCTGTCAGTCACACTCATAGTTCTCCAAATTGTTCTGGCTATTTATTCAGGTTATCCCGTCCATTACCTTGTGCATTTTGGATTTTCAATAGTCTGACACATCCTGGATTGAAAAGATCACTTTACAGTATGTCAGGGAAATGGCAGTCTATGAACATTTAACTTACTCCTGATTTTTTAAAGTACAAACCCAGCGGTTTTGGGCTTGATCCAAGACTGCATTACATGATCAGAACCAGCACCAGTACCCGGCCCCAAAGTCGCTGTGACTCCTCCCTCCTCCCCTGTTTAGTGCTAGTTGCCTGTGCTAGGTGGGGTGTTTTAATAGATTATTCTAACAATAAAGTCAGCCCCCATAGTACAGTTAAGTACCTATAAACATGGGGGAAAAGGGAGAAGGCAGAATGATTTGGCCCTGTCCGAAGGGGGCTACGGCCGCAGGATATGTGGTTCCCTCTGGAAGGGTCACTGCAAGCAGGAGAAATGACACAAGCTTACCGTCATCGCTGCCGCAATCACCCGCAGGATGGGGCATCAGGAAGGCAGGAGAGGAAGTCGCCATTTACAGCCGGAGGATCGAGGCGGTCCTGGAGGAGTATGACCGGGCCCGGAGGTCCCTGTTCGCAATGAGTGGGGAGCTTCAGAGCGCTCGCGCCCGTAGCGACAGGGCCTCAAGGAAGGACCGCCCGGTTTTCAGTAAGCAGATAAGGAGCCTGAAAAAACAAATAAAGGCCCTGGAAGCCAGGTGCACGGAGATTCTGGAAGGCGCGGGGCCGTTCAGAGAGAAGCTGCTGAACGATGACCGCTTCTTCCGCAAACAGCAGGAGCGGTTGTTGAAGGATGGCCCCGCGTCCTCAGACAGCTCGGGAGAGGACGACTACTGCGAGTCAGACCTGTAATCAGATGACAGCATGGCGGTACAGTATAGTCGGGCAGCCGTCCCTAGTAGCGGCAGCCTGATACCCACGTATACGCAGGCATCAGTGCCGGCAGTGAAGCAGGAAGTCAGAATGACAAGACAGGAAGTCAGAATGACAGGGCAGGAAGTGATGCAATCTCCCACACTCCCAGAGAACCAACCACTGCCCGAGACGGAGGAGGAGGAGGGCGGAGCCTCGGGAGAAGGCGGGGAAGCTGATGAGGCAAATCTACCAATTAGAGTCCCCGTCCAGAATGGACCAATTAGCATTCAGCATGTCAGATCTGGACGGGGAGGAGGCGGGAAAAGGAGCCAAGACCAGGAAGAAGGCAAGGAAGGAAAAAAAAAGAGAAATAGAGACATTTAAATTTGTCAGGTCGTTGCCTGGGGAGCATCGTGCCGGGACCTCAGCCCAGGTTGTGATGCCTCCAGGAGAGAAAAGGGAGGCGCAGGCACCTCGGGTCACGCCAAGTGGCGGGGTGCCCGGGGTGCCAGCAGTCAAAATGGCGCCTGATAGTACCTTTCAGGTGGAGGCGGACAAGGAGCTCATGGTTGCGGACAAGGCGCTCATAGTTGCGGACAAGGGCAAAGGCAAAGAAGCCCCCCCTGCGGAGGGGAGTGGCGTAGGGAAACCTCCCTCCCTGGTAGGAGGTTTTAAAATATCGATGGCTTCCCCCAGAGTAAGGTGTAGGAAAGGGGGAGTGGCAGGTAGGCGTGGCTCATCCTCCTCCAGTGCTGATGAAGGCGGTGATGCGGAGGTTACTTCCGGGGCTAAGGGGGCGTGTCCTCCTCCTTTACAGTATGTCAGGGAAATGGCAGTCTATGAACATTTAACTTACTCCTGATTTTTTAAAGTACAAACCCAGCGGTTTTGGGCTTGATCCAAGACTGCATTACATGATCAGAACCAGCACCAGTACCCGGCCCCAAAGTCGCTGTGACTCCTCCCTCCTCCCCTGTTTAGTGCTAGTTGCCTGTGCTAGGTGGGGTGTTTTAATAGATTATTCTAACAATAAAGTCAGCCCCCATAGTACAGTTAAGTACCTATAAACATGGGGGAAAAGGGAGAAGGCAGAATGATTTGGAGGGGGCGGGTGTTGGTTCCAATCATGTGATCTAGGGTCAGGATTAGTCCAGAACCCCTGGGTTCAGGGTCCGACTGGCCCACCGGGAACTACTACTATTCCTCATGTCATGGGGGCCCGATCGGGATCCTGACCATCCCGATCGGGCCCCTGACCAGTGGCGTTACGATCGCGGTCGCAGGGGGCGCGACCGCGACTGAACCCGGCAGGGTACGGGGTCCGCGGCCAGCTGGAGATGGCCGGGGCCCCATACCACTATGATAGCGATCGGGAAAAGCCTGGTTCCCCTACCGCTATACATACTGTTATTGGAAAGGGACCCTGGCATATTGCAGGCCCCTTTCCAATAGATGGCAGGGCAGGGCACCCAGGGGAGTTGACTGAAAATAATAAACACATATTCTCACCTCTCCTGGGCACAGCGTCCTCTCCGGCGCTCTTCTGTCATGTGACTGAGGCCTGTGATTAGGCCCCGGCGGTCACATGGGGCGCGACCGCGTAATGACGTCAGTGCGCCCCCACGTGACCGCTGAGGCCCAATCACAGGCCTCAGCAGCGTCGTCGGAAAAGGGCCTGAAGACGCTGAAGACGACAGGATGGAGCGAGGATGCCAAGGAAAGATAAGGCAAGGTGAGTATGAGTGTTTGTTATTTTTAATCACTTCCCCTGGGCCTCCGATTATTATACTCTGGGGTCTGAGGAGACCCCAGAGTATAATAATAGCACTGAAGTGGAGCGGAGGGGGGGCTATTGGACGCATATAATACTGGGTGGGGGCCACTGTGGAGCTTATAATACTAGGAGGGGGCTACTATGGAGCTTATAATACGGGGTGGGGGCCACTATGGAGCTTATAATACTGGGTGGGTGCCACGGTGGAGCTTATAATACTGGGTGGGGGCCACTATGGAGCTTATAATACTGGGTGGGGGCCACTGTGGAGCTTATAATACTGGGTGGGGGCCACTATGGAGCTTATAATACTGGGTGGGGGCCACTGTGAAGCTTATAATACTGGGTGGGGGCCACTGTGGAGCTTATAATACTGGGTGGGGGCCACTGTGGAGCTTATAATACTGGGTGGGGGCCACTTTGGAGCATATAATACTGGGTGGGGGCCACTGTGGAGCTTATAATACTGGGTGGGGGCCACTGTGGAGCTTATAATACAGGGTGGGGGCCACTGTGGAGCTTATACTCCATACAGTGGCTCCTTCATTTTTTTTTTAATTACGCAGGGGCAGGTGAAAAAAACAAAACAAAAAACCCCCCCACAAACTTTCTTTCCTGTCCCCAGTGTCTCCCAGAGCAGTTCCGTCCTGCAGTTTTGTTGTTTTCTTCCAGCTGACGTTCCCTCTGCACGTGACTACCTGTGACGTCACGTGACCCCTGAGGCCATTCAGTGGCCTAAGGGAAGGGACCTGGGATGTCACAGCCAGTGAGGAATTCCGGCAAAAAGAAGACAGCAGAGCTGCAGGACCGGACCGTGCTGGGAGGACACCAGAGCACCAGAGACAGGTGAGTATGTTTATAATGTTTTTTTTTTTTTTGGGGGGGTAGGGGGGATTCACCTCCCCAGACTAATTATAAAAAAGAAAAAAATTATACTGGACGATCTATTTAAAGTGTGGTGCATTAGGGGTGTATATTAAAGGGGTTGTCCAGGCATAATTTGTTATGGTTTATCTTCAGGATAGGCCACAGATACCTGATCTGTAGGGGGCTTACCCCAGACCGATCAGCTGTTCGGAGCCACTTCTGGCGCCTGTCCTGTACACAATACAGGGCCAGAAGCAGAAAGCTCTGTCCACTGTATAGGGGCCAGGCACCTTCACTGTATTTAAGCACTTATTGAAGTCAGTAGGAGCTGAGCTGCAGTGAAGGCACCGGGCTGCTATACAGCGGATGGAGCTTTCTGCTTCCGGCCCTGTGTTGTGTACAGAAAAGGTGCTGGAAGTGGCTCCGAACAGCTGATGGGGCCATGTGTCAGCCCTCTACCGATCAGGTATTTATGGCCTATCCAGAGCATAGGCCATAAAAAAGATTAACCCTGGACAACCCCTTTAATATGCCCCACACAGTTTAATGTCCCCCCCACAGGATGTTAGCCCCCATCACTGCTCCCACACAATATAATGACCCCACCACTATTCCCCATACAGTATGGGGGAACCAGTGAAGAGGCCACTATGTGGGGGGACCAGTGAAGTGACCATAGAAAAATTTGGCCCAGACAACCCCTTAAAAGAGGTTGTCCATAAACTGGAGCGACCACTGTGTCGGCCGCCAGGGAGGTGTAAAAATAAGAACATTTTTAAAAAAGCATACTCACCTGTCCCCAGCACGCTGTTGTCCCCTGCCTGTGTCTGTTCGGTCTCATGGCGGCGCCTCATTTCTGGAAATCCTGTACCTAATTGGTCTTAGTGATCACATGAGGTGCAGGACTCCCAGCAAGGAGTCGCCGGCATGAGACTGAATGGACACTGGCAGCGGACAACGGAGCGCCGGGGACAGGTGAGTATGCTTTTTAATTTACTTATTTTTTACTTTACACCTCCCGCCAGCTACATGGGTTGCTCCAATTCCTTCGGGGCAACTGTGGGAGTCAGACACATTTGTTTGAGCTCCTGAGTCCAGAGGCTTAAGAGGCTTTTTGGATACTTGGAGACCGATTATTGGGTGTGGTTTTCGGTCTTTTGTGTGATACATACCGTAGCTCCGACTCCCTTCCCCGTGCGGAGGGGAGCCTTATCATGGAGCGTGGAGCTCCTGCCCCCCGGACCTTACAGGCGGGGGGCAGGAGAATGTCTGCCGACACAGCACCAGCAGAGCAGGGCAGGCGGAGGTCGCTGAGGCAGCAAGCCTCAATGAGAATGTCGACCGGGACAACAGCATTGGGAGCAGCATCAGGAGCAGCAGCAGCGACATTGGCGGCTGCAGCATCAGGAACAGCATCAGGAGCAGCGACGTCCGTAGAGCGGGCGACGCCGGCAGGAGTAGCGGTGGCGACAGGGGTGTCAGCAGTCCCGGCAGGTGGATCCGTGAAAACGGAGACATCAGCCACGGCAGTAACATCAGCGGCAGTGGCGGGTGAAGCCGGTCCGAAGGGGGCTACGGCCGCAGGATATGCGGTTCCCTCTGGAAGGGTCCCTGCAAGCAGGAGAAATGACACAAGCTTACCGTCATCGCTGCCGCAATCACCCGCAGGATGGGGCATCAGGAAGGCTGGAGAGGAAGTCGCCATTTACAGCCGGAGGATCGAGGCGGTCCTGGAGGAGTATGACCGGGCCCGGAGGTCCCTGTTCGCAATGAGTGGGGAGCTTCAGAGCGCTCGCGCCCGTAGCGACAGGGCCTCAAGGAAGGACCGCCCGGTTTTCAGTAAGCAGGTAAGGAGCCTGAAAAAACAAATAAAGGCCCTGGAAGCCAGGTGCACGGAGATTCTGGAAGGCGCGGGGCCGTTCAGAGAGAAGCTGCTGAACGATGACCGCTTCTTCCGCAAACAGCAGGAGCGGTTGTTGAAGGATGGCCCCGCGTCCTCAGACAGCTCGGGAGAGGACGACTATTGCGAGTCAGACCTGGAATCAGATGACAGCATGGCGGTACAGTATAGTCGGGCAGCCGTCCCTAGTAGCGGCAGCCTGATACCCACGTATACGCAGGCATCAGTGCCGGCAGTGAAGCAGGAAGTCAGAATGACAAGACAGGAAGTCAGAATGACAGGGCAGGAAGTGACGCAATCTCCCACACTCCCAGAGAACCAACCACTGCCCGAGACGGAGGAGGAGGAGGGCGGAGCCTCGGGAGAAGGCGGGAAGCTGATGAGGCAAATCTACCAATTAGAGTCCCCGTCCAGAATGGACCAATTAGCATTCAGCATGTCAGATCTGGACGGGGAGGAGGCGGGAAAAGGAGCTAAGACCAGGAAGAAGGCAAGGAAGGAAAAAAAAAAGAGAGATAGAGACATTTAAATTTGTCAGGTCGTTGCCTGGGGAGCATCGTGCCGGGACCTCAGCCCAGGTTGCGATGCCTCCAGGAGAGAAAAGGGAGGCGCAGGCACCTCGGGTCACGCCAAGTGGCGGGGTGCCCGGGGTGCCAGCAGTCAAAATGGCGCCTGATAGTACCTTTCAGGTGGTGGCGGACAAGGAGCTCATAGTTGCGGACAAGGGCAAAGGCAAAGAAGCCCCCCCTGCGGAGGGGAGTGGCGTAGGGAAACCTCCCTCCCTGGTAGGAGGTTTTAAAATATCGATGGCTTCCCCCAGAGTAAGGTGTAGGAAAGGGGGAGTGGCAGGTGGGCGTGGCTCATCCTCCTCCAGTGCTGATGAAGCCGGTGATGCGGAGGTCACTTCCGGGGCTAAGGGGGCGTGCCCTCCTACAACATCAGGTGCCGGGGTGACTGTGGATGCGGAGGCCGAGGTAAAAGCGGGGAAGCCATCAGCGAGTGGTGCAGCCGGCCCCGCTGTAAGAAGGAAGACTGCAGGTGTGAATGATGGACGAGTGGAGAAGCTAGTTAAGCAGACAGGTAAGGTAAAGGGGAAAGCGGGTGGGACAAAAGGGGTAATTAGTAGTATTCCTGAAGAAGGTGGTGTAGTATGCATGGGGGTCCAAGAGCCTGTAGTCGGGGAGGCTGCGGGAGGAGGGGCTGTAAGAGACAGCCAATGTTGTCCTAAGCTTCATTTGTCTGTATAAACTGTTAATGTTGAATGTATTTCTGTGATTCTGTTCCTTTAAGACAGCAGCCATTGTAATTGTGACATGATGCTGGAGTGAGACCCCCCCCCTTTTTATGTCAGCCTGCCTGTTCTGCAGACAGAGTGTGAGCAGAGGAGCAGGAAGTGACGAGACAGAGAGCAGCAGCCATCTTGGCAAGTGTTGTATTGAACTGGTGTGGAGATTTTTCTGTACAGCTAAGCTGTATCTTGGTCCAGAGACAAACAGAGTGTAAAGAGACAACAGGACTAGTGAGTCCATGTGAAAGGAACTGTGCTCAGTGGCTGATCAGTGAGACTGACATTGTGACTGTGTATATGGATACCACAGATAGAGACTCGCAGTGCTGTTGATGTACTGGACAGCACCTGCTAAACCCCGGCTTACAACCCAGCTCAGTGTATGGATTCGGCAGGACTGTCAGTGTGCTGAGTGGAATCTGCTGTTGGATTACATTGCATTCATTGGGTTTCCCTGTTAAAGAGGACTTCATTTCTCCCAAGATCCTGATAACAGTGAGGAGAGGACGCTTCACTATAAAAGAAAGGAACGACTTTGGGCCCCACCGCGCGCTTCTACGGACTGTAAGCGGTCCACCTGGACCACTGGGGAAAAGGGGGTGCACCCAAATGTGATGTCAGGGTCAGTTAGGGATAGTTTTGAGTATATTGTTCATTCAGTGTCCATACTGCAGAAGTGGACAGAGTAAAAGTAGAAACCATTGCAGAATTTGCCTTGAAATTGTTCATGCTATATTGTATATTTTGCTTGTCTTTATCCCTGTCATTTTACCTTCAAATAGCCTTTATTAACTTATAGTAAATATATATTCTTTTCTTGAACTACCGCGTGTGCGTTCATTTCTGGTTGCGGAGTCCAAACCACCTGCCTTGCTCTCGGTTCACAGGGCTATTAAAAAAGTGTTTCTACTGCTGGTAATATTTCTGTTGTGGCCCCTGTTGTTTCTGGTATTTCTGCTGTTGTCCCTGCTGTTGTCCCTGCTGTTGTTTCTGCTGCTGTTCCTGATGCTGTCGTTGCTCCTGTTGTTACTCCTGTCACTGCTCCTGATATTGTTGCTCCTGTTGTCCTCTCTGCCGCTGTTCCTTCTGCTGCAGTTGGAGTGACCCGGTCCGCGGCGGCTATGCCAGGGCGGACTGTTGCCGCCTCTGGTGCTCCGGTTGCCGTGGCTGGGCTAAGTAGTTCTGCGGGGGTCCCTGGGAGTGGTGCTGGTACTCCGGCAGCGGAGGTTGCTGCAGCCTCCGGGCCCCCACGCTCCTATGCCAGCGTCGCTTCTGGGGCCCCTGGGGGTGCATCATGTCTTCCGCCCGGCTCCAGGGACGGCGATTTGCAACGGCAGCTCCTGGAGGCTTTACGGGCGGGCCAGTCCACAATGACCATAGATGGGCAGTCGAGAGACCTTAGGTTCTGGATCGAGCGTTTTGGCCTAGGGAAGTTCCGAGAGGAAGGAGGTGAGACCAGATGGACTCTCCCTACACCCGGGCGTAGGGGGCCGACACGGAGGAACGTGGCCCGTCTCGTGTGGGGGGGAGCCGGCCCTTGTCCCGAGAGGAGGGGGGTCGTGGAACTCCTACTCGGGATGGGTTTCAGGGCAAGCGACATCTTTGCCCTGATTCATCCTGTCGGCTCCTCGGAGTTTGACATCAGCTTTGTTACCCCGGAGGGCTTAGAAACCTTCTGGGGAAACTATAGGCTGGTGAAGGACGAGCCCGCCTGGCGTGACTTTATGGTGTGGGCGGTGTCACGCCAGGATAACATTAAGAAAGTGACCGTTTTAACTCGTAACGAGTCACTTTCTTATATGGACATCATGACCTGGCTGAACAGGTTTGGGGAGGTCAAGGACTTCCCAAAGAAAAATCTCGACGAGTTCGGGATATGGTCGGGGGCCTGGACCTTCATGGTCAAATTGCGACACGAGGATAACTCGGTGATGCATATCCCGTCCTCAACCTTCCTTGGGAAAGACAGGATCCTTGTCTTCTACCAGGGGCAGCCAAAACTCTGTCACAGGTGCGGTGACCCCTCACACTTGAGCGCCTCCTGCCGTGTGCAGAAGTGCGCCATGTGTGGGGAGGTGGGCCATCTCGCGGCGACCTGTGGCAGGGTGCGTTGCACCCGTGTGGTGTCCTTGGGCACCCGATTGGGGCGTGTCCACGGTCTTTCGCCAACACCACCCTTCGGCAAGCGGGAGCAGTTGAGGAGGCTGTCCCTGCTGCGGAGGGGGTGAGTGGGGGAGGAGAGACTAGTCTGCCAAGGCAAAGGGAGAAGGCCCAGCCACCATCAAGGGCAAGGAGGCGCGAGAGGAGGAGGGAGCAGAGGGAGGGAGTTATGTGCCTTCCTTCTGCCCCTGGCTCTGCTGGGCCGGATCCTGATGCCGAAGCAGCAGTGGGCACGACCCTGGTTGAGGAGATGAGGAGACTGCAGAGGGAGGAAGAGGCTGACCAGTCGTCTTCTTCTCAGTACGTTAGTGCTGGGGAGGGAGAGACGGTCAAGCGGAGAAAGTCACCGAGTAAAGTGAGGGCAAAAACATCTGCCCCCCCCCCCCCGACGAAGGAACGCAGACTCGACGGCCCTCTAGTGGTAGGTCCCAACCGGTACCAATCCCTCTGTGAGGATGCGTCGGCCTCAAGGGAGGCTTCAGAGGGAGAGGTGGAGCCGTCAGGGGCTGCTGAGTCTCCCTCCGGGAGGGGCCCCCTGCCCTCTGGGGGGGAGGCTGGCCTGGAGCCTGGAGGAGGAGATGATGCACCCAGGGCCGAAGCTGCTACTGTCTCTGCGACCACTGTAACTCCTCAGGGAGAAGTTGTGGGGGAGGTCCATCCCTCCTCTGGCCAAACCGCACCGGGGGAGGTGATGGACCAATCCCAATGTAAGAAGAGGACCCGCAAGACGAGGAGAAGTCGCGGGTCCTCTTCAGACTCATCTAGGGGTGATGGTGATAGGAGGAAAGGGGGTGGGAAGCTGAAGGTCATTGAGCTCAATCGGTCTTAATGGCAGTCCCCTCTCCACTGACGCTGGCCACCATTAATGTGGCCAGCATTAAGTCTGATACGGCTAGGTTTGCAGCCTTTGATTTTCTTGGCCGGGTTGAAGCTGACATTTTGTTTTTGCAGGAGACCAGGCTCTGTACTCTATCAGAGATAAACAGAGCAAGGAGGGAGTGGCGCAGGGGGCCCTCCTACTGGTCTCTTGCGGCTGAGCCGTATAGTGGAGTGGCGGTGCTTTTTACCGCAGAGGTGAAATGCCAGCGACTGATCGAGCTCGAAATGGGAAGGTGCCTAGTCTTAGACGTCTTCATGAAGGGGCAAAGCCTGCGCCTCATTAACATCTACGGTCCCCAGACAAAGTGGGACCGTAAAAGCCTCTTTATGAAGATTAAGCCTTTTCTTTTTACGGGCAAACAAGTCATCTTTGGTGGGGATTTTAATACCATAACTAGACCCCAAGACCGAGGAGGTACCAGAGATAGACTGCCCTATGATGGCGCCGCGTTAAATAGAATAGTGAGTGAAGCTCGCCTGGAGGATATCCACTTCAGGCATTCCCCAGGTCACCGTGGGTTCACCTTTCAGAGAGGTAGTGTTAGGTCTAGGATAGATAGGTTTTTTTTTGAAGGAGAAATCCGTCACCACCCCTGTGTCCGTGGTGGAGGTGGAGTTCTCTGATCACTGTCTAATTTTGTTTTCTTTGAATATTTCAGAGACCCTCCGGAGAGGAAGAGGTTTGTGGAGGCTGAATTCGTCACTCCTTGAGGAGGCAGCTGTAAGACAAGCCTTTGAGGAGTTTCTTCAGGATCAGGTACTATTACTGGGTCTTGAAGGTACTAGGTCAGAGTGGTGGGAGATATTCAAAAAAAGGGTGGCGGGATTTTTCCGCCGGCTCTCAAGCCTCAGGTCACTGGACATGTACCGCATGTACACTGCACTGAGGAAGAGACTTGGACATCTGGTCTCGACCGGAGGTAGCCAGGAGGATATCTCCGGTGTGAAGGCTTTGCTCAAAAGGTGTCAGTACGATAGGCACGCATCTTTGGTTCTTGAGAGGGATTTCGGGAAATACCGCTCGCCCGACCCCTACAGGAACTGTAAGATGTCAGTGACTTGTAAGACAGTAACAGGCCTGATTGACAGTACAGGATCCCTGACAAGATCCAGGTCAGGGATCTTGGAGGTCGTCAGGTCCTTCTACTCGAACCTTTTGGCAAAGAAGGAACTGAATCGGGATCGGATTTCAGGTTTCTTGGCTGAAGCCATTCCTGAGTCAGCAGAAGACCCTTCTCTTGGTGTTTTGATAGAACCTATAAGGGAAGAGGAAGTCGTCAGGGCTATTGAGGGTCTTGCCCTCAAGAAGTCACCTGGCCCAGATGGCTTAACATCTGAGTTCTATCGGACCTTTAAAGGAGCTTTGGCTCCCCTCTTGACTGACGTGCTTAATGAGTGTCTATCCTCGGGTACTCTGCCGAAGTCAATGAGGAGGTCCGCCCTTATAGTTCTGTCAAAGGGTAAGGATCCGAGCCATATTGAGAACTGGCGGCCCATAGCACTTCTCAATACGGACCGAAAGATTCTGGCGAAGGTACTTTTCAACCGGCTGGTACAGTTTGCGCCCCGGCTCCTCTCGCCGGCTCAGCACTGCTCTGTTCCCGGTCGTAGCACCTTAAGTGCGGTCCTGAGTGTCAGGGAGGCTGTGGAGCAGAGTAGGGCAGGTCGGTGGAAGGGTACTTGCTGTCCCTAGATCAGGCTAAGGCTTTTGACAGGGTGAATCATGAGTATTTGTGGTCAACTCTCTCGAGGTATGGCCTGCCTGGGGGGTTCATTCAGTGGCTGCAGACCTTATACGCTGGGGCTGAGTCTTTCCCGCTTGTGAATGGTTGGGTTGGTCGTCCTTTTGAGGTGGGGTCGGGCGTCCGACAGGGATGTCCCTTGAGCCCGCTACTGTATGTGTTCGCCATTGATCCCCTGATTAGACGGATTAATGGTGGGCCGGTGGCGGGAGTCAGGATGGACCTGGAGGGTACCGGCTACCCTTTGAGGACAGTAGCCTACGCGGATGATGTCACCGTTCTTGTCTCGTCACGGGAGGAGCTTGAATGGGTGATGTCTGAAGTGGACAGTTACTCGGAGGCTTCCGGATCAGCTGTAAACAGGAATAAGTGTGGAAGCCTCTGGCTGGGAGGGGGAGAGCCTGGTTTTTCTCTCCCGGACACCCTCCCAGAACCCCAGGGGTCTGTAAAGATCTTAGGCATCCATTTTGGCCAGGGTGATTACCCACTCCAAAATTGGGAAGGTAGGCTTAAGGATGTCGCCCAGAGAGTTGATTGCTGGAAGGGTTGGTCTTTGACCCTGAGAGAAAGGGTTCACCTTGCCAAACCCTTCCTGCTCCCGTTGGTGATCTATCTAGGTAGCGTCTGTGCCTTGCCAGAGTCTTGTTGGAGTAGGATCTGTTGCCTGTTCTTCCAACTGTTATGGGGGAACAGGCTCAACCTAATCAGGAGGGAGGTTACATACCGCACAAGGAGGCTAGGGGGGTTAAATATGGTTAACCCCGTGGTGTTCTTAATGAACACCTTTCTTAAGATCAATTTACCAAACCTCTCCTCCGAGGGAGCTCCTTCGTGGGTAGCCTCCTGCCAGGGGTGGTTTCGGCCCTTCTTCCAGAAATGGGAGTCAGGAGGGCAAGTGAAAGATCTTCGTGCACCCCATGGATATCTCCCGGCCTATGCTTCCCTGGTCCTGAAAGTGATTCGTCGGTGGGGTCTGGGGGCGTGGGAGATCAGGACTCAGTCAAGACGTTTTCTTGACGACAAGGTCCTGTTGACCCGCTTCCAGAAGCCTCTGGCGCTCAAAGATTGCCCAGGAGAAACCTTAGAGGGAGGGTTGCGTTTTCTTAACTCCAAAAGGTTTCCTCGGAAGTTTTGGGATCTGACCTGGCGCTGCCTCCTAGGTAAGTTATATGTGAGGGGGAACTTGAAGTACCGGAACTCCGACGAGCGAGGCTGCCCTCGGGAGGAGTGTGGCGACATGCTGGAAAGCATGGAGCACTTCCTGCTTCAGTGCCCCTTCAATATAAGGGTTTGCAAATTGGTGGGGACCTCCACCGGTTGGCTGCGGCTGGCTGGCCTTTCCTACGCCGAGTGGGCCTATGGGGCATTCAGACACCCGGAGGGCAGGGACTGCCAAACACTTTTTGTAGTTAGTGCAGTGGTCAGGTTTCACCTATGGTCAGCACGGTGTTTAGTATCGACGAGAGGCAAAATCCTCCCGGAGGTGGAGGTGGTTAAAAACATCATGGTGGACCTGGTGAGGGTGCGCTCTCGGGAGTACGAGGGGCTGGGCGCAGAAAGGGCTGGTACCCTCTGGAGGGGGTTCACTTTTTCTGTTCCCTGAGGGTTAGATAAGGGATTTAAAGTAGGTTAGTTAGGTTAGGGCCAGATAGGGATAGGTAGGGCAAGGTTTGCACGAGGGGTGGGGTTTATTATTTTCTGATAGGGAGGGACAGGTAGGGACAGAATGATAGATAGGGATATAGCGGTAGGGCGAGTAGACAGGGATGGGCCTCCTGTGCTCTCTTCCTGGTGGAGGGCTGGCGTGTCACCACATAGGCATTTTGTTTTGGAAATCAGATGGAAGGGTAAGAGGCTTGAGGATAACCGACCCTAGGCCCATGGGAGGTTTATGGGAGGGAAGGTAATTTAACAGGTTATGTAGGATGGTGGGTTTTTGTTACTTGTCTGTTATTTCTTATTTGTTATTGTTGTCGTTCATATGTTGTGTCCATTTTCCCATTTTCCATTTTTCCATATCCCATATTCATTTTCCATTTCCATTTTTTATATCCATTTCCATATCCCATATTTCTTTTTCCATATTCCATAATTCCATTTGTTTGTTAGTAGATAAGGGTTTTTTTTCAGGGGGGTAGGTTGTTTGGGAGGGGGGTTTCTTTTTGGGGGTGGAGGGTTTGGTTTATAAGTTTTCGTGTGCCCGGCCTGGCTCTGGACTACGCGGACATGGGAGGACATGAGGCGGAGAGCCAGGTTGGGTTTCAGGGGCTTGGTGGTGGGTGGTGCCAGCACCAGGACTATGCGGACATGGGAGGACATGGGGCGTGGTGCTGGCCGGGTGTGGTGAGGGGAAAAAAAAAAAAATAATAATAATAATTTTTAGTAAGTTTCAGTTGGGGATTTTGTTAGTGTTATAAGTTTCCGTTATAAGTTTCCGTTATATGTTTTCATTGTATATTGCTCATTTAGATTTTCTTTTGTTAGAGTTTTTGACTGACGGATGACTGGAGAAAGACGGGAGAAGAGTGAAAGGTGGCGTGAAAGGCGGAGTGAAAGGCAGAATGGATGGGGCTGGTTCGCGATTGTTTTTTTTTTTTTTCTCCCGGTGTTTTCTTGTATTTTATTTGTTGATGGTTTTATGCTATGTTTTAGATTTATGTATTGTCTCTGTTTATAGTTTTTATATTGTATTTTCGTATGTGACAGTGTTTGTGAACTTTTTTCTACTTTTCTAATAAAATAGTTCCAATTCCTTCGGGGCAACTGTGGGAGTCAGACACACTTGTTTGAGCTCCTGAGTCCAGAGGCTTAAGAGGCTTTTTGGATACTTGGAGACCGATTATTGGGTGTGGTTTTCGGTCTTTTGTGTGATACATACCGTAGCTCCGACTCCCTTCCCCGTGCGGAGGGGAGCCTTATCATGGAGCGTGGAGCTCCTGCCCCCCGGACCTTACAGGCGGGGGGCAGGAGAATGTCTGCCGACACAGCACCAGCAGAGCAGGGCAGGCGGAGGTCGCTGAGGCAGCAAGCCTCAATGAGACAGGCGACCGGGACAACGGCATCGGGAGCAGCATCAGGAGCAGCAGCAGCGACATTGGCGGCTGCAGCATCAGGAACAGCATCGGGAGCAGCGACGTCCGTAGAGCGGGCGACGCCGGCAGGAGTAGCGGTGGCGACAGGGGTGTCAGCAGTCCCGGCAGGTGGATCTGTGAAAACGGCGACATCAGCCACGGCGGTAACATCAGCGGCAGTGGCGGGTGAAGCCGGTCCGAAGGGGGCTACGGCCGCAGGATATGCGGTTCCCTCTGGAAGGGTCCCTGCAAGCAGGAGAAATGACACAAGCTTACCATCATCGCTGCCGCAATCACCCGCAGGATGGGGCATCCGGAAAGCTGGAGAAGAGGTTGCCATCTACAGCCGGAGGATCGAGGCGGTCCTGGAGGAGTATGACCGGGCCCGGAGGTCCCTGTTCGCAATGAGTGGGGAGCTTCAGAGCGCTCGCGCCCGTAGCGACAGGGCCTCAAGGAAGGACCGCCCGGTTTTCAGTAAGCAGGTAAGGAGCCTGAAAAAACAAATAAAGGCCCTGGAAGCCAGGTGCACGGAGATTCTGGAGGGCGCGGGGCTGTTCAGAGAGAAGCTGCTGAACGATGACCGCTTCTTCCGCAAACAGCAGGAGCGGTTGTTGAAGGATGGCCCCGCGTCCTCAGACAGCTCGGGAGAGGACGACTATTGTGAGTCAGACCTGGAGTCGGATGACAGCATGGCGGTACAGTATAGTCGGGCAGCCGTCCCTAGTAGCGGCAGCCTGATACCCACGTATACGCAGGCATCAGTGCCGGCAGTGAAGCAGGAAGTCAGAATGACAAGACAGGAAGTCAGAATGACAGGGCAGGAAGTGACGCAATCTCCCACACTCCCAGAGAACCAACCACTGCCCGAGATGGAGGAGGAGGAGGGCGGAGCCTCGGGAGAAGGCGGGGAAGCTGATGAGGCAAATCTACCAATTAGAGTCCCCGTCCAGAATGGACCAATTAGCATTCAGCATGTCAGATCTGGACGGGGAGGAGGCGGGAAAAGGAGCCAAGACCAGGAAGAAGGCAAGGAAGGAAAAAAAAAAGAGAGATAGAGACATTTAAATTTGTCAGGTCGTTGCCTGGGGAGCATCGTGCCGGGACCTCAGCCCAGGTTGCGATGCCTCCAGGAGAGAAAAGGGAGGCGCAGGCACCTCGGGTCACGCCAAGTGGCGGGGTGCCCGGGGTGCCAGCAGTCAAAATGGCACCTGATAGTACCTTTCAGGTGGTGGCGGACAAGGAGCTCATAGTTGCGGACAAGGGCAAAGGCAAAGAAGCCCCCCCTGCGGAGGGGAGTGGCGTAGGGAAACCTCCCTCCCTGGTAGGAGGTTTTAAAATATCGATGGCTTCCCCCAGAGTAAGGTGTAGGAAAGGGGGAGTGGCAGGTGGGCGTGGCTCATCCTCCTCCAGTGCTGATGAAGCCGGTAATGCGGAGGTCACTTCCGGGGCTAAGGGGGCGTGTCCTCCTACAACATCAGGTGCCGGGGTGACTGTGGATGCGGAGGCCGAGGTAAAAGCGGGGAAGCCATCAGCGAGTGGTGCAGCCGGCCCCGCTGTAAGAAGGAAGACTGCAGGTGTGAATGATGGACGAGTGGAGAAGCTAGTTAAGCAGACAGGTAAGGTAAAGGGGAAAGCGGGTGGGACAAAAGGGGTAATTAGTAGTATTCCTGAAGAAGGTGGTGTAGTATGCATGGGGGTCCAAGAGCCTGTAGTCGGGGAGGTTGCGGGAGGAGGGGGCTATTACCATTGCTGCTAAAAAAAAGTATTTCTACTGCTGGTAATATTTCTGTTGTGGCCCCTGTTGTTTCTGGTATTTCTGCTGTTGTCCCTGCTGTTGTCCCTGCTGTTGTTTCTGCTGCTGTTCCTGATGCTGTTCCTGATGCTGTCGTTGCTCCTGTTGTTACTCCTGTCATTGCTCCTGATATTGTTGCTCCTGTTGTCCTCTCTGCCGCTGTTCCTTCTGCTGCAGTTGGAGTGACCCGGTCCGCGGCGGCTATGCCAGGGCGGACTGTTGCCGCCTCTGGTGCTCCGGTTGCCGTGGCTGGGCTAAGTAGTTCTGCGGGGGTCCCTGGGAGTGGCGCTGGTACTCCGGCAGCGGAGGTTGCTGCGGCCTCCGGGCCCCCACGCTCCTATGCCAGTGTCGCTTCTGGGGCCCCTGGGGGTGCATCATGTCTTCCGCCCGGCTCCAGGGACGGCGATTTGCAACGGCAGCTCCTGGAGGCTTTACGGGCGGGCCAGTCCACAATGACCATAGATGGGCAGTCGAGAGACCTTAGGTTCTGGATCGAGCGTTTTGGCCTAGGGAAGTTCCGAGAGGAAGGAGGTGAGACCAGATGGACTCTCCCTACACCCGGGCGTAGGGGGCCGACACGGAGGAACGTGGCCCGTCTCGTGTGGGGGGGAGCCGGCCCTTGTCCCCAGAGGAGGGGGGTCGTGGAACTCCTACTCGGAATGGGTTTCAGGGCAATCGACATCTTTGCCCTGATTCATCCTGTCGGCTCCTCGGAGTTTGACATCAGCTTTGTTACCCCGGAGGGCTTAGAAACCTTCTGGGGAAACTATAGGCTGGTGAAGGACGAGCCCGCCTGGCGTGACTTTATGGTGTGGGCGGTGTCACGCCAGGATAACATTAAGAAAGTGACCGTTTTAACTCGTAACGAGTCACTTTCTTATATGGACATCATGACCTGGCTGAACAGGTTTGGGGAGGTCAAGGACTTCCCAAAGAAAAATCTCGACGAGTTCGGGATATGGTCGGGGGCCTGGACCTTCATGGTCAAATTGCGACACGAGGATAACTCGGTGATGCATATCCCGTCCTCAACCTTCCTTGGGAAAGACAGGATCCTTGTCTTCTACCAGGGGCAGCCAAAACTCTGTCACAGGTGCGGTGACCCCTCACACTTGAGCGCCTCCTGCCGTGTGCAGAAGTGCGCCATGTGTGGGGAGGTGGGCCATCTCGCGGCGACCTGTGGCAGGGTGCGTTGCCACCTGTGTGGTGTCCTTGGGCACCCGATCGGGGCGTGTCCACGGTCTTTCGCCAACACCACCCTTCGGCAAGCGGGAGCAGTTGAGGAGGCTGTCCCTGCTGCGGAGGGGGTGAGTGGGGGAGGAGAGACTAGTCTGCCAAGGCAAAGGGAGAAGGCCCAGCCACCATCAAGGGCAAGGAGGCGGGAGAGGAGGAGGAGGGAGCAGAAGGAGGGAGTTATGTGCCTTCCTTCTGCCCCTGGCTCTGCTGGGCCGGATCCTGATGCCGAGGCAGCAGTGGGCACGACCCTGGTTGAGGAGATGAGGAGACTGCAGAGGGAGGAAGAGGCTGACCAGTCGTCTTCTTCTCAGTACGTCAATGCTGGGGAGGGAGAGACGGTCAAGCGGAGAAAGTCACCGAGTAAAGTGAGGGCAAAAACATCTGCCCCCCCCCCCCGACTAAGGAACGCAGACTCGACGGCCCTCTAGTGGTAGGTCCCAACCGGTACCAATCCCTCTGTGAGGATGCGTCGGCCTCAGGGGAGGCTTCAGAGGGAGAGGTGGAGCCGTCAGGGGCTGCTGAGTCTCCCTCCGGGAGGGGCCCCCTGCCCTCTGGGGGGGGAGGCTGGCCTGGAGCCTGGAGGAGGAGATGATGCACCCAGGGCCGAAGCTGCTACTGTCTCTGCGACCACTGTAACTCCTCAGGGAGAAGTTGCGGGGGAGGTCCATCCCTCCTCTGGCCAAACCGCACCGGGGGAGGTGATGGACCAATCCCAATGTAAGAAGAGGACCCGCAAGACGAGGAGAAGTCGCGGGTCCTCTTCAGACTCATCTAGGGGTGGTGGTGATAGGAGGAAAGGGGGTGGGAAGCTGAAGGTCATTGAGCTCAATCGGTCTTAATGGCAGTCCCCTCTCCACTGACGCTGGCCACCATTAATGTGGCCAGCATTAAGTCTGATACGGCTAGGTTTGCAGCCTTTGATTTTCTTGGCCGGGTTGAAGCTGACATTTTGTTTTTGCAGGAGACCAGGCTCTGTACTCTATCAGAGATAAACAGAGCAAGGAGGGAGTGGCGCAGGGGGCCCTCCTACTGGTCTCTTGCGGCTGAGCCGTATAGTGGAGTGGCGGTGCTTTTTACCGCAGAGGTGAAATGCCAGCGACTGATCGAGCTCGAAATGGGAAGGTGCCTAGTCTTAGACGTCTTCATGAAGGGGCAAAGCCTGCGCCTCATTAACATCTACGGTCCCCAGACAAAGTGGGACCGTAAAAGCCTCTTTATGAAGATTAAGCCTTTTCTTTTTACGGGCAAACAAGTCATCTTTGGTGGGGATTTTAATACCATAACTAGGCCCCAAGACCGAGGAGGTACCAGAGATAGACTGCCCTATGATGGCGCCGCGTTAAATAGCATAGTGAGTGAAGCTCGCCTGGAGGATATCCACATCAGGCATTCCCCAGGTCACCGTGGGTTCACCTTTCAGAGAGGTAGTGTTAGGTCTAGGATAGATAGGTTTTTTTTGGAGGAGAATTCCGTCACCACCCCTGTGTCCGTGGTGGAGGTGGAGTTCTCCAATCACTGTCTAATTTTGTTTTCTTTGAATATTTCAGAGACCCTCCGGAGAGGAAGAGGTTTGTGGAGGCTGAATTCGTCACTCCTTGAGGAGGCAGCTGTAAGACAAGCCTTTGAGGAGTTTCTTCAGGATCAGGTACTATTACTGGGTCTTGAAGGTACTAGGTCAGAGTGGTGGGAGATATTCAAAAAAAGGGTGGCGGGATTTTTCCGCCGGCTCTCAAGCCTCAGGTCACTGGACATGTACCGCATGTACAGTGCACTGAGGAAGAGACTTGAACATCTGGTCTCGACCGGAGGTAGCCAGGAGGATATCTCCGGTGTGAAGGCTTTGCTTAAAAGGTGTCAGTATGATAGGCACGCATCTTTGGTTCTTGAGAGGGATTTCGGGAAATACCGCTCGCCCGACCCCTACAGGAACTGTAAGATGTCAGTGACTTGTAAGACAGTAACAGGCCTGATTGACAGTACAGGATCCCTAACAAGATCCAGGTCAGGGATCTTGGAGGTCGTCAGGTCCTTCTACTCGAACCTTTTGGCAAAGAAGGAACTGAATCGGGATCGGATTTCAGGTTTCTTGGCTGAAGCCATTCCCGAGTCAGCAGAAGACCCTTCTCTTGGTGTTTTGATAGAACCTATAAGGGAAGAGGAAGTCGTCAGGGCTATTGAGGGTCTTGCCCTCAAGAAGTCACCTGGCCCAGATGGCTTAACATCTGAGTTCTATCGGACCTTTAAAGGAGCTTTGGCTCCCCTCTTGACTGACGTGCTTAATGAGTGTCTATCCTCGGGCACTCTGCCGAAGTCAATGAGGAGGTCCGCCCTTATAGTTCTGTCAAAGGGTAAGGATCCGAGCCGTATTGAGAACTGGCGGCCCATAGCACTTCTCAATACGGACCGAAAGATTCTGGCGAAGGTACTTTTCAACCGGCTGGTACAGTTTGCGCCCCGGCTCCTCTCGCCGGCTCAGCACTGCTCTGTTCCCGGTCGTAGCACCTTAAGTGCGGTCCTGAGTGTCAGGGAGGCTGTGGAGCAGAGTAGGGCAGGTCGGTGGAAGGGGTACTTGCTGTCCCTAGATCAGGCTAAGGCTTTTGACAGGGTGAATCATGAGTATTTGTGGTCAACTCTCTCGAGGTATGGCCTGCCTGGGGGGTTCATTCAGTGGCTGCAGACCTTATACGCTGGGGCTGAGTCTTTCCCGCTTGTGAATGGTTGGGTTGGTCGTCCTTTTGAGGTGGGGTCGGGCGTCCGACAGGGATGTCCCTTGAGCCCGCTACTGTATGTGTTCGCCATTGATCCCCTGATTAGATGGATTAATGGTGGGCCGGTGGCGGGAGTCAGGATGGACCTGGAGGGCACCGGCTCCCCTTTGAGGACAGTAGCCTATGCGGATGATGTCACCGCTCTTGTCTCGTCGCGGGAGGAGATTGAATGGGTGATGTCTGAAGTGGACAGTTACTCGGAGGCTTCCGGATCAGCTGTAAACAGGAATAAGTGTGGAAGCCTCTGGCTGGGAGGGGGAGAGCCTGGTTTTTCTCTCCCGGACACCCTTCCAGAACCCCAGGGGTCTGTAAAGATCTTAGGCATCCATTTTGGCCAGGGTGATTACCCACTCCAAAATTGGGAAGGGAGGCTTAAGGATGTCGCCCAGAGAGTTCATTGCTGGAAGGGTTGGTCCTTGACCCTGAGAGAAAGGGTTCACCTTGCCAAAGCCTTCCTGCTCCCGTTGGTGATCTATCTAGGTAGTGTCTGTGCCTTGCCAGAGTCTTGTTGGAGTAGGATCTGTTGCCTGTTCTTCCAACTGTTATGGGGGAACAGGCTCAACCTAATCAAGAGGGAGGTTACATACCGCACAAGGAGGCTAGGGGGGTTAAATATGGTTAACCCCGTGGTGTTCTTAATGAACACCTTTCTTAAGATCAATTTACCAAACCTCTCCGCCGAGGGGGCTCCTTCGTGGGTAGCCTCCTGCCAGGGGTGGTTTCGGCCCTTCTTCCAGAAATGGGAGGCAGGAGGGCAAGTGAAAGATCTTCGTGCACCCCATGGATATCTCCCGGCCTATGCTTCCCTGGTCTTGAAAGTGATTCGTCGGTGGGGTCTGGGGGCGTGGGAGATCAGGACTCAGTCAAGACGTTTTCTTGATGACAAAGTCCTGTTGACCCGCTTCCAGAAGCCTCTGGCGCTCAAAGATTGCCCAGGAGAAACCTTAGAGGGAGGGTTGCATTTTCTTAACTCCAAAAGGTTTCCTCGGAAGTTTTGGGATCTGACCTGGCGCTGCCTCCTAGGTAAGTTATATGTGAGGGGGAACTTGAAGTACCGGAACTCCGACGAGCGAGGCTGCCCTCGGGAGGAGTGTGGCGACATGCTGGAAGGCATGGAGCACTTCCTGCTTCAGTGCCCCTTCAATATAAGGGTTTGCAAATTGGTGGGGACCTCCACCGGTTGGCTGCGGCTGGCTGGCCTTTCCTACGCCGAGTGGGCCTATGGGGCATTCAAACACCTGGAGGGCAGGGACTGCCAGACACTTTTTATAGTTAGCGCAGTGGTTAGGTTCCACTTGTGGTCATCCCGGTGTCTAGTATCGACGCGAGGCAAAATCCTCCCGGAGGTGGAGGTGGTTAAAAACATCATGGTGGACCTGGTGAGGGTGCGCTCTCGGGAGTATGAGGGGTTGGGCGCAAAAAGGGCTGGTACCCTCTGGAGGGGTTTCACCTTTTCTGTTCCCTGAGGGATAGAATAAGGGATTAAAAGGTAGTTAGGTTAGGGCCAGATAGGGAAAGGGAGGGCAAGGTTTTGCACAAGAAGTGGGGTTTGTTTTTTTTGCTAGGGACGGACAGGTAGGGATAGGGTAGGGATAGATTGATAGATAGGTACATAGTGGTAGGGCAAGTAGGTAGGGACGGGCCTCTTGTGCTCTCTTCCTGGTGGAGGGCTGGTGTGTCACCACATAGGCATTTTGTTTTGGAAATAGGATGAAAGGGTAAGAGGCTTGAGGATAACCGACCCTAGGCCTGTGGGAGGTTTATGGGAGGGAAGGGGGTGTCAACGGTTTATATAAGATTGTTGGTTTTGTTATTGTATTTTGTCTGGTTTTCTTGTCTGGTATTTTGTTATTTGCTTTTGCCACTTAACATATTTTTTTTGTTCATTTCCATTTTCATATTCCCATTGTATGTAGTTAAAAGGGTTTTTTTTTCTTAGGGGGGTAGGTTGTTTGGGAGGGGGGTTTCTTTTGGGGGTGGAGGGTTTGATATATAGGTTTCGTGTGTCCGGCCTGGCTCTGGACTAAGCAGACATGGGAGGACATGAGGCGGAGAGCCAGGTCGGTTTTCAGGGGCTCGGTGGCGGGTGGTGCCAGCACCAGGACTATGCGGACATGGGAGGACATGGGGCGTGGTGCTGGCCGGGTGTGGTGGGGGAAAAAAAAAAAAAAAAAAAAAAATTTCTAATAAGTTTCAGTTGGGGTTTTTGTTAGTTTTCTGTTAGTGTTATATGTTTTCCATTGTATATTACTTATTTGGATTTTCTTTTGTTTCCAAGATAGGTAGAGTTTTGACTGGCGGATGACTGAAGAAAGACTGGAGAGTGAAAGGCGGAGTGAAAGGCAGAATGGATGGGGGCTGGTTTGCGGCTGGGTTTTCTTTTTTTGGTCTTTAATTTTGTCCCGGTTTCTTGTATCTTATTTATTGATGTTATTTATGCTATGTTTTGGATTTATGTATTGTTTCTGTTTATGGGTTTTATATTGTATTTTCATATGTGACACTGTTTGTGAATTTTTACTTTTCTAATAAAAATAGTTCCAATTCCTTCGACAACCTCTTTAAAGGATTTGTCCATCTTCCTAATATTGATGGCCTGTCCTTAGGATAGGCCATCAATATTACATCTGCGCTGATACAACAGCCAGGACCTCTGCAGATCAGCTTTTCCAGGACAGTGCGGCTACAGGTAAAGGTAACAATTCTAGGAGCCACGCTGTTCACTTGCCATACAAGATGTAGCAGTAGGTTTAGGTAGTGCAGTGGTGCACATGGTATAGTGGGTGAGCAGCATGGCTCCCGGCATGTTATTACCTTTAGCCGCCCTGTCTCGGTACCGCTGATCTGCAGGGGTTCTGATGGTGGGCCCCTAGAAACAATTCCACTGGTGGGCCCTAGACATCCCAGTCCGACACTGCCTGGGTTCATCATCTAAAATCCCTGGAGAATGCCTTTTGTCATAATAGTAGGGTGGTCTTTAAGAATGGTGGCTGCTCAGAAGCAGAGCGGACATTATAGCCACCGAGTCTCCTCTGTATTACACAACAGACACCTAGCGCTAATGCATTGCTTTATTATATAGCCCCGAAAGACCTCGGGAGCCGCCTGAATTGCCTTCCCTCTGCCCTCGTACCTTTACTGTTGCATGCAGGAGCCGTCCTGTACCTATGACAGCTGGGAGCCTTATGAAGGCTTCCATGTATCTTATAGGAATATACTGTAATAATGGAGGTTGTGTTGTAGTCTATGGGACACGCGATCTAAAGTTCGCAGATTCAAGTCCCCTAGCTAATAAAATAGTTTAACTAGATTTTAAATAAAAATAAATGAACAAATTATGCATCCCCCAAATCTGACAATGTGTCTGAAAAATGCCTGAACTACAAATATATAACAATATTTTTCCAATATGGTGAACGCTGTAGCGTTAAAAAAAAAAATCAAAAAGTTCCAAATCACCATTTTTTTTTGCTGTTTCGCCTCCTATAAAAATTCTAATAAAAAGCGAGCAAAACATCAGACATTTTCCAAAATGGTATAAATAAAAAGTACATCTGTGCTGCAAATAAAGACGCCTTATGCATTCCCTTATACAGAAATATAAAAAAGTTACGGGTGTGAGAATATGAACTCCATGAAATTTTGTTATTTAAAAGTTTTAAATTTTTTTTTTGTTTTCAAAAACAAAAACTATATAAATTTAATATCCCCATAATCATACCGAGCCATAGAATACAAGTGATTTCTCTCTTTGATTGCACAGTGAACCCTGTAAATAATAATAATAATAATAACTTTATATATATAACATCCAACATATTTACAAATCAGAGGACACATGTACAGACAATATGAGACATTACAATGTGACAAAGAAATAAACATATCAAACAATAAGAGTAAGGGACCTGCTCGCAAGAGCTTACATTCTATGAGGAGATAGGGGGACACAAGAGGTCAGAGGGCTTGTTTGCTACCATGTTCCAGCCATCTTTTAATAGAAAAGGTTTTGTAAGTGAAGCTGTATGAGCCGTCACCAGCTGTGAATAAACAGATACTAAGTGCAAGGAGTGCAGCGTAAGTCTAGATGGAGAGGACAGGATCTGAGGAACAGAGGAGGAAGGATAAAAGGTGTTATTGTTCTACACCTCCGCACACTACACTGTGATCAGGTCACGTGATAAACCTGACCATACAGATGTGATTTTAGGGCAGTTTTGAAGTTGTTGTAGTTGGGGATTAATTAGATTGTCTTGGGTAAAGCATTCCAGAGCACCGGTACAGCTTGAGAAAAGTCTTGGAGACGGGAGTGGGATGTTCGGATAACAGAGGATGCAAGTCTAAGGTCATTGGCAAAATGGAGAGGACAGTTAGGGCGGTAGACAGTGACGAGAGAGGAGATATAGGGGGGCGCAGCGCTTTGGATGGATTTGTGGGTCAGTGTGATAATTTTATATTGTATTCTGTGATGGATGGGCAACCAATACAGCAACTGACACAAGGTAGATGTGTCTGTGTACCGATTTGACAGAAAGATGAGTCTGGAGGCCGCATTCAGGACAGATTGTAGTGGAGAGAGTTTAGTAAGTGGAAACCCAATTAGAAGAGAATTGCAATAGTGAAGACGAGAGAGAATCAGAGCGACAAAGAGGGTTTTTGATGTTTCCACGGTGAGAAAAGGGCAAATTCTAGAGCTGTTTTTAAGGTGCAGGTGGCAAGAGCATCCAAGTGTCTGAATATGTGGGGTAAAGGTGAGCTCTGAATCAAATACAACCCCCAGACAGCGGGCATGCCGCCTCGGGGTAATAGTAAGGCCACAGACAGAAATGGAAAAACGGAACTCCTAAAAATTACAAGCAAACACAGTTTTTCTCTAATTTCACCTGATTTAGATTTTTTTTTCCAGCTTCCCAGTATATCATATGGAATATCAAATAGTACCATTACAAAAAAAATTAAGCCCTCGCACACCTCTGTGAACGGAAAAATAAAAAAGTTATGGGGAGTACAAAACAAAAATAAAAAAATAACTAGCGAGAAGGGGCTAAGATGACAGACAGCCCCAGAAGGGGACCAGAACACTACAGGGTTCCGTGGTAGAATCCAGGGAAGATGAATAATCTCATTTTTTATTTTTGCACACCTTCTTTGTCCTCTAGTTATTTATTTATAATAAACGACTGGCCTATCCAGTTTCAACTCAAGTTCAGTTCAATACAATTTTTTTTTGCCCAAATATTGCAAACATTAGCAATACTGAACTTTGCAAGGTTTTCTCATTTCTAGTTTTGACTGAGGTTTCTTATTGTTTAAGTGGCTACTATAACAGTTCACAGCTTAAAGCATTAGTTGAAGCAAGATTTCCGCCTCCATAATCCTGTGAAGAAAAATAAACAATCAGAAAATAAAAACCATATCAGAATAATCCAATATTTACTATACAATATAATAACTGTTGGTGGAAATTCATACAAGTGTTTACGAATAGAATCAGGCAGACAACTGACCTGCTGCTGTTACATAGCATGCCATATCATACATAGAATTAAATACCATGGCAGCCGATACCCAACAAACAGCAGATATTTCCATACTGATATTAGCTGGCTTTATTCTGTCAGCAACTTTACTTGGAGAAGATGAATATTTTTTTTCCTTCATTCAATTCTATTTGACTCTAACTTGCCACAGTATTTTTATATTACTTCTACTCACCATATGTCTTTCTGACTGCCTATATATCTCCTGACATATGTGGTTGAAATGTGTCAGAGCATTGCACTTGCAGAGAAGTCGTGATGGGAGGATAGACAGGAATGTTATTATTCATACGTCTAAATGGAATCAAATTCTCCTAAAATTCATGTGGATTGTGTTTTTTTCTGTGACTTTCATTCTTATTTATTGTGTGGATTAATGCTTTCACAGAGCAGGGACCTCGTGACTTGAGGTTGACTCATACACATTAAACTGTTTTGCTTCTTCAAAAGCATCCTGAACCATGAATTCGAGGTTATGTCTGCTTTACCCTATGACGATGGGAGATTATTCACTACATTAAACTGCTCTTCAAGAATGAATACCCGCAGTGTTATGGCAGCGGCTGAAAAATATTAAACACATTTCTTTGTGTTCCAATGATGAAATCTATACTGACAAGTTATTGAATAAAGTACAGTATTAAAAATGTACATAACGTGATAAAGGGATGAGCATGTAATGGTTATCCTATGGAATAAAAAGTTATTCAAATTTGTAAATACACATTGTAAATCAGCTAATAATAATAATAATAACAACAATAATGATGATGATGATGATGATGATGAAATAATAATAATAATAATACGAGTAGTAATAATAATAGTGATAATAATATAATTTATATTGCACCTCCATATTTCAAAACCCTTTATATTTCCTAGGGCACGTGCAAAAACAAAATCAGACATATAGTAGTAAACTAATCACCAATTCTAACAATAGAAAAAATTACTGTTTCTAAGGAAATATGGGCCACACTAAAAGTGCTTGACTTGCACAATGATCCATTTTTAACCACTCCAGGACCACCCATTTACTACATACTTCTGGGCGGTCCACATTTAACCCTGCAGTGAGGTATATATACAGTAATGTCCTTGCAAAGTTAAGCAGATGCACAAAATCATGCAGCTATCGGAGCAGGGTGCCAGTTCTTACTACAGCCAAACCTTCTAGAGAGAAGGCAGGGGCATTTTATTACCCTACCTGTTTTCCCATTCACTGTGTACACCACTATGGAAGCCACCATGATACGGCTCTGCTTTTGGCCCAGTCGTCACTGGGAACTGTATGAGCTGTTCAATGTTTGTGTTTGATGGCAATTGAAAAAGGGCCAGGCTCAAGTCAAGCTGTCAGGAATGTCAACTCAGCTGCTATTCCTTTAAGATTACTGTGCCGACCTGAGTGTCAGAAATTCTCTGGGCTTATCCAATTAGCAGCTGAGGAGGCATATATAAACTTCCTTCCTCCTCAGCCAGGGGTCTTTAATTATTTACCTTATTTCGCTTTGTTTCCTGATTCTTTTTTTTTTATCACTGCTTCATGTTGATTCCCTGGAAACTGAACCTTGGCTTGTGACCTGAATACCCCTTATCTTCTTATTCTGACTCTGGCGTGATGTCTTGGAAAATGGACCCTTTGGCTGCATTACCAGAAAACTACTTGTCTACTGATTCTGGAACTGATGTGATCTTTAGGAAATCGACCCTTTGGCTTGTTATCTGAATGTCGCTTATCTCCTGACTCAGGCTCAGATATCTCCCCTTGAACAGACTGAGGATGCTGCAAGTTCCAGTAACAAAAATATTGAGCAGTGGTCAATCTTTTTTGTAACTAGAAGTCACAGCATGGCCACAATGTAATTCCATTCACTTACATTGCTGAAGGAGTCATAGGGTGACATAACGATCACTGATCAAGCGACAGGACTCATGGCCAAAGTGTATGCATAACCCTAGCCTTATTTACTAAAGTACAGGCCCACCTCCACCACCACTGGGGCTGGGTGATTAATCAAATTAATTCTCCCTAAAGGTGTGCCAGAATTTTGTTTTTAAACAGAATTGTCTAATTTGACTTCCACTGTAATAATATGGCAGATACCTGGACTTTAACCCCTTAAGGACACAGCCCAAAAGTGCCTTAAGGACCAGGCCTTGTTTTTCAAAACTGACATGTGTTACTTTATGTGGCAAGAACTTTTTAGACGCTTTAACTTACACAAGTGATTTTGAGATTGTTTTCTTGTGATACATTGTACTTCATGTTAGTGGTAAACACTAATCAATATTTTTGTATTTATTTATAAAAAAAATAGGATATTTGATGGAAATTTGGAAAAAAATCGCAATTTTCAAAATGTGAAATTCTCTGCTTTTCAGACAGTCATACCACCCAAATACATTAATAAATATTATCTACCATATCTCTGCTTTATATTGACATAATCTTTTAATCGTCCTTTAATTTATTTTGGATGTTAGAAGGCTTACAAGTGTAACAGATTTTACAAGAAAATTTACCAAACTAATTTTTAGGGACCACTTCAGTTCTGAAGGTGATTATAAAAGCCTATATATTAGAAACCCCCCATAAATCACCCCATTTTCAAAACTGCACCCCTGAAATAATTCAAAACAGCATTTGGGAAGTTTGTTAACCCTTTAAGCATTTCACAAGAATTAAAACGATATCGAGGTGAAATTTATACATTTAATTTTTTTCCACTAATCCCTTCATTTAGCCCTAAATTTAACACATTCACAAAGGGTTAAAGGAGAAAATGCATCTCCCAGTTTATTAAAAATTTTCTCCAGAGCACGGAAATACCCCACAAGAGGGTGTAAACTGATGTTTGGGCATTTGGCAGTAAACAGAAGGGAAGGAGCGACACTGGATGTTTGAAAAGCAGATTTTGCTGGAATAGTTTCCAGGTGCCATGTGTCATTTGCAGAGCCCCTAGAGTACCAAAACAATGGAAACCCCCTAAAAGTGACCCATTTTGGAAACTACACCCCCCACAGAATTCATCAAGGGGTATAGTGAGCATTTTGACCCCACAGCTGTTTCACAGATTTTACTAACATTGGGATGTATAAATGAAAAATTACTAGAACGTCACTTTATCCCCAAAGTTTTCATTTTCACAAGGGGTTAAAGGAGAAAAAGGACCCCATAGTTTGTTAAACAATTTCTCCTGAACACAGAAATACCCCATATGTGGTCGTAAACTGCTGAAATGGGTACATGGTGGAGCTCGGAATGGAAAGAGCGCTATTTTGCTTTTGCTGAGAAGATTTTGCTGGAATAGTTTTCAGGTGCCATGTCGCATTTGCAGAGCCCCTAAAGTACCAATACAATGGAAACCCCCTAAAAGTGACCCCATTTTGGAAACCACACCCCTCACAGAACATTCAACTGGGTATAGTGAGCATTTTGACCCTACAGATGTTTCACAGATTTTATTAACATTGGGACATGAAAATGAAAAATTACTTTTTTTCCAATAAACTATCAATTTAGCCCCAAATTTTTCATTTTCACAAGAGGACAAAGGAGAAAAAGCTCCCCAAAGTTCGTTACACAATTTCTCCGGAACACAGAAATGCCCCATATGTGGTTGTAATCTGCTGTTTGGGTACATGGTGGAGCTCAGAATGGAAAGAGCGCTATTTAGCTTTTGGAGGGCAGATTTTGCTGGAATAGTTTTCAGGTGCCATGTCGCATTTGCAAAGCCCCTAAAGTACCAATACAATGGAAACCCCCAAAAGTGACCCCATTTTGGAAACTACGACCCTCATAGAATTTATCTAGGGGTATGGTGAGCATTTTGACCTCACAGCTGTTTCACAGATTTTATTAACATTGGGACGTAAAAATGAAAAATTCCTTTTTTTTCCCAATAAACCGTCCATTTAGCAACATATTTTTAATTTTTGCAAGTGATTAAAGAAGAAAAAGCACCCCAAAATTTGTTACACAATTTCTTCTGAACACAGAAATGCCCCATATGTGGTTGTAATCTGCTGTATGCGTACATGGTGGGGCTCAGAATGGAAAGAGCGCTATTTGACTTTAGGAGGGTAGATGTGGCTGGAATAGTTTTCAGGTGCCATGTCACATTTGCAGAGCCCATAAAAGTACCAATACAATGGAAACCCCTCAAAATTGACCCCATTTTAGAAACTACACCCCTCTCGGAATGTATCAAGGGGTATTATCATTTGGAGCCTAAAAATGCTTCCCAAAAATTAATGTCCAAAGTGAAAATTGAAGTTTTTGAAGAAATATCCAATTTCAGAATACGTTGCGGCCACTTTGTGGCATCAGAGACATGCACTCCTAAAACTATTAAGTGGGCTATCCCGGGGGAAAAAAAAATTATATATGTGGGTGTAAACTGCTGCTTGGGAACACAGCGGGACTCAGAAGGGAAGGAGCACTGTGTTTTTTTAGCTTTTGGAGTACAGATTTAGAGGGACTTTCTGGACGCCATGTTGTTTTTGCAGAGCCCTGGAGGTGCCAGTAAATTGGAACTCCCTAAGAAGTGACCCCATTTTGTAGGGGCAATTTTAGGGTCTCTGCAAATGTGACATGGTGTCCAAAAACCAACAATCTAAATCTGCGCTCCAAAAGTACATAGTGCTCCTTCACATCTGCACCCTGCTGTGTGCCCAAATGGCAGTTTATGCCCACATGTATGACACTGGTGTACCCAGGATAACGTACTTAACAATGCCATATGTGGGTATAAACTGCTGTTTGGGAACAGTCGGCACAGAAGGGAAGGAGCGCTATTTTTGGTTTTTAGAGCACAGTTTGGTTTTTGGACACCATGTCACTTTTGCAGAGCCCAAGAATTGCCAGTAAAGTGGAATCCGCAGACATGTCACCCCATTTTGGAAACTACACCCTTCAAGGGATTTATCAAATGGTGTAGCGAGCATTATTACCCCCTAAGTTTTGCATTCTTTTAATTTCCAGAAATGAATGTGCAGATGATAATGAAAAGTTAAAAATAACATTTTTCCAGAGATACGCCATTTCAGTGCCCGATATGTTGTGCCCAGCTTATGTCTGCACAGACACACACTCCAAAAACTGTTAAGCGGGGATCCTGGGTACAACAGCTTTTGGAGCGTTCATCTCTGATACAAGCCGGGCACAACATATTACGCACTGAAATGATGTATTCCTGGAAAAATTGTCATTTTCTCCTATCACCATCAGCTGCGTATTCATTTATGGATAATAAATTATAGCAATACTTGGAGGTTAAAAATGCGCACTGTACCCCTGGATAAATTCCTTCATGGGTGTAGTTTCCAAAATGGGGTGACATGTCAGGGGATTCCACTTTACTGGCGTTTCAGCTCTGCAAAAGTGCAATGGCGTCCAAAAACCAAACCGTCCAAGCCTGTGCTCCAAAAACCAAATAGCGCTCCTTCCATTCTGTGTCCATACAGCAGTTTATACCCACATATGATGACATTAAGTACGTTACCCTGGGTACACTAGTGTCATACATGTGGGCATAAACTGCAGTTTTGTCTTCACATTGTCCAAGCTATATTTTCTTTATTTCTCTGGTGATGTAGCCAAATGAGGGCTTGTTGTTTGTGGGGTTAGATGTATTTTGTAATAATGTATTTTTGTAATTAAAACCTCCGATCGGAACTCAGTTCTGACCGGGGGATATGGAGCAGGGTGTTAGCTGTTAGTTACAGCTAACACCCAGTTCTGATGCCGCCCGCTCAGATAGTGAGCGGGCGGCCACCCTAGGGCGTAGTATTACGCCCTGTTGCGCGAAGTACCAAGCGCACAGGACGTAATAGTACGTCCAATGTCGTTAAGGGGTTAAATATGGCACCCGCTAAGAAGTTGAGCTAGTGCAATGGCTGTGGGGTCTCTGCTGTTTCACATTGTAGAGACATCTCTTATTGCAGTCAGTTAATCCCTCAGCCATTGTTATCGGATGTGACCACAGCAGGGGTTTTCGGCTCCCTCGCAGCAAGATCACTGATGCCATTTGATTCCTGTTGTAACCAGGAACCTTCTGAATATTCCCAGTCCTGCCATACCAATATCAGTATCAAAGTTTGTCTGTGGTCTGTGGTTAGCCTGGAAGGTTATACAGAGTTTTTACCATTCTCTGCAATACTGTAGTATTGCAATCTATAGTACAAGTGATCTAATGATCACAGATTCAAGGTGAAAGTATAAAAATATATATATATTTTTTTCTGACGGACCAATTCAGTGGTAGACATATTGCCTGCACAGCTGGTTCGGGAGGCAGGCCCAATCCGCTGTCACAAGTCTACTGCTGCCATGTTCTCTCACTTAAAAAAGGTTATGAGAGCCGGGAGGTTCAGATAACTTGGGGGTGGGGGGGCAGGCACATTCTTTGCACAGGGGCCCTCTGTAGTCTGTGTCTGCCCCTGGAGAGTTGGATTATAAATGCTTAGATTTATGCATGTTAGATTATTGGCAGAGTCCATAGAAAAGGTGATAGACAGAAAGGGCTGAGGTGTAGGATAGCACAGCACTCTGGAGAGTATTGTGAGTTAGAGTAATAAGATTATGTTATACTATACATTAAATAGAGTAGTTATTGGCATAAGTCAGAGGCATCTGTGTAGTGGATGAACAGAAAGACCTTCCAGGCAGATCTGGTCCCCCATATGTGCAGTCTCTTTGATTCTTTTTTGGATGGCGCCCCCATTCCCCAGACTATACTCCACTCCCACATTACTCTGGTCCCCAAGCCAGGTAAGGATCACCAAGATTGCTCTAACTATCGCCCTATTGCCCTTCTGTACACTGACCTTAAGCTTTTTACTAAACTCCTTGCTACAAGACTCCCCTCTCTTGTCCACAAGGACCAGGTGGGTTTTGTATCCTGTCACAAGGGTGGAGACAATACCAGAAGGGTTGTGGACTTGATTGATGTTGCTAACCGTTTGGCCACCCCTGCAATGGTTTTAAGCCTCGATGCTGAGAAGATCTTCAATCGCTTCGATTAGTCCTTCATGTTAGCCACCCTCGAAAGATTTGGATTCACTGGAGTTTCTTGACGGCAATCAAGTCCCTGTACTGAACTCTCTGTATTGAGCCACTGGCATCTCATTAGGGCTAACCCAAACATCACTGGGGTTGCAGTCTGTGATGTTAAAGTTTAAAGTGTTTAAAGTTTAAAGGGAGTTTAAAGTGTGCCTCTTTGCGGACGATGTCCTTCTAACCATCACTAATCCCCATACTTCTCTCCCGAATCTCCAGGGTACCACGCTACAATTGCTGAAGGCCAACTACAATTTCCATTGGAGAGAGCGCTCACTTCGCTACCTGGGAGTCCAGCTTTCCTCAGCATACTCCTCCCTATAGTCGGTCAACTACCCCCGCTTATGCCACGATCTCTGCTCCCTCCTGGATAAATGGCGCCCCCTCCATATTTCTCTAATGGGGCGGATCGCAGCAGTCAAGATGACTCTCCTTCCGAAACTCCTTTACTACTTCGAGACACTCCCAGTGGTGGTTCCCTGGGATGAACTGCGATCCCTTCAAAAGGCAGTATTCCAGTTCATCTGGAATGCTAAACGTCACCGTATCCCTCGTTCTGTGATGTTGGCTGGAAAAGCCGAGGGGGGAATGGCGGTCCCACACATCCTACACATCCTACAATATTACTGGGCAGCCCATCTAAGAGTCATTCTGTTCTGGGTGTCTTCTCAGGCATACACTAAATGGGTGGAAATAGAGAAGCTCTGGTTGGCTCCTGTGCACCCGAATGCTTTTCTGTGGTCCCGTTCCTCCCCCTCGGTTGCAACCCCTCTATTGGGCCCCATCCGATTCACACGGGCGATTTGGATCACTTGCTCTAAGCTATTTCCTCTAGCTTCTCCTGCCTCCTCTATGATCTCATTCCTGTATAATCCACTCCTCCTGGGGGGTACTTACCTCGGCCATGGTGCGCCCTTGGAGCAGGCTTGGCCTGTTCCATATTGTAGACCTGGTCGATCCCTTGACCCTAGAGCTCAGGCCCTTTGACTATTTCACCTCTGTCCTACACTTGCCAACCACTGAATAGTTACATTACCAACAAATTTTTCACTTTGCCCATGCTCAGCTTGGGACCACTCGGGTCTCGCTCCCCACGGCTTTCTAGAAACTGTGCAGTGCTGGTACCTCGACGAGGGGGCTCATAACCAGTATATACAGGCTCTTGACCTGCTCAGAGGGGCGATCTCCCCCTTCCCATAAATATATGGCTAAGTGGGCTGAGGCTCTGGATAGGCAGATCTCGCCTAGATAGTGGCAGATTATATGGTCTCATACAGCCAAATCCTCGTCCTGTATCACATTTAGAGAAACCCAATACAAGATTCTTATGCACTGGTGTCACATGCCGGCTTTGCTCCACACCCTTAATCCCTCTATCCCCTCCTCGTACTGGCAATGTCAGGCCTCGCTGGGTACAGTGTGCCATGTTTTATGGGATTGCCCTTCCCTCCAACCCTTTCTGGACGAAAGTGAAACTCCTCACTAATGCCCTCTTTATTCAGGGGGTTCCGTTGGATCCCATGTCCTATTTACTCAATTTGCCTCCCAAACATCTAGGCAAGAAAACGTCTCGGCTGTTCCTTTATTTGTGTACTGCAGCTAAGACCCTTATCGCCCTGCATTGGAAACAGACTCTCCCTCCCACGGGGCCTGAGCTAGTGGCCCGCATGAAGGGCGTTCGTAGTCTAGAATTTTTAACTGCTACCCTTAACCACACTGTTTGATGCCTTTAATGCTGTTTGATCGCACTGGGACTCCTATTGCATTGTACATGGTTTTTGATTCTGACCAACCCCTCTCCCTTATCCTTTCCCATCCCCCCTCTGTTTGGTCTGGTGTCTATTGTTGTCTGTCCTACCACTGTTTTTTTGTTTTCTTTGGTTGTGATATATTTGGCTAGACTGTTATGCTGAATGTTGCGGCTATTCCTTACCTCTTCTTGTTGATGTATACTTTATTATGTAAAACCTTAATAAAAACTACAGTTAAAAAAAAAAAAAAAGTCATCATTGGGTTTTAATCCTATTGCGTAATGTAGAGTGAAATTTTCTATACTGTAGAACAGCAATGTCACAAAGTATCAGGTAAATTCTACATATAGTCTAATCTAAAATCCACAAAATCAGGTGGTCCTGAATAATTTAGAATAATACTTTTTGAGGTCTTTTTGGGTCACATGAATAGCTTCAATCATGTTCAGCCTGTTTGCTTATGTTTTCGACACTGGCCTTAAATTACATGGCTCTATAATTCTGTCGCCTAGTGCACATTTTTCTGCCACACAAACAACAAAGACTAAAGAGCACTTGATGTTACCCTTATAATGTGTTTGATTTGGGGTATAGAATAATAGAGTTGGCTGTTTTACGCTTAGCAAACAACAACGCTGGCATATAATATGGCTTTGGTCGTGCCACGAAGGGTCCATCTGCAGAGGAGGTAAAACAATATAGGTCGTGCCTTCAGCTTTTATTCTATGTGATTAAACAGCTTCATGATAGGAATCTAAAATTGCACAATACATTCTGAACATATCACAAGTATCTGAGTGAAAGCCTTTTAGTTGTGTCAGTGATTTTCAATAAGCCAAATGCTTTGACTCAAATCCAAACCTGAAGCGGAAGGATTTAACACATTGGCACCTGCACTTTCTGCTTATTATTAGGAAGGCTGTATTTCTACTAAAGAAACTAAATGTATAAATGAGATGTTTGTGTGCTTGCTGCGCACAACATAAATTCCAATAAAATAGTTTATATGTTTAGAAGAATTATGCTAAACTACTAAATTACAGAAAATCACTCACTGGAGAGAACACTAAGACTAGTAATTCAAGGACAGGTTAAAAATCTGTACAGATGTTATAATGTAGACCCAATCATCTATAGGATATGTTACAAAAAAATTCTGAAAAATCTTAAAGGGGTTGTCCAAGGAGTTTTATGTTACTTTCTTACTCCAGAGTTTTTTCATGCTGGACCAGGGGGCTGCGGGCTGGTTCCAACCCCAAATCACCTTAATAGGAACCAATTCTCCAAGGTAATTAGTTACCTGTTCGATAGGGGCAGGTAGACCCTATAGCATAGGTAATTACTTGTGAAAAAGGGAAAAGAAGGAGCAGGTGGAGCAATCCAAAGGCTGAGTGATAGTTTCAAACATGTGATCCAGAGTTGAAACCAGTTTGGAACCCTTATGTCCAACATAAAAAAATCCCAGAGGAAGTAAGTAAAATAAAACTTCCTGTAAGGCCGGGGCCCCACGTGGCGTAAATGCCACGGCTTGGCCGTGGTGGAAATGCTGCAGAAAAAAAACGCAACATTTTACAGTCACTGTATAGTGGATGGGATTCTAGTGGGATTTTTCCACTCTGCGGGAAAATATGTGCAGCGCACACGCTGTGATTTCCAAAACTGTCACAGTTTTTGAAATCGCAGCATGTCAATTATACCTACGGAAATGCCGGTGGTTTCCCAATGCGTTGCCACCATGGTTTTTCCCACAGCACTTTTTTTTCCCTCAGACCACTATGTGGGGCCTTAGCCTAAAACCCTTTTAAACAAGTCTATGCTGAAATGTTCAAAATCATGGATCTTGATGGAAAATGACCCAGGATTTTACCCATTCAATATGAAGGTTAAATCTATGTTCTATCTACCACCTTTGCAGAACAGAAATTTTTTTTTCGCAGGCAATAAAATTGGCCCAATCTTTTTTTCTTAAATATGTGAGTAAAATTTAGAAAAACGCATACCGAGGGGAAAAAAAATTAGGCTGATTTATCGTTAAATCTTTTGCAAATTTTTTATTGGTTGGTCATAATTTAATACATCTCAATAAATTAGAATATCTTTAAAACGTTCATTCATTTCAGTAAATCAGTAATACAATCCATAATCAGTGTCTTCCATGATTGTGTGTCCTACTGAACCAGACTGAGGACCATTTAAAGGCTTAGGAAACCTTGGCAGGTGACACTGAATTTACAAGACTGAACTTTTTTACAATATTCTAATTTTCTTAGATTTGGGTTTTCATTACCTTTAATCCATAATCAACATTTACAGAAATAAAACAGTTGAAATAGAAGACTCTGTGTGTAAAGAATGTAGAAAATATAGGAGGTCACTTTTTAATTTCATTACTAAAATAAATAAACATTTCAAAGATATTCTAATTTATTGAGATGCTCCTGTATGTGCATGTACCATTTTCTAAAATAATTGTCTTCACTTCCACTTCAGCCAATGACAGACCTCAGTGGTTTCCTGGGTTCAATTACATCATTCAGGAGTTTGAAAGCAGCCCAAAAAGAGCGGGACTTGTACTGGACGTCACAATGAATTCCAAGAGAAGTGAGTATGACTATTTGTTATGTTTGTGCACCTTCCCTGGGCCTCATCATATTATACTCTGGGGCCTAGAGAGACCTCAGAGTATAATAATAGGCGTTGCAGTTTTAACTACACTAGCCTGACCTGCAACAAAACCTTGCAAATATTTGCGAGATGAATATCATGAGGTTCATTCAACATTTCCAGGAGTTATCTTTTGATGACTTATGCAACACCTGACACCTATGCAGATTAGCTGTTGTCAAAGGGATTGAATTTTCTGTACCTTTCCCAGCCGCTGTGTATAGATCTCTGCTAGTTGTGGTACGCTGTGCCCACTGTAAACAGCTGAAGTGCTATTGATGAAATATCCTAAGGATGGCTTATGAATATTTTACTCTTGGACTACCACTTTAAGATCAAAGAAGTTTTCATTTATCCAAACTCCCTTATGGCATCTACTGTAAATTGCTTAATACAAAACTCACTCTAAACATTTCAATTGACTATCTAAACCTAATTTCTACTCTGTATGGAATGCATATAAAGTATTGACGTGGGGTATATTAATTCAAGCTTCGTTATGCATTAACACATCGAAATATGCAAAGTGTTTTTCAGATATTGACAAGTTGAAATTTTTCAAGGAGAATGAACACACTCCACTTCTCTCTACATACTTAGGAATGCATTACAACAATAGCTATTAAAAACTTACAAGGCTACATAGAGTTACAATAAAACTGAAATTTTTATGCCCATGATAATCGGTCAGAAAGATGTACACGGCCATGTGTAGTGTACAGGTCAGTAAAAACATCACATATTATCTATGTATCATCCATGGTTTTCACTGACCCATACATTGAAATGAAGGAATGGGATATTCATTACAACCCAGGCACAAATCCGCAAAACTATGTTTAGTATGCTATGCTGTGTGTATGAATGGGTCTGTACTTTTATCTGCAATTGTTGACCCGCAATTGCGGATAAAAACTACGGTCCTGTGCAGGGGCGTAAATACCGGGGTAGCAGCGGTAACGGCTACCACAGGGACTGGGACATTAAGGGGCCCGGAGCCCTGTGGCAGCCGCTACCATGAACCCCATAAACACTACTATGGGACATACTACTGTGTGCAGGGGCCACTATGGGGCATAATACTGTGTGCAGGGTCTAGGATGCTGCATAATGCTGTGTGCAGGGGCCACTATGGGGCATGATACTGTGTGCATGGGACACTATGGGGCATAATACTGTATGCAGGGGCTGTTATAATTGTCCCTGAACCGAATGAATAATAAACAAACATGCAAAATTAACTGGTTTATTCAAGAGATGCGAAACAAACAAAGGTCAGTCAAAACAACTGAGTAAGTAAAACAGAGTAGGCAGGAGAAAAAACATTAGAAATCACCCTGCGATCCGCCCTGACTGATCCTGCCTGATGCCAGAGTTTTCCTCTTAAAAGAAGACACCTCACAGGAACCTTACTGGAATCCCTGAGAGCTGACCCTGAAAGTGAGAACACTATAAACCAGCAGTCTCCTGCACTGACCCCCAGACAGCTAATCCAAGAATAAACATACACAGTGAGAAACATACAAAACCTGAGTACAAGGCCCCACAGCACAGATATGGCTGGACACACGAGTATAACCAGCAGAGTGAAAATGTGAAGTCCAAGTTTATATAGCACCACATAGGGTGGGGCAGAGGCACAGGGAAAAAACCCCTCCCCAAGGCAGAAAGTACAGGCAGACAAGAATTAACCCCTGCCCGTCTGGACCCACTACCTAACAGGGGCATGATACTGTGTGCAGAGGCCACTATGGGGCATAATACTGTGTGCATGGGCCACTATGGGGCATGATACTGTGTGCAAGGGCCACTATGGGGCATAATACTGTGTGCAGGTACGTATCTACCTATTAACATCAAGCACTTAGAAAATCAATAAAGTGGTTTTAAGCCCCTCCAGTGGTTTTTCATTCTATCCACAGAAAAGGCCATCAGTATATGATCGGTGGGGCTTTGTACCCGGACCCTGCACTTATTAGCTGATCGGGCTGCTACTTGTAATAACTTGTGACAGAACCAAGATGAGTTGATAAAAGCAGCTTAACATGTCAAACACATATCTAGACATGGTCAGCCAAGATGATATCTAAGAGAGAACATACTGTACAGATGTAGCAGAGTTAACCCAAACTTATGCAACTGGTGTTCATGTCAACACGAACTGTACCAATACATAAATTCTCCTAGTTGTATGAAGTGTAATTGTGAGCACATGGCAGAGCCCCACTACATTACCACTCACAGAAGTATATGCTTTCCTTTGCTATAACCATTATTTGGAAATATGTTATGCTTCACAGATTCTGAAAACATGGAAAAAACAGTAACAGTCATAGACTTCGTGCAGTCTTTTCTCTATGTGACTATATGACACTATAGAATCTGTATAATTTTTCCAGAATGTTCTGTTTTTACAATTGCAAAAATATGAATCTCTTGCTTGCAGGACTTTTCTCTCCTCATATTTCAAGCAAAATCGGGGATGGAGTCCCCAAACGGTCACCCAACGCAGTTGTGACCGAAGCCTTGTCTAGTCTATTGTATACTAGTATCCCCACTAGCTGAAAAGTTGAAAATGTTTTCTTTTAAAATCTTCCTTACCAATTTGTAGATAAAGTAAGCAACAGCAATCTCTGTTATCATTATATATAGTAACATGATTAACCTCTTCCCGACATCTGCTGTACTTTTCAGGTGGATGTCGAGTATTTAAATATGGCTGCCTCTCAGGAGCTGAGTGACTGCCATAGCCGCTGGGTTTTTGCTGTATTATAGAGCATAGACTCGGCACTAATGCCCACGATCAGTGCCTGTGGTCAAAGCTGACCAAGACAGCATTTTTCTGGTGGCACATGGATGCAACCATCTTGGAGAAAATCCCTTGCCAGAGCCTTTTGAAGGCTACCGGGCTTGTCTGCCATTAATTTGTATGACAGGCTGCTCTATACAATTGTAATACATTAGCATTGGAATGCATTGCATTATTGATCATACCCTCTGGGTTTCAAGACCCCTAGGGGGTCTAATAATTACAGTATAAAAAAAATAGAGTACATATAAAAGTAAAAAATTACTGCAAAACACATTAGGTATCTCTGCATCTGAAAACGTCTGTTCTACAAACGTATAAAAATATCTTTCCTGTATGGTATATGTTGTAGAGGGAAAAAAATAAAATAAAAAAGTGTCGAACCACTGTTTTTTTGACTGTTTTGCCTCTGATAAAAATTTGAATAAAAAGTGATCAAAGCAATAGACATTCCTGAAAATGGTACAACTAAAAAGTACAGTCTTTCTATAAACAGGATGTCAGCCCTCACATGGTCACTGGTTATTGCTTGTGCGTTCTGGCTATTATTCCTTGATGTCTTGCTACTTGTATTCGTATTCCTGACCTCTGGCCTTGACTTTTTACTACTCTCTTGGATTTTGATTCTGTACTGCATTGCTCGTCTGTTACCGAACTCTTGGCTTCCTGACCTCTCTTTTTGTCGTTTGTTCTGTCTGTGTTCTGTGTGTCACTTATAGGGCTCATCTTCAGGTTGTCCTTTTACCGTTTAGGGTAACTGAGGCAATAGGAAGGGACAGTGGCTGGGGTGAGATTAGGGCTCACTTGTCTCTGTCCTTCCTCCCAGACCCCTGCAGTAGTGTAGGGTATTGCTACGACTGGCAAGACCCTAACACTGGCCCCATAAAAAAGACTCCCTTTGCATTCCCTTACATGAAAATATAAAAAAGTTATGGGTGTCAGAATATAGCAATGTTAAGAAATTTTTTTTGCAAAATTTGGGATTTTTGTTAAGGGGTTAAATGTAAATAAAACTATACAAATTTGGTATCCCCAGAATCATACCAAAACATAGAATACAGGTGACATCATTTTAGCTGCACAGTGCCGCCGTAAAAATGAAGTCCTTAAGAAAATCTCACAAATGCACTTTTTCTCCAATTCCACCCCATTCAGAATTTTCTTTTACAGCTTCCCAGTACATTATAATGACACCGTTATGAAGATCAAGTGGTCCCACAAACATTAAGCCCTCATACGTTTCTGTGAACAGAAAAATAAAAAAGTTATGAGGTTTGGAAGGCAGGGAGTCAAAAACAAAAATCGAAAAATGCCTCCAGTGGGAAAGGGTAAAATTTAATTATTTTCCATTTTAGGATTTGTATTAATTTTTTTTTTTCTTTAGTTCAGCCTACTTTTAGCGTGTTATCATATTTGTGGATTTTAACATACACTAACTTGATGTACTGCTATACATTGTTTTGTCTTCTTAACAAACTCTTTCAACCTCTTATAAAATGTGATGTAATCCGTGTAAATGTATCTGTTTTCTATGACCCTTCAATTTTTTTTGCTACATTAATTATAAGATAGTGTATAAAAACGTAAACTAAAAAAATTTAAAGTTTAAGAGGATTTGCCAGCAGGTCTGTAAAGTCCAATAATATATATCATCTGATATACACAAGGCAGTGTCAATCTGAGCATTTAGGTGTTTTGTTTATGCAATCCATTCAGCTATTCCACAGATACAGTATAAGCCCTTTTAGTGTTAATGCACATTAGGTTAGACTAGCCAAGAAGGCGGTAACACTGTGGTACCTCTGGGGGCAAGGTCTCTGTCCTGTGCGTAATGCAGTGTTAAATTTGGCTAGTAGACTCTAATTTATATCAATACCGAAAGAGCTTATATTTTTAGAATGGCTGAAAAGAGTTAGACAGACAAAACACCAAAATGTTCAGGGTTGCAGTGGCTATCAGATGATATAAGTTATTGCGCTTTTCAGACCTGGTGACGACAGCTCCTCTTCAAGTCCAAGGCTGTGATAAGCCAAGCCACCAACTCAAATCCTCTATTTTTCCACCGCCTGACTCAGAGTTCAACTCCGACTGTTTCATAAATGACTGAATGTTTCTGACAAATTCTTGTCAATAGAAAAGCAATAAACCTTAGAAGCAGAGATACTTCCCAATAATCTAATCTGGCCAAATAGGTGAGACATGAGAAAGAAATGTACCAGTTGATTTAACTTTGAGAAGAGGTCAGAGGAAGTAAATATCATCTAGAGGTGATGGCTCTCATTACACACTTCTACTCTGATACGAATCAGAATCATGGCTGAAAGAACATCTGCTGCTTCTTATAAGTGAGAATTATGACAAAGAGTCCGGTGTTGAAGCCATATCACAGAAACACTTCATCACCCTGTTATGTTCGACCCCGAGCTAAATGAAACATAAACAAGCATGCATAATAAACGGGTTTATTAAAGAAATACAAAACAAATAAAGGGCCGACAAAATAACTAAGAAAGTAAAACAGAGTTGGCAGGAGAAAATAACAGAAATCGCCCTGCGATCCGCCCTGACTAATCCTACCTAACGCCAGAGTTTTCCTCTGAAAAGAGGACACCTCACAGGAACCTAACTAGAATCCCTGTGAGCTGACCCTGAAATTAAACATACCATAAACCAGCAGTCCCCTGCACAGACCACCCAACAGTTAAATCCCAGAATCCACATACAACACCTGAGAACCAGGCCTCACAGCTCAGGTATGGCTGAACACACAAGTATAACCAGCAGTGTGCAAGTGTGAAGCCCAAGTATATATAGCACAAAGGGTGGGGCAGAAGCACAGGGAAAAACCCCTCCCTAAGGCAGAAAGTATCAGCAGACAATAATTAACCCCTGCCCGACTGGACCACTACCTAACACACCCATTCTATGGCAGTGGACGTGATGATAATGCAAGAGAGGAACAGACCACAAAGAAGAGGCATTGATGCCCCCGAGACAGAAGACCAAACAAGACCCTCAGATGACATAAAAAAAAAAATCAAAGATGTGCAGGAATAGATAGAAGCTTCTTATAATAACCTCCAACAATTGGCTAAACAAAGAGATAAAGCTCTGGAAAAAAATGGTCTATCCAAATACAAATCGATATTAGATTTACCAACAAAAAAAAACAAAAAACATTTAAGATTAACAGAAGCAAAAACAACAACAAAAAGTTAATGTATCCTTTAAAAGGACCGGGCCAATTTTCATTTTTGCATTTCCTTTTTTCCTTCCCCACATTCCAGGAGTCATAAATTTTCATTTTTCAGTACATAGAGTCACATGATGGTTTATTGTTTGCAAAACAAATTGTACTTTGTAATGGTACCATTCAATATGCTGTACAATGTACTGGGAAGCTGGAAAAAAATTCAGAATGAGGTGCAATTAGAAAAAAAATGCATTTGTGCCAATTTCATATGGGTTTAATTTTTACGGTGTTCACTGTGTCATAAAAATGACATGTTATCTGTATTCTATGGGTTAGTACGATCACAACTATACCAAATTTATATAGTATTTGTAATGTTTTGCTAAATAGAAAATAAATTTTGTGTCGCCATATTGTTACACCTGTAACTTTTCATATTTACAAGTATGGAGCTGGGTATGATGTCATTTTATGCGGGGCAAGATGTTGTTTTACTGATACCATTTGGGAAAAGATTTGATGGTTTGATCACTTTTTATTCAATTTTTTTAGAAGGCAAAGTGTTGAAAAAAAAAATCACCATTTGACTATTTTGATTTTTTTTTTCCCCGCTACGCTGTTCACTGTATGGCACCTAGGCATATCCACACGTGGACAAAATTGTTGGTACCCCTCATTTAATGAAAGAAAAACCCACAATGGTCACAGAAATAACTTGAATCTGACAAAAGTAATAATATATAAAAATTCTATGAAAATGCACAAATGAAAGTCAGACATTGCTTTTCAACCATGCTTCAACAGAATTTTTAAAAAAGAAAACTCATGAAACAGGCCTGGACAGAAATGATGGTTCCCTTAACTTAATATTTTGTTGCACAACCTTTTGAGGTAATTCCTGCAATCAAACGATTCCTGTAACTGTCAATGAGACTTCTGCACCTCTCAACAGGTATTTTGACCACTCATGAGCAAACTGCTCCAGTTGTCTCGGGTTTGAAGGGTGCCTTTTCCAGACGGCATGTTTCAGCTCCTTCCAAAGATGCTCAATAGGATTTAGGTCAGGGCTCATAGAAGGCCACTTCAGAATAGTCCAATGTTTTCGTTTTAGCCATTCTTGGGTGTTTTGGGTCATTATCCTGTTGCAAGACCCATGACCTGCGACTGAGACCAAGCTTTCTGACACTGGGCAGCACATTTCTCTCTAGAATCCCTTGATAGTCTTGAGATTTCATTGTACCCTGCACAGATTCAAGACACCCTGTGCCAGATGCAGCAAAGCAGCCCCAGAACATAACAGAGCCTCCTCCATGTTTCACAGTAGGGACAGTGTTCTTTTCTAGATATGCTTCATTTTTCCGGCTGTAAACATAGAGCTGATGTGCCTTGCCAATAATTTCGATTTTTGTCTCATCTGTCCATAGGACATTCTCCCAGAAGCTTTGTGGCTTGTCAACATGTAGTTTGGCAAAATCCAGTTTTGTCAGATTCAAGTTATTTCTGTGACCATTGTGGGTTTTTCTTTCATTAAATGAGGGGTACCAACAATTGTGTCCACGTGTGTAGATGGTTAGATTAATCCCTTGAAGGGGAAGAAATAGATCAGTTCCTCTTAATCACATTCAGCAATTTCTTTGCTACAAATAAGGCTACATTTGTAGCATTGTTGTAGTTCATTTGGCTCATACTTGATGAAATTTGGGATATAGAATATTTTTCCCCCAGGTTGAGTAACGGACCAATGTATGTGTGTCATATTTTTAGTGACTTAAGCACTATAGTCACTCTTGGTTAGGGGTTTACTTTTAACTGTATTAATAAAAGTTAAATTTTATCTCACTTCCTGTGAATTATTAGCCATTCACAGCTTGGGATAAATATTTTAATATTTTAATATTTTAATAGTTCAGGAGTTTTGGAGCGCAGAGATACCTAAAGTGTTTATGTTTACTTTTTTTTATTTACTTTTATATCTGATCTTGGGAAAGGGGGGGTGATTTGAACTTTTGTGTTTTTTTTTTTTTTTTTATACCTTTAAAACCTTTTTTTTCTTCTTTACTTTTATGATAAGATCCCCTAGGGACCTTGAACCCTAGGGGGTCTGATAGCTCATACTATTTAATGTAATACTACTGTTTGGTTGACAGCTCCCTTTAAAGGAAGGTTGAAAATGCTCTTCAACCTGCAGGTAGCAGAGTATAGTGCAAAAGTAGCTGAGCAGATTAATGCTAGGTTCACACTAGCGTTCAAGTCTCTCCATCCCAGATGCCGCTTAAAATCAGCAGGGATAAAAGTCCTGCAAGAAGGACTTTTCTCTCTGCTGGTTTCAGTATAAAAACAGGGGAAACCGGGCAGAAACCCGGTGAACCTCATTATTATCTATGGGGTCCGCAGGTTTCCGCGTGTAACAGCTTTTTAAGAAGACAGGGTTTCCGTCTTTCAGGTCCTCATGCGGACCTAAAGGACGGGAACCTGAACTCTAGTGTGAATCTAGCATAATATATATAACCATGCAAAAATATGTAGCATAACTTTTCATTCATTTATTTAAATCTAGGCTTAGGAGTCCAGTGGGGAGGGGGTGATTGACAGATTTCCCTGTATATCACTGATTTGACCCACCCACTGAACAGAGATTTCAATGAATAAATGAAAAGTTATCTTGAATCTTTTCCCATAGTATATGGTGGGCAGGATTACAGGTTTTCATTCAGGCCAGAAAATACTCCACTTATTAGGCTGCTCCCTGCCTCCTTACCATCACTCAGACAGTTATATTTATGGAATCCTTCTCTGTACTTAGAATCATACACAGTAGACTATGGAGAGGGGAGGGGAGAAGGAGGAGGCTGCTGATAGCTGGGTAATTATTTATTGCCTCCTTCTGTACAGTGGTAGTGTTTTATCTTCAAAGATTTAGCAGTGTCAAAAGGGCTTTCTTACTCACAGTGTAGCAGAGTCAAGCAGCTGGAGTTATTTTTTATCTTTTCCAGCAGCCTCTTCTTCCCCCTCCACTCTCCATAGACTTCTATGTAAAAAGTAACTCATTCTGATGGATAGAGAAGGGAACATATTTCTTTAATAAGATACATGAAAATATTTCTTACATTCACCTGTACTATTCATATATAAAGTGTTTTGTAATTCAGGGTATGTTTTAAAAACAGGATAAATTATTTGATTTAATTGTAAATGTATAGGAATTTATATCCAACCATTAATCCTTATGCTATTTGCATACTTTCAAGTATATGTTGTCATATAAGTTTTATAGTAAATGATAGGTTAGAAATAATAATGACAAAAACAGATCCAAATTGGAAGAGTTAAGGCAGCGTGTTAAGTGTGCCTGACTTGCTTAATTTAGATAATGGGAATAAATTAATATAAATGAAAGGGTCAGCTTGGCTCACCTCAGACTTTAATAGATCCATTCTAATTATATATGCCACAGGGTTTTTATGTTTGGATCATACCATAAGGGACAATGAAAAAAATAAAGTGAAATACTGCAGAAAAAGAAATATATTGACAGGAATTAAGGTCACAGTCTACACAGAATATATTTTATTTTCTTTCTGAACACTGTCAATTTTGGATATTGTCCGATTTACAATATATTCTTACATGTCAGATTTGTTACAGAACCCTTTGGGACCAGAAATCTGCTCCATAAATTTAAATGGGCTTATTATGGTGGCAAGCATTTGGATTTTTGCAATCCTATTCACATTTACAGTGTGAACATATCCTTATACCTTATACTTCTGTATACTTATATAAATTAATATGAATATCTAAATTATATTGTTTAATCCCTTAATATAAATATATAAATTATAATGTTTAATCCATTAAGGACATGGCCTATTTTGATCTTAGAGATGCTGCTTTTTTTCATCAACTTTATTTTTACATCGATGTAGCAATTTGAGGGTTTGTTTTTTGTAGGATGAGTTGCAGTTCAACAGCATCAGCCAATAACAGTTGTAAGCTGATTTTATCTGTCAATGGCTAGTTTAGAATAGTTACTGACTATAGTTACTATAGTCATTGAGTAGGTCAATGACTGAGAATTACCATTGAACTTTTTAGAAAAAAAGATATTATATGTTGACATGCCCAAAATAGATATTCGTATAATATTATTATTATCATTATTATTATTATTATTATTAATAACAACAATAATAATAATAATAATAATAATAATAATAATAAAATAATAATAATAATATCAATAAATGATTTTTCAGGGCATTTGGAGAACTTTCAATTCAGTCTAAATTTATTCAGACCAAGTTGAATCTGAATGCTGATTCAAGCAAACATATTTTTGGAGATTTGTTCATCTTTATTCATAAAAACTTTTAAAGTGATTGTCCATGGATTATTTATTCACTTATCTAGTCCAGCAGAATGCTTTTGATGGACCCTGGGGTTCCGGCAATGTCACAACCACCGGGCCATGTGATCAGAGGCAGCATTCGGCTCCCCGGTCGCTTCGTCCCCTCGGTCACTCTGCCCAATTCTTCTCCTACCTGTGAGATTGGGGAAGGAGGAAGTAAGAGCAACCTGGGAAGCCGAACGTTGCCTACAATCACATGACCCTGGGGTCATAGCGTCGCTGGAACCCCCGGAGCCATCAAAAGCATTCCGATGGACCAAGTAAGTGAATAAATACTCCTGGACAAACCCTTTAAATGGCAAGTATACATGATGAAACATTTCTTTTAAAGATGCCACAACAGGCTATGTCTTCATACATAGGCTGGTCTTTATTTTTGTCAAGGCTGTATCCTATTTCATATACATTATAATAGTACAATGATATTTCTAGACTTTGGCTTCTGCGATGATGTCACATGCGGTGTCCCCTTTAAGCTATGCACTGTGAAAAGTGAAAACAACATTCTAAGATTTGAATCATAACAGCTATTCCTATTTATAAGTTCTAGCATTTTTAACTCTATAATTTCCAGAGAGGAAACAATAGTCACAATAGTGCTCTACTAAAGTAGCTCCAAGGCTTTATTGTTGTTTTTTTTTATGGTGTCTCAATATTGATTATCTCTCTTCTTATATTGTTTTCAATGGTAATCATGCAAATATGTAACCTATTATCCATTGTGACAATGTAACAAAAGTGAAAGATTTTACCCCCAGGCTGTGTTCTATCTTATGTTGGTGATGCTCTAGTGCTCTAATGCTTGTTTTTACTTCTTAGCTCTAGTCTAATCTTGACTATCTTACAATAGACCTTGTCTTCATGCATAAGCTACACTCTATATTAATGTCACATTAGACAATATATTACCTTCTTAGTAGTTTGTGTTTTTTATAATTTTATAGGCTTTTTATTGTGATTAGATCACAATGGTGATGACTTTATTCACACACTGTTTTTTTTATGCCACAATAATGGTTGTCTTATTTTCTTAGCTGAATACTATTTTGATTATGTAAAAAAAGTGGTTAAGTTAATTCCTAGGCTGTGATCTATGTTAATAATGCTATAAAAATTGTTGTCTTATATCCTAGACCAGGGTATGGCAACCCCCGGCACGCATGCCAAGAGTGGCACGTGAGGCTTATTTCCCTGGCACGGCAGTGGAGTCCTCACCCAGCAGCTTCGATTGTACCACACACGGCTGAAACGAAACTGCTATTACTATACTCGGGGGTCTCTTCAGACCCCCGAGTATAATAAGCGGAGCTCTCGGGAAGGTGATGAAACATAAAAAATAATGTTAACTCACCTTTCCTGCGCTCCACAGCAGCTCTGTGCTCTGTGGGCCCTTCTGCCTGACATAAGAGACCTCTGATAGGGCCTCATGGGTCACATCCAGCGCCATTACGCATAATGCTGCGTCGTGACCCCAGAGTCCCAATCAGCGGTCTCTGACTACAGGCAGAAGCGCCCGAAGAGAACAGAGCCGCCGCAGAGTGCAGGAAGAGTGAGTTAACATTATTTTTTATGTTTCATCACCTCCCCGGGGGCTCCGCTTATTATACTCTGGGGTCTGAAGAGACCCCAGAGTATAATAATGGCTAGTGAGTGGTGAAAATTGGAATATTATAAAAGTTAGAATATTAAACTGTGTGCAGAGGCTGCTATGGGATATAAAACTGTGTGCAGGGGCCACTATGGGACATAATACTGTGTGCAGGGGCCACTATAGGACATAATACCGTGTGCAGGGGCCGCTATGGGTCATAATACGGTGTGCAGCGGACGCTATGAGACATAATACCATGTGCAGGGGCCGCTATGGGACATAATACCATGTGCAGAGGCCATTATGGGACATAATACCGTGTGCAGAGGCCGCTATGGGATATAATACCGTGTGCAGAGGCCGCTATGAGACATAATACTGTGTGCAGGGGCTGCTATGGGATATAATACCCTGTGCAGGAGCCGCTATGAGACATAATGCCATGTGCGGGGGCCGCTATGGCACATTATTCTGTATAACGGTGTGTTTTTGCACAGAAAACTAAGGCATTTTATTTTTTGTGCAAAAATGCACCATGTGAACGTACTTTTACATCGAAGTAAAAGTTCCAGTGGCCTAAGAATATAGCTGCATCCAGAAACATAGTGTGTTTCCACCATAAGGGTGCTGCCATACGGTGCTCCTGGACACATTTACCACTAATTGGGGGCTGCATATGGACTTTCATTGCTTCTAATCGGAAAGTACAGGAGTGTCCCAGGAAATAGCAGTAAGTGCATGCGTCCTAAAGCATCTGGTGGCAGCACTTATGTGATATGGTTTGTGGTATATGACTTTAGTTTAGGGGTCATCAGACTTACAATTATTGACCGGCACTCCGAGGACCTCATCTTTGATTTTTTAATTAAAATTGGCACGCTGAACAAAAAAGGTTGCCTACCCTTGTCCTGGGCTGTGCTCTATTGTGACTATGGGTTGTGTCTGTAAGTGTATCTCATACCTCCTGACAGTTAGGCACTCAAGGTGCCAAGACCATAGAGATATGTTTTTGCTAACAATGGCTATATCTCAGGCTCTATACCAGTCATAAATATCAGTCAGGACTTTGAATTGAAAGCTTCATATAATTGCATCTTTCACTGCTGACTGTGTATTCAACTGGCTATAGCAGCTACAATCATGATCCTGGAGTGCAAAGATGAGCACTTATTCATCTAATCACTCCTCTGCATCTAATTAGGCTGTATATTGATTCCATCACTTGCATTTTTATCAGCATCCAGAAAAATTGAATGAGACACTCACACCACACTCACAAGTCCCTTTGTTTCCTTTGTTTGGGCCATATTTTTTCTCTTTTTGGGATGTGTGTTTGGAATTAGGAATTTCATGGACTGCACCCCACCCTGCTCATTTGCAGATGGTGTGCTGTATGTGTTTGATCTGCTTTTCACATTGGTGAAAAGCAGATCAACTTTTCTTTGTTTAATTTTTATACTTCGTATGCCTCTGGGTTTGTGAAAATAGGATGACACATTATGACATTTGTTTTTTTTTTCACAAACCCATAGACTATCATAGATGTGATGCATCAGCATGTGTGAATACAAAGGTCATGTAGGTTGTAGGGTGTCCGAGAAAAATGCAGATGCCATATGTATGTGAAATGCGGACATGTGAATAAGGTCTTAATTTGGACTGGTGTCGCCTCTCACTGGGCGGGGCTTATCAGAATGTACAGACTCTAGTAGACTGACAGATTTATTACCATTTACATTACAACTTTGTGCAAATGATGGTGTAAATCTCATAGCAAACATAAATTTCAATTTCTGCTGTAAAGACAAATATGTGGCACATTTTACTCAAAGTATGAGACTATCATATGAAAAGCCAATCCTAATAAATTTCCACTTATGCCTTTGTTTGGCATTGTGCCCTGACATTGTGATGACTTGACAATAGTCCATATTTTTCCCCAGGCTGTGTGTTCCATTATGATGGTGTTACAGTAGTGTTTGTTTTCATTCCTGGCCTGTGTTATTTAGTGATTAATTCAAAATTGTGTTGGTCTTTTTGTCTAGGCTGTTTTCTATTGTAGTGTCACAACAGTGTTTTTGTTTATTACTAGGTTTTGTTCCATTTGTGGAGATGTGACAATGATTGTTTTTGTCAATAGGCTGTGTCTATTGTGATGGTTTTTTATGTCTCCATTTATAAGCTGTATTTTGACTTTGTCTCTATACACTAGTGACAGACAAAGGCAGAAGTGAACCCCTGTGCAGAAACTATATGTGGCCCTTTTGCAGTCCAGAATCTGATATGTAAAGAGTGATATGATTATCATAGGCACTGACAAATGTTTGGTGTACCAATCTGTATGATAAATTGTACTCATATAAGAGAATGATGAAAAATTGTCCAGCAGAAAAAAAAAGAGAAGCTTCACGTATCACCGATCACCTGCTGGTCGGGTACGGGCGCTGCCCAATCATTGCTGGTCTTTGCTTTCTGGTATCTCAACGCACGCATAAAAAGCCTGTGTAGACAGTCACTTGCTAAGGTGGATCACTTCAGTAGTCAACTACAGTACTGTACAGTAAAACTGCACAGACTGCGTAACCGTTATACAGTACCCACATAGAATATCAATGCTAGCAAAGAGATTTCTCTTTTCTTCAATTGCTTCATTAACAAATGACAAAACTTAATTGACAAAAATAAACTAACACTTCTATTTTTGAAAGAATTCTGAGTGTGCAGCATGTTTTCAATGCCCACCTAAAACTTTTGCACAGCACTGTACACTGTACACAGCATTATGCATGTAAATGTTTAGACATTTTTAGACTTTGATAACTACAACATCTGTAGTGATTTACAATTTATGAATACAGGTGATATTTTAAGGAGAAGTCCCAGAAATAGCAATTCTACAGACATTCTATTTCTGTGCCAATATGTTAAAAAAGACAAGCACAGTAAAAAAAAAAAAAGCCACACGAAATAAACATTGGTAGACTAAAGCCCTTATAACAGAAAAGAAGGAGGCAGTGCCAGAGTGTGGAATAAGTAAAGGTTCTTTATTATAATATTGGTAACAGAGAATAGATACCATATTTTCTGAATGTGTACAGTATCTACACAAAGGTCGACTATTGCCTTTAAAGAAGACCTTTCACCACCTCCACCAATTCCAACTCTTTGCATTCTTCAATAGGTATGCCTTCATTTATTCCAGTGCAGTTGAAAAGTTTTCTCTAGCCCCCACCATTCCCAAACAATAATTTATTTTAGTTTCAGCACCCAATATGCTAATTAAGTTCTTTGTTGTCAGTGGGTGGACCTTGACTGCCTTCTCCAGCTCAGGAACCACCCATTTGACAGTGAAGAACCTAATTAGAATATTTGGTTCTGAAACTAACAGAAATGAAAAGTGATATAGATTGGGATATAGATAGAACAAAGCAGCAGGGGCCCACTGAGCCACCTAAGGTCACAGGCCCCATAGTGGCCGCTATGGCTGCTACCGTGGTAGTTCCACCACTGCCCCCTTGCCTGCCAATGCCTGACACCACCAGCTTGATAATAGAGAGCACAACTAGCATATCAGGCACCAAAACTTACTGCAGTCATTGCCTAAGTACGGTAAGGTATGGAGAAAAAATACCAACTGTGCTGGAATCGGTGGAGCAGCAGAGGGCCCCTGCTGCTTTTTTTAAATATTTATTAAATCTATCTATCTGTTGAACCCAAAATGTTTGTGATATTTTCACCGAACACCATAGAGTCCACTATTGGACACTATACAGTGTGGAGGGGCCACTATGGGACATTATACCTTGTGAAGGGGCCGCTATGGGATATTATACTGTGTGAAGGGGCCATTGTGGGACATTATACTTGGTGAAAGGGCCACAGTGGGATATTATAGTGTGTGTAAATAGGGCAGGAGCTATGCTGTGTGTGGGGGGGAGGGGGCAAGTCAAAAGTTTGCTATGAGGCTCAGTCTAGTTACACCCCTGCAAGGGGGTATGATTGGCAGACAGTGTCAGAGAGCTCAGAATCATTCCTCCTTGTATGCCTGGCCCAAGACTGCCTACTTGACAGTTAAGCCTAATTATCATATCAGACACAAAACTAAAGACACTGGTTGCTCAGGAGTGGTGAGGGATAGAGAAAAAATTCTGAATTGGAATCAGAAGAGCTGTGCATATTGAAGGATGCAATGAACTGGAGCTGGTGGAAATTAAACACAATGTCAGCTTCCTCGGTATATACCCCAGTGCAGGAGATATTGTTGCTGTTAATTTCAGATTAATTTCTGATATCCCTCCATTGTCATGAAGGTGGGCCTTAGAGACTAGCGTCATCGCTGGGCTTTGAGGAATGCCCCCACCACTGTACTCTTCCATAGATTTGTACTGTCAGGTGGGGCATTCATCACACCGTTATCTCCAGCACCCGGGCACATACCGTGAAAGCCGACAGTGCGCTGAATTCACTTCACTGTCAGATTTCTAGCGGTATATAATACCGCACATCAATGAAGACATGAAAGATCCTCTTTAATGGCCAACTATAATGATACATTACAATTTCAGTGGCCACTGCAGAGTACATATCTGTGTCCATCTAAATTAGCCCTGGGGGACACTTTTAAAGGGGTTGTCTCTAATAAAACAAACCCTTTTATATTTCATTGACTTAGTCACTAAATGTGCGGATTCATTTTACATTTTATTGTTACAATGGCTGAAACTCCCTTTTTCTCTGACACAGAGCACCATGTCAATTGATTTTTTTTTTTACACTGCCATTGAGTTAAGTGATATCATTCAAAGGGACAGGATGTGTCCATAATGTAGTCAGTTGAAAGCAGGCATCATTTTATAATACATATTACCACCATAATAAGCTGTGGCATATTTCTAGGATCTGTCATAATTTACCAATACCGCTTGGATCAACATGATCCCTAGAATCGTGGGGCTGCCGCTCTTTTGGCATTGTATCCATACATCTTCCTAACCAGGCACCGAGCCAGGAACTGCAACTCAGCATCATTCTGGCTCCACAGGTTTAATAGTACTGTTTCTCTTTCTTTTAGTGACCATGAGAATCCAACAAATAATAGATTTACCAATTACTATATTACTGTCTAAGCTAGGGATATGCAATAACTTACTATTGAGGGAGAAGCCCTTTAACTCCACCTGTGAAAGGGAAGCAGAGGATTTGTAGCTCTGTTTCAGAGAAGCTGCATTCATCTAGTAAAGATACTAAGATACTGTATATAATAAAATTAATTAGGAGTTTTTGGTGGCCCAATCACAGGACTTAGCAGTGACCCCGGCTGCATGACATCACTAGGAGGGTACCGTACGCTGCAAGGAAGTCCAAAAGTAATAAGGGCATGTTAGTATGAATGTTTTTTTTTTTTTTTTTTTGTAACCTCCCCTGGGCTTCCACCTATTATACTCTGGGGTCTGAAGAAATTCCAGAATATAATGTGGTGGCCATGTTAGTTGGCCCAAGACAAATCTCCATTTGTAAAACCCAAACAATTTGGAATATTCAGGTTGAATCTAGCTCGGTATAAGTCAATTCTCCTATTTCTACTCATAACTAATGACCTACATTAGTTAGAACTAGAACTACACATGTTGGCCTTCTCTCTGGAGTTTCTGGCTGTTAATAACAGCCACCTACGTGCTCCTTTACAGGTATGTCCTTGCAGAGTTAGATGCCGATCACATGGATGTATATAGTCAATGGACAGGGACTAGGGACTTACTTTTCCTCTGATGGGGCATTTGGCATCAGCTTCAGGGATATTTTTGCCTTCCTCTGGATCAACTTGGTAGGTTTATAGGTTGAACTTGATGGACTTGTGTCTTATCCAGCCTTATCAACTTTGTTACAATATTAATTGACTAGAAGCAAACAAGAAGAATATAAGGAGCCCTTCATTTTTTTTTTTATAAATCAGGAACTAAACTACAAAGTTCACATACTTTTACTACACATGGGATTTCCTCTGCTTACTGTATGTCCTCCTTAGGCCCCTTGCAGACGACCGTCTCCTGGCTGCTGGCCGTGATTGAACGGATGGCATCGGCCGTGCTTCCTTGGCCCCATTCATTCAATGAATAGGAGTCACAGAAACACGTAGTAAAACTAGACAGAAATAGGACCTGTCCTGAGTAGAGATGTGCGAAGTATTCAAAAATTTGATTCGGCAACTTCGCCGAATTTCGCGATATGATTCTATTCGATCCGAATTAAATCGCGGCGAATCGCATACCAAAAACAACTAATTATTGGCTGCAGAGAGCCTGGGTGGGCGGCAAAATGGCAGAACCCCTTCGATGCTGCAGTCATGTTTGACTGCTGCATCCAAGTTGTTAAAACCCTGGATCGGTTATGGGGCAGGGTGTTAGCTGTCAGTTACAGCTGTCAGTTACAGCTAACACACTGCTCCATAACCGATCAGGGCGATTTAACACCTTGGATGCAGCGGTCAAGCATGCCATGTGCGCTAGCGAAGGGGTTAAAGGGATGTGACATCACAGGGCTGGCTGCTGATTGGCTGCACGCATGGCATTGTGGGTGATCCCGCGTTCCTAGAGTTCCTTGCCCTATGTAGAGCAGCCATTTTGAACTAAATGCGAATCATTACCACAAAGCGTGAGGAAATTCAGATTCGATGCGAATTGAATATTTCCTGAAATTCGGATCGAATTTCACTTCTGCAGCTTCAAATCGCTCATCTGTAGTCCTGAGTTTTGTGGCCCGGACTGCCAGCCCACATACGGGACAGTGTAATTCACGGTCATGTGTGTGGGCCAACAGAAATAAATGGGTTAGTGTGCTATCTGGGAAATACCCAGATAGCACACTGACCCATGCCACAGTCTTCTGCAAGGGGCCTTAGTTGATATTATGGGCAGTATTGTCAATATTGCACTGAAGTTATAACCAGACCATGACTACAAATAGGAAGTTATGATCTCTTAAATGGAGTCACCAGAACAGTCCCTATTGAACTACAAGCACAGTCATAACCGGGGTTAATGCAAATAAAATACTATTTTCTCCTTCCAAATTGGTGCCTTTATTGTTGAGGTGTGGAAACATAGTAAATAGCTAACAATCATCTTTCCTCTCTTCCAGGGCTCCATATTTTTTCTCCTGTGATCTTCCAAGCTCCTGGGTAACATTAGTCATGATGCTTTGATGTGTCATGATGTTTATGCACCCCACATGACCACACAGGTCTCAGTGTTGACCCAGGGGCCGCTGATGTCACCCAAGAGAAGACCGAAAGCCACAACAGAGCCCCGCTGAGGTGAGGAAAGGTAAGTATAAACTGTTTATTATTTACTGCACCTCCTCTAGGTCTCCTATTATTATACTGTGGGGTCTGAAGAGACCCAAAATTATAATTATAGCACTTGCAGTTTCAAGACTCTCAGAAGTAACTCCCAAATATCCATGTGTCGAATTTCATGAGGTTCGGTCATCACTAGCTATAGTATATACAATATATCTGGTTAAAAACCTGCTATACTGCATGGTTAATAGTGCAGCAGGTTACAGGAAGAGCCGACTCACTTGAGAGTACTATTATTGTGCATGGTGAGACGGGATTACGAGTATGTATCTTGTCTAAAAACTAGTCATAATACACTCTGTTCTTGCCAAGTTCAGTTATCTCACTTTCCTGTCTCTAATTCGTGGAGGAGGACACCAATTCACAGAAAGGCCAGCATTACCGCTGAGGAACATTACTGCCTGGCACCGAACTATAGAAAATTAGAGTATAAATTGTTCCTGATAATTGTAGTATATATCCAGTGCAATAATGAGAGAAACCCCATACTGTAGTCTCCTTCTTGAGCCTTTGTACAATTCACAACAAAGAGCATTGAGCCAAAGAACCTTCTGCAAGATACAACAATTCACAAAGGCATAACATTATTATTGAAATGTACAATGTAGGCTTTCTATAGAAAAGTACAATCTGAATGTATTTTTCCGTGCTTAGCTATAATCGAGAAGAACTTGGCTTACTCTGGCTGTGAAGTTGGTTTTTTTCTTTGTTTGACCTCAATCAATGTTAAAAAGTTGTCAGGACTCTATTAAATGAAGCAATCATTTTAGATGTTACCTGTTCTTTACAATGATTCATTTAGCCTGCATTTTACGACTACTGTTCCCTGAAATCTTTTTCTTTAAGACCTTCCCTGACTGTGCAATTATACAGATCATATACTATAGTGAAGACAAAGGGGCCTTTTTTTTTAGGAATTATAGTATTTAATATGGCGATGAATATATTTTATGCCCTGTCAAGATATGTAACATTTTGTCTTTGGCAATATTAGAGATATACTGCAGTAGTTTAGCATTTGAGATCCCTAATTCACTATGTAACGGGTGACTTACTCGAACAATTTACTGTACTATACGAGGCAGTCTCTACTTAAAACTTTCCCTCTTAAAGTGTAATATGGTTTTGGTACATTAATAGATTTACATCTCTTAAGATTCTTGTGTTTAATTGCCATCATTTCACATATTAATGATGTAAATTGCTTCGGAATATGATTTACAGCAAATGTTTTCTTAATGTCATATGGCGGTTGTACTCTGGTGTCTTTGTATATGTCGTATCCCGTGAACTTCAATTTAGCAATTTACTCTTCTACTTTAATATTAGCATAAAATTTTACCTTATATAGTTCGGACCATTTTTTCTGGCTCATGACATTTTTGGTACATGTGGTTTTGACGGTTATAACTCTTTTTTTTAGGTTGGGTTATTCAAATACATCAATTTCTTTTTTTGGTAATATATAGGGCTTTATTTTTATGTCATTATTTTTGCTTTTTTATATCTGGGAAAATGTAAACAAAAAAGGATGAGAAATGTCTGTTTTTCGCATTTTTTTATCTTTTTTTTTTAATAGCACAGAGTGCTACTAAGAAATTTTTAAATAATTTTCCTTCTCTACTACAGTAATTTTTTATGTAGGAGGCACATACCTTTGTGCTGCCAGGGACAGGGCTATAATCTGTTATGTGGGCGTGGTGTTAACATTATTATTTTTTGTAATTTAACTTTTTTATTTTCTTTATTTCTATTTCTACACATTGTGCCCCCATAAGGTTATAACTGACCTTTTGGGGTATTTTAACATTTCCTTTAGCATCCAGCAGCTCTGACAGTTCTCGAACACCTGGCCAGAGTGAATTTGCATTCTGATGGCTCCCATAGTTGTATACACAATGTTCATTATGCATTTTGTATACAGCGATCGGGAAAGTAGAGACAGTAATAAACCATTACTGCTCTCTCTCTGGGATGACTAGCTGTTAATAACAGCTGGGTCCCTGCTCCAGCAGCTGCACAATGTTGTGCAGCTGCTTAACTCTGTAATGATGTAAAGGTCTACCCTTGCAGAATTTAAGGGGTTTTCCCATCTCCTTCTTTCACCAGTTTGCCTGCTTTCTCTTCTTGCTTCTTGTATTCTTCAAAAACATAGGGGGTGGGCTTTGACTGTCTGATGAACAGGACACTATGAAGTACCTGATTAGATATAGACATTGTCTTTACCAAGAAAGACTATTTCATATGATTACTAGAAATCTATAATAATGCAGATCAAATAATATGCACAGTAAATGTATATTACATTACACAGGTTTGGAGAGAAAAAAAAAAACATGCTGCCAGAAGAGTGGGATTGCAGTAATTTCAATACTTATCTCTGTGAGATAATAGGCGCTGAGCATTCCCTCTTTCCGAGCCCTTAACAGCAAATTTCAATTAGCTGGTCTGAGACCCGGCCCTAAGAGCAGGTGATAGCTCAGAGACTAAGTGTGAACTGAGAACTCAGCTCCCCTCCCCTCCAGAGAGCAGTGAGTCACATCATCCATCCTGAGGTGCTAGATAAGAAGAGAGACCAGGTCAGGAACCAAAGAAATGTTGTGTAAACAATAGGATGAATAATTTCACATAACAAATAAAATAGGCAGCATTTCTAAATCAATGTAAATCAATGTATTTAGGAAAACTCTTGAATTCACAAAAGCTAGCAGTTCAGGTAGGATCCTTGAGATGGAAATACCCATTTAAAACCTGATGACTCGGACATATATAGTCAAACAATTGACAACTGGTTAAAGTGACACTCACAAAATTTTATTTTCTAGACTGTTAGAAAAGTACATAATGTAAAGATTATTTTCTATATATGTTTTATTATTATTATTATTATTATTATTATCATTAGATTTATTATATTTAGCAATTTTTATTATTGTTAATGGTATTTATGAGTTATTCACTCCCTTCTGGTCCTCAGTCATGTAACTGGCATTAGGACTCTCCAACTAATGCACTTATGTGTGGACAAGAAGTTTCTGTATTCATTTCTATGAGTCTCACATTGACACTCTCGTAGGTATGAAATGAGAAACTGCCTTCCTGTCTACACATAAAATTTTGTGTTGGAGAGTTATATTGCTGAGAACGACACAGCTGAGGACTAGAAGGAAGTGGATAATTTGTGAGTATATGCCACTTTCACTCACCATTTACATTGTATACCTTTGCAATGGACCAGAAGATATTTTTGTGGTTTATATTTTCTCTGCTATAAAGGGATCATTTTATCAAGATCATCTATTTTTAGATCAAATTTAAGATAAATCTCTGATATTCTGCTGCAGGCCATACATTCTCACTGCAGCAGCCACTGCAAAAGAATGATCGTATTAGAGGGCACCCATTCAAATAAATTGTCACTAGGTAATATTTGGACTGGTTGAGTTTGCCAGAGCTGTTTTTCACTATTTCTCAAATTCAAAGAAACCCTGGACAGGAAACCTTATTGCAGACACCCTAATAGGTTATGTGGAGAGGGGCTCTCCTGTTAAGACAATCTCTTTCAATATTGAATGTAAAATATGAGTGGAAAAATGAAAAAAAAGAGCCCAGTTGTCCAATGTACAGAGTCTATAAAGGAACCTTAAACCCTAAAATTAAATATGGTTACGTTCCTGGGGAAACCTCTTTAAGGCCAGGGTCCCATGTAGCGTAAATGCTGCGATTTTGCCGCAGCAAAAAACACGGTGTTTTACAGTACCTACAAAGTGGATGGGATTCTAGCTAATTCCATCCACACATTGCAGAAAAATATCCGCAGCGGACATGCTTCAATTTCATGTTTTTGTAAATTGCAGCATGTCAATAATACCTACGGAAACGCATTTTCAAAAACGCATTTTCTGTATAGGTATAATAGAAGCAGAAATTTTCTGTGAAAAGCGCTGTGGGAAAAAACACGATTCGATTCCCCCACAGTTTTTCCCAAAGAGCTTTTTGGCTGCAGCGCACTACGTGGGGCCTTAAGTCTTTCTTTGGGTAACAGATAGTAGGTATAAAGGGATACCCGCTGATGGCAGCCATTACTGTGCTTAATAGAATTGTTTCTCAACTTTTAAAATATCCTTTTGAATGTGGACAAGGTTGGTACTGTTTTTGTAAAATAGAAAAAAAAAATAATAAAAAAAATCAGTTTTCTTTTGTAATTTTATACAACCCCTTTAACTCCTTTAAGACAAGGTAGTTTGTTTACCTGAAGACATAGATTACTTGTAATATCATAATAAATTGCTAAAAGTTAAGCTGTGCCGCATCTGTAATTCTGCATTATCACAGAACATAAACCTGCAAATTGCTCTATCTCTAACTCTACGTGACATTCCCTATCGGCACAGTTATAGATGCCATTAGGGGTATGCACCCAGCATCTATTACCCATGGAAGGGACCAGAAGAACTCAGAAACAGACGAATAGAAGCTTAAAAGTGTTCACATAAGAGAACAACTAAAGGAAGTTATATTTCCAGTGATTTTAAGGCTCTTTAATGTGCCATCTGGCATTACTTTGCCCAGGGATTGTTATGTTCAACCACAAAGCAGCGGCGCACAAAGATGGTATACAGAATTATGAATAGCTGCTAAACAGGTAACTCAGTCAGAAGGTAAAACTGATAAAATGATAATAAAGGATATAAGGATATATAAAGGTCATTTACATTGATGCTGGATAGTTGCATGTTCTAATAAGGATTAACAATCCAAAAATGTCTATCTTTACCTTTCAGAAGAGGCTGAAACTCACATGACAACCACTGCGAGGCCAAACATAGGCATGTTTCCTCTTGGCTGGGCAAGGCCATGTCCACTGCGTGGCCAAACATAGGCACGTGTCCTCTTGACTGGGCATGTCTATATCCATGGCATGGCCAAACATAGGCATGTGTCCTCTTGGATGTGCATGTCCATGTCCATGTCCACTGTGTTGCCAAACATAGGCACGTGTCCTCTTGGCTGGGCATGTCCATGTCCTCTGTGTGGCCAAACATAGGCATGTGTCCTCTTGGCTGGGCATGTTCATGTCCTCTGTGTGGTCAAACATAGGCACATGTGCTCTTGACTGGGCATGTCCATGTCCACTGCATGTCCAAACATAGTTATGTGTCCTCTTGGATGGGCATGTCCATGTTCACTGCGTTGCCAAACATAGGCACGTGTCCTCTTGGCTGGGCATGTCCAGATATGTGTATCACAAGCTAAAAGATTATTTGTGTCAAACCAATTTACCCCTTAACCACAGTGTTATTGTGGGTCTCTGACAACTGGGACACCCACTGATCATGAAAACTTGAGTGTTTTGCACCCTAGTTTGAATGGAGTGGTAGGTCATAAATATGCACCATGTTCCATTTATTACAATGGGAACCACCAGAAATATCTGAGTGCTGTAGATCTATCTCCATCAGTTCCCATTGAAATGAATTGAGTGACGATATGTACTTCAAACATGCCTCTCCATTCAAACTGGGGTTCAATACACCCCAGTTCTTGTGATTGGTGGGGGATCCCTGCAGTCAGATCCCCACTGATCAGCAATATCTCGGCAATGGAGACACTGATTCCCAAGGGGAAAACATTGTTTGACACAGGTGAGCCTAACCTAATGCAAGGCTGGCTCTCCATTCTACCTCATAGAGGAAGGACCCGATTTAGAGATTTTCCAAATGTCCACAACATAAATACTTCCAGCATAGGTAAAAATTCTTTCAAAAATAAGAATAATTCTCCATTCATTTCAAGGATCTTTATCAGGTATGCCTTTAAATGACATACCTGTTGTAAAGCTTCAAAGTAACTGATCTATCTTGTGAACAGAGGGTAATATTTTGCTATAAATGTTGTCTATCCAAGATATAGCAACTCGATGCACTGGAAATGCTACAACTGACCACTGCAGACGACTACTGTACTATAGTCCATGCTGCTTTTCAAATGGCTCTCACCAGTGTTGTTCAATGTTTATGTTGTTTATGTTGTCGTAGTCAGCACAGACTGGCTTGGTTTTGTTTCAGGAGAAGCCACCTGTATAAGTGACAAAAGTGTTGGGGGGTTGAAGTCCCTAATATTCATCACAGGGGCTCTTACTACTTGAGATTATTAAACACAGATATGATAACATTATTTTAGTTTATTAAGTTTAAGAGTCTAAAAATAAGATCTTTTAGAGCAGTTGACTCTAAAAGATAGCACTCAGGTCATGTTGTTGTCTGAGGCAATGCTAGAATCAAAAATAACTTGGAAATCATCAGATATGTTTCTAATTTTCAGCTTCTACACAGCTAAAGGAAACATGTGATACTGTGAAGGCACAACATGACTTCTTATCACGCACTTTGGGAGGTCATGAGCTCTATGCATCAGAGGCATCGCTAAGGCTTATGAGTCCGGGTGCATAAGTTCAACTTTGGCTTTCTTCCTGTTCTTGCCTTCCTGTATTTCTATGGGGATGAAGAAGCAATAGTAATATATCTAATGGACTGAGGAAGTAAAGGATTAAAGGGATATTATAAAAGTTGTGACCATTGGTGATCCAACCTCTGGGGCCCACACAATTGTGAGAATAAAGGGGCCATAGAGTTAATCTGGTACTTCACCATTATTCTTTTTTACGTTTTCCTTGTGTATGCTCCTGGCCACTCAAACTATAAAGGGAACTGCAGCACAGCCCTGCTGTGTAGGGGAAAGCAGTTTAGGGATAGAGCACTAATCTACTGGTATATCTTCAGTCTTATAGTCAATGGGGGTCCCAGCGGTGGGACTGATCATTAAGTGAAGGTATAGCCACGTCATGACTTTATAAGATTGGAATACCACTCGGTATGTAGCCCTCTTGGCGCAGTTCCTTTGACAAATATGATTCTCCAAGCAACCCTACTGTTTTGTGTTAATATAGTGACAAATTTTTTTACATATGGTTACATATATTAAGGCATATGGTGAAAAATACATTTCACTTTCATGCACTTTGTCCTCCTACTGCACAAACCTAGGGGAAATTAAACATTTTATTGGTTGCCATTGGAATTTATGAGCTGCCGGTAACACTCTTGGATTTGGAGATTATTATTTCTACTGTGGTGTAATATATAGATAAATTCATTTGCTTTCTTTTCAGTTTAAAGTAATATAGACAGATGTGTCCAGCCACAAATTTTGTTAGCACTGATGCCTTGAAGCACTATTGTCCTGGGTTCAAATCCAGCCAAAGATGACATCTGCAAGGAGTTGTTATGTTCTCCCCATGTTTGCGTGGGTTTCCTCCAGGTACTCCATTTTCCTCCAACACTCCAAAGACATACTGATAGGGAATGTAGATTGTGAGCCCTATATGGGACAGTGACTGTCAATGTCTGTAAAGCGCTGCGGAATATGATGGCGCTAAATAAATAAGCAAAATAAATAGTACAATATTGCAGCATGTTAGCAAAACCATTGATAGGCTGCAATTCACATCAAAACCACTGGGTGGCCACACATAGAAACATATCGCATGAACAACTCCCAACAGAGTATCAGAAGATTATGTTTTTTAAAAAGCAGGCCTTCTTGTTCAGAAGATCTTTTGTAAACCCAGACACTGATGTTGGATGAGTCTAGTTCACAATATGCATTCTATTTTGTCTATTTCATTAGATCCTGGCTCTGTGGGGGGCCAGTCAAGTTCTCCCTCACCAAACTTCCCTAACCATGCCTTTATGGACCTTGCTTTTTGCACTGTGTATAGTCATGCTGGAAAATAAACGTGGCTTCTAGAGATGAGCGAGTCGATTCTGCAGAAGTGGAATTCGATCCGAATTTCATGAAATCTTCGATTCTCCACGATTCCGGATTTCCTGATGCTTCGCGGTAACGAATATTTAGTAAGGAACTTTGTGACATCAGACGGTCACAAGATATTCTCTAGTGATGTGATTGGGTAGGCGTGTCTTTGCTTGTTAGCAGATCCTTCCACATGAATAAAAGTTGTCCGTGCTGGAGAAAGAGAGAGAGAGAGAGAAACATGACCGCGGCATCCAAGGGCTTCCGCCATTTTGCCGCCCACCCCGACTCTCTGTAGCCCGGAAATAGCTGTTTATTCGCCGCAAAGTAATTCGGATCGAAGCAAATTTTTTTTTGAACTTTGAATCGAACTGCCGAATCGAACTTTTGAGAATTTCGCTCATCTCTAGTGGCTTCCGCAAACTGTTCCTACAAAGTTGTAAGCATACAATTGTCCAAAATGTCTTGTACGCTGAACATTAAAATTTCCCATTTCTAGAACTAAGAGGCCTAGGCCAAAACCTGAAAAATGACCCAAAACATTATCCATCATCCACCAAATTTTGCAGTTGGCACAATGCAATAAGTTAGGTAACATTGTCCTGGCATTTACCAGACATAGTGCCATCCATCAAACTGCCAGGCAGAGAAACGCGATTCGTCCCTCTATAGAACATGTTTCCTCTGCTCCATTGATGCAGTGTTGCATAAAACAGAGTAAATTCAGACCAGTGGTGACATTATGCATTACACCACTCCATCCTACCCCTGACATTGTATTTGGCAATGAAACCCATGCCACAAAACTCCTAAAGGCTTATTCACATGAAATTGAAAAACAACCGTGTGATGGCCGATTTGCAACTTCAGTCACACGGCAGGTTTGACAAAACATTGAATGTGTATATTCACATGGCCATTTTGACAGCCCAATTTTTATGGCCATCAAAAAAACTGACATGCATTATCTTTGTCCATCAAAACGGACATACAGTCATATGAAAAAGTTTGGGCACCCCTATTAATCTTAATCATTTTTAGTTCTAAATATTTGGGTGTTTGCAACAGCCATTTCAATTTGATATATCTAATAACTGATGGACACAGTAATATATCAGGATTGAAATGAGGTTTATTGTACTAACAGACAATGTGCAATATGCATTAAACCAAAATTTGACCGGTGCAAAAGTATGGGCACCTCAACAGAAAAGTGACATTAATATTTAGTAGATCCTCCTTTTGCAAAAATAACAGCCTCTAGTCGCTTCCTGTAGCTTTTAATCAGTTCCTGGATCCTGGATGAAGGTATTTTTGACCATTCCTCTTTACAAAACAATTCCAGTTCAGTTAAGTTTGATGGTCGCCGAGCATGGACAGCCCGCTTCAAATTATCCCACAGATGTTCAATGATATTCAGGTCTGGGGACTGGGATGGCCATTCCAGAACATTGTAATTGTTCCTCTGCATGAATGCCTGAGTAGATTTGGAGCTGTGTTTTGGATCATTGTCTTGCTGAAATATCCATCCCCGGCGTAACTTCAAATTCTTCACTGATTCTTGTACATTATTCTCAAGAATCTGCTGATACTGAGTTGAATCCATGCGACCCTCAACTTTAACAAGATTCCCGGTGCCGGCATTGGCCACACAGCCCCAAAGCATGATGGAACCTCCACCAAATTTTACAGTGGGTAGCAAGTGTTTTTCTTGGAATGCTGTGTTTTTTTGACGCCATGCATAACGCCTTTTTGTATGACCAAACAACTCAATCTTTGTTTCATCAGTCCACAGGACCTTCTTCCAAAATGAAGCTGGCTTGTCCAAATGTGCTTTTGCATACCTCAGGCGACTCTGTTTGTGGCATGCTTTCAGAAATGGCTTCTTTCGCATCACTCTCCCATACAGCTTCTCCTTGTGCAAAGTGTGCTGTATTGTTGACCGATGCACAGTGACACCATCTACAGCAAGATGATGCTGCAGCTCTTTGGAGGTGGTCTGTGGATTGTCCTTGACTGTTCTCACCATTCTTCTTCTCTGCCTTTCTGATATTTTTCTTGGCCTGCCACTTCTGGGCTTAACAAGAACTGTCCCTGTGGTCTTCCATTTCCTTACTATGTTCCTCACAGTGGAAACTGACAGGTTAAATCTCTGAGACAACTTTTTGTATCCTTCCCCTGAACAACTATGTTGAACAATCTTTGTTTTCAGATCATTTCAGAGTTGTTTTGAGGAGCCCATGATGCCACTCTTCAGAGGAGATTCAAATAGGAGAACAACTTGCAATTGGCCACCTTAAATACCTTTTCTCATGATTGGATACACCTGGCTATGAAGTTCAAAGCTCAGTGAGGTTACAAAACCAATTTTGTGCTTCAGTAAGTCAGTAAAAAGTAGTTAGGAGTATTCAAATCAATAAAATGATAAGGGTACCCAAATTTTGGTTTAATGCATATTGCACATTTTCTGTTAGTACAATAAACCTCATTTCAATCCTGAAATATTACTGTGTCCATCAGTTATTAGATATATCAAATTGAAATGGCTGTTGCAAACACCCAAATATTTAGAACTAAGCATGGCCGTGTGAATAAAGCTTTATGGTGATAGTTTTTGCATTGATGTTAAATTCCAGAGATTATTGAGTCAGCAAAAATATATCAATATCTAGATAGACAGACAGGTGGATGGATGGATGGATGGATGGACGGACGGACAGACAGACAGACAGATAGATAAATAGCAGACAAATAGAGATAGACAGACATAGATAGATAGCAGATAAATAGATAGATAGATAGATAGATAGATGATAAATAGGATAGATAGATAGATAGATAGATAGATAGATAGATAGATAGTAGACACATAGACGATAGATAGATAAATCCTCTTTCTCAAGTATCAGATATTTCATTCATGTACTATATATATATATATATATATATATATATATATACACTGTATATATACTTTATAATCTTATAATCATAACACCATTTCTGAAAATAATTATTATACTTCACATATCCGTCTCTTAACATTTCCGTAGCTGTATCCACTGATCCATTGCTTAGACTACTTCACTTAAAGTACACTGGGTACACAGCATGACAGCAATATAAATGTTTTCTACTCCTATTTATTTGCTTTTTGCAGGTTGCAATCTGAATAACTTAAAAGGTCATAAATAGCCTTTTTCAAGTAATCTGGTCAATTGTATCCAGTATAATCCAGAAATCCATTATGAGACATGCATTGTAAAAATTAATGGAGAAATAAGAAGAGGTAAGTCAAGTGAATCAAATAATTTTGAAAAGGCTAAGTGACTTGTGAATCAGACAATAAGGCACGGCAGGAAGCACAATAAAAAGGAGTATTATGTATGCACCTCAGTGAGACTGCTCAGTCCTGTCATGCTGTGCTAATGTTACAATCTATATGTCCCAGGTTCAATGCCTTAAACATATGGCGGGAGGTTCCCTTCATTGGCCACGTGCTTTGATATAAATATTCTTAATCATGTCAGTGGTTATGGCTATAAATAAATTCACTGACTTCTATGAATTCATTTAAGATTCACATGACTAGGCTCGTAATCCTTTGCCCATTACCTCTTGATTTTTACGGTAGTCTATTTATGTTGGCATGTGACATGGAGAGACAATATAATGGAATCGGATAATGGAAGACGCGATTATAGATAAGAGCCAATTATTTCCCCTTTTTCACATGGTTTAATTTTACTGTTTTGTGTTAATGTAGCATAATCAAATGAAGGACTCTTGTTAAAGTTACAGAGGTCTTATTATACAGTACTGTCCAAAAGTTTTAGGCTGACGTGGAAAAAAATGCTGCAAAGTAAGAAGGCTTTCAAAAATAGAAGGGTTAATAGTTTATTTTTGTGAATTAAAAAAATGAAGGGAATGAAGAAAAAGAGAAATCTAAATCCCATCAATATGTGGTGTGATTTTTGCCCTTTGGAGGAGGAGTCCTGAAAGTGATGATATGGCCCCCACAGATATAGCCCTGATCTCATCATCATCCAGTCTGTCTGGGATGACATGAAGAGACAGAAAGATTGGAGCAAGCCTACATCCACAGAAGATCTGTGCTTAGTTCTCCAAGATGGCGGGAACAACCTCCCTGCCCAGTTCTGCCAAACACTGTTCTCAAGTGTACCGAGAAGAACTGATGGAAGGCAAAGGGCAAAGGTCACACCAAATATTGATGGGATTTACATCTCTCTTTTCTTCATTCACTTCATTTTGTTAATTAACATAAATAAACTATTATCACTTTTATTTTTGGAAGTCTTACTTTGCAGTATTTTTTCCACTACTGTATCTTATACCTTTTTTTGTAATTATTTGCAATGTGCAATAGGTGTGGACCCACTGTGTCACCTAACCAGTATAACTTTGGGCTACTCCTGAAGATGTTTGTAAGGAACCCCTATTTTTTACTCATTAGGGATAAGGCCCCACATTGCAGAAACACAGCATTTTTTGTTGCAGATTGTGCTGCAGTTTTTGGAGCCAAAGTCAGAAGCGGCTTCAAAACGCAACAAAATCTGCAACAAAAAATGCTGCATTTCCACCATGTGGGGCCTTAGCTTAACACTAGCTTTCTATGGGATAAACTGCCTTAAATATCCCACAGGTGCAGTAGGTTGGGTTGGAGCAGATATCAAGGTTTAGAGTTTCTTAAAGGGTCAGCTCACCCTACAGGCGAGGAATGAAGCACAGCACACACAACAAGGAAGAACAGAGCAGCAGTCTGAAGGACACTGATAAGCATGTCTAGGTGGTACAACAGGCATACCAGTAAGCTAGGCTTTTTAATAACAGTGTGAACTGTGTTGGACCTCCAACAATCCTCAGAGTGATAGGACCAATGGGGCTGATGCATTAAGATGGCTGCTTTGTGTGCCAGGCTTAATCTCTTTGTGCTCTTGTATGAGTTGCACTAGAATGATTGAGAGGCTCCGGCCTCTTAATAACTCAGGTACATCGTGGGAAGTCCTGTATTCCAGAATTGACACCTACACCAGGTGGGAACTGGCTTAGGTTTCTGCTACAACTTGCACCAGTTTTCTTGCATAAATGAAAGTAAAATTGTCAGACCAAGGCTTTCCCAACCCAGTCCACCGTCATACCTTCCCCACCCTTACAGTATATGAATGGATCAATTTGTAACAAACTGGTTTTGACTCAACTTTTCCTGAGTCCAAAACTTTTGTGATTCATTTTACAAGGATCAACCAAATGTCCACCACAGTGTGTAAGGTCTGCAAGCATAAGATAAGTTGTGACCATGCAGGTACAGATATACAAAGGTATATACTCAGCTTCCCACAGCTTTGCCCAGAAGACACCTACTAGGTGCTGCGCCTTTGTCTGCTCCTCCTTGGGTTGATGCTTCGACTTCTCTATTAGCAGTACAACTAGTACCGGAAGAAACAGCACTAGCAGCAAACAATACAGTATCTGGAACATGATGACCTAAACGTTTTTTTCTTTCACAGTGTCAATTTGATGCACATTACCCAACATATGTGTATAATCCCTGTGCTATGATATCATAGTGAGCATTATTCCTGTGCTTGGCCATAAGTGTGTATATTATCCCTGTACTGTGACATCACTATGCACATTTCCCGGCACTGTGACATCACTGTGTATATTAACCCTGTACTGTGACATCACTGTATGTATTATCCCTGTACTGTCACATCACTGTGCATATTATCCCTGTACTGTGACGTCACTGTGTGTATTATCCCTGTACTATGACATCACTGTGCATATTATCCCTGTACTGTGACGTCACTATGTGCATTTTCCCTGTACTGTGAGATCACTGTGCATGCCATAGCAATAAACCATCATTTCTAATTCTGCTAGTACACCTTTAAAGATAACATTAACAAATGTCAAGAATATCAATCACTTAATTTTTTTTCTTCTGAAAATGTTCCCTAGAAGTGCTTTAAAAAGAAGAAAGTACAGGTCTTGAAATTCTCTGTGGTTTCTTTGCAGTCCTGTCAGCATACATATTGTAGGCTGCCTGATATACTTATATCTGTCAGTGTACTGCAAACACATGCTGGCATAAAAAAAAAACTTTGAAGTCTGCTTTTATATCTGCAGGGTGAAGATGGGCCCTGAATGTTATTATAGTCATATCACTTAATGGGGTTTTATGAGAAATTGAGGCAAACGGTGAAATGCCTTAAAATAACAAAATATCAGTCATTCACCTGATAAATCCCTCTCCATCTTAGCATCATCCCTTAGGCCAGTGATCATGTTGGTAGTCGGGGATGTCGTAGCTGCACAGCTTATTACTAGAGATGGGCAAACTTCACTAGATTTGTTTAGACTCTGGTTCGTTTTGGAACCACCGGAAGTGCCCAGAGTATAATAATCGGAGGTACAGGGGAGGTGAGTAAAAATAACAAACAGTTATACCCACCTTGCCTCACCTCTCCTGGGCATCCCGATACAGTATCGGGAACATTATAAACCTGACATCACTATATGTATTATCCCTATACTGTATATTATCTCTGTACTGTAACATCTCCTTGTACATTTTCCTTGTTCTGTGACATCACTGTTTCATTATCCCTGTACTGTGACATCACTGTGTACATTATACCTGTAATGTGACATCACTGTGTACATTATTCCTGTACTGTGATATTACTGTGTGCATTATATCTATACTGTGATATTACTGTGTGCATTATACCTGTAGTGTGACATCACTATGTATATTATCCCTGTACTGTGACATCACCGTGTTTATTATCTCTGTACTGTGACATCACTGTGTGCATTATTACTGTACTGTGATATTACTGTGTGCATTATTACTATACTATTTTTTATCCCTATACTATGACATCAGTGTTTCTAATCCCTATACCATGACATCATTTTTCAATTTTACTCTAATTTACACGGCTTAGTTACAGGTGCATCTCAATAAATTAGAATACCTTTGAACAAAAATATTCTAATTTATTGAGATGCACCTGTACACGTGTGTACATGCATTATTACAATTACCTTTAGGCATTGTATAGTGAAAACCAGAAAAAAACTCTATATCTTATTTCCTGCAAAACTACAAGAATTTTAAGATGATGCATTTTTGAAGATACAGTGCTTTACTCTAATTAACAGGCACGGTTTAGTTACACGTGTGTACATACATGAGGTTACACTGAGTTATGATAATTAATAGACATGGCTCAGCTACATGTCTGCACTGTACATGCATGATTACATATATGTGCACATGTATTTCTGAAGTTACAGTGCTTTCCCCTTATTTACAGACACACTTAGTTACATATGTGTGTACATATATTAATTACACAAAATATGTAATGCCACACAATTACAAATGAAAAAAAGCTCAAATGCAAATCTTAGGTTGAGTTTACACAGTGCACTTGACTTTTGCTTTCCATTAGCATTTCCAGGGAATAGATTTCAAACAGAATAAAGCAATAAAAACCAGAAGACTATGAAGACTGTGAAGCAAGTGCCAAGTGTCAACCCGACCAGTAAGTGAACATTTTGCTTGCTTTTATGCTCTTTTTTTAATTCTCATTTAAACATATGCCCCCAACTTCATTTTTTTTAGACCTTTCAATGTCCCTAAAACCAAAATCATCTAAGTAAACTTTAGAATCCATAAAGCACAGAAACCACATAAAACCTTTTCACTCAAGTTTTAATAAACAAATTATTATTTTTTTATTCTCTAAAGCATAAAACTAAAATAGAATTCAAGGCTTTGCTCAATTAGTCAAAGAAGCTTTTTGAAGGTTACAATGAATCTGTCTTTGGCAATTAGTGTTGTACCATATAATCCCCATGCAATAAAAAGTATGTCATTGCTTAAAAATAAACATAAAAATAATTAGGTCTCTCTTCTCGTTTTGACTTGGTTACAATGCTGTCTCACTAAATCAATTCTCTCTCAGCACGCTCATTAACTGCGTATCCTTTAAGCTCAAAAATCATATAAGATAATATATTTTGTTTCACCTAACTGTTCAAGAATATTACAATGCTGAGCTGGAGCGATTTCCAGAAATTAATTAAGATGAATTGATCAAAAGTTACATCTAGTGTATTGTTAAAAGATTATAAATAATGTTGAGTCAAAATATCACAGTTAACATATCGCTTAGCTACGAATGAAGAAATTAAATCTTGCAAGTCTTTTATTAAAAATTTATGACTGTGAAGCAGGTCCAATATTTGAGAGGAGATGTGTGCAGCCATGCCATAGTATAAGGGATTGTCAAAAGACAGACAGATGTAGCAGGTCTAAATTAGTTTTCTATTTTATAGGTGTATCATAAATAGAGATGGGCGACTCTCTCAGGATTTGTTTCATTTTGGTTGGTTTGGGTTCAAGACTTGTTTCTGGTCAAAAAAGTTTGGTACAAACCACACCTTAAAATAGCTTAAAACATAGTGTAGAATACTCCCAGGGCTCCTAGGAACCTATCTATAATACATAGTGTAGAACACTGTCAGGGCTCCTAGGAACCTATCTATAATACATAGTGTAGAACACTGTCAGGGCTCCTAGGAACCTATCTATAAAACATAGTGTAGGACACTGTCAGGGCTCCTAGGAACCTATCTATAAAACATAGTGTAGAACACTGTCAGGGCTCCTAGGAACCTATCTATAAAACATAGTGTAGAACACTGTCAGGGCTCCTAGGAATCTATCTATAAAACATAGTGTAGAACACTGTCAGGGCTCCTAGGACCTGGGCCCGGAACCTATCTATAAAACATAGTGTAGAACACTGTCAGGGCTCCTAGGAATCTATCTATAAAACATAGTGTAGAACACTGTCAGGGCTCCTAGGAACCTATCTATAAAACATAGTGTAGAACACTGTCAGGGCTCCTAGGGACCTTACTTGTATAGCGCCATCATATTCCGCAGTGCTTTACAGACATTGGTATAATGTTGTACCGTGATAGCCATTGAAAGTAGTGGAAAAGTGAAGAAATCAGGCGATACCTTTTAGAGGCTAACTGAGTATATTTATAAGTAAGCTTTCAGGAGTACTAGCTAGCTCCCTTCATCACACCATGTCTGATGAAGGGAGCTAGCTAGTACTCCTGAAAGCTTACTTATAAATATACTCAGTTAGCCTCTAAAAGGTATCGCCTGATTTCTTTACAGACATTGTCAGTCACTGTCCCATATAGGACTCACAATCTAAATTCCCTATTAGTATGTCTTTCAAGTGTGGGAGGAAACTAGAGAACCCGGAGGAAATCCACACAAACAGGGGAAAAGTTAAAAACTCCTTAAAAACAGTATATAAGTGGAGGTCTAGGAACATCAACATAACAAACAGGTAGACTCACCTTTCTTCACCACTCACTGCCTCAGTGTTCACTTGGGGTGCGCCAATGTTACTTGTGTTAAAGCACCATGGCATCAGCATGACCCCATGTGACCACTGAAGCATTGGGACTCTTGACACCAATCAGAGCCCAGAAGAGGCAGGAAGAGGATGTTATAGGACCACAGGATACTGCAAGGATGACCAGGAGACTTGAGGCAAGGTGAGTATAACTGTTTATAATGTTGCCACACCTCTCCTGGGCTTTCACTTATTATAATCTGTGGTTTGAAGAGATCACAGAGTATAAAAGTGTACCATGGGTGAAAGACTCCAAAAATTCATTTCAGGTTTGGGTTGAGCCTTACATTTTTGGAAAATAATAATAGCACTTCCAGTTTGTGCCAAGCAAGTCCAGTATCAAACAAATCGGATGGCTGAACTTTGTTGAAAAGAATCTCATGAGGTTCTTCCATCTCTAATGATGACCCTCTGAAATACCTCAAGTCCGAGGCCATATGACCTACAATAGTAGCATTGTGGATAACACTGAACAAATCTCATTCACAAGCTAAGACTAAGCCCCTCAGTGTAAAGTGACTTGTTCTAAATTTGCAGTATTTCAATTATTTCCTGAAAATTTCACCCAGGGTTTCAAAAGTTGGAAGCTGCAGTGGGCTGCAGCAATTCCTACAGTTGCGACACAGCCGAAACCACCTGATTTCTAGTGTTTTTCTCATGAAAGTTTGCAGAAGAGTGGGACTGATTTATTATAGCTTTTGTGCTAGAAGTCAGTCGTGTTTTCCCTTATTTTGCACTTTTTTGTGTGTGCGCCTAATTTATTAATCACTTCCGTCATTTTGTAAAATGTTTTGCACCTAATGTGCCTTTTTTCAAAAGTGACTTGAAATGTTGGTATGGTTTAGATGGTACATAGTTCTATACCTAAGTTAGTATATGACACATTTTTGCGCAAGCACACTCTTGGCCTAAAAATGCAATAAATTGCCAAATTAGAATTGCAATAAATGTATGAACTTGGGTGTCACAGAAATAGACACTAGTAAAAAAAAAAGCCAAGTCTGAAAAGTGGCATAAAAAATCCCCATATATTAAATGTTTTTAGATTGGAGACACAGGGGACAATTTATTATGAGGGGATTTTGTAGCCACTTTTTTGATTTGACTTACTTTCAAGCACTAAAAGCAAAATTTATATGTGTTACGCCCATGGAGATGTATGGTGCATGTGTCTTTCCCTAGGCAGAGCACAGGATATCAGTTTAACTCCTACAGACACTCTTGTGTCTATATATATATATATATATATATATATATATATATATATATATTATATTGGGCATCACTCCAAAGCCTAATATGTTTTTGGATACTTGTGAAGAATCTAGTCGGTTTCTTGGGGCTAGCACCCATCTTGTTAGATTCCTGTGCTTCTAACATTGCCAGCTCTAGGGCACCTACTGGAGGCAAAATGGAAAAATACGTCAATGATCATGTGTGAATAATGTGTTTTTATATGCTATGATGATTAGGTACACTGTGCCATATGAATGAAAGGAGAACACCAAGAAAAGGATAAGGGTCCATTAGGTGCCAGATATTCAGATATTGCAAGAAAGACTATAGGACACCAAAATACATATATGATCACATGTAAATGATGTGTTTTTATATGATAATTAGGTACACTGTACTGTAATAATGAAAGGAGGACAACAAGAAAAGCACAAAGCTCCAAAATGCGCTAGACATTGTAAGAAGTACAATATGGCATCTACTGAAGGCAACATGAGTGTATGGTCATGTGTAAAGTATGTGTTTTATATATTTAAGAATTATACTCTGCTGTATAAATGAAAGGAGGACACCAATGAAAGGAAAAGGCTCCAGAAGCCACTAGATATTGTAAGAAGTACCCTAGGGAATCTACTTGATGAAAAATCCTTATATTATTATGTTAAAACAATGTGTTTTCATATATTAATTAGGTATACAATACTGTATGAATGAAAGGATGACAACAAGAAAACTACAAAGCTCTATAAGGTGCTAGACATTGTAAGAAATAACAATGGGACATTGTACCCTCGGGCATCTACCGAAGGTAAAATTTATGTATGATCATGTGTAATTTATATGTTTGTATATGTTAATTAGTTACATTGTCTTGTGAATGAAAGGAGGACACCATAAAAAGGATATGGACCCACAAGGTACTGTAAGAAGTGGCCTATGTCATATGATGGATTCCAAAGCGCCACAATAGTTATTACATATTCCTTGGGATGATGTTTTAGAACTTAATATTACCAGGTCTATAGTTTGACACTTGGTTGGATTTTCTACTTACAGAACTACAGTAGTTTTTTAGAAAAAGCCCCTATTCCCACCCAGAATTTGATGCCGTGTTACAATGCATTCAACTGAAATATATCATAATTTATAGCATTTATACCATTTTAGTTCTGTACTACTGTAATAAATTATGCTTAATATCAGTAGAGCTATTTTCACAATATATCTGGGTAAGATTTATTCTGTAGCAAACAGGGAAATAATAGTCTTTGGAAATCTTTTGTGTTCTCTAATTCTATAATTATTGAAAGACAATTTTCATTAATGAAAAGACATCCGCTGCCCATGTTCAGATAACTTTGATCATATTCTTTGTCAAAATTATATTTCATATGCACATTGTACTTGCTGTCATTTGACTTCATGTAAAGGGACGTGCTCCTAATTGTAGACCCGCGTAGATGAAACCTTTCTGAATACCCTAATATCAGATATAAGGTTGTGAATGAAGACAATGGAACACGACATGCTATTGATTTCTAAATGAATGTTTTACATTGACTCGGACATAGGTCAAAAATTGAAAAAGATGATTGATGTATACAGTTAGCTTTTCACCGAAACCGCCATAGATTAATTCTTCGCTAGGTATTCATAACGCAAGGAAGGAAACATGTAGTACAATAAAACAGAGTACAATGTGTACAAGAACAAAGTATCTCCATTTACAAAAACTGAGAAAAATGAATAAGAAATTTTTAATGTTGTTGGAACATTATAATCTTTCTCTACATTTAGCTACCGTCTACATCATGTCTGTTAGAGCTCTAAACTTCTCATAGCTTTAGTTTTTAGGGCACTCTTTGACAGATACAGAACAGATTTTATTATCTCCCTATTAATTGTTGTTCCTTCTCCTGGCATCCCAGCCAATCGGCCACAGATGTATCCGGGATGATTGGATATTCTTCGATGGGATATATTGCTGTAGTGTGATATTTCATCATACAGGACAACAAAGCGCAAGAAAAAACCATTGCAAAAACATTTTTCACTAACATTTCATTGGTTTTGTTGTATTCTGTGATAAGATATCATGCTGCAACTATCTATCCATTGGGTTAGCTCTGATACATTTGTATTTAAAGGTATCAGGATGCATGAGGAAGCCCTACAGCCTCGTCTTTGGGCCTCTTGATGTCATATTCATCAGTTATGTGGTCTTTCTACAGCTCAACTCAAGTGAATGGGATTAAAAAGTTACATGGTTGCTAAGACTTAAAAATAACACAAGTCCATCAAGTCCAAGCTATAAGGCTACAATGTTAATCCAGAGAAAGTCAAAAACCCCTATGAGGCACCAATTACACCACAATAGGGGTAAGTTCTGTCCCGACACATACAAGTATAGCAATCACAATAAATCTAGGGGATCAATCGAAAAAAATCCAATATCTATACAACTTATATAAAAGAATCCACAACACTCTAAAATATTCCAATACTTATCTCAGTTTATTAAAGGAATATCATTTCAGGCAATATGTGAAAATTCAGACATATACATTTGTGGGTGTGGGAAAAATGGTGCAAAGTAAGAATGCTTGTAGATAGATAGATAGATAGATAGATAGATAGATAGATAGAATATAGATAGAGATAGATAGAGATAGATAGATAGATAGATAGAAGATAATAGATAGATAGCTAGATAGATAGACAGTCAACTAACTAAATCAAGTGAATGAGCAAAAGAGAAATCTAAATTCCATTCATATTTGGTATGACTGCCCCAGGACCGTTTTAACACATTGGTGAGCCCAATGCAAAGGTTTCATAAATGCCTCCCCCTCATCACCACCCCATTATAATTATCACCACAAATTATAATGCTCTGTCAGTGGCCCCCACATGGTATAATGCCTCTTAGTGGCCCTCATATAATATAATGCCCCTCAGTGGCCTATCAAATCCCCCTGCTGAGGCATTAGACATTAACAGGTCCCACCCCATTGCCCCCACCATATAATGTCCCCTTTTCAGACTGACCCTCCCCCCTTCCCCCATATCATGTCTCCTTTCAAATAAAGAAAAAAGAAAACCTAATACACACTTTTCCCTGTTCCCCTGTTGTCTTCTGCCTCTGCAGCTGGCAGCTTCAGGGATCATCACGCCTCCTGCTCCTGAGCAGTACACTGGGAGCAGAGACAGCAGAGCGGCCATATGGTGATGCAGGGAGCAGACACAGATGAGCTGTAGCTGTGATATATTGGGTCATCTGGGAAGAGCGGGACAGCATTCTATATGCATGACTGTCCCGCTGTTCCCACTACCATATCGCCCGGTTCAAGTGCAGGAGGAGTCCTGGAAGTGATGATACGGTCCCCACAGATATAGCCCTGATCTCATCATCATCTATTTTGTCTGGGAGGATACATCCACAGAAGATCTGTGCTTAGTTCTCCAAGATGGCGGGAACAACCTCCCTGCCGAGTCCAGCCAAAAACTGTCTGCAAGTACCGAGAAGAACTGATGGAAGGCAAAGGGCAAAGGTCACACCAAATATTGATGGGATTTACATTTCTTCTTTTTTCTAGACCTAACTAAAACTTTTGCACATTTCTGTATATAAAAAAATATTTACATAAACATACTCATGTTTCTAGAAATAGTTTGTGTATATACAGAAACTTGCAAAGGTTTTAGGCAGGTCTAGAAAAATACTGCAAAATACTATAAAAGTCTGCCTAATCTGTACTTATAATGTAAAAAATTAAAAATGTAGACAAGAACAAAAAAAAAATGATGAAATAATTTTGCATATCACGTATAACCATAACATTACTAAAGTGGAATAGACTGGAACACACGTAGTGATCAATCATTTGGTCATATGGATCCCATCAGTAGAATCTATGAGGGTTAAAGGCCCATTATCTGTATATAGCAATATGTGTTCCTTATTAAATCATATCCCAATTGATGTAAAAACAAAATGACTGGTTTCAATAAGATCACAATGCCATGTGTTTGAGGGAAAGACAAGAGCAAGCAACAGATACCTGTAACCAGCAATGGATAGAACATGGACACCTGCGCACGCATCACTTACTAGGGAGGCTCCTGGAAGCACATTACATACAGAGCCTGACACCAGAACTCAAAGTAACATCACGCTATTGCTCATGTAGTCAAACCTCCGTTCTTGCAGGGAAGATAGTATATTAGCGGATGTAGTCCCCTAGTGCCAATATTCAAAATAAATTGACTTTTTTATGAAACACTGTTGTCATGTCCTACAGTCCACAATGGACAACAGGCTAAAGAGTATATAGAAATACAATAGGTAATGAGTTTAAGTACATTGTATGGAGTATTAAATGGTACCATTATGAAGTACAATTTGTCCAGCAAAAAATAAGACCTGATAAGACGTGAATGGAAAAATAAAAAAGTTATGGTTTTTGGAAGGTGGAACGTAAAACAATACAAATAAGAAAATGGCTGTAGCAGAAAGAGGTTAAAAGGATGGGTGGGCTCAATCATAGATATACTACATTGAAAAACATGTATTGCAGTATTAGCTCACTGTGACATGGGTTGCATATTAACATATTAAGTGGATGAATATGGCAGGTAGGGGGCTTCTATTAGGCCCCTGACATAACAACTCAATAGCCCCTGTAATCATATTGTAGGTGGGGGGCAATGGCGAGGAGAATGAAGATACAAAACATCTGAGGCTGGTTTCATATCTGCGTTGGAGTCTCCGAGACTCAGCCACAGATTCTGCTTAAAATCGGTGGAGAGAATTAGATTGTAGAGAGAAAAGTCCTACTGAAACCAGCGGACCCTATTATAGTCTATGGGGTCTGCGGTTTTCAGTGGGTAACCACTTTTTAAGTGGAGAATGTCTCTGTCTTTTGGGTCCCTAGGCAGACCCGACAATGGAGACCCAAACACCAGTGTGAACCTAACTTAAGAAGTTATCACTGTCCACGATCATTGCATCAGGAGTGCGGCTGTCAGTTACAGGCTTTGTAAATATTTTCTTAGAGACAGCTGTACTTCTTATGTTAATCTAATGATATTATATGGAAAATATTGAATACTGTCCCCTTGAACATCTGGTAATGGCAACTTAGATGAACACAGATGAAATGTTCATGTTTAATAATATATCTCATCCTTCCCTTTGTTCTTTACATTTATGTTCCCATGATCATCTTTCTGTTGCAATACAGCAAAGAAGAGATCACAGTGCTAAACCCAGTGCTCACACCTTCCAGAAACTGAGCAGCGGGGTGACAGGCGTCAGACTGATTTTGATGACCTCTCCTTTGTATAGTTCATCAATATTAAAGTTCTGGAAAACACCATTGAGGTGGCCATACAGATATAATAACTGTCGGTCAAATGCTGCTGATGGCAGGTTATCTCCCACAAGTACAAAGCCAAGTCCCTTTTCCCTAACATACAGTAGACCTCACAAATATTGGTCAAGCATCTATTATACATAAGGTAGATGGCTGGTGCCACTGAAATCTGCAGGTTGAATTAACCATAATCCATTGTGTAAGAGAACATTCCGCTCTCACATCTCTGACTGTGTCGAAACATTTTTGATGAATATATTCTTGGTAGAGGAAGGCGACCTTGTGGAGTTCAGGATCAATAATAATAAAGAATGTGCTTTAAATATACTGTGATGAAAATGGCTGGTGTCACACTTAGGATAAGCGACTCTTTTTACGCCACAAAATAATATACACTGTGATGAAAAGTATAAGACATTTTTTAGATACTTAGTGTACATATTATCATAGATGAGCAATTAAAATTAAGATTTAAGATTTGTCTCAGGCATTTTTTTTAACTTCTATGGGTGTTGCAAATGGGGCCAAAAAATTCTTGGATTCTTTGTATAGTTAATGGTGGACACATCTACACCTCTAATTGTACAGCAAAGCATTCTACTTGCTTCCAATAATATTGCACGCCCCACTTTTCAGTTTTTTATTTTTTACAAAAGTTTAAAATAACCAATAAATTTCGTTCCACTTCACAATTGTGCCCCACTTGTTGTTGATTCTTCACCAAAAAAATAAAAATTTTATATCTTTATGTTTGAAGCCTGAAATGTAGCAAAAGGTTGAAAAGTTCAAGGGGGCCGAATATTTTCGCAAGGCACTGTATGTGCATCCAGTTCAGTCTATTATACTGCAATTTTGATCCCTATAAAGGAAAAATTCTCATGAGGTAAAAGACAATTTTCATCATTTTACAGAAAAAAATCCCTTCCTGACTCCAATGATAATAAATGGCATAAATCCTTGGATCAACATCCCAACACCAAAGCTCCTTGACCAAAAACCAGAAAACATGTACATTTACTGTAAGGGCAGTGAGACTATGGAACTCACTGACCCAGGATGTCATGATGGTGGATTTAAGTATAAGCTCAAGAGGGTCCTAGATGCCTTTCTTTAAAAAATATATATTACAGGTTATGGGTATTAGATTTTGGAGACAAGTTGATCCAGGGTTTTATACTTGTTGCCAGATTTGTAGTCAGGATTTTTTTCCCTGACACAGGGCAAAAGGCATCAGCCTCATATTTGTTTTTTTTGTTTTTGCCTTCCTCTGGATCGACACTGTAGGGTTATAGATTGGACTTAATGGACCTGTGTCTTCATCAAACCACATCTACTATGTGAATATGTTACGAACACGAAAAAACTATATGATACTAGTAAAGGGGTGTTCTGGGCCTTGACAATTGATAATCCTTAGGATAGGTAATCAATTAGAGATCAGTGGGAAACCAACACCCAGAACCCCAGTGGATCAGCTGTTTCACATAGTATCGGCCATGTGATGTTACATTAATGTATTGTTCTATGCTCTGTTCCATTCAAGTGAATGAGGCTGAGAGTGATAACAAGCTCAACCGCTATAAAATATATGTTGATCTTTGCTTTCCATTTATCGGAACTCTGCGGTCTCTTCAAATAATGGATCTGCAGGGATCCCAGGTGTTGCACACAAACCAATTTTCAACGGATAACTTTGCTCTCCGCTTGCTTTGTGCGGAAACCAAGCGGAAACCACAGGGACCCCATTATAGACTATGGGGTCAGTGTGGTTTCCCAGGTAAACCTCTTTTTATACATATAGGTTTCTGTTCGGGGTTCCCTATGCGCACTCCCCGAATGGAAACCTGAACGCAGATGTGAACCGAGCCTAACTCATTTTGGAGCTCTCAGATATCAGAACCCCTAAATCCTTCTCTTCTGAATTCCTGGCTAACACAGACCTGCCGATATGATACTCGGATAGAGGATTCCTTCTCAGCAGGTGCAGTATTTTACATTTGGAAATCATTTATCCAGTAACGCTAAATCATTTTCCATTCCATTTAAAGCTGTGGTGAATCTGATATCTAAACTCTGTAAAAAATGAACATAAACAGCAATGGAGAACAATTATATCATGGGTTATTTACAATATGCAATCTGTTGTAGCATCAAAAGCAAAACCAACCCTACAACATATGTTCTACATCACATAACATCCATCTGATCGAAAGAAAAAGTATACATACCATGACCATTAGGTACATCTGTCAGTTCTATGAGATCGACTTCTTGTAGTTGTAGATCAATGCAACACTTTGAGGGGGAAGACAATGAAAATTTCACTTTAGTAAACATTGCCTTCCATAATTATTTTCATGCTTGAGGCAAAGACTTGAAGGGGAAAAGAGAGAAAAGAGGAATTCCATTATATTTCAAATGTGTGAATTTACATGATGTAGTATATACTCCTGTCATGTCAAGTAATTCATGTGAATAATGACTGGAGCCCATTGCATGGTGACAGCAAAAACTCTTTTGGTATGATATTTCATTTCAAGGACGCCATTAAAAAGCCAAGCATGTGTCCACCATCTATGTAATGTAAGGCACTCTTCAAACACTCTAAGGGTTGTCTCTGGCAATGAAACAAACAGAAATGGAGTTAAATTGTTTCTTCCATATTCTATATAGAATGTAAAGTAAGAAAACAGACACCTTTTAACCCCCATTTACATGTTAAAGTAGTCTATTCCATACAGTATTTGCAGAACGCTTATGAAAATTTTCCGGCCAAATGATTTCCACTTTCTACGTTGTTACTTGTAAAGAAGCATTTCTTATCTTTAATATCAAGAAAAAAAAATAATCATGAAGCGCAAAGCTTAAACTATCATCTCTTGCCAATCCGTAAACCAGTTTCCTATTTACAGTTGTGTCCACCTTTACATTTCTGCAAATTTCATTACAGAATTATGATGCAAATTCAATACAATATCACAACACGCTAGCAAAACCCTTGAAATAGTGAAAATCACAAGACAACGTCTGGGTGACCACACATAGATACTTAGGTCCAGATTTACTTTTGTGGTTATGACTAGGCACTACTGTAAACATGGCACATCTTTGGCGCAATGTGGTGCACATGAAGGTTTGGATTGTCAGAAAAAGGGGGCATAACAAATGTGCCACAATGCACCAATATACACCAAGGTGTTGAAAAATTATAACTCTAAAGAAGCCAACAAAAAAGTGGGATAAACGTAGACTAGACTGTCTACAGATACACAGATTGATCATCCAGCATCAGTCACTGTGATAAATTTGGCAAATTTTTAGACTGCTTGTCTAAGTTTACACTGTCTAACTCTTTATAAATTTGGGCAATATCGTATACATCTCTCTACAGAGAGATCAGAAGATCACAAAATTGTGTGATAACAAAACTGGTCATTAGAGATGAGCTAACTAGTTTGTAATGAACCAGATGTGTTACACATTTTCTAAAAATGTTGGGTTTGGTCAAACCCAAATGTTTTGAAGATCATCACTTACATATCATTATTATATTTTGGGGTCCCTTCAGATCCCAGGTAATATAATAATGTAATAATGATTGGAAATGGGCAGAAAAAAAAAACAAAATTCTTAATCCGCATGATACCATGATGTTTTGAAAAAAGACCAGATGCTGTAAAGGAGAAGAGTTTTTTTTTTTTTTTTTCCACACTTTATTGAAGCCTTCAATTATTGCACTCTGGGGTCTAAAGAGACCACAGAGTATAATAATAGCATTTCTGATTTGCACCAAACAAGTTCAGTCTGAAACTTGGGGGCAAACCTTGTGAATATTTGCAAAACAAATCTTGCGATGTTCACCCATCACTACTGGTTATCTTGTGCCATCTATCTTAGGATATATTGAGCCATGATAAAAGGTAAGAACACATCTGTATAGCTCTCTGTCTGGAAACACTGGTCATGTAAAGTTGTATTGTTATTAGATGGTTTTTCTTTTAGATAATTTTAATAAACTTTCCCCATGTTTTATTTATCATGGTCCAAATAAAGGTCTGTTCAGACTTCCAGAAATTTTTCAGTTTTCTGTCCTATCAGAGGATCAAAATGTGACACTATTTTTCTTGTCAAATATGATGAAACTTTTAATGGATCCTCCAAAAATGTGAATGTGAACAGAGCCTAACTACTGCGTTCCCTACAAACAGCCTTTAGTGGTAACCAGCAACAGAAAAGATTTCAATGTTCTCACGTTTTTCTAAAAACTATTTAGAAACCAAGTTGAAAAAATATGTGCGCATTGTGCACATACTCTACACTGTAATTTAGTGACTTGTAAACCAATGCATTGCTGTATATTGTAATCCCTGTTCTTGTATTCCAGTCTGCCTCTGGCAGCGGGTAATAGAACTGTACAAATGATAGGCCTGAGATATTCGATAGGCTCCCAGCTGTCATAGAAATAGATTGTCACCCCCTTTGACGCTACAGGGGTGGTAATCTCATTCAATATGTTGCTGCCAGAAGTTAGATGCCAAGGTCACAACTAGCCACGGAAATCTAAAGGGTTAAATGTGCACACTCAGATTTCTGATTTCAGGTATTGCTGCCGACATTGTCACCCTCTTAGGTTCTCAGTGGGCACCATGTTTAAAAACCCAACATCTATGATACTATTGCGGCAGATGTAGGGAAGGGGTTAAGAAATTGTCTCATTTTGAAAAATAAAATTTATATTTCCCTTTAGAAAATTCTACATTAAAAAAGTATCCTCAACTCTTGGGCATATCGTAAATTATCTACAAAGAACGTCTCTTGCTCCCAAGGATCAGTACTATCCAGTACTACATCTGTGCAAGTCTTTATTGCACCTATAGTCGTGGTGCTAGAGAGAAATAAAATACTGCTAGGTTTAACCATATTTTACAGCAGGGCCACCCTTAGTGGTAATAATGGTTATCTTGCAGTGCTGGAGTCCTAAGTTTGAATCCAGCCAAGGACAACATCTGTAAGGAGTTTGTATGTTCTCCCCAAGTTTGCGTGGGTTTCCCTCCTGGTACTCCAGTTTCCTCCTACACTCCAAAGACATACTGATAGAGAATTTAGATTGTGCGCCCTAGATGGGAGGACAGTGTAGCTGATATGTCTGTAAAGCGCTGCCAAATATGAGGACTTTATATAAGTATACAAAATTAATAAATAAATATGCTTACTCTCAAAGGACCCTTTTAAAAAGTAGGAATTGTCTAAACTCCTATTAGCCCTGACAGTGTTCTACACCATGTTTTATAGATAGGTTCCTAGGAGCCCTGACAGTGTTCTACACTATGTTTTATAGATAGGTTCCTAGGAGCTCTGACAGTGTTCTACACTATGTTTTACAGATAGGTTCCTAGGAGCCCTGACAGTGTTCTACACTATGTTTTATAGAGAGGTTCCTAGGAGTCCTGACAGTGTTCTACACTATGTTTTATAGATAGGTTCCTAGGAGCCCTGACAGTGTTATACACTATGTTTTATAGATAGGTTCCTAGGAGCCCTGACAGTGTTCTACACTATGTATTATAGATAGGTTTCTAGGAGCCCTGATAGTATTCTACACTATGTTTTATAGATAGGTTCCTAGGAGCCCTGACAGTATTCTACACTATGTTTTATAGATAGGTTCCTAGAAGTCCTGGCAGTGTTATACACTATGTTTTATAGATAGGTTCCTAGGAGCCCCGACAGTGACATACACTATGTTTTATAGATAGGTTCCTAGGAGCTCTAAGAGTGTTCTACACTATGTTTTCAGCCATTTTAAGGTGTGGTTCATACCAAACTTGCTCCACGTGAACGCGAAACAAAATGAATCATGTGAGGTTTGCCAATTATGGTGTCATGTATAAAAAGCCAAAGTAGTAGGGAGAAATATCAACTGAATTTTTTTTTTTTTTTCGGTTTAGTTTAGTTTAGGTTTTTTGTTTTCATTTTGCCTTTTTTTACTGTATATTTTTTATCCTATTTACTGTATAATGAAAGTAATTTTATACACAGAACTTTCCTCTCCTTTTCTCCTTAGTATTGCCTCTACTTCCTATTATTCTGATCCACATCACTACTACACACCAGAGCAATAGCATTTCCAGGGATATTCAATTCCTAGCGTATTTCCTGAATTCCTTCAGATCCCACACAACGGCTTCCCCCACTCATATGCATATGTGACAGACGCACTTTAAAAATATACTGAGCATACAATGAAGTATTTTGAAGGCCGGGTACCAGCCACATTATTTTAGTCTTGCAGGCTTTCTTTTGGATTCTTGCACAGAGCCAGAGAACCGAGTTGCATAAATTATACGATTGTAGAACCGCTTTGGGGATACGAATGGCAAGAATAGCTTCAATGCAAATGTACAAGAAATCTTAACACATTCAGCTTTTCCTTCTGTCTCCTTCATGTTTCTATATATCCAGGAGCTTCATTCTATACAAAATGTAACCTTCTGTCCTCATTTTCTGGTAGAATTTGTAAATCCCCCCATTACTTCTTTTTGGCAACAATGTGTTGTAAGATTTATTCCCGCTTTTAAAGGTTTCTTTGTAGATTTAACTGCAGTTAAAGATTTAATAGTTATTACTTAGATACAGTAATACTGCTCATTAAATACAACCTACATCAAATTTTAATGAGCTCATTACCATACTCATTTTTAACAATATGGATTTTTTACTATGTAAGAATAGCTGCTCTTTTATTTACTTTTAGTAGAATTGTTGGATTTGATGGCTCGGAGAACAGTTTTCAACATCAAAGATTCCCAAACAGTTTTGCTATGTGATATATTATGTAGAACTTTTTGGGATTGAACGAGGTTCTGGATTTTGCATGCAAATTGCCGCATTTGACTATTTTAAAGAGCAACTAATAGTGCACGTGATTGTTACAGAGGATGAAATGAACAGAAAATAGGTGGAATGACATCATGGGGATAATGCGGTGTCTCCTAAGTTATGTTTAGATATGATGCAGGGAAATTCTGTGGTCCAAAAGGAGACACAGAGGGGTTCACTGTTACAGGGAGTCTGGCCTCAGAACCTAGAAGGTCAATCCAGCCCCAAAAACAGATAGGTTGGGGTCACCTGAATCAAGCAGTGTTTTCCAGTGAATCGCTTTGGTGCAATGAGGTTGTTGTTATTGCTCCAAAGAGGTAAGCAGCAGCGTCCTCGTTGCTCCAAAGAGTTGATATGCATACTGCATACTGACCAAAACAGCGCTATCTGGGCAACAGAGGCATCCATTCACAAGGGGAAAACACCATTGGAACATTCGAGCATCAGGTGACCCTAACCTATCTATACAGGCTGGATTCTAGTGAAAGACTCCTTTTAACTTAAATCAAAGTTGTATAAGGACTGCATTCTGCCATGAAAGGGTTTTTTGGGCTAGAATTATTGATGACCTATTCTAAGGATAGGTCATCAGTATCAGAATGGCGGCAGTCTGACACCAGACACCCCAACCAATCAGCTATTCTCAGCAGCTAATGCACAGAGAGTGGAACAGGAAGCAGACAGCTATGTTCTCTCTGTAGTGGTCCAAACAGGTTACTGCAGCATGGCTCCCATTCAAGTGAAAAGGATCTAAGCTGCAGGTAACCAGACTTGCCAAATACACAGAGAACAGGGCTGTCTGCTTCCTGTTCCTTTCTTCATGTGTCAGCTGCTGAGAATAGCTGATCAGTGGGGGATCCAGGTGTTGTACCACCACTGATTTGATATCAATGACCAGAGCATCAATAATTTTAAATTGGAAAACCCCTTTTAAACTGCAACACGACATTCTGGAAAAATACTTACCAGGCTGTAACCTTCAAAACAACTACTGGATGGCTACACATAGGCACATATAGGATAGACATCTTATGGCAGAGTATTGTAAAATTACATTGTTGCCATTTGTGTTGCACCAAGTTGCAAATTAAGTTTTTACTCCACTCTCCGTACAGGGAATGTGGTGAGCGAAGCTCTGGGTGACTTTCTGGTATAAATAATACCTGAACTCTAAGCCTGATACAGATTTCATTGTACACAAGGCCTGCACCTTCAGAAGTAAATCCTCTGGTAGTTTAAGGATTATCAAGACAGGGGTACAAAAGGCTAGTCCTGATAGATACAACCACATTGAAGGGTGTTTCCACCTTAAACATTGAAGGCATATAGTACCCACTGTACATAATACATATTTGCCTGAGGAAACAATATTAATGTTTTGGTATCAGAAATCCCTTTAAAAGGTGTTTTCACATTGAAAAGTAGTAGGAGCTTAGCAGATTGATAGTTTTGTGGTCAAAGATACAATATCACTTGTGTTTTATGCTCCTGGTTTAGGACTCCAGTATGGACATTCATTGATGGGCTGTCAATCACTATTAGTGTTGGTTGAATCAGCTTGCAACAAGCCAGATTCATCCCGAATATTTCAAATTGTTCAGTTTTTACCGAAAACAAACAATTTGGATTTTGTGTATGACGAACTACAATGGCCACTGTGACATGCGTATAATAGGTGGAGGTTCAAGGAAGGTGTAAAAAAACCAAAACATTTATACTCACATTCCTTCACCTCTTTCAGGCCTCTTCGCGGTGTCTGCGATCTGTGTCTTCAGCTCTGGTGTTCTTTTGTGATATCATTCACCCGGTGGAGGAAGACACAGACACCATGAGGAGGCGCGAAAGAGGTGAGTATAAGTGTTTTTTTTTTTTATTTTTTACACCTCCTGTGGGTCTGAAGAGACGCAAACAATGTGGAATATTCGGGTAGAATCTGGTTTGTTGCAAACGGATTCGCCCAACACTACTCGACATGAAGCACTGACAGAACCCAGGCTGGAAATAGCTCAAACTTACCAGGCTGGAAATAACTTAAACTTAGTTCCTTCAGTTATGTTTTTAAATACATTTTGCTTTACAAAATGAAGCATTTCTGGGTCCAATATACTGCAACTTGCTTTCATTACAGAACCACGACATAATATGGGGGGGGGGGGGGGGGGGGGGGGGGGGGAAATGTATACAAATAAACCACATAGTTAATTATATATGTAGTAAATATAAAATATTTCTCAATGACAAACAAGCAGGTTTAGCTTTAGTGTTCTATGTTATTCTGCTTTCTTATAGTATCGCTATTTTTATTTGCTAGAACTGTCTCATAATCCAGAAAATCTGGTAATCTCTCAGGTGCCATTGATGATGGATTACAGATTTATTATATATTATTGTGGCACTTACATTAAAAGGCAGTTTTGATTTGCTATATGAGAAAACCTGAAACATGTTGAGTTTTTAATGAAAATCTGTCACTCATGGCCTCATGTGTCTAATGATGTTAGTGAGCGGAACCTTCTGCTGTACTTTTTGACTTGTGACTAAAGTGTTACAAATGCGTAAAAGACGGTAAAATAAGCGATGCGGCGTGATTGCAAGTCAAGGAAAAGATTAACATATGCAAAATGAATCAGTTCAAGCTAATTAGATGCGTATTATGCAATTGCTCATTAACCCTTGTCCGGCTGAGTAGGTACAATTGTACCTATTCCTATGCAGCCTGTAATGTTGTAAAATTATGCAGCCTGACGAGGGTTAAATGTTCATGTAGCTTTTTTTAATAAAATATATATTAATATATATTTTAACTGCTTAGCTTTAATTTAACCACTTGCCAACCATCCATTGACTTTATTACCATCCCTATCTTCCCATCACTATATATACAGTGCTCAATGAGCGCTGTGTGTAGAGCTATGGAGGTTTACATGATGTGGCTTCCCTCTGACCTGGCAGTCATGTGCTGCAGGGTGTCTGGATCTTCAGAACTTAGAACAGATCAGATCAGCTCTGCAGTAAATTCTAGGAGACTGCATACTTCCTGTAACTAGGGATGATGTATCAGCTTACAGGGGAAACCAGAAAAAAAAAAAAAAAAAAAAAAAAAAAAAAAAATCATGTTAAAATGGTCTATTATTACTAGAGATGAGCAAATTTTGCAAAAATTCGATTCGACCAATTCTCCCAAGTTTCCAAAACAATTCGATTCGATCCGAATTAATTTGCAGCGAATCGCGTTTACCCCTTACCGACATCCACCCTAAAAGTAAGGCGCTGCTGGGAAGGTCTTCCCGCAAACCACGGCGGAAGCATGGTGCGCACACAGAAACCATGTGCACACCCTGCTTTGTGGGTGTCAGCTGTATGTAACAGCTGACACTGTCCTCTAACACCCGCATTCAGAGCTGAGCTCCGATTGCGAGTGTTAACCCCTGAGATGCTGCGGTCAAACATGACCGCAGCATCTCAGGGGTTTTATTATATATTGGGGTCCCGATCGGCCCCCCTGTGACATTTTTGGGGGGTGCCACTGCTCCTATTCAGCAGCCTGGGGTCTGACCAGTGACCCCGGGTCTGCCACATCGCTGTCCCTCTGCATACCTGGTTGATCCTGCCTTGAATGGAGACTGTCAGCCTATGCGTCTGCACGGGCTTACAGCCTCCTGTACACTGCAATACAATTGTATTGCAGCATATACCTATTGAAGCAGCAATCAGAATATCGCTGAGGGGGACCTGTAGAATGGCGGAACCCCTTGGATGCCACCATCATGTTTGACTGTGGCATCCAAGGGGTTAAAACCCCCGATTGGAAATGTGCGATTCGATATATCGAAGTGTGAGGTAATCCTGAATCGATGCGAATCGAAGATTTCCTGAAATTCAGATCGAATTCCACTTCATCAGCTTCAATTCGCTCATCTCTAATTATGACCTTAATGAAGGGCACAATGTGTAAAAAAAGGCAAGAAAAGAAAACATAACGAAGAATTTTAAAAAGGTTCTACCACACCCACATCACAGGTTCTAGCCCCGCCGAGGCAACACTTATCTATGTGTCCCCTAAAAAAAAAAAAAAAAAAAAAAATTACCATATTGGAAAGGAAAAACTATAAAAATATTTTAGTGTCACTTTTTATACTATTGGGAAAAAAAACAGAAAAAAATGATGCATTTCACCTCCTTTTTAAAAAAATGTTCCCCAATGTATTAAAAAAAGGAAAAAAAAACCATCAAAAATAACATAAAAATAAAGCACTATTTACATCACCAAAAAAGATGTAAACATTATTTGAATAACTTGAACAAATAAAATGTTTTAGGCTTTAACACCACCTGTGCAAAATTACCCGATAAAGTTTCCAGTCATGAACCAGGTAAAATTACCTGGTCATGAAGTGGTTAATCTTGTGGAGTTTGTTATAAGTGACAGAGTTGTCCATGTATACAAGCCAGGTCCACACCAAATGTTACGGGAACAAATACAGATGTACAGTAGTAATAAGCAAATAGCTGCAAGACACTATTAGGGTATGTTCACACAGTGTTTAGCAGGTGGATTTTCAGGTGGAATCCCAAGTCTCTCATTCATATCAATGGGAGTGAATAGCAGATTTTTATCTCTAACTGATTTTGCAAATTTTTGGATGAGAGGAAAAACACTGTAACATTTTTTTGCAGTGTATTTTTGAAGCAGTTTTGTGGCATCAGGAAACTCGAACCAATCACAGTCCATTGTCGGAGACATTATCACCATCATAGCTTTAGTTCAATAGATGAACCATTTCCTCAAAAAAGGAATTTTTGAAATATGCAAATGAGAGTCAAGTACAATAGGGGAGTGTCTGAGCCTCCAAAGTCTCCAGCAAGGAAATGCCAGAGTCGTAGCGGTAGAAAAGAAAGAGGGTGTCAATCAGGTGTGCAGGGGCGGGGATAAAACCTAGGGGCACACCCACATTGCACTTGAGTCTCTCTCGGGTTATGGACTATCAAAAGATATGATGATGCTCAGCATAATGTACTGTGGTTGGTTTGATATTTAGTTTTCTAGTGACAGATTCCATTTAAATAAAATATTTCAGTTTTCATTTGTTGTATTGAAGAGATTCTGGTTTCAATAAAGAAGAACAGCGATTAAGTTCTTATATATAAATCCCTACATGTTGTTGACAGAAGCCGATATTACAAGTGCAATAAGCCAGTATTTTGCTGTTGTACAGAATATTTTGTACATTTTATCTGTAAAATGTTTCATAAAGCTACTGAATTCTAGAGGGCGCTATAATGATGATGTGTATTATTTAAAGAGAAAGCTCACAGCATTGCACTTGTCATAAGTATTATAATGGAGTTTATTCCTTTAGGGTTCAGTTCAGTAACAATGTTTGCTGGAGCACGGGGACTGGCTTTTGTTGGTCATGGATTAAATTTGTCTTTAATGTCACTCCATTACATGACGCCTCCCCATAGTTACAGGCTGAGCGGCTATGAGCTGGAAATCTACGAGATACACTTACCCTGAGTGATGATGCTGCATTATTTAGAAATAGGAACTGTACATTAAAATTGATGGTTACTTTAAGTACCTGTCGTCACAATGCTCATTTTTTTATGTGTCCTGACCGATCCTTTTGGAATGGTGTAATAGATATGTTTTGTACTGTGCCCTTTAATTTTCTTTCTGTAACTTACATTGTGTTCTTGCTGAAATGAATCATTGCTCATTATAAGAACTACAACTTTTTTGGTGCCCTCTAAATCCTTGTGTTATATCCTCAGGCTTTGCACAAGGCATAAGGAGTATGTGTAGGAGTGATCTATTCATGTGAATGAGACATCCCAGATTTTTGAGGTTTGCCACCCACAAATGATTATCATACTCTGGGCCTTTTCAGACCTCAGAATATAATAAGCTGAGTCCCAGGAGAGGTGCATGATATATTATATTGATATAACACTGATACTTCCCTTCCCTCACCTTTCCTGGGATCCTTCCTCGTTGGTTCTCTTGTGATGCAAAAAAAAAAAAAAAAACTCATACTCCCCTCTCCTGATCACCCTTTCAGTGTCCAACACTCCTTCCCTTTCATCTTCAGTTCCCTTCTGGTCCCTTCCAGCCTCCTGGGTGATGTCAGTGGCCTGTCATTGCCCTAAAGGCAAGCATCATAATCTCAGCATGCCCCACATGACCACTTAGGTCCAATCACAGGCTTTCAGTATTCCCCTGGGGCTGTTGACATCACCCAGGCTGCTGGAAGGGGCTAGAAGGGAACCGAAGACGAAAGGGATGGAGTGTTGGACATTGCAAGGGCACTCAGGAGAGGTGAGTATGAGTTTTTTTTTTTCTCCACACCTTTCCCAGGCCTCTTCTTATTATGAGAGTATAAAGATAGCATTTCCAGTTCAGACTGAACAAGTTTAGTCACAAAAGAAAATGAACAAAATTTGCTAATGTTCATAAAACAAACGAATCTCGCATGGTTTGTATGCCAAGTTGAGTCCATAGTGGGAAGAGTCCACTTGCCTTTTCCCTATGGTGCATCCCAATGCTATCTCTTCTGCAGGTAGGCACTGCACATGCACATCCAGATGATGTAACAGTCAACGGTCAAGCCATTTCGGAGCAACAGTAACACCTTCATTACTCCAAAAAACAGCAATAGCTCAACAACACCGGCACCGAATCACAAGGGGGAGACACATGGCAGCTTTCAGATGTAAAAAAGTCACTAACGTTGGGTTGGTGACTTTTTTGACATTATTTGTGCAATTTGTGCAAAAAAAGGGACCTGGCAGGGGTGAGACCATGAGATATCGTCATTTACTCTTAGTTTTATATTTAGTTTTCTGGCATAATTGATGATTCCTGGCATAGTATTTATTCTGGGTGTACAGACTGCTGGAGGACACAATTCATTTACACTAAGACGTGCGCCTAGTCATAAACTAACCACATCCTCCGATGGTGCAGGGGATGTAAAGGAGTAGAAAATATCGGTCTTCTCCCCATTGTGTCACATGCATTTAATTCCATATCTGCTATTACTTTACAATCATATTTTGCTTTGATTCCTCCTCTGCCAGGTGTATGTATTTGTGCAGAAGTCCCCACTGCCGAGGTTAGAGCGGCCATACAAGGCACAAGCATTTTTCTGAATTCCATTGCACTGGCCCATTGCAAACATGAAAAAGCTTGCAGTTCACAACGTATTACATTGCAATGAGAGGTGAAGCCTGCTGGCTGCTAAGCACAGGCAGTATTAACTAGCTGGTGGCAGTTTTGCTCAAAATCTTTAAAAACGCCACGTTCTGTCCCTCCGGCATTCTTATTAACAATTCAGCCTTGTCTCTTGTGCCCAAAGGGCAAACCCTACAGGTTCAGAATGCGGGAATAGGTGGATTGTGTTTTGTTTGCTTTGTCATTTTCTGCACAGTACTAACACTGAGTACAGATTGGTGACATGTAGACTGACTTAATGGAACCCTGTCACTGTGGTAGACCAATGTGACAGTCACATTTAGACCTAAGCCTGAGTATGTAATCCCAAGTGATCTCAGTGCGTCTGTAGGTAAAGGGCTCAAATGTTCTCAGTAAAGCAGAAATACTGAACTGGGACTTGGTTAATATGTCTTGGTATATTATATGATATCCCATACTTACCTACTTATAAAATGAGATGGGAAAAGGATACAAATTCTGTAGAAAAGTATTAAAGAGGTTAGCCATTTCATATGGTAAGTACTATTGACATATTAACATTACTGAAGATAATTAGAGATGAGTCAATTGGTTTGTAATTTACTCGATTCAATGCAAATTTTTCAAAAATCTCTGTTTCGACTGAACCCAAGATTTTTCAGGGTTCACTTACCTGCATAAGAGATGGCATTGGGATGCACCATAGATAATAGGCAAGGGAATGCTCCACTCTTGGATATTATAATTACATAAGTAGGGATGAGCAAAAAGGCTCAGTTTGTTATAAATTTTCCAAAACTTTCATCTTCAAGAAAACCCAAAAGTTTGGGCATTTTCAACCCACATATTGTTATTATCAACCCACATATCGTTATTGTTACTCTAATTTGCAGACGTCTTTGGACCTCTTATGGCCTCCTGGGTGACGTCAGTGGCACGTGGGACATGCTGACGTTACCCAGGATACCGGAAGAGGACCAGGTACAACTGCAAAGGAGCATTGGACGCCAAAGAGAAGTTTGGGAAGTGTTTATTATATTTCTGCATTTCTCTTTGGCCTCCCATTACTTGGTCTTCGCCTATCATATATATACTGTATATAGTGTACTTTATTCAAGTCAGAAGGAAAAAAATACCAATATTCAATAAACCAGAACCAAAACTTTATTAAGCCTGGCATACAAAGCAAGATACAGCTTACACAAGGACACAGTGTTCAGAAAAAACCCAGAAGCAACTACAATGCACCTGAAAGAAAACACAGAGGTCAACACATTGCATTAATCCAGCAGTATAAAATATAATCACATCTGTTATTAACATGAGGATAACACTGAATAAGTGCTGCAATATACCGCTACAAAGAAGTTTCTAACCTGTCTAATGCAGCGACATTGCTTATGGCCATCTATAGTCACCCAACTAAGGTTGGTCAACAAAAGAGGTTAGCCTTTAATTCTTTGCAATCCAATCCATAACTGCAGATGATCACTCAGTTATCTCTACTGCACCTAAGCAGTGTGTTACTATGGGGAAAGTTGACATGTATTTTCAGTTTTCATACATTTTAGCCATAATACTGTATATGCACAACTGCAGTTTGCTCTGGAAGATAGTCCTGCCCTGTGAATGCCATGGGAATGATGTTGTGTATATTGGGACCATTGGCATTCTAGGTCATGTGAAGAGTATACATAACATTATTCTTCAAGTAATATCACATTATTTTTTTTGTGTTCTTTGTGGAATTTGGGGTAAACTGTGTAAAAAGTATTTTTTTACTCCTTAAATTTGCAAATTGATACCAAAATAAATGATTAAAATAGGTTCTATATTCTGTTGTGACTTTGATACCTCCTATGTTTAGCCTCAGGTGAATGGGGTGGCTACGTCTAGTTTCCGTTTTGCATGGGAAAGGATTTTTTCTCTTACTTTATATTTAATAACATTTATGACTTGTGCATGTATATACATTATTTTGTTAGATTACATGTTATAGAAGATCTCATTTGCACTGTAAAAAAAAAACAAAAAAACAAAAAAAAAAAACTTTTTTATAGATTTCCACTCACTGGGATATTCTTAGGAGCGCCCGTTACGGGAAAATAACCCCCTACAGTGACAACAGTCACCGACAGAGCTGGTCCAGGTCTGCTAGGACCTCGAAGTTTTGGCACGTTCACTACATAGGCTGGAAATGAGAAGACAGACGCACTTAGAAACCACATCTGATTTCTATACATCCTTGGCAGTCTCTGACTACACTGCAGGGTAAGGAACTTTAAACCTTCGACATAAGTTTACGATGGCGTGGAATTAAAGCCCAGGACACTTATGGTGCCTGGTCATGATGTTGGCAGTCTCTACGTGACTACTAGGGTCCAATCACAGGCTTCAGCATTCTCCCAAGGCCATGGACGTAACCCAGAAGGCTGATAGCAGTCAAAAGACGTAACAATGGAGCACAAGGAGAGATGTGGGAAGATAAGTATGACTGTTTAATATTCTTCCTCACCCCGATGCCTCCAACTATTATATTTACTATATCTTATATATGGGATAGGTGTTCAGAGATGGAAAAGAATAAATTAATAAAATGTAACTTTTATTATAATAAATAAATAAAATAACACATAAAGTCTAATAAAAGTCTCTAAGAAAAGTGAAAACCACCCGAGAGGGTGCGTGAATAAAAAAAAAAAGTTAAATTGCCCCCCCCCCCCCAAAGGTCTATTATGACCTTATGGAGAGGCAAAATGTGTTAAAAAAATAAAAATAAAAAATAAAAAAGTAAAACCCCTTGCCCCCATCACAGGTTTTTATCCCCGCCCCTGGAGACACAATGGTAAGTAAAAATGACCATAAAAGAGAGGCAAAACTATTGCGCTATTAAAAAAAACATGAAAAATGTTAAAAACAAGATACTTTCCCTCCATTTTTTTTTTTTTTACATTTTCTCAGATATTAAAAGAAATAAAAAACATGGAAGTATGAAAATATAACAATAAAGTCCTATTTATTACTGAAAAAAACTCAAACATTATTTGAATAACCCAAATTGAAAAATGTTATAGCCCTCAAAACCTCATGTACAAAAAAAACAAAAATGTGTCTGGTACTGAACCAGGGAAAATAATCCAGTACAGAAGTGGTTAAAGGGCTATTTTGCTAATTAGAAATAGCCACCTAGGATAAACCGTCTGACGTGTTGGATCCCCATTATCACCAGAGCATGGTTCCTGTGTGCCTCTGTGTGAATGCAGCAACAGGTGCATGCACTTTATTAATTTTCTACAGTACTTTTGGCTTCTCTTCAAAAAAATTGGTCATTCATTGGTATTTTTATTTTACCCGACCCACTGATCCATTTTTTATATGGCAATCACTTGGGTGCAAATTTGATTTTGAGCAATTCCCTAGTAGCTGCTGATGAACCCTGAGAGGAAGGGAATAACAAGACAGTGAGTCCTAAGCTGAACCCGTCCCCTGTCCCTGCCTACTTGCCTCGCTTCCCTTGGTGGCTGAGGACACCTGGGCGGCAGTCCCTTCTTATGATATAGGTGATAACACAGAATGCAGACAAGACAAACAACAACAAACGGGAGGTCAGCTAACAAAGGGTCGGAATCAGTCGAGCAGCGCAGTACAGAATCAAGAAAGTAGTCACAAAAAAAGCCACAGGTCAGAAATGTAAATACAAACAGTAACAGTAGGTTCTGGGAGAATGTCTTATGGACAGATGAGACAAAAATTGAAATTTTTGGGAAGGCACATCAGCTATATATTCACAGATGGAAAAATGAAGCATATCTTGAAAAGAACACTGTCCGTACTGTGAAACATGGAGGAGGCTCTGTTATGTGTCTGAGGCTGCTTTGCTGCATCTGGCACAGGGTGTCTTGAATCTGTGCAGGGTACAATGAAATCTCAAGACTATCAAGGGATTCTAGAGAGAAATGTGCTGTCCAGTGTCAGAAAACTTGGACTTTTGAACAACACAACTGATGGTCCCAACCCCATTTATAAGGCAAGAAATCCCACTTATTAAACCTGACAGGGCACACCTGTGAAGTGAAAACCATTTCAGGTGACTACCTCTTGAAGCTCATCAAGAGAATGCCAAGAGTGTGCAAAGCAGTAATCAAAGCAAAAGGTGGCTACTTTGAAGAACCTAGAATATAAGACATATTTTCAGTTGTTTCACACTTTTTTGTTAAGTATATAATTCCACATGTGTTAATTCATAGTTTTGATGCCTTCAGTGTGAATCTACAATTTTTATAGTCATGAAAATACAGAAAACTCTTGGAATGAGAAGGTGTGTCCAAACTTTTGGTCTGTACTGTATATATATATATATATATATATATATATATATATAACATATATACAGTGGGGGAAAAAAAGTATTTAGTCAGCCACCAATTGTGTAAGTTCTCCCACTTAAAAAGATGAGGCTGGCCTGTAATTGTCATCATAGGTAGACATCAACTATGAGAGACAAAATGAGAAAACAAATCCAGAAAATCACATTGTTTGATATTTAAAGAATTTATTTGCAATTTATGGTGGAAAATAAGTATTTGGTCACCTACAAACAAGCAAGATTTCTGGTTCTCACAGACCTGTAACTTCTTCTTTAAGAGGTTCCTCTGTCCTCCACTCATTACCTGTAGTAATGGCTCCTGTTTGAAATTATCAGTATAAAAGACACCTGTCCACAACCTCAAACAGTCACACTCCAAACTCCACTATGGTGAAGACCAAAGAGCTGTGGAAGGACATCAGAAACAAAATTTGTAGACCTGCACCAGGCTGGGAAGACTGCAATAGGCAAGCAGATTGGTATGAAGAAATCAACTGTGGGAGCAATAATTAGAAAATGGAAGACATACAAGACCACTGATAATCTCCCTCGATCAGGGGCTCCACGCAAGATCTCACCCCGTGGGGTCAAAATGATCAAAAGAACAGTGAGCAAAAATCCCAGAACCATACGGGGGGACCTAGTGAATGACCTGCCGAAAGCTGGGACTAACGTAACAAAGGCTACTGTCAGTAACACACTACGCCGCCAGGGACTCCTGCAGTTCCAGACGTGTCCCCCTGCTTAAGCCAGTACATATCCGGGCCCATCTGAAGTTTGCTATAGAGCATTTGGATATTCCAGAAGAATATTGGGAGAATGTCATATGGTCAGATGAAACCAAAGTAGAACTGTTTGGTAGAAACACAACTCGTCGTGTTTGGAGGAGCGTGAATGCTGAGTTCCATCCAAAGAACACCATACCTACTGTGAAGCATGGGGGGGCAACATCATGCTTTGGGGCTGTTTCTCTGCAAAGGGACCAGGATGACTGATCCGTGTACATGAAATAATGAATGGGGCCATGTATCGTGAGATTTTGAGTGCAAACCTCCCTCCATCAGCAAGGGCATTGAAGATGAAACGTGGCTGGGTCTTTCAGCATGACAATGATCCCAAGCACATCGCCAGGGCAATGAAGGAGCGGCTTCGTAAGAAGCATTTCAAGGTCCTGGAGAGGCCTAGCCAGTCTCCAGATCTCAACCCCATAGAAAACCTTTGGAGGGAGTTGAAAGTCCGTGTTGCCCAGCGATAGCCCCAAAACATCACTGCTCTAGAGGAGATCTGCATGGAGGAATGGGCCAACATACCAGCAACAGTGTGTGCCAACCTTGTGGAGACTTACAGAAAACGTTTGACCTCTGTCATTGCCAACAAAGGATATATAACAAAGTATTGAGATGAACTTTTGTTATTGACCAAATACTTATTTTCCACCATAATTTGCAAATAAATTCTTTAAAAATTAGACAATGTGATTTTCTGGATTTTCTTTCTCATTTTGTCTCTCATAGTTGAGGTCTACCTATGATGACAATTACAGGCCGGCCTCATCTTTTTTAAGTGGGAGAACTTGCACAATTGGTGGCTGACTAAATACTTTTTTCCCCACTGTATATAGGAAGAAAGAACCCACCCCAAACTTGATTGGAAGAAAAGATGTCAATCACACAAGTAAGTCTGAGATTAACTATTTGAGGAACAGAAGGAAACAAAGGTGTAAGAGATGGGTATGGTGGAAAATCAATTACAGAGGGGAGGTAATAGAGCAGGGTTCAGACAGATACAAGAACCTAAAGCAAGGAATCACAGCCGGACACGCCTCCTGCGCCATAGCATGCGGCCAGAAGATGGCGCCGAAGTCCGAACGGGCAAGGATGTTACAGAATTAAGCTTATATCTTCCTAAAAGAAGCCATAAATAACACATTTGGGAATATTTAACAATATTGGTCTACTGCCAAGTGCCACAACAATTTGTAATTTTAGTAACGCATACACCATTTTTATCATGGTGGTACACACTGGGAATACAGCACAAATATATGCCACAACTGTCCCAGGCTTGTATGATGATGCCTGTACATTCTCGCGACAGCAATTTAACCCTTAGGTGCACATATGGTACAGTTACGTCCTGGTGCACGTGACTAAATATAGCGACCGCTCTGAAGCACAGTGATTGCACTAGTTGCCGAGTCTGTGCTGTTTCATACCGAAGGGACCCGGCAGAACTGCCCATGATCAGAGATGACTCTGATCACGAGCATTTAACCACTCAGATGCCATGGTCAAATGTGACCACAGCATCTGAATGGTTACTTTCACTTTCCATTTGATGTGCAGTCGTGTTAACCGTCCTGTTACCATGGCAGCCGGCAGCCTTCTGAAGGCTCCCAGCCTGCCATAGTATTGTAACTACTGGAGCCTGCCTACCTGCAGACTTTCTGTTTCCATTTTACCTATAGGGAAAAAGCAGGTGTTTCAGTAGGTATAACTGACATGCCACAATTTCCAAAAAAGCAATGTTTTTGGAAATCACAGCATATCCGCTGCGCATATTTTTCTGCAGTCTGGATGGGATTCGCTAGAATCCCATCCCCTATGCAGGGACAGTAAAATACCGTGTTTTTTTCCACTGCGTTTACACTGCGGCCAAACCGCAGTGTTTACGCCACGTTGGACCCCAGCCTAAAAGTGCACATAGTGATGCATATTATTACAACAATGGGGCGGATTTATTAATACTGTCAAATTTAGACATACAGTAGACTAGATGCACCAATTCTTCCCGCGGCATTACAGCACGGTACTATTACAATGCTGAGCATTAAATATAGCGTAATAGTACGGTGCGGAGGCAGATATATCTGATTAATTAACTTTTATTAACTCTTTCTGGGAAGGTATATAAAACAAAACAGCAATTCTACCATTGACTTTTTATGTTATAAATTTTGTACCATTGACCATAATAAATGTATTTACTGGGTTGATTTGATTACATAAATACCAAAAGTTTATAACTTTCATTTAAGTTTTACTACTTTTACAATGTAAAACCCTTTTTGCTAAATTTAAAAAAAAAAATAATCGCCAGTTCTATCAATAGAATTGTGTGGGGCCTTTTCTGTGAAAAGACCTGACATTTTTACTGATGCCATTTGGGGGAACAGAACACCTTTTCATGCTTGTTTGTAACATTTTTCAGTGGCCGACAAAAACAATAGCAATTTTTTTTTTTTTTTTATTACTCCATTGATTGGGTGATTACGGATGTGGCAATATAATATACAGTACATCTAATATATGTGTTATGTTTTTATTTATTTTTTTTATTTACAAAACATTTTGGATTGGGGATTACTCTTTTATTACTTTTTAGCTTATATTTTTAAAATAAAACTAAAACTTTTTTTGTTCACTCTTGTGGGATGGCGGATTAATATTTTATTTTTTTATGTGTGTATGTACTGTATATACAGTATATATATATATATATATATATATATATATATATATATATACTTTATTTCATTTTTGGAGACTTGTGATTGCTTATATAACAAATACTTTTGTAGTGCAATGTATTAAACTGACAGGCAGTGTATTAGGCCTAGTGATCTTCAGTGATAGTTCTAGTGTCCATCCTGGAGATAGCTATAGCCACTGTTCAAGAGAAAAAGGAGGGGGGAGGTTGGGGAGAATTCAGAGCAGATACAGATATAACCCTTTTTAACTTGACAGCTAACTTGTTAAATAAACAGCTGTAGCCATTTTTAGCTTGAATTTTTTTCAATTTCTTTCAATAGCTTTTGTTGTGAGTTACCATACTATAGCAAGTTATAGGAATCAAGATGACAAGGGCTTCATCTGTAATATAATAGATGACTGATATTGTCCTTTAAGGGGTTGTCTGGTTGCAGGAGCCAATTACAATATTCATTGTTAAGGTCTGCTTTCCACTCAATGACTCAATAACCATTGATTTCAATAGGCAGCTTGTAAGGTCAGATGAACATTCACATTTTAACTTTCCATGTAATAAGACAATAGTCAAGGAATTCAAAGTTCTCCTGCAACAATACATGGGCTGACTGTAGGCAACACCTTCACATCAGCAGTGCTCCAGCAGGAGTCCCCCATAATTATGTCTATATACCCTACCAAGACAAATGTAAAGTCAACCCCTTTAAAGTGTGACTGCCATTAAATTAATATATATACAGTAGTTTTTTTCTGCAGGTGATTTATAATATAAATTTGCAATAGACTTTATTAGACAGAGCTCCCCTAGTGCCTCACAAAATGCCTGTTGTTAAGGAAAATCTGTATTCAGCGTGTGTATACTGAATCCAGCCACTGTACATACATACCCGGGCAGTCTTTTCAGCCTCTCAGCTACCTGCTGCTGAATACCTATTGATGTGTCTTTCTTACCTTACCACTTGGCTGGACATGTACAAATATGTGTCTTGTGATAAGCAATCTTTTGCTATATGATATCACAATGTAATATGCTGTCTATCTTATATGTGTCTATGCTTGGCTACCAAAGCCTTATCATGCCACAATGTTTTAATGAATTAGTTTCTTGAAAAATTGGATTTTTTTTTTATAGTTTTATAGCAAGTTTAATTCACAGTTATTATAATACCCATAAAACACAGTCAAGCCAGAATAAAAAAAAAACATAACATTCCATCAAACTCTATCTCCTTTGCTACACTGAAATCCTTAAATAAATAATAGCTAAGGGTTGTACCATTACAGATGCTTATCCCCTATCCACAGAGGATAAAATAGCCTCTGAAGTGCCCCAAAGCTCCTCACGCAATGACTGCTACTAATGAAAATCTGCATTCAGCTTGTGTACCCTAAAAACATCTATATCCATGCTCAGCCTCCCTGTCCTCAACTTATTTCTGTTTTAATTACTGACACCACTGTCATGTCCACTCCCTTTCCATCAGGATATTTATATAAGTAATGAGTGCACCAAGATATAAGTGAGGGAAGGACATTAGTATACAGCAGGGGTAGGCAACCTTCGGCACTCCAGCTGTTGTAAAACTACAACTCCCAGCATGCATACTTGCTCTGCTGTTCTTGGAACTCCCATGGAAGTGAATGGAGCATGTTGGGAGTTGTAGTTTCACAGCAGCTGGAGTGCCGAAGGTTGCTGACCCTTGGTATACAGCATTGTAATTCAAAGGGGAACACAAGGTCTCCACAAGGTCTGAACACTGGGATCCATACCCATCAAATGAACGGCTACCTAAAAGTCCCCCTGAAGCCTCTCTTTGAATAACGTGCCAGTGCGCTTGCATGATTTCATTCAATTTTAGGGGGCTGCCAGGGCTACAATCTTGGGCAGCCTTGTAGGAGCGCTGATCTCACAAGCACACTAGTGTCTCATTCATAGGGAGGTTTCATGGGGACTTTTGGGTTCCAATTCTCCCAAACACCGATTGTCCCAGCAGTTGAACCCCGTCATCTGACACTTATCCCCTATCCTGTGGATAAGGGATAAGTGTCTGTAATAGTGGCCATACAGTGCTGGCCAAAAGTATTGGCACCACTGCAATTCTGTCAGAAAATACTCAATTTCTTCCAGAAAATGATTGCAATCACAAATGCTTTGGTAATAATATCTTCATTTATTTTGCTTGCAATGAAAAAACACAAAAGAGAATGAAAAAAAAGTCAAATCATTGATCATTTTACACAAAACTCCAAAAATGGGCCGGACAAAAGTATTGGCACCCTCAGCCTAATACTTGGTAGCACAACCTTTAGACAAAATAACTGCGAACAACCGCTTCCGGTAACCATCAATGAGTTTCTTACAATGCTCTGCTGGAATTTTAGACCATTCTTCTTTGGCAAATTTCTCCAGGTCCCTGAGATTTGAAGGGTGCCTTCTCCAAACTGCCATTTTGAGATCTCTCCACAGGTGTTCTATGGGATTCAGGTCTGGACTCAGTGCTGGCCACTTTAGAAGTCTCCAGTGCTTTCTCTCAAACCATTTTCTAGTGCTTTTTGAAGTGTGTTTTGGGTCATTGTCCTGCTGGAAGACCCATGACCTCTGAGGGAGACCCAGCTTTCTCACACTGGGCCCTACATTATGCTGCAAAATTTGTTGGTAGTCTTCAGACTTCATAATGCCATGCACACGGTCAAGCAGTCCAGTGCCAGAGGCAGCAAAGCAACCCCAAAACATCAGGGAACCTCCGCCATGTTTGACTGTAGGGACCGTGTTCTTTTCTTTGAAGGCCTCTTTTTTTTTCCTGTAAACTCTATGTTGATGCCTTTTCCCAAAAAGCTCTACTTTTGTCTCATCTGACCAGAGAACATTCTTCCAAAAAGTTTTTGGCTTTCTCAGGTAAGTTTTGGCAAACTCCAGCCTGGCTTTTTTATGTCTCTGGGTCAGAAGTGGGGTCTTCTTGGGAATCCTACCATAGAGTCCCTTTTCATTCAGAAACCGACGGATAGTACGGGTTGACACTGTTGTACACTCGGACTGCAGGGCAGCTAGAACTTGTTTGGATGTTAGTCGAGGTTCTTTAGCCACTATCCGCACAATCTTTCGTTGAAATCTCTCGTCAATTTTTCTTTTCCGTCCACATCTAGGGAGGTTAGCCACAGTGCCATGGGCTTTAAACTTCTTGATGACACTGCGCACGGTAGACACAGGAACATTCAGGTCTTTGGAGATGGACTTGTAGCCTTGAGATTGCTCATGCTTCCTCACAATTTTGCTTCTCAAGTCCTCAGACAGTTCTTTGGTCTTCTTTCTTCTCTCCATGCTCAATGTGGTACACACAAGGACACAGGACAGAGGTTGAGTCAACTTTAATCCATTTCAACTGGCTGCAAGTGTGATTTAGTTATTGCCACCACCTGTTATGTGCCACAGGTAGGTAACAGGTGCTGTTAATTACACAAATTAGAGAAGCATCACCTGATTTTTCAAAGGGTGCCAATACTTTTGTCCACCCCCTTTTTTATGTTTGGTGTGGAATTATATCCAATTTGGCTTTTTGACAATTCTTTTTGTGGTTTTCCATTGACGAAAAATTAAATGAAGATATTATTACCAAAGCATTTGTGATTGCAATCATTTTCTGGAAGAAATTGAGTATTATCTGACAGAATTGCAGGGGTGCCAATACTTTTGGCCAGCACTGTATTTGTATTACTATCCACATGCTCATTACTTATGTAAGTATCCTGACAGTAAGTAGATGGGGGTGACAGGGGTATAAGTATTTGGAACAGGAATGGGTTGAGAACTGAGTGGCTGAGCATGGTTGTAGCATATTCAGTTGCTGAATACAGATTTTCATTAGTATCAGTCATTGCGAGAAGTTTTGGTGCAAGTTCAGAGGCTATTTTATAATAAAAGGAAGTTGAATTGCTTAATAGAACATATTACAATCCTTCTTTAAAGAGGTTGTCCACTTTCAGACTAATATTGAGATAAAAATGTTATTGTTTGTATAATAAAAAGTTGTACAATTTTCCAATATACTTTCTGTATCAATTCCTCACAGTTTTCTAGATCTCTGTTTGCTGTAATTCATTCTGCTTAATTCCAGTGGATAAAAATTAGTCATGTGATATACAGTCCACGGTCATGTGATATACAGTCCATGGTCATGTGATATACAGTCCTTGGTCATATGATGAACAAACAAGTGCACAGCTCGTTACCAGGCAGATGTCTGATTACTGTGCTGTGAGTAGAACGAGCCGTGCACCTGTGTGTACATCACATGACCATGGACTGTACAGTCATGGCCAAAAGTTTTGAGAATGACACAAATATTATATTTTCACATGATCTGCTGCCCTCTGGTTTTTATGTGTGTTTGTCAGATGTTTTTATCACATACAGAAATAGAATTGCATTCATATTATGAGTAACAGAAGCTTATATTGACAGTTAGAATGAGTTAATGCAGCAAGTCAATATTTGCAGTGTTGACCCTTCTTCTTCAGGACCTCTGCAATTCTCCCTGGCATGCTCTCAATCAACTTCTGGACCAAATCCTGACTGATAGCAGTCCATTCTTGCAGAATCAATGCTTTAATTTTGTCTGAATTTGTTGGTTTTTGTTTATCCACCCGTCTCTTGATGATTGACCACAAGTTCTCAATGGGATTAAGATCTGGGGAGTTTCCAGGCCATGGACCCAAAATCTCTATGTTTTGTTCCCTGAGCCATTTAGTTATCACCTTTGCTTTATGGCAAGGTGCTCCATCATGCTGGAAAAGGCATTGTTGAGCGCCAAACTGCTCTTGGACGGTTGGGAGAAGTTGCTCTTGGAGGACATTCTGGTACCATTCTTTATTCATGGCTGTGTTTTTAGGCAAGACTGTGAGAGAGCCGATTCCCTTGGCTGAGAAGCAACCCCACTCATGAATGGTTTCAGGATGCTTTACAGTTGGCATGAGACAAGACTGGTGGTAGCGCTCACCTCTTCTTCTCCGAATAAGCTGTTTTCCAGATGTTCCAAACAATCGAAAAGGGGATTCATCAGAGAAAATGACTTTACCCCAGTCCTCAGAAGTCCACTCCCTGTACCTTTTGCAGAATATCAGTCTGTCCCTGATGTTTTTTCTGGAGAGAAGTGGCTTCTTTGCTACCCTCCTTGAGACCAGGCCTTGCTTCAAGAGTCTCCGCCTCACAGTGCGTGCAGATGCACTCACACCTGCCTGCTGCCATTCCTCAGCAAGCTCTGCACTGCTGGTAGCCCGATCCCGCAGCTGAAACACTTTTAAGAGACGGTCCTGCCGCATGCTGGTCTTTCTTGGGCGCCCTGGAGCCTTTTTGGCACCAATGGAACCTCTCTCCTTGAAGTTCTTGATGATGCGATAGATTGTTGACTGAGGTGCAATCTTTCTAGCTGCAATACTCTTTCCAGTTTGGCCATTTTTGTGCAGTGCAATGATGACTGCACGTGTTTCTTTAGAGATAACCATGGTTAACAGAAGAGAAACAATGATGGCAAGCACCAGCCTCCTTTGAAAGTGTCCAGTGGTGTCATTCTTACTTAATCATGACAGATTGATCTCCAGCCCTGTCCTCATCAACACCCACACCTGTGTTAATGGAGCAATCACTGAAACGATGTTAGGTGGTCCTTTTAAGGCAGGGCTGCAATGATGTTGAAATGTGTTTTGGGGGATAAAGTTCATTTTCTAGGCAAATATTGACTTTGCAAGTAATTGCTGTTAAGCTGATCACTCTTTATAACATTCTGGAGTATATGCAAATTGCCATTAGAAAAACTGAAGCAGTAGACTTTGTAAAAATTAATATTTGTATCATTCTCAAAACTTTTGGCCATGACTGTATATCACATAACCATGGTCAGAATTTTCTCCACTAGAAGTAAGCAGAATGAATAACAGCAAGCAGAGATCTAGAAAGCCGTGAGAAATTGATACAGAAAATATATTGGGAAATCCTACAACTTTTTATTATACAAACAATAACATTTGTCTCAACAAAATGTTGAAAAATAATATTGGTCCGAAAGTGGACAATCCCTTTAAATCATGTTAAAAGTTATGAGATAAACAGCCTGCTAGCAAAGTATCTGTCATTGAGACTTGCTGTATATCCAGGGCATGACTTCTAGTGCTATGCTGTTTGCTACAGTCACACTGCAGATTATTTACTGCAGTAAAATCAGGCTGCTCGCTCTCTTTTAGTGAGTGTTTCTCTGTGGATTTTCAGCAACGAAATCTATTTCTGGCCGCCACATAATTCTGTTTACCCTTCTAATTCTCCAAATCTAAACTGCTAAAGTCTTCTTATTTAGGAAAGAAGCTATCCGTCTGCATAAATGGACTGCTATATTTCATTCTTCACATTGTTTCTCCCATTCATACCCTGACTTGCTGTTATTTGCAATTGCAAGGTACAAAGACAAAAAAGAAAGAGGATTGTAGGAGAACGCCACGGCAAACTCTCCTTCTTTAAATTCTTTCTGGATAATACACAGAAGTGTGAGCTGAATGAGAAGTAGGATGACTGTGACTAACGTGATAGCCTGACAGAAGGCACATTCATCAAAAACCTGCGATCCAAGTCAAAATATTACCTCCTCCTAATGCAATTCTTAAGCTCTAGCTCTCTAATAGACAGCAATCACACCATTAAGAAAGGAATAATTGGATATTATTTATAGTGGCTTTTTGGTGATCTGTGAAGCACTCTTATGGTTACAGCTTTGCCCTTGGCTTTGGGTCCCTAGGATTTAGAACTCTCTCCAGAGACACCTTGTGATCCAAAGATTGCTCAAGCTACAAAGTACATCATGTATTTACTATTAGGATAAGGTGACTTTCATGAAAAAGATATGACAGATGACAGCCCATTTCTATTATATCATTCATACAATACAGGATGTAGCCAAAAATCTCCAAAGAATTGACTACCATTTTGGTGTATAAAAAAAAACTATATTTCTAATTCAGGTACGGCAGATGAAATATTGGTGGCAGAGTTGTGGGAAGATTGGGACTGAGGCCAAACACAGTAGTACTGTCTATATGATGTGATATGATATTATATAGCATCATATTATGGAGTATTATATTATGTTACAGAGTATTATATTAAATTATAGATTATATTATAGAGTATTATACTAATGTTATATATTATATTATTGAGTATTATATATTATATTATATTATAGAGTATTATACTATATTATATTAAATTATATATTATATTATAGAGTATTATACTATATTATATTAAATTATATATTATGTTATATTATATAGTATTATATAATATATTATAGACTAGTATGTTATGTTATATGTTATGTTTTAGATTATTATATTCTGGATTATTATATTATTTAATATTATAAACTTGTAGATAAAAAAAATATAAGGTAGCCAAATAGAAATGTCAGATTGCTGAATAACTCTGTAAACTTATGCCAGATATATAAATTGTTACAGTTTGGTCTGATTAGATATTGGATCTTGCCACCAAAGGGTGTAAAAGTGAGTCCCCTATGAAAAAAAAGGCTACTTTGGATAATGTACCTCTTGGAGAGAAATTGCTGACTGCTAGGCATGCCTTTACAATGCACTCAGAAATATTTTAATATTTTAAACATTTTAAGCAGACTTTGAGAGGGGGTGCACGATAATGAAAGAATCAGGATGGTCGTCTCAATGAATTTCCAGCTGTCTAGGACATTCTGAACTATTAGGTGGTGTTGGGAGTAGCGGTTACATGACGGCACACACATGGCAAACATGCTCTGGTTGGCCCAGACAGACCAGAAGTAGAGAGCATCATTTGATCTGTCGACAAGCTTGAGAAGCTCCCACAGTTTCCTTGGGAGCTGGAATGTATAGTTATTTGGTGTAATGAGAGCAATAATGACACCCAATTGAGAGGCAAGGAAAGGCGTTTTATTCATGTCATCCCTGGTGATCTTGCTGTGCTTATAGTTCGATAGGTGACAGACTTCCTTTAAGGAAACCAATTTCTTATTATTCAAATTAAATACATTATTTCAACAATCTAGACGGTCGCTCTGAAGGAGATTCACAAATCAGACACTGGATGGCCACACATTATGACACAATATTGAGAAATCATGTTTTTGTTTTTTTTTTAATTATCTTGGGCCAAGAGGAATAGTAAAGAAGAACACACATGTCCAACTAGATAGTAGTTATGTCTGATCTAGTAGTCAGCTATCGAATAGAGATTACTTACGTAGGCCAGGACTGGATACATTGCGTGTGCCCAAAAGGCTGGTTGCTGGAGAAGGAAGGTGAGGGTAATGCTCCACGTATACTACTCCATGCACTACTGTATGTACATTAATAGTCAGTTCCTCTACCAGTACACACAGAATATTCAGGGCAACGTTTTTTGGTGCACTAGGCAGCTAGAGCAAATTGTGCAACCTTCTGACAATCCCCTACAAACCTAACCCAAACCCGACACATAGCATCAAATAACAATTGACTTTAACGACAACTGTATGGGGCAGATCAGTTAGGAACTGGAGTAGATTTCAATTATAACTCACGCTTAAAAAACTGGTGTGAGTTATAATGAATATGCCAGGCTGAGGTGTCAATGCCCTGGCCTGTCCCACGGCCCGCCCTCTTTTGCCCACATCCACACAACGTGGCAAGCAAGGTGCAGAATGGTGGTTGTGGAGCACATTTGGTGCAAGAAAGGGCCTTGTGCCACAATATCATCCCTCTATGCCAGGGATTGATGAACCTCCTCCTATGTATTAAATCCTATTAAAGTCAGAGGCCACAAGTCACACACAACAGTTTTTTAGCATAGTACACAGACAAAAAACTAAAGTTATTCACGTTTATGAGGTCTTCCCAGCTATAGGAATAATTTACAGTATCTTTAGGATCGGTGCAGGTGTCACATATCAGACTCACTGCCAATTTGATATTGATAATCTACAGTTTCCTAAAAATACATCTGCAATGTAAAAGTTAAAAATTGGGCCAGCCGAATGGGAATCACATCTAAAAGTTGTGGTAGAACCAGCTGTTTTCACACAGTAGACTTTTTATGTGTGACCTTGGTCTTAACTGGGTTATGTTAGGTGCAATATAACAATATGTTATACAGGGACACTAACATACAGTATAGCACAGAGCACCAGTCCCTGTAAAACCAGCCCTGTCTAGGGTTTGAGCTGACCATAAATTTAAAATATAAGTCTTCTGAAATGACCAACCATTTTGGCCAAACATCTTTTTAAAACTGGAGCAACCACAGACAACTGTCTGCAAAAATTGATCCGTCAAGTTAGAATTTTTTACCCATTGGCACAGATTTATTATTGTGGTTACAACTAGATAGTGGCATAAATGTAGCACATCTTTAGCGCATCATTGGTGCAATGTGGAGCATCCTTGACACATCTTGGCGGATCTAGTTTGGACTAAAATTGGCTGACATGTGAGTATGGATTCTCAAAAAAGGGGGAACAGTTTAATGCACCACAAATTGCTAAAAATGTGTGGTAAATTTATGGTTCAAAGTAAGCCAACCAAAAGACGATATAAACTTAGACTAGACAGTCTAAAGATAATCTGCACTTTTTCAGACTGTCTGTCTCAGTTTACCTTGTCTAACTATTAGTAAATCTGGGCCATTGTCTGCTGAAACTAGATGTATATGGCATGTCTGCCCAATATGTGCTTGATCTGCTAGTTTAGTGTGCCTTGATGTCAATGGGATTGTTTTTGCAAGCAGATGTACAATTGATCGGCCTCATTTTGGCCAGTCATGTGTATGTTCATCTTAAAGGGATTACCCAGCTCTTTTTATTGATAACATAACATCAGGATAAATCATCAACATAAAATCAGTGAGGATCAACCACCCAGGACCACTGCTGATCAGCTTTTTGAACGAGTCGTGGTGCTCTTGTGAGACCTCTTCACTGTTTACATTGCACCCTCATGCACACCTCCATATTCTGTATCCGTGTGCTATCTGTTATTATGTATCCATGATGACAGATAGCATACAGACCCATTCATTTCTATGAAGCCATTATTTTTTACCAATCTGGTAGAATGGATGCGGGTCCTATTCCTGTGTGGCCTTATCTATTTCAATTATAGGGTCCATGGAAAACATGGATTACACTGAGATACCATCCATGTGTCATCCGTTCTATTTTCCACTGACCCGCACACGACTACGGCTGTGTGCATCGAACCTTAGTCTATGCTTCAAACTCAATTTTCCATTCCCACTGTATATAGACAATTCAAAACCATTTACTCAATACTTGCAAATGTCTTTTTCTGTAAATCACACGTCAGCGTCAGTAGAGTTCAATGCAATCGAATAGCAAGTTTACTCATCCAACACCAACATGTTTATCTGCATACTAACATCAATACATGAAGCTTATCAGCTCAGAGCATCACATAGCTGCCAATAACCTAGGTAACCATCCAAAACCTCACCGATGATGCCTAACCTACGGCGCCGTCTCATTATACCACCACTACAAGGGATATACAGATAATTAAAGATATAGATATGGTTTACAATGTATCAGTATCCCGGATAATAGTGTACACATGCTTCTGTGTGTGATCACAAGACTCTTCTGTTCTTCTGCCTCTGGCTGTTCCTAATGAAAGATGCAGCTCATACTGTCTCCCGGCAGTCACCAGGCCGGCTCTAGAGCGGGAAAGCAGATAATGTTCACATTGTTGTCTGTTTAGCATATCTGTCACAAAAAAAATCTTCTTGTTGCTTTCCAGCTGCTTGTCATAGTCACACCATCTATTGAAACGTTAGGACTTATCTCTGTCGTGGCTCTTCTGTATTCCAGACAGGCATTTCCTCCACCAGTCCTTTCCTGTTTATCTTTACCTTTTTTTTTTTCTTCTTCTTTTATACATATAACCAATTTTATTTGATAGTATATTTGGGGAGATTTTATTCAGTTTCCTGAGGATCAGAAATATGAAACATATATTTTCTGCTGAAAATGGCAGCAAAATGTCTTCTTCTTAAGTCTGTGTTTAAGTTAATAGCCAGTGAGCTGAAGACATTGAATGTCTGAGAGCTATTAGATGTGTAGCTTCCATAAAGCTAGAATATAATCTATCTAACCCAAAGCTTCTGAACTGTAAGGGCTGATCATTTATGAGCATTAGTGGGCATTTTAGCTACTAAGGTAGAAATGATCGATGCTTCATCATCGCAGGTTTACAAAATAGGCTGTAAACATTATATCCTGTACTAGTATATATGGATGGAGCCATCTTCGACTTGAATCTGATAATTCACAACAAAGACTATAGAAAGCAATGGAAAAAAAGTTGAGTTAAAGAGATTGGCAACTGTTTACTTGATGCGTTAAAAGTCATGGTAATCTTGGCTACATTTGTATTACACTCACAGGCAAACAATAAATAAATAATGCACCCTAAATTGCTGCAAAACTCGGCATGCAGATATGTAAATGACTAGAGGTGTGGTGTTATTAGACACAATAGGGTGTAAAAGAGCTTCCCCTGCTATCCTATAAAAAGGCTCTCAGAAGCTACTCTTGGGTAGTGTACCTCTCCATGAGGAGTTGCTGACTGTTAGACATACCTTTACAATGCACTCAAAGACATTTTGCCACGTTGCAAGATTTTGAGTGGGAGTACGTCAATGTACCAACAGAAGCAGGATAGTCATTTCAATGAGTTGTTCAACATCTGGTAGTTACAACCTAGATGTCAGGAGATGTTGGGAGAACTAAGGGAATTACGTGAGGGTATGAACACATAGCAAACAAGCTCTGGACGCCCAGGACAGATCACCAGTAGAAAGGATTGTTTGACCTGCTGACAAGCCCGAGAAGCTCTCACAGTTTCATTGTCCTCCATCTGGACACTGGTGGCACCTTCATTACACACCGGTGTCTCTTCCCGAACCATTTGCAGGCACTTAGCAGAAGAAAATTTGGTGTCACGATGTCCATTACATGTTATGCCATTGACAGACAGCCAGTATCACCTAAAATCCATCGCTATCATAAAAAAGAAACTTAAACTGCAACTATATTGTCTTTATTGATGAATCCAGGTTCTGTTTGGGATCCAATGACAGTCTGGTTCGAGTATTGAGACCTCACGATGAATGCTTCAATCCTGTCTTTGCTGTGGAGGGACATATCGCCCCAACTATTGGTATGATGACTTAGGGAGACATCACATATGACAGTCACCCCTAGTAGTGATACAAGGGACACTAACAGCTCAGTGATATGTATAGGACATCCTGCCACCACATGTGTTTCCTCTCATGGCAGTACAGACAACTGACTTTTTTCAGCAAAGGTTTCCCAGGAATGTCTCCACCAGATTACAACACTTCCTTGGCCGAATTTATTTTCAATTGATCATTTATAGGATCAGTTGGTACGCCAGCTTCAGCAACCTAGGAGTATGCATATTCTACAGGTCCAGCTACAACATCTGTGGGCAAATGTGCTGCAGGATACCATATGGAACCTCCATGCCCAATCGTATCTCATCTCTTATCCAGGCTAGAGGTGGCCCAACAAGGTCCTAGAGCTTCTGCTCATTTGGACAGTTTTCCCCAATAGACTCCTTTGACTCTAATATAGTAATCACTTGAATGGAGTTTTTTTTAGATTCCAAAGAACTTCTCCTTGGTGCCTTTGTTTTTTGAGTGTATATTATCTCTGAAGTCAGAATCCACGGTGTAAATATCACACAGAGCGGTGTAAATATCACACTGACTAGCCCCATCATATCAGAAGATTATCAGCATGGAAAGCTCTTGTGGCAGGTTCAGAAGGATCAGTATTTGGAGAGGAATTTGAGGCAGAAAGAAGGCCACCTCAAATACCTCCATGTGAACCTACCCTTAGTCTACCTTTGGCTACACAATAGCGACCTCATGTTTAAAGTGAATGTCCACCTTCAATACCTACAACACTGTGTGAGGACACATTTCATAAAATATCTTATAGGGCTCGGAAGTCTTTATTCTTTCACATAGTCAAAATTTACTTGATTCCCTTAAAGGAGATGTTCCACCAAAACAACTTATATTCTATACTGTTGGTAGATGGCCAACCTCTAGAAACCCCGGGATGAGAACAGAGGTGTTTTCTCCCCAGTCCAAATGAAGCAGTGGCAAAAAATGTGTGCCCACACGCATTCATTTATATGGGACCCTTGTAAATAGCCAAAGTCCAGTGCTTGACGATTTCCAGAGATCCCTTTGAAATGACTGTTGTAATAAGTTTGTCAAATTTATTAAAGGGAACAGGAAATGAAATGTCACATGGAAAATACTGCCCAATCTGCAGGCATTGTGTTATAGAGTATGAGATTGACCTGAAAAGACTGAAATATAGATTTGTATGAAAAGATTCAGTATAACTTGTCATTTATAGACTGCAAGCTCTGATCCTTCTATGTGGAGAAGTCTAGGAGGCGGTCCTATCAGTGACTGACAACTTCCCCTCTATGACTGTATATGCACAGATAGCTGTCAATCACTGATAGCTCCGCCTTCTAGACTTCTCCACATAGAAAGATCAGAGATTTCAATGACTAAATGACAGGTTATACTGAATTTTTCCCCCCTAATAAGATACATCAATCTGCTCAGCATCTCCTGCTCTATAACATACTGCCTGTAGATTGTTCAGTGTTTTCCATGTGACAGGTTTCCTTTAAATGATACGTGCCTCTGAATAAATGTTGTGCATTTTGGTTTGTCCTAAAGTCAGAAACCTTTGGCAAGTGCAGCCCAGATAGTAAAATGTTGCCACAATCTATGAATTTTTGTAGACTTTTTGAGGCTCAGTTTATGCCAAAAACTGCTTTAGGCTAAGGCCACGTATAGAGCTTTGCAGCTAAAAATTAGCGCAAAAAAAAGGGAAATTCAGTGGCCAAAAATGTAGCAAAATGCTTGCATTTTTTTACTACTTTTTTACTGAGTTTTGCATTTGTGACTTCTCCATATAAGTCACAACACAAGCCATTCCAAACAACTAAAAAAAGTCAAGTTAAAGGCGTTATCTTCCTTTTCAAAACTAATGGCCATCAATTTTAGATTGGCCAGGTTCTGACTGTCAGGACCCTTGCAGATCTGTTGTTTCCCTGGATGCGCAGATCTCAGCATTGTTTTCATGTTGGATGCTGCACTGCTCACTCACCGTATTCTTGATAGTGGTGGTTATGGGCACTACAATGGCGTCTCTTTCAGGTCTAGGGACACTACTGCAGTACCGAAAGTCTGACACCCACCAATCTAAAACAGATGGCCTGTATTAAAGATCTAAAAAAGTGGATAAGCCCTTTATAGGACGTTTCACCACCTCCGCCAAGTCCAGCTCTTTGCATCATTCCTGCGTAGTTGGAATTATTTATCTAGCCCCCACCATTCCGGGGCTCTGTGCCGTCAGGTGGGCGGTGTCAGACAGGAGCAGACAAGGGGTGTGATTCTGATACTGGCTGCCTCTGATTGGAGCTCTGAATCACACACCCTTTTCTATTTCTGCCTGACACCGTCCAGTAGAGAGACTAAGAACTGGAGGTGGTGGAGGTGGTACAAAGTGCTCTTTAAAGTGGGGTCCAATTTTTTAATTAACTTATTAGCTCCCAAGTTAAAATGTACTACATCTGGGGGACAGACAATATAATAAATGGAATAGGTGGAGTGTATTATCTAGATATTCAGAATTAGTGTTATTTGGTCTACAAAAAAGACAGTTGAGGGGTAACGTAACAGTTATATATACTGATGTAGCAAAGTTTAATATTACAAATAATGGGTTACCTACACAATGTTATCTCAACTTTTTCAAAAGATTTCAAAGACTTTTTTCAATTGTGACAAGTTATAACGGTGCAGTATATTGTCAATGTAATGTTAATCTCTACTACATCTGAAAATATATCAACAATCTCTCCCATGATCTGTTGGAATCCAGGACTATAACAAGAACAAGAGGACATCTACTATTTATGGAGGAATTCTCTGCCAGGCAAAAGTGTTGTGTTATTGTACATTGTTGAAAAAAAAAATCTATGTATCTATCTATCTGAAATAATCTATCTATTTATCTATCTATCTATCTATCTATCATCTTTCTTTCTTTCTATCTTCTTCAAATAATCTCGGTATCACTCTATCTATCCCAAATTATTTATCTATCTAAAAAATCTCATCTGCCAGCATCTTGACCTTTGATGGAAACCTTTATTGGAGCTAGAAAACACTTGAAAAAGGCTCCTGTATGAGCTGGTACACGGTGTTTTCTGGCTCCATTAAAAGAGATCCATCAAAGGTCAAGAAGCTGGTGGACAAGTGGTTTTATTTTTCCATACCTAATGAGATTAGGATACTGCTGTGTAGCTTGAGAGATTGAGTCTCTGAGTTCTTATCTATCTATCTATCTATCTATCTATCTATCCAAAATTATCTGTCTATCTCATATTATCTCTCTTATATCTATTTATCTATCAATCAATCAATCAATCCATCCATCTCATAATTCATTCACCTCATCTATCTATTGTCTATCTATCTATTTATCTATCAACTATCTATCTCTCAAATTATCTAATATCTATTTCTCTATCAATCCATTTCAAAACCAAAAACACATAAAACACCAAAATTTAATTATTTATTAAATATCTATTTCTCTATCAATCCACCGATCTTATAATTCATTCACCTCCTGCCTATCTATTTGTCTGTCCGTCCATCCATCCATCCATCCATCCATCCATCTTTCAGTCTATCTTTCTGTCTATCTATTTGTCTGTCTATCCATCTCAAATTGTCCATCTATCTAATATCTATTTCTCTATCAATCCAGCCATCTGATAATTCATTCTTCACATGTCTCATGTCTCTCTATCCATATATCCAGCAGTATCATATATACCCTGTATAACTGCTTATCTTCCATGACATACAGAACTTTGAGTAACTTTGCCATGTAATAGAGGAGGGTTTAGCTTTGGAGGGCGGGAGCTATAGACACCCATACACACTCACAGGCTTGTAGACACTGCTCTCATCTCTGCCTGTCTATAGGACTGTGCAGTTCATCTCCAGCTCTGCATCCTCCAGGTTGGGTCTCTCTTATTAACCTGTAATAGAATAGATAATCCAATGCAGTAGAGGAGGGGGAGACATCTATCTGCTGAGGGATCTGTCACCCTCCTGCACCCACAAGTTGTGCAGAGAAGACTCTTTGCCTGTGTTTTTTGCATTGCCCAAGGCTGCAGCGCGGACGAATCCCTGAGCCAGGAGAGGGTGACGTGCTTCTTGCGGATGAACACCTTAGCCGCCTTGTGGCTGATATAGAGCTGCAGTCACACTGCTCCTCAGCACTTTGCTAGGACTGCTGCTGCTGCTGCTGCGCGCTGTGTGGACCAGACTGTATCTGAGCTCTGCATTCACTCCACTTACTCAATCTGTATGCAACAAGAGGAGCAGGTAGCACTCAGCTATTCCTGAGAACCCTACCACTACATCATTCCATATAACTAGCTGGAAACTAAGGAGCTGTCCAGCACTGGAACCTCCTGAACATGAAACTCCCTTATTTCTACCTGCTTGGATTACTTGTCACCAGCGGGCAAGGTAGGAAGCTCTGACATTCATGAACTAATCCCAAGTCATTCATCATGCTGGGTCAGACTGTGAAAATCCTTGATAGACATCTTATCATCTACATTTATTATTGGATATTGCTTTATTAATAGTGTTAGGATTGGATCTTATCCCTGAATTAATAGCATGTGCTATATAGGTGTCATACATATATGGCATATTATATAGGCACAAATATTACATATATTATATACACACTATAGACATATTACATGTTATATACACATGCAAACTATAAGACACACATATTATATAGACTATAACACACTCCACACATATGTCATACATTATATATATACAAAGTACAATACACACATTATATACACTATATACACACTACACAAACATACACTATATACACACTATACACACCTGCTACTGCCTGACATTGTAGTCCCAAGTAAAATCAGTGGCTAACTTATGTACTGCAGAGCATGGCGCTTTACAAACACACAAACCTCCAAAATGCCATAATACTATAAAGCTTTTTTTTATTTCCAATATTGTCATTTTTGGAGTTTTTTTTTAATACCCATGTGTTGATTTATTACTACACTTTTGTCCTATGTTAGTTTCAGATTCATCCTGATGGCAAGTACAATCCACGATAGTGAATATAAAACCAATTTCAAGTTGTTTTCTCATGCTAAGGGGCTGGAAAGCTGAGGTTGTAATTATCAAGTCACCAAAACATCAAGTTCTGCATGTTAATGGGTTGATACACCAAGGTTGAGGTTTTATTGTTTGGAGACAGCAGGGGGAGCTAGTGCTCTATGTTTGGAGTTCAGATCCCAGTTTTCCTAGTTGCCTCAACTATGTGTTAGGATAAGCTTTGACACACTCCAAGACTGTCTTCTATCATTCCTGAAGCACGGCTTGACATTTTGGACATGAATCCTTCATTTTTTCATACAGGAGAAAGCAAGCATTGAAGCCCGTGTTATGATCTAGGTGTAAAGTATAATCCGATTGGAGACCCAATCCCAAGGGAGACCAAGGGACTGGTATATAATTGCTCCATAACTACTTTATCCATCGTGCAGCTTGACATCTTCTCTGACATTACCTATAGAGAGGTTATCATGCTATGAATAGATAAATAAAAGCATAAAATACAATAAAAAATCTCATAACTAAGACAATGGGAAGATCAGCTAAGTCTAATCATCCAATAATAGATTTAGCCAAAGCAAGTCTGCAAAAGTGACCTGCCTTTGGCAGCCTACTGAGATAGGGGCTTAGAAACCAATTAGTGTTTTGAGGAAGCAGAACTTGCTGGCATAATGAGATGTTAGAAACTGATCCATTAATATTTTAGTGGGATGTGATAGTGAAAACAAATGTGTTGGCCACTTAATGGTCAGCGTTCGAGCCTATGGTCATATCAGAGAGGCATGCCAGCACTACAGGGCTGTCTTTTTATTAGCATAGCGGTGATTTCATGAGAATTAATGCAGGCTTTGGAACCATCAAATGCTTGTGTTTACTCAGCCAGGCTGCATCATCTATACGGTCCCTGCTCCATTAATATGACAGTAGGGAGTCATGAGAGGCGCCTCGAAAATCATTGATTGTGCATTGAGCAGAAAAAAGATCATGGCTTTAGTTTGGGCAAAGAAAGAAGGAAGTGAGATCACTAGTGGCAAACCACCAGAAGACTTAGTCATTCATGCACAGGTTTTTTTTTAAATAAATAAAAAAATATTAGAAAAATAAATATATAAATAAATAATATGTGGCTTGTAAATTATTGTCCTAATCGAGACCCAGTCAAAGTACCGTACATATAAAATTTTGATACATTTAGTATCTGTGTTGTATAGTTGACGTGTTTAAGAGGTCAATTTCCATGATTATTGATATCAATATTTAATTTGAATATTTTATTATAAAATATAATATATTATAATCATCATTATCATCATAGTCATCACTGTCATTGCATAATAGTAGTAATTATCATAGGATTAATAATCATCACCGCCTTCATCAACATCATCCTTATTAGTAGCATTATTAGTTTTAATTCCAAAGAATTTCATATGTAAGACTAAAATGTATAGATAGAGGCGTGCAATGATATTTGGCTTGGCAGGAGCAGCCTGGCACATGTTCAAGAAAGATGGATAGATAGTTTGCCGAAGTCTTGCCATAAGGTTTTATTACTATTGTATGATTTCTGTGTTCCAATATGTTTTGTAACATTCTGTAAGACTGTTGTAGTAAAGAATTTTCTCTATAGTACTTGCCTTTGCCATGTGAGAGTAGCCTTACATCATCAACAGCATTAAGAGAAACTTCACCATCCTCCTCCTCCTACTGCTCATATCATTACCATTCGGGTTAGCTCTCATTTACTTATGTAACAATATTATTATTATTATTATTATTATTATTAGTTCTATAAGTTCTTTGACTGTGTAATATTCCCAACCTACATCATAATAATTTATTCCTCCATCCTATAAAACAATATATTAAGTCATAGCTGCTGCCTTTACATTATTTTGAATGGCACTGACACACTCCAGAACACTACACATAGATTTTAGCCACTCACCTTAGTCCCTGTCCTCACTGGGACTCAAAATTCCAAAACACACTAGGAATATTTCTTAGGAAGCTTTTCTACTAACATCACATAAAGTGACTTTTAAATGTTTTTGAGATTCAAGAGGAAATCAGGAAAAACCATCACAATAAACATCCTGCAGATGTTGTCCTGCTTAGATTTGTACCCAGAACCCCAGTGCTGCAAGTAAACTAAGCCCCTGCTCTGCCATATCTGTCATGGTAATTGCTATTTCTTCTTAAGTATCATATAGCATACATGATTTTGACCTATACTGTTTATGTTATACAGTCTTGATTACAATATTGTTGTACTGGGCTCAAGCAAGCTGCCAAGGGGATTGTAATTAACATTTACATGGAATATTCCTTGAAAACATGATGTCACATTTTAATCATCTGTGGTATATATATCCACTTTTCAGGTAACTCTATGCTGTGTATAGGCAGTTATAGTGGGGTCGTGTACAGGTTGCTTGCTGTGTGTTTGATCAGTATGGGCAGAATGTAACCATTCTGGTTCATTGCGTCTTACATAAATTCTGTAATTCTGATGGAATTCTAGCACTGTGCATAAATCATAATGATTATTGCAGATAGTATCACTAGGAAGAAGCAATGTCTACATCCATATCATGAATTCCCATAAAGTGATATGATGTGCAAATATACTACAATACTGTTTTCCCATGAAGTCATAAATATCAGCTTATTAAAGGTCTTTTGCTTTGGACATTGCCTTTTTAGTTAGAAGGGTCCCCAATCATATTCACATCACAGTGTGTTCTGTTGCTAGAATCTTTGGAAGAACCAGTCAGTAAGTGTCTCATTTACCAGCAGCGCCACCATAGGCAAAATCAGGCATTGCACAGTGTTATTGAAATCAAAGGACTATCTGTGTAATACATGGTTGTGCTGAGTCCTCCCGGCCAATGAAAGCTGCCTCCACTCTGCCTAATACAGATGTGCCCTTCCTTACCTTTGCTCTTGACTCAATATATCACAATATGTGTGGCATGTGATGACCAGCTCAAAAATAAACATCAAAAATAAAATCTACTGGCTCTCAAGATACCATCAGCTTTTCCATACTTTATTGACTTTAAATGAATGGTCAAAATCTGTAGACAATTCCTTTGTACTTATACTTGAGTGAAATAAATATAATATATGTACATGTATAGCTTGGTAGAATAGTTACTAAAATACAATAATATAATTCAAAGATTTAAAGACTAAAATCATCATTAAAACGTAAATAAAAACAACCTGACTGTTCTTCTGGCTAAAACTAGACAACCTCATTACCATTAACTGCATCCAATCCAACAGTGCTGTGTACTGCATAACCCAAACCTCCCATTCCCATCTCCAAGACTTTTCTTGTGCTGCACTAGTTCTCTAGAATGCACTACCCTACACAATAAGATTACTTCATGACATCTACAGTTCTAAGCATATCCTGAAAACACATCAAGGTCTATCATATCTCATGTTCCTCTTACCCTAATACATTTCCAATTTGTACATGCGCAGTGCACAGGTATGGGCTGGTGACTGGCTCATGCAGCTTCCTATTCCCATATTTAGTATCACAGATGTCAGGATCATTCTATGAAGCAATCACTTTTAACTCTTGTATAAATTGATAGTTTGTTTCTTTGTAATATTTGATTCTTTTTATACTTACAGGGCAGATTTATTATGCCTTCACACCAGTTTTCTGGTGTGCAAGGTATAAAAAGTCACAAACTATTCGAGCAAAACATTTTTGACTTTTTGTTTTGTGCAATGCCCTCACCACTTTAGCCAAAAAGGGGTTGTGTCAAGGGAATGCAGCCACAACAGATTTATTATCTGGCATAAATTATGTTGGATATCTATATCAGTTCATAGCTATGATTTCTCTCCAGAGGCACAGAGTCACCTCATTTATGGGTAGGTGAGGCGCAGGTGTTATGAACACAGGCGTGATATCCTACTATACATACGTGGCCACCCAATGGTTGCATTGTGGATTGCAGCCTATTAAAGGTTTTGTTGCAATAGTGTGCTGAATTAGTTGTATGAGCAGGAATCCCAATTAAAGCTAATATAAGGTTGTGTGAACACATCTGTAAATAATAATAATAATAATAATAATAATAATAATAATAGTCCTTTAATAGTCCCACAATGGGGAAATTCAGTGTGTTACAGCAGCAAAGATAAGATAAGCAGATACAAATATAAATACAACATGTACAGGAATGTTCCAAGGTGAGAGGCATTACATTAATAGCAGACAGACAGATAGGAAGTAGCAGAGGAGGGGGTGGGGATTTAACAGGCAAAAAGATATTTCAGTTCTCTGTGTGTAATGATCTCCGCTTAGGTCGGTGTTGGTTGTACAGCCTAACTGCAGTGGGAAGGAAAGACTTCCGATAACGCTCCTTCTCACACTTAGGGTGGAGCAGTCGGTCACTGACAGTACTGCTCAGCGCGATCACAGTCTCATGCATGGGATGGGACTTCTTCTTCTGCATGGAGCTCACCATGGACAGTATCCTTTTGTCACCCACCACCTGCACCACCAGTGGGCTCCCCAGGACAGAGCTGGCCCTTCTAATCAGCTTGTCGAGTCTATTCCTATCCCTGGTTGATATACTGCTCCCCCAGCAGGCCACTCCAAAGAAGATGGCTGATGCCACTACCGAGTTGAAGAAAGTCCTAAGAAGTGCCCCTCTGGATTCCAAAGGCTCTCAGCTTCCTAAGCAGGTAGAGCCTGCTGTGGCCCTTCCTGTACAGGGCCTCCATATGATCTACCCAGTCCAGCTTATTATTAAGAAGCAAACCCAGGTACTTATAGGTCTTCACAATCTCGATGCCTGTCCCCAGGATGTCCATTGGTTTAGGAGGGCATCTGCCTTTACGGAAGTCCACCACCATCTTCTTGGTCTTCCCCGCGTTAATCTTCAGGTGGTTCCGGTGGCACCAGTCCACAAAATCCCGGTTCAGTTCTCTGTACTCCCTGTCATCATCGTCTGTGATGAGGCCTACTATTGCAGAGTCGTCAGAATACTTCTGTAGGTAGCAGCTAGATGAGTTGCACCTAAAATCTGCAGTGTATAGTGTGAAGAGGAAAGGGGCGAGAACCGTACCCTGAGGTGCCCCCGTATTACAGATCACGGTACCTGACACACAGTCTTGGGCTCTCACGTATTGAGGTCGATTTGTGAGATAGTCTAGGATCCAGTTGGAGAGGTGGTGGTCCACTCCAGCAAGGCCCAGCTTGTCCCTCAGTAACTTGGGCTGGTAGGTAGATATCTGGTAGAAAGGGAGGTACTATGCACTGGCATTCATTAGTATAGACTAGGGCTACCATGACTAAGGCTTACACAAGGGGGCATTTATATGATTAAAAGCACCCCCTTGCTGACATCAGCCACCCACTACTCTCCCAAATAATGCTGATGCTTACTCTGCTTCTGCTGTCACCCTCCTGAAGTCATTCTGCAGTAGAGCACTCCTACAAACTCCATCGCTCTCTTGCAAGTTAGTTGAGTATATTATTAGATATTACAACCTTTATTTGCAACATATTTTCTGTGCACCTTTAATCTAGCACTTTAGACAATGTGTTATTGCTTTAAGAGCATAAAGTAGGACATCAGTTCTCACATATGTTAATGGACGGTTGTTTTTTGACCTCTGTCTTATTAGCTAAAATAAAAAATAAAACAGAGCAAGCTTTAACGGGTTGTAATTCATGCCATTACTAAAGGTGTTTTCCAGGCTTCAAATATTGATGACTTATCCCGAACCAGACCCCCACAGATTTGGTTGATGGCACCCCCATCAATTACCTGCTCTCAGCAGCTGATACACAGGAAATGGAGCAGGAAGCAGACAGCTCTGTTCTTTCTCTAGTGGTGAAACTGGGTCACTGCAGCTTAGCTCCCATTCAAATAAAAAATGTCTGATCTATAGTACCTGGACAGAGAACAGCAATGTCTCCTTCCTGCTCCATTCTCTGCTAAGCTAAGCATAACTGATCGGTGGGGATACTAGACCCCCACTAATCTGATATCAATGACCTATGTTTGCTGGGGTGTTGGAACGTCTGCTTTTGTCCAAACCATATTTATACAGTAATAGCTCTGAAATGTATGGTTAACAATTGCAAATGGTAACAGGAAATCTCCATTCATAAGTTAAAACTTGACTAATACATAATGTATGAACATATACTGTGTATATACTATCTGAAGGTGTTCTCCAATTCTGTTCTTTATAGTCATTATCCATTATAGCTTTTATATAGTAGCAATTTAAAGCTGATAACTCTGTGACTTATGTTGCATTGAATTTTCAATGTGCTTAAAATTTGTTTTATGTCATGTGACTTTATTGTCATATTATGGAATGGCATAGATTACAATTCCATTTTATACAAAATGCTCACTTTCCAAGACATATTATTCCGGAGACATGCAGTCAGGACACCAGGACAGAGGCACTGTGGTTCTGTCACCAGAGTACTGTAGATAGAGAGGCTGTTATACCAGGATATGCTCTTGTACAGGACAGGTCATCAGTATCAGATCAGTCGGGGTCCGACACCTGAGCCCAGCACCAATCATTAGATCCTGCTGCCTGGAGACCATATACTAGGTATACAGCTGGAAGCATCTCTACTCTTATTCAAGTGAATGGGTGAAGAGCTACAGTTGCCCTGCACTATCACTACAGTGTATATCTCCAAACACTGTATATAGCTTCCGACTCCATACACTGCAATGGTGGTGCCAAGGAATTGTAGCTCCACTCCCATTCACTTCAATGTTCCCATTCATTTCTATAAGAGCAGAGCTGCTTTGGGGTATATACCTTATATATGGTTTCCAGAAGGCAAATTGGCTGATAGGTGCAAGGTCTGAGTGTTGGACTGATGCTGAAGACCTATCCTGTAGATAGCTGAACAGTATCATTACTCATAGGTTTTGGACAAAAAAATGTGCAGAAAAAAAATATGGATATTGTTTTCCAAAAAACAGTGCCATGACTGTCCATGAGTAGTGTATTGAAGCTCAGCTCCATTTAATTTAATTTATTGGGACTGAGCTACAATACCTGACACAATCCATATATAAGTGTGGTGGTGTTCATGAAATGAAGCAGCCATGTTATGGTTTTTTATGTACTGCTAGTAGAGAAGAAACAGTAGGATGATACATACAATCCATAGTTCTCTCTGTCCTCTTAAAGACATTTGACTTGCATAGCTGACATATTTATTCCCATTGAAAGCAACTCCAGAAGACTGGAACAGTACAGATCTTGAGCATAATGCACATTAGTATGTATTTAGTGTGACTGATAAGCTTTTTTAAGCTGTTTTAACCATGTAGACTCCACAAAAAAAATTAAAGAGGTCCTTTCACCACCTCCACCAATTCTACATCTTTCCATCCTTTGATAGTTAAAGATGCACAGATTCTGGCACAGTTGTAATTTTTCTTTAGCCCCACTGTTCAGGTGATCTTGGGTCAGACAAGGAGATGTAATATGTCTCTGATTGGGCAGGGTGAGAGAGCTCCTAACCACACCCTCTTGTCTGACCCAAGACAATTTTTCACTGGGGCACAGAACACCAAATATAAAACTATAACCTCTTTTAGTGTTGTTAAGTGGTTTTAGCCTATTTTATTGTTGTGTTTTATCTGATCTGAGGGTTTGTGAGAATAGAGAATTTCAGTCTAGAACTTTGATATATGTTTGAGATACCGGTGGTATTCAGAGTTAAGGTCAATATGTCAGGAAAACTGAAAATCTTATTTAGTACTACTCCTGTCTGTTGTCATCTCTTTTCATGTTTTACTTTGCAATACTTTCCAGCTGTCAATATCCCTTATATCAAGATGGCTTTACATGGACTCTACATTAGATTTCAGGTTAACAAAAATATTTTGATTTACAAATTTATTTAACAATGAAATATTGTAATATTCACACTAAAATTAAGCATTCATTATATTTTTTCTATTTTCTGTGCACATATTTTCTTATGATAATAAGAGCTTCATTGACTTGGTTGCCTGTATAGTGTTACTGTATATAGTTTGCTTTCTATATATCGGTATTATAGAAAGATAACATTTCATTTTACATTGCTCTTTAAAGTGGTCATTCAATCAATCAAAAGGAAACTCTCTGGAGTAATGGACAATAAGTTAACATTGGGGAAGTTTTCAAAGACCGGCGTTGCATACAGTTTGCTTATTTTAAAGCAAAGTCTGTTTGGCTAAGAGTATATGAGCAGATATAGATTTGCATAATTTCCGTCAATTTCTGGATAAATGATACAATACAGTAAATTTGTTGAACTGATAAAGTCTTTTTCACTCCTATAAGCCTACTGACTGTACTTGCCACTTTTGGAAACTGATGAGAGAAGTAAAAAGTCAAAAAAGTTTAACCCAACTATAGCATGTGCCAAAATATGAGGCTTTTATATGAAAAAAATTTGCATAAATTATTTAATAAATTCCCCCATTGTGTTTCTGCATGAAAACAATCAGATCTATTAAATAATATAAGATCATAGATAGAGATGGGTAAACCTCCCAAGATTTGTTTCAGGTTCAGTTCAGTTGGCTTGGGTTGAACAAGTTTAGATAGAACCATGAAATTGTTATACTCTGAAAGTGTAACAACTAACAAACATTTATTATCACCTTCCCTCACCTCTTTTGGGCCTCCTCAGAGCATCCGGCACTCCTTTTGGTCTTCACAGTGACCTCATGTGTCAGAGGTCATGCTCAAAACGCCAATGTGACTGCTGTGGCCCAATCACAGGTCTCAGCAGTGACACTGGGAGCATGATGCCACCCGGAGATGCCACGAGGAGGCCCAAAAGAGATGAGGGCAGGAGAGTATAAATGTTTTTTTATTTTTTTTCTCAAGATGACCCTGTTAATAATAATTTAACGCAGTGCAAGTTGTGTCGGCCATTTTTGTTTTTTTCTAGATGTATCCCCAAGTCTTTGGTTTCAACAAAAAACAAACAATTTAGGATATTTGGGTCCAACCCGGCTTGGAATGAATCAGTTTGCTCATCTCTAATCATAGATACGATAGTAGAGATCTATTACTTGTATTATATAGTAGAGATCTATTAATTCTATTATATAGTAGAGCTCTATTAATTGTATTATATAGTAGAGCTCTATTAATTGTATTATATAGTAGAGATCTATTAGTTGCATTATATAATAAAAATCTATTAGTTGTATTATATAGTAGAACTGTATTAATTGCATAATATACTAGAGAACTATTGATTGTATTATATAGTAGAAATCTATTAATTGGTATTATATAGTAGAGAGCAATTAATTGCATTATATACTAGAGATCTATTAATTGTATTATATAGTAGAGATCTATTAGTTGTATTATATAGTAGAGATCTATTAATTGTATTATATAGCAGACAGCAATTAATTGCATTATATAGTAGATATCTGTTAGTTTTATTATATAGTAGAGATCTATTAGTTGTATTATATAGTAGAGATCTATTAGTTGTATTATATAGTAGAGATCTATTAATTGTATTATATAGCAGACAGCAATTAATTGCATTATATAGTAGATATCTATTAGTTGTATTATATAGTAGAGATCTATTAGTTGTATTATATAGTAGAGATCTATTAGTTGTATTATATAGTAGAGATCTATTAGTTGTATTATATAGTAGAGATCTATTAGTTGTATTATATAGTAGAGATCTATTAATTGTATTATACAAAGCCTATTCTATGTGAAGAATTACAGTACTGGAGCTATTTTCAGCTGTACAGCACATATAGGGTCAAAATGAAATTTGTATAAGTATTAATTACTATCAGGATATGTCTGTTTATGGTGATGAACATCCTGAAATATTGAAGGGGAGAGATGTGAGATAATGCATCAATGGCTGGACTCCAAGTATAATCTTTCCTAGTAGCCAGTAAGATACAGAAAGGACATGCCTTTAATAAATTGTTATTATAATGTATGCTCTATTGAGTCATAGGATTATTATTATTATTATTATTATTATTATTATTATTATTATTACCATGAAACAATTGTTAATTTATTGCTATTAAACTACTAATAGTGCTTTTGATGTGTAAAGCTAATAAAGCTCTGTTCACATTAGTGTTTGAGGCTCCAGAGTAATATTCTTCCTATAAAAATACAACAAAACTTGACAGAACCCAACAGTATAAGTCAATGAGATCCTTTGGGCACTAGTGGTATTTATCTATAATGTATGGTTTTAGGGCATTAGAATGGCTGGGGCTCGAGTGTTCTGAGTTTGTCATTTTTGTTACTCGTAGTCAAAAAAATTGTGGGTTAGTCTATATGAAGAGTTAAAGGGGTAGTCCAAGCACTTCAAATCTTTGGAAAGCCATTTAGAATGGCATGATATCATAAAAATAATGCTGACATTAGTGATTCCTGATCCTGTGTCCATTCACTGATCTCTGTATACTGACCTCTAGTAGAGACATGTATTTGTGTCTGATCACTGGATGTAGCAGTGACATGTCAACCACTGAGGTCAGCACTGAGGTTAGCGATGGTGATATGTCCTTGAACTGAATTTTAACAGTTGACATAAAACTATTTTATATAAAAAGTTGATAAAATATGTTGCCTCTCATGTCAATTTTGTTATTGGAAACAATCAACACAAACAGCTTTGCTGAGTTTCTGTATTACAGTGGGATAGTTTTGTCTTACTACTTAGGATTTCTGTCTGGTGTGTTCACAATATTATTCAAGCAAAAAATGCCACAAGATTTCAGCTTTGAAGCTTGTGAATGAAGCTTTGGATGGTAATGTAGGCTTCAGTTTAGGATCAGTACCGTATTAGCATAGCAATATACTGTACCGTGCAAAAGTAGAAGGGTTAATAGTTTTTTTGTGGTCAATTAAAAAATGAACTGAATGAAGAAAGGAGAAGTATAAATTCCATCAATATTTGGTGTGACCTTTTTCCTTTGCATTCCATCAGTTCTTGTCCGTAAATTTACAGGAAGTTTTTGTCAGAACAGGGCAGGGAGGTTGTTCCCGCCATCTTGGAGGACTAAGCACAGATCTTCTGTGGATGTAGGCTTGCTCCAATACGTCTGTCTCTTCATGTCATCCCAGACAGACTGGATGATGATGAGATCAGGGCTATATCTGTGGGGGCCGAATCATCACTTCCAGGACTCCTCCTCCAAAGGGAAAAGGTCACACCAAATATTGATGGGATTTACATTTCTCTTTTCTTCATTCACTTCAATTTGTCAATTGACAAAAATATACTATTAACCCTTCTATTTCTGAAAGCATTCTTAATTTGCAGTATTTTTCAATCCTGCCTAAAACTTTTGCATTGTGCTGTATCTACAAAATGACATTTAAGGTAGATCAGTTTGATTGTACATGTGAATTATTTAGTGACTATTGGTGAACATATGCTTTCTACTAGAATTATGACTCGATAGGTAAAATGATTTGACTTACAGATGTGTCCCTTACCCGTACAGTCAGTTGGTCATGTCCAGATATGGGCATCACAAGTTCAACCTTTGACATGATTTATGACACATTTTCGCAAAATTGATCAACATATAGATGCCTATGTGTGACCTCCCAGCAGATGAAGGTGAATTACAGCCTTGCAAGGCTTTTTTTAGCCTGTTGTGATATTGTGTTGAATTGGTTTGCAGACAATTTGGAGTTCTTAACCAAACTGGAAATCAGTTAAGTGTGAACTCCTCCGTACAGTAGTTGTGATTTGCTTTCCTTTATTGGCAAGTTGACTCGCACAATTTATATTACTGTATATACAATCCTAAACCTTTAGCGACACGTTCCCTTTTAATATTCTGTATTCTATTGTGCTTGTTCTGTATATTCTTGCTTGTTGTCAGATAATATATATAAATATCATTTACTCATAAATGCTGTTACATGCTAATCAAATAGCTTTTTCATTATGTTCTGTCAGAGCAATTACCTGTGATTTGCTGTTTCTTTCTATGCAATTTCTATGGGATCAATACTACATTTTAATTCTTAATTGGTAAGATTGTTCATCTTCAGCATTTGAGATTGTAAGTCATTTATATGGCCCATATATTGAAATTGTAAAGGTATATCTGTTTTTGGACTCATTGCCTGCACCCCTCATCCTGCTCATAAGGATATATAGTTAAAGGATATTCATGAAGTTTGGCTCTTTGGTTTGCTTTGGGATTAACTTGTTCAACACCAAGCAGAAGTGCATGATTATACCCTGGTGTTAAACCCCAGAGTATGATAAGTGGAGGCCCAGAGGAGGTGAGTAACCAAAAAAAAGGTTATACACATCTTGCTTCATCTTTCCTGAGCACCCTCGTGGCATATGGGAGCGTCCTGCAATCCCCCAGAATTTTCTTCTGGTCTGAAGAGCCCCCAAAGTATGATTGTGATCTGTCGGTGATGAACTCCAAAAGTTTTGGGTTCAGGCTGAGCCCAAAATTTTTTGGAAAATTTGAGTCAAATTGTTTCACTCATCCCTGGATGTAACCAATGAGGTTCTGACTTCCATTTCTAGGTAAATGTCTAGCTAGAATGTCAGCGTTGGCAAGGGTGACTACTTCACTATCTTCCTGCAGTAGTCTTTTACATGAAATCCACTGTATGAATGTGAACATCATCCATCCACTTCAATGAGCGTATTGTAACTGGCATGAATAGCAGCACTTGACTTTCAATGTAATGTACTGGGGATTGTTTAGCAATATGTAAGTCCTGAAAAGCCCCTGTAATAGAAACACATTTTGCATTGCATAGAATAGATAAAGATAATGCACCTTGTGTTGTTTCTACTGGCAAAGTTAAAGTAATGGAATAATATACCAGTTTTAGTGGTGGCAATTGCTGGTAGCCAAATGTTTCCATATACACTACTATGGTTGTCATAACCTGGGATATTCCAGATTCCTTCTTAAAGAAATCATGTATATGACATTGGGCAAAAAAGTAAAATATGAGAGTGAATTTAGAGAAAAGTGAATGCAGAAATTATTTAATCTGTTACCATATACTCATATTGAGAGCCATATTAACCATACGGCTAACAGTGCACCAGAAGGTTCCTTGTAAGCCATCCCAGATACAACATTTTGCATTCTATTTCATTGTCCCGGATATATATATATATATATATATATATATATATATATAAACAAATTAAACGACACTCCACAGGTGAATAGTAAAAAATGTGAGGTTTTATTGCCCCATACAAGCAACGTTTCAGCTCAATATACTTGAGCCTTTTTCAAGCATTGAATGGTACACAAAGGTGAGTGTATCATGTATCCCATTCACTGCATGAAAAAGGCTCAAGTGTATTGAAATGAAACCTTGCTTAAATGGGGCAATAAAACCTCCACTCATGTGGAGTGCCGTGTAATTTGTTTGGATATTTTGGAGTTTAGCCTATACTGTAAAATGGTACCTTTATTCGTGGCTGTGCAGTCTTTGTTTGCATGTGTACACGGTGTTGTGCATAAATTTTAGGCAGATGTGGAAAAAATTCTGCAAAGTAAGAATGCTTTCAGAAATAGAAGTGTTAATAGTTTATGTTTGTCCATTAACTAAATGAGGTGAAAGCAGAAAAGAGAAATGTAAATTCTATCAATATTCGGTGTGACCTTTGCCCTTTGCCTTCCATCAGTTCTTCTCGGTACTTGCAGACAGTTTTGGAAGGAACTCAACAGGGAGGTTGTTCCCACCATCTTGGAGAACTAAGCACAGATCTTCTGTGGATGTAGGCTTGCTCCAATCCTTCTGTCTCTTCATGCAATCCCAGACAGACTGGATGATGATGAGATCAGGGCTATATCTGTGGGGGGCCGGATCATCACTTCCAGGACTCCTTCTCCAAAGGGCAAAGGTCACACCAAATATTGATGGGATTTACATTTCTCTTTTCTGCATTTACTCAATTTTGTTAATTAACAAAATAAACTTTATTAACATTTCTATTTATGAAAGCATTCTTACTTTGCTGCATTTTTCCACACCTGCTGAAAACTTTTGCGCAGTGTTGTACCTTTTCCCTCCATGATCTATAGGGACATGTGTAGTCATGACTACCATCAAAATCACACCTGCAACTTTTAGCCTCTAGCGAAATCCTATAGGGTCAAGAATGTCAGGTCTAATTACATAGAAAGTGAATATCATTTAATTATTTATTGCAGTGGCACCAGCTGAACAAGTGACCTGTTCTAATACATTTCTTGATTCTTCAACAGCAGTGTACAAAGTTTGTCATCATATACATCAATCCTAATGGGACTCACAATGTATATTGCCATAAACACATGCACACACATTCTCTCTTCAATTTTATAAAAGTTCATTAATTTTATGTCTTTAACCAAATTTGCAAATTCTTAAGTGTATATACACCTGTAGTGTCTCCATGGAGAAGCTGTCCTTGATGAGATTTAAGATCAAGATCCCAGACAAGATTGCTAACTAGAGATGGTCAAACCATGCAAGATTTGTTTCATGACTATTCACGAGTTTCACCCGCCAATTTTGTTCCCTCCGAACCGAAAATGCTTTTGTTATACTGTTGGGTCTTTTCAGAAAAATAATAAACAATAAACCTTCCTTCCACTCTCCTGGACTTTCTCATGGCGTCCAGTACACATTTTCTTTTATCTTCAGGCCTCTTATAGTCTCTTCTGTGATGTCATGGACCCAATGGGACCACTGAGGCCTGTGATTGGGCCTCAGCACTTGCGTATGGTGTGTCAACATTATGGCACTTATGTCAAAGTGCCATGACATCAGCAAACCCCAAACACAGGCCTTAGCATTCTCCAAGACCTGTAATGTAACATAAGAGGCGGGAAGAGGCCTGAGGAGCACTGGAGATGCTGGAGAATGTGCACAGTAGAGGTGGTGGAAGGTGAGTATATACACACATGGACAAAATTGTTGGTACCCCTTGTTTAATGAAAGAAAAACCCACAATGGTCACAGAAATAACTTGAATCTGACAAATGTAATAATATATAAAATTTCTATGAAAATGAACAAATGAAAGTCAGACATTGCTTTCCAACCATGCTTCAAGAGAATTTAAAAAAAAAAGAAAACTCATGAAACAGGCCTGGACAGAAATGATGGTTCCCTTAACTTAATATTTTGTTGCACAACCTTTTGAGGCAATCACTGCAATCAAACGATTCCTGTAACTGTCAATGAGACTTCTGCACCTCTCAGCAGGTATTTTGGCCACTCCTCATGAGCAAACTGCTCCAGTTGTCTCGAGTTTGAAGGGTGCCTTTTCCAGACGGCATGTTTCAGCTCCTTCCAAACATGCTCAATAGGATTTAGGTCAGGGCTCATAGAAGGCCACTTCAGAATAGTCCAATGTTTTCCTCTTAGCCATTTTTGGGTGTTTTTAGTTATGTGTTTTGGGCCATTATCCTGTTGCAAGACCCATGACCTGTGACTGAGACCAAGCTTTCTGACACTGGGCAGCACATTTCTCTCTAGAATCCCTTGATAGTCTTGAGATTTCATTGTACCCTGCACAAATTCAAGATACCCTGTGCCAGATGCAGCAAAGCAGCCACAGAACATAGCAGAGGCTCCACCATGTTTCATAGTAGGGACAGTGTTCTTTTCAAGATAATGCTTCATTTTTCCATCTGTGAACATAGAGCTGATGTGCCTTGCCAAAAATTTCGATTTTTGGTTCATCTGTCCATAGGACATTCTCCCAGAAGCTTTGAGGTTTGTCAACATGTAGTTTGGCAAATTCCAGTTTTTTCAGATTCAAGTTATTTCTGTGACCATTGTGGGTTTTTCTTTCATTAAACGAGGGGTACCAACAATTTTGTCCATTTGTGTTTATAAGAGTTTAATATTTTTCCACACATGTCCTGGGCCTCCATTTATTATACCCTTAGGTCTGAAGAGACCCCACTGTATAATCGTGATTGCTAGGGATTGAATCCCAAAAATCTCTTGGGTAGGTGAACCAACGATTTTTGGAAAATTTGTAACAAACCAGTTTGCTCATCTTTAGTTCTAACCACAGTACTGACATGACCAGTCTTTGCAAGTATGGAAATCATAGGGATGCTGAGTTTTTATCAGATCAGGGTAACATTTCTATAGAGTTGCAGAATATATTGCTGATACAAATAAATAAATAATGAATAAATCAATAAATAAATACAAAGAACTAAAAAAAAATAAAAAATACAAATGGAATAAATGCAAATAAATAAATAAATGTTAAATGAATAAATACATAAATACAGAAAACTAATTACATTAGAAAATACAAATAGAATAAATAGAAATAAAGAGATAAATAAATGTTAAATGAATAACCAAATCAATACAAACAAACTAAATAGATTAGAAAATACAAATGGATTAAATGCAAATAAATAAATAATTATATATTTTATTGGGTAATAAAATTAAATAATAATTTAAAAAATTCACAGTATAGTTCATTTTTAATGAATCTTAGGTTAAACACTAAGAATAGTAATAAAAAAAGATAATAAAACACACGTCTGAATATACTCTCCAGATTGTAATAAATATGCAGAATTTCATTTTCTAAACAGATACATTGTATTCACCTGGATAATAATAAAAGTGAGGTTAGGAGGTGAAATAAGGATTAATTATAACACTGGGAAAAACAATCCCAGAACATATTATTCTTGCAGCATTCTGACCAGTTATTAATAGTAAAAGAATAATAGAGAACAAACAGACGGCACTATCAGTAATTTGTTTTCATATGCCATATTGCAAATGCTGAAATTCGCTTTCATAAAATATGTTTTTTTGTTCAATATCTCTAGTCAGATGTGGATTTTCTTTCCCCTTTGAGCTTTAGTTACTAATTAAAAAAGGTATTTTTTATAGTAAGCAACATAACAGTCGTTCTGTAACTAAGTATGATTATTAAAAAGTCTATTGCACCCATGTGCGCTGGTATAATAGTTCTATGTTTCTATTGTGTACCAGTATTATTAGTATATTCTATCTTATATATTAAAGTAGATTACTGTAGATATAGAGATGTTTTGAGCCAAAAGTATTGCAGAAATACATATAAATTACTTTGATATATAAACATTAAAAATTTGATGAATCTATTCACCCATTGCTGTGGATCAAAACTTGAAATATTCTTACTAAGAACATTTTTTTTTTCATTTTTAACAGAGTGAGACTGATTTACTAAAACCACCATTTCTTACTCAACCCACCATTAAACTCAGTGTAACATGGAAGACACTCAGTGCCTTCCGTTAAAATCAGAACCCCCTCAGTCTGCTACTATGATGTGTGCATGAGGCCTTAGGTTATATTCACACGACCTTGTTTGTTTCTTGGCCATGAAAATGGTCTGTTTATTATGGCCTTTTTGCATCCATTCCATGTCTGTCCATCTGTTTTTGACAGTCAAGTATCATCCGGTTTGCATCCCTTTTTAATGGATCGTTAAAAAAAAAAAGGATAAATTTAGTGGGTTTTTTTTACCCAATTCACTGATTTTTTTTTTACGGGCCATCACTCAGGGGCGGCTGTTTAAGGCAGCCATTAAAAACGGACCCATTGACTTCAATTGATGCCGCTTATCCATTTTGGACAAATATAGAACATATCCATAAATTTATTAAGAAGTGCATGTCTCTTTATGAATTTGTTGCATGTCTTAGCTACTCTCGTGACACAGTCTGAAATGTATGCTAGGAGCTGTGAAGTAATCTGCAATCTATACTAGCTAGGAGCTGGCATAGGTTTTAGCTATCATTTTTGCCAGTTTTCTGGAGTAAAATCCAACAAATTTGATAGGCCATAGTGACCCCGCTAGTTTCCCACCCATAGCAATCACTTGTTGCAATAGTATTGCAAATGGAAGCAGACCAAAAAGCTGCAAAACAGGGCTTGATACCCCCATTTTTTAATGTATTGCGAAACAGATAGTGCCATACAGTATATAATATTAAAGAGTACTTGTGACTTTTGCAAATTTTTGACATGTCAATGTGATATGTCTGAAGTTTTGATCAGGGAAGATGTGAGTGCTGAGACCCCACCAATCGCTAAAACAAAGAGGCAGATATGCTTAGTAGGGCATTGTGGCTCTTCCTTTGTATTCATTTTGGCTAGGCTCTGCACCAAGTGCTCAGTTTACAAATTCATCGAAAGGATTATTTTCTGTAAAAGCAGTCAGACTATGCAACTCTGTCAGAGGAAGTTGTCATGGTGAAAGCACTAAAAGAGTACAAAAGGCCATAAATACTTTTTTGACTGTAATAATAATACAGGTTTAATAATACAGGTTATAGTCACTACTGGAGATGACTTGTCGTTCCAGTGACTTATTTTGCTCACCACATTTGTAGTAGGGAGAAACAGGGGGGGAATTTACTAAAATACAACGCAAAAGTGATACACTTTTTGTGCTCAGTTGTTTGCACCAAAAATGCACCACCTTGTCGATTTTACGATCTGCTGACCGCTTTTTGTAAAAGTAGGTCGAGCAGGGCAGACATCATTCTGGTATATCTGCTGCCAGTGCTCTCAGTATTAAGATTGGAGCACAAAGCGCCGGTCTTAAAAAATGTACCCCATTGGCTGTACAGACATATTTATTTTTTTCAGAATTATTGTATAATCTGTTACTGTTTGCATTTGCAATTCATTACCACAAACATAGCAAAGTTTAACTTGACATATACACAACTTGATGCATAATCTTAACTGCATAAGATGCACAAACCCTTAACTCCGTCAGTGGCTTTTGTTGTGTTCTGTAATAAAATCATTCTGCAGCAAGTTATCAGTGTCAAGACAAACTTTGCTACATCTGTCTCTGATCGTTCAATGGTCCTGTAGATGTTATAGTAGTGACTATTTGAAGCAAACAACTCAGGAGTTAACCAACATTTTTATAATAACAAGTGTAATTTCCTACCAAGGACATGAGCTTAGCTTGTTCATTATATTGTTTTACAGCCTATTAGAGATACATCTTATATTTCATCAGTTTTGCCTGAAATACCAGCCTATGAACTGAACGTAGTGTAGAGACGCCCAGTAACCCACTGCAGCAATTAGAGAACATTGTTTCCTGCTCACCGATCATTTACAAGGTCCCATTTACAAGCATTTACTACGCTAACGCTGCAATAAGCAGCCAACTGAGCTTTTACACACAGCCTTGCTCTCTTTATGGCAATAGCTGCAGGAATGTGTTCTACTTTCTACAAATAACATCAAATCCTCCCATATCTCACAGGGATCACAGGAAGAGACAAGGTGAATGAACGACTTCAACCAATTAAAGTTGAACAACTTTTTGGCTCACTTAGTAGGTTGTTTGGAGTTCGGCACATATCTGGGGCTGAAATGTAGTGATAGAGATATTATGTTACAGTAGAAACAAAATTGTAAAGGATATATAGGTCCACCTTTACCCTTCCACAAATTCAGTTTTGGATTCCAATTCCATGCAATATTGTAAACTATGGGCATTTTCAAAGGGTGGACTTTGGAGAGGAATATGAAATTGTCTTCTGCCTAAAATTCCTCTCCAAAATCTGGCCCTAATTGGCCTCCCATTGAATTAGCATGCCATGGTTTCCATGGCAGAACCACCACTGAAATTGCAGGAAGCCTCACGCTGGATTAGCCTCGTTGTATCTACTCATGCTTGCGAGACTCAGCTTTGGTTTCTGCAGCAGTTCTTTATTGTCTAATTTTTGGAGACGATTTTGAGGAGGAACACGACCTCAGATTCTTTTCCAATATTCCACCATGTTAATATACCCTAAGATACAGGCTTGAAGTGGATATTATCTGATATTAAATCATTTTTCTTGTTCTATTTTGTTAGCAATTGTAAAAAAGTTTGAAAACAAATTTGAAGTTTTATGCAAATTAGGCAGTTGGTGCACTTGAGGCGGGCCTTCATCTCCCTGGAGCTGCTCTTGCCACTTAGGCACCTATCATTTTATGCCTGTTCTACACTGTACAGTGAGAATTGATCCTCCCACTACTCTGACATCACCCATCCTACTTGATCAGCGAGAGCAGTGTTCCCAAGGCTCAAGCTCCGCCCCAGGCACCAACTGTCTTATTTGCATAATATTTCAAAGTTGTTTTACTCCATATCTATAAAAGGGACTTATATAACACAGGTATGCTGTTTATCACTGTAACCTAGTGGTAGGTGTTGAATATTCTGGTGATAGACTTCCTTTAGGTCCCTTTTTTATTTTATTTTAATACATGAGCTTGACAACCCTTTAATGATGCAGAACTTTTTATTTCACTTGATGACACTTATGATGCAGATTTTTGCCCGTGGCCCCAGAAATGTTCTATTACAGAATATTAACCAATAATACATTAACATTCATAATATCTGTAGGCCTTCTTCCCGGAGGTTACCTACTATACATATAGTGAACTTTCAAGATGAATGTATAGTGAATGTTATATTCATCATATACTTTTCAGTACTAAAGAATTGTAAAAAAGAATTATGAAAAACTTCCAGCAATGACTGAGGGCTTCATAGACTTCAGTCACATTAATGCAGTTTTATGACTTGTTCTAGTTCTATAATATAAAATAAAGCAGTTATTCATCTCTATTACCTTCTGTGCACCTGTAAAATTTTAAAGGCACGGTAGGACCATAAATATTTTACAAGAAACCTTGTCTCTGAATGCTTAAGTTAAAATGAACAACTTATTAGAGATGTGTATCTACCTGATATTCTATGACTTTATGTTAATAAAACTTATAATGTAGCATGTAAATTATTCTGTCAGTATATGGCCACCCTCAAAGTCTTAAGGCAGCCATGCACCAAGAATAGCTGTCAGAAGAATATTATTCCTGCTGACCCCCCCACCATGAATATGCACACTCGATTCAACTAAGTATGAATGTATGCTAATAGGGAGAGGGCAGTAAGTCATTGTCAGGGACCCCTAGTGTCAGGTTATTGGGCATGTTGAAATTACACCATCAAAATCTGTCACTGAAGAGGTGTTAAAGTCAAAAGTCATGAGATAATCAGTTGATCCTATCAAACTTGTCAGATTTGAAGACTTTGCTTTTATGTGTATGGGCCCTTTTATCTTCAGAGTCCCATAATGTAAAAGGTGTTAGGGCAATGGACTGACATCCTTTAGATGAAGATCTGCAGGGGTCTATTGTCTGTTTTATATTTTTTTAATTAATATTCCCTCCCTCTACATGATCCTGTAACATTGGAGAGTACTTGTCACCAGGTCTCAAAGGCCCAATGCCATCCATCATATGGTAGGCACTGTCACGTTGAGCATTTTGGTGTTTTGTTTATCAAAATCCATTCAGCTATTCCAACGATATAAGCTCTTTTATTGTTGATGCAAATTAGGGTCTACTAGCCAAGTGGGAGGTAACACTGCATTGCATACAACACACAGAGAAACCACAGTATTTCTGCCCACATGGGTACTAGACTCTAATTTACATGAACATAAAAGGGGCTTATATCTTTGGAATGGCTCAATGGATTCGGATTAACAAAACACCAAAATGGTCAGGGTGATGATCAGATGAGGTATATCATTGGGCTATTCAGACCTGGTGACATTCCAGACTTATCAACTGATGACCTATTATTGGGATAGGTCATCAAGTGAAGAGTGGCGGGGGTCCGACACCCAGGATCTCTGCCGATCAACTGAAGAGGTCTTATCATTTATGTTAGCATTGCGGCCACTTGACAGAAACCAAGCAGAGGCTGTATATTGTATGGTGGCTGTGCTTAGTATCGCAGCTCAGCTCCTGTCCCCTGTTTGCATTATTTTTGTACTGCTTGACATTTACTGCCTGCTCGGATGATTTTCTTTTTGGCTCTGAAAAACCTTAATAAAACATAATGAAATTAAAAATGACATTTCCAATATGAAAATAGACATTTAGAAAATACCAATCTCACCATTAGACTTTCAAGTATTTACCAAATTCTGAATATCAAAAGGAATTCAATAACAATGTAATCTTATCATTTTACTGAAGAATCATGGAGTCAGATATTCTGAAATGTTATTGTGAAATGATGGTTAGCGGTGTGATATTTTAAGCTTTTCTAAATGACATGCCTTTTGGTCACAATTGGACACTATGTCACTTTTAGATGACAGCTGCCAACTCTTACATGACCTTGGATGTATGTATGAGGGGATCTCAACACTGAAAAAAAAATATTGCAGTCAAGCCGATTGTTAGTGAATGAGCTGAAATTAAAAAAATCTTCTCCTTAAAGGGGTTATGTCATGAAAAAATATTTATACTCTATCCATAGGTTAGAGGATAAATTGCTGATCAGTGGGGGTCTAACTGCTGAGACCGCCACTGATCCAGAGAACAAGGGGTGTTTTACCCCCTGTTGTGAATGCAGCAGAACCCCTGGAGGATGCTGATGCTCCACGCTCCCATTCACTTCAGTAGGAATGCCAGAAACTGCCAGGTGCTGTATTTTGGCTATCTCCGGGTCTCCCATTTAAGTGGAGGTCTCAGCAGTCAGGCCCCCACTGATAAGCAATTTATCATCTCTCATATGGATAGAGGATAAATATTTTTTCATGGCATAATCTCTTTAAGACTAAATGAATGCAGGATTTTTTTGTGCCATTCATCGTGGGGTGTTAACCGCCATTGTGAATGTAACCGCTGTAAAGGCTGCCAAACCCCTGCTGGATGCTGATGCACCCCCACCCCCATTCACTTCAGTGGGAACGTCGGAGATAGCTGAATGCTGTACTTTGGCTATTCCATTTAAGTGGCAAACTGTGGAGGTCTCAGCTGTCAGACCCTCACTGATCAGCAATTTATCCTCCATCCCATAGTAAAGTCTATAGGAAACTGTAGCATGCACTACATAGAAAGGTTTTTGGCATTTCAAGGTGCAGCATGCCCTGAATATGGTCCTGTTCCTGCCATTTTCCTTTTTGTAAGTGTTTTAAATGCTACAAAATAATGAATTTGCCATAACTTAATAAATGGTCATTCTCCCTCAAGCAAGTGTTACTGTACTGGAGCCATGTCAGTGGGAGCTGAGCTGCAGCAATCCCACCCAGCCACTATACAGGGTACAGAGCTATCTGACTCTCGGCTATGCATTATAGAGTACAGGCGTCAGAAGCTACCCCAAACAGCTGATCCATGCAGGGGTAAGGGGTTAGCCCCACCAATCACATTTTTATGGATTAAGGCGTGGCTCTTATTGCAGCCTATTCACTTATATGCCATGATAATATAAACACACTTTATACATATCCAATCCTACAAAAGCTGACCATACACATTAGATTTTAGACTGATGAAGTGCCAGATTTGAACAGTCAGCTGATGGTTGTTTGTACATAAATCTGAAAAAATTCATCTCATACATCAAACCATCAACCAAATTTGGTCACAGCCAAAATCTGATGAGTTGAATTTTTTTTTCTGTCATCTGTCTGATCTGTTGTGTATGGGCTAGACTGACAGATCTGTGGGCAATTTTTGTTTGTACTACTAGCACATAACCACAAAGAGTACATCTTTTCCGCACTTCATTAGCGGTGATGGGCAAACCCCACAAGATTAATTTTGATTAATTTTTGTGAAGTCCTTGCATTGATCGCCCAGCCTCCTCATCTGGGTGACTTCACATGCATCATGCCCAAACAAAGGCTTCAATTCTCACGTGGGGTGAGCCAACATCTTGATGCTTTGACCAGAGTATAATATGATATAGACCCCAGAGTATAATATTGTTTTCTTGGGAGAAAAATCCCTAAAGTTTCAGGTTTGTGTCAAACTCGAAACTTTTGGAAAATCCAGGTCATATCTGGTCAGATCCGAATCGGTTAGATCATCCCTATTCATTAGCACTGAACAACTTTCATCTCTTAATTTTCCAAGTGTCTATGGTAGGAACATTCATTGGAAGGTTTGTGGTTCTTCATGTGTTTGGAATAGGTGACTGTACGAACAATCCACTTCAATTTATTCAGACTAGTAATGGTAGTTGAAAATCGAATGTGTATGGCCAGATTTAATGAATTCATCTGTGCTGGTTATTGGTGAACCTTGGTTGTGTTCAGCTCAGTTGCTGTCATTTGCTTTGAGCATAATTTTGTATTATTATATGGAGTATATTATTAATAAAAATATAAGTTGACACATTCCCTTTAAGAATTGAGGTTAAAGGAATTTGTTTTCATTAATGTTGACTGTGGTTATGACTTATTGTTCATAACCGTCTAAATTTCTATTTATAAAATATTGAAAATCCGTCCTTTCTTCAAGCTTTTAATGACACTGTGTTTTGAGATTCTCAGCGTGCCGCCATCCTTCCAGCAAGTAAGTCACAGACACAATCAAGCAAATAAGGGGCATTGCAATCACAGCTAATGATAAATACTTCAAAACAGGCTTAATCTGTAAAAAGCCACATTTAAATATTTAGCAGTTGCTGAAACAATTGCAGCTGGAGTGAAGAATAAATATTTTCTAGTGCCTTATCCATTATGTAATTCTTCATTAGCGCAAGCTAGTACAACATGAATCATTGTTATATGGAGTTCAGTGCTGTCTGCCGGATATAGACAGTCCTCGCAAGAAGATGAAGAATGCTTATAATGACTTGATAATGATGTGAAGCATCATGAATATTCTGTTTATTTGCTAGCAAGTCTTTAAAAAATGCAAATGCAAATCTGAATAAATATAGATGGTGAAAAAAGGGGCCATTACGGAATGAAAAACAAACAAAATAGTGGAAAGAAAAAGTATAAATTAAGTTGGGGGACTTTTTAATGGATGTAATAAAAATATTGAAGTAATAGAAATACATAAAATAAGAATACATTATTAGATTTATATTAAAATGTATTATAAAGGGTTGGCCACTTTCAGACAAATATTGAGAGAGCGATGTTATTGTTTGTATAATAAAAAGTTGTATATAAAAGTTCTACAATTTTTCAATATACTTTCTGTATCAATTTCTTATGGTTTTCTAGATGTCTGCTTGCTGTAATTCATTCTGCTTACTCCCAGTGGGTAAAAATCAGTCCATGTTCATGTAATATTCAGTCCATGGTCATGTGATATACAGTCCATGGTCATGTGATATACAGTCCATGGTCATGTGATATATAGGTGCACAGCTCGTTACCAGGCAGATGTCTGATTATTCAGCTGTGACTGTAACGAGTTGGGCATCTGTGTGTCCATCACATGACCATGGACTGTAGATCACATGACCATGGACTGTATATCACATGACCATGGACTGATTTTGACCACTATAAGTAAGAAGAATGAATGACAGCAAGCAAAGATCTAGAAAACCGTGAGGATTTGATATAGAAAGTATACTGAAAAGTGTACAACTTTTTATTATGCAAATAAGATTTGTCTCTCAATATTGGTCTGAAAGTGGACAACCCCTCTAAAGGAGCTTTCTGGCCCTAACAGCAGTTTTTATTCTGATGACCTATCCACAGGAAACCTAAACCCCCACTCAGATCAGCTTTTCTGGCAGCCTTGGGGCATCGGAACCTATAACAATGGACAGGAAGCGCAAGTATTCTGCTCCTATACAAGTAATAGGAGCAGAGCTACAGGCCCCTGGTGGAGCTCTGGTCCTATTACTTGAATAGGATCAGACTGCTTCCGCTCCCTGTCAACTACTATAGGTTCTGGTGCCCTGAGGCTGCTGTAACAGCTGATCTGTGTGGTGTCTGAATGTTGGATGCAAACCGAACAAATACTGATGACCTATCCTGTGGCTAGGCCATTGGCGAACAGGCCAATTGACAAAACGGCATGGATGGCACATAGATGGTATCCATGTTCTGTCTGTGTCCTCCAAAGGCCCATACATTTTAATGAATGAACTCAGACCACAAAACGGACAAAAATAGAACCTGTCCTGAGTTTTGCCTCTAGGCTCTCTCTGGCCCCCACGGACCCATGATAGTACACAGTGGTTTGTATGAAGCCATAGAAAAGAATGTGTCAGTGAGCTATCCATTAAAAACATGAATGGTACAACGATAAAGATCACATTTGTGTGCATGTTGCCTTAGTCACAATTTTTACTTGTATCTCCGGAACACTTCCTTATTCTAGCATACAGTATATTGTAGCTCTGATCCAGTTACCTCCAGGCACTGACAGCCACTTCTGTGGAAGGACCATAAGCAGCTCTGCTCCAATACAAGTAATAGACACAGAGCTTCAGCCCCATCCATTCTATAGCAGTGGTGTCGGAGTGATGAGGCTCTGTTCTTATTTCTTATATAGGATACGAGCTGCTTCCAGTACCCCATGAACTGCAGTAGTTTCTAGGTGGCAGCCTGATTCCTGATCATTGCAGGGTCCAGATATGGTATCCCCATCGATCAGATACTTATAACCTATCCCGTTGCACAATGTACGTAGAGTAGTCTGAAAAACTAATGCCCATTTTACAGAAATTATAATTGTAGAATTGGAGAAACTGTCCCACAAAGATGACAGAGAACAAACAAGGGTGTATCTAGTGCTCAAAGGGCAACATAAACAAAAAATTGCACCAAAATAAAATATAACTTTTATTGATGTTTTAAAACCTACATCGGTGTAGACTACAACATATAGGGTTATGTATGCATTAAAATGTAGATAATTGAACGCACAAACATACTGTCATCCTATCATAAGTGAAATCAAATCCACTGATCCTTATATGTAACTAGGATTGCCGTGAAGTTATCAATAATACACTTCTAGTAGATGTAGACAGAATAGTGCATCTATGATATAAGGAGTTCTTCCCATAAATTGTAGTATTAATAAAGGGTGCAAAATATATTTGTGCCCCTCATGAATGGGTCTTACTCCTATAACTCAAAGATCCAAAGTTTAAAATAATCTCATATGTGTGAGTCCAATTGTCACTACAAAACAATTAAATATCGGCTATGTGATAAAGTCACCTGCTATATGTAACAGGGACTTGAAGACATATAGGATATTTATTATAGCAAAGGCAGATGTCAATAATAAAACCACCTCACTGTCACATATGCATATCCGGATAGCAGAATAGCGAGTGCTAATAAATCATTGCTTGCTGTAGCTAGCTAGCACTCCCATAATACACCTGCAGTATAACCTATTAGTTACAAAGTTATCCCAGGGTTTGATAATCTAGTAGGCATGAGTAGCATTGGTGAGTGTTCACACTACACTATCAGTAACATGGTTCTAACTATATCCCTCAGTGCTAATGAGTCATTGACTGCTGCAGCTAGCTAGCACTCCCATAGTTCACCTGCAGTATAACCTGTTAGTTACAAGGTTATTCCAGGGTTTGATAATCCAGTAGGCATTAGTAGCATTGGTGAATGTTCACACCATGCTATCAGTAGCAAAGTTCTAACTATACATCTCTATGCGTTTCCCCCTACATTGGTGGGATCATCAGGAGGATAGTCACAGATAGGGTGAGCCAGATAGAGTAGTTTCAGTAAAAACTGCAGTTACTGGTGTCCTGAAGGTGCACAACAGTGAAATAATAGCTATTATCAAACCCTGGGATAACCTTATAATTAACAGGTTATACTACAGGTGAATTATGGGAGTGCTAGCTAGCTGCAGCATGCAATGATTTATTAGCACTCGCTATTCTGCTATCCAGATATGCATATGTGACAGTGAGGTGGTTTTATTATTGACATCTGCCTTTGCTATAATAAATATCCTATATGTCTTCAAGTCCCTGTTACATATAGCATGTGACTTTATCACATAGCCGATATTTCATTGTTTTGTAGTGACAATTGGACTCACACATATGAGATTCTTTTAAACTTTGGATCTTTGAGTTATAGGAGTAAGACCCATTCATGAGGGGTGCAAATATATTCTGCGCCCTTTAATAATACTACAATTTATGGGAAGAACCCCTTAAATCATAGATGCACTATTCTGTCTACATCTACTAGAAGTGTATTATTTATAACTCCATGGCAATCCTAGTTACATATAAGGATCATTGAAATTGATTTCACTTATGATAGGATGACAGTTTGTTTGTGCGTTCAATTATCTACATTTTAATGCATACATAACCCTATATGTTGTAGTCTACACCGATGTAGGTTTTAAAATATCAATAAAAGTTATATTTTATTTTGCTGCTATTTACTTATACACCATGCGTTTATTAAATTTTTATTATTAACTTAAGGGTTGCTTTAAATGTAACAAAATATATAAAAATATAATATATATATATATATATATATATATATATATATATATATATATATATACAGTTTAATCTTTAAGAAAGGTTTAGACTTAATTAGATTTTATATTTCTTTACATATTTTATTCCATTATATGAGTTATTCTTGTGAATACCTTTGCAGTTGGACTGACTCCTATTTTTGTCCTATTTCCTTCACTGTATCTGCTTGAATTTCTTCTGTGTATCATAAGTATAATCCCCACTCATAAATTATTAGAAGCCCCCAACCCTGTCTGACTTAATTTAAAGGGATTGTCCAGCCCATTTCCCAACAATCCCTTTGTTTGCTTCCTGGCTGGTCTCTGTATCCTGGCCTGACATCATCATGTGATGGTGTCTCGACATGGACATGTGATCACTGAATCCGATCACTGGTTCTAGTGGTTACTGCTTAGCACCACCATTGTGCCTGGTCACATTTCAGTGTCAGGACGTTACCATTCAAGACCACAATACGGGAGTGGAAGGGGAATTAGAAAGGGGAAGTATTACTTATTTTATTATTTTAGTCCTTTCTTATTTTATACCTTTCTTATTGGGAAGCTGAACAACCTCTTTAACAACTTCCTCACTTCTGAAAGTTAACAAGACTGTCATTCGACCTCTTACTCACTGCTGAGCAATTGTCAATGGGATTAGTCAAAGTCTAAAATTAGAGCTAAAATAAAGTGTTTTTTCATTTGTTTTTCCATTTACTTGTAGATTGGTTGCTAATTTATAGTTGCTGGTTTATATTCATTCTATCCTTATTGTATTGGAAATCAGATACCAATACCTGGTGAGTATATGGTGTTTATTACTTCTTGCGTGTATTTTTGCTGCACCACTGGAGTCATTTTCATATGACAGTCACTCCAGGGAAGATTTACTTCAGTCCTAAATTATTTCTATCTAAAGGTGATGGTTTTCATGGTAGTTTATAGAGACTCAGAACCCAGAGATAGCCCTGTATCCGTTTCTAGTCTGATATATTTCTTCGGCAATTCCCTTAGACAGTGGCATACTATTTATAGTGACTATATCAATCTTGAAGGAAGTTTTAAACACTATGATTTAGGGAAAAAAACAGGCGCAAAAAAGTTCTTGGTTGTAATTTGTATACGTTATTTGTGAAGATGGCCTTGGCATTTATTAATGGTGCAGTTATTTTTGCATGGGTAATTTGGATACTGAATAATACTCATGAATGTAAGGGGTAGATAGATAAATATAGATTTTGAATGGTTACTTAGGTTACATTGGCCTATGATTGTCTAATAAACAGCTACATTTTTGTTTTAATATAAGAAAACAAAAACATTCGCTGTAATGGACAGCCGAAGGGTGCTAAAGAAATGAAAAAAAAATTGAAAAGGTGTGAAAAATAAAAATAAATATTCTAATAATTCTTTCTTTCATGTCTTTCTTTAATTTGACCCTATTTTGTCTCAGATTACAAATAAAACTCAAAATGATATAAATAAATATTCTCTAGGCGTCCCAGAAGATAAGTCATGTCCCTTTTCCTTCTCTTCTCTCTTCTGTTCTGGCTGTAAGACAACTGGCTGTAGTTGTAGTACCCAAACCTAATACTAAAAATATTGTGAAGGCAAAGGGAGCAGATCAGCAGAATATTAACCCCTCTGTTCTTCTCTGGATTGCTACAAGACTTCTTTAAAAATACATACAAACATTTTGCAGAATGACAACCATGGAAATTTTTCTCGTATTTACTGTTTTCATTCATTTATAGGATTAGTGTTAACCTATTGATTACCACAGTTCTGTATTTAGAGAACTTTTTCAGCTACAAATTGATATTGACCTATATTATCTAGTCTATGATCTGCAGTGAATGTAAGCACTTATTTTTTTAGTAAATTGTTCAATATTACTTTCCCTTAGAATCACATCCAATGTGCATTAGATGTGTCCTTCCTTACCTTTTCTCTTGACTTAAGATGAGCGGTGAGAGATAACCTGCTTTCAAAAAGACAAATATATAAAAATCATATGTGTTAGTCACGGCATAGAGTTAGGCTATATTCATATCTGTTGTAGAAGTTCTGTTACAAGCAGAATATTTCATCTAACATCATGGTAAAATCATCTTTGGATCCGAAGAGTTATTTACCCCCAGGAATTTTATTGAGTTCAAGGAATACTCATAAGGAGTGACCTGTTGAAGAATGTATTGGGAGTACACGTCAACGGCAATATTTAGGGCTTGGGACTTTGTTGGATTGATTTTATAATCCAATAGGCATTCAGAATGGGAAAGAAGAAAGTTGATAGCTAAAAAAGGTGAAAGAGGGTATGAGACGATTATCATGAGTTCATACAGTATGCGAAAGCTAGAAGTTGGTGGTAGTGTTGTTTGGTTGTAATGCCCCAATTTCTGTTATCTTGTTGCAGTGCTTGGAACAGCATTTCATCTGTTAATATAAAAGAAGAGGGGATAGGGAGCACCTCTTTATAGTTCCATTTCTTATTTTGATAGGCGGAGATTTGGCAATGTCTCACTGATACTGCACATGCGCAAAGTCATACCATCTTTTTGGAGAGTTCCCTTTTTCCATTAAGTACAAGTACTATAATTATGTAATTTATGTTCCCTTTGCATAGCCTGTATGTGTATTGAGATCACTCTATAAAAACATGGTTTAAAATCATGGTAAAATGACTGATACGGTAACATAACAGATACCCGACAGATCCCATTATAATTAATAGGGCCCATCAGGATCTGTTTGTTTCTATGACATGACTGATCTATCCTAATAAGGATTTTTTATAATGTAACATAAAATGGAAATCTTAATCCAAATGTGAACAGAACCTCGAGCAAAAGTCTTTGGGTTGTTTTCTTTTTTAAGTAATTTTTTTTTTTTTAGATCTTGCCATCTTGTGCCTGCATTGGCAGAATATTTGCCAAGAGAAAAAGTTAGGAAGGACACATCTGGTAGCGGCCATGTGAATACTCTTCTGAATTTTTAGCATCACCTAAGAATGAAAGCCTCAAATTGACCCATTTCCAAATTATTCATTTGGAATTTTTTTTTTCCATCCAACATTTAGTGTACAAGTACATGTTTTTGTCATTTTTATCGGTGGGGGTTTGATTCTACTCTATAAAACACAATGAGCTCCTAAGCTTCCACATTCATTTTATGCAAACGCTCTTTTGCCCACCAATATCATGTAACCGCTCACTAATATGTGTGCCCACTTTGTACCCACTTGGATCCCACTCTTGACAGGAATGGTGAACACCATTGTATATATGTGTATAGTGTATTCTTTCCTTTGTATTACCTTCCTGAAAGGAAAAGGACAGCAGCTTTATATGGTTTGCCAAAGAAAACTGGATTGTTATGGGAAGTAAAGCCACAAAATGACATAATCAAGTTTAATTATTTAGTTATTGTGAATATTTTATGAGTTGGAGAGAACTTGTGTAATATTAAAAAGGGTTTGATCACATTTAGACACTCCACCTCAATACAATATCACAGCATGATAACAAAAGCCTTGAAAGGCTGCCACTCCCCCTCCCCCTCTGGGTGGTCACACATAGACACTTTGTGAGAACTTGTCATGAAATCATGTTGTGCTTAGAGAAGCTACTTAACTTGTTTAACATGTCCAGCCAAGGAGACAGGTAAGGTGGACACATATGTAGCTGCAGTAAATTGAAGGTAAGGGGCTTATCCAAGTTATTAAAAGTGATGACTTACCCTTAAACGATTTTTCCCATATAGGGGATAAGTTGCAGATCATTGTGACCCCAACCAACCAATCATGAGAAGAAGTTTTGTTCCCCATTCTGAATAGAGCAGTAATCAACAAGTGTACCCCTGCTCCATTCATTTCAATGGCACTGCTGGAGACAGCCGAAGCACAGTGCTTCGGTATCTCTAGTGGTCCTACTGAAATGAATAGAGCAGAGGCATGCTTATCTGACCACCACTTCATTCAGAATGGACAGAAAAACCTCCTTTATTCTTGCACTAGGTGCCCCAATAGCCAGACTCAGACCCCACTGATCCTGCAATCTTGCTGCGATACTCAAAAAAGTACAGTTAGAAAATATGGTATTCTGATCACAAAACAGCTGAGTGCCAGACGCCCACTGAGCTCAAATTGATGGCCTACCTTAAGGAAAGGTCATCAATTTTAATAACTTAGATAACACATTTAATTGACAGAGATAATTCATAGATTATTGCAGTCTGTATAAAGACATGTGTACAGCCCTACCTCCCAAAAATCAGAGAGGGACAAGGAATATGCATATAAAGCCTTATCTATCTCTATAACGTAGATTGTTACTATTGTACCTTATCTAGGTCTCCAGTGATCACTGTGTATATGGAAATATTGTATTAAAAACAGTATACCATACAGAGTTACATGAAAAGCATTTTTATTTTTAATACACATTTAACATGTTTAACTTAGAATTTTGAATTTTAATCTCAAAAATGCACAATTTTTTCAAAAGATAGATTATGACCCTAGGACTTTTCCTTAGTATACACATAGCATACTGTAGATCTTATTTCTTAATGTTAATACTAATTAACTACTGATACAACTACTGTTACTACTACTAATATTACTGTTACTACTACTAGTACTAATACTACTGTTACTACTACTGTTACTACTACTGTTACTACTAGTGTTGCTACTAGTACTACTAGTGTTATGACTACTAGTACTACTAATACTACTACTTCTGCTACTACTACTACTAATACTAACACTACTATTGTTACTACTACTAGTATTACTAATAATACTACTGTTACTTCTACTAGTACTAATAATACTACAGTCATGGCCAAAAGTTTTGAGAATGATACAAATATTAATTTTTACAAAGTCTACTGCTTCAGTTTTTCTAATGGCAATTTGCATATACTCCAGAATGTTATAAAGAGTGATCAGCTTAACAGCAATTACTTGCAAAGTCAATATTTGCCTAGAAAATGAACTTTATCCCCCAAAACACATTTCAACATCATTGCAGCCCTGCCTTAAAAGGACCACCTAACATCGTTTCAGTGATTGCTCCATTAACAAAGGTGTGGGTGTTGATCAGGACAGGGCTGGAGATCAATCTGTCATGATTAAGTAAGAATGACACCACTGGACACTTTAAAAGGAGGCTGGTGCTTGCCATCATTGTTTCTCTTCTGTTAACCATGGTTATCTCTAAAGAAACACGTGCAGTCATCATTGCACTGCACAAAAATGGCCTAACTGGGAAGAGTATTGCAGCTAGAAAGATTGCACCTCAGTCAACAATCTATCGCATCATCAAGAACTTCAAGGAGAGAGGTTCCATTGGTGCCAAAAAGGCTCCAGGGCGCTCAAGAAAGACCAGCAAGCGGCAGGACCGTCTCTTAAAAGTGTTTTAGCTGCGGGATCGGGCTACCAGCAGTGCAGAGCTTGCTGAGGAATGGCAGCAGGTAGGTGTGAGTGCATCTGCACGCACTGTGAGGCGGAGACTCTTGGAGCAAGGCCTGGTCTCAAGGAGGGCAGCAAAGAAGCCACTTCTCTCCAGAAAAAACATCAGGGACAGACTGATATTCTGCAAAAGGTACAGGGAGTGGACTGCTGAGGACTGGGGTAAAGTCATTTTCTCTGATGAATCCCCTTTTCGATTGTTTGGAACATCTGGAAAACAGCTTATTCGGAGAAGAAGAGGTGAGCGCTACCACCAGTCTTGTCTCATGCCAACTGTAAAGCATCCTGAAACCATTCATGTGTGGGGTTGCTTCTCAGCCAAGGGAATCGGCTCTCTCACAGTCTTGCCTAAAAACACAGCCATGAATAAAGAATGGTACCAGAATGTCCTCCAAGAGCAACTTCTCCCAACCGTCCAAGAGCAGTTTGGCGCTCAACAATGCCTTTTCCAGCATGATGGAGCACCTTGCCATAAAGCAAAGGTGATAACTAAATGGCTCAGGGAACAAAACATAGAGATTTTGGGTCCATGGCCTGGAAACTCCCCAGATCTTAATCCCATTGAGAACTTGTGGTCAATCATCAAGAGACTGGTGGACAAACAAAAACCAACAAATTCAGACAAAATTAAAGCATTGATTCTGCAAGAATGGACTGCTATCAGTCAGGATTTGGTCCAGAAGTTGATTGAGAGCATGCCAGGGAGAATTGCAGAGGTCCTGAAGAAGAAGGGTCAACACTGCAAATATTGACTTGCTGCATTAACTCATTCTAACTGTCAATATAAGCTTCTGTTACTCATAATATGAATGCAATTCTATTTCTGTATGTGATAAAAACATCTGACAAACACACATAAAAACCAGAGGGCAGCAGATCATGTGAAAATATAATATTTGTGTCATTCTCAAAACTTTTGGCCATGACTGTACTATTGTTACTACTACTAGTACTACTAATACTACTACTAATACTACTACTGTTGCTTCTACTAGTACTACTAATACTACTACTTCTGTTACTACTACTACTAATACTAACACTACTATTGTTACTACTACTAGTGCTACTAATACTACTACTGTTACTTCTACTAGTACTAATAATACTACTATTGTTACTACTACTAGTGCTACTAATACTACTACTGTTACTTCTACTAGTACTAATAATACTACTATTGTTACTACTACTAGTGCTACTAATACTACTATTAATACTACTACTGTTACTTCTACTAGTACTACTAATACTACTACTGTTACTACTACTACTATTATAACTTAAATTTTACTTTGAAAAATAATTCTTATACAGTACAGACCAAAAGTTTGGACACACCTTCTCATTCCAAGAGTTTTCTGTATTTTCATGACTATAAAAATTGTAGATTCACACTGAAGGCATCAAAACTATGAATTAACACATGTGGAATTATATACTTAACAAAAAAGTGTGAAACAACTGAAAATATGTCTTATATTCTAGATTCTTCAAAGTAGCCACCTTTTGCTTTGATTACTGCTTTGCACACTCTTGGCATTCTCTTGATGAGCTTCAAGAGGTAGTCACCTGAAATGGTCTTCCAACAGTCTTGAAGGAGTTCCCAGAGATGCTTAGCACTTGTTGGCCCTTTTGCCTTCACTCTGCGGTCCAGCTCACCCCAAACCATCTAGATTGGGTTCAGGTCTGGTTACTGTGGAGGCCAGGTCATCTGGCGTAGCACCCCATCACTCTCCTTCTTGGTCAAATAGCCCTTACACAGTCTGGAGGTGTGTTTGGGGTCATTGGCCTGTTGAAAAATAAATGATGGTCCAACTAAATGCAAACCGGATGGAATAGCATGCCGCTGCAAGATGCTGTGGTAACCATGCTGGTTCAGTATTCCTTCAATTTTGAATTAATCCCCAACAGTGTCAGCAGCAAAGCACCCCCACACCATCACACCTCCTCCTCCATGCTTCACGGTGGGAACCAGGCATGTAGAGTCCATTCGTTCACCTTTTCTGCGTCGCCCAAAGACACGGTGGTTGGAACCAAAGATCTCAAATTTGGACTCATCAGACCAAAGCACAGATTTCCACAGGTCTAATGTCCATTCCTTGTGTTCTTTAGCCCAAACAAGTCTCTTCTGCTTGTTGCCTGTCCTTAGCAGTGGTTTCCTAGCAGCTATTTTACCATGAAGGCCTGCTGCACACAGTCTCCTCTTAACAGTTGTTGTAGAGATGTGTCTGCTGCTAGAACTCTGTGTGGCATTGACCTGGTCTCTAATCTGAGCTGCTGTTAACCTGCGATTTCTGAGGCTGGTGACTCGGATGAACTTATCCTCCGCAGCAGAGGTAACTCTTGGTCTTCCTTTCCTGGGGCGGTCCTCATGTGAGCCAGTTTCTTTGTAGCGTTTGATGGTTTTGGCCACTGCACTTGGGGACACTTTCAAAGTTTTCCCAATTTTTCGGACTGACTGACCTTCATTTCTTAAAGTAATGATGGCCACTTGTTTTTCTTTACTTAGCTGCTTTTTTCTTGCCATAATACAAATTCTAACACTCCATTCAGTAGGACTATCAGCTGTGTATCCACCTGACTTCTGAACAACACAACTGATGGTCCCAACCACATTTATAAGGCAAGAAATCCCACTTATTAAACCTGACAGGGCACACCTGTGAAGTGAAAACCATTTCAGGTGACTACCTCTTGAAGCTCATCAAGAGAATGCCAAGAGTGTTCAAAGCAGTAATCAAAGCAAAAGGTGGGTACTTTGAAGAACCTAGAATATAAGACATATTTTCAGTTGTTTCACACTTTTTTGTTAAGTATATAATTCCACATGTGTTAATTCATAGTTTTGACGCCTTCAGTGTGAATCTACAATTTTTATAGTCATGAAAATACAGAAAACTCTTGGAATGAGAAGATGTGTCCAAACTTTTGGTCTGTACTGTATATCTAGATCAGTTATTTAACAAGTTCCTGTTCTTCACACAACCTTCTAAGATTTCTCCAGTGCATCCCAATACTCTGGAATTCACTACCCCAGTACATACTGTAAAACAGTTCCCAATCCTTTGCATCCTTCAAGAGGAACATGAAAACCCTCCTCTTTGGGAAAGTCTACAGCCTACAATAACCCTGCTGCCACTACAATATCATCTGAACTACCTCTACCTACTCTGTGATCCTCTCTTTCCTTATGGATTGTAACCCTTTGTCCTCTGTTCTTCTGTGCCACTTGGTCACTGCACATACACCCTCCCTTATCAGTCCTGTTAGTTGTACATGTCCATATATGTGTATCACAAGTTAAGCAGATTTTCTCAAAACAACATATTTAGTGACTAGTGTGATATACTAGTTATCCAGTTTGTGTGTATGTGTCCAAGCGTGTGAAGATGAATTGCAGCCGTTCAAGACTTTTGTTAGAATGTTGTGATATTGTGTTGAATTGGTTTGAAGACAAATTGGAATCTTTAAACAAACAGGAGATCAGTTAAATGTGGAAACATTGGTATTATAGTTTGTTCATAATACCTGTATGTGAATGCTTCTATGTAATAGAATTAATGGTGCTGTAAAATAAATTATTATTATTATTATTATTATTATTATTATTATTATTATTATATTTATTTCGATTGCAGCATGGATCACAATAAATGTTAAAATGCATTTCTAAAATAAATAATTCATATAATGCATAGGAAATATGTAATATAACTTAAGTTATACTGAATGTTATGAAAGAATTTATGCCCGCCACGGTTATATTTGTTCATGAAAATTATACTAACTTTTGTGTAGTATCAGAGAAATGCTAAAATATACATAGAGGATAATAAGTAATTCTACATTACGATTTAAGGTAGTCTCTAATAACCACTCTTTAATATTCTTGCCTGATCTTAGTTCAGATTTCTACATGTGAATTTTACTAATTTAGCAAAGGGCATAGAGAAGCTAGGATTGCAGATATTCCAGACATAGTATTTATTCAGTACAAGTCTCTTTATTAATAGTAATAACTGAAAATAAATATTTGATGCACTTTTCATATCGCAACGTGTGCAAAATTCTTTAGAGAAAGATACATTTAACTCTTGCCGCTATGTACCGCTCTTGTTTGTTATTTTGTCCTATAGAAATCTTTTGCTCTCCATCTATACAAGCACGTACATTTCTAATTCAGTCACAATCTTTGTTGTTATCATTGTGCACACAGGACATATCACTAAGAAGGTCTAAGAGAATATTTGTGGCTCATCTTCTGCTGTGTCTTTGGAATCCTGGTGTATTAGTGGCCTTATAAGAGTTTTACATAATCTAATATATTTCTTTCTTGGCTCATGTAATTCAGAATTTTTGCTATTAGAATAATTAGAAAAAAGTTCTTGCTGATTGATATTGCTGTTACATGTTCATACTTATTATGGCTCCCCCTGGTGTTATTTTGATTCCGTCTTAGTACGTCCACCTAATATATCTAGAGTTGGTAAGAGAAGGGCATATTATTGATGTCATAACAAAATTAACCAATTACAGTAGGAGGCTGAAAAAAGTTTTGCAAAACCTTTTACCCCTCTGTCTTAAGCACCAGCCTACTATTTGTTTACAAGGGGTTTAACTTTGCGCCATCCAGAATATGGTCATTTCTGGTTAAACAGGCTTGATGTTTAATGTTTAAATGTCAATGTCTTTGCTGGTATTGTAGATATGTTATCTATTTATAAATGATGTGATAAGTAATATTCCTCGGTAAATGTTACATGAGATAGATATTAAAAATAAATTTGTTTTTACAAGTAGAGTTATCAATTTTATCTAATCTGTTTATGTAACATTATTCCATTTGATCAAATTGTACCAGGTATTATAATTATTAGTATCTGGGAAGTCAGAAGAAGAATTGAATCCTCTTGGTTTATTTTACTAATGAGCTATGTGTAGCTAGATGGAAAGTTTTATGCAATATACACAATGCACAGTGGTAGATACTCAGTAATGATACCAAATGAAAGATATATGCTTTGGTTGTCTCAAAGAAGTCTCACTGATGTATAAACCCTAGCAAAAACAAAAGGTAAATTGTTACAAAATCCTACTAGGGAAAGTGGATGATGTCAAAAATATCAGATAATCAAATATGTATTAGCTCTGATTGATATACATAATAAAACACTGTATAAGTGTTATTTGCCACTGCCAGTATACCAGAAATTAGCTGGAGGAATGCTATGCTTTTTGTTACTTGTTTGTAAGGAGTTTTTGGAGCCCCTAACCTGTTCACTACTGTGTCTGGGTTAATGTGGGTGCTGTATTGTTATGGGCATTCATTTTTCTGCTTTTCTGCTCATTTTTCCCCTGATGATTGGTGCTAACGCACTAGGAAATGCGTAGGAGCTGTAAGGGACTTTTTTGTACGGATACAGCTTGGTACTGCCCTTGTCAGGGTGGGAGCATATTCCTGGGCATATAGGGATAAGTGCCTAGGGGCAGCTTAGGGACTGTCTTGTTGGCTCCATGACCTATTTGCATCTTTCTGCCGCCTTTTGACTACTGACCGGGTAAGATCTATCCTCAATTCTATATGGTTGTTGATTTGGCTGCCTATTTGTGTGGTGAGTATGGCTGACTCTTTCAGCACTGGGGTTATATTACCCTGGTGTTATGTTACTGTACCAATTTATTGGCATATATCACTCTGTTTTTAACATTGTATAACTTTTTTAGGGGTATTTATCAATAAATGTTAAGTTTTATGATTTATATTCATCAGTGCTAATACACACACTAAATATTTCACCTCTTGGTTACATGTTACCCCTTTATAATTCTTACGGAGCATACCAAGTGGTCAAGGGTGGTATTGCATGTAAATGCTTTAGTGTCAGGAATCTTATCTATACTTCATTACCCGACAGTCATTGTTCTCTTCTGTAGAGAAATACTGGGGGGACATTCAGAATAGAATTTGCACTTGCCACACGGCTGTTACTTTAAGGATGTTATGTCTACCAGACAAACTTTGGCAGGGTCTGTTAAGTCAGTCACTGGTTTGGAATGTAGAGCCAATCAGGGCTGCAGTTCAGTATCCAAACTATGGCTGAGATGGATATTTTGGTTCTTAGCCTACACATGCACCTGTTTTCTGACACCTTTTCTGGGGTTGCAACCTGGGTTGCAAGCCACCAAGTCTGTCTTGGCTTGTGGTGGGCTCTGGTGAATACTAGAGCAGTGTTGGATTATAGGTTACTTATTTACTTGCTATCTGTTGATCCTGTCATTTACTTGTGGCTGATCAGGGAAATGCTTAAATAGAAATCCCATTACTTTTAGGAAATTGCATAAACTGAAATTCCATAACATTTAGATTATTTATGCCCATTTATCATTTGCAGTCTATTTCTCAGAAACCCTCTAACCTCTGGAACCAATGGGGAAGATTTTCTAAACTAAATGCAGTTGAATTCTGACCCTATTTGATCCAAAAAAAACTAGCATGCATACCTTGTATCTAACTTGTCCAGCATGATAATTTAGTTGCATCTTCTGCCTGACGGGTCTATCTTTAAGCTGCCTTAATGTAGACTAGTAATAATAAATCTCACCCAGTGTGATTTTCCTCAGATTGCTATGATCGTAAGAAAGTAATGATCATCCAACTATCATTTGTACCTATACTGCCTGTAGGAAAGCCTTTTGTTACTGTTGCAACTTACAAGCCTACAGTATATAGTGGTGTTTGCACCATGCTCTAGATTCTTATGCCTCCACTTTTTAGTGAGCTCTCCCTTCTTGTCATAACTAGAGACACAACTACTGTCTGAAATATTTTACAGTTGATTCAATTTAAACCTAGAAATAAATGTAAATGGGTTGCCTCACCTTGACCAATGCCATGCAAAAATGAAGTTGTCCCACCTCCTGCTTTCTGTGCTATACATGGCCATTGCAAGATAAATATAGCATTACATGATTCTCATTCACACTAATAGGAAATATCTGGTTTTACTGAGTCAACCAGAATAGAAACAGCTCTTTAAGGCCGGAGTCCCATGTGGTGTAAACCTCTCAGTTTGGCTTTGGCAGAAATGCTGGTACAAAAACCACGGCATTTTACAATCTCTGCAAAGAATCCCATCCACACATTGCAGAAAAATATACGCAGTGGAAATGCTGTGATTTCCAAAAACATTGGGATTTTGGAAATCAAAACATGTCAATTATACCTAGTGAAATGCCGTTGGTTTCCCTATAATCATAATTGAAGCAGAAACTCTGCAGAGGAAAACTCTGCGGACTTTCTGTGAAAGGCGTTTTTTTCCTTCGGCTCAGTATGTGGGGCCTTAGTCTAAAGTGTCTTTTTCTTTGGGTCATAATTTGGGGCTCACCCATATGACATCCATAAGTAGTTCTAAGATATATGGAATGTGGTTGTTCGGGACACATATGCCTATTTGCTCAGAATTTTGTTGAGGACCCCAATTGTATACAATATTGTAACATGATGGCGGCACGGTGGCTCAGTGGTTAGCACTGCAGCCTTGCAGCGCTGGAGTCCTGGGTTTGAATCCTGCCAAAGACAACATCTGCAAGGAGTTTGTATGTTCTCCTTGTGTTTGCGTGGGTTTCCTCTGGGTACTCCGGTTTTCTCCCACACTCCAAAGACATACTGATAGGGAATGTAGATTGTGACCCCTATATGGGACAGTGACTGTCAATGTCTGTAAAGCGCTGTGGAATGTGATGGTGCTATATAAGTAAGCATAATAAATAAATAAATAATAAACATGATAACTAAATGCTTGAGAGGTTCCCAACCACATCAGACCGACTGGGTGACCAGAGATATAGCATATACATCTCCCTAGTAATAGTGAAAAATTGGGTTCAGCACTCCTAAATGAAGAGGTGCACTCAGAGAACCTTTTCAGGTCATAGTAAAGAAATCCTAAGCATATACATCTATCTCCCTACAGAGTATCAACAAAATCATGCTTTTTTTCCAGAGCTGGTAATTTCATGCTTCAGATCTCAGGATATGTTGTGCTCAGAGGGAATGTAAGAAATTATACTTCTGAAGTTATTAGTGATGTCTATAGTTTATTATAAATGAAAAGTTCTATAATATTTTCCTAAAAAAAAAGTCTTAAATCGCGAAAACTCATAGGGTGAAAAGTGAAGACTAGCCAAGCTCATTTATGGATGTGGAGCGTCTAGTGTATTTCGGTATTTTTGTGTGCTCTGTGTCAGCCATCAGGTGTAGTGTCTAAATCCATTCTTTCTGTCATCTCTAAACGCTCAGAAGGGTCATCCATGCACCGTAAGTGTTTGACCAATTTCCTTTCAACGTGTCAAAGCAATGAGAAATGGCTTTCACACCAAACTTGGCAATACGACACAAATTGTTGAGTTTTAACCTAAGTCCTTACATAAAGCTGACTCTTTGTGTCATATTTTTGCGCGTTTATTTCAGGAGACGCAGGACGGAGACTCTTAATTAAAGAAACTCACATTCTGGAGCAGGTGACATTTTACAATTTGCACAGACCTGTCTTATTTATAATACGACTAAGTTTTAGAGTATGACAGCGCTGTCCAGTAAACTTTACATGGAGAGAACAATCACATTAACTCATTATCTCAAGATCTATTATGTTGTACTTGGGCTCTAGTCATACTATAGTCAAAAGGCTCCATTGGCAGTCCTGGCAGTCCTAATGAAAAGAGACTTGCTGCCTGCTAACCTATGGAAACCTATGGGTTCATTGTCAATGGCTATGTACGTCATGTAATAAATCTATCTACCTATTATGGTTATTGTTATATATGGAAACCATGAAACAATTGTGAATTTACTTGTCTTGTGTAATTCACTTAGGCTGCTTTCCAGTGAAATACTGTTCTGTACTGTAATCAATATGGAACAGTATATTGCTGGTAGGCAGGGACGACTAGCATCATAGAGAACTATACTGCTACCCTGTTTCCCCCGAAAATAAGACAGCGTCTTATATTAATTTTTGCTCCCAAAGATGTGCTGTGTCTTATTTTCAGAGGATGTCTTATTTTTTTTTCAATGAAGAAGAATTCACATTTATTGCTGAACAAAAAAATGAACATTTATTATATACGGTACTGTACAGTAGTTGTCATCACAAACCAGCATAACCAGACAAACTGTGAATCCTATCAAGAATTTCTTACTACTACCGTACCATTATTTCCATGTACAACAATTAACAGTATGGTACATTTACCAATATTTACGGTACGAATAGAAAGTAAAATTTATTCAGTGACAGTTATGTCATCATCTTCTAGGACATCATCATAACAATCCAAACCATTAATTTCCCTGCACACAGTATCATTTCCCATAGTGGCCCCTGCACACAGTATCATGCCCCATAGTGGCTCCTGCACACAGTATCATGCCCCACAGTGGCCCCTGCACACAGTATCATGCCCCACAGTGGCCCCTGCACACAGTATCATGCCCCATAGTGGCCCCTGCACACAGTATCATGCCCCACAGTGGCTCCTGCACACAGTATCATGCCCCACAGTGGCCCCTGCACACAGTATCATGCCCCATAGTGGCCCCTGCACACAGTATCATGCCCCACAGTGGCCCCTGCACACAGTATCATGCCCCATAGTGGCTCCTGCACACAGTATCATGCCCCACAGTGGCCCCTGCACACAGTATCATGCCCCACAGTGGCCCCTGCACACAGTATCATGCCCCACAGTGGCCCCTGCACACAGTATCATGCCCCATAGTGGCTCCTGCACACAGTATCATGCCCCACAGTGGCCCCTGCACACAGTATCATGCCCCATAGTGGCCCTTGCACACAGTATCATGCCCCACAGTGGCCCCTGCACACAGTATCATGCCCCATAGTGGCTCCTGCACACAGTATCATGCCCCACAGTGGCCCCTGCACACAGTATCATGCCCCACAGTGAAATGAAGTGGATAAAGAAAAGAGAAATCAATATTTGATGTGACCTTTGCCCTTTGCCTTTCATCAGTTCTTCTCAGTACTTGCAGACAGTTTTGGAAGGAACTCAGCAGAAAGGTTGTTCCCGCCATCTTGGAGAACTAAGCACAGATCTTCTGTGGATGTAGGCTTGCTCCAATCCTTCTGTCTCTTCATGTCATCCCAGACAGACTGGATGATGTTGAGATCAGGACTCCTTTAGGGAACATGTCATCACTTTCAGGGATCCTCCTCCAAAAGGTAAAGGTTCACACCAAATATTGATGGGATTTATATTTCTCCGTTCTTCATTCACTTTATTTTGTTAATTGATAAAACTAAACTATTAAATGGGCTATGCATCAAACAACTATCTTCTTTCCATGGGATAGAGGATAAATTGCTGATCAGTGGGGATTAACTGCTGAGACCCACACCCATCCTGAGCCTTTGATGTCTTAGAGTTCTGTACTTTGGCTATCTCCATCACTTCCAATGAAGTCAATGATAGTGGAGGCGCATCTGCATCCACCAGGTTTTTGACCTCTTTTTCTTCAGTTGCATTCACAACAGGGGTAAAACACTCAGGATCTCGGGTTCTCAGGATCTTATTGATAGAGGATAAATATTGTTCTTCATTTAACTCTTTTAACAATTCTGTGTTTCAAAGCATTCTTACCTTTTCTCCATGCCAGCCTAAAATGTGCTATATATGGTTTTTAATTAAGGGAAATTTTCCTCAACCTCCTCCGCCCCGTCATAATTATCCAGAAAAATGAACCCTTTCTAAGGACCATAAATGGACAAAAATAGGCAAAACATTTTTGTTTTTTGCATAAATATGTAGAATTTCCGAAATGAAATATATTCACGTTCCAAGCTTCAAAATAAACAGAAATATTATCAAGTGCAATGTCCTCAGCAGCCCTGTCATTCATTTTCATGTTCTCTCTGTTCTCGTACTGTACAAGTAATGCTTCTGCACACTGTGTCTTTATTTCCCAAATCCACAAATCGTTCCCAGGCTTGCAGCTCTTGGTTATAATGTTGTTACTGTGTGTTCATGATCAGAATGCAAAGTAGCCTAAATCCATAAGTCTTTTTTTTCTCTCTCTTCTGGGACTTGCGCCAATTCTATGTCATCCTTTAACTTTTGAAATGGCAGATGCAGTTTAAGTTGATCATCAGCAATTAGAAGAAACAAAGAAATCTATTCAGGAGAACTTTTTACAGTGCATTTCCCTGAGTTATTTGGACTTTCTATATTGTAAAATTACAGTTATGTTCCGACAAACCAAATTGCCACACGTTGTACAGGGTGTGCGGCATTTACTTCTTTAGGTGTTTTGTCTGTGGATAAAAAGTGCAATAACAAAATAAAAAGCCAGAACATAGTAACTGTATCTCTCCCACGCTCTGTTTCTCAATTGGAAAGTTCAATTATTTTCCCCAACCTATCTAAATAGCTTTTTCCTTAAAGGGACTTTCCCATGAACATAACCATATTTATATTTGTAGATAATTTAAAAATTAAACATTTTTGAAAGTTTAAATAATTTTAAAAAATTTGCAGAGTGTTAAAGATTTTCATCTTAGTAGTGAAGGTCTTTTGTTTCTATTGGTTGCCAATGGATACAACCATGAACCAGGAATTTTCTATGGTCTGGAACTTGTCAGAAACACAGCCATGATGTTCTTATTGTGTCCGGGTTATCTTCTCATACACGTAGTGTCCCTCCTGATAACCAGCCATGATTTCCTTATTGTGGTTGGGTTATCTTCTCATACATGTAGTGTCCCCTCCTGATAACCAGCCATGATGTCCTTATTGTGGTCAGGTTATCTTCTCATACATGTAGTGTCCTCCTGATAACCAGCTATGATGTCCTTATTGTGTCTGGGTTATCTTCTCATACATGTAGTGTCCCTGCCTGATAACCAGCCATGATGTCCTTATTGTGGTCGGGTTATCTTCTCATACATGTAGTATCCCTCCTGATAACCACTCATGATGTCCTTATTGTGTCCGGGTTATCTTCTTATACATGTAGTGTCCTCCTGATAACCAGCCATGATGTCCTTATTGTGGCCGGGTTATCTTCTCATACATGTAGTGTCCCTGTCTGATCTGTCCACAATAAGGAAATTATGGCTGGGTCTCTGACAAGTCCCAGACCATAGAAAGTTCCTGCATTCATGGTCGTATCCGTCGGCAGCCGATCAAGACAACAGACTGTCACCACAAAAGTAGATACAAAATGTATAAAATGCTGCAAAATTATTAATTATTTATATTTGCAAAAATTATAGCTTTCAATTGGCCACAAATTTAAATATGGTTTTATTTGTGGGAAAAACCCCTTTAATTGTTCATCTTTAATATAACTAAGGCAAGGATGAAGGATGACCAGACACATTGTTGGACCTTTACTTTTTCGCATAATGTTAGTCATTGTGTTATTTTTATTGCACTATAGTGTCAGTTTTTGAGCAGTTTCATAAAAAACCAAGTCATATCTATATTATATTTCCCTTTGCGCACCTCAGAAAGTGTAAATAGACTGCCTCAGGCAACACTTCCAGCATACAGAACTAAGGCACAGTGGCAGCAGTAAGAGGACGTGTCAATTGGAAGCCAAGAATCTGAAAAGAAATAATAAGAAATATAGATTTAAAACTAAATAAAATTAAAATGAAAAGATTTTGATTAAAGGGGTTATGGCACAAAAATTATTTATCCTCTATCCCCAACGATCCTGAGAAGGGGGGTTGTTCGACTCCCATTGACAATGTAGCTGTGGATGCTGATGTTCCCCCACTCCAATCATTCAATGGGAACACTGCAGATAGTCAAGTACTGTACTGTGGCTATTTGAAGCTCTCTCATTGACATAAATGGAGCAGGGGACCTTCACTGAGCAGCAATTTATCCTTCATACTACTAATAGAGGATAAATAATTTTCATGGCATAATGGATGTTTGTGTTCTAGAGTTTGATACCCTTGGACCAGCTCTTTGGCTTTAGTCAGAGACAAGAAAACAATGGAGAAATGATGACATATGCCTCTTTTAAAGAGAATTGTATATTAAAAAGTTGAAAGTTTCTGATTTAGATTTTTTGAAGATGGAATTAACTCATCTTAAAAACACTTTTTTTTCGACTGAATGTGACTATGGATATGATCCTTATTGGCATGTGTATGTTTATTTCTTGAAATGCTGCTATACAGAAGGGGTAAGAGAAAGAGTTTTTAATTTGGTTTGGTTTGGTTTTCTTTTTTCCATCAAAGATTATGTAAAGGAGAACTTACACTAGGTTCATACCTGTGTTCAGGTTTCCGTTCAGGGGGTCCACAGAAACAAAGAAACCAGTAGCCAACCCGTAACCTACTTTGCACTGACAATGGGAAAGAACTCAGAAACTTCCTTTGGGAAGGGATTTTATGGTTTGGGTCATTTCTCATCTCATGTCACAAGGCCTCTTGTCAGGCGTCGACTTATTGGAAGTGAGCTTCCAAAAGTTGGAACTAGAGGAACTGTTTTCTGTTTTCCATCAAGGTCAACTTATTTGCATATCACATTGTTGATTTACAAAATACTAATAAAAACTGCAGTAGCTGGCTAAAATATACCCAAGAGAATACAGTGGAAAGGAACGGTAGATAGTCTTAGAGAAAGCAAGTGAAAGCGGAAATATGAGACTCAGGACTTTTTATCATTAGAGATGAGACTAAAGTTTTTCCTGTATGCAACAGATCTGCAGTTTTTCTCTATGACACCTCAGAAGATATATGGCATCTCTTGCGTTGTAGATAGTAAAAAATTTCACATCTTCTCCTCATCTTTTTCCAAAACTGGGCCAAATCTATCCTTCTTCTTTTAATCAGACTCATAAAATTCAAGGACTGCTGTTGTAAAAATAGGGATTAGTTTAACCCGTTTGTGGTTTGCAACATATTAGTATGTTATGGTAGATAGGTAGATGGCACAAGCTACCATTCTATTACAATGCAGTGATGCCGTCTCTTATGGACGCTGACACTGCTGCTCTATGGGCCAGGATCAGAGAAAACACTCAAATTTAACCCCATAGATGCACTGTCAATGCCATCTGCATAATATAAGCGGTTAGAGATAACAAGACTTGCCGTTTAAGGATGTCTGTTAGACCTTTCAGTAATATTTCAATGTATTAAATAAGTAATCAGAGAATTACATGTTCAAATCTCCAACTTAGACTTAGGGTTTTGAACAATAAAAATATTCAAAGTTCAAATACTGTTTTTCTCATACACAGTACTTTTTGGTAAAAATGTATCTGTACGGTGAACATTGTTTAAAGAAAAAAAATGTAATAAAATAGCAGGTTTTGTTCATCTTACCTACTAATAATGTAACAAAAACTAATAAAAAAAAAAACTTACAGTATCTAACTCAGAATGGCACCAATAAAAGCTACAAGTCATACTGCAAAAAAACAAACCCTCACACATCTCCATAAATATGCCATCTGTACCATCCCATTAAAATCCATGAAAGTTATAATGCATTATATTTACTGTACCCTAAAATTGCGATATTTCAATACATCTCAGCCTGCAAAAAACAAGTACTTATAAGGCTTTACCAAAATAGAACTAGTTCAGTTACTCAATTGTAGACACTTTTAAAGAAACTTTTTAATTTAAGGTTACAATGGGTTGATGATATTGTAGCGCATTTTTGACACAAGCCCTTTTCTAGTGCTGAACATGTACAACAACCCCCACTCTGTGCCTCACTCACCACAATGTGCATGGAACTCCTTGACCTGTCATATTCATTATAAATCATTCCAGTTTTCTGATGTGGGTTATAATATAAATCTACGCTCCTAACTAGTGTAGATCTACATTATGGTGCATGGGAATGCACCTGATTTATGAAGAGGCCAGACCTTCTCCATAAATCAGCTGTGCCCTGTGCCTATTAGGGCCTTTATAAAGACCCTAGAGTGTTACAGACTTTCACTCTCTGGAGCAGACAGAATTAGCTTTGCAAAGATTATGCTCTTCCCACAGTTATTGCATGTTTTAGGTAATAGCTCAATGATGGGATGTTTCTCATGTTTGCATTTGCATCAGTTAAGTTGAGATGGAGAGGAAATACGCTTACACTGAAAATAAATCAGTTCTTAATCTGGGTTTCTTCTTACTGGCACCAACAACTTAGTATTTAACAGACTATACCTAATATTCTTTCTATTCTTCAGTGCAAAAACTATAACTGTTATTTTGTAATAGGCTATTCTATAAGTGTCTCCCCATAATTTATACCTAATACAACTAGGCCCCTTAGGAACCGTGAGATTTTGTCAAAGAAAAGTTTTGGTTTATGTTGGTTCAGGTTTCCAAAATGACCTTTCCTTTTCATTATCTTACAACAACCAGTTCTCTAATACTTATTTTACATATCTAATACCCTATTACATTGTACTATTCTTTCTTTACCTAATGAATGATGACGACTCATTTTCTATAGATGTTTCCTTCCTTTAATTTTCCTCTTAGTTAAATATATCCACACGTGTGGCGATGGATGACCAACTTCTCAAAAACATCACAATTTCATGATACTCTGTCACAAAATGTCTTTACTATGGATGTGTCCACACATAACTGATCTTCAGTTTTATTAGTAATGGCAATTTTTATTGAAGCCAATTCAACACAATATCAAGACAGCCTAACAAAAGCCTTGAAGGGTTGCAATTCACAACCCTCCACCATCACAGGGTACATAGACATAGGATAGAATAGAAAAGGATCATAAGCATATCACTGAGGGATAACAAAAACATATTCTGTTTAGAAAATCTGCTTACTTTGTGATAAACATATCTGGCTAAGAGGGAAGTCACATCTGTTCATATGTCTATATTTATTTATCTTACTTGTATAGAACCAACATATTCCGCAGCACTTTACAGACATTATCAGTCACTGTCCCATACAGGGCTCACAATCTACATTCCCTATCAGTATGTCTTTGGGAGTGTGAGAGACAACCCACCCAAACATGGGGAGAATATACAAACTCCTTGCAGATGTTGTCCTTGGTCGGATTCGAACCTAGGACTACAACACTCCAAGGCAACAGTGCTGACCAAAGAGACAACGTGTTGTCCATTGCCACCTGTCAAGGGTTAATTATCATGCTTATGTGATATTGTATTGAATTTATTTCATGAGAATTTGGACCTTTTAACCAAATTTGAGCTAAGGTAATGGTGAACTTATCTGTATCAAGACCTTTTGATGTATAATACTTTGCAAAAAATGAGCATCATGGGTGTTTTAATCATATCAATAGTTGTGTTCACTGCAATTTGATATTTAAGTTGAGGAATGACTTGATGTGGGTTTCCGAGAAATTGCTCAACACTTTGTTATGACTACAAAATGGTGCAATTTTATAAATATATATAAAAAAAACAGATTGTACATAGCAACTTCTTTTTACATAAAGTTGGATATTGGTTATTATAATTCTTAGTGAAGTAATTATAAGGGTGGTAGTGGTCACAGCTGCAATTGGGCCCAGAAATTGGGGCCCCACAGGTCACCTTTAACACACTAGGGCTTATTAAACTTCTTAAATCTCCTTACTGATTTCCTTTGATGATTGACAGTCTGTCCATTGTAAATTTATTCCCCCTGCCCTCTGATGCAATGGAGCAAAATGATTTATAATACCCAGTCTTCCACTGTCAGAAAGGAGAAAATGAACCCTTTTATAGAAAAAATAGCAGTAATAGTCAAGGAGGGATTCTGTGTGGAAAGCTGTGGCACAATAGAGGACATGATTATTATGTAGGGGGCACCAATCAGGGATGAAATGATGGGAAGCTTGTGTGCACAGACATGCATATAAATCATCATGACAGTCTAGGCCCATATAGAGAAGGAAATGTAAATTAAGGATTGATCATGGTTAATGGTTGTGAGAAGAGGTTGCACACATGGGGCCCAATCTGAGTTTTTACACCTGGGGCCACAAGACCTTAGTTAGGCCACTTCTGGTTATGTAAGATGTAAATCAACAAAAGCTACAGTAATTTAATGTATATAGTGTGGCTATGTCTATGGATTAAGGAATACTAAATATAGAAATTATTGTTGCAAAGGCTAGGTTTACACCTGTGCCTGCTCTACATTCAGGGTTTCCGTCCCTGAATCTAGGTTTTTCTGCATTTTTTTGGGCAAAAACCAGACGGAAACCCGGCAGACCTGTTATAGTCTATGGGGTCCGCAGGTTTCAGTGGATAACAGCTTTTTAAGCAGATTAGGTTTCCATTGTTCTCCAAGCGAACCTAGAAAAACGGAAACCTGAAAGCAGGTGTGAACCTAGCGTAAAAGTTAAATTCAGTTATACCGTACCATACATTGCTATGTGTTATCAGGGTTTTCTTTTCTCCTATGTTAGTAAACTTTGAGAGCCATACCCAAATCACAGCTCTGGCTTCTAGCAGCCGCTCCCTTAGCCCCTGCTCTGGGAATGTCTGCGGGTTCGAGGGGTAGGACTGACATTTACTGTACAGTCACATATCAACAGGATATGTCATAAATCTATAAGATTGTAATAACCCTTTAAATTTTCCATCCTTGCAATGTAGTAAATGAATGGAAAAAATGTGTTTACTGCCAAGCTCTGAACTCTCAGGAAATAGTTTTTTTCTTAAAACTCCATTCTGTTCAGAATGGCTTAATTTAGTTAAGAAAACATATCATTATGAGGCTATTTGTAATGATTCAACAGATCTAATTTGGCATAAATTTATTTTTGTAGGGCTCTTTGCTTTTTGTCTCTCTCTTTGAAGAGGTGGTCTGGCGTTACAGAGAAAGCCAAACGTAGCTGTTCTATGGTGTTTCTGAAACTCTTATTTACCTCTATAGGGGTTATAGAAACAGCATAGTACAGTGAGCTGCAAAGTTTATTTAACTCATAAAGTTATGAGAAAACCAGAGTGCTATGCTATTTCTTTCATTCTTATTTACCGATATAGCCATCTTCAACTTGAGTCTGATAACTCGCTGCACCATGATAACGCACAACAAAATCCATTGAAAGTAAAGGAAAACAGTCAAGTTAAAGTGATTAGTAACTGTTTACATAACCCATTAAAAGTCATTTTAAAATAAACTACATCTGTACCTCTAACAAAGGTCCGGAAACAGTGTAGAACTGCAGAGTTCAGTTGTTACAGTAGCGCCAGATTTATTGGTCAAGACAATGAGCCAAGTATTTCCCAGCTCAGCAACGTTTGGCTAAGATGTGATTATCAATATAATAAATATAATAATGAATTAAACTAGAATAATTACTTACTCTCTTAATGGGTAAAAAGTACTGTGCAAAACTCTTTGGCAGGAGTGGAAAAAATGCTGTAAAGTAAGAATGCTTCCAAATATAGAAGTGTCATTAGTTTATTTTTGTCAATCAACAAAATGAAGTGAATGAAGAAAAGAGAAATCTAAACCCCATCAATATTTGGTGTGACCTTTACCCTTTGCCTTCAATTCTTCTTGGAACTTGAAGACAGATTTTGGCAGAACTCGGCAGAGAGGTTGTTCCCGCCATCTTGGAGAACTAAGCACAGATCTTCCGTGGATGTAGGCTTGCTCCAATCCTTCTGTCTCTTCATGTCATCCCAGGCAGACTGGATGATGATGAGATCAGGGTTATATCTGTGGGGGCCGGATCATCACTTCCAAGACTCCTTGTTCTTTTTTCTGCTGAAGATAGTTCTTAATGACATTGACTGTGTGTTTGGGGTCATTGGTCTGCTCAAGCTTCTATTTCTGAAAGTATTATTTTGCGGCATTTCAATACTATTTTTTCCACAGAAGAGTAAACTCACATCCCCCAGCTCTATGTAAATAGCTCTTGGAACATTTATGTTAATGGAAGACACAAATACTGTAGCTCTTCTGAAGTGTCAAGTACTGTAGGTTACAGGTTATATGTCACCATATGATGCAGCCACTTGATACTATGTTGCAAAATAATAGCAGGATAGTCATCCATATAACCTGATCTTTATCTGCACTGCTAAAAAAGTATCCAAATGTATTAAGTTGCCTACATTTTTCATCCACACACACACACAAGGATTGTGAATATTTTTGTGCTGTATAAGTTTTTATGTTATTAGCATCACTAAAGCAGATGTAGTCATAACCGGTTAATAATAATGTATCTAGCATTGGATTCTATACATGTAGGAGGCAGCAGACACTTACAGCACTGTCAACACTTACACAAGACTTTATATGGTGAAAAAGCAATGCTTGAAACAATTCCAAAAATGTATTTAAGCTCATCCTATGGGAATACTTATAAGCAGTTGAATGGGGCTTACATAATCCTATGCGCCTACTACAAAATAACACTGTTAAGATGAATTGAACAGATATTTCATTCACAAAGTTTTTTGCAACAGATTTATAGGATTAAATTGTCCTCATAAAAGTTGAATTAAAAAAAAAAAATTACAAAAAAAATGTCCATATTTTGCCACATGGATATATAATATTTTGTGTTGACAACTAGAGATGAGCGAATTTCTCAAAAGTTCGAATCGAAGTTCCAAAAAAATTTGCTTCGATCCGAATTACTTCACGGTGAATAAGCAGCTATTTCCGGGCTACAGAGAGTCGGGGTGGGCGGCAAAATGGCGGAAGCCCTTGGATGCCGCGGTCATGTTTCTCTCTCTGTCTTTCTCCAGCACGGACAACTTTTATTCATGTGGAAGGATCTGCTAACAAGCAAAGACACACCTACCCAATCACATCACTAGAGAATATCTTGTGATCGTCTGATGTCACAAAGGTCCTTACTAAATATTTGTTACCACGAAGCATCAGGAAATCCGCAATCGTGGAAAATCAAAATTTCCTGAAATTCGGATCGAATTCCACTTCTGCAGAATCGATTCACTCATCTCTATTGACAACCCATTGCACACTGAATTTAGTTTAGAATATTAAAAATTACATCTAAGGCTGGAGTCAACTTGTCTGCACATCTTTGACCCATTGACCTACAGTTTCTTCTTAATAACCACCCATATGTAATCATTGATCCTTACAAGATCTTCTTATTTGTTCTCGTCTTGTCCGCTTTTCAACCAACCATGTCCAATTTTTTTTTTTTTCCATTCAACTCCATAACTCATTGAGCACGTTCTACCATGACTTACTGTCTTCTTTATCCTTCCTTGGTAGATTGTCAGCCCTTGTAGTTAGACCTGTTCTCTCTCTATACTAGTTTGTCACTAATTCAGTTCATGTTTGTTGTACTTGTCTTTATCTTCTGGGTTTTATCCCTTTTTATATATACAACATTGGAATTAATGGCAAATTAAAAATTATTATTATTATTATTGGCAAAGTAAATTTGCTCAACATGAATTGTTACAACACCTACTAAATAGACTGGTAACATGAATATTTTTTGTTCAGAGCAGTTGTTATTTTCCTTTTAATTTTTTATGCAAATGCAATTTCTAGGATAATACAATTAAAGGATCAGTCTAGTGAAAACCCTTCTTCCATCCTTGTACTGCTCACATCAATGTTTATCACACTTCAGGCTTCTTTTATGTATGTTGCACTCACAACCCTTCTATCCAGTTTCTTTGCTCATAATCAGGCGCCATGCTTTTTTTTTTTTCTATTTCTCTATGCTGTGCTTTCAATCCCATGGTGACTCATCAAACAGAATCATAGTGAGCCCCAGTGTAACAGTCCATACAGGAAGTGGAGCAATTGGTTAATGCAAATTTTATGAGAATGCTTTCATAATTTTTTTTGTCAATTAACAAAGTAAACAAAGGAAAGAGAAATTTAAGCCCTATTAATGTTTGGTGTTAGCCCCACTTGCCTTCCATTAATTCTTCTCGGTACTTGCAGACAGTTTTTGAAGGAACTCGGCAGAGAAGTTGTTCCTGCCATCTTGGAGAACTAAGCACAGATCTTCTGTGGATGTAGGCTTGCTCCAATCCTTCTGTCTCTTCATGTCATCCCAGACAGACTGGATGATGGTGAGATAAGGGCTCTGTGAGACAGAGTCTAGTCAGTGCTCTCATCTGGTCATTCAGATAAGTCTAGACAATCTTGTATTACCTTTTTTCCACTCTGCATTTTTCTATGCCATGAGAGATATTGTTTGAGAACAACTTTCCCGTTCCCTTGTTTTTACTCTCTCAATTTTTTTTTCTGGCCAGTTTTTTTGTTCTTTATATTTTTAAGTTATGTACACTCAGGAGTTAATACATATAAAAGGTATATGTGTTATAGTCATCTGTAAAAGGCTACGTACTCAAGGCCACATATAACAAGTCTAAATATAACTCACACCTAGCTATTCTATTTCAGTGTGAAGGTGGGGCTGCAAGCTTGAGGAATGAGGATAAAGTAGATCGTCAAGCTAGAGGAAATTCACTTTTTACAGTATATCACCACATGGTTATGATGTGATGGTGAAACTTCATACTCTCTGTTTTCTGAGTAAATGAGTACTGTGATTGATCTTGTGTTTTAATATTATTTATTGCTTATTATATGTATACATTTTACCCAAAACCATTCAAATAAAAATGTTATGGAAAAGCCAATTTTAGGGTCTTTATTAAAATATTCTATAACATACTTTCTGTTGTACAAGTCTGTAGTCTAGTCATGTGTCTTTTCCTTGACATTAAACATGAATATATGGCTCTCCAGGATCCTGTTCACATGTTAGTATAGTCTTTCTAACTAATCTTTCTGATAGATCTTATCTGGCTATAAGTTTCATTATAATAATTGGGCTAGGCACCATTGGACATGTGTAGCAGTTACTCCTAATACTACTGCTTAAAGTATATCTGGTGGACAGAATTTGGACATGAGTCTGGAATTGGTCTGCAGTTTTTACCCCTCCAAAGTGCTGTGAGAGCTGGGCAGGTGGGGGTTAATGCAGTTTAATCATACATCAATTGATGTTCATGCTACCTTCATTGCCAAAGAAAGTGACTACATCTGTATAGCAGTCTTTTGGTTGAACCTAGAGGAGAGAGAGAGAGAGAGAGAGAGAGAGAGAGAGAGAGAGTAACCCTGTGATATTTGGGATTTTAGCATAAGGGGGATTACTATTTAACCCCTTCATTCAACAACTTTTTTTTGTTTTTGCATTTTTATTTTTTATTATCTGCTTTCCAAAACATTTTGCTTTTTACATTTTTATTGACAGGGGCTCAAGAGGCCATTTTTGTGGGATTATTTGTTTATTTGTCCATATGATGTACTGGGAATCTGGAAAACGCAGAATGATATGGAATTGGGGGGGGGGACTGCATTTGTGCCATTTTTTATGGGTTTTGTTTTCACAGTATCCATTGAGAAGCAAAAATGACAGATTATCTGTATTCTGGGATTGGTTTGATGACAGCAATACCAAATTTATATAGTGTTTGTTATGTTTTACTATTTTTACAAAAATCCCAAACTTTCAAGAAATAACAAACACATTATTTGAGTCGCCATATTCTGGCACCTATAAATTCCCATATATGGAGTTGTATGGTAATTTTTCCATTTTGGGGACTCTTTAAAGTTTTTAATTGCTTTTTGTCCAATTTTTTGGGGGAGGCAATTTTTGTTACGTTTTCTGCTATGACATTCACTGTATTGGATAAATATTTATATATTTTTTTTTATTTTGGGCATTTTCAAATATGGGGATGCCTAATGTGTTTTTATTTTATTTTTGTTGACTAGGGAAAAGGGAGTGATTTCAAATTTCATGATTTTTTTTATATACTTTTAGACCCCCTAGGAGGCTTCAGTCCTACAAGGTCTGATCACCCATACAATTGACTTCAATATTAATGTATGGAAGTATAGTGTAAAATCCATTGACTTCTATTACAGGCTGCCTTTAATAGGCTCCTGGCTGTCATTGTAATGGATTCCCGCCTCCACATCTCACTGCAGATGATGAAGATCCTATTAAACATACCCATGCGGTGCTGGTCTTCAGATTGGATCTGATTGTGGGCAATAGCACAGGGTTTCCATTATGTTAAACAGTTGGGGTCCAGCTGCTATGACATTGATTAAATAGAGTCTTTTGGCAGGAAATTTTTTATTGAGTTGATTCTACATTTTCCAAATATGCCTCTGTTATTCAGCTTTGGAGCCCCATTGTCGTGTAAATTGCAGTTTTAGTGCTTTGGTGTCATGCCTTAGCTTGCTGGGCTTTTGCTCAAGATACTTTTTTCCCCACATTTGCATATGAATAAAATGGCAATTTACATTAAAATGTGATTCCAAAACTGAATAACCTAAGCATATTTGGAAACTGTAGAATCACCTTCACATTTATAAACAATTTACTACTGACAGACTCCCTAAGTACTGACATCTTTGATACTATTACGGTAGATATCAGGAAGGAGTTAAACCACTTACCCCCCACCTTTCTAGTAGTGTCATGAGGGGTCAAAACTTCCGATAAACTCCTTTTAAAGAGGACCTTTCACGTCCTTTGGCACTGGCAGTTTTATATACCGCTGGAAAGCTGAGAGTGTGCTGAATTCAGCATGCTGTCAGCTTTTATGGTACATGCCGGGGTGCCAGAGATATCGGTGCTGTTAGTTTCGGCACCAATATCCCTTCACCATTAGAATGGCGGGCCTTAATGCTCAGCAACATCGCTGGGCGGTAAGGAATGCCCCCTCTGACAGTACAAGGCTATGGAAGAGTACTGTTGGGGAGCATTCCTTACCGGCCAGCGATGCTGCTGAGCATTAAGGCCCGTCCTTCTAAGTGTGAAGGGATATCGATGCCGAAACTAATGGCACCGATATCTCCTGCACCCGGGCGCACATCGGGAAAGCTGACAGTGCGCTGAATTTCTAGCAGTAGATAATACCGCGGATGCCAGAGGACATAAAATTTTACCAAAAGAAGCCTTTAAAGAGGATCTTTCAAATAGACCTTTTTGGGTCCTCTTTAAAGGTTTCTTTTGATAAAATAGAGGAACAATATAATGAAATAGACTGGTTGGGGGTTCTGGAAATTATTTTGTGTCTCCTGGAGTTTCTTTTTAAATGCTAACCAATAATACAAAAAAATATAAATGTATCTGCAATCCAGAAATAAATTCACAACTATATTTTTCCATGGAAACTGATAAGAATGTAATATTTTTAGTAAGAGATTAGTAAGCATTTGTATTTGTCAATCAATATATTTAACTTGTATTTATGAAGTTTTTGCTGTTTTTAAGAATACAAAAACAGCATGAATTTGTGAAAGGTAGCAGCATGTGCGAGCCACAAGACGTATAATATAAAACAGGCACTCACGCCACAGCAAGGAATGAAAGGAGCCCTGACTAAGGGAGCGTTTTTCACAAACACTGTAGGAATCCTAACTGCAGATTAAACTTCATGGCTTCAGTAACACTTTCTTGCAAAAATAGGAAAAAAAGCACCATTTTAGAACAGCTGAATGTGAACTACGTAAAGCTTTCCTACTAAGGGCATACTTTTGAACATGCACGATGGAACTGCAGGGAAACTGGGGTGTATTACTTATCAAAGTTGCATGAGCTAGCATGTTATTACTGGTAGGCCATTTAAAGGAAGGAGGTGTAGGTAGAAACGTATTTAACTCTTCGCACTCTCATAATGGGTACCAGGATTTCCAGGAAAACATTTGTCTTGCACAGCACATTAAAAGAGTAGTTTCTTAAAGTGTATAGTATGTTAGTCATCCTACATCATAGGATTAAGTGGTTCTTAATTTGTACTTTTGCATATGACTTTTTTGTGAAATAATGGGAAAGCTATAGCAATCATTTTTATACTTAGCCTTTTCCTGGAATTTTACTCTGAGTTGGTCTCACATTACTTAACATATTAAATGGGTTGCCATACTATAGACATAAGCACAAGATAAATAGTTAAGTATCTGATTGATGGGGGTCTCACCACATATATTGCCAACAATCAAGAGAATGGGGGTGTACTTGTGCCCCCAGTTTCCCCATGTGAATGCAGCAGTGGTACATATGCTCAGCCACCACTTTATTTACTTCTGTGAGACTGCTGGTGCAGAAATCCACTGGAGGCTGTAAATAGTGGCTGGAATGATGAGTGTTGTATGCAGCGGCCAATAAATTCAACTACTTTCTCCAGCTCACCTCACCTGGGCTGGTGCAGAGCTAAGGGGGCCAGCAGTATACCTGATGGTGGTGGTACTAGTCTCCCATTGTACTTCCTGGTCTTCAGCATTACTGAGCTAGGTGGAAATTGGAAGGGCATCATGGTTGATTTATGATAGTAGTTACATTTTGAATAATAACCAGATCCCAGTTAAAAATAATCTAATATCAGAATGTAACCTATTGTGTCTATCAACTTTTTACATTCATCTTTTTAATATTTCCATGAAAAATGAAATAGTTTACACATTGGCCACTGTCACTGAACCTCAAAATAGACTGCTACTTCCTGTTTTGTAAAGATCACTTTTTATGAGTAATTTTAATATCATTAGAGAACAGGATTACAATGACATTTAATGTGTATTGTAAGGGATCACACTAAATGTAGGATTACATTGTTAACAAATGGTAATGAACACATCTCCTTCCTGCTCCCTCCTCCTCCTTCCTGCATGGTAACCTCTGTACATGTCATGAGGCATGCCCACAGTCTAAAACTTATATACAGATGAGCCCCTCCTTATCTTTATAAACAACTAGAACCTCTAGGCTCTTCTGACCCCAGAGTATAATAGATGGAGGCCCAGGGAAAGAGTAAAAAAAATTTAAAAAATTCATACTCACCTTCCCTTACCTCTTTTGGGCCTCCCTGCTGCATCCGGCATTCTCTCTTTGTCTGCTCTGGGACGTCATGCACCCGAGAGACACCAGGAGAGTGCTGGACTCCGTGAAGAGGCCCAAAAGTGGTTAAAGAAGGTGAGTATGAATGTTTTTTATTTTTTTTCACCTTCCCTGGGCCTTCACCTATTAAGCTCTGGAGTTTGAAGAGACCATTGTCGGCAATTTTAGTTCACCCGAGACAAATCTCCATTTGTCCAGGTTTGTAAAAGACTGAACAATTTGGAATATTTAGTTCACCTATCTCTAAAAACATGTTTGTTTTTTTTAATTAGATCACAAAATGCCTATCTTACATGTATTTGTTTGTGGCCACCATTGGTTGTGTTGAGAAGGGTTATGTTAGCAAGTATATTGCAATATTGTATAGAGATTGTTTAATGAGAAATTGAAGGGCTTAACCAAATATGAGCTAAGTTAAGGCTGTGCATGTCTGTAAATTAATATTTTAATTAACTTTTTTCTGTCTTCGTTTACTTATGTAAAGAAAATCTCTGCGACCTTTGCTACAGCAGCTTCGACAAAATGTTTCCTTAATCATGTAAAGATAATAGAATAAAAATATGTAGTCGGCAAATAAAAGCGGAATAAAAAAAAAGTGTATATTATTAATGCATAAACAAATAAAAAAAAGCAGATACATTCCCTTTAAATCTACATACCATACCTTATCACTTTCAGTGATTATTGGAATTTTCCCCCAAATGGGTTTTCTGGGGAGTTTAATTTAACTACCTCATCTGGGGATTTATTCACGCTGAACCTGGGGTTTCCGGACTCATTTTAACTCCGAGTCACATGATCAGAACTAACACCTGGCCCCCCAGGTCACTCCACCTCCTCCCTCTACTCCCGTTTTTACAGTTGGTTTCCTGTGCTATGGGGGTTGACTTTCCTATAGTCTGCCAGCCCCCATAGTACAAGTAACTATCTGTAAAAACAGGAAAGAAGGAAGGAGCTGGAATGACTCGGGCCAGGTGCTGGTTCCAATCATGTGACTCGGAGTTGCAAACAGTCCAGAACCAACAGGTCCAGCTTGAATAAATTACCAGAGGCAATAAGTTAAACTTATTGATAAGATACATACATAGATAGATCGATAGATAGATACTAGGTCAAACATGGGTACTCCCTGCACAAAAAGCTAGTTTTAGATTGAAAAATGATTGAATTTAAACCAAGAAAGAATTTTAGTTTGGATGTTGCAAGGATGGAAAGATGTCAAGAAAGGCAATTACATCAAAGCTTTGGAGAGAGCAATTTTGGAACATTATACCCAGATCATAAAGAGTTTTTGACATCACTCTAGAAAAGTGTTTAAAGGACTTAAAAGCATTGCTGAACTGTGACATAAAACTACAGGGTTAACCCATTGTTTATGGAAAAGATTTCACTGATACAACTATATTTTCTATTTTATGACAGTGATCACTTTAGGGTGAATGAGATATTTTCTGTATTATAATTCCTAAACTGTGATAAAACTGACACCTATAATAGAGATTCTTAGAGAGTGCCAAGTGTTATAACTGTTTTATGTATTTAGAAATCGGGGGTACATGTGAACATATATTGTTATCTTATTGGAATAAAGTGACATCTTACATATTCTTAGATTGAAGCCATCTCGGAGATCATCGCCCTAATCATCAGTTTTAATTGTTTATTCTGAAGTTCTCTCATCTATAGAGGGAGTTTACAAGTAGGGGCCCACCCTCTGTGACCAGATTTAAAGTGGTTGTTCAGGCAAAAATTTGATATTTTATGTCGGCCGGGGGAGGTGAAAATTTTTTACAAGAATGATACTTGCCTTTTCCTGGTACTCCGGTGCCTCCCAGCGCAGTCTGGTTCTGCCAGTCCATTGTTGTCTTCTGGTGAAAGTCCCTGCTGCATGTGACCACTGAGGCCAATCAGTGAAGGACACGTGACATCACCATCTGTGGCGTCCCGGGGTCGTTTTCTGAGGCCGCTGAGGCCAATCAGCGGCTTCAGCGTAAGGGATCCAGGATTTTACAGCCTGTGAGCAGTTTCACTTTGGGAAGACAGTCCAGCAGAAGGACCGGACTGCACAGGGAGGACACCGGAGCACCAGGGACAGGTGAGTATGATTTTTTTTTTTAAATTTTTTTCACCTCCCTCGGCCTGTTTTAAGCATTTTTTTTCCTCCCCTGGACAACCTCTTTAAGCACTCCAGCAAAAACCCTTTTATCCATCTCTAAACCCCTCACTTGAGTGTCACTCTCCAGGTTTCTTTCATGTATACTGCCCTCATATCCCTATAATCCAGTTTCTCTTAGCCTCTGATCAGACACCATCTTGGCTATTATATTTCCCTTCCTATGTGCTATGCTATCAATCCCATAAAGCATCAGCACAGCTAGAGACTGTACTATATCTACCTGATGGGAGCAGGGCAATTATCCTTCTCTCTATATTTTCCTAAATAGTCTAAGACACTATGAGGCAGATTTAGTAAGACTGACATTTCATATACCGGTCTTAATAAAGGCCCTGACTGGTGCTCTGGCTTCTTTATAAATCAGTTGCATGCCCATCTCTGGTGAGTTATTACAAATATGTTAGGCCCAGACGTCTCTGCGCCATCCATCCCCAGCCTGAACTGCCAACATTTATACAATGTGATGAGCAAGGTGTAGAATTGGGTTTGTGGTGCAAATTTGTTGCAAGAAAGGGCCACCACAATATCATCCCTCTATGCCAGAAAACTGAGTCTGACACCCCCAATGATCAGTTGTCCTGGGAAGCTTCTGGCACTGGAACTATACATGAGATACTATATAATGGCTGTTCCAACCTACTGTACATCAGCTTCCATTTATTCCACCCTGGCGCAGCAGGGATGCCCGGTTTCATACTCCTATATATCAGATATTTATAGCCTATCCTAAGGCCATCAATATAAAATGTCCAGATAATCCCTTTAGCCTATTCAGGTATGCAGAAGAATAATCATAGGTGATGCAGAGGTTGCAGTAACTGTGGGTGCCCTGATGGGGCATGTGCCACCCAGCTTTGGTTAGGTTATTTAGATAGAGGACTAGGGTGGCAAAGGTTTTAGAGGGAATAAAAGGTCCATCTGTCCCATATAATGTGACCAGTAAGTACTGTGTAACTAGAAAAATCCTGGGACCCAAAGCAAAATCTATAACAGGGCCTCCACTAACCATGTGCTATTTATATCTATAGCAGAGGCAGGGATAAGCTAACACATAACAGTCATTTCAAACAATGGTGTAAAATGACGTAAATGATTAAAATGGCATTAGTCACGTGTCGAAAGGGAAAATCTTTACATGACTGTCTAGTGCACAGGCACTTCATCCCTCCACCTGTGCCCTAGCATCTGGCTGAACAAGAATAAAATTGTTGCAGAGGATGTGTGTCATGCCCAGGAATATTTTAGTAGTATGTGTACCCAGCTCTGGGTGCCTGTCTGGTATCAGACAATTGAGGGGAATTTAATACCCCTCTTTAGCTACAGAGTATTGTCCCTCTGCTCAACCATTGATCTCATACACATATATTTTGACCCTCCACACAGGGAATTTTTGGGGTTCACATATAATTTTTTGGGTCCTTGAAAATGGACAATTTTTTTACGGGCCCTGAGTCCTTGATTTCGACAGGATGAAATGTCCATCGGGGCAGGGATTATGGCAGATTAGGGCATTTCCATTTTTTGAGGGTGAGTCTGTGTACTGCCCTTGTTAGGGCGGGAGTTGTTGGGGAGACATAGGGAGAGTTGAACAGGGCAAAATAGGGTCAGCACACACAGAGGGCCAGTGGCTCCCGTTAATGTGGTTGAGGACTATCCCGATGTGAAATATGACCGAACAATGGTACCCAGGAAGATGCATTATGTTAAGGGGATAAGATCGTTCTAATATGTCTTTTGTGTATGTGTTTCCATGATCAATGAATACGCCACGTTGGTGAGTCTCCCTCTAACTGACTCTGCTATTGTGTGGATATTTTTGCCTGACACGATACAAAACACCTGATGTGCCATCTTCTAGTTTATCATTTAGGCTAGAACTATCTGAACTATCTTTGCATAGATCACTTCCAATGCCCATACTATACTGTACATGGACCCCGAAGCAGATAGTTGCATATGTGTATTGACATCAATGGGAGCTGAGCTGCAGTGACGTCACCCGGCCACTATCTAAGGCACAGCTATCTGCTTCCAGCTCCATGTGCTATATAGTATAGACATTGGAAGTGACATGAACAGTGATTCGTGTGGCCCGCCTCACCAATTAACAGGCCCCCGCCAATTAGGTATTTATGGCCAATCCTAAGGATAGGCAATAAAAAGAAATCTTGGACAACCCCTTTAATTCTGTTATCTATATTTAATCTAATAGCACATTGTAGTATTCAGAACTGACAATTAGTGGAGCGCTATGGTAACACTGGATGAATTATTGATTTGTTAGCAATTTGTGAGATTAGAGGCATCTTCTGTCAGTAATGTGCATAATGTATGTATCATGTCATTAATAGCATGCAGCATAACTATTCACCATGCTGCAGGCAATCGCATGAAATCATTTACTCATAAATATTTATCTTTAATTTATCATTTGCAGATTAGAAAATCTATTGGAAGCCGTGATAAATACCTTCTCTGTTGTGGCTTCAATAAAATATTTATAGCTCATAAATAAGGAAATTAAGACTCGCACATTATGTAGCATGCAGTGCACCAACTGTTTTAAAGCATTTCTGATAGAAGAAGTCTTCAGATAAGTGATGTAAATATCAGTTTGTAAAACAAAGTGTATTAAATCTGCTAAGAAATAAAAAGTTGATCTGGAAGCTCAATTGATGTATGAAAATGTAAGGCTTTGTTCACATTGATTATGCAAACTCAGCTGCAGAGCGTCTCTTACTATCATAACAACAAAAAACCATGATGGAACAAAGTACAACCCTATCGTAAGGGTCCATATGACACTCTTGGAATCTGCTTTATGATGGATTAGACGCAGTGTTGTCTCTTCTGTTATGAAAGTATGAACAGAGTCAAAAATGTAAGAATACTTTCAAAAATGTGTTAATAGTGTTTTTGGCAAATAACAACATGAAGTGAATGATGAAAAGAGAAATGTAAATCCCATCAATATTTGGTGTGACCTTTGCTCTTTGCAGGAGGAGTCTTGGAAGTAATGATATGGCCCCCACAGATATAGCCCTGATCTCATCATCATCCAGTCTGTCTGGGATGATATGAAGAAACAGAAGGATTGGAGCAAGCCTACATCCACAGAAGATCTGTGCTTAGTTCTCCAAGATGGCGGGAACAACCTCCCTGCCGAGTTCTGCCAAAAACTGTCTGCAAGTACCGGGAAGAACTGATGAAGGCAGAGGGCAAAGGTCACACCAAATATTGATGGGATTTACATTTCTCTTTTCTTCATTCACTTCATTTTAATTGAAAAAATAAACTATTAACCCTTCTATTTCTGGAAGCATTCTTTGCAGCATTTTTACATACCCACCTAAAACTTTTGCACAGCACTGTAAAGTATTCCTTCTGTATATCCATTCTATTCACAGATAGAGGTTTCTCAGAGAGGTGCAGTTAGCCATTTCAACTAAGGTGGTGCCCACTCAAAAATATAACCAGCGAGCTGTATGGTTGATATTGTCATTGATTCTAGTTTTCCTTTGCACTACATTTAAGACAATAACCCATTGTTAATGAGGTGAAGGTATAAATTTCACTTTTTGTCCCTTTTTAAAATTAGCATGTGATGAAAACAAAATGCTGTTGCAAGAAAAAACTCAGTAAAACATACTTAAATCTTGCTAAGTTTTAGAAAAAAAGGTTGTCATTCAGAAGCCATCAGCCTGCTTAGTTCCTTACAATTTCTCTTATTTTGCTACCAATAATTACCACAAAGTAGAAAATTTTGGTTCAAATAGCCTTAAAAGTTCACATGAGGAAGGCTTTCAAGGTTTTCATCGCTGCTTGCTTTTTGCCCTTCGATGTGTTTGTTGTCCTCTCAGGCACCCTTATATACCCACAGCTAAACTAGTGCAATCGATTGTTGTTTTTGGTCACTGCAGTAGCAATTGTGCATTAGCCTATAGAGTGGGAGAAGGAAATAGACAGACAATATAGATGTCTGTCTTCTTTTATCTCCTGCGTTTTCTGCTCACACCCCAATCTCCCCTCCCAGTGGACTTCTATAGAGATTAGTCAACTGGGTCATATGACCCACAGGTGAAGCATAGCCAATATACGTGGAGTAGAGCTGTTGGAGTAATCATGTAAAGGACATGACCTGTCCTGAGCTATAGGGTTGTAATTGTACACTTTATATACTGTAACGGGATTAGCTCAGGGATCGTCAGATAGTCCCCTCCTCAGATAGTCGAGCACTTGACACAGCAATAAGAGTCCAGTCCAGCCAAATATGGTGCAACTGGCTGCAACCAGTTTTATTAGTGCTTTTCAGGCAAGCAAAACAATAACAATACTAAATAAAATCCTAGCCGTCTGGCCACTACCTATAACACAGGTACCTACCTACAGAGAGCGGGGCCTACTGCACAGCTCCCCAAACACGATACACAGCAGCATTACTCTCAAGTGGTTTTCTAAGGATCAAAGAGTGCCATCTACCTGAGTGATGTCTGCCCTTATATACATACACCTCAGGATACAAGGAATTAACCCCACTCATCCCAAAACTTGAAGTGGCTAAATGGAGTAGAGAAACACCCAATTCTCCCTACTCCAGCAGCCAGACCTTTTACCAGGGTTTTGGTAAAACCCTCCAGCAAGGAACACATCTTTTTTGCTACAAACGTTCCTAGCTGCTTTTAGAAGGTATATGACAGGAACCTAGGAGAAATGTATACTCCTTCTACCACTTTCCCCCTTGTCCTGTCACAATACATTGTATTATAGTCAAGTAATGATAACCATGAAATTGTTGGCTGTCAAGAATCCTAACAGTTTTTAAGAGCTTTTTTTTTTTAACATGTGCAATGTGCAAGTAACTCCTGGAGCCAATCCCTGGCCTTAGAAGTGATGCGAACATGTACATTTTGGAGCAAACCAGTGATTAGCTGCAGCAGTCACATGGGTGTATGGCATCTAATCCTTTCTGGACAAGTGACTTAAAAGAAATCCCTTGACGCTTTTAAATGGCCCCCATAGTGTCATATAGATGCTGTGACATTAATAAAAATCATACCTTGAGAGTCGTACCCCTGCCGTGGATGTGGAGAAAATGAACTTCTATCCATTACGTAAATTAGGCACTTGGAGCACTGGGGCATTCCCACAGGTCCCCGAGACTCACTCTAGCTCATAAATCCATGTCCCTATTCATGTCTGTGCCGTCACCGTGCAGTAGGAGTTGATCCTCCCAATGCTCCGACATCAGCATCTGGTCAACGACATCTTGTACATGCGCAGTACTCTCTTAGCCTCTTGCTTGCCTCAGCTTGTAAGAGTGTAAAGCATAAGTGCAATCTGTTCAGCCCAGCCGTAAGAGAGAAGACTTCACTAAGAGGACTGTAATAACATGACCCCAATGACCCCAGTGCTTATCAATGTTTAAACATTTGTATCGCTATAGGGGCAGTTTTAAGGGGGGTTAGGGGGAGTGTCCCAATAAGCAATGGCCTATATGATGAGAGTAGTCTAAGGTGCCAGACAAAATACGACTATCAGCAAGATGATTACAGTAACTATAGCTGGATCAAATATATATATATATATGCTATTTATAAATATAAAATAATATATTTACTTAGATTTACTTGTACATCATGTAAGTATTTCAGGCATATGATGATTTGTGCAATATGTTATTTATTTTTTTCTCTATGTAATAAGAATTCAGTAATTTCATATATCAGTTGTCCAGTTTCTCAGACTTATTTCCAACAGTCTGTCACATAGTGAATTGCCCTTTGGCTGTTAGTTATCTTGTAAGTATAAAGTCAATGAACAGGGCATAAGTCAAGCTTGGAAAAAGTCAATAAAAACTAAACAGACAACCCTCACATTGATCAGTCTCAGCCAATTTTACTGCTCTTGAAATGATGTTATCTTACAAAATACTGTATATATATATATATTGTAGAACACACATAGCTAGATTAAACCTGTTCAGCAATTTAAGATACAATATAAATTAATCCAAAATTGTCAATATTATGCCTGTGTTATAATTGGCTACTTGATTCAAGATTCTATCATCGACCATCTTGATAAGGTTAAGGACAGCCACGTAATTGTTAGATAGACAGATACAGTATCATTCCATGTATTCCCTATGACTACTCTGACAGTTGAATGAGCACATTATTTTTATTGAGAGAGCTTTTGGGGAAAGGGGCATTATTTGTCCTTGTGCAGATGCAAGCTGTTGTAGGGAGTCTTACAGACAAAGCTTCTCGTCAAAAGCTATGCAAGCTAGCCCTCCTCCAGAAGGAAGACGACTGTCCTTCTAGTAGAGATGGGTGCACCTTACAAGATTCTTTTTGTGAATATTTGGGAAGTTCGTCAGTCTGCCTGGTTTTGGACTGAACTTGTTCAGTCCGAATTGGAAGTGCTGTTATTTTACGTCTGCGGTCTCCTTAGCCCCAACATTATAAGTGGAAGCCCAAGGGAGTTACAGAAGTTCAATAAACACTGATACTCACCTTCCCTCCCTCTTGGGCCTTCCATGAGGACCTCTTTAGTCATCTTCCGTCCACTTCTGGTTTCCTTGGTTATGTCACGGCCCCCGGGGCCTCATCAGTGCCCCATGGCCAATGATGCGATTCAGGAAACCATATTACAACCAAAGATGACCACAAGGAAGTCCAAAAGAGGTGAAGGAATGTGAGAATCAGGGTTTGTTATGTTTCTGCACTTCCTCAGGGCTTCCCTTATTATAATCTAAGGTATAGAGAGACCCCTGAGTATAATACTTGTATAATAATATAATTATATGATATAAAATCATGCGTGGTGAACCCCAAAAATTTTGTGCTCCGTCAAATCCAAAACTTTTGGAAAGTTGGTAATGAACCCAGGTCATTATGAAGTTAATGTCTGGCTCAATAAAGAGCCTTGAGACATGTATAGGGATTTTAGACACTTCATAGACTCCTCAAAAAGAAAGCGTCAACCCAACTGTCCACAGATTTTCTACAGATTAGTGACTTAGTAAGTCATACAGTCACTTACGGTATTGCTACATATGGGGGATAAGAAGAAAGCTAATATGTATTCTATGGAGAGAGAAACAGCTGCCAGTAAAAAGCTTAACTGTACTTGTTTGTAGGCATCCATTGTACAAGTTGCATCAACATAGTATTACTGTACAGAGAGAGAGAGGAGATTCCACCAGAAGGCAGTGGTGCAAAGGTGGGGAAGAAGTGGGCAGATAATGTGCTGACAATAAGGCAACCAATGCAATATGTACTTAGATGATATGACATAGCTATTGGTTTTAATAAAAGAGAAATGTGCGGGTCTGGAGGATAAACTGATAAGCTTTGGACAACAATACTTTATACACGAGGATTCGGGAACCGTGTAATTTTAACCATAAGTGTAATTGTAATGCAAAATCCAACAGAAGCATTTACTGTAACATTTCACTTTGTACTTTTCCTATTGCTGTTATCTGTCTCCCTAAAGATCAAGCCAGATGTAACATACAGCCCGAGTTCTTACTATGGGCACAGCATTTTATGGAAAAAAAAAAAGAAATACTTAACTTAGAATCCAATGAAGATGATAACCTACTATTTTCCTCTGATTTTGCTGCTTGACTGCTCAGTTCCATTGGGGCAGAGCTATAATCTGTGACTACAATTTATGTACAGTCTTACAGGGAGTCTGCGGTAGTCATGTCTTGTCTCATCATTGGTTCGGAATTGCTCTATCCTTCCCCCCTGCAGATCTCCCTTCAGATTGGCTGCTGTGTATAAAGACAAGTCTATCTCAGGCAGCAGGACATCAGCATACGGAGGGATGATTTCTAATACAGCAAGAGTAAAGTACAGATTATTAAAGTACACAGACTTAAAGGAGTTTTCCCATTATGGATACTTATCCCCTATCCACAGGACAGGGTATTAGTGTCCAATTGCTGGGGGCCTGATCTCCCAGTGAGTCCCCAGTGATCAGGAGGGCAGAGGACTGAGAGTTCCCCTAAGGCCTCCTTGTGAATTGCGTACTAGTGTAAGAGACAGCCAATGTTGTCCTAAGCTTTATTTGTCTGTATAAACTGTTAATGTTGAATGTATTTCTGTGATTCTGTTCCTTTAAGACAGCAGCCATTGTAATTGTGACATGATGCTGGAGTGACTCCCCCCCCCTTTTATGTCAGCTTGCCTGTTCTGCAGACAGAATGTGAGCAGAGAAGCAGGAAGTGACGAGACAGAGAGCAGCAGCCATCTTAGCAAGTGTTGTATTGAACTGGTGTGGAGATTTTTCTGTACAGCTAAGCTGTATCTTGGTCCAGAGACAAACAGAGTGTAAAGAGACAACAGGACTAGTGAGTCCACGTGAAAGGAACTGTGCTCAGTGGCTGATCAGTGAGACTGACATTGTGACTGTGTATATGGATACCACAGATAGAGACTCGCAGTGCTGTTGATGTACTGGACAGCACCTGCTAAACCCCGGCTTACATCCCAGCTCAGTGTATGGATTCGGCAGGACTGTCAGTGTGCTGAGTGGAATCTGCTGTTGGATTACATTGCATTCATTGGGTTTCCCTGTTAAAGAGGACTTCATTTCTCCCAAGATCCTGATAACCGTGAGGAGAGGACGTTTCGCTATAAAAGAAAGGAACGACTTTGGGCCCCACCGCGCGCTTCTACAGACTGTAAGCGGTCCACCTGGACCACTGAGGAAAAGGGGGTGCACCCAAATGTGATGTCAGGGTCAGTTAGGGATAGTTTTGAGTATATTGTTCATTCAGTGTCCATACTGCAGAATTGGACAGAGTAAAAGTAGAAACCATTGCAGAATTTGCCTTGAAATTGTTCATGCTATATTGTATATTTTGCTTGTCTTTATCCCTGTCATTTTACCTTCAAATAGCCTTTATTAACTTATAGTAAATATATATTCTTTTCTTGAACTACCGCGTGTGCGTTCATTTCTGGTTGCGGAGACCAAACCACCTGCCTTGCTCTCGGTTCACAAATTGGCGTAGTCGGCAGGATCCGCTTACCAGAATGGACGGTGACGCACCCGTTCGGGAGAATGGTGCTGAAGATTTTGGATGTACCACAGGGATCTACCATGAGATTCCCACAGGAGACAACCCTCCAATTAGAGAGCGCTACCGACAAATTCCTCCACAGTTGTATCAGGAAGTAAAAGAACTGTTAGCTAAGATGCTACAGGGTGGGATCATCCAAGAAAGCCAGAGTCCCTGGGCAGCTCCTGTGGTGTTAGTAAGAAAAAAAGATGGGTCCATCCGATTTTGCGTAGACTATCGGAAGTTAGACGCTTGCACCGTACGAGATTCCTACCCCTTGCCACGGATTGAGGAGTCCCTCTCAGCGCTGGGGAGAGCCCGGTACTTCTCCTCACTAGATCTGGCTAGTGGGTATTGACAGGTGCCGATGGCCACAAAAGACAAGGAGAAGACGGCATTCATCTTGCCCATGGGACTATACGAATTTAACCGGATGCCCTTCGGGTTGACAAATGCACCCGGAACGTTTCAGCGGTTGATGGAGAAATGTCTCGGTGACTTCAACTTTGAGTTCACTCTCATCTACTTGGATGACATTATAGTGTATTCTGCGACCTTTGAAGACCATCTCCACCAGTTGGGGCAAGTATTTCGAAGATTGCGGGAACATGGGCTCAAATTGAAACCCAGTAAATGTCGGTTGTTCCAATCTGAAATTGATTACTTGGGTCACCGCGTATCAGGAGAAGGGGTGAGACCATCAAGAGACAAGATAGCGGCTGTTCAAGATTGGCCAATACCGACTACCCTGCGAGAAGTGAGGGCGTTCCTTGGAGTAGCCGGTTACTATCGACGGTTTATTAAGGATTTCGCCAAGGTAGCAGCACCACTTAATGCTCTCCTACGAGGCACATCCGGTGGTCCAAAGAACCGGTCCGTGAAGTGGGGACCTGAACAGGAACAAGCCTTCCAGGCATTAAAGGATGCACTGACAACAGCCCCAATCTTGGCATATGCTGATTACCACTTGCCGTTCCAGCTGTATACGGATGCAAGCCTGTATGGTCTTGGAGCAGTGCTTTCCCAGCTTCAGGATGGCCAGGAGAGGGTCATAGCGTACGGCAGCCGGTCTTTGAGAGATTCTGAAAGAAACCCCGAGAATTATAGTTCATTTAAGTTGGAGCTGTTGGCACTGGTATGGGCCATGACCGAGAAATTCTCTGAATATTTGACCGGTGCTGAAGTTTTAGTACTGACTGACAACAACCCACTAGCTCACCTGGAAAATGCCAAGCTCGGGGCATTAGAGCAGAGGTGGATAGCCCGAATGACTAAGTTCAATTACCGCATTAAGTATCGGTCCAAGACAGAGAACCAGAATGCTGACGGGCTTTCTAGGGTAACCGCCCAGACCCCCACAGTAGACGTGGATCATGAGTTGGAGCATGTGGAGGTGCCCGACTTCAGCAGATTTTCACAGGCCTTGACCGCCACTAATCAGTTTGAGATGGAGGGGACTGAAATGGCTCCTTTCTTTGGTCCCTCACGACAGGAATGGGCACAGATACAACAGACCCATGAGGGGCTGGCACAGATGATCAAGTGTGTTGAGAAAGGCCAGAAGCCCTGTAGAGAGGAAAGAGAACGACTGACACGTGAGATATTATCTGTTCTGAGTCAGTGGGAAAAGTTGGAGATGAAAAATGGAGTGCTATGCCGAAAGGTCTATTTACCTTCTGAGATCGACATTCGATACCAAATTGTGGTGCCTAGTGAACTGGCTCGCTCGTTGGCAGTTGAGGCTCATAATAAGAATGGACATTTTGGTCATGAGAAGACCTTTCGTTGGTTACAGCGACTGATTTACTGCCCTGGTCTTCGTCAAATGGTCGAAGAAGTATGCCGCAGCTGTCGAACTTGTGAGATCCATAAGGCAATAGAACAGAGAGCTCCCCCTGCAAACCATCGTGACCCAGGAACCTTTAGAAATCGTCATGATAGACTATCTAATGGTGGGCCCATCCAATAGCGGACACCAGTATTGCCTCGTAATGGTGGATCACTTCACCAAATTTGCGGTGGTAACCGCCACCAAGGACCAGACAGCTGAGTCAGCAGCTCGTGCTCTGTGCCAAGATTTCATTCGAGTATATGGGTGCCCTAAACGCATCCACTCCGACCAGGGTGCCTGCTTTGAGGGACACGTAATGAAAGAAGTTCAACGTATCTACGGGATAAAGAAGTCGCACACGACTCCATACCACCCTCAGGGAAATGGGGCCTGTGAAAGATTCAACAGAACTCTGCTACAGATGCTGCGGACTCTGGAGGAAGACAAGAAGTTACAGTGGCCTCAGTTCTTATCTGAAATGGTGTGGGCCTATAACAATCAGGTCCATTCTACAACGGGGTACTCTCCTTATACACTTCTCTTTGGGCGGTCTGGGCGAAGTGTAGGAGAATTACAGTTGGATGATGTGGATGGGTTCCCTCCGAGGGATCCAACCTCTTGGGTGCGGGCGCACCGGCAGAGACTTGAGACGATCCATCGATTGGTGCGGCAGCGCCTGCAAGAACATCCCCATCCTGATAAGACCCCAGTGCAAGAAGCACCATTGCAACCAGGCGACCTGGTGCTAGTTCGTGTCAAGAAACCCCAAGGGAAATTGGAAAGCCGATGGGAGGCTTTGCCGTATCGTGTTGTTGGCCGCAAGTATGCGAATGGGCCAGTGTACCAGGTCCAGAAAGAAGGAACTGATTGTGTTCGAGTACTTCACCGAAATATGTTGCGCCTGTGTCATTCTGAAGGGACAAATCATGATGGGCTTGCCAATGTGAATGAGCTCCCACAGTCAGAGAATGGAGGTGCGGAATGGGCCTCAGACGAGGAGGATGATTGTTGGCCGATCCCTGCTCCTGGGGATGTTCCACCTGTGACTACTGTATCTCCGGCCTGTGCCCCCTCTGGTGCGGAATCCGCTGGTCCTTCTCAGCCCATAGCTGCAGCACCCCATAATATACCACCGGTCCTCAGACGGACCACTAGGCCAAATGCTGGTATTCCCCCTGTTCGGTATGCGCAGGATGAGTTTGTTTGGCCTGCCATACATCGGTATACTACCACCCTGTGCATAAAAGTACAACCCTCTGGATATACAGTCATAGGCAGGGACTGCCAATCTTAAAGTGGGGGGGAATATGTAAGAGACAGCCAATGTTGTCCTAAGCTTTATTTGTCTGTATAAACTGTTAATGTTGAATGTATTTCTGTGATTCTGTTCCTTTAAGACAGCAGCCATTGTAATTGTGACATGATGCTGGAGTGACTCCCCCCCCTTTTATGTCAGCTTGCCTGTTCTGCAGACAGAATGTGAGCAGAGAAGCAGGAAGTGACGAGACAGAGAGCAGCAGCCATCTTAGCAAGTGTTGTATTGAACTGGTGTGGAGATTTTTCTGTACAGCTAAGCTGTATCTTGGTCCAGAGACAAACAGAGTGTAAAGAGACAACAGGACTAGTGAGTCCACGTGAAAGGAACTGTGCTCAGTGGCTGATCAGTGAGACTGACATTGTGACTGTGTATATGGATACCACAGATAGAGACTCGCAGTGCTGTTGATGTACTGGACAGCACCTGCTAAACCCCGGCTTACATCCCAGCTCAGTGTATGGATTCGGCAGGACTGTCAGTGTGCTGAGTGGAATCTGCTGTTGGATTACATTGCATTCATTGGGTTTCCCTGTTAAAGAGGACTTCATTTCTCCCAAGATCCTGATAACCGTGAGGAGAGGACGTTTCGCTATAAAAGAAAGGAACGACTTTGGGCCCCACCGCGCGCTTCTACAGACTGTAAGCGGTCCACCTGGACCACTGAGGAAAAGGGGGTGCACCCAAATGTGATGTCAGGGTCAGTTAGGGATAGTTTTGAGTATATTGTTCATTCAGTGTCCATACTGCAGAATTGGACAGAGTAAAAGTAGAAACCATTGCAGAATTTGCCTTGAAATTGTTCATGCTATATTGTATATTTTGCTTGTCTTTATCCCTGTCATTTTACCTTCAAATAGCCTTTATTAACTTATAGTAAATATATATTCTTTTCTTGAACTACCGCGTGTGCGTTCATTTCTGGTTGCGGAGACCAAACCACCTGCCTTGCTCTCGGTTCACACTAGTCCTGACAGTCCCATAGAAGTGAAAGAAGTGCCGGTCACACAAGTGCACTGGCGTTCCATTCTCAAGTACGCCTTAGGAGGACTTTTGGACCCCATCCTCCTGATCACTGGGGGACCCCAGCGTTCGAACACTTACCCCCTGTCCTGTGGATAGTCAATAAGTGTCTGTATTGGGGCAACTCCTTTAATAGTTTAAAACAAGTATTCATATTGTAACAAGTTAACCCTTAACTTACTGATCTGTTGGAGTCCAAGTGCTCAGGTGCTCAGCGATTAGGAACTTGTACCCCATTAGAAATGAAGTAGTGGTCAAGCACCGTTCCATTCATTTTAATGGGAGAGCTTACGATAGCTGAAGTAAAGCACTTGGTAAAGCACCACTTATGTTAATAAAATTATTACACTAGAATCCCAAGTAGTTCACACCTCCGATTCCCTTTTTAGACGTCAAAGTCCTCATAGTGTAATGTACGGTGTGTTCTTGTTTGTATTGTTTTGTTCCAACCTTACCACATATGCTTTCTGTTATGCAAGACTGTCAAACATTTTAGCTGTTATGACAAGCTTATGTACCTAAGAGCCTCCATATAGAAGCCAACAGCTGTTCTGTAGCAATCCTTGGAGTTTTTCTTCTTGGAGTTTTGACAAAAAAGTTATTGGTAGAAGTTTAGCAGATACACAGTGTTCCGTGTAATGAAATCTTGTTAAAACTGATCTTATTGGACTTCCAAAATATCACAATCTTCATCGTTTTCATGTTTATTATCATAATGTAACACTTTTGGTTCCAAACACTCTGGTGCTATATTGTTAAGATTAGTGGTAAGGATGATGGGTTCAGTTGACTATTTTATATTGACTAAATGTGATATCACCAAACTGTAGGGTTTTGTGGGGTGTTTGTAGTGTGGAGTGTCCAATGTACCAAAATTAGTGAAAAAGATGACAACCAGTGAGTTAACCAAAGCTCATTAATGTGTGTGTCGAGCAATGGCCAGTCCATTTGGTACAATTCCATAGAAGAACTCACTTATCAATAATTTATAAAAGATCAGAATGTACATTGTATCATCTCTTACTGAATCAGTTAGGCTGGGTTCACATCTGTGGTAGAGTCTCCATTTAGAATCTCCATGGTACATATGTCAGAAATCGCAGGAACAAAAAGTCTTGCAAGCCTAAATTTTTGTCCAACGATTTCAGTTAATAAGGATGGACATTCAGCAGATGTCCAATGGAGCAAATCTGTTTTTCTGTTTTTTCTGGTCTTCCGATGGACCAGAAAAATAGAAACAACTATGGATGCTTGAACCTAGCATCTTAATGTGTTCATTAATAGTTTAAGATACATAAACACTTCAAGATATTCCGATATTAGAAGGTAGATCGCACTACTGTTGGGTGAACCACAAGAGATGTATCCTGGAAATATTTGTGAGGTTCGCCTGGCAGTTTTAATTTGGGTCCAAACTGAAAGACCCCAGAGTAATAAACAGAACTGAAGTCAGTGTGTCGGCCATGAACTCCTCCGTGTACCAAAGTTTACTAGAGTCAAATGTGTTGCCATCTATCCAACAGCTAAAGCTAGTCTAAAACTGGGTTATTCAACAGGACGATGGTTCCAAACACACCAGCAACCAGATGGGCTAAAAAAGGAAAGATGTTGCAGTGGCCAAGTCACAATTCCAAGCAAAATGCTGTGGTGGGACCTTAAGAGAGTTGTGTATAAATGAATGCACATGAGCTTCCATGCACTGAAACAACATTGTGAAGAAGAGTTACATAGTAATATAGTAGATGGGGTTGGATGAAGACACAGGTCCATCAGGTCCAACCTATAACCCTACAGTGTTTATCCTGAATGATGTGAAAGTCATAGAGAAAACCATCACTCTAAGTTATGCCTGGTGTAGGTGTTTCTACGAGCTATTGATTATTGGGATATACTTAGTTTTTCACACATGGTTTTTCCATTTTGGCTTTTTGTTACATTATCTGAGTCTGTTGTGAGTTATTGTTCATCTGAGCTTGTTTTTACCAAATTTTAAAACCTTCAAAGGTTTTTTTTTATCATCTCCGAATACGTAAAACCTTAAAATATGAAGAGTAATTTTTTTTTTTTTTTCATGACTATATCAACAGCTGACTCAGTGATTTTTGGGGAGGCAAAGTACACTTTAATGGATAGACAAATAGTAAGAATATTCAGAAAAGAGGATAAAACTGCATTTTTAACAGCATCTGAATGTTCCTTACTTCATTTGCAAATGACCTTTAGCAATATTCAATGCTCTCTGCAAAAGCCTTTCACTCAGTCTCACACTATAGCATATTTCACACAAGGAAGAAGACGCTATGTTAATATTAATATCAGTGTATGATGCCTCAGCTACCTGAAGTTACCAAGTGAATTTCTTTAAACAAAAGGATATCAGCTTCTGAGCCTTTATATGAGTCACACATTGACTTTTTGGTACTTTGTAACAACTAGATTTTGAAGTGGAAGATTCTAAAATGTCACACAGGAAAGATTTCCAATTAAAATCTCATACAGAACTTTTGTTCTAATGTGTAAAAGTCAATCATACTTTAAAATGCTTGGCACGCTGTATGCGTCATGAATAGCAAGCAGGATACAAAAAGCTTCACTGGCAAATGTTCAAAATAGCGTTAAAGAACCCTTCACGGAACAAGCACAATTATCCGTTATTCATATGGGCCAGTAGTGGTTAAGACTGAGCAACGTAATCAGCCTCTTGCACTAAACATTAACTATTTTTTATTTTTTTCCAAATCATTTTGCTTTACTTTGTAATTTATTTTGTTTTTTGTTTTTTTCCCATTTTTTTTCTGTATTCAACTAACATAATAGAATTTGATTATTTTGAATAAAAGGTCTGGACACAACTTACCCGGCATGTTTCTATAACTATAGTATTGTTCATAGCCTGAAAAAAAACCCAAAACATTTTCATAAGAAACTTTCCGGAAATTGTAATTCAAATTTGTTCCAAGTGTTGGAATGAATTAAATTACAGTTATTGAAATTACAATCTTTACATTCTTTGTTCTGGCAATCAGCTGGGATCCTAAAGTTCAACCCCCCGTGGGTCGGATACTGAAGACGTCCTAGTGGTATAAGATCAACATCTTGTCCTGAGATAACCCATTTAAGTACAAAACTTTATGTTTTCATTGTCTGCCACTGATGTTTTTGTATAAATTGTAGATTTTATGTTGCATTTTAGTTTTGCAGAAAGTCAGAGTGACAGAATTGTGACAGTTTGTCAAATCAATGAACAATTATTTTTTTTACAGATTTTTTCATGTCTGTTTAGAACACATACAAATTATTTGTAGTCTTGGGAAAACTGTCATAATTGGAATAGCTAATTGGTATAAGGAGGGTTTGACCTGTAAAGGTCAGTAATGATCAACCTAACTGGGCAAAGCTCCTTCAGTATTTTTAATTCACAGCACGACTTACAACATAATTCAGTTTTGATCAATGGAGGTCCAGGTGGCCCAAAGGGGCAATACATTGTGTTGAGCACTGTTCCCCTTAATTTCTGACTTATATAGACTTGGGTAGACTTGTAGAATTTCTAGGAGCCTGTACATCATTCACTATGCTATGTCCATGGGAAACCATTTAGAAAGGAAGAGGCACAGTGGTTCTTCTCTTTCAAATTAGTGATCTGTGTGGGTCTAAATAGCTAGTCCCTCACTGATTCAAAGGCAAACCTTGCAAGATTCATTTTGAGAACATTTGTGAGTTTCAACCGTAAGTTCTGATTTGCACCAAACTTGTTTGGCTGGAACCAGAAGTGTTATTATTATACTATTCCAACCTCAGAGTATAATAAATGGAGGCCATGGGGAGTTGCAGAAAAATAAAAACAACTCATATTCACCTTTCCTTACTTCTAAGGGGTTCCACCCCTGCTCTAGTCTTCTCTCCCTTCATCTTGTGGTCCACAGTGTGATGTCACCAGCTTTGGGCGACCGTGGCTGCTGACATCACCCAAGAGAAAGTAAGCATCCAGAAAACACCGGAAAAGAAGACCAGATGTTGTGGCGTAGCCCCAGAGAGTTGAGGAAAGTTGAGTATGAGCTGTTTATTATTTTTTATTATACTCTGGGGTCAGAATATAATAGCAAACCTCTAGATTCTAATAAGTAGTGATCCAACAACTAGGATTTCCACAATCTTTAAGATAATGAGCATATATCTTTTTGATATAATAAAATATGCTATCTTTAGTTTTTAAATTGGTAACAATGCCACATAGAATTGGGATAAGTTGTCAATATCAAAGTATGTTAAATAGAGAAGGAAAGAAAGAAGGAGGGAGGGGGAAGGAAGGAAGTAGGGAAAGAAGGAAGGAAAGAAAGAAGGAAAGAAAGAAAGAAAGAAAGAAAGAAAGAAAGAAAGAAAGAAAGAAAGAAAGAAAATAATAATAATAATAATAATAATAATAATAATAATAATAATAATAATAGTCCTTTAATAGTCCCACAATGGGGAAATTCAGTGTGTTAAAGCAGCAAAGATAAGATAAGCAGATTCAAATACAAATACAACATGTACAGGAATGTTCCAAGGTAAGAGGCATTACATTGATAGTAGACAGACAGATAGGAAGTAGCAGAGGAGGGGGGGGGTTTTAACAGGCAGAAAGATATTTCAGTTCTCTGTGTGTATTGATCTCCGCTTAGGTCGGTGTTGGTTGTACAGCCTAACTACGGTGGGGAGGAAAGACTTCTGATAGCGCTCCTTCTCACACTTAGGGTGGAGCAGTCGGTCACTGACAGTACTGCCCAGCGCAATCACACTCTCATGCATGGGATGGGACTTCTTCTTCTGCATGGAGCTCACCACGGACAGTATCCTTCTGTCGCCCACCACCTGCACTGGGTCCAGTGGGCTCCCCAGGACAGAGCTGGCCCTTCTAATCAGCTTGTCAAGTTTATTTCTGTCCCTGGTTGATATACTGCTCCCCCAGCAGGCCACTCCAACGAAGTTGCCACTACCGAGTTGAAGAAAGTCCTAAGAAGTGCCCCTCTGGATTCCAAAGGCTCTCAGCTTCCTAAGCAGGTAGAGCCTGCTGTGGCCCTTCCTGTACAGGACCTCCATATGATTTGCCCAGTCCAGCTTATTATTAAGGAGTAAAGCCAGGTACTTATAGGTGTTCACAATCTCGATGCCCGTCCCCAGGATGTCCACTGGTTTAGGAGGGCATCTGCATTTACGGAAGTCCACCACCATCTCCTTGGTCTTCCCCGCGTTAATCTTCAGGTGGTTCCGCTGGCACCAGTCCACAAAATCCAAGTTCAGTTCTCTGTACTCCCTGTCATCATCGTCTGTGATGAGACCTACTATTGCAGAGAAAGGAGGGAGGAAAGAAAGAAAGAAAGAAAGAAAGAAAGAAAGGAGGGAGGGAGGGAGGGAGGGACGGAGGAAAGAAAGAAAGGAGGGAAGAAAGAAAGAAAGAAAGAAAGAAAGGAAGGAGGGAGGGAGGAAAGAAAGAAAGAAAGAAAGGAAGAAAGAAAGAAAGAAAGGAGGGAGGACAGAAAGGAAGAAAGGAGGGAGGAAAGAAAGAAAGAAAGACAAAAGGAAGGGGGAAAGAAAGAAAGAAAGAAAGAAAGAAAGAAAGAAAGAAAGAAAGAAAGAAAGAAAGGAGGGAGGAAAGAAAGAAGGGGAGAAAGAAAGAAAGAAAAGAAGGAAGGAGGGAAGAAAGAAAGAAAGAAAGAAAGAAAGAAAGAAAGAAAGAAAGAAAGAAAGAAAGAAAGAAAGAAAGAAAGAAAGAGAAGAAAGAAAGAAAGAAAGAAAGAAAGAAAGAAAGAAAGAAAGAAAGAAAGAAAGGAGGGAGGAAAGAGACAAAAAAAAGAAGGACGGAAGGAAGAGCAGAAGGAAGGATTGATAAAAGTAGTGAAGGAACAAAGAGGAACAGAGAGAGAGAAAAAGAAAGAAAGAAAGAATGATGGGAAGGAAGGAGGGAAAGAGGAGGAAGTAAGGATGGAAGGTAGGAAAGGAAGGAGGAAGGGAAAAAGGAAGATTGGAGCAGGGAAAGAATTAAATAAAAAAGAAAGAAGGAATTAAGGACAGAAAGAGGTATAAAGTAGAAGGTAGGTAGATAGATAGATAGATACACCTAGGAGTTAGATAGACGTAGAAGATCAATGGATAAGTGATTTTAACAGAAGTCATCATTATATCCATACTATCTAACCATAATCATTGTTGTAACCACTAGCATGGGGTTTAAGAAAATGACTAAGCTCCTGTTCATACTGGTCTCATAATGTCCCAGTTATGATGTGGCGTGGCATCTAAATGTTATCGCTGTATATTTCTATCAGTATGCATCAGCGCTTCACCTCAGAGCAGAAAAGATTAATGCAGTAAAATCCGAGTTCAGATTATCTTTAAAGTCTTTAAATCACAATCCTTAAATCTGTCATTTTAACAGGAATTAGGAATGATTTTAACAAGAAGGCAGAATAATTGGATTTTTTTTGTAATTGCTTTCTGCCTGTGCTTATATTACTGGATGTCAGGGCTGATGTTTAATTGTACTAATCATAAGCTATGGCCGCTGTATGGAGAATTAGCGTCCTCTATCTCTTTCAAATAAGTATTTTTTTTCATTGTCTCAGTGGAAAATTGCTGTGTATAAAAATATATGTGTTTGCTGTATCCCGTCGTATCAGTCATTTATCAATATACATCTGTTTCATTCCAGCGATTCCATTTCTACGCCTCTGTGAATTTTAGATTATTTTTAGAAATTGTTCTTTCATGGTTTGTTTTCTGTTCACAGATTACCTTGACTTGGTTCATTTTAAAATGCCTTTAATAGTAGCTATAGTAAAAAAATCTGTGATGTTTAGTAATATACAAGATGAAATTCTCTATACTAAAATGCCTGATTAGAAATCTACAGATATGCTCTTCCCTATTGATACTTTTGCAAGGTCATGTCACAAGATGATCAGCTTTTCAAAACAATATTGTGCCATTGAACTTCTGGGTGTCAATTTGAGGCCACCCAGTGGTTGTGCTTTGGATTGCATCTTGTGAAAGTTTTTGTTAGCTTGTTGTGATCAGAATCCTTAATCAAATTCTAACTTAGATAAGAGTGGACACATCCTTTTAATTTGATATAATTAGATTAATAAAATCCCTTTAATCCTGGGTATATTCCTGATACTGACAGCAATGAAAGTGAAATGTGAAATGTAGAATTGTACTGTTTTTTTGCCTGTATTTGTCAGTTCAGTATGCAGCATACACTGTTATTTTCTGGTAAAAATCCTTGAAATCCATGGTGGACTGATCCTGTCTCTATTGCATTTAGGGGAAGTTTCTATGTGATGGACAGTCTGTTACATGCAAATAAACTGCAACAAAAATGTACTGCCACCTGCTACATAATAGGCTTACTTTAGATCTGGATTCTTAGTGGTGAAGTCCACTAAGTGTGAATGAGTCTTTGAAGATGTATATGGATTTTCAGTGCAGAATCTGTATGGCAAATCAGTAACAAGACCGTATATTGCTATTTTATACCTACAGGTCCTAGAGTTTGAAATTGGATAATATGAAAATATCTTCAGGGCATCCTGATAGAAGCCTTGCATTTCTCGATTTTATAATGACAATTTCTTGTATTGAGGATTGAAATTGTGGTCTCCCTTTCCCAACATCCGCTGTAATAGTACGGCGGATGTCAGGTGCTTAAATATAGCGCCCACTAGGGGTTCTAATAAATGCAAAAAAAAATATATATTTATAAAAAAATAAAAAATATTAAAAGTTCAAATCACCCCTCTTTCCCTAGAACACATATAAAAGTAGTTAAATACCGTGAAACACATACACATTAGGTATCCCTGTGTTCAAAAACGCCCGGTCTACAAATCTCTAAAAATATTTTTCCCATACGGTAAATGACGTAGCAGAAAAAAAAAATCAAAAGTGGCAAACTTCCGTTTTTTCACTGTTTTGCCTCTGATAAAAATTTGAATAAAAAGTGATCAAAGCAATAGTAATTCCCCAAAATGGTATAACTAAAAAGTACACCTGGTCCTGCAAAAAAAGACGCCCTATGCATCCCAGTACGTGGAAATATAAAAAAGTTACAGGTGTCAAAATATATTTTTGCACAGTTTTGGATTTTTGTTAAGGGGTTAAAATTTAAATAAAACCATATAAATTTGGTATCCCCGGAATCATACCGAAACATAAAATAGAAATGACATGTCATTTTGGCTGTAGAGTGAACGCTGTAAAAATAAAGCCCGTAAGAAAGTCACACAAATGCACTTTTTCTTCAAATCCACCCCATTCTGAATTTTTTTCCAGCTTCCCAGTACATTGTACAGAATAATAAATGGTAGCATCATGAAAAAAAAATTTGTCCCGCAAACATTAAGACCTCATATGGCTCTGAGAATGGAAAAATAAAAAAGCTATTGTGTTTGGAAGGGGGGAGCCAAAAACAAAAAACGAAAATCGAAAAATGTCACCGGCGGGAAGGGGTTAACATCTGAAAATTAAATTATTTGATAGATTTTATATATTTTTTACAAAAGAGGTAGAATAGGTTAAAAAATAAAATAAGCATTACTTATCTCACTGATCTCCCACCTCTACCATTTTGCCACTTATCAGGTCCATGTCGGATCTCTGCTTCTTGGACCCTTTTCAACACACACAGGAACGCCTACTCAGACAAACACTGGCTAAGATGTGTCAATGCTGAGGTCAGTGATTGACTGCGCCGGCACTACTTGACATTTCTCATGAGCTGTGAGAGATCAGTGAGGTATAGCAGGTAAAGCTTATTTTATTTTTAACCTATTCTGCCTCTTTTACTAACAAAATGTAGCTTTAGAAATGTTATTCTGATGAAAGAATTGTGGATAAGAGCAGTGTTCTCCTTAGATTACGGTTCTCCTTATATTATGGTTCTCTTTAGACTATGAGTGGTCTTAGTAGATAATATACATTGTGCCCAAAGAGGCAAAAAAAAAGCCCATTATTTAAACAAAAATGCAATATACAGTAATCTGCCTACATCTAATTTAAGATATAACTTTTATTGAACTTCATAAAACCCACCATTAAAGTTAAAATTTTCAACTCTTTGGGCAGTATCTACAACTAGTGGTTTGCATTATATTCAGTAAACCATACTGCTGATAGCTCCACCATCATATTCTGCCCTGAATGACTGTAATTGAAAACAAAAAACACTCAAGCCCCCCCGACATGTTTCACAGTAACTCGTCTTCATCAGGGCTATATGGGGCAAATAATATGAGTCACGCCAAAGCCAGACATTTTGTAGCCTCTACATCCAACAATCCTCGGCCAACCATCACTGGCTCGAGCTGATTGAAACCTTCATCAGCCTATTGATAATTGACATGGATGGGAGGTAAAAATATACATTATGAAAAAACAGCCAATAAGTAAAAAAGATTAGCACAAGCACTTTGCTGATCAAAACTGCTGGTAGGAGCAAAATGTAGCCATGTAGTGGGTACTGCGGCATGCGCAACCAAGACCATCCAGCGCAAGCATACTCTCATCAGAACAACTGTGCGAAGACTGCAGCCATTTGCAGGCACCATGATAGTACTTTTCTCCTACAGACACTAGGTCCCAAATCTACTGTAATGCATGATAGTGTCTCTGCGAGAATAGTACTAAATCCCAAATATTCTGTAGTGCACCAACTTGGTGATGAAAACACCAGCGTAGACACTATTGATATAGTCTTAAAATGAGAAGAATAACTAAGTGTCATAATTAGATGACTGCACATGCGTGAACACTTAGATTCAGAGAATATCTGGTATAGCCCAACTCAAAGTAGATCTGTAGTTAGAAATTTATAGGCAGGATGCTGTAAAGGGCAAATTACTGTTCTGTATATGTATGCATTAAGGCTAAAACAGTACTTGCTAACTTAGTAGAAATTAACTAAACAGTAAAAGGCAACTTGTATAAACACATACTGTAGTATAGAATTAGCTGGTCTGCCTCTGTCACTTTACGCTTCGGGGCTTTATTTTCTGTGTATCTGTATTTCCTCATATCTCCTGTCCATGTACTATGTCTAAGGCCAGTGTCTGACCGAAATGCATCAGAATGGCTTTGTACATATGATTTTAAAAGGCTCTAATAAAGGCTCTGTTTTATGAGGATCCTAGGAGTACTTGATAATTTCTTCATTGACATGTCTTTAGAGTCTTGGCATCTTTGTGCAACAGGTGGGTCAAGCTAGGTCTCTCAAGATTGTTCCTTGAGAGAGCCAAATGTGGGTGGCATCACTCATGGTTTTGTGTATATCCTAGGTCTCTAAGTCTGTCTGACATAATCCTATCTATCTAATCTCTCTCCACAAAATGGGCAACCTTCACTTCCTGTCTGGGCTTATTACATTGCCTAGTAGGCTACAATGACTGAGTCATCAGAGACCTGACACCTATAGTCCTTTGTGATTAACTGTCCCTGTCATGAAGGTTGCCTGCAAGACATTAGGGGAAAGCACACATGATCTCCAAGGTGATGTGATCCTTCTGCTCTCTCCATACTTTAATTTGGCAGCTATTTTAGCTGGTTTATTCAAATTAAACATGGTAAACATTTTAGATTTGTTTGAATCCAAAGGTTTTGCAAAGTTTGGGTTGAATTTGGTTAGTTAAGAACTGGTTTGCTCATCTTTAGCCACAGTTATTGAAAGGAAGAAACCTCTCGATAATTGTGATAAATCTAGTCGTTTGTCCACCAGTACGGAGCTGGAATAGATTTCAGATGTTACATATACCAGTTTTCTGGCATAAGTAATCATAAATGTATTGGGCAGTTAAGGCTATATTGTCCTCACAAGTCAAGTTCGCACCCATACCACACACTCTTGTTTATAAAGAAAATGGCAAAAAACAGCCGCAGTTGCCTGTAGTAAAATTGTGCCTTTTGGAACCACCTTAATGATTGTGCCACCTTAATGATGTTTTCGATACTTGTCATTCAGTGTAAAAATATTCTATTGGAAACCTCAAAAGCAGCGTTACTGAATTCCTGTATTGTCTGCTTAGCCTTGTAGGGTCTCTTGTAATCTTTTTACAAGTACAAATTCCATTAGGTTCCATTAAGCTTAACAATTGTAGGGCAGGAACAATGAGAATTGATGTGTCAAGTTTTCAGAATGTGCTGGCAAATAAATGACAGTGTTTGGTATCCAGCGATTCCTTTGTGTCAGTTTTCATGGTATGCTATCATTGCATTAGATCTGCGATATTCTAGCAGCCATAAATCATAATTTAAAGATGGCTGAAATAATCAAACTTAATTACTGCCATCCATTGCCAGATAATTAGCCGGGGATAAATGGATCAGTCTGTTTCTTGTGTTATACTGTCTGTCTCAGCACATTTGTTTGCTCTGCACATTGGTATCTGGTATTGATTGAACGCTTCCTTCTTGTCTCTCGGCTGCTGCGTGGTGTCTTTGCTGCAGAATAAAGACGACAGGAAAAAAAAACAACAATAACAAAGGCAAAGGGAAAAAAGAGTCGTCACTCGGAATTCATCTTTGCATGACTAGTTCCCTGACTAGTTTGCCTTTATTAAGCCAACTTTCAGTGCACAGGGACTTATGCGTTTGTACAATGCTAAGAATTCTGGGAAAGGAATAAGCAATTAAGTCCACCTTGGTGTAAAAGTAAGAACCTTGCTCTAGCACCACCTTTAGGAAGGTAGCTCCCTATAGATCAATGGCTGGTTTGACTGAAACCTAGTGGCATAATCTGTGAATAAAGACAAGACAGAATATATCCTCCAAAAGGAAGAGAGACCCATCTACGGCAACCAGGCATTGAACAATAGGGAGCTAGCTTCTTTAAAGTGCTACTAGAGAAAGTGCCCCTTTTTCCACCAAGGAAGACTTATTTTCAAATTTGTTGGGATCTCACCAATATAGAGAATAAAATAGAATAGAATAGAATAGAATAGAATATTGATCCCAGGAGGAAATTAGTTATTTAACAGCTCCATACATCAGATAGGATAATATAACATAATCACAGTCACAATATAGCAATACAGTCAGAGAGCATAGAGTTGAAGTTGGGGCATTAGTCCTGGACATAGTTATAGTTGGGGCACACCATGTGGACACTTGAACTCATTTAAGTCATTTACAGAGTTGTTGAAAAGTGAGATCGCTGACAGGATCAATTATTTCCAAAACCTTCCCCTACCACAGCATAACTGAATGAGCCTTCCATTGAAGGAACTTAGTTGACTCAGGTGGACTTGAAGAAGGGGCGCAGTAGGTTATCTATGAGGGATTTGAGTTTCCCTAAGGTCCCTGGCCGCAGCTTGCTCCCCACCGCCGTGTGTACCCTCTTGATTCATTTATTGATCCTGTTTACAACCCCTGTCCCTCAAGCAGTTACAGCATAGAACAGAGTCTCAGCATCTCCATACACACCTCAAAGAGCCATAGGAAAAATAGCCTCCTAGCTTAGCATACCATTTCTGCATTTTTCCTCCAGTCAATTTTGTTGTCTAGGTAGATACCCAAACACTTAAGAATTAGACCACTACTACAATGCTCTTATACAGGTTTTTACAGCGCTATGTCTTGGTTCACTTCCATATATGATGACACTTGTGTTTAGATGAATATCTGCAAAAGTATATATAATGAATGTTTAGTTATATGAAATATACAAAGGCAATGAGGAAATGTCCACTTATGTTCTAAATATAATGAAATCCCTAAACTTCATGGTCTAGAAATGTGACAAAAATAATCCTATGCTGGATTCAGAGGAAGCATACCTGGCACCAGCAGAGATCCTATGGTAGGACATGGGTTTTGGAGAGTAAGACAGGTTGTGGTCTTTGGCATTTGAGGCATATTATCTTTATCAAGCTAAAGGAAATGTGTCATCAGAAATTGGCCTATTGTATAAAGCAATTTTTTTTAGTTAAGCACATTTTTTAAGAATATATACACATTTTGTTGATGTTTTTTCATTTTTTGCATGAATTTTCCTACATCTTTATTTAAAAAAAATCTAAAATCCTGCAGTTTTCACACTTGCCACTAAGTCTAATAATAGTATGTACACTGTTGTACACTGTGCACTATTCTGTTCACATTTCAGCAGTCATCGCATTATCATCACAGGGAGAATTACAATGAAAGATAACACCTATATGTTATGGTTCATGTGGCTGCTGAAAATCCTAACTTTAAATGTGTTTAACAACATCTCAGGCAGAATGGAAGCTATCCGTAATCATGTACAGAAAAGACAACAAAATCTACAATAAGACAATAAATCCAGATTAGAAAGAAGTAATACAATGGCCCAGGTTTACTTATAGTTAGTGTAAATGTAGGCAGTCTGAAAATATGCCAGATTTATCACAGTGACTGATGCTGGATAATAAATCTGGTGTATCTTTATCCTATCTGGTCTATGTTTATATCACTACTTAGTTGGTTTATTTTGAAACAGAATTTTGCACCACATTTTAGCTCATTTTTGGCACATATGGCACATTTTGTCACTATTAAGCCAAACCCACATGTCTAGCAAATTGGAAAAAAATTAGGTCATACTAGATGCACCATGTTGTGCCAAGATGTGCCGAAGATGCAGCACATTTATGTAACCACAATAGTAAATTTGGCCACTTACTTCTTTGGTGCAATGTCAATGCTCTCGTTGCTCTTAAGTGCTCATTTGGGCAAAAAATGTTGATATCTGAGTAATGGTTCACAAAGGAAAAACACTGTTTGATTCAGATGACCCTAACCTATCTATCTGCAGGGTGGTTGTTATGCTGGGTTATAGTGACACTCTTTCTTCAAAGGATTAACTTTCTAGTATGTTTGTATCTAAAATAAAAATGACATAAAACAGAACCAATATGCATGTCTGAACTAGGCAAACAAGGATCATGTCTTTTGATATTTAGATCATTGATTTCTATGGGCTAAACTCAGTACTAATGTGAGTCCATTGGAACATGCTACATATTAAAAAATGTAATGTCCATAAATAAATACAGAAATAGCACATTTTAAATGTTTTTCAAACCTGAAAATGTAGTTAATATTGATCCAAAATATGTAATTTGCAGTAAGTGCAAATGAGCCCTGTGTAGGGGAAAGTCTTACAATACTGTATATCTGTTATGTTATATTACGTATTGGAGCTGGACGGCGTATCTTCCCATCAATGCTTCCATATACAGTATGCTAGTCTCTTTTCCATTAAGCAGCAATAAAGTATTTTAAGGCAAGTCTATCATCCTCAAGCTTGTCCAACTTTCACCACCATGTCACAGAGAACATTACAATGATAAATATCATACCTACATTATGTATGTCACTTATGTAGATTTTGAAAAAGACAATTTTGAAGTGATACGGAAATGAAGCAGTTGGTGCACTGGGGTTGTCCTTCAGCCCTGGAAATGCTGATCTTGCTGCTCAAGTAGTGTAAACTCTCACTGCATGGGGTGGTGCAGGCAGGATATTGTAGGGGGTCCGATTAGCAAGAATAGTGAGGCACAAAAATTCCTCTTATCTAACAAAACCCCCTTGTGTTATGCACACTACTATCCTTTTCTATTTATCTGTAACCTAGACTGGGACGGGAGGAGCTACCTCTCTCTAATCCTTGACCTGTCTTCTCTCAGGTCCCTAAATACTTTGTTGTCTGTGACCACCACAACTAGGATATTAGGCTTTGTGGTCACAAAACCAGAAAGTGATGTCATTAGATGACAGATGTTGACAGGAAGACATAAACTTTTCAATAGCGTTCTTTCATTTGAGAGACACAGTAATTTCTTCACTATGCAGATCACAAGATACACTTGAAAGTTTTGGCCTGTTACCTGAGAGCAGCATTTGGGTTCTCAGATGACATTCAAGATCTAAAGGGGTATTCATATCCGTGACATTTACAATACTGTGCAAAAGTTTGCAAATGTTTGCTTTTAAATATAGAGGGGTTAATAGTTTTTTTTGTCAATTACCAAAATAAGTGAATGAACAAGAAATGTAAATCCCATCAATATTTGGTGTGACCTTTGCCCTTTGGAGGAGGAGTCCTGGAAGTGATGATACGGCCCTCACAGATATAGCCCTGATCTCAGCATCATCCAGTCTGTCTGGGATGACATGAAGAGACAGAAGGATTGGAGCAAGCCTACATCCACAGAAGATCTATGCTTAGTTCTCCTCCCTGCTGAGTTCCTTCAAGAACTGTCTGCAGGTACTGAGAAGAATTTATGGAAGGAAAAGAGCAAAGGTCACACCAAATATTGATAGGATTTAGAATTTACTCTTATTCATTCACCTCATTTTGTTAGAGGGAGTCTGTCAGTAGGACAACAGATATTAAACTTTGGAAACTACTCTTTTCAAAGACATCTTTCTTATTCTACATTGCAGCTCCATTTTCATGAAAATTAGAATTTGATTCTTATGCAGATTAGCTTTAGGGGCATTTCATCTGCTGCTGGGGCTTTGCTCTCTGCTCCAGATAACAAAGTGTGACAAATGTCACTCAAAGAATTGGGGGAGGAGCAGGGTGGCAGGTAGGGGTGATTATTTGGAGCAGAGAGTAGTAGCAGCAGAAGAAATGCCCCTACAGTCCTTTTCAGCTAATTTTCATAATAATAAAATCATGATTTTCATGAAAATGGAGCTGCAATGTAGAATAAGAAGGGTATCTTTGGAAAGTGTAGAAGTTGCCCTACAAGGTACTGTCATTAGTTTGATACGGATTTTACTTCTGACAAAAACTATTAACACTTATGTTCACTTATATTTTTTACTCTGCCACATTGTTTCCACTTTAACACAGACCTGTAGGTCTTATCCACAGAGTATGCCATAAATATCGGATAAGTTAGGTAGTACTTGTAGAGCGCCTATGAACATGTGTCTATTTTTAGGTTAGTTCTATTTCAGTGTTTGTACAGGCGTATCCAATACTGCACATGGTGCCATGTTTTTATGACATCTGGAGTTGGGAGCTATTTTGGTTCATGTCTGTTGGAACACTTGTTATAAAACCAAATGCTTTTATTGTTTGCTAGATCCTAAAAATACACTATAATTCGTTTACCTGCTGTAAGAAAAATGACACATGGCATGTTATGTCTGTGTAGTCATGACAAATGAAAAGCAAAAGAAGCAATGTTTTCTGTATAGTCACAGTATTATCTATCAAGCTAGCTACAATATCTATCTTTTATGTATCTGTTTATGCAGTGCTGGCCAAAAGTATTGGCACCCCTGCAATTCTGTCGGATAGTACTCAATTTCTTCCAGAAAATGATTGCAATCACAAATGCTTTGGTAATAATATCTTCATTTAATTTGTCTTCAATGGAAAACCACAAAAAGAATTGTCAAAAAGCCAAATTGGATATAATTCCACACCAAACATAAAAAGGGGGGTGGACAAAAGTATTGGCACCCTTTGAGAAATCATGTGATGCTTCTCTAATTTGTGTAATTAACAGCACCTGTTACTTACCTGTGGCACATAACAGGTGGTGGCAATAACTAAATCACACTTGCAGCCAGTTGAAATGGATTAAAGTTGACTCAACCTCTGTCCTGTGTCCTTGTGTGTACCACATTGAGCATGGAGAAAAGAAAGAAGACCAAAGAACTGTCTGAGGACTTGAAAAGCAAAATTGTGAGGAAACATGAGCAATCTCAAGGCTACAAGTCCATCTCCAAAGACCTGAATGTTCCTGTGTCTACCGTGCGCAGTGTCATCAAAAAGTTTAAAGCCCATGGCACTGTGGCTAACTTCCCTAGATGTGGACGGAAAAGAAAAATTGACGAGCGATTTCAACGAAAGATTGTGCGGATGGTGGCTAAAGAACCTCGACTAACATTCAAACAAGTTCTAGCTGCCCTGCAGTCCGAGGGTACAACAGTGTCAACCCGTACTATACGTCGGCGTCTGAATGAAAAGGGACTCTACGGTAGGATACCCAGGAAGACCCCACTTCTGACCCAGAGACATAAAAAAGCCAGGCTGGAGTTTGCCAGAACTTACCTGAGAAAGCCAAAAACTTTTTGGAAGAATGTTCTCTGGTCAGATGAGACAAAAGTAGAGCTTTTTGGGAAAAGGCATCAACATAGAGTTTACAGGAAAAAAAAAAGTGGCCTTCAAAGAAAAGAACACGGTCCCTACAGTCAAACATGGCGGAGGATCCCTGATGTTTTGGGGTTGCTTTGCTGCCTCTGGCACTGGACTGCTTGACCGTGTGCATGGCATTATGAAGTCTGAAGACTACCAACAAATTTACAGCATAATGTAGGGCCCAGTGTGAGAAAGCTGGGTCTCCCTCAGAGGTCATGGGTCTTCCAGCAGGACAATGACCCAAAACACACTTCAAAAAGCACTAGAAAATGGTTTGAGAGAAAGCACTGGAGACTTCTAAAGTGGCCAGCAATGAGTCCAGACCTGAATCCCATAGAACACCTGTGGAGAGATCTCAAAATGGCAGTTTGGAGAAGGCACCCTTCACATCTCAGGGACCTGGAGAAATTTGCCAAAGAAGAATGGTCTAAAATTCCAGCAGAGCATTGTAAGAAACTCATTGATGGTTACCGGAAGCGGTTGTTCGCAGTTATTTTGTCTAAAGGTTGTGCTACCAAGTATTAGGCTGAGGGTGGCAATACTTTTGTCCGGCCCATTTTTGGAGTTTTGTGTAAAATGATCAATGATTTGACTTTTTTTTTCATTCCCTTTTGTGTTTTTTCATTGCAAGCAAAATAAATGAAGATATTATTACCAAAGCATTTGTGATAGCAATCATTTTCTGGAAGAAATTGAGTATTATCTGACAGAATTGCAGGGGTGCCAATACTTTTGGCCAGCACTGTATATCTATCTCTAATTTAATCTATTTGTCAAATTTTATCTGTTTATCTATATATAATTGAAACTATCTGTCTATGTATAGCCTATCTATCTATCTATCTATCTATCTATCTATCTATCTTATAATCAAACTATCTATGTATTTAAAGAGGACCTTTCACCACCTCCACCAACTCTAGTTCTTAGAATGTGTTAATAGTTGCTGCTCCATTGATTCTAGCACATTTGGAATTTTTTTCTTTAGCCCCCACCGTTCCTGAGCAATCAATGTTGTTAGTGTTGGTACCTGATATGCTATTTCGGCTCTGTATTGTCAGGAGGGTAATGTCAGGCAGCAGCAGACAAGGGGTGTGATTCTGAGTTCTGACACTGGCTGCCTCTGATTGGAGCTCTGAGTCACGCCCCCCTGCCTGACACTGCCCTTCTGACATTACAGGGCCTAAATAGCACATCAGGCATCAAACATAACAGTGCTTGTTGCTTGGGAATGGTGGAGGCTAGTGAGAAAATTCCAACTGTGCTGAAATCAGTTGAGAAGCAGCTATTAATTGGTTCTAGGAACAGGAATTGTTGGAGGTGGTGAAAGGTCCTCTTTAACTCTCTCGCTCTAATTTAATCTATCTCTATCTATAAAGGCTCCTGTGTGGGCATCTATTCAAGATGCTGGCAGGCGAGTCTTTTTTATTTTCCTGTACCTTAGAGGAGATTGAGATGCTGCCATGCAACATGAATTGTTTTTCCTATGTTTGGTGCTGTCTTTTCTTCGATCTATCTATCTATCTATCTATCTATCTACTTCTGAATAATTGCAACATGTGTAGAAAAGCCTATTTAGAGCTATGATCTATCTGTCTTAAAAAAAATTTTTTTGTCAACTTAACCACTTCCGTACCGCCCATAGACTATATACGTCCTAGGGGTGGTTGTCTATTTCTGCAAGGATGTACCGGTATGTCCAAGCAGAACTCGTGCAGTTGCTGAAACGCAGAGTCAGCTGTAACTTCAGCCGGAGCTCCCAGAGAGAAGGCAGGGAAGGTTTATTACCTTCCCTGCCTTCCCAAATGCTGTGTATACAGCGCTCAATGAGCGATGTATACAGCGCTATGGGCGCTGCCATCTTGCAGCTGCCCTCTGACCCGGCGGTCACATGTTACAGGGGAAATCAGCCTCTCCCACAAAAAAAAAGGTAATCAGATGTCCCCAAAGGTCTATTATGAACTTATGGGGACACAATGTTAAAAAAATAAAATAAAATAAAAAAATGAATGAATAGAAAAGTTAAAAATAAAATGTAAAAAAATAATTTCAAAGATAAATAAAATAATACGCCAATAACACGCCCTTATTACAGGTTATAACCCCACCCCCAATGACACCATAAAAAAATAAAAATTACCGTAACAGAGAAGAAAAACTATTTTATAAAGTTTTTTAGTAGCACTTTGTGTTATTAAATAAAAAAAAATTATTTAAGTGAAAAACAGACAGGTTTTCCCTCCTCTTTTGTTTATATTTTCCCGGATATAAAAAAAATTGAAAACACACGCAAAAATAAAAACAGCATAAAAATAAAGCCCTATGTGTCTACAAAAAAGATGTAGAAATTAGTTGAATAGCCCAAATGATAAAAATGTTACAGCCCTCAAAATCACACATACAAAAAAACCCGAAAATGTGTCTGGTCCTGGATCAGAAATTGGCCCGGTACTGAAGTGGTTAAAAGATCTGTATAAAAGCTGTAATACATCATTATTGAGTTATCATGCACTGCTTGATGTAGACGCTACCTTCAGCTACCACTAGGGGGCTCACTGCATACAGATTTATAAAGCCCCCTCCTATATCATGGCTAGCAATATAATTATACATTTTGCTACAGGGTCCTATCATTTCTGCTTATGACTTAACCTGCAGCGTTTTTATTTTACACTGTTCACTGGCTCAGACATATAGTGACCTTTATTCGACTACAGCATTTAGCAGATACTTTCTTTGGCTGATGCCTGTTTGCTGAAATGCTCCTATGACAGGGTGCCCATAGTAACATATGCTATGGGTCTCCCGCCTGTGTACACCAAAGCTTAAATCGAATGTAATAAAAATAGGATAATAATAATAATAATAATAATTATTATTATTATTATTATTATTTTATTATTATGTAATATTAATAATAATAATACATGAATGAATGTGTATTAATCCTCATTTTAACACTATTCATATATTCTGTATTATATTAAGTAACGGATGTATACAGTGCAGTCCATAGGTCACTTTATCTGCAGCTGTGAGCTTGTCCCAGATATTCTCTGGTTTCGTCATAATATACAATCTTCTGTGTATTTGCCACTTTTCATACAGTAAGTAGCTCAGCTCAATCCTTTATAGTCTCCTTTAATGTTTTCCCCTGCCTAGTCGGACTGTCTGCACCTGGTGCCACAAGTGTAACAGTAGCTCATATTAGTAGCAGGGCTCTGCACGCCCCGGATGATGTATGGAAGACCCAGTTTATGTTTCATTCACATAGGAATACAGCACAAAATTCAGATGTAGTGTAGAAACTACACAAAAAGACACAACACATTGGGATAGTATTGTCCTATTTACAAGATATATAGTACATAGTATCAAGGCAAATCACAGTACTTCAATTGAAGGGATTCTCTGTGACTTTACTAGTGAAAGTCTTTCCTTCATGAGCAGTAATGAAGGGGACGCTGCTTCATAAAAAGCACTTTTTCCTCTTTTGTATTTTGCACAGGGACAGCACCACATGTGGTTGCATCTGGTACTGCAAATTAGTCCTTGTTCAGGACACGTATTTGTTAGCCAAACCAGTACGTAGCTACAAAGAACAACTCTTGCTCTGGAGGTCCTAGCATGTCCATATTAGTGAGGCAAGATTCGTTTTATGAATATTCACAAGGTTTGCCTACAAGTTTCGGTTCAGACCGAACCAAAATTCTTGAATATAATAGCAGATGTCCAGGGGAGGTGTGGACAAAATGAAAAGCTCAGATACTCACCTTTCTTCACCTCTCCTGGGTGTCTGGTTTTCTTTCCCGGTGTCCAATCTTCACCCACAGGCTCTTGCAGCCTCCACCAGCTGCAACATCATAACATTTGGTCAAAGCATCATTACCTTGTTGTGCCCCAGTGAGGACTAATGGCATGGCCTCAGTGGTGACCCAGGGAGTGTGACACCAGAGAGTAAAGTAGAGAGTAAAGACTGGACACCCAGGAGAGGGGAAGAAAGGTGGGTATCTGTGTTTTGTAATATTGTCTACCACCCCTGCCCCCCTTCCTGCTTATTGTCCCCCACTCCTGCTTATTATACTCTGTGGTCTCTTCCCGGAGACCCTAGAGCATAACAACGGTTTGTGGGAGAACTCCAAAAAATTATGAGTTGGGTTCAACCGAAAATTTTAGAAAGGTATAAATGAAGGTATAAAGGTAAACTGTTATGTGGTTTTTATACTGTATATTTTTTTATATTTATACATGTGAAGGTCATTAATTTTTTCCTTTTTTTTTCCTTTTGCATGGACATAACCCAAACTGCTGTTTCCATTTTTCCACTTTAGGTGAGTAATCGAATACATGAAAAGATACAAAATATATTAATATTCTGTATAGTAGAAAATCGGAATATTTTGTTATGAAATTATCTATTACATATGAGTGAAAAAAATATTTTAGTATATTGTATAGTAAACATATTTCTGTATATTTTTGTCATAGAATTGTCTATTAGATATGCAATTAAAATTGTTGTTTTATATGCATTGTGTCATTATACAAATCTATACTTTATGCACGTCTTGTTCTGTTGTGTTGTTCTGGATTAGAAAAAAACTTGGCTTCCTTCTTATGAAAGCAGAACCACAATTCCACAGGTTATGTGTGACATTGCTTCTTCGCTCCGTACACTTCTTTGTAATTGAGCTGCAATACCAGACATATCCCCTTGTACAGGTTTGGCAAGGGGAGAAAGCATCTTTTTTGAGACATGTCCAACACTTTTTTAATGCTTGGCTATGTGTTATCTATATATGTACACTGGTATATATTGTTTTATTTGGCTTAAATAAAAGAAAAGTAATATTGTAAATTCAATTAGTTTGACTATAAGATGGCACTTCTATCTTTGGGTATGGGGTGGGGACTGCCAGGTCCAAATAAGTGCTTATCTCCCTAAGGCCCCCTTCAGACATGGGAAAATGAAGAGAAATTTGAGGAAGACATCTGCCTCGGATTCCTCTTCATTTCACAGCCACCGGCTACCCGTGGCAGAATGCCGAAGCAGAGCATTGGCCTTCCATTGCGACTTTGCACTGCTAATTAGGCCTCGGTCAATGGGCCTTATCACAGTGGAGTCTCAAGCTGTAAACTCCGTGACAAGTTCGAGCAGGACACTTATATTTTTAGTGTCCAGTTGTAATCTCTTCCTCCCTTTGAAAACAATGGGAGGCAAAATAAGTGTTTATGTTTATTTTTGTTTATTTATTTTTATATGTGAGCTAGAAAAAGGGGAGTGATTTGAACTTTTATATTTTTTGTGTTTTTTTTATACTTTGTTTTATGATGAGAACCCTCAGGGACCTTGAACCCTAAGGGGTCTGATCGCTCATACTATACACTGCAATACTAATGTGTAATAGATCTAATGTAATGACAAGCCTGGGAGCCTTCAATAGGCTCCCGGCTGTCATAACAACCAATCTCAGCCCTCCGATGACGTTCTGGAGGGTGGCAATCTTGGTACCTAAAGTGTTAACAGCTGCGATCAGTGTCGGCACCGATCGCTGCTGTTAGCGGCGGGTGTCAGCTGTGTTATATAGCTCAGCTTCTCCATACAACCCTTCACACCCATTCACGTACTTATACGTGATTTTGGGTGAAGGGGTTAAACAGTTAAAGAAGACCTTTCACCACCTCCACCAACTCCAAATCTTTGCATCGTTCAATAGGTGCCACGAATTTAGGTTCTAGTTATTTTTTTGCCCTAGCACCCACCGTTCCTGAGCAGTTGATGCTGAAAGTTTCAGACCCAATATGCTAATTAGGCTCTTGACTGTCCGGTGGGCGGTCCTTGGCTATCTCCTCCAGTCCAGGACCACCCACCTGACAGTAAAGAGCCTAAATAGAATACTGGGTGTTAAAAATAGCACTGATTGATTAGGAATGGTGGGGGCTACAGAAAAACCTCCAATTGCACTGGAATTAGTGGGGTGGCACCTATTGAAGGATGCAAAGAGTTGGAGGTGAGTCTTTTTTAAATTAATCTAGAAAAATACCTTTGAACAGCATAAATATCTTAAATATCTTGTGTTCAGCTGTTAGGACACAACCAATCCTTATAATGAAGGGGCTATACTGCTAGTTCAGTGCTGCAACCCCTACACAAATTGTCCCTGCACAGCACAACTTCGCTTGAATTTGGATATGTTGCAGTTTCCTAAGTAATATGTGGGTGGCAGTAAAAATATGCAGAAGAAAAACTGAGTAGATCTTAACTCCGTCTTTCACTTATCAATGAGTATCTCAAAGATCGGCCCATCACTGAGCAGAATATTTTGGCTATAATGTTCTAAGATGGAAATACCCCTTTAAGGTGTGTGACTCAGGGACTGTGAGCATCCTCAGGATATCATCTCCTTTTAACTACCCTTATGCCAGGATGACATATCTTACTCGTTAATAGTCATTCATTAGTGGTGGTATCATAATCTGTTAATGAATAGTTCATTGTTATTGTAGCAACGTGGTGGAGGAGTGTGGAGAGAATGGAGGTAGTAGTAATTAGTCAAGGTTGCACCTCTCAGGGCTGATGCAGTATTTCGGGGGACTGTGGTAAGGATGGTTGTAGTTTTCCCCTGGGGCACCCCCTGTGGTAGTGTCTCTTGCCTGATGGTGGATGGGGTGCAGGATTAAAGGGCTCAGGACACAGGAGGTATTGGTGCAACTAACTCACAGTTCTTCATTGTAGTTCAGCAGTTTACAAAAAGTCATCCACGAAATGACAGTACAGCATCTTGAAATCACTGGGGTTATAGATGGTTCTAGATGGTACTAGTTTTTGAACTCACAGTTTATCTCTCTTTTCTCTCAAAATGTGTCTTATTTTCTTCTTTTTCAATATTTCCTGTCCTGAGCCAGGAGTGAGGAGAGACTAACCTCTCCTACTGGCATGTTCTAAAGTTCAAGAGAGGTCCCATCTGGGACATTGAATTATAACTAGAGATAGGTGAACCTCATGAGATTTGTTTCAAGAATATTTGAGAGTTTTCCCAGAGTTTAGAGTAAAGACTCAATAGAGGTGCATAAACAGAGCAAACACATTTATTCACCTTCTCTGACTTTCTGGGCTTCATCTCATTGTCCCGTGTTTCCTTAGGTTCCTCTTTGACCATCTTCTAGCCTCTTCTACCTTCCCTAGGTGATGTGATATTTCCCAGTCTCTTTGGTCCTCCTGGGTAACATCAAGGGGCATACTAATAAGGAGCATGCTAATGTCATGATTAGAGATGAGCGAAGTATTTAAAAATTCAATTCGGCAACTTCGCTGAATTTCGCTATACGAGTCTATTCGATCCTAATTAAATCATGGTGAATCGCACAACAAAAACAGCTATTTATTGGCTGCAAAGAGCCGGGGTGGGTGGGTGGGCGGCAAAATGGTGAACCCCTTGGATGCCGCGGTCATGTTTGACTGCGGCATCCAAGGTGTTAAAACCCCTGATCGGTTATGGAGCACGGTGTTAGTTGTCAGTTACAGCTAACACCCTGCTCCATAACCGATTGGGAGTTTTAACACCTTGGATGCAGCGGTCAAACATGCCGTGGCCGCTCGCGAAGGGGTTAAAGGGATGTGACATCACAGGGCTGGCTGCTGATTGGCTGCACGCATGGCATTGTGGGTGATTCCACATTCCCAGAGTCCCTTGCCCCATGTCCTAACATGTACAGCAGCCATTTTGAACTAAATGCGATTCGTTACCACGAAGTGTGAGGAAATTCGGATTCTATGCGAATCGAATATTTCCTGAAATTCGGATCGAATTCCACTTCTGCAGATTCGATTTGCTCATCTCTATTCAGGATGCTTTAACCTCAGAGACCCCAGAATACAATAGTGATTTGTGGGTCACGAACCCTAAACGTTTTAGGTATGGGACAAACCAAAAACTTGTTGAAAATTCAGGTTGAATCTGGTTTTTATGAACCAATTTTCTCATCGCAAATTATAATTTATGTAGTGTCTATACAGTGCCTACTTATCATACTGTATATAGTGCCCCATGAGTTATTTGGTATAGTTAGATGAAGGATCCTGGTATAGCTTTTGCTAGAAGTAACTATAAAAATAAATGCAGATTTTGCAGTCTTCAGCTTGCATCTGATAACTTTCTGCAGCATTTTTCTGCAGATATTTGAAAAGTTTTATGCGACTGTTTACTTAACCTGTTAGCTGTCGTGTTAAGAATGGCTACTGTAGATCTGGCACACACTACATTATCATGCATTAATAACATTTTTTCATATTTTCCCTTCACATTTCCACGCGCCTAGTAGAAGCCCGGTACATATAAACTAATAGATAAAATTCTTGCAAGGATCCAAAATAATCACACATAGCGAAAGAATTTTGAGCCACAAGACATTTGCATATTTTTCCTGCCTGTAGAAAATCACCTCGAAAACAGTTTGTGACATTCTGAATAGGTTATGTGCCTTTGTGCTATTGACTATAAAGAACCACGGTGATTACAGGAGCCGTTGTTACCTCTTTCCTTTTTTTTCGTTCCGTGAAATCTGCAATTTCCCTTGCCCAAAGCTATGTCCCCGGTTATTATTTCCCTTATAAAATGCAATCTAGCAGGTTATTGAGTTGTTTTTGAATGCATAATTTTGGGAGCATTACCACAATGAACTGTTACATTTACATCCTTGTGTATTCCAAGCCAAACAATACACACGAGTCGAGAAATTTGTTTTCTTTCACGCTCAGCTGCGCTTTCACTATCTTTTTAATAATGAATGGCCTGCTATCCGATAAGAACTACAAACCGGCTTTAGGATTATAGACTGGGTTTTTTTTTTTAACCTTTCATTTTTACAGTACTTTCAGGCAAAGTCAATGAAACAGAAAACGGTTAAAACACCGACTTTATAATTCCGCTTCGGGTGCTTGCTGATATGGTTTGCTGTCCATAAATTTCTAGAAACTTTTGTTATTTTATGTTTGATTTTATCTTTGACTGCGCCTATAGCCCAGGCAGGAAAGAGGCAAATATCTTTACGGTGCAAGTAATTGACATCTAATTCCAATTCCAGTTAATTTCCCAGCCTGTATTTATTGCCTGGTGTACATCCATCAATAGATGATTGTGCTCCATGTTACTAAGCTCTACCTTCTCACCTGCTCACAGTTTCATATTTTACATTGATCTGTTCTCTCCCATGCAGGGTAAATGGAAATTGTTTCTTTCTATGACAAATGACACAATATTCAAAGAAAATGCAGACTACATGATCAGAAACCGGTTTATGTTTACAACAATGGCAATTACCATAAAGTCATACATGTGCTATGTAACTATAATAGGCTAGAAATGGTTTACTATTTACGTACCTTAATAAAACTTACATGAACATATTAATCTTCCGCTTTTATTAGATGTGAACTTTTTACCTTCCTACCGAGCCTGTAAAAATCAAATACATTTTAAGGGCTATGGAGATGTCCTTGTATCCAACTGGTATACTGTACAGTCATGGCCAAAAGTTTTGAGAATGATACAAATATTAATTTTTACAAAGTCTACTGCTTCAGTTTTTCTAACGGCAATTTGCATATACTCCAGAATGTTATAAAGAGTGATCAGCTTAACAGCAATTACTTGCAAAGTCAATATTTGCCTAGAAAATGAACTTTATCCCCCAAAACACATTTCAACATCATTGCAGCCCTGCCTTAAAAGGACCACCTAACATCGTTTCCATGATTGCTCCATTAACACAGGTGTGGCTGTTGATGAGGACAGGGCTGGAGATCAATCTGTCATGATTAAGTAAGAATGACACCACTGGACACTTTAAAAGGAGGCTGGTGCTTGCCATCATTGTTTCTCTTCTGTTAACCATGGTTATCTCTAAAGAAACATGTGCAGTCATCATTGCACCGCACAAAAATGGCCTAACTGGGAAGAGTATTGCAGCTAGAAAGATTGCACCTCAGTCAACAATCTATCGCATCATCAAGAACTTCAAGGAGAGAGGTTCCATTGGTGCCAAAAAGGCTCCAGGGCGCCCAAGAAAGACCAGCAAGCGGCAGGACCGTCTCTTAAAAGTCTTTCAGTTGCGGGATCGGGCTACCAGCAGTGCAGAGCTTGCTGAGGAATGGCAGCAGGCAGGTGTGAGTGCATCTGCATGCACTGTGAGGCGGAGACTCTTGGAGCAAGGCCTGGTCTCAAGGAGGGCAGCAAAGAAGCCACTTCTCTCCAGAAAAAAACATCAGGGACAGACTGATATTCTTCAAAAGGTACAGGGAGTGGACTGCTGAGGACTGGGGTAAAGTCATTTTCTCTGATGAATCCCCTTTTCGATTGTTTGGAACATCTGGAAAACAGCTTATTCGGAGAAGAAGAGGTGAGCGCTACCACCAGTCTTGTCTCATGCCAACTGTAAAGCATCCTGAAACCATTCATGTGTGGGGTTGCTTCTCAGCCAAGGGAATCGGCTCTCTCACAGTCTTGCCTAAAAACACAGCCATGAATAAAGAATGGTACCAGAATGTCCTCCAAGAGCAACTTCTCCCAACCGTCCAAGAGCAGTTTGGCGCTCAACAATGCCTTTTCCAGCATGATGGAGCACCTTGCCATAAAGCAAAGGTGATAACTAAATGGCTCAGGGAACAAAACATAGAGATTTTGGGTCCATGGCCTGGAAACTCCCCAGATCTTAATCCCATTGAGAACTTGTGGTCAATCATCAAGAGACGGGTGGACAAACAAAAACCAACAAATTCAGACAAAATTAAAGCATTGATTCTGCAAGAATTGACTGCTATCAGTCAGGATTTGGTCCAGAAGTTGATTGAGAGCATGCCAGGGAGAATTGCAGAGGTCCTGAAGAAGAAGGGTCAACACTGCAAATATTGACTTGCTGCATTAACTCATTCTAACTGTCAATATAAGCTTCTGTTACTCATAATATGAATGCAATTATATTTCTGTATGTGATAAAAACATCTGACAAACACACATAAAAACCAGAGGGCAGCAGATCATGTGAAAATATAATATTTGTGTCATTCTCAAAACTTTTGGCCATGACTGTACATACTACACACATACAGATATGTCTATCCTTAACCTTCTAATGTGGTTAAAAACTCCAACTCAATACATTATTGCTGCATGCTAGCAAACGCCTTGACATTTTGCAATTCAGAACACAGACACTGGGTGGCTCCATACAGGCACATGTAGAATAGATAGCATATCTCTTTGTGACAGCATATCACTTTGTGATGGCCTATTGCTGAAAGTGTCTTGTCTTGTGACATACGAATCTGAACATGTCCATCCAGGAGAAAAGGTAAGGAAGGACACATCTGTATACAGATAGCTACTTCTTGCTGTCACCTATCATTTTCCACTCTTCTCTTTAGGTATCTAGCAGTGCTTTGTGTGCTAGCTTTGAACAACATGGCAACTTTGGCTGCACAACATGTTGCACGGCCAAAGATTAGATTTTTGGCCTTAAGAAATGTTGATAAACATCTAAAGAAATATACAATGACTGAAAGTAAATGTTGCCGCTTGTAAATTGTTGTGACCTTTCATAGATTCAGCAGATCACAGCAACTTGCAAGTGGCAACATTCACTTTCATTATATGCGACACAATGAAATCTTTGGCAGAGTACTGTACAGACAAAGTCACTTTGTAGACCTACCCTTGAGGTGGCCATATACTTTCAATAGCTTGCTTGGCCAAACAGCTGTTCCCCCTGACTAATCCATATACTCAATGGATTATCTGAGAGTACATGTGTTTTTAGAGGTGGAAAAGGGAATAAGCTGCTACCAGACACTTATGATAATGACTTGGGATAATCAGGGATAATCAGTCCACAACCATATGCAAAAGACCATCCAAAAATAGCCTTTCTTGTACACATTAACTCTGAGTATAGTCTCTTTACCCTCAGTACCTAAGGATGCAAAGAAACAGCACTCCTGTTCAATCATTTGGGCATTAAAGTAGTGTCCAAGTGCCCATGGCCTGATAGGGTACACGGCCCTTTGAGACATATGCATTCAGGTTTAAGTGCAAATTTAAGTGCAATCACTGTATTCTCTATATACAGTCATAAGAAAAAACAAAGAGCATCCTATTTGTATTCTGGTCCTTAGAAGATATTCAGATTCAGTAAATACAACCTCAGATGAACAACACGCAACAAATCCATCCATTTCATTATTTATTTAAGAAAATGGAGCCAAAATGGAAAAGCCATGTGTGAAAAAGTGCCCAAGGACCAAGTAATGGTTTTCTTACTTTATCTGTGTCTTATAGTACATTGTTTTGGAAGAATTTTCTCCTCTCTTTTTTACAATGTTGCTTCAGTTCATTGAGGTTTATTGGACATTTGTTCATATCCAATTCTCTTAAGATCCCACCACAGCATTTCCATTGGGTTGAGGTTTGAACTATGACTGGGCCATTGCAACACCTTGATTTTTTCTTTTTTTAGCCATTCATTTGTAGATTTGCTGGTGTACGACCATTGATTGCAGAATACTTTGGTTTATAAGATATGGCTGCAAGGTGCCCAAGCTGCAAGGTGCAAAACAAGCTCAAATCATTACCCCACCACCTCCATGCTTGACACTTGGTATGAGGTGTTGTGTTAGGCATGCCGATATGCTGTGTTTGGTTTTCACCATACATGGCGCTGTACATTATGGTCAAACATCTTCACTTTGGTGTTTTGTTCAGATGCAACTTAAGCAGCGCCTATTTTTAAGAGAAAGAAGAGGCTTCCTCCTGGCAACCCTACCAAACAAGCAATACCTGTTCAATTTTTTTTTTCTAATTGTTCTGTCATGAATGTGAACATTTAAGATGCTAACTGAGGCCTGTAGATTCTTACACTAGGTTCAAATGGGGACCCAAAAGGACAATCTGTCCGCTGAAAAAGCAGTTACCAAAGGACATCTGCAGACCCCATAGGCTATAATGGGGTTCACCGCATATGTAAATCTAGCCTTAGATGTAATTTTTTTCCCCAATTTCTTTGTGCATTGCGTTGTCTAACCTTGGTTTAAATTTGCTGAGACATCCAATCTTGGGACGATTGTCAGCTGTCCTGAATGTTTTCCATTTGTGAATAATATTTCTCATTGTAGAATTGTTTGGATGGGGCCTTATAACCCTTCTCAGGTGCACAGCAATAATTGCTTCTCTAAAAGCATTGCTGATATCTTTCCTGCTTAGCATTGTGCTAACACAGGCCTGAATGCTCCAAACCAGTAAACTGCCAAAACTTGCTTTTTGCTTATTTTATTTTATGCTTATTTTTTATTACATAAGTAATGATATGGTATACAGTGGGGAAAACAAGTATTTAGTCAGCCACCAATTGTGCAAGTTCTCCCATTTAAAAAGATGAGAGAGGCCTGTAATTGACATCATAGGTAGACCTCAACTATAAGAGACAAAATGAGAAAACAAACCCAGAAAATCACATTACCTGATTTTTAAAGAATTTATTTGCAAATTATGGTGGAAAATAATTATTTGGTCAATAACAAAAGTTCATCTCAATACTTTGTTATATATCCTTTGTTGGCAATGACAGAGGTCAAACATTTTCTGTAAGTCTTCACAAGGTTGGCACACACTGTTGCTGGTATGTTGGCCCATTCCTCCATACAGATCTCCTCTAGAGCAGTGATGTTTTGGGGCTATCGCTGGGCAACACGGACTTTCAACTCCCTCCAAAGGTTTTCTATGGGGTTGAGATCTGGAGAGTGGCTAGGCCACTCCAGGACCTTGAAATGCTTCTTACAAAGCCACTCCTTCATTGCCCTAGCGGTGTGCTTGGGATCATTGTCATACTGAAAGACCCAGCCACATTTCACCTTCAATGCCCTTGCTAATGGAAGGAGGTTTGCACTCAAAATCTCACAATACATGGCCCCATTCATTCTTTCATGTACACGGATCAGTCGTCCTGGTCCCTTTGCAGAGAAACAGCCCCAAAGCATGATGTTGCCCCCCCATGCTTCACAGTAGGTATGGTGTTCTTTGGATACAACTCAGCATTCACTCTCCTCCAAACACGACGAGTTGTGTTTCTACCAAACAGTTCTACTTTGACCATATGACATTCTCCCAATACTCTTCTGGAACATCCAAATGCTCTCTAGCAAACTTCAGACGGGCCCGGATATGTACTGGCTTAAGCAAGGGGACACATCTGGCACTGCAGGATCTGAGTCCCTGGTGGCGTAGTCTGTTACTAACACTAGCCTTTGTTACGTTAGTCCCAGCTTTCTGCAGGTCATTCACTAGGTTCCCCCGTGTGGTTCTGGGATTTTTGCTCACCATTCTTGTGATCATTTTGACCCCATGGGGTGAGATCTTGTGTGGAGGCCGTGACTGAGGGACATTATTAGTGGTCTTGTATACTCTTCTCCCTCTACACAGCCCCCATTGGAAAAACCATCACTAGATTTGGCTTCCGGTACCATCTTTATGCTAATGACACCCAATTATATACATCATCCTGTGACATCACCCCTGCACTAATACAGAACACCAGTGACTGCCTCTCTGCTGTCTCAAATATCATGTCTTCGCTCTATCTGAAACTGAATCTCTCAAAGACTGAACTACTGCTGTTTCCTCCATCTAATAGATCTGTCCCTGATATCTCCATTGCAGTCTCTGGCCTTACCATAACTTCTAGGCAGTATGCCCGCTGCCTCGGGGTTTTGTTTGACTCAGACTTTTCTTTCACCCCCCATATCCAATCACTCGCACGCTCTTGTCATCTCCACCTCAAAAACATCTCCAGAATCCGCCCTTTCCTTACCACAGATACACTAAAGACACTTATTGTTGCCCTGATTCACTCTCACTACTGTAACTCCTTACTAATCGGTCTTCCCCTTTCTAAACTCTCCCCTCTACAATCTATTCTGAATGCGGCGGCCAGGCTCATCTATCAGTCTAGACGCTACAGCGATGCCTCCGGTCTGTGCCGGTCACTACATTGGCTGCCTATTCAATACAGAATACAATATAAACTTATCCCCCTTATTCACAAGGCTTTCCATAATGCTGTACCTCCCTACATTGCCTCCCTCATCTCTGTCTATCGCCCAACCCGTACTCTCTGTTCACTCAGTGACCTAAGACTAACATCCTCTATTATCAGAACCTCCCACGCTCGTATACAAGACTTCTCCCGAGTTGCACCACTTCTCTGGAATGCTCTATCCCAGACTATCAGATTTCCCCCCCAATTTCCACAGCTTCAAGCGTAAACTAAAGACATATCTTTTCAGACAGGCCTATCACAACTCCTAATGTAAACCCTTCTGTAGTTAGAATCCCTAAAACATACCCTCCTCTGTTTATGCTCCAACATTACCCCACAGGATATGATGCCGTATCAGACTAGCTTTATATCTCCAGGCAACATCTGCATGTTAAAGGACATGACTGGTGACGGCTCATACAGCTTATATATGTGTAATGACAGTAACCTCTATTACAAAATTGTCTGACCATTGTATAAGCAATGCTACGTCTGTTGCCGCCCCTGCTACCTCTTGTGTCACCCCCTCTACCTCATAGATTGTAAGCTCTTGCGAGCAGGGCCCTCAGTCCCAGTGTGTGAATTGACTAATTCTTTGTAATCTTCTTCTAATTCTTGTATCTTTTTTGGCAGTACTTGAACCCTACAAATTGTACAGTGCTGCGGAATATGTTGACGCTATTTAAATAAAATGTATTATTATTATTATTATTTATTATGCCTTCCATTCTTTAATTATTGCTCCCACAGTTGATTTCTTCACACCAAGCTGCTTGCCTATTGCAGATTCAGTCTTCCCAGCCTGGTGCAGGTCTACCATTTTGTCTCTGGTGTCCTTCCACAGCTCTTTGGTCTTCACCAGAGTGGAGTTTGGAGTGTGACTGTTTGAGGTTGTGGACAGGTGTCTTTTATACTGATAACAATGTCAAACAGGAGCCATTACTACAGGTAATGAGTGGAGGGCAGAGGAGCCTCTTAAAGAAGAAGTTACAGGTCTGTGAGAGCCAGAAATCTGGCTTGTTTGTAGGTGACCAAATACTTATTTTCCACCATAATTTGCAAATAAATTCTTTAAAAATCAGACAATGTGATTTTCTAGATATGTTTTCTCATTTTGTCTCTCATAGTTGAGGGCTACCTATGATGACAATTACAGGCCGGCCTCATCTTTTTAAGTGGGAGATCTTGCACAATTGGTGGCTGACTAAATACTTTTCCCCCACTGTAACTTGACATTTTCTGTTGTTCATCTGAGGTTGTATTTAACTAAGTTTAAGAGCTTCTAAGTACCAGAAGGTTTTTTTTTTTTTTTTGTGTCCTGATATGTAAACCCATATAAGTCAATATACAGGGTTTTTTTATGACTTTATATAAAGTCATAAACTTTTAATGCACTTTAAATTCTTCACCATATTCAAGATATTCCTTTATTGTGAGTGAACTGTGAAGGACACAGTTATTTACATGTAGATGCTGATAATACTAGTCCTGCTGAGGAGTGGATACAATTGTATCCAGTCTAGACGCTTTGTGAGCTAAATACATTAGCAGGAGCTACAAAAATTCTGTCTTGTAGGTTGCTACAATGTACCATTCTGCAATTCAGGCTGTTTAGTTCTAGAGTATTGTCTAGACTGAATACAATTGTATCCACTTTTCAGCTAAAAAGTGTTGCTATTCACAGTAAACTGAAAATTGTGCAGAAATGAAACACAAAATATATTCTATTTATATGTTTATGGTTCTCTCTTCCTTTTATGATTATATGCTATAATTGGTAATACAGTACAGTAATTTTACAGTACTTTATAGCTTTTTATGCAGTCTTGTCAACAGAATTATCTCATATGAGTGCCCCACCAACAGGAGATCAAATAGACGAAACATTAGAAAAAAAAACCACTTACCATACCCAGCAACAGCATCCACTCCAGTACTCCAATGACCAGGCAGTGGTCAGGCAGGTTTTCTGGTACTTTAGTGTCTCATGTCATGAATATGTTCCCGAATTTTTCATCAGGATACATACCTAAGATACTTTTGAGTTTATTAGGTATTGTAATAAATGTGAGGCATGGGTAGAAGGGTTTTCCAACTAGTAAAAAAAGAATTAGTTTAGAGATTCTCATACACACCCCACCAATCCCTTGCCGCTCTGGTTCTTCAAAGACAGCTAAAAAGTACCTGTCCCTAGGTCTAATAGTGTTAATGTAGATTAGGGAATCTAGCCAAGTGGCTAGTATACCTTAATTTGCATCAACACTAAGGCCCCATGTAGCGAGCCGCAACCAAAAAGTACTGCGAAAAAGACCATGGCGCAAACTCAGTTGTCCTCTGTGAACTTTCTGTCCCTATTATACCTATACGGAAAACTCCAGCGTTTCCATAGGTATAGTTGCCATGCTGCGATTTACAAACGCAACGGTAATTGCAGCACTTCCGCTGTGGATATTTTTCAGCAATGTGTGGATGGGATTAGCCAGAATCCCATCTACTTTGTAGGTACTGTAATACGCCAAAATGCCGCTTATTCGCAATATGGGGCCCTGGCCTATAGGCTTATATATTTGGAATGGCTGAACAGATTTGGCTAAACAAAGCACAAAAATTCTCAGGATAGTATTATCTATCAGATGATCCATATCATTGGGCTATTTAGACCTGTTTGCAGGTCTAAATACAACGCTGCTGGTCCAAAAGGCTGGGGACAAACAGAGCAGAAATGCTGCGTTTTTGACACTGCAGGAAGACTTGCATAAAAAAAAAAAAAAAAAAAAAATGCTTTTATAGTTCCGGCAAAGTGAATGAGATTTCAAATCTCATCGACACACTGCTGAAAAAAAATCTGCAGCAGAAACTGATCATGGTACATGATCATTACAGATATTACCCCTTGCTACGCAGAGAGGGTAATCTGAAAATCTACAAAATAAATAAATACATTTTTTAAAAATCACCATTTTTTATTGCAGATTTTCTGCTGCAGAAAATGATTGTTTCTTGGGATCAACTGGTAACTTTTTATCCCAAGATACCTTGTTTAGATATCACATAGTATAAAAAAACAAAAGCTACATTGATAATTCCAGATTTGGCCCATTTAAGGAACAAGGTACAATAGACACTACAGGCTATGCCTTGTGCAGCAACATTCACATAATAGTTATCAATAGTCCAGTGCAGGGAGTTGCATTCTTGGATTATTGCAATGCTATGGCCCATATTCATTATACCATAGTTGCAAATTATTTTGACTTTGCCGGAGCAGTCTCACATTTTTGAAAACAATGTGGGTACCCAAAGAAGAGGCTTATAGAACCCACCCATATGTGGTCAGTTCCACTTAGTCTAGGAACAATCCTATCATTTTGTGGGTGGTCCCAGAGGTGGGACTTATATGCCTCTATTTAGAAACATAAAAGTTGGTAAATCCAGTACTGAAAGCTTTAGGCAGGTGTGCAAAAAAATGCAGCATTGTAAGAATTATTTAAAACACAAGCGTTAACAGTTTATTTTTGTCAATTAACAAAATGATGTAAATGAATAAAAGATAAATAAAAATCCCATCAATATTTGGTATGACCTTTGTCCTTTGGAGGAGGAGTCCTGGAAGTGATGATATGACCCCACAGATATAGCCCTGATTTTAACATCATTCAGTCTGTCTTGGATTACACAAAGAGACAGAAGGATTGGAGCAAGCCTACATCCACAGAAGATCTGTGGCGGGATAAACCTCCCTACCAAGTTCCTTCAAAAACTGTCTGCAAGAATTGATGGAAGGCAAAGAGTAAAGTTCACACAAAATATAAGTGGGATTTTCATTTCTTTCAATTTTTATTAATTTCATTATGGTATTTGATAAAAATAAACTTTTAAACTGCCTAAAACTTTGGCATGGTACCGTATGTACTGCAATTTTTTAATTTATAAATCTGCTCAAGATTGTAATAGTTAAAGGGATTCTGTCATTCTCATAACCACTTTTAAGCTAATGGCACGTTGGAATGATCTTTAAAAAGGCCATTCTTCTCCTACATTTCCTTGTTTTCTTCTCCCAGCCGATTCCAAGATAATTCGTTTCTTCATATATGTAAATGAGCATCACGGGGCAACCAGGGCGTTCCTCCTCTTCTGCAAGCACCCAACTTGTCATCGCTTATCACCACCCCTTTGTCTGTTGCGGTGACTCCCCTCTTGGTCTTCTCTGTATCTTCTTTCTTCTAAGTCCTCGTACGCAGCGCTGTGCACATGTGCAATCAGCTCTGCCACAGTATGCTCTTGTGACAGACCATCGGAAAATGGCAGCCCGTCATGTGCAGTTGGCTCTGCCCATACCCGAAGTGGCAGAGCTGATTGCGCATGCACGAGAATTCGCTGCCGTACAGAGCTGTCGGCGAGAATTGAGAAGAAAGAAGACCAAGAGGGGAGTCACCGCAACGGACGAAGGGGCGGTGATAAGCAATGACGAGGTGGGTGCTCGCAGAAGAGGAGGTATGACCTGGGTGCTCCGTGGTGCTCATTTACATACATGAAGAAACAAATTATCTTGGAATCAGCTGGGAGAAGAAAACAAAGAAAGGTAGGAGAAGAATGGCCTTTTTAAAGGCCATTCCAATATGCCATTAGCTTAAAAGTGATTTTGCGAATGATAGACTCCCTTTAATGTTATTATAGGTGAGACTTTACAAGGCAAATTTGGGTGTCCATCGAAGTAGACATCTTTCAACAAAAGAGAAATCTAAATAGTAATAATATTTGGTGTGACTTTTGCCCTTTGGAGGAGGAGTCCTGGAAGTGATGATACGGCCCCCACAGATATAGCCCTGATCTCAACAACATCCAGTCTGTCTGGGATGACATGAAGAGACAGAAGGATTGGAGCAAGCCTACATCCACAGAAGATCTGTGCTTAGTTCTCCAAGATGGTGGGAACAACCTCCCTGCCGAGTTCCTTCAAAAACTGTCTCCAGGGGTACCAAGAAGAATGAATGGAAGGCAAAGGGCAAAGGTCACACCAAATATTGATAGGATTTACTTTTCTCTTTTCTTGATTCACTTCATTATGGTACTTGATAAAAATACATTTTTAAACTGCCTAAAACTTTTTCATGTACTGCAATTTTTTAAATTTATAAATCTGCACAAGATTCTAATAGTCAACATCATTTTAGATGAGAATTTACAAGTCAAATTTGGTTGTCCATCAAACTTTTACTTTAAGTAGAATAGACATCTTCACATATTAGTAAATGCAGCCTGTCTCTCACATCACTCAAATAAATGACTGCTCTGGTTCTTCTTCATGCTCTAGTTTTCATAAATCTGCCCCTTATGACTTAGGAGTATGTGAGGTGACCCATGTGAACAGGAGAACTTATAAGCTCAATGAAAATGTTTCCTTGTGCAAATGTGAACTCTGGACTCTGAAGCTGCAAGAATCCTCTACTAACCACTGAGCCATAAAGCTGCACAATGTATTCTATATAACCTAGTGACATGTGCAGAGAAAATACAAGTATTGCAAGTTGTTGCTATTTTAAAGCAGAAGGAGGCAATTTACACTAAATTAACAAGCTGCTGTATTACCTTTTAACCGCTACTTGGAATCTACGGCCGCAGGCATCTTTCCTGTTTTAGCAAGAAAAGTGTAGTTTAGTTCACATTTTAAGGAAATTAGTCATAGGACACATGTGATAAATAAATGTGTCGTATTTGACAATTTTTAGAAACTGTCAATCATGTTAGTTACTGGATTTGCATAGTGGTAGCTGCAGCAGCAATATGGCTCTCATTTCCTTCTATTCTTCTATTCTAAATATATTTAAGTCTTGGGGTAGATTTTATATGCAAAGCCCCATCAATATTGCTAAAATATGTGTTGTCCAATAATAATAGGGACAATTTATCATAACCAGTACCAGGTAAAAGTGAAGGATTTGCCCATAGCAGTCCACTACTATTTTTGAAACTCAGATATTCAATGCCGTCACAATGATGGGGCTTAGGATGTGCAATGGTAAAGTGGTGCTGTAAAAGCTGCAATTACATAACTTACAGGTGTAGCCATCTTCGGTTTGAATCTGATAACTTGCTGAACTCACAACAGAAGCCAATAAAAGCAATGCAAAAAAAGTCAAGTTATAGTGATTGGCGACTGAAAATAACCATATTTATTTATAGACTATTAAAAGTTAAACATTTTTGTAAATATAAATAGAAAATTAAAATCAAAATTAAATATTTTGCAGAGTTTTAGAGATTTTCCCTAACCATTTTAGTGTTTACAGTCCTTTGTTTTGATCAATTGCCAATGGATACGACCGTGAATGCAGGAACTTTCTATGATCTGAAACTTGTCAGAAACCCAGCCATGATGTCCTTATTAAGGGCAGGTTATCAGGCAGGGACACTATTTATGAGAAGATAACCTGACCACAATAAAGAAGTTGGCTGGGTTTCTGACAAGTGCCAAATCATAGAATGTTCCTGCATTTATGGTCATATCCATTGTCACCTAAAAATAAATATACAGGTGCATCTCAATAAATTAGAATATTTTTGAAACATTCATTCATTTCAGTAATTCAGTAATACAATCCATAATCAGCGTCTTCCATGATTGTGTGTCCTACTGAACCAGACTGAGGGACCATTTAAAGGCTTAGGAAACCTTGGCAGGTGACACACTGAATTTACAATACTGAACTGAACTTACAATATTCTAATTTTCTTAGATTTGGGTTTTCATTACCTGTAATCCATAATCAACATTTACAGAAATAAAACACTTGAAATAGAACACTCTGTGTGTAAAGAATCTAGAAAATATAGGAGGTCACTTTTTTTTAATTTAATAACTGAAAGAAATAAACGTTTCAAAGATATTCTAATTTATTGAGATGCACCTGTATACTCCTTTGCTGAGTTATTGGCACATATTTTTTTTTTTAATATATAACTGTCCTTTGACAAAACTGTTGACTTGTTAGAGTAACATTTAAGAAGTTTGCACTCAATACCTTTAATGCTAATTGAGTTTGTGCTGCTCTCCTTGGAGAGACAATTTGTGCATCCATACTGTTATAGTACAGCCCCTGGAGCAAATATCAAAAAATAGTAGGATCTGTCTGATAACAGAAAGTAGTAGAACCTGCTGTTATAAATCCTATACAGCACTGAGAGATAGGTCCCAGACACCCAAACACCTTCACCTGAGCCAGCCCCAAAGCCAGATGGACTTGTGCTGAATCTGGGATCCACGTTATCACCATAGAAACTGTACAAGAAATAAACGCTCCACATTCAGCAACTAAACCAAAACTCACAATAAACTTACAAAGCAGATCATAATCAGGAGGATAAATCATTAGAATAAACAATCACCCCAATAGTCAGTTCTAAGAAGTCACGTTAGAGACAGAATCAGGGGACAAGATCAGGGTTCAGAGCCTAACTATAGTACAAACTAATTAGCAGACACCTGGCTGAGGAGGAAGAGGGTTAATATATGCCTTCTCAGCTGCTAATTGGACACATCCAGAGAACTCTGATAGTGCAGAAGCTTCTCAGGTTGGTACCATAACTTTAAAGCAACAGGTTAAACAGGGATTCCTGACAAATACACAGCTAACCACACTATACCACGGTGAGTCAGGCACAGCTGATTACAGCAGTGGGAGACCAATGGTCAGCTCAGCAAAGAGGGAAAGTCATAGTATACAGTAATCCCTACATGGATGACTTCTCAGGCTCAAATATTGCCACTAGTGTCTTCTATATTAGGCCAGGAAGATCAAAAACACTCTTGAATCATAGCTAGAGTAAGCAAATATTTAATAAATAGTATAAAAATAATCAATTCAATGTGACCTAAAGATAAAATCATTCCTCCCTTCCTCAGGAGTGTTATTGCTCATGATTATTATTATTAGTAGAAATATGTGTACAAATAGAGTATTCAACCTCTTGCCAACCGCCCATTGAATATATACATCTAGGTGGTGGCTGTTTAACTTTGCAAGGATGTTGTTGTACATCCTTGCAATATCAACAGTTAAAGAAGATCATGCAGCTGCAGAAGCCAGGAACTGGCTGTAGCATCCAGAGAGGAGGCAGGGATGGATAGTTTATTACCATCCCTCCCTTTCTCATTCACTGTATATACAGCACTCTATGAGAACGATTTATACAGACATGGAAGCCACCATGTTGTGGCATCTTTTTGGCCCAGCAGTCATTCGCCAGGTAGTGGGAAATGTAGGAACAACTGGGTTTTAGATGACCCAGATCAGCTCTGCAGTAAGTGCAATGAAGCTGTGTTCTTCCTCAAGAAGGTACAGTATATTATGACCTAATGGGGAGCACAATGTGAAAAAATTATATATATGGCAACACATAAACTATTTGTAATCTACATGGAAATTACCATAATGGATAAGTAGAACTATAGTAGTAATAGTAGAACTATTTAAAATATTTTAGTAGAAATTTGTAGTACTCAAAAACAAATGGAAAAATGCGAAAAATGCTTTCCCTCTTTTATTTTTTTTTTTAATTTGTACTCTACCAAACGCATAAAATTATGCCTGGTCATGAACCTGAGAAAATGGTCCAGTTACGAAGTGGTTATATAACTGTCATATGAGGTAACGTGCTCTAGAAATGAAGCATCAAACTTTACATTGTTACTTAATTTTTACCCTTTATACAAAAATCAAATGGTTTATTAAAAATCTTATACAAATCTATAATTTGTATTATCTAGATTCTGTCTCACAGCTGAGGCTCTTACTGTTCTTGTACCTTTGAAAGCAATTTGCCTCATACAGAGAGTTATATAATATGACTTACAAAACAAACTTTCAAGAAGCATAGAAAGGCAGAGAAGCAGCACATCCTCTTTCATTCTCGCCCACTTGTTTGGTCCTATTTCCATTAAATTAAAACTAATTATATAAAAAAATAAATCGATCTTTGTCCAGGAAATCAGCCATGCCCCCTTTCTCTGCATCACTGCCCTGTTTCTGACTGCAAGATAACTGGCTGCAGCAGGAACCAACCATCCTCCTGTAGGACAAAAAGATTAGTAATCTTTACCTCTGGACTTTTCCCCCAGCAGAAAACTGAATGGATGAGCAAGCGATTAACTCCCATGTTGCCTGCAGAATTTCTACTTAAGTGCTTCAGATACATGCTGAAAAGTTGCAGGCTGTGAAAAAATGGGGACCAGATGGTCACTGTTTACTATCACTATTCATTTTAGGTTTAGCGTTTCCTTAAGCAGCCTGAAAACCTCTACGAATCTCCTCCACAGCCTAAACAACTCACTCACATATTGCCCATATCACACAGGTCCAAGAACTTGAGATGTGTTATATAGAGTTGTTTGGCAAGTTTTTTTTTCTATAATAGATGTTTTTGTTAGAAGTAACAAGCCATATTTAGGATGACATCATGCATTTATATAGAATTGGTCCCAATAACCATAAAAAGTACAACAAAAGCCAATGAAAGCAATGGAAGCAAAGTTGTATTGAAGTGATTAGAAATGGTTTACTTAACTGGTTAAAAGTCTTAAACTTGGCTACACCTGTATAGTGTATTGAGCCTAATAATTCAGTAAAGGCCCTTGATCACACAAGTGAGTCAGAGTGGGTATTGACTAAAGTTTGATGAATATACAAAGGCACTTTACTAAAATTGAAAATACAAGGTCATGCTCAAAATGAAGCGCATTGAAATATTGTGCAAGTTATAACATCATATTTTATAAAAACACGATTTAAACCTAAAGTGCACTACAAGTTATTACATTGAAAAGCCCAGTCAACGGTTGGGATTAAACAAACATGGGCGTAGGTATAGGGGATGAAGAGGTAGCAATCGCTACTAGGCACTGGAGCCTGAGTGGGTCTCTACAGCTTAAAGAGGACCTTTCACATCCTCAGTATATGCTGTTTTATATACTGCTAGAAAGCCGACAGCGCGCTGAATTCAGCGCACTGCCGGCTTTCCTAGTATGTGCCCCGGGGCTGGAGATAACGGCGGTCTTAGTTACACCGTTCACCGTCAGAAGGGAGTTTCAGACAGTCTAGCTGCGCTGTGAGGAACGCCATCCCTGACAGTACTGAGCCATTGCCATGTACTTGGGGGGCGTTCCTCACAGCTCAGCGTCATCACTGGGTGGTAAGGAATGCCCCCTCTGACAGTACACGGCTTTGGACAAATACAGAGAGAGGGGGCGTTCCTTACCGCCCAGTGATGACGCTGATCTGTGAGGAACGTCCCCTCCAGTACAGGGCTATGGACGAATACAGAGAGAGGGGACGTTCCTCACAGCGCAGCTAGACTGCCAGGAACACCCTTCTGACAGTGAACCGTGAAGATCCCGGATATCTCCAGCCCCAGGGCACATACTGAGAAAGCCGGCAGTGCGCTGAATTAAGCGTGCTGTCGGCTTTCTAGCAGTATGTAAAACCGCATATACATGAACACGTGAAAGGTCCTCTTTAAGAAGACACCAGGATTATAGATAGCACATGGTAAGTGGACCCCATTAAAGATTTTTCATTGAGTCCCAGTGGTTTCAAGTTACATGTCTGCAAACAAGCAAGGACAAAGCTTCATAAGTCCATCAGAGTATACAGCATGTCGGTTGCATAGGATCTCAACATATACATGGCATACAACCAAAGAAATACATGTAGGGAATGTGAGTAGAGTCATAAAGTGAACAAAGTGAAAGGTCTGCAAAGGGGAAGGCTGAAGCCATTTATACCAAATTGTTAAAAATTTCTCTAATTGGTATAAATTTTTGTGTGGAAGCATGAAGTTCACCAGGGCTATCCATTCTGCTAGTAAGAGTGAACAATTCCTGACATGGGGTTTACCAATTAGGATTTTTATTATTAGTCTGGGCAAAAAGTTTGGAAAAAAAAAGTACAGATAGATAAATCGATAGATAGATCTCACAAAGCAGTGTACTGTAACTTGTATATCCTGGTCCCAATAAAAATCTATAGCTGGGCTCCCGCCTACCACATACCATTGATAATACTGTTGTATTGTTACAGTTTACGAGCCTTGTGCTTTCTTAATGGGGTTGGCTCAAGATTTACTATTGCTCAATATCCACAGGATAGGGAATAACATAATAATTGGTGTTGGGACCCCCACAAACGTGAGAACCCTATCCTCTAAATGGGGTATAACATTAAAGCTTAGCTCAACTCCTTTAAGCACTAGGTGAAAGGTATAACTACAGTATGTCCCAGCTATAGATATGCCCCTATAGTCACTGTTAATTTTTTCCATAAAAAGTGTAGGCTTGGCATGGTTATTGAGCAGAAAATCTTTGTCTTGATAGGTTGCCAATGGAAATGACCATAAATCCAGGAATTGTATGATTTCCTTATTGTAGCTGGGTTCTCTACTTGTGTATGCCTGCATGAAGAAGATAACTTGTCTATGATAATGAAATCATGGCAGGGTCCCAGACCATAGGAAGTTCCTGAGATTGTGATCATATCCATTGGCAACCCATCATGAAATAAGATGTCACCACTAACATAGTTAAAGAAATTCTTTAAAACTCTGAAAATGTTTAAATTATTTATATCTACAAAAATGTTTAACTATTAATTGTCCACAAAATTAAATATGGGTATGTTCAAGGGAAAACCCCTTTAAAGAGTCCCATACACATACAGTAAGGGAAAACATTCCAATTTCTACAGGACCAGCCAACTATCTTAAAGGGGTTGTCTAGGCAAAAATGAACAACCCTTTTAATGTTTTAATGTTTAAATCAGCTGGGGGCAGTGAAACAAAAAAAAAAAATGTATACTCACCTGTCCCCGATGCTCCAATGTCCTCCCACCCGTCCCGGGTCTTCTGCTCTGGCAGCGTCTTCCGGCATTCAGCTGAAGCCATGTGACCGCTGAGTCCAATCAGCAAAGGGCCTGCAATGTCATAATTTGTGACATCACGGGTCCTTTTCCTGAGGCCTGCTGAGGCGGGGGGGGGGGGGGGGGGGGGGGGGGGGTTTTTTATTTGTTTCACTGCCCCCAGCTGATTTAAACATTAAAAGGGTTGTCCATTTTTTCCTGGACAACCCCTTTAAGTGCATGGAGGAAGGGTTGACTTTTCCCTTACGGGTGATATTGGGAAAAAGAAGGTTTGAACATTTTGCCCTTTTCGACTTCACTATGTAATTGAAGCATCTGAATACAAATAGCAGAGCACCAAGTACAGTATTTACCAAGAAGGAGAACGCAGCAATTGTAATACAAAATAATAATTTCTATTTGTAAATGTAATATATAAAATACCGGACTACAATTATAATAAATTTAGTTTTAGCTTGCTGTATTTCATCTAGGAAGGTAACAATCATTTCATGATTAAAAGGAGGAATTTTCAGTACTGTCATTAGTCTAAGTAAAGTGAACTTGTCTTTCAGGAATACATTTACAGATATTTTAGAAAATTAGGAGTGTATAATAATTTGCAAATTGCACTTGAAATTATTTTTGAGAAGGTTGTTCAAATCTTGCGAAAGGACAAATTTCTCAGTGGAAAAAGAAAGAAACTATTACATTGAAACCTCTTCAAAAGGCCAATTCTTTGAGAAGACCACACACACACCTTCTTTAGAAAATCTCACATGAAAGATTTTCAGTTCCACCATGTATTATGCAAATTGACTATCTTGTATGAAAAGACCAATCTTGAAAAGAGCACTTTTTTTTTTTTTAGATTAGCAAACCTCTTGGTAATGAATTAAGTTTGGTACCAATTTCCCCCACATTTTGGATTTTAACTAATCCAAATTTTTTGGATTTATTACACAAATGCAGCAAAACAGCAGCCGGCTGTTTTCTGGACAGGAAAGTAATAATAAATAATAATGTTACTCACCCTTCTAGGGCTCCTCCGTGACATCTTCAAGTCCTCTTCTGAGGATGTCTACTCTCTTACTGACATAATTTAGCCCATCATTTTTTTAAACTTTTTTTTTGGTTTTGAAGAGGACCTTTCACGTTCTCATGCACATGCGGTTTTATAAACCGCTAGAAAGCTGACAGTGCGCTGAATTCAGCACACTGTCGGCTTTCCTGTTTTGTGCCCCAGGGCTGGAGATATTGGTGCTGTTAGTTTTGGCACCAATCTCTCCCCACTGTCAGAAGGTCAGTGATAGTCTAGCTGGGCCGTGAGGAATGCCCCCCCTGACAGTACTCGTCCTTAGCCCTGTACTGTCAGAGGGGGCGTCCCTTAATGCCCAGCGATGACGCTGAACTGTGAGGAATTTCACCCCCCCAGTACAAGTCTATGGATAAGTACTGTCAGGGAGGCCCAGCTAGACTGTAAGGAACGCCCTGTCAGGAACGGTGGGCAGAGGTCGGTGCCGAAACTAACAGCACCGGTATCTCCAGCCCCGGGGCACATAACGGGAAAGCTGACAGTGCACTGAACAATTTTTCCTATCATAGCTGGTTTGGACAAACAAATGATGTGCCTGAACCTCTCAAATATTTTCAAACCAAAACTATAGAGGTTTGCTCATCTCTAACTTTTTGGATTATTGAAGGATTATAATAAAGAGTATAACATTTACTTCTAAGGGTAGAAAGATTCAGGTAAAAAGATAAATGTACATTTTTAAAATCATATTAATTTGATAATTTGTTCCCTCTGTTTAATATATCTGGTTCTAGTTTTCGGAAATTCCAGATTTTCATGTACGGTATTGGACTAAGATGTCAGACTAGCATAATTTTGGAATTATCACATCCTTGCAGCATATTGAAATTCCTTCCATCCGTTAAATCATAATCCAAAAAGTCAGATAATCTTGCACTTGTTTAAACCACAAGTGTTTTTATAAACCCTGATCTGTCCTAGCACAAAGAGGTGAAGTGAATTTAATTGACCATCTTATGACAATGACACCTGTCATGTGGTGGGATACACACATGGACAAAATTGTTGGTACCCCTTGTTTAATGAAAGAAAAACCCACAATGGTCACAGAAATAACTTGAATCTGACAAAAGTAATAATATATAAAAATTCTATGAAAATGAACAAATGAAAGTCAGACATTGCTTTTCAACCAGCCTTCAACAGAATTTTTTAAAAAAAGAAAACACATGAAACAGGCCTGGACAGCTCCTTCCAAAGATGCTCAATAGGATTTAGGTCAGGGCTCATAGAAGGCCATTTCAGAATAGTCCAATGTTTTCCTCTTAGCCATTATTGGGTGTTTTGAGCTGTGTGTTTTGGGTCATTATCCTGTTGTAAGACCCATGACCTGCGACTGAGACCAAGCTTTCTTACACTGGGCAGCACATTTCTCTCTAGAATCCCTTGATAGTCTTGAGATTTCATTGTACCCTGCACAGATTCAAGACACCCTGTGCCAGATGCAGCAAAGCAGCCCCAGAACATAACAGAGCCTCCTTCATGTTTCACAGTAGGGACAGTGTTCTTTTCAAGATATGCTTCATTTTTCCGTCTGTGAACATAGAGCTGATGTGCCTTGCCTAAAATTTCGATTTTTGTCTCATCTCCCAGAAGCTTTGTGGCTTGTCAACATGCAGTTTGGCAAATTACTTTTGTCAGATTCAAGTTATTTCTGTGACCATTTTGGGTTTTTCTTTCATTAAACGAGGGGTACCAACAATTTTGTCCAAGTGTTTAAATGAGGCAGCTGGTGAACAGTCAATACACAAAGCTGAAATAAAATAGGCAAATGTAAAGATTTGAGCAACTAGAGACAAATTGTTATGGTTAGATGACTGTATCTCCAAAGCGACAACAGATCCTGCAGGGTGTTTCTGTTATGCAAGATTAGTACCTACTGTACAACAACTGGTCAAACAAAAATGGGTTATGGGCTTCCAAAGCTCCGTGATGCATTTGAGGACTTAAGATACAGCTACTCAGGTCTAACTCCACCATAGAGCTACTAGTGAAAAAATAATGCCATGATAAAAAATGTTAGAACTCAATATAACAAGACTTGCTGTATATGATCAAAGTGCCATAATTGTCCTCTGTCCACCATCAAATTGCTTACATTGGACATATAGGAAAAACTGAATCATGGAACTGTGGAGGATGGCATGATCTGATAAATCACATTTTCTTTATGCGAAGTGGTCAATTGGCACTGTGTGTGTCATTTATTCAGGAAAAAAGATGGCACAATATGGATTATGGACAGAAGACAAGACAGGTGGATGCAGAATGACACTTTGGGGAATGTTCATGGAGACTGGCATTCTTTAGCTTGTACCACCTATTGTTACAGACCAAGTACAGCCTTTCCAGGAGGGTGTACTGGAAAAACAAGTCTGATCCATGGATGTCCCACCTTGCAATATACAGGACTTAAGGCATCTGATTTATAAGGAAAACCACAAGACATCTTTAGATGTCTTGTGGAAGAGCCCATACTTTACCTTGATAGATCGGAGCTATTTCAGTGTTCTGACCTGCATAAAACTAAGCAGGTTGTTTTAATCCTATGGCTAATTGGTATATTTTATATGTATTTGGAAAATATCCAAAGTATTTTTTTTTACAAGACAAAGGACTATGGCTCTATAGTGAAGCAAAAATTTCCTATAATATTTTGCCAGCATTAGCTGTAACTGATTGACATTACATGCGGTTTCACAGCCTGCACAGCCTGTGTTCAACTAATGCTACCAAATCCTTTGCCATTGTGGATTTATCCTACATAATCCTGTTTAATGCATATGGTACACACAGGAAGCAGAGTTTTGCTTATATCTCCATTGGACCTCATCAACTATTTACTAAGCTATATTTCAAAGCTGTTCAGTTCCTATTGCAGATACTAGATATGTTCTAAAAAGGTAACAATGTATTTCCTGCCAGCTTCTGAAGACTTATTATATTCTACATATGTAATATACAGAATCATAGCAAGCACTGGAATTCATGTTTATAAAGTTAAATGAGAAACAATCTACAAGTTCCCCCTGGTGGAAAAAGGAGACTTGTTCTTGAGACACCTTTTGTAAGGTAGTTTCCTATATATCAATGCCTGATTTTCCTGAAACATAGTGGAATGATCCAGGATGGAAGCCAAGTCAGACTATTTTCTCCAAAGGGAAGAGAGACCCATAGACAGAGACCCTTTTTTGGGGTCATTGTCCATCATCAGTTCAAAGACGGGTACTGGCTAGAGATGGGCAAACCGCGCAAGATTTGTTTTGCAAACAGTCAGTATATGTGCCCTATGTGACTGCTAAGGTCCTGTTATAGGCCACAGCAATCCCCCGGGGTCACTTACACCACCTAAAATACTGAAGAGGACCAAAAACTCCCGCAAAGGACTCAATGAGGGCTGTGACATCACCCAGAAGGTTAGAATATGACAGAAGAGGACCAAAATGGAGCACTTAACATCATGAGGGAGCCCAGAGAATAATAGTCATGTATTGATGGTGAACCCCAAAAAGCTCAGAACAAAAGATTTTTGAAAAATGTGCAATGTACAGTACCTGGATGACATAGAGTTATATAAGTAATATTGTGTACTGTATGTCGTTTTATGGAATTAAGCTGGGTTGGTTCTGAGCTGTGGGGGATGGGGGAGGTTGAGCTCAGAATGTGGTTTATGAAGAGAATTTGCACTCTTCCGAAGACATGCCATTTCCACCCACCTACATGCCTCCACTTATATTACTAATATATTATTGCTCATGTAACCTGTTAATGTAGACTAAATAATTGTGTTAATTGATTGAGTATTATTATATCTCTTTTATATTAGGAATTATGTTTATCTATGATACCAGACTAAACTCCAATGAAGCTAGGAAGTTAGGTGTTGACTCTATGCTTTTAAATTTGTTAATAGGTGCAACACAGTTGGCATTTTTCTCTAACTCCCACCATTCTTGAGCAATTAATGCAGTGAGTTTTGGTGTGTGATATACTATCTAGGTTCTGTATTGTCAGGTGGGCAGTGTCAGGCCCAGTCCTCAAAGGGGGCATGATTTAGTGCTTCAATCAGAGATGGGCAGTGTCTGAGATCAGAATCACGGCCCTTGCCTGCTCCTGCCTGACACTATCTACTTGACAATATACAAACTTTATAGCCTACAAGGCACCATAACTAATAGCACTTATTGCTCAGGAACAGTGGGGACTAGAGAAAAAAAATTCCAACTGTACTGGAATCAGTGAAGCAGTGCCTATGTTGCCTATGTGTTTCATATTGAAATTAAAAATGAGAAATATATACATAGATCTATATGTATCCCAGGACATCAGCCATGTATGGTAGTATACTTATTCCCTTTACCAATGATTACAAAAACTGGTTATAATGCAATGACATCTTCTCCTCTTCCTTTTTATTTCTCTATCCTGGACCAGGCCACCATGAATACTTCTCTTGGCAATAACTCATCCCTCATTGACTGTATGTTGACCAGCTATTACTTTTGGCATTTTGGCTGTGTATCATAAATCTTCTTTCACTGTCTCTGCCAAGAAAGAATCTCAATACACTAGAGTCCAGAGGTGAAAGATTTATGATATGCAGACTGTCATCCAAAGAAAGTAGAAAGCAGATCAAATAAGTACAATTAGCCTTACTGTGGTGAGGATGACCTGTGGGCTGCTGCTACCCCTATAGCTACTGCACACCATTGGCACATGCCTTACTGGTGTAAGGAGTATTATACTATATTATAAGGAGTAGTAATAAGGATTCATTCTGCGTGGGGAACACCAGTAGTTTATTATAACATATGGAGGCCACTATTGGGGGCAATAAAGTTAAATGTATAAAGCTCCTAAGTTCTCCACACCGAATAATGCATATATGTGCCCATACACACAGAATAATGTCATGTTACTCCAGGCCACACAGTATAATGCCATGCTATTTCCCCCGCAAATTATAATTACTCATTAGTGCTCCCCACTCATTATATTGCTTAGTGCTCCCAGACACAATATACTGTAATGGCTGATTAGTGCCCCACACAGTATAATGCATCTTAGTTCCCATACACACAGTACAATGCCATGTCACTGCTTCCCACAGAGTATAATGCCATGTTAATGACCCTACACAGTGCAATGCCACATTAATCCCCCCTCACACAATATAATGCTTAGTGCCTCCTGAAACAATATAATGGCCAATTAGTGACCACTTACAGTCTAATGACCCGTTAGTGCCCCCACAGAGTATAATGCCATATTAATGCCCCCACATAGTATAAAGCTTCTCAGTGCCCCTTCATTGACCCTTTTACTCTATTTCCTCACCTCCAATTTTTCCTAATTTTTCTTGTCTAAACCTAGTGTGTTTTATAGTCAGATCTCATTGTCCGAAAAATATGGTAAATACTGGACTGGTTTAGCTACTGTTCAGCTCTGACCTCTCACCTGATGGTGGACCCCGGTCAGTGAACCTTTACTAAAAGTAGTTGAGTATGATACATATGTGTTATATGTAATATCAAATACTCAAGGTGGCATAGCATTAGTGTATAAGTGAGAGATGGGAACGCTTATTTGTTCTCATTAACACTCTGACATTCTAGCACATTCTAGCACTTTCTTCGGTCTCTAACACACACATATTCTTGATATTCTGTTTGCTATTAATATTGAAGAAAAAAAACCCTGACAACTATATTATTATTTTAGCTATCACTCAGATGTCCCTATTTCATCATAGATCATACAATATGTTCAGATAATTTTCTATTCTATAGTTTACAGCTCACTACCTCCCACAAGATCAGTACACTCATCTACTAATGCTGTTGTTATTCACATGATCAAACTGGTTACAGTATGTTATATCCTCTCCATAGTGCTATGTTCTTTGTATCCTATCATATCATTAAACTTTTCATTGTCTCTCTTAAGATCAGTTGACTCTTCTTGTGCTGCTGAGATCATTTTAATGATAGGATATCCACAGTGTTCTCCTAATTTACTTAGTTTACCCTGCCATTGTCTTGTGCAGAGCTTCAGTAACATAATAACAGACTGAACAGGTCACTGTCATCTTCATGATCAGTACATTCATCTTCCACTGCTGTGATAATATAGGATTTCATTTGATACTTTGTATCATATTTCTTCCCACTTTTGTATATGCAGCTAAACAATGTTGAAGTTATCTCATTATAATGATGACTAATGAGTACTGTATATGTAGATGTGCCAGATATCCTGTAATATACCAACACTGTACAAAAGACTATACAATACGTGGATTAACCACTTCATGATTGGGTAATTTTCCTTGATTCATGACCAGACACATTTTCAGGGGGGATTTGTGCATGTAGATTGGAAGGCCATAATATTGTTTTCGTTGAGATTATTCGTGTAATTTTTGTGTTCTTTTTTGGTCTTACATCTTTATTAAAATAGGGGGAAATATGTTTTTTACATTTTTCTGGAGGTGGGGCTAGAAAAATATGATGCGGGCATGGTAGTGACGATTTTATTTCATTGTCTTAATTTATTTACTTATTATTTTTTATACATTGTTCCCCCCATAAGGTCATAATAGGTACAACCTTGAAGAGATAAACACCTGATGTGTATAGTCAACGGGCAAATAGTTAAAGGAGTTGTCAGGTTTCAGCAAATAAATGTTTGTATAATGAAAAGTTATGAAATGAAAAGACTATGGTCATATAATATACAGTCCTTGGTCATGTGATATACAGTCCTTGGTCATGTAATATACAGTCCATGGTCGTGTGATATACAGTCCATGGTCATGTAATATACAGTCCATGGCCATGTGATATACAGTTCATGGTAATATGATATACAGTCCATGGTCATGTGATATACAGTCCTTGGCCATGTAATATACAGTTCTTGGTCGTGTAATATACAGTCCATGGTCATGTGATATACAATCCTTGGTCATGTGATATACAGTCCTTGGTCATGTAATAAACAGTCCATGGTCTTGTGATGGACACACAGGTGCAGAACTTGTTACAGTCATAGCACATTAATCAGACATCTGTCTGGTAAGCTGTGTACCTGCATGTCCATCACATGACCATGGACTATCCACGGCCAAGGGCTGTCCATTTATCTCTAAGGATGGTAATTTCTATATTTGGAGCCATATTTGGCTTGTCTGATATGAAAAAAAAAATGTACTTCTGAAGGAGAGATAATTTGCATACATTTTTTTCCCATGGAGCATTGTCAGTCTCCTCAATTAAATCCAATACCTCCCTTACTTCTAACTCCTTACTAAGCAACACTCACATGTATTTGCTTATCAGTTACACCCTGCCATGCAATATTCCTTGAAATGTGAATCATTTTACTTTAAGGCTTAGTAAACCTAATAATTGAGAGCTACTTCACATGGAAAGTTCTGAATTATATTTTTAATCCTTTCAGCCTTTTTTAGAGATGAGGGTGTATAGGTTTTCTTTGATGTAAAATAAAAGTTAAATACAATGCCAGTTCTTTTGTTAAGTATCAGGGAGCCAGACGCCCGTTGCGATTTCACACTGCCCTAATACTTCTGTCCCATTTTTTTTTTTACTTTTTCTTTTTCTGCAATAAGACCAATTGTGTCTCATGCACTCCTGTGCGAACAATGCATGGCTTCTGCCTTCTGAAGTTCTACAACTCCTTCTCATTGAAAGGCACCGTAAGGTTCAAAGACTGGAAATGTAACAATCGTCGGCTGTATAATCATGTCATGCTACATATTCAACTTATGCACTTTTATACTTCTATTACACTAAGCTCTGGAATAAAGGATTAAATATTGTGCTGGAAATATCAGAAGAATATTTTCAAATATTATTGGATATTATTATTATTATTATTATTATTATTATTACTAATAATAATAATAATAATAATAATAATAATAATAATAATAATAATAATAAATAAAATACTTATATTGTTTAAATGTAAATTCATAAAAGTTCTTAAAAGAGATCCATTTCGTATTTGTACAAACATGTCCTTTCCTTTTCTCTTGGTTGGAAATGTATACAGTAGATAGATACAGTGGGGAAAAAAAGTATTTAGTCAGCCACCAATTGTGCAAGTTCTCTCACTTAAAAAGATGAGCCTGGTCTATAATTGTCATCATAGGTAGACCTCAACTATGAGAGACAAAATGAGAAAACAAATCCAAAAAATCACATTTATTTGCAAATTATGGTGGAAAATAAGTATTTGGTCAATAACAAAAGTTCATCTCAATACTTTGTTATATATCCTTTGTTGGCAATGACAGAGGTCAAACGTTTTCTGTAAGTCTCCACAAGGTTGGCACACACTGTTGCTGGTATGTTGGCCCATTCCTCCATGCAGATCTCCTCTAGAGCAGTGATGTTTTGGGGCTATCGCTGGGCAACACGGACTTTCAACTCCCTCCAAAGGTTTTCTATGGGGTTGAGATCTGGAGACTGGCTAGGCCTCTCCAGGACCTTGAAATGCTTCTTACGAAGCCGCTCCTTCATTGCCCTGGCGATGTGCTTGGGATCATTGTCATGCTGAAAGACCCAGCCACGTTTCATCTTCAATGCCCTTGCTGATGGAGGGAGGTTTGCACTCAAAATCTCATGATACATGGCCCCATTCATTATTTCATGTACACGGATCAGTCGTCCTGGTCCCTTTGCAGAGAAACAGCCCCAAAGCATGATGTTGCCCCCCCATGCTTCACAGTAGGTATGGTGTTCTTTGGATGCAACTCAGCATTCACTCTCCTCCAAACACCACGAGTTGTGTTTCTACCAAACTGTTCTACTTTGGTTTCATCTGACCATATGACATTCTCCCAATACTCTTCTGGAACATCCAAATGCTATCTAGCAAACTTCAGACGGGCCCGGATATGTACTGGCTTAAGCAGGAGGACACGTCTGGCACTGCAGGATCTGAGCCCCTGGCGGCGTAGTGTGTTACTGATGGTAGCCTTTGTTACGTTAGTCCCAGCTTTCTGCAGGTCAGTCACTAGGTCCCCCCGTGTGGTTCTGGGATTTTTGCTCACCGTTCTTGTGATCATTTTGACCCCACAGGGTGAGATCTTGCGTGGAGCCTCTGATCGAGGGAGATTATCAGTGGTCTTGTATGTCTTCCATTTTCTAATTATTGCTCCCACAGTTGATTTCTTCACACCAAGCTGCTTGCCTATTGCAGATTCAGTCTTCCCAGCCTGGTGCAGGTCTACCATTTTGTTTCTGGTGTCCTTCCACAGCTCTTTGGTCTTCACCATAGTGGAGTTTGGAGTGTGACTGTTTGTGGTTGTGGACAGGAGTCTTTTATACTGATAACAATATCAAACAGGTGCCATTACTACAGGTAATGAGTGGAGGACAGAGGAGCCTCTTAAAGAAGAAGTTACAGGTCTGTGAGAGCCAGAAATCTTGCTTGTTTGTAGGTGACCAAATACTTATTTTCCACCATAATTTGAAAATAAATTCTTAAAAAATCAGACAATGTGATTTTCTAGATATGTTTTCTCATTTTGTCTCTCATAGTTGAGGTCTACCTATGATGACAATTACAGGCCGGCCTCATCTTTTTAAGTGGGAGAACTTGCACAATTGGTGGCTGACTAAATACTTTTTTTTCCCCACTGTAGATAGATAGATAGACGTAGCCATTATCAACTTAAAGGATCAACTGATTTAGATTTGTAGACAATTAAAAGTTAAACATCTTTGGAAATATGAATAGTTTAAAAATGTTTTGTTGTGACAGTTTTTTGTCTTGATTAATTGCCAATGGATATGACCATGAATGTAGGAACCCAGTAACAATTTCCTTATTGTGGACAGGTTATCAGACAGGGACACTACATGTATGAGAAGATAACCCGGCTACAATAAGAAAATCATAGCTAGGTTTCAGAGTATAGTAAGTTCCTGCATTCATGGTCGTATCCATTGGCAATCAATCAAGACAACAGAGGTCAGCACTACGATGGTTAGAGAAAATCTTTAAAAAAAAATCTGCAAAATGTTTAATTATTTATATTTGCAAAAATGTTTAAAGTGTAAGTCCCATTTTATTTTATGTTTTGCTATTGTATCAGGGACAGTTTTGTGAACATTTCTGTAATATACTTTATTAACCTATCTAACTTCCTTTTTACTAGAAAACAGGCTGTAAAGTTCCCATTAGCAGTGCTCTAAGCATTGCCAGGGAGGGCTTGTCCATACACATGTAGCCAATGCAGTATGTAGAGACAAAAGGGGGACTGGTCACTTCAAATGGCTGTATCTCTGGCTTTATACCACCTAGAAAAATGGTATCTGGTATTATAAGAAAGCTGATAATCAGCTGCAATAAATGCAACACTATCTATAAAAGTACAGTGTGAATATTATATGCAGAATAAACAGCTGCATATAAAGCTTAAATTTCCGACTATGTATTTAACTAGTGATATTTCAGGTTGTTTTACTGCTAGTACTGCATTCTTTGCAGAATCTCAACTTTCATATTATACCAGAAGCATTTTTATAGGTGGTGTAAAAATGAAGATACAACCATTTGAAGTGACCATCCCCACCTGTGGAAATGCTACTTATGTACTCAATACAAATGTACAGATTTCCCTGGTAAGAGCTCAGTTAGAGGGTTGCTAGGGAGCCTGTTTTCTATAACAAGGAAGTTAGATAGATTAATTGAGTGTATTAAAAAAGGTTCACCAAACACCCCTGACACTAAGCAAGAAATAAAATATACAGTCATGGCCAAAAGTTTTGAGAATGACACAAATATTATATTTTCACATGATCTGCTGCCCTCTGGTTTTTATGTGTGTTTGTCAGATGTTTTTATCACATACAGAAATATAATTGCATTCATATTATGAGTAAAAGAAGCTTATATTGACAGTTAGAATGAGTTAATGCAGCAAGTCAATATTTGCAGTGTTGACCCTTCTTCTTCAGGACCTCTGCAATTCTCCCTGGCATGCTCTCAATCAACTTCTGGACCAAATCCTGACTGATAGCAGTCCATTCTTGCAGAATCAATGCTTTAATTTTGTCTGAATTTGTTGGTTTTTGTTTGTCCACCCGTCTCTTGATGATTGACCACAAGTTCTCAATGGGATTAAGATCTGGGGAGTTTCCAGGCCATGGACCCAAAATCTCTATGTTTTGTTCCCTGAGCCATTTAGTTATCACCTTTGCTTTATGGCAAGGTGCTCCATCATGCTGGAAAAGGCATTGTTGAGTGCCAAACTGCTCTTGGACGGTTGGGAGAAGTTGCTCTTGGAGGACATTCTAGTACCATTCTTTATTCATGGCTGTGTTTTTAGGCAAGACTGTGAGAGAGCCGATTCTCTTGGCTGAGAAGCAACCCCACACATGAATGGTTTCAAGATGCTTTACAGTTGGCATGAGACAAGACTGGTGGTAGCGCTCACCACTTCTTCTCCGAATAAGCTGTTTTCCAGATGTTCCAAACAATCGAAAAGGGGATTCATCAGAGAAAATGACTTTACCCCAGTCCTCAGCAGTCCACTCCCTGTACCTTTTGCAGAATATCAGTCTGTCCCTGATGTTTTTTCTGGAGAGAAGTGGCTTCTTTGCTGCCCTCCTTGAGACCAGGCCTTGCTCCAAGAGTCTCCGCCTCACAGTGCGTGCAGATGCACTCACACCTGCCTGCTGCCATTCCTCAGCAAGCTCTGCACTGCTGGTAGCCCGATCCCGCAGCTGAAACACTTTTAAGAGACGGTCCTGCCGCTTGCTGGTCTTTCTTGGGCGCCCTGGAGCCTTTTTGGCACCAATGGAACCTCTCTCCTTGAAGTTCTTGATGATGCGATAGATTGTTGACTGAGGTGCAATCTTTCTAGCTGCAATACTCTTCCCAGTTAGGCCATTTTTGTGCAGTGCAATGATGACTGCACGTGTTTCTTTAGAGATAACCATGGTTAACAGAAGAGAAACAATGATGGCAAGCACCAGCCTCCTTTTAAAGTGTCCAGTGGTGTCATTCTTACTTAATCATGACAGATTGATCTCCAGCCCTGTCCTCATCAACACCCACACCTGTGTTAATGGAGCAATCACTGAAACGATGTTAGGTGGTCCTTTTAAGGCAGGGCTGCAATGATGTTGAAATGTGTTTTGGGGGATAAAGTTCATTTTCTAGGCAAATATTGACTTTGCAAGTAATTGCTGTTAAGCTGATCACTCTTTATAACATTCTGGAGTATATGCAAATTGCCATTAGAAAAACTGAAGCAGTAGACTTTGTAAAAATTAATATTTGTATCATTCTCAAAACTTTTGGCCATGACTGTACAATGGGAGTTGCACTTTAACTTTTAATTGTCTGCAAATCTAAATATGGATATGTTCATGGGAAAACCCCTTTAAATCTGATAACTTGCTGATCCTGAGCTAATGAACTTTGATCACAGGTATTACTATCTGTGAGGCCCCCCCAAAGTCAAAAATAGCCCCCCGGGGCCAGTCCCCACTGGCCCCATACCTTTTCCATTGCAGGACTTGATCACCATAGCAGGAAAAAAAAATTCAAAAGAGCCAAAACAGATTTTTTTTTTTGTGTTTTTCCATAAAAAATTCTATAAAAAGCGATCAAAACATCAGACGTTCCCCAAAATGGTATAACAAGAAAGTACATGTGATCCTGCAAAAAAGACACCTTATGCGTCCCTGTACACAAAATTATATAAAAATAATTACAGGCATGGAACATGGCAACAAAGCCCATAAGAAAGTCACACAAATACAGTTTTTCTCCAATTTCACCCCATTCTGAATTTTTTTTTCAGAATTCCCAGCTTCGCAGTACATCGTACAGAATATTAAATGCTATCAGTACAAAGTACAAATTGTCCTGCAAACATTATGTCCTCATATGGCTTTGTGAATGGAAAAACAAAAAAAGTTACAGAGTTTGGAATGTGGGGAATCCAAAATCAAAAAATGTCTACGGGGAAGGGATTACAATTATTTTAGGCTGAACTGTGAGCCATGAATGTGCGGCTGTCTTCACCTCTTCCTCTGATGTGAATCTACGGCCTTGTAAATAGTCTATGCTCATGCTCAATTTTGACATGAGTCATGGATTGGAGTTCTTCATGGCTGACACTTGCTGACCTTCTTTGAAAGTCTCTATCCATTCGTACACACTTCTTTGCATCATAACACTTTCTCATACAGTGCACAAAGTCTTGGATATATAACGGCATTAGGCACACCGCAAAAAATGTATCACTACATGCTGCCCTTCTTTCTTTTCAAGACCCACTGTAGTCACAAATGAACTCATGTAACACATTCAAACATCCACCGCAGTGACTGGGGAGACAGCGACCTCATACCGAAAACCAAATTCGGCCAACAGAAGTTTTAATATACCCGGAGTGCAGATAATTTTTGATATATAAATATATAAATCCTATAAAACCAGAAGTTACCACTCACTTCTTTTGGTGTTTAGTTGTCATCTTCGGCACAGTGCTAGGCAGAAATAATAAGTTCAGTTCTATATGATGTACCTTTATTGCATCAGTTGAATCCAGCTGTCAGTCACCTCTGAATCTCCCCAGCCGTCATTCTGCTACAATCCTTGGTTTATACATTTTGGATGGCATTCTGGCTCTTACCACTAAGCCAGGCAGACTTACCATCACTGGTATGCAGATGGTCTCCTGGAAATTAAAGAGAGTCTTCATTCAAAATGAACTGTCTGGAAAACAAAGATTAAAAAATATGTATGCATGTGTTTTATGTACAGCAAACTAACTTGTGTTGTCTTCAGTTCTAGGAAATTGCTTGTTTACAGACTAAAAATGATGAAATCATTGCCCCAGTATTGATACAGAGTTGTCTATTCTGGAGAATGTATTATCCAAAAAATATTTCTTATTTATTTTTTTATTTATTTAAATATATATTAATTCCTTAAGGACATCTGCCGTACAATTACGTCACAAGTCGGGTTTTAAATATGGGTTTTACACAGCAGGAATCTGGTGGCCGTGCCAGCGAACAAAGGGTTAAACATACATTTTAAAGGGTTTTTTTTAACCATTTTTATTCTTGGCAATTAAAAAAAAATGTTTTTATGCCACTCTCCATATTTTTTAAATTCCTAAAACATTTCTTTATAAAAGGGTGACACTTCCTGTCCCGTAGAGATCACTTTTCAACTGTGATGTTATAGGCAGGATTACAATGAATATTAACATCTATATATGCAACCCCAATAAAAAAAAATAAATGATGTGGAAAATGTAGAGAAAGCAAGAATGCAATGATTTGTAAATCTCATGTAACCATATATTATTCACAATAGAACATAGAACACATATCAGATTAGAAAATTAGAGGTTTTCCAATTTAAAAAAAAAAAAAAAAAATGACAAACAGTCTGTAAACATCTGGAAAGTGAGGAGACCAATTGCCAGAGTTTTGGGAGAGGAATGTTGTGCCATTCTTGTTTGATTTAGTATTCTATCTGCTCAACAGTATTGGGTCTTCATTGCCGGGTTTTTTGCTTCATAATGCCACAAATGTTTTCTACTGGTAAAAGGTCTAGTTCAGCACCCGGACTCCTCCTCTGTGACGCCATTTTGTTGTGACAGATGTGGTGGTTGATGTGGTTCAGCATTGTCTTGCTGAAATATGCAAGGCCTTCTCTGAAACAGACATTGTCTGGTTGGGATCAAAGTTTGCTCTAAAACGTCTATATACTGCTCAGCATTAATAGCACCTTTCAAAATGTGTAAGCCACCCATGCCTCGGAGATGCAGGACTGTGAAATTGCACTGATAACAAGATGGATGGTTCCTCTCCTCTTCAGTCTGCAGGACTTTGTGTCTATGGTTTCCATAAAGAATTTCAAGATTTGATTCATCTGGACACAGAACAGTTTTTTCATTTTAATTGAGCTTTGGCCCAGATTGATTGTTTTTAGATATATGGCTTCTTCTTTGCATGATACAGCTTTATTTCTCCAGGTTCTCTGAATCTCTTGATGGTATTATGTCCTGTAGATGGTGGGGCACTCAAAGTCTTTGCAATTTTACATTGAGGAACATTTTTGTGAAATTCTTCCACAATTTCTAGATGCAGCTTTTCACTAGTTGGTGAACCTCTGATCATCTTTGCTTCTGAGAGACTCTCCCTCTCTAACATGCTCTTTTTATGCACATTCATGTGACTTAAAAATAATTAAAAATTGCCCATGCAGCTGTTTTTCATTAATACCACTTATTGTTTTCTTTTGTTAACCCTTTCCCATTTTTTTTGAGACGTTACTGCCATCAATTTACAAATTAGTTAATTTTATCAAATGAAGTGGAAAAATGTCTATCACCTTCTAAGTGTTTATTTCCAAATCATTACATCCTTGTTCTCTTTACATTTTTCACAGAGATTCAACTTTTATGGAAATGGGTTTGTTACTGACAAAACACTATTACATTCTGGGTTCTTCTCTGATCCCATTATCTCTGATAATAAGTGTAGACCTAGGGGAAATGAATAGCAAAGAGTTATACTCACTTTGTCTCACCTCAGCAGGGCATCCTTGCGGTGTCCTGTAGTCTCCTGGTGTCCTCTTTGGACTTTTCCGACTTCTGATGTCACATGATTCTGGGGCATGGGCCTCAGCAGTCTCTTGGGGCATTCTGATGTAATTACACTGGGTCATTCTGGGGTGTTAGATGTCAGTTAGAGCCCGGAAGAGAGTGCTAGGGATTCCCGAACGTGACAACGATGCACAGGAGAGGTAAAATGACCTGTTTGCTAATTTTACTCACCTCCCCTGGGCCTTTAGAGTATAGTAATAGCACTTCCAGTTTGCGCCCAATAAATTTAACCAAAACTTACTTTGCTAATATTCGACAAAATGAATCTTATAAGTTTTGCCCATATCTACAGCTTCCTTTGGTCTGTGTGATTGTTGTAAAGTATATTTCTGTATGCTGTTATCTTATAAGGTAAATTGGCATATTAGGTAAAATTCTACCATTACAAAATAAAACCAGATTGAAAAAAAAGGATATATATCAATATTTGGTTTTAATTCGGAATACAATTTAAGCATTGACATGATACTCCTTGTATCTGAATGAAAGTATTTGGGCTATAAAAATAGACCTTAAATCTGAATAGTGCAATAACCAGAAGCTAATTGTAGATGTCTTCTACTTGAAAAACAAAGGCAAGATGCCATATGCGCAACGTTAAGCCTGTGCCTCAATTACTGTGGTGTGATATATGCTAGATAAATGCCTCATATCCCATTAAATTAGTTCATTTATAAAATTGTTATATGACACACACTACAATATGCACTGATCATTTAATAATTCCTAATTAATTTGGCAATAATCCTGAAAGAAGGTTCTGCTTTTAATAATGTTCTGGTTAAGTGCCTATATAATGATGGAAGTAAATTTGAAGGAATCTGAGGGAATCACTTAGCAGGTTTTCGGACACTAGACGACCACCAGCATGTCCTCATACAGAGACGGTTTAGTGTCCCGAACTTGCTTTTGCTAACTCTGTCCATCATAAAATGTGCCTGGGCTAGAAGGACCAGAGATGAGTACTGTGCAAAGGTTTTAGGCAGTTGTGGAACAATGCTGTAAGGCTAAAGCCCCATGTAGCAGGCCACAGCAAAAAAGTGCAGCGGGTAAATCCACGGCGGCAACAAAGTGCTTTTCACTGAGAGTCCACAGAGGTTTCCTTTGCTGACTTTCTGCTTACATTATACCTATAGAGAAACCGCCAGCGTTTCCATAGGAATAATTGACATACTATGATTTCCAAAACTACGACGTTTTTGGAAATCGCACCATGTCCACTGTGCATATTTTCCCGCACTGTGGGGATGGGATTTGCTACAATCCCATCCACTACACAGTGACTGTAAGACGCTGCATTTAGGCCACATGGGGCCCAGGCCTAAAAATGCTTTAAAAAATACAGGCAGGGCTCTGTGGGTAGATCGAGGACCATATCATCACTTCCAGGACTCCTCCTCCAAAGGGTGGTCACACCAAACATTGATGGGATTTAGATATTTCATTTCTTTAGTCACTTAATTTTGTTATTTGACAAAAAATAAACCCTCTATTTATGAAACTATTCTTACTTTGCAGCATTTTTTCCGTACCTGTCTAAATTTTTTTTGCAAAGTTTAGCCCTATTTAGCTGCGGTGCCCACCCTCTTACACGATTGTGCACATCACGTTCATGCATTTGACAGAATGTTCCATACAGAGTAGTTAGTAAAGCCTTTGCCACATCATGTCAAGTGATCACACCCTCCAATATATTTGTCACAGCATGACATGATAGTGCCCAGACAAGTGATCTGAGGCTGAGTTCACATCGACATTAGGAAATTTTTTTCATAGGAGCTGAAATCTGGAATTTGAGGTGTAACAAATCTTCACATGATGGACACTAATGGTGCCTGAAAGACTATACTGATTTTTTTTATTGAGATGTGTCAAGTGCTGTTACCGTGTCCACCATTTTCCTCAAAAAAAAAAAAAAAAATAGCACAGCATGTTACTTTTTTTTTTCCAATACGTATGACAGAATATGCGTTGGAGGTTCCTGTTTTTTTTTTTTTTTTGTAAAGAATTGAAGAGACAAAAGTAATGTGAAGGCAAACTGCACGCTTTGTAATTTACAGTACAAGACATGGCATTAGCCAGCTTTTATGTAATTTCCCACTTTCTCTACGGTTCAAAGCCCATTATGTCCAAAAAGTAACATTTATCTTTTTATGTAAAATGCATGCATTTGAATATCTTAATTTTTTTGTGATTGGTTTTATTATGTAAATTTTGTCATATTTGGCTGCACTTAGTGGCAGTCACTCAGTAATTTATTTATTTACGGCAGCAGTTAATGTTTTCCGAACAGAACAGACTGTTTTGAGCGAGGGCTTAGCAGCGTTTTTGAAAGTGGAGCAATGGCTGATATTCAGCCGTAATGGCTGTATATCATTCACATGCTAATGTCTATCCTCACACAGCCTAGTATTAAGCTGCCTTTCTGTATAGCTTTGATACAAGGCTTGTCAGATTTTATGGCAGCTAAAATATAGATTCCTCAATACTCCTCCGCCAAAGTAGATTGACATTTCGGTGCAATTAATTTAACATTTTGTGTCTAATTTTTTTCCATATAGGTTTTTCTATTAACTTGACTGTACAATATCAATTGAAAAAAAGCTAATTTGACACCTAAATATAAATAAATAATACTGTATTTACATAAAAAATAGGCCCTTTAGTTGACCTCTGCCAAGTTTTGAAAAATGTATTCAATCCCTTCGTTCTCTTGCTGTCAATGGGATACTTCTATAGGCTATGTGAAAGTACTGGGACAAATGGTGGAAGGCACACAACTGTTTTCTCTGTTCCTCCATACACAGTTTTAATATTTTTATGCAGCCATTAGAGGTTGTATATATGTACAGTACCCCCTGCCCCATTTCCCCCATCCTTATAAAATCAGTCATTGATGTATAAATATATGGATGGCTTCCCCTATTGGTAGCTGAAACCAGCAAGAGCTTTATCATTTCATTCTGTCCCTTTAAGCTGCCATCATATAAGCAATTTTTTAATGCTTGTTTTTGAACCAAAGTCACCATGGTAGATACTGTAAACTGATATATTGGTATTTTTCTTTTTGTTTCTACTATGTTGTGTGCAGACACGAATACCAAAGATTAGCACAAACTCCAACACTATTTATTTTGCAAATTAAAGGATAGTGTGTGAATAAACAGAGCTCCAATCCATAAAAAAATATATATATTCTAAAATTACCATGCACCATGTGGGCCATTATAGAGGTTTTTTCATCGTAAAAAGTGATAGTATATAGCTAGAAGTCTTTCACTTTATGATTCAATCTCCGGGACTCTTAACAATCCTGAGAATAAAGGGGTCGCACTGCTGATTCACTGTTTTTCTAACCTGCTGTACAGGGAATTTCTGCTGATCCCTGTTATTTCAATGGAGTTGAGCTACATTTGGCAAGGCGCTATTTTGTTGGAAATACTGAGAAGAGGCTATGGCCGTAATTTAGAGCTGTAGCCCCATCATTTTCAGGATCAGTGGTGGTCCCAAAGTTTAACCCACAATCATCATAAAATGATAGCATATTTTAGTCTTATGCCATCACTTTATATGATGTGAAAAGCCCATTTAGTATTAATTCAAAGCGTACTTCCAATTTTATATAAAAAACCTTTTCATAAATCTAACAAGTGAATATATCTTCTAAAAGAAAAATGCCTCTTTCTCAATTTATCAGGCTGCTCTCATATTTCCTGCTTTTATAATTACTCCTAATGTAGAATTCTAAGGAGAGGGGAGGGGGAGGAGGATGATGGAAGAAGAAGAATGCACAAACACTGATCTTAAATCTGTTATGGTTAGTAAGATAGTAATTTTAGCTCTAGTGAGTTTAGTAAGATAAATCTCTGACTGTTTAACCCTTTTAGGGCCAAGGGCCATTGATGCCCCAGTGCCCAGGACCAATTTTTTATACTATTGCGCAATAACATGTTAAAATATGCTTTTATATATATATATATATATATATATATATATATATATATATATATAAAAAATATATATATATATATATATATATATATATATATATATATTATTTTTCTTTATCTTTAAACTGCTTTTGTTATCACTAGCTAGGCTCCCTGCTGGCATTGCAGAGCTTTGGAAAGAAGGTGAAGGGAGGGGCTGGAAGTGGGAGCAGCTTCTGTTATCACAATGTGATTCACAAGTTACTTTCATTTCAATCTGATCACCATAGAGTTTAATTTTTCTGATCACAGTGATGATAAAGGAACTAAAAGCTTCCCTTATCAAAGAGGAACTCCCAGACAATAACCCACGCTGGCTATTATCAATCCTACAGGAGCAGTTGTAATCACAGCTGTTTGATTAACGTGACTGCACTGGGTATCAGTTGGAATAACCAGATTAGTGATGTCTAAGGGTCAATATAAGGTAATAAGTCACTTACTAGCCAGCAGCAGCCTCTTACTCCGTCATCCCCTCTTCCTCACTTTTTGTATAAGAGGATGGATACAGATATAGATTCTACTAATGCTTAAAGGCTAATTGAAAGGGGGAGGGGGACAGCCTATATTCACTTGGGCTATTTATTTAGGAAGTTATTTTATAGTTGAAGATATGCTATAAAACCAAGTATATATTTGTTGTATCTTGGGGGCATCATTTGTGTTTTGCCACTGCCTTGGAAAAAGCTGTAGAAGCAAAACTTGGGTTAAGAAGAGGGAACTTGATGACCTGTGTTTTGTATGGTATCCTGTATTTTTTAAGATATTTTTTAATTACAATGAAATCCTGTCATTGTTGATCCAGCTTACAGGACTTCACTACTGTGCTCTCTTTTTGCCTTACTCTCTTATATAAGGAAAAGTTGGCATTTGGGAGAAATCCATAATTGATAAAGATACTGAAGTTTATTAGACTCTAATCTTGCTAAATTCATGAAGACATCTAAAACCACCAGAACCACGTCAGAGTTTCTATTTGATTATCTATTTAGCGTGCAACCTTTGAAAGTTATAGTAGCAATAGGGTAGCCTCTGGAGAATTTGTATTAAATGATAAATTCTTGCATCATATAAAAATCCAGAAATATTCCATTAAGTCCTTTGTGTACATTAAAGAGGACTTGTGATGGGCAAACCTTGGCAGATTTGTTTTTGAGAATTTCCATGAATTTTCTGAGTCATTGCCGAGGCCTATGATGGGGTCTCAGTGGTCATTGAGGTCATGATGCTTGAACAAAGAGCTTCATGTCATTGTTTCTCTGCTCTGGACTTCAAATATGATACTCTGGGGCTTAAAGAGATCACAGAGTTTAATAATAATTTGTGTCAGGTTTGGCCAAACCAGATATTTTTTGAAAAGTTGCAACAAACGATTTGTTAGGAAATGTCTCATTCATTTCTACAGAAGGGCTGTCAGCAGCACAAAGTGTCATTGTGACTTTTCTTAATAGATTTCCTTGGCTTTTGTTGTCTTGTCTGATAAGATGTCATGGTACAAAGTGTTATCAGTGTGATGTTAAACTTTACTGCATCTGTACTGTATTCCACATGAAAGGACAATATTAGATCATGTGCATTGTGCTCTTCTTCTGTTGTTTCTTCTAGAAACCAGGTGCTACTAGAGATTAGCAGATATGTTACAAATTTCCAAAAAGTTTTTGGATTGTCCCACATGAAATGCTCAAATTGACGGCCGTCATTACACTGATCAGAATAAGTTAGAGAAGAAGGATCAAATGATCTTGGAAGGTGACCCAGTGGCCATCTCCATAATGCCTTGCAGGCAGTCCTTCCTCTAGCCTAGAGGATGAAGGACAATAGGTCTGAGCCATTGATGACTCAGTGGAGGTGTGGAGGAGTCAAAGCCACTATTAAACAGCTCAACCAGAAAATGCTGCTACTTTATGGGAATACAGATAGGAGAGCGTCATACATGACTTTTTAGGGCAACTGATTTGGACTGAATAAAATCAAATTGAATGCAAAATGAATTTCGAGAAATTTGCTCAACTTTAGGTACTACCTTTATCTATATCACTAGGTGCATACCCATAAACTCTGTGGTTAAAAATTTAAAGGGTGTCCAGTATTTGGCACAACCACAGGGATGGATGTTAAAAAATAAAAAAAGACTCACCTGCTTTGTTGTCCAGTTCCACCAATGCGTTGGGGATTACTGCATCAAAAGCCCTGAGGCTCACATCACCCATCAGCCTGGGTAGGGATTAATGATGCCACTCACATATGAAAAGGTGAGTATGTCTTTTTTCTTTTTTTCTTTAAAAAACACCCCATTGCCCTTGAGGTTGCTCCAAAACATGGATAGCCGCTATAAATATCAGGTTAAACTTTCCTACATGTACATTTTTATATACCATGCAGAACTGCCAATACAGGTTTTGCAATGAATATGAGAATCCCAGGGCATTTTTTTTTAAATTTATCTATTTAAAAAGATAATAACATATAATTTCTCTTGAATATGCTTAACTCGATTGATAAAAGATTTACTGTATATACATGATACATTCCCTCTAATCTTCCCAGAAACTGCAGATAAGAATTATTGTAGGTTTACTGTCAAATATGTAATTATCAGGAAAAAAATTGGCTCCAGATCAGACTTCCAGTGTAGAACAAGAATCCATGTCTTCATTTATCAGTGGTGAGTGTTGTAAGGAAATTCTCATACAGGGAAGCCAGCATGAGCTGCGGATAATATTTTTAATTGTGGAGAATCAGAAAATCATAATCTTGTGCGCCCACTTTGCTTTTGGGCTCTGGCATTAGTCCAGCCTTCTTCACCAGCCCTTGAATCCTCATTAATTCTTCTCCGTCACAGAAATTCTACAGTTCTGCTCCCTCTTAAAATGGTAAGCTGAAGCTAAGGAATGAGACGCCCAATATTCTTAACACATTCTATTGCAATAAATGAGAACACTTGGTTCATGCAATATTTTCAGCTCAGTAAAGTGCAAGGCTTGATATAAAAATTCATGCGTTGATAGCTTGTCTGTCAGTATTTAAGGGATCTTCCATGAAGAAGGCAGACTATTAGAGATGGGCAAACCTTGTGGAAATTGTTTTGCCACTGTTAGCCTGCCAGTTTCGGACTGAACAAGTTTTGTTTCGGACTGAACAAGTTTTGTTTCAGACTGAACCAAAAGTTGCAGTTAGATAATAAACATGGATTCTATCCTTCTCTCACCTCTCCTGGGCTTTTTCACAATGTCTGGTGCTCCATTGTGGTCTTCTGACCTCCTAGGAGAACCTTACACTTACATCAAAAGATCATGATGTTGGTGCATCCCACATGACCATTGAGGTCTGCGATTGATCTATGACTTCTCTCAGTAGGCCAAAAGAGGGCTGCAATGGAGCGCCATATGCCACAAAGCAGTCCAGGAGAGGTGAGTGCAGGTGAGTATCCGTTTTTATTACTTTTCTCCTCCGCTTATTATATTTTACAGTCTGAAAAAAAACCCAGAGTATAATAGTGATTCATTGGTGACAAAGACCAAAATCTCTGAACAAAACCAGAGATTTTTTTGAAAATTTGTAATGATCCTGGCTAATTGTTGCTTTTCTCTAGCAACTATGACACAGAGACTCAAAGCACAGGGGACATTGTAGAATTGGTGGCTGCCATTCATGCACTCATTACCAATCTCTACAAGGGTTAGTTGTTTGTACTGGGAACCACTTTACCTATCAGTACATTTTTTGGCATACATGCAGATTGTGCTCAAGTTCAGATTTGAACCCAAGACCCCAGTGTTACAATGCTAACCACTGAGCTACTGTTTGGGTCTATTAGATAGTGAAATATTAATACTCAATAAATGGTGCATGGTTTAAAGCTCATCCTATATGTGAACTTATACCCATGCCCACTTTTAGTACTCAAAGCAGTCATGGTCACATGCACATAGGAGCTCTTGGCTAATCCATCATGGATATATCTGTTGTCGAAAAAGCATTGGAGCATATTTATTAACACTACCTTAAATCTAATCAGCCCACAACTAGACTAGAACTGACAAAGTTATCTCAGTAGCTCACATTGAATGATTAATTTAGTGCATCTTTAGATGCCTTGATCTAACTATATGCCACCTCTTGGTTGACTTAATTTAGACCAATTTTGTGCTAAAATTTTGGAATATCGTGGCATCCCCTCCTCCCCATTTATATCATATTTCCAACCATGCTATGTCCCATTGTTCAGCAAGGTGCAAAGAGTGTCTTAAATACTTCATGAGTATCTAGAAAGCAACTTTTTGTAAATGTATAGTACAGATGAATATGCCAAACGTAATATACACACGTGGACAAAATTGTTGGTACCCCTTGTTTAATGAAAGAAAAACCCACAATGGTCACAGAAATAACTTGAATCTGACAAAAGTAATTTGCCAAACTACATGTTGAAAAACCACAAAGCCTCTGGGAGAATGTCCTATGGACAGATGAGACAAAAATCAAAGTTTTTGGCAAGGCACATCAGCTCTATGTTCACAGACGGAAAAATGATGCATATCTTGAAAAGAACACTGTCCCTATTGTGAAACATGGAGGAGGCTCTGCTATGTTCTGGGGCTGCTTTGCTGCATCTGGCACAGGGTGTCTTGAATCTGTGCAGGGTACAATGAAATCTCAAGACTATCAAGGGATTCTAGAGAGAAATGTGCTGCCCCGTGTCAGAAAGCTTGTTCTCAGTAGCAGGTCATGGGTCTTGCAACAGGATAATGACCCAAAACACACAGCTAAAAACACCCAAGAATGGCTAAAAGGAAAACATTGAACCTTTCTGAAGTGGCTTCTATGAGCCCTGACCTAAAACCTATTGAGCATCTTTGGAAGGAGCTGAAACATGCCGTCTGGAAAAGGCACCCTTCAAACCCGAGACAACTGGAGCAGTTTGCTCATGAGGAGTGGCCAAAATACCTGTTGAGAGGTGCAGAAGTCTCATTGACAGTTACAGGAATCGTTTGATTGCAGTGATTGCCTCAAAAGGTTGTGCAACAAGATATTAAGTTAAGGAAACCATCATTTGTGTCCAGGTCTGTTTCATGAGTTTTCTTTTTTGAAAAAATTCTGTTGAAGCATGGTTGGAAAGCAATGTCTGACTTTCATTTGTTCATTTTCATAGAATTTTTATATATTATTACTTTTTTCAGATTCTTATTAAAGAAAAGTACTTCTTTCTCCACTTGTCAGGCTGCTTTTCTTCCCAGTCTTATTACTAATAGATCCTCAACTTCATGCACAGAAAACTGGAGAGGGAAAGGAGAGGAGACTGCTGTCAGATAGTAACTGATTTATTAGTTCCGTAAAATAACTAACTTAGACGGTACAGATTAAGTATAATAGTGCCAAATTTCTCTCAATACTAGAAACCATAACCATCTCACCTAGCCCCTATTTTGCAATACCTAAACTTCTGATCCCTCACCAGTCTCTGCATTTCCTGATGCAGCAATCATGTCCTGATTAGAGATGAGCAAATTGGTTTGTAACAAACTGGGTTAAAAAAAATTTTGGGTTCAGATAAATCATTATTATACTGTGGGGTATCTTCAGACCCTAGAGTATAATAATTTGATGTCCAAAGAAGATGAGGGAAAAAACACACTAGAGATGGTGAGTATGGATGTTTGTTTTTTCTTTAATTTTTCCACACCTTCCCTGGACCTCCGATTATTATAATATGGGGTCTGATCCACTATGTAACAAAAATTTTGTTCCCAGCTTTTAAATGTTATATTCCAATTGCTTATGTCTAAAACAAATTAAAAATTGCTTACATTCATCATAAACTTCGCTTTTGTGACCACGGCAACGAAAATTATGCATTTTAACTATAGAAACAGACGATTTTGCATCTTTTCATTTATACAGTCAGACTAAGAACACTATATGCATTGCAAATTTACACAGATTACCAAAAACTGTTCAGAAGTGTGCGGTTTTCCGAGATTTATGACTATACTGCAAATCAGTTTCACGAATCAATCCCCAAATATAGTCGCCCATCATGTTTTCGTTATATTGTCCTTGGTAACGGCGTTCAAATTTCTTAATGTCCTGGTGAAAGCGCTTGCCTTGCTCTTCTGAATAAGCTCCCATGTTCTCTTTGAACTTATCAAGATGAGCATCAAGGATATGGATTTTGAGTGACATCCTGCAGCCCATTGCAGCATAGTTCTTTATCAGAGTCTGAACCAGTTGTACATAGTTTTCATCTTTATGATTGCCTAGGAAGCCGCGAACCACTGCGACAAAACTGTTCCAAGCTGCTCTCTCCTTCCTATTCAGCTTCTAGGGAAATTCACTGCACTCTATGATCTTCTTGATTTGTGGTCCGACGAAGACACCAGCTTTGATCTTTACTCACATGTGAAATGAGGAGCCCACGGTTTGTCTTGGTCACCAACAGTCATGCCGAAGTATGCTTTGTAGGCCTCACACATCTTAGCAGATTCTTTCACAGAGTACTTTTTCGCTCTTGTCTTTATAAACTGGCCACATACGTAGCAAAATGCGTCTGCTGGATGTATGCAACCTCTTGATGCCATCTAAATTGACTAAGTTGCTGTGAACTGTAAGGAAAAAGGATGTCTCTCCAAACTTGATAAAAATGGTCTTTATTCCATGCAGTATTAAAGTTCAAGAGTGTTCTGAGGATTCAGCAGAGCAAGATTGATCACCCGGTACCAGAGTAACACACAATATATACATTTACATTCCTAAGCTCCTCCTGTAATGGGTGTGGGGTGAAGTGTGAATACTGTCGTTATCAGAATCTGAATAGATATTGAATTCACACCTGTCTGTCTAGGTCAATTCCCCTTTGTCTGTGATGGCCATTGCCGACTTACTATGCAATCCCAATCAATTAGATCCTGTCTCTCCGTCTCTCAGGAAGGGCTATAGTGGCCCTATATAACTGTAGTTATACAGCTACCTACAATTCTGTACAGTCCCAGAAAGTTCTAGATAATTCTGGGCAGTTCTAGAAACTTCTTGATAGTTCTCACAATTCCAGAAGCTTCTTAAGTATCTTGAAATATTGTGAATATCCTTAAAAATAGATCAATTTCAAAATATCATTGTGCTGACCACAAAAGCAAAGTTTACAGGGAATAATAACTTTTTTCTATTCATTTAAGGTACAAACAATCAGGAAAACACACTTAACAACTGGGAACAAATATTTTTTTGAAAATTGTTACATGGTGTTATAATAGCACATTGGATTGTGGACAAAACAAAACTTTCAGGTGAAGCTTGCGATTACTCACTAAATGAATCTTGTGAGGTTTGTCCATCACTAGTTCTGATAAGGACTCTACAGTCAGTGATTGGGACATTGTCGCTGAAGCAGAAAGTACATAGGCTGGTGATAGACAAAAGGTGCCATAATGGAATCAATGTCTCGGTAAGGTGAGCATGGCTTTAGATATTTTGCACCATCATATTCCACAGTGCTTTACAGTCACCCATATAGGGCTCACAATCCAAATTCCCTACCAAAATGTCTTTGGACTCTGGGCAGAAAATGGAGTACCCAGAGAAAACCCACACAAACTGACGCAGTCCTGGCTGGATTCAAACCTAAGAATCCAACGCTGCAAGGCTACAGTACTAACCACTGAGCCACCATGCTTCACTATGGACTTGTTCGTTATTTTATCAAATTATGAGCTTTTTTTTTCAAAATAGTTTTTTGGCTAAAGAACCCTTTAAATCAGTCAGGCATTTTACTATGAGACCACCCAGTGGGAGGAGAAAATTGCAGCCTTTCAAGGCATTTTTAGCATGTTGTGATATTGTGTTGACAAGAAAAATTAGAATCCTCAACCAAGTTAGAAAATAACTGTGGATACATCGGTATAAAGACCTTATGACTGTCCTTCAGTAGCAGATGTTGGGTGTCAGGGCATATTCATTTGTGACTCACTCTCCACTGTTAATACACAAATCAGACAGAACAGTAGATTACCAATCTAACAGTATTTTTATCACCAAAACAGATCTGACCTATCGAGGCCTGGATTCCACGACACCTCTGAAGGTTATGTATATGGTGTTGCAGGGTGGGACCTCATTGGATCAGACATGTTTTTCTAACGTACCCCATGTGCTCATTATTGATGTTTTAAACAGTGAAGAAACTATTTGCTGTTATGACTGATTGATGTATCTAGTACATACTGTATGGTGAATACAGTACTGTGCAAAAGTTTTAGACAGGTGTGGAGAAATGTTGCTAAGTGAGAATGTTTTCAGAAATAGAACTGTTAATAGTTTATTTTTTAAAACATTTCAAAAATTAACACAAAGAAATCTAATCAATATTGGTGTGATCACCCTTTAGAGGAGGAGTCCTGGAAGTGATGATACGCCCCCCACAGATATAGCCCTGATCTCAACATCATCCAGTCTTTTTGGGATTACATGAAGAGACAGAAGGATTGGAGCAAGCCTACATCCTTAGAAGATCTGTGCTTAGTTCTTCAAGATGGCAGGAACAACCTCCCTGCCGAGTTACTTCAAAGACAGTCTGCAAGTACCGAGAAGAATTGATGGAAGGCAAAGAGCAAAGGTCACACCAAATTTGATGAGATTTCTTTTCTTCCTTCACTTAACAAACAAATATTAACACTTCTATTTTTGCAGCATTCTTATTTTACAGCATTTTTTTCCACACCTGCCTAATGTTTGCACATTGTTGTATGTCTGTCTTTAGCTTTCCCCTTAATAAATCCTTATTTTCCAATTCTACCAGAATGAAATCGAACATAATCCCACCATATGGCATGAAAAATGACACCAATTACTTAAAAAAAGAAAGTCTAGCGCTCCCGGGAGGCAAACAAGCATCCAAAGATAAAAATTAGAATGCTAATACTAAATGGAATTAGATAAAATTCTATTTTTATTCTTTATCATTTGTCTGTAGAGAATAGTTGACATAGTTTATAAAATGTTGATGTTTAAAGCCTAATTATAGCACTGGCAGTCGTAAGTAGGATGTTTATGTATATATTGTGTATCATGGTTTACCTGAATTTTAAAGTAGGTCAAGCCGTGTTTATTTATTCTTTTAATTTATTCCAGCCTTAAGCAAAACTTCCTATTTATAACGTTATGGGAAATTTTATCATTTACATACAGAAAAAGTGAAGAAAATTATGTTAGCAGGGTTCTAAAATTAACATTACGCTTTATTTTAGGGTAAGTAATGCTGCAGTCAAATACGAAGAGTCATTAAGCTATGGTAATAAAGACAAGAAAGAAGCAAGCATACAAATTTAACCACTTACCAGTCACTTATTGAGTAAAAATCATGCGAAAATGTAACTTTTTATAAATAATGCAGAGCTGTATCTAGGCTTTCAATCACCTGGGGCAAAAGTTTAGTTTTTATCTTAATATATAGAAGTGAGTTGTTGGCAGGCAGCCCCCATCCCTGACAACCAACATTTGGGACACATGCCTTAGTTGACTCCCACCACCCCCCTGCCCCAGTTACACCCTTGTATAATGGATTAATCCATTGTATAAATAAAGAATAAAAGCAGTTTCATTCAACCTTAACTTTTCGCTGCTAGGGATAAGTGAACTTATTTGGATAGAACCTAATATGACCCAAATTTTCCAAAAGTTTAGGGTTTGACCCGAACCTGAAACTTTGAGATTTGTCACCCAAGGAACATTATTATACTATGGGGTCTCCTCAAACCCAGCAGTGGTGAGACAAGGTGAGTATAACTATTTGCTATTGTTATACTCTGAGAGTATAGTAATAGCATTCCCATTTATGCCAGACAAGTTTGGCTTAAAACAAAACAGAGGACCAGAGGCGTAGCTAGGGGTTCAGCACAGGGGGGACGAACACGTCCAAGTGGGCCCCCAACTCAGGTATACCAACACTATCACTATACGATGACCGTATAGTGGTAGATAGTGGTTCTACACAGGGCTGTGAAGACCAGTTACGTAAATACAGTACAGGAACAATGTTGTGACTTAAAGGTGACATCTCTGACAGTTTACATTTATCGTCTCTTCCATCTGGACCGCCATGACCACTTCTTCCAGCTGTGACTGTAAAGTTTGCAACACAGACATCTTTGGCTCCTCACTTTTCCAGGCACTTGACCCACATTGTCCTCAATTACATAACCTCTCCATCCTTCTGCTACCCCAATTATAAAATATATGATATAAAATCCCCTGGAAATGAATAATAACCCCATGTGCCTTTTTAATTTAATAATTCTCCTATGTGCCCCATTTATTTAATAGTGCTCCTCAATTAATAATTCCCCCTAATTAATAATGCCCTGTGTACCCCCTTAAATCAATTTAATGCCCGAGTGCCACCTAAAATTAATATTGCTCAATTCCCCTATTATTAATTATACCCTCTTATGTCTCCTTGTATAAATTATGCCCTCTTACATAAATGCCCCTCTTGTATTAATAATGCCTATTAATAACCCCTTTGTATTAAAGACGACCTTTCATGTCCTCATTCATATGCGGTTTTATATACCACTAGAAAGCTGACAGTGCACTGAATTCAGAACACTGTCCGCTTTCCCGTTATGTGCCCTGGTGGAGGAGATATCAATGCCGTTAGTTTCGGCACTGATCTCTCCCCACCGTTAGAAGCGCGTTCCTGACAGTCTAGCGTCATCGCTGGGCTGTGAGGAACGCCCACCCCCAAGAGTTATACTGGGGGAGGGGGGCCTTACTCAAAGCTCAGCGTCATCACAGGGCGGTAAGGAATGCCCCCTCTGACAGTACAAGGCTATGTTAGAGTACTGTCAGGGGGAACCTTCTTCACAGCCCAGCGATGACGCTAGACTGTCAGGAACGCCTTTCTGACAGTGGGGACAGATATGTGCCGAAACTAACGGCACCGATCTCTCCTCCATCGGGGCACATAATGGGAAAGCCGACTGTCTGCTTTCTAGCGGTATATAAAATCACAGGTTCATGAGGACATGAAAGGTCCTCTTTAAAGGGGTTGTCCAGGAAGTGGACAAATCACAGTGGAGGTGGAGTAGGTGATATAAAAAAAATCATACTCTGGCTGGGTTCACACCAACACTTGAACCCTGTTGAGGGATTCTGTCCCCCTTTCTGTTTGAAAAATGCAGAAAGAAAAGTCCTGCAAGCAGACCTTTTTTCTCTGCATTTTTCAGGCAGAAACCAGACAGAAACCCAGCAGACCCCATTATAGTCCGCAGGTAACCGCTTTACAAGCAAATTAGAAACCGAGCGCTAGTGTGAACTCAGCCTTACCTGTCCCCAGTGCTCTGGTGTCTGCTGCCACTGTCTGTTCAGACATGTACCATACATGACTGCTGAGGCCATCAGTGGTGTCAGTGATGGCTGGAAAGGACCCAGTCATGTATAGGAGTGACATCACCGAGTCCTTTCCAGCCACTGCTGAGGCCAATCACGTGCAGTGCAGGACCTGTGGCAGGGAAGCGGCGTGCGTGTGCCTGGACTGATAGCAGCAGAGGGCTGAGGACATCGGTAGCCCGGGGACAGGTGAGTATTTTTTTTATGTTTCACCTTCCCCTCCTCCTCTCCAATTTGCCCAATACAATCCTTACCAGTAAACTTTATTATTCCCTAGAAAACCCCTTTAATACTGTCCCAATGCCTCCTAATATTATCTCCCCTTACATTCATTCAGCCCCCAATGACCTTTCACTATAATTTATATCCTCTTTTACTAAAGCCCCCTAATATCCCTTATATTAGTTATGGCCTCTTATCTAAGTTCCCAATGCTCCCAACTGACCTCTTATATGTATTCCCCCCACCCCCCAATTACAATGCCCAAAGTGAGTTAAAAAAAAAAAGGTGATGCTACTCACCTACCTCCGATCCCCCGAGGAGGAGTCTCCACTGCCGGCACTGCCGCTGCTTACTGAAGACGCAGGACCTGCGTCCTGGCGCGGACGGCGCAGGACAATGACGTCATCGCGCAAACGTCTGTGTCAGGATGCAGACGTCTTAGGGCAGCTCGTAGGCCGCAGGCCTGAATTGGCTTGTGGTTTACGAGCTACGTACGAACAGAGAATGTATTTTAACTGCATCGGTGTCATGCAGACGCCAATGCAGTTAATATGTGAGGGTAACCTGTGTTGCGGCGGCCCCGAAGTGGACCTCTGAGATTCAGTTGGCCCGGGGCCACCGCCCCCTTGCCCCCCCCCCACTAGCTACGCCTCTGGCGCCGCTCCATACACTAGTCTGTAGCGGAGGTGTCTGGAGCTGCAACCCCGCTCCCATACAAAAATAGGAGCAGGACTACTTTCAGCAGCCACATCAACTGATCACTTTAGGGTTCAGTTTTGGGATTCACTGTCACCTGACCTATCTGATACTGATGACCTCTCCTATGGAGAGGTCATCAGTATCAAATATCTTCAAAACTAAACAACTCTTTTAAAAGTGCTGAAAAGGGACACTGTTAAGATCACACAAATACAGCCTATTAAACTTAGTACTGACCACTTTTGAAACTGCAGCTTGGCCTAGAAGGACCCTGATGTGGAGGACACCCTGCAGAACGACCTGTTGCTACTTTCTGCAGTATCTGTTAGCACATAGAGCACAGGCAGGGACCAGGGGGCGGAGTTTCGGCGCGCTGTGCGTCACGTGCCGACGCTCTGCTCTACAATGTGTTCCAAATTATTATGCAAAAAGTGTTTAGGAGTGATAAGGTAAGAATTTTTTTTGTTTGCCAGTTAAACTCATTGATGGTGATGTGTGTCAGGGCTCTTTATATCATTGAAAGCAATTGCAGACACCTGTGCTAATTAGTTTGGCAGGTGTGTCCAATTAAAGGCAAGACTACTTAAGAAGATAGTCCCACATTATTAAGCAGACTACATTTTCAGCCAAAATGGGAAAGAAAAAGGATGTGTCGGCTGCTGAGAAGCAACAAATTGTGGAGTGTTTAGGTCAAGGCATAACTACAATCAACATTGCCAAGACACTTCATCGTGATCATCGCACAATCAAAAAGTATGTAGCTGATTCACAGCACACACGTGTGCATGCTGATAAGGGAAAATTGAGGACTCTTTCCAACAGGCAATTACGTCAGGTTAAAAGAGCAGCTTCAAAAATGCCTTGTCATAGCAGCAGACAAGTTTTTGAAGCTGCTGGTGCCTCCAACGTCCCCCGAACAACAAGATGCAGGGTCCTTCAGAGGTTTGCAGGTGTGCGTAAGCCATCCTGTCGACCTCCTCTATCCACTGCACACAAGCAGAAACGGCTCCAGTGGGCCAAACAATACATGAAGACTGACTTCAAAACTGTTTTGTTCACCAATGAGTGCCGTGCAACGCTCGATGGTCCAGATGGATGGAGTGGAGGATGGCTTGTTAGTGGACACCCCATGCAAACACGGCTACGGCGCCAACAAGGAGGAGGTGGAGTAATGTTTTGGGCTGGAATCATGGGGAGAGAGATTGTCGGCCCCTTTAGGATCCCTGAAGGGGTAAAGATGAGCTCCATAATGTATGTGGAGTTTCTCAAACAGCACTTCCTGCCATGGTTCAAGAAGAAGAACCATGCTTTCCGCAGAAAGATCACTTTCATGCATGATAATGCACCGTCTCATGCTGCAAATAACACATCTGCATCTCTGGCTGCTATGGGCATAAAAGGGGACCAACTTATGGTGTGGCCCCCATGCTCCCCTGACCTCAACCCCATTGAGAACCTCTGGAGCATTATTAAAAGTAGTGTCTATGATGGCAGGAGGCAGTTCACATCTAAGCAACAGCTCTGGGAGGGTATTATGTCCTCATGCAAAACAATTGAAGCAGAAACCATCCAAAAACTGACAAATTCAATGGACGAGAGAGTTCAGAAGCTTCTTTCGAACAAGGGGTCCTATGTGCAAATGGAACATCACCTCGAATAAAGTTTTGGCTTGAAAACTGTTTGATTTCAGTTTGTAATAACCTGCTAATGCTTATAATTTCACAATGACCATTTTTTTGTTCTTAATAAAAATGAAAAGGTTGCAAATTCTGCTGTGCATAATAATTTAGAACATGCATTTTGAGTGCATTTTGAGTGTTTTTTTTTTTTTTAAATATACTGTTATCATAGGCAGTTTGTTCAAAAACCTTTCAATTATACTCGAATAGTTGATGACTGGAAAATTACAATGACTGCAATTCATATAGGTAATTTTGGAAAATATGAGAAAATATTATTTGCATATTAATTTGGAACACAGTGTAATCAGTTGCAGGTATCGTTCCCTGCTCAACCTCAGTCAGCCAGAAAGCGGTGAGCAGGAGAAGTAAGCGCTGTAACAGTCAGCAACGTGCGCTGCTCAGCGCTACATATCTTGGGCTGGTTCCTCACTCGGTTAATATGTCTTCCTCAGCCAGGGAGTGAGGAACCAGTCTAGGATGTGTAGCGCTGAGCAGCTGATGTAGATAGAAATCTTTTGATACCGTTAGTGGGCCCCCACCTTCTCACTGGGCCTGGGGCCGTCGCCCCCTCTGCCCCCCCGCTAGCTACGCCTCTGCAGAGGACCGAACCTCACGAGATTTGTTTAATGAAATATTCGCCCATATCTATTTACTGCCAACCTCCAGTTTTCCTCCTCCTAAAAAAATATGTAATCCTATTTTTTTTTTTTAATACTTTATTATGTGTTATCATGCAGAGCGAAAAACTTTCATTAGTTATAGGGGCATTAAGCGAGATCCCATGACTTTGGTAAACACTAGAACTGTCCTTTAAGGTTTTTATGTGACACATATTTTCAGAATTTTTGGTGATGTTTTTAATTTTCCATGTTATTTATTTAAAAAAAAAACCAAAGCAAACAAAAAAAAAATATTGCAATTCCAACTTTTACCACTAGGACAAAAATAATCTGTGACTTCCTATTTCCTGGATATGGACTGTGGGAACATACCCTATTAACTTCTTTTAGAGAGCTTTCATCATTTATGAGGAAATGGAGATCATTTTGAAATTGTCTCCATTGCGACTCTCATTCAGTGCAGATAGGCAGTTCCCGTCCTTCTCCCACCTAATATGCCCTCCACTTGATCCTTCTCTATGGAGAAACACCATGGTGTAGCATTTATTGTAGCATTTCGCAACCTGTTCATCAACACTGAGCATAACGTCCAATGTATGGTCCTCCACCTGTGAGCTAGGAAATACTGTTTCTTGATGACAATGTTTAGTGGTGCTTTTGCATACAAGGATCCACTGTATATGAGCAATGATGGGGCAAGATAGTTATATGCCAAGAAAGACACACCAAGGGGGGGCATGGCTAGCCGGCATAGAGAGCAGACGTGCCGAATTCAGCTCTCCAGGGACTGTCGTCTCCATCACACTTGATCCCCTGCATCTGCACCCGCTCTGCCACCATAGTACCCGGGGACCGGGCCCCAGGTCCCAGTATATTAAATTGGGGTACTATTTCCCTTCCCTGCTGACCTCTTGCCGGCTGGTCCGGCCTGAGGCCTACACACACCGGCGCCCGGGCGCCCGCCATCTTGGGGCCGGCGCTGCTCCAGGGTCGGGGACGCCCTTCTTCTCGCCGGGAGTGTCGCTCTGGACAAGGGCGGCTCTCCGGTTGGTGAAACATCGGCCGCGGCGGCCCCGGCGCTGCGGCGCGCCGCCTAGGATTTTCGACCCACCGGCACTGGAAAGACGGCCTTGCGGCCTACTCGGCTGAGTGGGACAGGGTTTCTCCGGCTTACCTGAAAAATCAGACGTTGCTGTGCTGATCTGCTCTGCGGCGGCTGTTGTGCTGGACATCCGCTACCTGTAGCGCGGGGTAACAAGCTGCCCGCCCTCGAGGGTGGGTGCCGCCATCTTGGGCCTACAGCAGTTCGGGCCTACAGCATCCTGGGCCTACACCGCCTACTACCCTGAGGAGTTTCTCCATCCGGACACCCAGTCACTCCTCCTCCAGTCGGCGCCTGCTGCACGGCGGGGGGAGAGGGTGGGCCCCTGTTTCACCATCTGAGGGGGCTCATCACCTTCCCCCCTTATACGGACACTCTCTTGCATCACACTCGGGCCTTGTGGAGGCCTTCACCTGCCTGTGTGATTTTCAACAACAACAAAGAGCTGCTTTCCTTGTGAACGGACATTCTACATACTCTTCTGTTCTGACGAGCTAGCGAGGTCAGTGATGAGACCCTACATAAACGTCAAGGAGTTTCCTCACCTCGCTTCTCCCTCCCCCCCCCCCACTTTATAGGGGGGAGTGGGCGTTGGCGCTACTGGACTTTGCTGTAATGTTCTGATCATGAGTCTGTGGCTCCTCATCATGACCAAATAATCTAGCAAGACGTTCGCCTGTAGCAGCTCACCGCTTCCCTGTATACTACTCTGGGCTTCTGAAATATTCTGAAAAGATTCTACTGATTCTTGGGGGCCACGGATTTATCTTTAGTCTACATACCCTGCTGCAGCTGTGTCCAGCCTCTATATTGATCCTTTTTATCTGCTTACCTAAATGTCCAGTGAAGCTGTGGAGATGTCCCGGAGAAAATCCTCTTCCTCCGGGGCGCCTAGGAAGCTCACAGAGTTTTTCATCAACCAAGCTTCAGACCGACGCATTTCACCTGAATTGAACTCTCAAACACAACTGCCGTCCCCACTTAATTCAACAGCCTTGTCGCAGACTGTGGGTTCAAAAAAAGTGGACATGTCTCCCCCTGCCGCCTCACTATCAGCCCAAGAAGGCAACAAAAGAGGTCCAAGTACCTCTCCTGCTTCGTCCCCAGCCAAGGAGGGTCCTGCACGTAAAAAAAAAAATAGCCGGGCGCAGGCCCCTACACCAGATGACGCCTCTCTGATTAGTCACACTGACATCTCCGATTTTCCAGCGTCCTCAGACCCGGTCACCTGTGACACATTGAAGGGCATGCTGGTCCTATTGCAATCGGGCATTAACAAAAGTGTGACCTCGCTGGTTGGGAAGCTACAACACAGTATTGACGCGCTGGGAGAGAGAACTGACCACCTCGAGCTGAAAATGGCAGAATTCTCCACTGCTCATAACGAATTGGTGGACGCTCACAACACACTGGAGGCAGAAGTGCGCTGGCTAAAGATCAAAGCAACAGACTCTGAAGACCGCTCCAGACGTAACAACATTAAGGTCCGAGGAATTCCGGAGGACATTGCATCCATTGACCTCCCGGCCTATATTAAACGCATGTTTAAAAAAATCCTTCCAAATCTTTCAGAGCTTGACCTTACCCTGGATAGGGCCCACCGCATACCTAAGGCAAATTCAGCTCCAGCGGACGCTCCCAGAGACACCCTGGTTAGGGTCCACTTCTACCATATCAAAGACTCTATCCTTGCTGAAGCCCGTAAATGCGACACTCTCCCCGCACTATTCTCAGCAATTTCTTTATACCCGGAGCTATCTGCTGCCACCATGCAGGTGAGACGCAACCTAGCACCTATTACGAAGATACTCCGAGAGAACGGCATACGATATCGCTGGGGCTTCCCTACCAAGCTTCTGGTTTATCGCAATGGAGTTACCCACTCTATACCTTCCGTAGAAGATGGAATGCCTCTTCTCCGCAGGTGGCGTATGATCTCTGCTGATTCTGAGTTCCAGTCTGGCAGACCTGCTCGTCCTGCTCGTCCTCCGCGGGTATCCAAGGACTGGCATACGGTTGGAGAACCCTGAAAGAACTGCAAAATTCTCTCTCCCCCTCACCCAGGGAGATCAGGTGCCTTTACAGGATGTTAAATGTCTAGTTTTTTATTGGCGAACTATTTATCATTTTTTCTATACATTTTTTATAATTGTGGTTGATTGATGAGTGAATTGTGTTTCTCACCCCCCACGGTTTATCCGGTGCATTTTAGCACTAAGATGTTCATTTTGTGTTTTTTGATCTTGTATGTTTTACTGTTTTCTGTTAAGTCTGTTTACTCTATCATACATAGCTCATATTTGTGCGCACCATTTACTTATGTCCTCAGTGCAGATCCGGATTGTCTACCATGCTGGCTTAAACCCCATTTCTATAGTCTGGCACCCTTTTATTGGCCATTACCATGGTCATTCGAATCTCTTCTATAAATGTCAAAGGGCTTAATAGCCCTTATAAAAGGAGCTCTGTTTGGAGGGAGGCACGCCATTTGAAATGTGATGTGCTCATGCTCCAAGAGACACATTTTCATGCTGACAAAAGTCCTCTATTTACGAACCCCTCCTTTCCTCATATTTTTAAAGCCTCCTGTACGGCCAAATGCAAGGGAGTCCTCATAGCTGTCCGTGACTCAGTTGCTTTTAGCATGGAGTCTATACTAACGGATTCCCAAGGCCGGTATCTCGGTCTTAATTGTACTATTAATAATTTGAAATATACTTTGATCACAGTATATCTCCCTAATAAATCTCAATCTTCATACTGGAGATCTCTCCTGCCCAAAATCCAATCATTTGCTACGGGAATCTTGATTGTGGGGGGAGATTTTAATTGCCTTATGGATAACACTCTCGATTCGTCTAACCCTCAGAGGAAATCTCCTGTACTTACCCCTTCCTTGGTGGATCAAGGGTTGTATGATGTATGGCGGTGCCAGCATGGTGGCGAGAGGGACTACAGCTTCTTTTCTTCCTCTTCCTCCTCATATTCTAGGATAGACTTTTTCTTAGCGGACAAATTGGGCTTACTACAAACTGTCTCATCTCATATTGGTCTGATTACGTGGTCAGATCATGCCCCGGTGTCCTTGGTCCTCCGCGAGAAGTTTGCCACAGCCCTGCCATCTCTATGGAGACTAAATGAATACATCCTCGATCACCCCTCCCATGGCGCCCAACTCCTTAGTGCCTTAAAAGAATTCTTTGAAATTAACGCTCCTACGGCCTCAGATCCCCATACTTTGTGGAACGCCCATAAGGCATTCATGCGCGGAGTGATTATCCAAGCTTGCTCCAGGGCTAAGAGGCAACGCTCTAAAGATATCGATGCCTTGCTTCAAAAGATAGCTCGGTTGTCGGCGATGAATAAATTATGCCCTACTCCATCTCTCTCTAACGAGATTAGACAGCACCAGCTACAATTACAAAGATTGCTGGTCCACCAGCAGGACCTTGCCTTTAAGAGGTTTCAGTGTCAGGCCTATATCCATAACAATAGAGCTAGTGCTTTCCTAGCAAGGAGAATCAAGCAAGCCCAACCTAGATCACGTATCGCATATCTTTTAAATGCCAAGGGGGATAAAGTTGTGGACCCTCGTCTAATAGCTGACCAGTTCCGAGCTTACTATAAATCTCTGTATAATTTAAAAGAAGATACTGGGGTACATCAAACCTCACTGACAGACATAGATAGTTTTCTAGAGTCTGTTTCTCTTCCCCGCCTCTCTGAGGAACAGTGTCAGGCACTAGCTACACCTATATCTCTGCCAGAGCTCCATAAAGCTATTGCATCCCTAAAGCCACTAAAGTCCCGGGTCCTGATGGATTTTCGGGTATTTATTATAAAAAATATAGGGAAATTTTGTCGCCCCAACTATTGAAAGTGTTTATGAGGGCTGCGGAGGAGCAGAGGTTCCCAGAGGAGATGCTTGCCGCTTCTGTGGTTACCCTTCCCAAACCGGGCAAGCCCCCTACTAACCCAGCAAATTTCAGGCCTATTTCTCTGTTGAATGTGGATATTAAGTTATATGCGAAAGTGCTGGCGGAACGCCTGGTGTGTATCCTACCCCAGCTGATCGGACCAGACCAGGTGGGATTTGTTATGGGTGGACAGGCCCCGGATGGCACCCGTAGGTTTATTGATTTGATTCAGAGTGTAGAGCGTAGTGGAGGGCCATCTCTTCTATTAGCTCTCAACGCAGAAAAGGCCTTTGACAGGGTCCACTGGTGCTATCTGGATCGACTGCTTGATAAGTTTGGCATAGGGGGTTTCTTTAAAACGGCCATTTTGGCTCTCTATTCTTGCCCGTCTGCCCGGGTTCTATCTTCAGGGTTTTTGTCTGAACCCTTTCAAATTAGCAATGGAACCCGCCAAGGCTGCCCTCTTTCCCCCATTATATTTGCACTAGTGATGGAGCCGCTGGCCAAAGCCATCAGACTTAATGATAGTATCACAGGCATTTCTGTTGGGCGACATCAACACAAAAATGGCCTATATGCTGATGACGTGATCCTCTCCCTGACCAACCCTGTGCCATCCTTGCGAGCTACTACAGATATTTTGGAGTCTTTTGGTAGGGTTTCCTATTATAAGGTAAACCCTTCCAAGTCCCAGATACTCCCAATTGGTATTTCTCCGTCCCTAAAAAGAGAAATGAGGGCCCAATTCCCATTCCAGTGGGGTGAAGGTAGTATTACCTATTTGGGAATTTCCCTAACGGCCCCGAGCTCCAACCTCTTTTCTCTAAACTATACACCGTTGCTTACCAGGGTGTCCTCCCTCTTGGCCGGCTTCTCTAAACCTATGTTATCCTGGGCAAGTAGGATTGCCATTGTGAAAATGATGGTGCTCCCCATCATACTTTATTTGTTCCGCACTGTGGTTATCCCCCTCCCCAAACTCCTACTTGACAAAACTACAAAAGTTACTTTCGGATTTCATCTGGGAGGGAAAGAGAGCAAGGATACGCATGCGAGTCATGACTAGACCCTGGTCTGGAGGAGGAGCGGGCGTCCCTGATGTTAAGAAATACTACACTGCAACTGTTTTGGAGCAGCTGAGGGTCTGGTGGGGGAAAGATGTGGGATGCCGCTGGCTGGAAGTTGAGGAGTCCTTGATGGATCTCCCGTTGATTTGTCTTTTGCGACCTAAGTCATTCTGTCCTCCCCACGCTCCAATTCCCCTACTAAGTATAAAGGCCTCCGTTTGGGCATGGCGTTTTCTGATCTTACACACCCCTGTGACAGAATTGGCTCCTCTGTCAGCCCTGCCATTATGCTACCTGGCTTCTTTCCTACCTGGTCTGAGCCTGAGAAGTTGGTCAGACGTCGGCCTCCAGAGAATTGATCAGTTGTTTAAAGGGGTCCAACTAAAATCATTCACTACATTGATGGAGGAATTTCGAATCCTACAACGAGATTTTTATAAATACTTACAAGTTAGACATTTCCTTCAACCCCATAATGTCTCAGACCCCGTGTTCCCTAGACTGGCTCTCCGTATGTGGCAGCCGTCGGTTCCTACCAGGGGTGGCTCCTCGGCTTTCTATAAACTCATCTCCACCCCTTCGGAGCAGATTAAACCTCTCTGCCTGATACGCTGGGAGACTGACTTTGCTATAAACATCTCACTCCAGGAATGGTACGGAGCCTTTGAGTTCGTTAAGCGAGTATCGAAGGGTGCTGCCCACTGGGAGACGGCATGTAAAATATCTCTCCGTTGGTACAGGACACCTACCCAGCTGGCACATATAGACCCCTTGTGCTCAAATATATGTTGGAGGGGCTGTGGTGAAATAGGTACACTTTTACACATGTGGTGGGATTGCCCCCCTGTGCTTGCTTTCTGGACTGCCACTTTCCAGCTAATGTCCGATCTGGCGGGCATTGATGTCCCATTGTCTCCAGGTCTGGCGCTCTGCTTCTTGGATGCTGAAGCTTTCCCAGGGGGATATGGCAGTGGTCCTGGGTCAGATTATTTTGGCGGCCAGAGCGATGATAGCACGCCAGTGGAAGAACACACCCTGTTTGACGTTGTCAGAATTAATACAACACATCAATCTGGCCTATACTCTGGAGAAGATGCTGGCATGCAAAAGTCACAGATATTCTAGCTTTCACTTAAAGTGGGCCCTCTGGTCTGATAATGTAGATCGTAGGGCGGGTCTGCCTGGTAGAGGACTCAACCCCTCTCCTCCTACATGACACTCTATTGTTCTGCGGTCCTAGATATATAGTGATGAGTGCTTTACAAACCTTTTTTTTTTTTTCTAGATAACTTACTGAGCTATGGGATGTTGAACTTTTGCTCTTTCCTTTGTTCCCCTTAATTTTTCCCTCTTCTTTAAGGCACCAACTCTGACTACACCTCGGCAGTTTCAGACTTTATTATTTATTTCTGTTTTCTCTGCATTTCATGTTCATTATTGTGTGACTTACAAAACTCATGATGATTCCTACGTGTTGACACTAGATGTGACTTTTGTTTTATTTTACTACAACAATATGTGTATGGATTTTGTTGGTGTCTTACTATCAATGTTCACTGTTCTTCTCTTCTGTTATCCCTTTAAAAAATTCTTTCAATAAAAAAATTAAATTTGAAAAAAAAGAAAGACACACCAAGGCATTCATTGGTGTCTAGGGAGAATGAGTTTAAAGGACTCCATAATCCATTGGAAAGGGTAGTTCTAGTTTTTATTCGATCACTATGCTATGCTGAGTGCCAGGGTTTTATAATGATTGACAGATTTGGAATCCAGAGGGAATTCTTCCCTAAAACGGAGCAATTGGCATCAGTCAGTTGGTGTTTTGCCTTCTTCTGCATCAACATTATAGAATTTAGGTAGGACTTAATGGGCCTCTATCTTCTTCCAACTTCATGTAATATGTCTTTATGTTACTTTCAGAGTGGTACAGAGTGGTTCCTGTGGGCACATGAGGTAACCATCACAATAAAAACAAAAACTTACTGTCGATCAGTCTCTGAGGTACATTACATTATTAAATGACCTTGGTTGCAGTAACTACTTCACTTTATGGTTTTAGTGCTAAGCCTTTTTGTCCTTAAAGTTGCATGTTCAATAGTCAACTGTTGGGAAAAATGCTGATTTGTAAAGAGAGAAGTGAATTTAGTACTAAGTAAGGAACTATGAAAGCTTTGCCAAAGCTACAAGGTTAAGCAAGTGCCATGAAAATCAATTTGGAAAATGCATCATCATTTTGAGAGCACTTTCTCAGGCACAATTATCTTTGCTAGTACTTTTTGTTGATCCACTTCTGACACCTGTTATTGATTATTTTGGGAGTTACTTTTCATCTTCATAAAGGGCTTACAAAAAATCCTACTTCCACCTAATGACTGTACAGCATTGTTCCTCACCTCATCACCTTGTATTCACTTTCACAGAAATCCACTTACTGAAAGTACAGCGACCAAAACTGGCCTGAGAGGATTCAGCTAACATTATGCTACAGTTTATGCTATGTTGACATCTATGTTGGAGAGTCCACCAGGAGTCTCCACAACACCTGATTCCATCATAATTAAAGGGATTTATTTTCAAATAAATATTATTGTTTGTAAAGAAAGTTCTACACTTTTCCAATATAACTTCTGTATCAATTCCTCACAGTGTTCTAGATCTTGTCTTTCTCTCGTTCTTCGTTTACTTCTTGCAGATAAAAATCAGTATATGGCCATTTGATGGACAGTCCTTGGTGCTGTGATGGACACACAGGTGTATAGTTCATTACAGTCAAAGCTCAGTAATCAGTTATATAGTGGCCTGGTGTCGATACTATTGTTTGGCTCTCATTGAAATCTGGGGAGCGGGGCTGCAGTACAGTTGCCCAGCAACTACACAGGGACTAGAGCCAACAGCATCCGCCCTATGTTGCGTATAGTACAAGCATCGGCAGTGGCCCTCTACAGCTGAATCATGTGGGTGACGCCTGTCTGCCCCCCTTCATTCAGATTTTTATTTATAGCCTATAAATACAAAATTGTTGGACAAATTCTTTAATAAGAGGCCAGAACCTTTTTTATAATTCTGGCTCATCTCAAGTCAGTGGAAGAATTAATTAAGTTTGGCATAGAAAATACCAGTTTTAATTATTTTTCCCATTGTCTATTCAAGTTCTTGAGCAACATAATACATGACTCCTTATACTACTTATTAAATGATACACTCTCATCCAGTACTGCATTCACAGTTTTTCTGGTTTGATAGCTCTGATCTCATGGATCCAAAAAACCCTTAACTTTTTTTGCACAAAATATCCTCTACTGTTGTGTATTGCAAGAATAAGGCGGTGTCCACCGCTAAAATATCTCACTCCAATTGGTCAACACAATTCCACAACATGATAATAAAACCCTTGAAAGACTGCAATTCACAATACAAACACTGGGTGACACAAAGACACATATAACATCACTTAGTGATACAACATTTTGTGATACAATATCACAAAACAATAGTGTTTTGAACAACAAGATATCTTGAATTATACTCACACACACCTAAATCTAAATAAACATATATATATATATATAGAGAGAGAGAGAGAGAGAGAGAGAGAGAGTTCTTACTTTAGTTACAAGGTTACAAAAAAAACTATATATATCTATATAAAATTATACCGTAGGTATACTTTCTTTTTCATCCCTTTTCTTACACATAATGGAATAATATGTCATGATTTAGATCTGAAGATATAGAGAGGGCAAATGAGCTGAGTCTTCTCCATACATGGTAGGTGCCAGCTGTATTAAGCTGCCCCCCCCCAGGCCCCACGGGGGAGCTCGCCCCCGCAGACACCTGCCAATAATAGCCATATGGTTATTTAACTGATCATGGCTGTTAACTCTTTAGGTGTCTCAGTCTGTTGCAGCCAAGGCTAAAGAGTGGCATTGCATAGAACCACCTTATTGGACCAGACTTCCACCCCCTAAAACATCACCAAGTAGTGGCAGCCTGTTGCAATTACAGATGGGACCCTATTGAAGTTTGCCAGTAGTGCAACTTAGTAGGTGGTCTTAAAAAAAAAAAAAATAATAATAATAAAAAAAATCAAAAAAACTATATATATATATATATATATATATATATATATATATATATATAAAAATTCAAGCATCCCTTTTTCCCTTGAATACATAAAAAAATAAGTAAACAAGAATAAATTTAAACACGTAGGTATCCCCATTTCCAAAAATCTAAAAAATGTATTCCAGACAGTGAAAGTCAAAGCAGAAAAAACATCTGTGGCCAAATTGCGATTTTTTTCGTTGCTTCACTTCTCCAAAAAATTGAATAACAACATCAAATAATCAAAACATCATAAATTCCACAAGATGGTATTAATAACAACTTCAACTTAGTCCACACGACAAGAGCCCTCACATAGCTCTGTACATGTAAATACCAATATGAAAAATATATATATACGTTTTAAGAATATGGAAACAAAGAAATTTTTGTATTTTTTTATTGTTTTTAATTTTGTTGTTGGAAATCTATTAAAGAACTATTGTAAATTAAACACATACACTACATTAACTATGCAAATTAAGCAATTAAGTATTTTTTTTTTTTTTTAATTAGAAGGATTAAGGGGTACTTTAAGCTGTTCTCTGGCGACAGTATGCAAATAAGGGATTTATTTAAAGAGCACTCACTTCTTCGAAATACTGTTTACACAGCAGTTGTCAAAGATAATATTTAGCTCATTGAGTACAGTATACAGACCATGACGTGGACCAGTAGTGTGACAGAATCCTGTCCATAGAGAGTCAGATTTCTCATTAATGAAACTCATTGGCGCAGAACAGAAATTTTCTGCTCAGCACATGAAGCAGTATTAAAACACTTTTGCAGTTTCAGTACACAATGAAAAGAGTGTGTAGTACAGTAGACTCTAACCTGTCTCTCCAGATGGTATGAAGTACAACTCTTAGTATGTAATGAGTCAGACTTAGAATATTTTTGAGACAGCTGGAGAGTCTTAAGTTGGAGATTACTGGTATACATGTTCAAATAAGGGTCCTTCTAAGGAGTGTTTACTACATTGTCTTTCTTACTGATATGGCAGAGCTTAGATTGTTATTTAATAAAATTATTCATGATATTACTATTTTCTATATTTTCTATATCTTTTTTCATGCGGTTCAAGAGGTTGTTTCATAGAGTTAACCCTTATCCATATGCCCTAGTACTCCATGTGGCGTTCCCTCCAAGCATATTATAGTTAGTCCTACTTATTTATTTGTATGGCCACTATTATATTCCCCATGCAGCAAGAAATAAAGCATTATAGTCTAGTAGTCAGATGGGAACAGCTGATGGCCTGAAACAAGTTCATTTTAACCATTTGGGATGTGTCCTTTCTTATAGATTCTAGGCATTGTGAAGGATAATCTAGACATCTCATGACAAAAAGTCAAATAAATCATGTTTTTTTGTTTGTTTTTTTAAATAAAAGCTAGTCGTCTTATGCAAAACATCTCAAGATATATTGAACCAAGGAAGGACACATATCTGATCAGTATAGAGATAATCTATGACATCAGAGTAACCTTGCTGCCACTGCCATGTCCAAGTAGTCTTTTTTTACTTACATGCCCTACCTAGGCGGACCTATTCTTTATTTTATTATTTATTTTATTTACTTATATACTGCCAACATATTCTGCATCTCTTTACAGATATTGTCAGTCATTGTTCCATATAGGGATCACAATATAAATCCCCTATCAGTATGTCTTTGGAATGTGGGAGGAAAGCGGAGTACCCGGAGAAAACCCAGACAAATACAGGGAGAACATGCAAGCTCCTTGCAGATGTTGCCCTTGGTCGAATTTGGTATCAGGCTGATTCTGATCCTGGGTTACGTGACTGAAACCAGTCCACAAGTCGCTCAGCCTCCTCTTTCCTCTCCCACACTCACAACTAATTACCCTTGCTATGGGTCAATGGGACTACCTGTGAACAAGGGTTGAGGATGGAGGAAGCAGAGCAACCTAGGAACTGTGTATTGGGTCTGATTATTTGACTTATGGGTATAACTAGCCCAGGACATCTAGATCCAGCATTTAAAAACCCCAGGAGTATGTCAGTTAAAAAACGATCCCCTGGACAATCCGTTTAGTAACACAAGGCACATTACCAACAGTTCCCCCTCTTTATGGCACCTGGGTTCAGGACCTAAGTCATGTGAGCAAGATGCCACCTAAGGTTCCTACTAGATGCATGGTGTTATTTCTACAAAATTGCTGTACAAAGCAAAGCACTTTGCAAAAGAAGGATGGAATAGCAAAAAAACTTTTCCAAGGTTTTCAAAGAGTGACTCTGGCACTTTCAGAACTCTCTGACAGTCTGTTCACTGCTGTTACTGCAGATTGACTGCATGGTGCCTCGTCCACAGGAGGAGTGCACAGCACACTGGCGGACATCACGTTGAAACAAATCCTTTAACCTTGATGTATGTTGTATGCTGTAGTTACCTGTAACCATGATGTTATGATGAGTTGTTCCAAATGACAAACTAAGTTCTGCTATATCTAGTTTTTTTCCAGTAGAATATTTACATTTTGTTTATTTTTTATTTTAATGATTAATAATTCGATTTTTATTTTTACAGCTCTACTACAAGTGTCGATATCACTCAGCAAAGTTGAAATTAGTGTGGGACAGTCGAAGTATTTCACATGTACAGGTATGTCATTTGTTCTCCTATTAATCTTCATTTTCTTCATCATTATAAATGATACTTTATTATATTACAGAACATGCAGAGTTAGCAAGGACTAGAACATAATATAAATCCAGGAGACAAAGAGAATACATAACTTGAGTAGCTAAGGTTATGTGAGGATGAGACAGAGAGGAAACCCAGGACGGACAGTAGAGGACGGCATCAAATGTCAACAGTCATTGTCAAATGCTATGGATTATTATATTACATTTAAAGGGGTATTCTTGTTTGCTGGCAAGCCATCCAATGCTAATACTTTTCATCATTCTTTTAGGGGGATAAATGGACCATACCCTTTGTTTGACACCACAGTGCTAAGCTTGCCCTATATCTTGCAGAAAATGCATATTCTCTAGTTATATTTTGAGACCCTTTTAGTACCTTTATGAATCTGAAAGGATTTGAAAAGTTTTTTTGGGAACAAACTAGGTCAAGCTGTCAGGGTTAGAACTTGTGGAAGGGTCACCTTGTTTGGTGTAGTAGCCCTGCTTATCCCCCATGGAGCAGAATGAGTATTTGCAGGATTCCTACACTAATACTTTGGCTCAATAAAAGATATTATTTGTTGTAAATGGGTGACGGTCAGTCTGAAACAGCAGTTACATACTTCATGTTTGTGTTCCACTGCACCAAAAACAACATATGATATGTGATGATTGGTTTTAATATATATTTTATTGACACCTTTTCTATTATATGGGTTTTCACCACCTGAACCAACTCCATTTCCTTGCATTCTTTAATAGGCACTGCTCCATTGATGATAACACAGTTGGAATTTTTTCTCTAGGCCCCACCATTCCTGAGCAATCATTTCTGTTAGTTTTAGTGCAATTATACTCTCTATTGTCAGGTAGGCAGTCCCAGGCTGGTTGCTCCCACCTGACTCTGCCCACCAGACAGTAGAGAGCATAATTGTACTGAAACAGCCCTGATTGCTCAGGAACGGTGAGGTATAGAGAAAAAAATCCAACAGTGCCAGAATCACAGGGTGGCGCCAATTAAAGAATGCAAGAACTGTTGGTGGTGGAAGTGATGAAAATTGTCCTGCAGGTGTCCTGCAGGAAAAAAAAAAATTATTTCAGGTGGTTTTTGGGCAGTGGTTTTCAGGGAAACCCACTAACAAATTTCTCTAACAGAAACTTTGCAGTGTCTCTGTCACATGTGGCCCCAGTTTCATGCATTTTGTATTATTCAATAAAGAATGCAATTAAACGTGTATTTATTTCTTCATTTTTTCTTTAAGTTTTGGGAGAGGCTGAAACAATAGACTGGTATAATCCACAAGGAGAGAAGATAACATCAAATCAGAGAGTTGTGGCACAAAGAGAAGGCATGAGATCATGGCTCACAATATACAATGCCAATATAGATGATGCCGGTATATATCGTTGTCAAGCTACTGATTCAAAGGGACATACTCAAGAGTCTACAGTTGTCCTGGAAATTTACCGTGAGTATTTGGGAAACAAACTTATTATGTGATTTATTATGCTATGGGTTAGAATTATGGATACTCTTTCAGGTTCGACTATGTGCTGTGGCAATGCATCTGATGTTACCGCATTGTGGAAAAACATGGCGGTCAGCACCACATGGCTACCGTTACCAAAAACAATGTGTTTTACTTCTAGTTTAGCAACTATATCAATCCATAGGTTAATACTGTACATATCTGGAGGACCAACACATCCCATGTGTACTGCATACACCGTAAAGTTTATAAATAATATCTAATTAATTAGAGATGAACATATTGATTCATAACAAATCAGATTTGTTACACATTTCCGAAAAGTTTTTGATATCAGCAAATCTGAAACTTTTTGCCTTTGTTTCACATGAATATCTCTTGGTAAATGAAAGTAGGTCACTGACCTACTTTTAGTGGTTAAGAGTAAGTCAAACCACAGTATCCAAACCAGTCAATAACAGCTGTAAACAGTGTAAACAGCTGTAAATGGAGGCTGCCACCACCAGCATCCCTTGTAAACGATTTATATATTGTTTTAGGGATGGTCAATGGCATAGTGAACACAACTTTTTATGTAAAAGTGTATTCTTTCTTTTAAGAAAATCAACTTTACAAATCTGTATGCAAATGATCTATTTGGTGCACACAGTGCATGACTGTGTTTGCAAGAGTTTTCATTGAACATCAGGACTTGTCCATCTTTATTTTCGGGGTGGTGTTGGTTGGCAACCACAGGCAAAAATAGATATTGTGGCTGACACGGCCACTCCCCGGGTTCACCAAATACTAACCACTTCTACTATTCGGTGCACACAGGGCATGACTGTGTCTGCACCTGTTTTCACCAGTCATCACCGAATATCGAGATCTGTCTATCCTTATGTTAGGGAACAGTGCTGGTTGGCAACCACAGGCAAATCTAGATGCTCTGGTTTATATAGCCACTCCCCAAGTGCACCAAATACTAACCACTTCTACTACAACATATAAAGGGTTTGGAAGTTATTTTGGTGGTTGTTGATTCCCTTTATTCTTTACAAGTGATATACCTAGCTGTGGGGAAATGTTCCTCAGTTACAGAGGAGAAGTGGATTATAAAGATGACATAATGGGGTCTTCACCACCAAGTGGCCTCAACCTACCAGTTCACATCAATGTTTCCCAGACAAGATATTGGAAATATATACTGTATTTTTTAGGTGTATCTCATTGTCAAATAAATTAATATTTAATTTCTCTTTACCTTAGAGAAGCTGACATTTGAAGATGTCAGATCACCTCAAGAATTCAGAAAGGGGGAAGATGCTGAAGTTGTCTGCCATGTCAGCAGCTCGCCAGCCCCGATGGTCAGATGGTTGACTAATGGTGAAGATGTAACAGACATTGATGACAGTTAGTATTTTGGTAACGTTTTATGTTATGTTTTTCACAAGAGGTTTTAGCTATTATTTTATAATTTGCAAAATATCAAAAATTTTATTTTACTTTTTAATTGGTTCCTTAATATTTTAGAAGTGATTTCACATCTCTGCTCTCATATACTGAACATACAGTACTATGCAAAAGTTTTAGGCAGCAAAGGTAGGAAAAATGCTGGAAGCAAAGATATGGCCCCCATCGAACCCTGATAACAACATCATTTAGTCTATCTGGGATGACATGAAGAGACAGAAGAATTGGAGCAAGCCTACATCCACAGAAGATCTGTGCTTAGTTCTCCAAGATGGCGGGAACAACCTCCTTATCGAGTTTCTTCAAAAACTGTCTGCAAGTGTACCGAGAAGAATTGATGGAAGGCAAAGAGCACCAAATATTGATGGGATTTACATTTCTCTTTTAACACTTCTATTTTTGAAAATATTCTTAAATACTTTTGCACAGTACTGTAATATTATGGATATGATTTAAGGAATTCCAGAACTTGGAAATGTATTTGCTTTTTTTAAAAAAAAACAGCACCACAACTGTCCATGGGTTGTGTCTGGAGTTGCAGCTTCTCTCTGTCAATGGGGTTTCAACCTGTTTCAGAAAAAAAAATGGAAAAAATTACAATCATGGGAACCCCTTTAAAATTAGACATACCAGTGAATCCTTTCTAACTTTTCCTCTTTGTATATCTTGAATGATGATAGGTGAATGATACCAGGTGACCAGTTTAGAAAAAATGATTTTACAATACTTGTACACAAGATGTCTATGCTATATGTGTCTATTTCTGGCTGCTCTGTGGTTGTCATTGGAATTTCAGCCTGTTATAGATTTTGCAATCATGTGCAATATTATATTGGACTTGTCTCAAGAGAAATTGAAGTCTGTAAAGTGGTTGGCTACTTTATTAGTACTGTATATCAATGAATCTCAATGAAGATAATATGGCACTTACAATAACATCCTTACTTCAACTACTGTGCCTCCCTCAGCTTGGTTATTCTCCTGTACTGTCTGGATGCTGCTTCTGTCCATAAGATGGCTATATGTGGAAGGGTATGTGACCAATCATGTACTCATGGCTCCATCATTGAAACACAGTGAAGGAAATTTATTAATAGTGGTGTTTCTGAAAACATTTCCCCCACTGACATGAGATTTCCCTTTTAAAAATATCAGAGTAATGGCATAGGAGACCCCAGTCTTAAGAAATGGTGCCATTCATCAGAATTAAAGTCTATGCTAGCCAAGGGCTGGTGTAGATTTAAGCTATAACTGGTGAAAGTTATAGTAAATCTGACAGGCTTTGTCTTCTTCCAACCCTGCTTTGAGCACTGTTTTAAAAAGTAATGCATCATTGCCGCAAATCAAGGCTGTTTACCAAAGATGTGCCACTTTTATGCAGAAAATTGGCGTGTAAAACTTTATAAATTTCCCCCAATGTGTCTGATAATAATAATAATAATAATAATAATAATAAGTCCTTTAATAGTCCCACAATGGGGAAATTCAGTGTGTTACAGCAGCAAAGATAAGCAGATACAAATACAAATACAACATGTACAGGAATGTTCCAAGGTGAGAGGCATTACATTGATAGCAGACAGACAGATAGGAAGTAGCAGAGGAGGGGGGGGGGGATTTAACAGGCAGAGAGATATTTCAGTTCTCTGTATGTAATGATCTCCGCTTAGGTCGGTGTTGGTTGTACAGCCTAACCGCGGTGGGGAGGAAAGACTTCCGATAGCGCTCCTTCTCACATTTAGGGTGGAGCAGTCGGTCACTGACAGTACTGCCCAGCGCTATCACAGTCTCATGCATGGGATAGGACTTCTTCTTCTGCATGGAGCTCACCACGGACAGTATCCTTTTGTCACCCACCACCTGCACTGGGTCCAGTGGGCTCCCCAGGACAGAGCTGGCCCTTCTAATCAGCTTGTCAAGTTTATTTCTGACCCTGGTTGATATACTGCTCCCCCAGCAGGCCACTCCAAAGAAGATGGCTGATGCCACTACCGAGTTGAAGAAAGTCCTAAGAAGTGCCCCCTGGACTTCAAAGGCTCTCAGCTTCCTAAGCTGGTAGAGCCTGCTGTGGCCCTTCCTGTACAGGGCCTCCATATGATCTGCCCAGTCCAGCTTATTATTAAGGAGCAAACCCAGGTACTTATAGGTGTTCACAATCTCGATGCCCGTCCCCAGCATGTCCACTGGTTTAGGAGGGCATCTGCCTTTACGGAAGTCCACCACCATCTCCTTGGTCTTCCCCGCATTAATCTTCAGGTGGTTCCGGTGGCACCAGTCCACAAAAAACCGGTTCAGTTGTCTGTACTCCCTGTCATCATCTTCTGTGATGAGGCCTACTATTGCAGAGTCGTCAGAATACTTCTGTAGGTAGCAGCTGGATGAGTTGCACCTAAAATCTGCAGTGTACAGTGTGAAGAGGAAAGGGGCGAGAACCGTACCCTGAGGTGCCCCTGTATTACAGATCACGGTACCTGACACACAGTCATGTGACCATATCTGTAATTTGGATACAATGGTGGAAATTTATCCGCAAGCCAACCCTAATAAAGTCCCCGACTGGCACCAGATACACCTGAATTATTAAGAAGGTTTGGTGTCTTGATAATTCAGGCGCAGTCCTGTACACCAGAATTGGAATCAACTCCAGTCAGGGACTGGTATAGCTTTCAATTATAACTCATGCCAGTTTTGTGTTACAGTAAATTTGTTGGGTCGAGGCTTCCCTGCCCCAGCCCGCATTGGTCTCCACCCGACCTCTTTCATGAAAAGTGGAATGAAGAATGTGGCACATCTTTGGGGCAAGAAAGGGCAATTCGCCAAAGATGTGCCACATTTACACCCATCTATGGCACAAAACTGGAGTATATGGGTAAGTAAATTTTCCCAATAAGTTGATCATTTTGAGAGAATGTCTGGTTGTATGTCTGATTTCCAGATACCTCACTATGGTAAAGCATACTGAGTTCCTAGTGGAGTGATTCCTCATCTAGGACCACCAAACAGAGAACCCCTTCAGGGCATTTGTGGCCCTACCTACAGTTGATTCATCTGGAATGAACGTTCATCTATTGTTCGTACTGTTCATTTCCTGAACATTTAGAACAGCTTACAATACATAAACCACTCACAGGTCTGTCAGTCTAGCCCATCCATAAAAAATGACATCCAAGAAATAGCTGAAAAAATTCAACACAACTGATTTTGGTTGCAACCAAGTTTAGTTGATAGTCAGCAGTATGGGACAAACTTTCATAGTTTTGTGTGAAGTATTCAAAATCTGCCCCTTCTGCAATCTAAAGTCTAATGTACGTATTCAATGAATGGCCAACTTTAGCCTAAAGTACAAAGTATCAGCAATTTACTGCTAAAACAAAAAGAAATAATTTGTGGTGCCCCGAAGAATCCATTTTCATTATTTTGATTTAAAATATAATTCCCGACCCTTACCAATAATTTTATGGTGCCTTGTATTGCCATTTTTAGAGACAAGTTTGCTAAATCACAGTGTTTGCTGAGTGCTATTGTGGACAGACCTGCAGGGAAATGTCAACCAAATTATCAGTCCTGCATTTCAGTGTCTCCGGCTACTTCATTACTGTGAAGGGCTTTTATGGTACTATATATAGGATAATAAATAAGAAGCAGAAACACAACATAATCATAATGTAGTTCTTATGGCCTTGCTTGAATAGTTGATAAAAGACACATGTCCATTAACTTTCACCTGGGGAGGATGTATATGGAAGAAGGGGTGGTCATTTTCTGTGATTTACTTTCTGCCTATGTAGAGGAGTTTCTTGAAGCTTTTGGACTTTAATACAAAGTCCATGAGTCATAACAGTTCCTCTATCTACAGAACCATGTGTCATGCTGCCATCCATAACACTGGTGTAGTCTTTCAGTATGTACCAGGAGGACCTTTGGGCTCTCAAGCACCCACTCAAGCACCAGCTCCTGGGTGGATTGATACCCCTGCACCCACTTTTGCTAAATCTCTGACCTTTTGGATTCAGAGGAAGGCAAAGATGAAGCATAAGTCAATGTGCTATAGAAGGGAAAATATTTGTTCCTGACCCCACATGGTGAACCCAAACTATATCAACATTTACCTATGGATCTATCTTAAAACCAGTTTTTGAAGTAAAATATTTCATTTCTCTTACGAACCATTATGTTCTTTCAAAGATATGCAAAAAAACAAAAAACAAAAAAACACCACATTTTACATCACATTATTAAAAATAAAAAATACTCTGAAAGTCAAAAACTGGTCCCATGTTTTCTGCTCTGAGAGTGCAAGAACCTTATAAGTTTACCCTAATAGATGACTTATATAATATATACATTACAGTTTATTTATATGACCAGTCTATAGACAGTGCTGCGCATACGGTAAGGACATGTATGTGTAAGGAAAAAGTCACATATCAATATATACATTCATCCATGCAACTATGTCTAAGGTACAAAGTGTTAGCAATTTTACTGCTAAAACCAAAAGAAACAATTTGTGATAACCCCAAGAATTATTTAATTTTGATCTTTGGACTTAAAATGTAATTCCCGATCCTTACCAATAATTTTATGCTGCCCTGTATTGCCATTTTTAGACGGAAGTTCACTAAATCACAGTGTTTGCTGAGTGCTATTGCTGAGTGGACAGACCTGTAGGGAAATGTCAACCAAATTATCAGTCCTACATTTTAATGCGTCCCGCCACTTTAATACTATGAAGGGTTTTTATGGTTTTATATATAGTATGATAAATAAGAAGCAGAAACACAACATAATTCAGTCCTTGTTGTCCTGCTTGAATAGTTGATAAAAGACACATGTCCATTAACTTCAAGTAGGGGTGAGGAGAGGACGTGGATGAAAGGTGATACTGTTTCCTGACCCTACAAGGTGAACTCAGTCTAGGTCAACATTCCCATATGTGTCTCTCTTAAAACCAGTTCTTGAAGTGAATAATTCATTGTTCTTACTGTAAAGAAGCCTTTTGAATATTTTCTCTAAAACATTAAGAAAAATTATTGTTGTGACTTCACTATGGAACTTTTACCTTCTTACAAAGTTACGCAAAAATAATAATAATAATAATAATAATAATAATAATACTTTTAATTCAAACATTAAAAGATTTCTGAGCATTTTTTTGAACACCCAATACATAAGTGATTCCTATGTACTATATACAGTATATTCAGTAAGCCTCAACAGATTTTACAATAAGCAAAATTTAAGAAAAAAAAATATTTCCAATCTGGTGCTAACTACTGTTTGAAGAAATCATTCCCCTATAAACTGTTCTCACCACTGGATGGTCTAAATGGTGTTCTCAATCACTATTCAACACATACTCTCTCAAAGTAGTATTTATCGCAGTATACGTTAATTCATCCCTGAAATCTTACCATGGACCCTATTTTAGAAACCACTTTTTTTTTCGCTCTTTATCATAGACAGATGTAGCTGTAGAGATGCAGAGGTAGCAATTGCCTAAGGATGCCTTAAAGGGGTTGTCCGGGTAAAAAATTTATTTTTTAAATAGGCGGGAGGGTGAGAGGTGAAAAAAAAAAAAAAAATCATAATCACCTGTCCTGGATGCTCCCATGCCTCCCAGCCGATCCTGCAAGTCCGTTGTTGTCTTCTGGCGCATATGACCGCTGAGGCCAATCAGCGACCTCAGCGGACGGGACACAGGAAGTCACAGCAGGTGAGGAATTTCACTTCAAGAGGACAGCTGAGGAAGCAGGACAGGCCCATGCTGGGAGAACACCGGAGCACTGGGGACAGGTGAGTTTAATTTTTTTTAAGTTTTTTTCCCTCCCCCGGCCTATTTAAAAAATAAATTATTTGCCCAGACAACCTTTTTAAGGCAAGTCTATAACAATTTACCCATTAGTAATATACTGCTGTGTCCTTCCATACCTTTCCTCTTGACTCAACATATTCTAAGAGTGTTGCAAGTATCTAAGAGTATCAATTTCTCGATACTCTGTCAGGAGATGTATCTACTATTTTCTCTATATATGGCTGCCAAGTGGTTATAATGTGAACTGCAGTTTGTTGAGGGTTTTGTTAGCATGTTGTGATTGTTATAATGTATTGAATTGTTATCACAAAATATTGGATAAAATTTTGGTGGACACATCAGTAGATGAAATCATGGCTAGAATTACAAAAGTAATATTACATTCAATAAAAAAAGAAAAAAAAAAGTTACATAATTGTTACATTTTCATTCTTTTCAGAAAATAGCAGATTATATTTTCAGGACAGTAAATTATGTTACTCTTTGTTCACTGCAAGAATTTATCCTACCAGTGACAGTGGTAATGTATATGAAGAAACATAATAACATCTCTTCATCACCACCTTATTATAACCATTGTTGTGCAAAACCAAATTCTTTCTTAATGAGTTTAACAATCTATGGGGTAATAATAGAGGTAAAATATTGCTTTTTTCCCAGCATCCACTGTAGTCTTTCTTGGCACACACGAAAAATATTAAACTTTGAAAATTACATTTTACTTTCAAATTGAGCAATGCATTTTTCATGAAATGTCTGATAGTGTTAGAGCAAAACAGTTTAGAAATCGGAATCAGCAGACCCAAATCTTCCTTCAGTTCATTTCTTCCTGACCCTTGTTTACTTCTTCCTCTCTTTCAGGCCGATTTGCAATGTTATCAAACAATAATCTTCAGATTATGAACATCAGTAAAAGAGATGAAGGCATTTACCGATGTGAGGGGCGAGTCGAGGTTAGAGGAGAAATTGATTTCCAAGATATCTTTGTCATTGTGAATGGTGAGAAATAATTGCTACAAAATATTATTATAATTGTGTTCTTGCTGTGTACTGGCTATAATGTCAACAGGGGACTATATGACTATTCACTTATTTATTAGAGGGGATTTTTCACCTTTTTTTAAGCTTCACTCCACTGAATCTGGAACAATTGGAATGATTTCTCTAGCCCACCACTGTTTCTAAAGTATTTTTAGCATCCAATGTGCTATGTAGGCTGTCAGGTGGGTGGTCCTGGGCTGTCTATTCCAACCTGGAACCATCCACCAGACAGAGAAAGAGAACCTAATTAGCATATTGGATGCTAAAACTAATAGCATTGATTGCTAGGGAACTGTGGGGCTGAAGAAAAAAGTTGGACTGTGCCAGAATTAGCGGAGTGGCACCTCTTGAAGGATACAAAGAGTTAGAGTTGATGGGGTAGGTGAAAAGTCCTCTTCAAGTTTTCACAAGCAAAATGTTGAAATTATACTGAAATGTTAATCTTTTATCTTGCTTCTGATAATCTGAAACTTGGACTAAATTATTATTATTATTTTTTAAGAGCACCAATAATTCCATAGGACTGTACATTTGAAGAGGGATTTACTGTACATACAAAACACAAAGTACACAATAACAAGTACAATAGACTAATACAGTAACCAAATGGTATAGTGGGATAAAGGGGCCCAGCCCTGAGGACATACAATCTATAAGGGAAGGTGGATAGAGACAATAAGTGGGGTAGAATCTGTTGAGATGATGGCGTGATGGCAGCAGGCTTGTTGATGGTTGTAGGCTTTCATGAACCAATGAGTCTTCACGGTCCTCTTGAAGGTTGTGATTGTGCGGGACAGTCTTATGTACCGTGGTAGAAAGTTCCAGAGTATAGAAGTCTTGGAGGCAACAGTGTAATACACAGATAAGAGGAGAGTGAAGAAGAAGCTCTTGAGCGTATCAACGTTTACATGTGGTTAGGTAGTAGAGATTAGGTCAGAGGGGAGAGGTTGTGGATAACCTTGTATGTCAGCGTTAGCATTTTAATGTCTATTCACTGGCTGATGGGTAGCCAGTGAAGGGAATGGCAGACAGGATAAAAAACAAGGAGAGAGATGGAATAGACGGCAGTAGACACCTTGTTCAATATCAGGTTTCTTTTAAGCAACCGTTACACTAATAGATTTGTGTTAACTTTTTTATTTTCAGCATTTTTTTCAGATGGTAGCTGGGATCCTTAGTCTGCACTATAATAGTATTACAGACTATAGTATAAGCATTCTAGTGATTGCAGGTTCTAGTCCACCTTGGGTGGTTTAAAAAAAAAAGTTTTAAATGTTTTAAAAAAAAATTCAAAAAATATAAAAATTCATGTCACCCCTAAAAATAAACAAAGACGCATTAGTTAGCTCCATGTCACAAAAAAAGGGTTTATAAAAAAAACTAAATCTTGCCATTCAAAAAAAAAGCCCTTACATAGGGCTTAAAAAAACAAAAAAAAACTATGTACAGTCATGGCCAAAAGTTTTGAGAATGATACAAATATTAATTTTTACAAAGTCTACTGCTTCAGTTTTTCTAATGGCAATTTGCATATACTCCAGAATGTTATAAAGAGTGATCAGCTTAACAGCAATTACTTGCAAAGTCAATATTTGCCTAGAAAATGAACTTTATCCCCCAAAACACATTTCAACATCATTGCAGCCCTGCCTTAAAAGGACCACCTAACATCGTTTCCGTGATTGCTCCATTAACACAGGTGTGGGTGTTGATGAGGACAGGGCTGGAGATCAATCTGTCATGATTAAGTAAGAATGACACCACTGGACACTTTAAAAGGAGGCTGGTGCTTGCCATCATTGTTTCTCTTCTGTTAACCATGGTTATCTCTAAAGAAACACGTGCAGTCATCATTGCACTGCACAAAAATGGCCTAACTGGGAAGAGTATTGCAGCTAGAATGATTGCACCTCAGTCAACAATCTATCGCATCATCAAGAACTTCAAGGAGAGAGGTTCCATTGGTGCCAAAAAGGCTCCAGGGCGCCCAAGAAAGACCAGCAAGCGGCAGGACCGTCTCTTAAAAGTGTTTCAGCTGCGGGATCGGGCTACCAGCAGTGCAGAGCTTGCTGAGGAATGGCAGCAGGCAGGTGTGAGTGCATCTGCACGCACTGTGAGGCGGAGACTCTTGAAGCAAGGCCTGGTCTCAAGGAGGGCAGCAAAGAAGCCACTTCTCTCCAGAAAAAACATCAGGGACAGACTGATATTCTGCAAAAGGTACAGGGAGTGGACTGCTGAGGACTGGGGTAAAGTTATTTTCTCTGATGACTCCCCTTTTCGATTGTTTGGAACATCTGGAAAACAGCTTATTCGGAGAAGAAGAGGTGAGCGCTACCACCAGTCTTGTCTCATGCCAACTGTAAAGCATCCTGAAACCATTCATGTGTGGGGTTGCTTCTCAGCCAAGGGAATCGGCTCTCTCACAGTCTTGCCTAAAAACACAGCCATGAATAAAGAATGGTACCAGAATGTCCTCCAAGAGCAACTTCTCCCAACCGTCCAAGAGCAGTTTGGCGCTCAACAATGCCTTTTCCAGCATGATGGAGCACCTTGCCATAAAGCAAAGGTGATAACTAAATGGCTCAGGGAAGAAAACATAGAGATTTTGGGTCCATGGCCTGGAAACTCCCCAGATCTTAATCCCATTGAGAACTTGTGGTCAATCATCAAGAGACGGGTGGACAAACAAAAACCAACAAATTCAGACAAAATTAAAGCATTGATTCTGCAAGAATGGACTGCTAGCAGTCAGGATTTGGTCCAGAAGTTGATTGAGAGCATGCCAGGGAGAATTGCAGAGGTCCTGAAGAAGAAGGGTCAACACTGCAAATATTGACTTGCTGCATTAACTCATTCTAACTGTCAATATAAGCTTCTGTTACTCATAATATGAATGCAATTCTATTTCTGTATGTGATAAAAACATCTGACAAACACACATAAAAACCAGAGGGCAGCAGATCATGTGAAAATATAATATTTGTGTCATTCTCAAAACTTTTGGCCATGACTGTACACGTGATATAATCATGATCGTACTGACCCACAGAATTTTGTGAATGTGCTTTTTTAGTGCCTGGTGAACACCATAATAATAAAACCCATAAGAAAATGACACAGTTGTGTTTTCCCAATTCCACCCCATTTCTAGCATCTCAGGACATTGCAATAAAATATGTCTCAGGGCCATTATGAAGTTCAAGTATAAAATGAAAAAAAAAAAAAAAAATATGGTTTTTGAAAGGACCACAGTAAAAAAATAATAAAAAAATAAAACTCAAAAAGAAAACTTTGGCAGGGAGGGGTTAAGAAAACATTCTTCTCCTGGTCTATTCCATCTTTGCCTGGAGATTAGCTGAAGGGATGGGGCAAGGAAAGGCCAGTGTGGAGGAGGAATGAGGACATAATTGATCTCTTGGAACATAAAGAGAAAATTTCTATAAATTCTATACATTTTTTATATATTTCTGTAAGGTTTTTCTGTGTATTTTCTAGGTTTAGTGTTATTTTAAATGTATCCCTGAAGGGGTTTTGGAAATTTGTTTTAGTAAAAGAGATCAAACATATCAAGACTTATTAATCGTCATTTAAAATATTTTTTGTAAATGAACAGTTCAGGTGAATATAAGACACTTCGTAGTATATCTCATCAGAGGAAAGTGCTCCTATCTCCTGCCTGCTAAACTGCTCAATTCACTGCCAGATCTCTCTTCAATGATAACAAGCTACAATTCATAGAACTCTATGAATGGAGAGGGGGGCAGGAAGAGCAGTGAATGAGAGGCAGAGAGAAACAAGCCTCCACGAGCGGAGAACAGTAAGATATCGCTCTTACCAGAGCTTTATTCACATATATAATGTTCACTGCTGGATAACTGTTATAAAAAGTGTTATAAAATAAATCTTACTATTTCCTTTAGCAGCTTGCTTCTCTGTGCTTGCTTCTCAGTCACCGGGATCCTCCTCCCCCCTCTCCTCCCCTCCCCTCCCCATAGAGCTCAATGTAATCTGATCTGTGTGTGAATTTAAACCATCTCCACAGTGAAGACAGATCTCTCAGTGAAATGTGCAGTTTATCAGACAGGAGAGGAGATGATAACAGGAGATAGGAGCACTTTTCTATGATAAGATCTATTACAAAGTTTCTTATATACACCTGAACTATTCATTTACAAAAAAAAAAATTGAAACGTAAATTACTCTGCAAGAGACAAATCAATGCAAAATTTTGAACCTATTTAGATAAAAACACAAAGACACACAAAGAAAATCAAAAGTGACTTTCATGGGTACACATTCCCTTTATGGTTCTCTACTCTTGTTAGCAAGCTTTATATACTTTTATATGGTATGAGGTTCTGAGAATATTGGTTGATCTAAAAATTCTCAATTTCCATTGCTGAGGTATAAAATGAATTTTTCCTGTTACATGGTCATATAGATAAGGAGTCTCTGACCAAATTTTAAGTTTTACATTACAAAAGAGTAAGCTGAACGGCAACATCAGAAATTTCGGGTGTGTTGTACATTCAGGATTGTTCAGATTTTGTAGAATGTCATTATTTATATGACAAAAATGTTGGGTCCTGATGGACTGGAGTCAACAAGTGCATTGCTCCATATTACTCAGATTGTCAATAGCTGAGACTAACAAAACAAAAGTGACTGACATTAGGTAACCATCAACAAGGAATTGGGGAGAAACTGACAGTAAAATGATTGAGACCGTCAGGAGTCAGTGTGAACTACAACAAGCACCGTGCAGCAATGTGAATTTCATTTTAATTTTACAGTTTACCAAGCACTGTAAGAAATCGTAAAGTAAAAAGTCGCCAACCTATCCTCTGCTAAACCATGCAAACAACAAGAAATCAATAATCTAGTGATGGGATAATGTTACGAATTCTGGTAATAAGTTAAGTAGGCCAATGCTTGATGGTTTCATAACTGTGAAAATCCCAAGGAATTGTGGTATTGATTCTGGTTTTTACAATTAAGTCTGTAAGTAAACGCAAGGGGAGGAATGTTAAATAATTTAATATGATGGCTGAATCCAATATGTCCACATTTAATTTTATTTATTATAATATTATTTATACAAAGGTAGCAAAGTGTAAACTGACACTTAGCATGTTAAATGCACTGTTTAAGCAAACCTTAAATTGACATGCAATTAAACAAATGTTTTGACACTGACACTATGTATTAAAGCATCAAAATGTGACTAAACCAGCACCAGTACCTTATCGTGCTCAAAGCCGTGAGCACAGTGCTAAAATTTGTTTGTAGAATTGTTGCTTTTTTCCTATGCAAATAAGCTAAGAGTGCATCGGGGGAGTGTTCTGGGGCAGCTGAGCATTGTGGCAAGATCTTCCTGTTGTTCAATACCCCTCCCAGCAGCACTGATATAAATGGAGCTTTCCCCCTCCTCCTTCCAAGCATGAGGAAGATCTTGCTGCGATGCTCAGCCGCCCCAGAACACTCAGCCATTAGACTCTTAGCTTGATTTCATAATACAGATGTGTCCTTCCGTACCTTTCCGCTTGACTAGATGTGTCCAGATATGTGTGTTATGAAATAATTAGCTTTTCAAGACAATATTGTTTTCTGATATTGTGCTACAAAGTGATATCCTATATAGCTGGCACCTCCCAGTGGTTTTGTTGTGAATTGCAGCCTTTTAAGAGTTTTGTTGTATGTTGCAATATTGTACTGAATTAGTTTAGTAATAAATTGGGGATTTAACCAAATTTGAGCTCTCAGTTAATATGCTTTACATACACACCTGCATGTATGGCATATGATAAGTGGTGGTCCTGTTACCATGCATGAGACCTAGGAACATCAATTTATTGACGTCGGAGTATTTACAATTACATCTAGCATCACCGTTAAATTAGAATTATACTGTATATCACTATGCATGCGTCCCAGTGACTTATGGAGCCAAGGCTTATACTGTCAAAGCAACCTATGAACCCCCAAAATGTTGGGATGGAGGTTCCAAACACTTCTTCTTTAGCCCTAAAAAATATTTCAATTTCTAAAATGCATAAAGTACTGAACACAGCATCAGTTCTCAATTATCAGTACATAGTAATAGTATACAGTATTACAGTATGTTAGTGAGCATTGCTAATTGTGAAGATTATAGATATGTCACGCTTTACTTTATCTTGGCTCCAGATGTCCAAAGATATCCCAAGATGTGTGTGCCTGCTATAATTATCTTTGTTTATATATATATATATATATATATATATATATATATATAAAATAACAGTCATATGAAAGTTTTGCCCCCCCCTTTTATCTTTATCATTTTTAGTTCTAAATTTTGGTGTGCAACGCCATTTCAATTTGATATATCTAATAACTGATGCCTTTTTCGGATTGTGGTTTATTGTCTAACAGAAAATGGCAATGCATTAAACCAAAATTTGACTGGTGCAAAATTTGGGTACCCTTATCATTTTATTGTTTGAATACTCCTAACTACTTTTTACTGACTTACTGAGCACAAATTGGTTTTGTAACCTCACTGAGCTTTGAACTTCATAGTCAGGTGTATCCAATCATGAGAAGGTATTTAAGGTGGCCAATTGCAAGTTGTTTTCCTATTTGAATCTCCTCTGAAGAGTGGCATCATGGGCTCCTCAAAACAACTCTCAAATGATCTGAAACAAAGATTGTTCAACATAGTTGTTCAGGGGAAGGATACAAAAGTTGTCTCAGAGATTTAACCTGTCAGTTTCCACTGTGAGGAACATAGTAAGGAAATGGAAGACCACAGGGACAGTTCTTGTTAAGCCCAGAGTGGCAGGCCAAGAAAAATATCAGAAAGGCAGAGAGAGATGGTGAGAACAGTCAAGGACAATCCACAGACCACCTCCAAGAGCTGCAGCATCATCTTGCTGCAGATGGTGTCACTGTGCATCGGTCAACAATACAGCACACTTTGCACAAGGGAGCTGTATGGGAGAGTGATGCGAAGGCCGTTTCTGAAGCACGCCACAAACAGAGTCGCCTGGGTATGCAAAGCACATTTGGACAAGCCAGCTTCATTTTGGAAGAGGTCCTGTGGACTGATGAAACAAAGATTGAGTTGTTTGGTCATACAAAAAGGCGTTATGCATGGCGTCAAAAAACACAGCATTCCAAGAAAAACACTTGCTACCCACTGTATTTGGTGGAGGTTCCATCATGCTTTGGGGCTGTGTGGCCAATGCCGGCACCGAGAATCTTGTTAAAGTTGAGGGTCGCTTGGATTCAACTCAGTATCAGCAGATTCTTGAGAATAATGTACAAGAATCAGTGACGAATTTGAAGTTACGCCGGGGATGGATATTTCAGCAAGACAATGATCCAAAACACAGCTCCAAATCTACTCAGGCATTCATGCAGAGGAACAATTACAATGTTCTGGAATGGCCATCCCAGTCCCCAGACCTGAATATCATTGAACATCTGTGAGATAATTTGAAGAGGGCTGTCCATGCTCGGCGACCATCAAACTTAACTGAACTGGAATTGTTTTGTAAAGAGGAATGGTCAAAAATACCTTCATCCAGGATCCAGGAACTGATTAAAAGCTACAGGAGCGACTAGAGGCTGTTATTTTTGCAAAAGGAGGATCTACTAAATATTAATGTCACTTTTCTGTTGAGGTGCCCATACTTTTGCACCGGTCAAATTTTGGTTTAATGCATATTGCACATTTTCTGTTAGTACAATAAACCTCATTTCAATCCTGAAATATTACTGTGTCCATCAGTTATTAGATATATCAATTGAAATGGCTGTTGCAAACACCCAAATATTTAGAACTAAAAATGATTAAGATAATAGGGGTGCCCAAACTTTTTCATTGCTGTATTTGCAATATTGAGAGTTGTTTATATTAAAGGTGTCTATTTATCACCTCCCAGTGGCTGTGATGTGAACTGCAGCCTCTCAAAAGTTTGGCTAGCTTGTCAAGATAACTGTTTTGAATTGGTATTGTGACAAATTTGAGTCCTTAAATGGTCACAACCTTTCCAACAATCTTTGCATAGAGCATTAGTTTAGAAAAATATAATGAACTTTGTAACATATCTTACTTTCAGTCTGAAATCTCCTTTATACATCTGGCGACACACTACAGCTCAGATTACACATATACAGTGCTGGCCAAAAGTATTGACACCCCTGCAATTCTGTCAGATAATACTCAATTTCTTCCAGAAAATGATTGCAATCACAAATGCTTTGGTAATAATATCTTCATTTATTTTGCTTGCAATGAAAAAACACAAAAGAGAATGAAAAATTCTCAATGAAAAAAAAATCAATGAAATCATTGATCATTTTACACAAAACTCCAAAAATGGGCCGGACAAAAGTATTGGCACCCTCAGCCTAATACTTGGTAGCACAACCTTTAGACAAAATAACTGCGAACAACCGCTTTCGGTAACCATCAATGAGTTTCTTACAATGCTCTGCTGGAATTTTAGACCATTCTTCTTTGGCAAATTTCTCCAGGTCCCTGAGATGTGAAGGGTGCCTTCTCCAAACTGCCATTTTGAGATCTCTCCACAGGTGTTCTATGGGATTCAGGTCTGGACTCATTGCTGGCCACTTTAGAAGTCTCCAGTGCTTTCTCTCAAACCATTTTCTAGTGCTTTTTGAAGTGTGTTTTGGGTCATTGTCCTGCTGGAAGACCCATGACCTCTGAGGGAGACCCAGCTTTCTCACACTGGGCCCTACATTATGCTGCAAAATTTGTTGGTAGTCTTCAGACTTCATAATTCCATGCACACGGTCAAGCAGTCCAGTGCCAGAGGCAGCAAAGCAACCCCAAAACATCAGGGAACCTCCGCCATGTTTGACTGTAGGGACCCTGTTCTTTTCTTTGAAGGCCTCTTTTTTTTTCCTGTAAACTCTATGTTGATGCCTTTTCCCAAAAAGCTCTACTTTTGTCTCATCTGACCAGAGAACATTCTTCCAAAAAGTTTTTGGCTTTCTCAGGTAAGTTTTGGCAAACTCCAGCCTGGCTTTTTTATGTCTCTGGGTCAGAAGTGGGGTCTTCCTGGGTATCCTACCGTAGAGTCCCTTTTCATTCAGACGCCGACGTATAGTACGGGTTGACACTGTTGTACCCTCGGACTGCAAGGCAGCTAGAACTTGTTTGGATGTTAGTCGAGGTTCTTTAGTCACCATCCACACAATCTTTCGTTGAAATCTCTCGTCAATTTTTCTTTTCCGTCCACATCTATGGAGGTTAGCCACAGTGCCATGGGCTTTAAACTTCTTGATGACACTGCGCACGGTAGACACAGGAACATTCAGGTCTTTGGAGATGGACTTGTGGCCTTGAGATTGTTCATGCTTCCTCACAATTTTGTTTCTCAAGTCCTCAGACAGTTCTTTGGTCTTCTTTCTTTTCTCCATGCTCAATGTGGTACACACAAGGACACAGGACAGAGGTTGAGTCAACTTTAATCCATTTCAACTGGCTGCAAGTGTGGTTTAGTTATTGCCACCACCTGTTATGTGCCACAGGTAAGTAACAGGTGCTGTTAATTACACAAATTAGAGAAGCATCACCTGATTTTTCAAAGGGTGCCAATATTTTTGTCCACCCCCTTTTTTATGTTTGGTGTGGAATTATATCCAATTTGGCTTTTTGACAATTCTTTTTGTGGTTTTCCATTGAAGACAAATTAAATGAAGATATTATTACCAAAGCATTTGTGATTGCAATAATTTTCTGGAAGAAATTGAGTATTATCTGACAGAATTGCAGGGGTGCCAATACTTTTGGCCAGCACTGTACATAGAAATTTATAGAGAGTGGAGGAGGAGGAGTGAATAGGACCTTGGAGAGAAAGAATCAGAAACAATGGCTGAGACTAATACTAGAGCTAAATAGACAGTTTCTATCACAGCCCATGTACTTTATTTATATTAATAAATGTCAGTACTTCCCTATTTATGTCCTGCATGATCCTGGGGTTGTTTATGGATAGGAGAGAGCAAATTAGAAAGCAGATTCTTTTCTGCTTACTATGTGCAGTGTATGGCAGGTTGTTGACCCCAGAGTAGGCAGAACTGCAAACTACAGAAAAAACCTGTGGAGGGTAAACTGCTAAAAATGCAGAATACCAGTTATATGATAAACAGCAGTAGTGTTACTCTTTATTCATACACACAGGGGCACACCTCCCATGAGGCAACCTGAAGCGATAGCCTCAGATGGAGCCTCATGGAATAAACTGGGGGTGGGCATTTTTTTTTTTTTAAATCGGCAGCTACTTATTGTGTTATTGAAATAAACAGCTGCCGATAATTTTTCCTCACCTGTCCACGCTCCTGTCCTGACCGCCCTCCACTGCCGCCTCTAGGCGGTGCTACACTTAAGTTATGATGCTGAAGAAAGTTGGGACGCTATGTACAGTGCCCCAGCAGTCTTCAGCATCAGCTACAGCACACCCTAGAGGCGGCAGCCTGTACAGGAATGTGGACAGGTGAGTAAGAATTATCGGCAACTACTCTGTGTGGGGGGTGGGTCCTAAACTTAGTGATGGTGGGTGTGTATAAAAAAAGTGGGGTGTACACTGCGTGTGGGCTTTAAGAAAGGGGTTATATACTACGTGGGGGCCATAAAAAGGGGTCATATACTGTGTGGGGTAATAAAAAGGGGTCAGATACTGTGTGGGGGTCAAAAAAAGGGGGTCATATACTGTGTAGGGGGCCAAAAAAAGGGAGTTATATTCTGTCCTTTCTTATCTATCCTTTCGGCTGGACATGTTCAGATATATGTTATATAAAAAGTTAAAGGATTATTTCTATCTTGCTAACTCGCTGCCACGATGGGAATAACTTCTCCCAAGACCTGGCCCCTAGTGCAGGACTTATGGAATTAGCCAAGCAGTGCTGTTCAAGGTTGTTTCTATAGCTCCCCTAGAGGTGAATAGAATGTAACAGCACAGCACAGCTAAACTACATTGTTCATGAATCTCCGCAGTTCTAGAAACATTATAGTTAAAGGGACATGCTAACATACCTATGTGTGTTTATGTGTGGCTGGCTGGTGGGGATATGTGAATTTCAACCTTTTTAAAGACGATCTATCTCTAGGTCTGAAACTTCATGCCTTATCTGAGCCTTAACTGAGCATTTGGTGTTTTGTTTATCCAAATCCATTCAGCCATTCCAGAGATATAAGCCCTTTGATGTAAATTAAGGTACAGTAGCCAAAAGGGTGGTAACATTGTGTTTTCTCTGGGGACGGGGTCTCTGTGTTTTGTATGTCATGCAGTCTTACCACCCACCTGGCTAGTAGACCCTAATTTGCATCAACACTAAAAGGGCTTATATCGTTGGAATGACTGAACAGATTTGGGTAGACAAAGAATCAAAATGACAGTGCCTATCAAATGAGTTACAGTAGGCTAGTGACTATTCCTTTGTAAGGGTTTCATTATGACATTATTGTGTTTAATTGGTTTTAGGAGTATTCGAGTCCCCAACCAAATCAGAGACCAGTTGATGGTGGACACATTTGTATCTTTGGCACCTTACGTCACTAATGTTGGCAACCTTGCGCTACATCATATTTTGGAAATAAATTGTAAAGGGAAAATTGTGGAGCCTGCTGGAGGGCAAGGGAATGGGGAAGGGGAAGACATCCTTGAAGGCTACATCTCAAGAATAAATTGGCAGTTTTGGTTAATTCTGGATGTATGTGGTACTTTATTGAGGCACTGTCATGTAATACAGATATTTGCCAAGTGTCATTTTTGTAATTACTTCTAGGATGCCACAAAGTTTAACGCCAGAGAAGTAATTGGCATCTGAATATGCTTTGACTTAGCATTATGTGTAATTTCTAGCATGGTTAGGAGACCATATAGTTCTCGGTACTTGTTGTTTATTCCTCTCCTTCTTAACTAGTCATTAGGTGTCACATTCAAGCTTCTTGTGTTCCTTTGATCTTACATTTAAGGACAAAAGTACACGGCTTTTCTTCTTAATATATTGATGAGCGCATCTCTGGCGAATTTTACCTTAGCAAATTAATATTTCAGAAAGCTTATGTGGCATCAATGTGTAATAAGAGACAAGTAGTATTCTAGTGACATACAATCTCCTCTCGCTGAATTGTCGCCATGGAAACTGCTAAATAACAAGTCTATAAAATCTTTCAGCATTGCAAGTTCCTAATATTATGCCACCTGTAATAGTAATACTTATAAATAGGCAGGTGTAATAGTAATGCCAAGCAACAAGCCTATGGAGGTCATACAGCAGGTCCTGCAGAGACAGCATTTAGGAAAATCAGCTTAAGAACAGAATATTATGTTATTATGTTCCAAGACTGCTAGAAAAAAACCAACTAGAATGAGGCTAAGAATACAACAAAAATATGAACAGATGCTGAGCCGTAACAGCTCTATATGGCCATCATCTGCTTCCGGACCCATTGTGCTGAAAACAGCTGAACAGAAGGGGGTGCCAGGTGTCAGGTGGGATTTTTATGATCTAAGGATGTCCTTAGAATAGGTCATCAAGATATTGGAGAAGCCCTTAAAGAGGACCTTTCATTACTTCACCCAACTACATCCTTTAATAGGCACTTCACTGATTCTGGTCAGATTTTTCTCTAGCACCCACCACTCCCATGCAATTATTTCAGACCCCAGAGTATAATAAGTGGAGGCCCAGGAGAGGTGAGTAAACATAACCAACAGTCGTACTCACCTCTCCACTGCAGTGCCCAGTGGTCCTTCGGAGTCTTTTTTTAGACCTCTTCCAGCCTCCTGAATGACATCACTGCTGATGAGACCTGTGATTGGGTCTCAGTGATTGCATCATGATGCTTGCATCTGAACATCATGACGTCAGAGTGTGGAAAAGGTCCATAGAGGATGCCAAGGGACTGAACCCAGAAGAGGTGAGTATTCACACCTGGATTCACACCTGTGCTCATTGCCTGTTCGGAGATTCCGTCCCCCCTTCTGCTTGAAAAATGCAGAGAGAAAAGTCCTGCAAGCATGACTTTTCTCTCCTCATTTTTCAGGCGGAAATCAGACGGAAACCTGGCAGACCCCATTACAGTCTATGGGGTCCGCGGGTTTCTGCAGGTAACCACTTTTTAAGCAGATTGGGTTTCCATTTTTCAGGTCCTCAAACAACCCGAAGAATGGAAACCCAAGTGCAGGTGTGAACCTAGCAAAAGAGTGCTTGCTATGTTTACTCACCTTCCCTGAAGGGACGCCAGAGTATAATAATAGCAGTTCTGGTTCAGAATGAACAAGTCTGGCTCAAAAGGGAACTGGTGGGTGCACCCAAAAATAGTTGGCAAAACAAATCTCGTGAGATTTGTCCATCTCTAACAGTGACTTCCATAGTCTCACTGCTCTTACTGTAAAGAACTCATTCTTGCTTTGTGCTCTTGCAAAATACTGAACTTGATTGTATGTAGCAATCATTGCTGTGTTCTGCATATATGGGTGAAGGTGGACTGCTGTGTTCACACGGCTTATTAAAGGATGTTTTATTGTTAAGGAATGTGACTGGTAAAGAGACAGATGAGGAGAGATTCTTGTAGTTAGTGAATTCGTGACACTGAGTAAATTTGCTAGATTTGTATTTACACATGAATGCTCCTATCATGCCTCAGAGCTTTGCATGATCATGACTAGCTGATAATATATAGTACAGACACATTTCTAGATCCTTGCACAGTGTTTACAAATATTTGTGTGCTGTTATCTCACAGGCATTATCAGATGTTACGAAAGCAGCTCTGCTACGAAAACATTGATACAACATGGAATAGTTGCATCTGTGTCTAGTTCTTTCACTACTGGTATATATCCATTGTCAGAGTGGAACTAGCTAGCTCCGCCAGAGAAAATAACATAAGGGTTCACCTTTACAGAATCCACTTTCAACATCATCTACACTTTGGTCCAATAGATCATTTGTGAATCATCTCATAAAAAATAGACCCAAGTGACACTGGAAGATTCTCTGTTAGGTTGCCAAATTCTCTGTATCCCAAAGAAACACCCTTTAAAGCCTAACAGAACCCAACCTATTAATCCAGCCCCATAGATAGATACGTTATGGTCACCAGAATCAAACAGTGTTTCCCTCTTGTAAATTGGTGCCTCCTTTGCCTCCTCCAACAGCATTGCTCCAATGCGGTAAGTGCAATGTCCTGGCTGCTCCAGAGAGTAAATTTGCATATTGACAAAACAGCAATATCTCAGGAACAAAGACACCAATTCACAATTGTAAAATATTGTTTGAGTCAGCTGACTCTAACCTATCTATCTATGGGGGAACATTTCAGAAAAAAAAGACCAGGACTGCAAGTAAAAGTATCATACAGATGCATCTCAATAAATTAGTATATCTTTGAAACGTTCATTCATTTCAGTAATTCAGTAATACAATTCATAATCAGCGTCTTCCATGATTGTGTGTCCTACTGAACCAGACTGAGGGACCATTTAAAGGCTTAGGAAACCTTGGCAGGTGACACTGAATTTATAATACTGAACTTTTTTTTACAATATTCTATTTTTTTAGATTTGGGTTTTCATTACCTGTAATCCATAATCAACATTTACAGAAATAAAACACTTGAAATAGAAGACTCTGTGTGTAAAGAATCTAGAAAATATAGGAGGTCACTTTTTAATTTAATTAATGAAAGAAATAAACGTTTCAAAGATATTCTAATTTATTGAGATGCATCTGTACATTGATCTTATGCTTCTTTCCACAATCTACAAAACTGAACACGAGATTCTTAACATTGTTTTCATCGAGGCGAAGAGTCCCACTAGCCTCATCATGGCGACCTCTGTATAGTGGATCCCGACTCTTCTGGGTGTGGCATCAGATGGCAATTGCCAACACTTCAGCACTGCACCCACATGGGGAGAGAGTTAGCAGCTCAGAGGCACCCCTTCTTCCAGGCTAAGCCCCAAGGCTCTGGACTACACTACCCTACAGGCACAAACCACAGCAATGACAGCCACCATACAACACCCTACTATGTCAACAGGTCTCAAAAACTTAAACCAACTTCAAACCAGTAAACTATCATAGTCCTGTCCAAGATGGGTCCAAGAAGCTAAGATATGAGTAGGATCTTTTAGCAGAATGCAGTGCAGACTTGAGTACCCAGTGCACTTGTATCTCTGAGGTTAGATGCCACCGATCGGAAAATGATGGTATAATTTAGCAATCTCAGCTTTTTAGGAGATGGGAAAAAAAAATTAACAAAAGATCTATTTTTAAACGTATCATAAATGTTATTTTACTAATGTTGAAACATCATTAAACTCTTAGTCCTTCAAATATTTTAACTTTCATTTTATTAACTCGTTTCATTATAATTAACATAAAATTGGTAAAATAATTTTTAATATTTTAATATTTTTTTCTCAGTTCCTCCAGCTATATTAATCCAACAAAGATCCTTCAATGCGACTGCAGATCGCCAAGAGGATATTACTATATTTTGTCGTGCCACTGGCTCACCCAAACCTTACATTAGTTGGCACAGGTAAGCTTTTTTCAGACTACCAGTAATTCTCCAGTAATGTCCCTTTAATATTGTCAAGTTTGTGACTTTTGCATTGTCTATTATGTTCTAAGCTTTTTAGGTGACCTATGCAAGTCAGGTCACTCAAAGTAACAGTCAGTGGTATAGAAATAGCCCTACTCACAGGCCTGAAGGAGTACAAAGGTCCTCTTGCCAAATGACAGAAAGTGGATTTATGATTGTCAGGAGACCACACTACAGTTATTACCCTGGAGAAAATAAGAATCAAGTTATGTCTCTGGTAAAATCTTATGGTAGTTAAAGGGATATTCCTATCTCAATATTTATGGTTGTATTCCTAAAATATGCCATAAATACCTAGTTATGGGTTCCAATTCTGGTGTTGGCTTCAAGGCGGTGGTTTGATGGTTAAGACTGCCCCCTTGCTGACCCTGTTTGGCCACAGCGCTCCTGAATAATGATACAGAAGAACAGTGACTGATGCCAAAGAGCAATCTGTAGTGATAAAAGCACTCATTGGTTGCAACAGGGGCAGGGAGTGAGTGGTAAGTACATGCAAGTACATGTACTTGTAACCCTACTACTTACTAAAGAAACCCTACCTTGACCCATCTTGTGCTGCTAACTACCAACCAGTCTTTAACCACCACTTCTCTCCAAAATCTTGGTACGCTTGGTTTATTCTCGCCTGATCCTCTATATTTCCAATAAATCTCTTCACAACCCATTACAATTTGGCTTTCTCACTCTGCACTCTACTGAAAGCATCTTCAAAAAGACTCCAATGATCTGATGTTCCACTTTATTGGCCTCATGGATACTGCTCTCTCTTGATTCACCTCCTATCTCTTTCAGTGTAAATTTACAGACTCTGTCACTTCTCCTCTTCCCCTTAGTGTTGTTCCCCAGGGCCCAGTCCTAGGTCTCCTTCTTTTTACTCTGCACAGCCTATTGGGAAAACCAACAACAGATTTGGCTTCCGGTACCATTTTTATGCTGATGAAACCTAACTATATACCTCCTACCATGACATCACTCCTGCACTACTACAGAACACCAGTGACTGTCTCTCTGCTGTCTCTAATATCACATCTTCCCTCTGTCTGAAATGGAACCTTTCAAAGACTAAACTACTGCTATTTCCACCATCAACTAACCGACCTAACCGTGATATTTCCATTTCATTTTGCGTTCTTTCTGCAATACTTTCAGCATGCCAACTGTCTTGTTTTGTTATGTTTGACTTGGGCCTTTCCTTTACTCCCTATATCCAATGACTCACACATTCATGCCAACTGCACCTCAAATACATCTCCAGAATCTGCCTTTTCCTAAACATGTAAAGATTAAAAATCGCCTTGACTACTGTAACTCCTTACTAATCCGTCTTCCCCTTACTAAACTCTCCCCTCTACAATCTATTCTGAATGCGGCGACCAGGCTCATCTATCAGTCTAGACGCTACAGCGATGCCTCCGGTCTGTGCCGGTCACTACATTGGCTGCCTATTCAATACAGAATGCAATATAAACTTATCCCCCCTCATCCACAAGGCTCTCCATAATGCTGCACCTCCCTACATTTCCTCCCTCATCTCTATCACCCAATCCATAATCTCTGTTCAGCCAATGATCTAAGGCGAACATCCTCTATTACCAGAACCTCCCACTTCCATCTCAAAAAGTTCTCTGGAATGCTCTACCCCGGACAATCAGATTAACGCACAACTTCTATAGCTTCAAGAATATCCTAAAGACACATCTCTTCAGACAGTTCTATCACAATTCCTAATCTAACACTTCTACAGTAGTGTTCCCTAAAACTAACCCTCCTCTGTACACACCCCACATTATCCCTTAGGGCATTGTACCTTTACCTAAGTGTAACCTTGTATGATCAGGCACTTTAGATCTGTTCATAAAAGGACACGGCCGGTGACATCTCATACTTTATTATTTATGTAGTTAAAGTAACCGTTATCATAAAATCAGCTGCTCCACTGTATAAGCAATGCTACCTCCGATGCCGCCCCTGCTACCTCTACCTCATAGATTGTAAGCTCTTGTGAGCAGAGTCCTGAGTCCCAGTGTGTGAATTGATTTATTACCCTGTAATGTCTCATTTTGTCTGTAAATGAACCTTATGATTTGTATAATTATGCTCAATATGTTGGTGCTATATAATAATAATCATTATTATTATTAGTAGTAGTAGTAGTAGTAGTAGTAACAGTAGTAATAAGTATGATTCCCCGCTCCTTGGTCTCCCCACTCTTTCTAAGCATCAGTGTCAGTCTGAAGGGAGACCAAAAAGCAGTAAGTACTGAGAGTTGTAGTTACTGCCATAATGTGTGCGACCTGGGGGGCGCTATACTATGTGGGGGGTCTTATGGGACACTATAATGTGTGGAACCTGGGGCTCATTATATGCTCTTGGACCTGGGGGTGCATTATCTTGAATGAGACCTGAGGGACACCCCCCCCCCCCACAAAAAGAAAAACAAACCCTCCCTTTGGAAAATCCTGCTTATGCCTTTGATCGTATCTATCTTAAGAGCAGGGCCTGTCTTTTTCCAAAAGGTGGTATGGTTCAGTCCCTTTCACAACTGCAGCTCTGAGATGATGTACTCCTCCACATAGAGTACAAGTGTAAATAGCTGCTCTATGAGAAATATTGTATGTTTTAGTTTTAATTTTGGCCAGGAGCTTCATGTTACGCCCAGATAATTGTAGGCCAAAACCACTGATTTTGGCTGATTTTGAGAACACTTATATACTTATCCAAGCATTCATATATATGGGGGACTGGGGTTAGGATGTTGGCCATCTCATGTGTATGGCCAGTCTTACTTGTATTAACTTTTCCACCCATTTTATTGGAATTACTGTATACTTTATTCAGTATCAAAGCTAAATGGAAAAATATCAGGCCTTCCGTTATTCACTATTTATACTGAACTCAATACATTGCCTTATTGGTTTCTAATATTATAACAACAAATGGGACAATGTATTTTGTGTTGACTGAGTATTTCATGCGTATCGGAGCCTCTCGACTCTTCCCTGATGGCAGACAACAAGAAAATAGAGAATCAGGCACTTTGATTTCATCATGCTCTATTGTAATAAAAAATATAATGAGGTTCATAATTATTACCCAAATATGTTATGTTAGGAAGACTCACAATTTCTTATAAAAACTGGAAATTTATTGAAGTCTTCATAAAAGTGGAAGTCGATACAAGAAAAATACAAAATAGTTGCATTAGCTGTTAGTGTCCATGTCTCTGTTCTGAAGGTGTCATGTTAGAGGTCAGAATCCCAGGTCTCTAGGTGTGTGTCTCCAGTCGGCCCCACACAGTGGCATAACTAGGAATGGCTGGGCCAGAAGGCGAACATTTAACATGGGCCCGCACCCCCTGAAACATAGTTGCTCCTGCACACATTATTATGCCCCATAGTGGCCCCTGCACACAATATTATGCCCCATAGTGGCCCCTGCACACAGTATTAAGCACCATAGTGGCCCCTGCACACAGTATTATGCCCCATTGTGGACCACCTATGAATGATTATTATACTCTGGGGTCTTTTCAATGATGCAGACCCGGCAGGCCCGGCCCGCATGACGTGACCAAAGACGCCCGAAGCCTGCAGAGCGCCGGAGAGGTAAGTTACAGTGTTTTTTTATGTTCCCTCACCTCCCCTGGCCCTCCGATCATTATACTCAGGGGGCTGAAAAGACCCCCAAGTAAAATGATAACAGTGTTTGTAGGGTTCACGGACTCACTTCCAATCCCCGCTCCTGCTGACAGCCGCCTCTGCAGAATGGGAAGCACAGGTGGCCATGAGCAGGAGCGGGGATTAGTAAGTAAATAAGGCCCGTTACCTGCTTGTGTTAAAAAAAAAAAAAAGTATCAAATGTCCCGGGCCCTGTGGCAGCCGCTACCGCAGCTACCCTGTTAGTTACACCCCTGGCCCCCGCACAATGTGATAGGGATACTTGTATGTCAGTAGTGTGTGCAGATGGTTGTTTAGGGTAGCACGGTGGCTCAGTGGTTAGCGCTGGAGTCCTGGGTTCGAATCCTGCCAAGGAGAACATCTGCAAGGAGTTTGTATGTTCTCCCCGTGTTTGCGTGGGTTTCCTCCGGGTACTCTGGTTTCCTCCCACACTCCAAAGACATGCTTATAGGAAATGTAGATTGTGATCCCTATATGGGACAGTGACTATCAATGTCTGTAAAGCCCTGTGGAATATGATGGCGCTATATAAGTAAGCATAATAAATAAATAATAATTATGTCTCATTCACATGAATATTGTAATTTATGATATCTAGCATCTATCCATTTGTTCTTAAGAGAGAAAAGTTGCTGCCAGAGTAGTTTAACAATCTTTTTTGCTCTCTTCATTAAAAACACATGCATGGTTGGCCTACCCAAGGATGAGTGTGTGTGAAGGAGAGCCAAATGAGTGTTCATTTGATCTGGTCATGGGTAAATTTGACCAGGGTAAGATTTCTATGAAGTTATGGTACCCATGGTGTGGGTTTCCTTTGGGGTTCCAATTTACTTACACACTTCAGGTACATACTTAGGTTAATTGAATTAAGGTGGAGAAAGCTGACAGTCTGTCTTGGAACAGGGACTGATGAGAATAAGCAGTATGTCTTAACAATCAATGATGATGCCAAGGAGGTATGGCATATTAGACAAACGTCCTAGGGCCTCCATGACCTTGAAGGTCTAGGAAGAATCTGCCAACCACTCTATGTCATGGCCATTTGATAATACTGTCCAGTCGTATAATGGAGGAGAAGTGACTACATATGCGGCTCTTCTTTAAAGTCTACAGAAATCTCTTGCTTGGCTATATCCACAACTACTGTAAACTTCCATGGAGAGGTTCATGTAAATGACCAGTACAGTCTGGATCCCAGACATGTGATTGTGGCTACCACCAACCTTAAAGGGGTTTTATGGGACTATGATATTGATGATCTATCCTTGGGATAGACCATCAATATTACATTGGTAAAGTCCAACACTAAGGTTCCCACCAGTCAGTTGGCATTTAATAAGCTTGGGGTACTTGGGTAAGCTCCATTTCCTTTTCTCAGGAGACTGAAATCATGCCCATTAGCCACACAACCATGCTGCAGCTCAGTTCCTTTCAAATAAATTGCATAGCCATTATACAAAGTTTGACACAGTGCTCAGTGTGCATTGGAAGGGCCACCACACCTGCAACCTCTTCAGCTAGCTGATCTGTAGGTGTTCCAGGTGTTGACCCCCTCAATCTGATATTGATGACCTATCCTAAAGACAACTCATCAGACATCTCAGAGAACCCCTTTAATATGGTCCTGATGCTAATAAAGAAAAACTTTGCTGACACTAAGAGGTCCCTTCATTACTCAAGTGCGTTCTTAGTGAGAATAAAACATCTATAGACCTTATACAATTTTTTTGCTGTTGTTGTTCACTGCCTAGAATGCACAATGTAAATTGGATGTCTACATGACTTGTCATTTGTCTCTTCTAGACAGAAAGTTATTGTAATTTGTTTACAGCGCTTTTGGTCTCCATACATCCATGGGATCTGCAGCAATATCCGAATATAACTAGAAGCCTCCAGGCCTACACAGTCTGAGCGAGCCCTTGACAGCTATCTTCTGTGTGCGGTGTGATTTACGGTGATTGACAGTGTCTATTCCAGGGAGATCTAAACACTGTGCACTTGTTCCTAATATTAGCAGGGAAGAGGTGCATATCAATGATAAGAGAGGAGACGTGGGTAGCTATGTCTTGTCCAAAGCGGCTCCATTGAAAAATTCATCTTGACATTACATTGATGAAGTGATTGCTGCATTTCATTAAGAACAGGGTGATAAACATTGGGCTGTCACCCATTAGAAAGTGATTTGTCAATGACAGTTAACCTAAGTTCTAATTAATATGGGAACAATGGGACCAACTAACCCAGAAGAACCTAGAAGAATAGAGCTATCTAATGTGCGATGAGAAGAACCTTGATAATGAGGACTCTTGTTTCTGTCTCTTAGAAGTCTACGTAGTAAGTTCCCTGTAGGTTGTCTGAGCTTCTTGAGGACCAGGAGCACCTTTTCTTTTATTACTTTACTCGTTTCTTATTTGTTTTAGTCTTTGTTACCTTTATTGTCCTTCGTGGGGGTATTAAAGGTTATTCTAGCAATTTTCTACAGTGGGAATACCCCGCCCCCCGTCTCGTCCCCCGTCTCGTCCAATCTGGGCTCTATACTGTTGTCCCAACTTTCATAGAGGGAAAATGCAGCTATAGAAAACTATGAAGCTGTGGAAACAGTGTAGCTCAATTGTACTATGCTGTTTCCAATTCTCCCATTATTCTGTATGGGAATTACAGGAACAGCATAGAGCAGCACATGCTTAGCTGTCCCCATAAGCTACAGCCATAGAGCTTTGGATGGAGAGCAGATATTCCAGTAATCGTAAGTAGAAATAAATGTATAAAAGCGAAAGTTTTGTAAATAAGACTATGATAAAGACTTAAAGATGTAGCAAAGTTAATCCAAACTTCTGCCATTGCTTAAACTTCTGCAGTGTCATATCTTATCACAGAAGACAACAAAAACCAATGAAAAGTGATTGCAGAAACATTTTTCATTGTTTTTTTGTAGTCTACTCTGATAAGACTCCATGCTGCAGCAGTTTAACCAATTGCAGAAGTTCAGGTTAACTCTGCTACATCTCTAATTGTATCACAAAACAGTCAATAAACGCATATTCATTTTGCATCCATTTGGGATCAGTTTTCGTGGATCATAGACTTGAGCCTTTTGACAGATCCATGAAAAGGGACAAAAATAGGACATGTCCTATTTTTTGACGGTCCATTAAAATGGACCATCAAAAAACAAACATGACTAGCCACATTGTAGTCTAAAAAGCTGATCACAATCCCCTATCAGGATGTCTTTGGGGGAAACTCATGAAACACAGGGGAGAACATCAAACTCCTCGTACATGTCGTCCTTGGTTGGCTTCAAACCAAAAACTCAAATGCTGCAAGCCAACAGAGATAACCCCTGCGCCACGATGCTGCACTGACATCACATACTTCTTTCTTGTGTTATATAATGTCACATTTCCTTTGTGATTGTTTCCTTTGTAGGAATGGAAAAATGCTTGAAGAAAATGACAAGTATTCGTTACGAGAAGACAATACAGAATTAACAATCAAAAATATCATTAACAATGATGCCGGATCTTATACCTGCCGAGCAACCAACAAAGCCGGATTTAGCGAAAAGCAGTCCTTTCTACAAGTGTTTGGTAAGTCTGTTATGTACTAATGACACCTTTCAACCAGGAAACTCACTTCTCAAATATTTTCTAAAATGACATTTTTATTGTAAGGGCAAAAGGTTTACAATCTACTATTATATGCTTTTAATGACCATATTGTAATGCAGAGTAGCTGAATATTCTGCCTGTTCCAGGTCCCATTGTGATGCACAACTTATTTGTGAGCTTGGCTAAGAACAATTTCATATCAGGCCTGATTTTGTTTTGTGTTGAAAAATAAGTCACATTCAGAGCAACTCCAGAGCTGTAATAATATATGTAATAACAAATGTGTGTATGCTGCAAAAACCACTGCCAGCATAGTAGTGACAAGCTGCTGCTACTTTGATAGGCAGTATCTATCTATCTATCTATCTATCTATCTATCTATCTATCTATCTATCTCTATCTTTCCATCTATCTATCTATATCTATCAATCTTTCCATGTATCTATCTATCTCATCTCATATCTATCTCATATCTATCAATCTATCTATCTCATATCTATCTATCTATCTATCTATCTATCTATCTATATCTCTATCTATCTTTCCATGTATCTATCTATCTCATATCTATCTATCTATCTATCTATCTATCTATCTATCTATCTATATCTGTCTGTCTATCTATCTATCTATCTATCAATCTATCTTTCCATCTATCTATCTAAATTGTGTTAATTTTATTGTAGCTTGAGCATAAAGGATTTTACTATATGTTTGTCTGTTTCTATCTATCTATCTATCTATCTATCTCATATCTATCTATCTATATCTATCTATCTCTATCTATCTATCTATCTATCTATCTATCTATCTCTATCTATCTTTCCATGTATCTATCTATATCTAACTATCTATCTATCTATCTATCTATCTATCTATCTATACTAACTATCTATCTATCTATCTATCTATCTATCTATCACTTTCCATGTATCTATCTATCTCATATCTATCTATCTATCTATCTATCTATCTATCAATCTATCTCATCTATCTCATATCTATCTATCTATCTATCTATATCTGTCTGTCTATCTATCTATCTATCTATCTATCTTTCCATCTATCTATCTAAATTGTGTTAATTTTATTGTAGCTTGAGCATAAAGGATTTTACTATATGTTTGTCTGTTTCTATCTATCTATCTATCTATCTATCTATCTATCTATCTATCTATCTATCTATCCAGAGTGCTAACATAGAGGACTCCCATTGTTGTAAACTCTCAGTATAGCTGAGGAGTTGTATGGTTACTGTATGTAAATGATTGCTAAATCAGTTGTCGTTTTTAGAAAAACCATTTGCAGATATTCTTGAAAACAGGTTTATAAAGATGGGTTCCGCCTCTAGCGGCTCCATAGGATGTCTAAGGCTAGGTTCACACTTGCACCATGCTCTCCATCGTTCGTATCTGCCATGGGATCCAAACGACAGAGACCCCACCCGCTAAAACAGCGATTACCGGCGGACACCGGTGGACCCCATGTGTCCATTGGGTTTCCACTGGTTTTATACTGAAACCAGTGGAGAGAAAAGTCCCCATAGACTTTTCTCTCCTCCGATTTTCTGCAGAATCTGCAATGGAGTCTCTTACGCTAGGTTCACACCTGCATTGGGGTTTCCATTCAGGGAATACACTTGGGGGCCTCCTGAACGGAAACCTAACCCACTTAAAAAAGCGATTACCCTCGGAAACTCGCGACCCCATAGACTATAATAGGGTCTGCCGGGTTTCCGCCCGAAAAGTGCAGAAAAATTCATTTTTAAAGTGGAATGGGGAACGGAATCCCCAGGCGGAGACCGGGCGCAAGTGTGAACCCGGCCTTAAGGAGACTCCAGCGCGGATGGGAATGAAGCTTAACACAACTGTTCAGGACACAGACAGGACACTGATATTTGTGAGAACTTGGTAATATTTAATTTATCCTGTACAAGCAGTAAGATACCCTGTGATCTGCTTGTGATATCACCGCTCTGTTAAAGCTTCTTCCCATTGTGGTCAAGGAGTGGAGTGGAACAGTAATTTGTGGGGACCCATTTACCACTTTAATAGGTTTTGCATTTATGTCCTTGTGTTGTTAAAGGTCTTATTCTTATCTTGGCAAATGACTGCTGACATAGAAATAATGGTTCCTCTTCCAAACCCCTACAGCCGGATTTCTAGCTACATGGAAAACATTGTGGCTCAGCTATTTGCAGAGATAGGAATAGCCTTGTGTGCATTATATATACTCTGACCTGTATGGTGATGGACAGATTTCCTATTGGTCAGTTTTACAGACCCACTGGCACTTCATATGTCACTGGTGCAAACATGCGGCCCTGTATTAACCCTTGCCAGCAATGATTCTACCAGTATGAACAGGAATGCTAAAGAACATGCCACATATTATTTTCAGTCCAGTTAAGTATGGATCCATAGCAATCTATGGGCACCATATTATGTATCGGTACACCAATCTATAACACAACTTAGTACATATACTGTATTTTGCACCTCAACTGCAGTCAGACAAAGAAAACATAAGGTCCAGCGCCTACATCTCCTCTCTGCAATTTTGATCGATTTTTAGAAAGTTTATCAGGAAGGAACTGGAGCATCCAGATTTCATTCGGAGTGATATTTTTGGCAGCTGCAGTCAGGTCTGGCTTGTTAGAAAGGTTAAGAGACCTGTCAGAGATGCAACCATGCGGTTTGCAGGTTCCTTAACTAAGCACAGTCCTTCCCAGAACAGCCGAGCTTCAATCTATCCCATGAAATCATTCATAACAATATAGCAGAGTTGGATTTGTCATCTGATTCTTTGTACTGTATTATGATATACCAATGAGGTATGTATGACAAATGACATACAAACATATATCCACTATATCTGTCTGTATGACTGTTTTAGTAACCTCCTGTAGGTCTGCCTCTTATTTTATTACTATGCTGTGCAGGATCACAATCGATACTTTCTGGTTTAACTTGGAATATTAAATTATATATTTCTTAGGTGATAATGATAGGAAGCAGCAATGGAATATTTATACACAATGCATCATATCCTGGAAGTTAAATATATACACAGAGATGTTGCAAGAAAATAACATTTTGACAGTGATTCTTTTTTTTTACAAGTGCTTCTTTGAGAAATGTACTATTGCTTCCAGCACTTTTGGCACATAAAATGTCATTTTAGATAATACAAAAAATCACTGAGGACTTATGAGTTTATAACCTTAGCAGGAGAATTGGAGGATTATGCTCTGTTATGGCTATACAATGTGAAATGATCTGCTGTAAGGGAAGAATTACAGAAGACATCGCTTTTACACCAGGACAGAAAATTTAGAAGCTTATAAATATTATAGTTTTAGGCTGACTTGAATGTATATTTGGTGTTTGGCACGGGCAAAATGCCACATTGTATCATCTACAAAAGCAACTGGTTGACAACATGTAGCATGGCATTGCCATCCTTGAGCACCATTAAATAGGTCCAGAAATCTGCAATGATTCATTTTTTATTATATATTTATAGCCGTGGGAAATAGAGCTCCAAATCCTCTGCAAAGTCATATAGTTAAAGTGGTTGTCCAATATATATATATATATATATATATATATATATATATATTTTTTTTTTTTTTTTTTTTTTTTTAATATAATTTATCCATTTTATGGAATACATTTCTATGGACTATTCTGTGGACCTGAAGTCACCACTAGAGGGAGTTTAGAACCTTTCTACATACAATTATACAGGTGCATCTCAATAAATTAGAATATTTTTGAAACGTTCATTCATGTCAGTAATTCAGTAATACAATCCATAATCAGCGTCTTCCATGATTGTGTGTCCTACTGAACCAGACTGAGGGACCATTTAAAGGCTTAGGAAACCTTGGCAGGTGACACTGAATTTACAATACTGAACTGAACTTACAATATTCTAATTTTCTTAAATTTGGGTTTTCATTACCTGTAATCCATAATCAACATTTACAGAAATAAAACACTTGAAATAGAACACTCTGTGTGTAAAGAATCTAGAAAATATAGGAGGTCACTTTTTTAATTTAATTACTGAAATAAATAAACAAATTCTAATTTATTGAGATGCATCTGTATATTTAAAGGATACCTGTCAGTACAAATTTCCCCTATAAACTTCACCCACTGTTCATGACCTGAAGAGATCTTTCTAAATTTTTTCCCCTCTTTCTCTTCTTATTTCACGTTACTCTAGGTTCACACCTGCATCAGTGTTTCCGTTCTTCTGATCCGTTGGTTTACCAAAAGAATGGAAGAACAGATCTGTTCTATGATGGACTCAAACGGAGCTCGAAGGACTTGTCCGTCTGTCTTTGTTAACTGAAATTGCCAGATGAAAAAGTTGTGATTGCAGGACTTTTTCGTTCGCCAATTTCTGATGGATCTGCGTTGGAGGCTCTGAATAGAGACTCTGGCGACGATGTGATCGGTCTGGGCAATGCATCCCAGAAAGTGGGGGCTGCATGGCAAGAGGCTCTGGCTCCAAATCATTTAAGGTGGATCTTAGGGATGGACAGGTTATTGGTACCTGCTGTTCAAACAGGACGGCCAGGAAGTTCTTCAGAAAGTTTTTTAAGTAGTCAGGGCCTAAAATGAAAAGATAAAATACATAAAAATTGTATCCATTGGTAGCAGTGCATCCCTAATAAAGCGTGCCTTGAAAAATGTATACACACGTGGACAAAATTGTTGGTACCCCTCGTTTAATGAAAGAAAAATCCACAGTGGTCACAGAAATAACTTGAATATGACAAAACTGGAATTTGCCAAACTACATGTTGACAAGCCACAAAGCTTCTGGGAGAATGTCCTATGGACAGATGAGACAAAAATCCAAATTTTTGGCAAGGCACATCAGCTCTATGTTCACAGATGCAAAAATGAAGCATATCTTGTAAAAAATACTGTGAAACATGAAGGAGGCTCTGTTATGTTCTGGGGCTGCTTTGCTGCATCTGGTACAGAGTGTCTTGAATCTGTGCAGGGTACAATGAAATCTCAAGACTATCAAGGGATTCTAGATAGAAATGTGCTGCGCAGTGTCAGAAAGCTTGTTCTCAGTCACAGGTCATGGGTCTTGCAACAGGATAATGACCCAAAACACACAGCTAAAAACACCCAAGAATGGCTAAGAGGAAAACATTGGACTATTCTGAAGTGGACTTCTATGAGCCATGACCTAAATCCTATTGAGCATCTTTAGAAGGAGCTGAAACATGCCGTCTGGAAAAGGCACCCTTCACACCCGAGACAACTGGAGCAGTTTGCTCATGAGGAGTGGCCAAAATACCTGCTGAGAGGTGCAGAAGTCTCATTGACAGTTACAGGAATCGTTTGATTGCAGTGATTGCCTCAAAAGGTTGTGCAACAAAATATTAAGTTAAGGGAACCATCATTTCTGTCCAGGCCTGTTTCATGAGTTTTCTTTTTTTAAAAATTCTGTTGAAGCATAGTTGGAAAGCAATGTCTGACTTTCATTTGTTCATTTTCATAGAATTTTTCTATATTATTACTTTTGTCAGATTCAAGTTATTTCTGTGACCATTGTGGGTTTTTCTTTCATTAAACGAAGAGTACCAACAATTTTGTCCACGTGTGTATGTAAGTAAAGACTCTGTATGTAAACGCTCAAATGTAAAGCACCTTGGAATTACTAGTACTATATAAATAAACAATAATAATAATTGGTCCTGATAACATTGAATTGAGCTCAGGACTGTTGCATGCGCTGAACGAAATGAAATTCTCACAAGGGTAAAGAAAGATGACATTCAGATGGTCCAGATATGCTCAGAGGACACTTAAGCCTTCATTTGCATATCAAGTACTTTTATAAGGTATGCAACACTCCAATTAAGTAATGGATAAAAGTTTAGTAAGATCTCTTTAGGTCACAATCGGTAATGGGAGTCATTTTGAGGGGTGACAGGTTCCCTTAAAGTGCACCTCCAGTTATAAACAACTTTTCATAAATGAATAGTGCATTTAAATATAAGAAACTTTGTAATATATCTTAGTAAAGAGATCTGTTGCCTTCTCCACTTATTTTGCTGTTCTCCTGCTCCTTATCTCCTTAGCTTGGTTACATTATATCTATCTCCGTATTCAGCCTCACACATACAACTCTATGGAGGGGGAGGGGGAGTGAGATTCTCCTACCGTAGGTTTGAGGTGTGGAAAAAATGCTGCAAAGTATAAATGCCTTAAAAAATAAAAGTGTTAAGAAATTATTTTTAATTATATCTAAAATATTAAATTTGTTTGTGAATTACCAAAATGAAGTGAATGAAGAAAAGATAAATGTAAATCTCATCAATATTCGGTGTGACCTTTGCCCTTTGCCTTCCATCAGTTCTCCTCGATACTTGCAGACAGTTTTTGGCAGAGCTCGGCAGGGAGGTTGTTCCCGCCATCTTGGAGAACTAAGCACAGATCTTCTGTGGATGTAGGCTTGCTCCAATCCTTCTGTCTTTTCATGTCATCCCAGACAGACTGGATGATGATGAGATCAGGGCTATATCTGTGGGGGCCGTATCATCACTTCCAGGACTCCTCCTCCAAAGGGCAAAGGTCACACTAAATATTGATGGGATTTACATTTCTATTTTGTTCCTTCATTTCATTTTGTAAATTGATAAAAATAAACTATTAAACCTTCTATTTCTGAAAGCATTCTTATTTTGCTGTATTTTTTTCCACATCTGCCTAAGACTTTTTCTCAGCACTGTACATATAATGGAAAGGATTCTTTGCATTTAGACTCAACGAAGAGGCAGTAATGTCAAATAGTTTTTCAGAATTTTAAAGAGGACCTTTCATGTCCTCATGGATGAATTCAGCGCACTGTCGGCTTTCCCGTTATGTGTCCCGGTGCTAGAGATATTGGTGCCGTTAATTTCCCGATATCTCCCCACTGTCAGAAGGACGGGCCTTACAGCCTAGCGTTATCACTGGGCTGTGAGGAACGCCCCCCTGTCAGTATAAGTCTATAGAAGTCTATGGAAGAGTCAGGTGTGTACTGAATTCAGCGCACTGTCGGCTTTCTAGCGGTATATAATACCGCACATCGATGAGGACATGGAAGGTCCTCTTTAAAAGTGGTTACAAACTTATCTAGTAGTAAATGCCTTTGAGGATTATAATTAACAATAATTATTCATCCTATAGTATATGTAGCTATGTAACATAAAAAGAGATCTGCCACATTTCAGAACATTGTGGCTCAACTTAAGTTTTGTAGGATACCCTTCTATCATAACTAGAGAGAAAAAGTAAACCTGAGTCCCAGGACTCATTCATTTTGTCTTCCCAACATTTTGTCAGATTTCATATAAAGCCAATTCCAAATTGGGAGGCAGCTTGCTGCCGATGAAATCTCCTCTGCTCAATATTATCTGCCATGCGGGCTATGACCCACATCCTGATGGAGTCTTAAAGTAAAATGATAAGGATTACCAGCAGATAGATCTGTTTTCTCAGGTAAATTCTTCAATATTGTTTTTAAGAAATCTTCTAGACAGTTATAATACAGTATTATCCCCCTGTTTGTTTTGTTCTTTCATTGTAGATTTCCTATAAGACAATACGGCACATTTACTTGCAGTCCTTTATGAAATCATATACAACACATTGACATATAAGTGAAATCTCTTCAAGCCACTTATTTTCTTATTTCCCCTGTTACTAAACTTATTTTCACATATTTTCCCTAGTAGAGACAGTTCTTCATGAGACAATAGTTGATGTGTATGTACAGTATGTACTGTATACTATGTGTTCTGGTAATGTTATGCTTTATGTATATACAGTACATATATTTATTGGTCTTATTTGTGTGCATTATATTGATTTTCATTAGCGGGAATGATGTCTCTCATTAAGGAGAGACTGGTACAGGGGTTCATTAGACCATGCATGCCCTGCTAAGATTTCTGGGTAAGGAATATAAACAAGACCTCATTGTTGAAAAAGAGAAATTTGCTCTACACCACCTTTTGGACGGTAGATCTGTAGCTCCTTGTAGATTAATACCTGGTTTTCAAAGAAATCTAAGGGCACAATCTGGAAATAATAACCAAGCCAATATAACTCCTCCAGAAGGAAAACATTCCATTCCACAGACAGGCATTAATCTATAGGGAGCTACCTTCCAATAGGTGGAGCTAGGAGCAAATTCCTCTTTTTCACCAATGAGGTCTTATTTCTATTCCTTACCCATAATTTTTGGCAGGGCATGCGTGATCTAATACATCCCTGTACCATTCTGTACCTAATGAGAGGCATTAACTCTTCTGACCCACATTGAGATCACTCACACAGCCAGTACCCTACTCTGCACTGGTGAGAGGAAAAAATTTGAAACAGCTGTCTGTGGATGGGGACCTCTTCCTTCTGGAGGAGTTATACTTTCTTGGCTGTTATTCCCAGATTATGCCCTTAGGTTTCTTAGAAACCAGGTATTAATCTATAGGGAGCTACCTTCCAATAGGTGGCGCTCGGATCAAATTCCTCTTTTTTTTTTTTTTTTTACCAATTAAGTTTATTTGTATTCCTTACCTTGACTTTCATTATATTTTATTGGCTGTGGTATATTTCTCCCATTGCAGTCTTCTGAGTCTGATCAGGGTGGAACTTGGGAGATGTGGCCTTGGGTGCCATATTTGAATAAGAAGCAACAAGGTAGTAGGGCTTGTTTCCATGATGCCTTGTAGCCACATATCATACAATGGCATAGGGACATAATATCTATAATGTTCTAGTGTGTGGACCAGTAATGTGAGATTTAAGCCATGGTTTGGTAACCTAGAAATTATGCCCTATCTGGGGCAGTCTCTGTGTTGAAAAAACAGCTTCTGTAACAGAGCAAGAGTCTGAAAACAGTATAAGGCACATGACTGTGAGGAGAGTTCTCTAGAGCCTACTGAAACATGGCTGAGGTGGTTATTGGCATTAGGATAGGTCAGCAACTTAAGATCAGTGGGGGTCTGACACCAGGTGCCCCCGTGGATCAGCTCTATGAAGCAGTAGCAGTGTTTTTACTTCACAGATCATGTAACCCTCACCATAATCAGTCACATAGCTTGTTGGCAGCTCAGTCACATTCAAGTGAATAGGCTAAGATGTGATGCCACGCACAGCCACTACACTGTGCTTCCACTGATCTTCAACAGGACATCAATTGATGAGCCTGGAAAGCTCCTTTAATGACTTAAACAGGTTTTACTATCTCCCTGTTTCAGCAGCTTTGCCTGCTATCTCTTCTTCTCACTTACTGTATTTCTTATCAAGCAGTCAAAACTGCCTCCCCCCCAGCTTGCTGAACAGGACACTATGAAGTGTCACAATACTTATTATGATTACTAGAAATCTAATATAAATTCAGATCAAATAATATGCACATGCTTCTAGAGAAGGGACTCAGTGTTATCTGTGTGTTTACATAGAGAGATAACAGACAGGGCTTTTATCAACAAACTGCAATTAGCTGAAAGGCAGAGCTGTAGATAACAGTGAGAGCAGTGAGTGATGTCATTTGTCCTGTTTTATTACACAGGTCCAGCACCATGGAAACAATGTGTAAACAATTGGAGAAATAATGTCACATAGCAAGAAAACAAAGCAGCATTGCTAAAGCAATATATTTAGGAAAACTCTTCAATTTACATAAGCTAGCAGTATAGATAGGATCCTTGAGATGGGAATACCCCTTTGACAACATGACAGTGCAGAGTGCTAAAAGGGTTGTCCAGGAATCGAAGCACCACAGGGGATGGCCATGGGAAATGTAAAATAAAGCAAAGCATTCTCCATTGTCTGCCTCCGGTGCCCTTTCTACCTCATGCTCTACTGGCTTGCCAGAACCCCCTGAACCTCACGTGACCGCTGAATGCAATCACGATCTCAGAGGTCACGGGAGTGGGACTAATGACATCATTCACATACGTCACTGGTTCCTTACCAGGCCACTCTTTGGTCTCAGCAGTTATATGAGCTTCATGGCTTCCGACAAAGTGGCACTGTCACAAGACAGAAAGGGCAGAGGCGGCAGACAACAGAACATCCAGGACAGGAGAATTATGCCTCCCGGTATCATGATGGCTTGTGCCTCCTATGCTACTTTTACCAATCTCAGCTCTGCTACATCACTGCCGGTTTTAGTATTATTAACAGCACTGCTGACTATATAAACCATAAGCCAGCTAATTTCATTGCATGATTTCTAAGCTCCAATATAAAACACTGTTGAAGAAAAATAAATGTCCAGACAGTAACCTTGATTAAGCAATATAACATAGCAAAGCAATTTACTGTTATGGGTGCTTGTAGATTAAACAAACATTGGCAATTGCAATACCGGCTCCTCTCCCAGTCCATGAGTCTTGTTGCTAAGTTACGCTATTAAATAATTTAAGCAGTAATTTAATTAATTTTCTTAACAGTGCAGCCTCATATTATACAATTGCAAAATGAGACTACGGTTGAAAATGGTCATGTGACCCTGACATGTGAAGCCGAAGGAGAACCCATACCAGAGATTACATGGAAGAGAGCCTATGATGGAAAGACCTTCACTGATGGAGACAGGGTGAGAGAGTCCTCCTATTTTTAAGTTTTGATTTGATGTTAATTGATATATTGTTTATGATCATATTGGTGCATGTACTCTAGGTACCAACCGATCAAACTGCAACACCCCCCCAAAAAGATAGGCAGGTAGATAGATAGATAGTTAAATAGATAGGACATATCTTTTCATTCCATAGTTTTTCTTGTTTTATTTTCTACATTTTGCAAAAATTTGCAAGGATTGTCCACCTGTTTTGGACAGAACTAGACTGGAAGTGGTATTAATATACTCTGAGGTCTCTTCAGACCCCAGAGTATAATAAGTGGAGGCCCATTGTAGTGTTCAGTGGTCCCTCAGTATTCTCAACATCGGTATGCCCCATGTGACTGCTGAGGCCCAATCTCAGGCTTCAGCAGTCCCCAAGGTCCTGTGACATCACTCAGGAGGTCAGAAGAGGATGCCAAGGAAACTCTGGAGCAAGTCAGCCCAGGAGAGGTGATGCAAGGTGAGTATAAGTGTTTAGCATTATTCTGCACCTCCCCTAAGCATCACTTATTATACTCTGGAGACAAGCCTCAGAAGTTTCAGGTTGGGGCCAAACCTAATCATCCCAAATCATCTTGGGTTTAGTTTAGGTGATTATTGGAGGATCATCTAAATAAGCATTCCATCAATGATCTTCTTGGTCAAATAGCCTTACATAGCCTGGAGGTGTGTTAAGAGTCATTGTCCTGTTGAAAAACCAATGATGGCCCCATACTTGGTTTCTACATAATTCCATATATGTACCTTTATAGTTTTCATGTCTTCAATATGAATCTACAATGTAGAAAAGTTTAAAAAAAAAGTATAAAAACTTAAATAGAGATAACTAGCTAGCTCTGTGCATACAGATGTGTCCTTCTCTACTGATTCTCTTGACTCAACAAATCAGGAGAATGGTGACACGAGATGAACCACTTTGATCTTGTGAGTTGTTGATTCAAGGGTTTTGCTAGTGTGTCATGATCTATCTATCTATCTATCTATCTATCTATCTATCTACTGTCTGTCTGTCTGTCTGTCTGTCTGTCTATCTATCTGTCCATCTGTACTATAGTATATTGGATTTGATTAATATAAAAATAGAGCCTTTGTCAAAAATTTCAAAAAAATGTAATGGTGGACACCTCTGTAGTTGGAGAGGTCCTTTATCATATTATTCCTGTGCCTTAGTAGGGCATATGACAAGCAGTTGTTGTTTTAAGAGAACCTCTTTCAGTGTATTGTGAAAAAAGAGGTCCGCTGTGATTTTGCTTCCAAAGGTCTCACATCCATCTTGAGCCATCCCTGCCTTCTTCATTATGTACATAACATTTATAGATCTTCACAGGAGACATAGAGGTGTCACCTACTGTTTGCAACATGGTGCTAAACAACAGCCAAGCATATTTAGGCTACGGATAAAGCTCTGTCCACATCTCTGCTAATCGTTTCTATTGTTCTTCTCTATTATAGCAGCCAAAAAACAAAAATGGTGTAAAATGCCAGATTCATCACTTAGCGGACACCAACAGCACTCTGGAACAGAGCCTCAAATGTAAATGTGTACACAGACTTAATAAGTGGGAATTTTGATGCAAATTGTACAAAAATTTTGAAGCGCTAGACAAAAGCAGAAAAATATTTTTTTATTCATCTGTCACAGCCCCATAAACATTTATCATGCCCTCTTTTGTGTCACAGCCTTCCCTAAAGAATCTCTGCACTATATGATGATCAATTAAAAATTACTGTTCTCCTTTGTGACAGTGGATGGCTGTGTATCATAAATTTGCATGTGTTTTATTCCAGTTTACCAGAGGGCAAGAGTGATAAATTTTAGATGCAGAGTCTGCCAGCCTTCAAAGGAAATAAGAGAGGAGATCAAAGTAGTTTAATCTGCCTTAGTGTGGTATGGGGCACCCTGGCTTCTGGGCCCGGTCACAGCTGTAACCACTGTGATCCCTATAATTATGCCTGTGAATGTGCCTTAACCCCCTCCTTCTCCATTGATCAGGACAACCTGTGCTTGTCCAAAGGCCAATATTGTTTAGGACAAGCACAGGCTGTTTGATTGTAGAGAGAACATGAGATTAGAGTAGCCGCATCTCTCTTCTAATTCCCCAGTCAGCTGCAACTGACTGGAGACAAGATAAAGTAAAATAAAGCTTATGCAAAGTATTCCTGGAGAATATTCTGCCCAAGAATGAAGTGCCCCTGACCTCCTTGTGTTAATAAACTTCTAGATTAATCCTTACCTTCACTACTTCAACAAGCTGGTATGTTGTCTGTCCTGTGCAAAAGTGAAGGTAAGGGTTAACTCCCTAAGACTGCTACAATACAGATCACTCCTGACCCCTTATCTTACTTTCATCCATCCCCTCTTCTCTTACATGATCTCTATTAGCTTCCTAAATTCTATTGAGCAAAAGTAGTAAAACATAAAAAAAAAATCAGATAGAAATTTGTATTGTAAGTTGTAATGAATGAAGTTGCCATGTCATTCATACCACATGTGGAACGCTGTAAAAATAAAAAAAAAAAAAAAAAAAAAAGCATTGCTGTTTTTTCGCCCCTCACCACCCATAAAAACAATACAGTTTATTCAATACCGTATTATGTACTCCAACATTGTTCTTATCAAAACTACAAGTTGTCCTGCAAAATACAAGATAATAATATAATATACTAATACAAGAAAATTTAGTTATAACTGTGTGTACACAAGTGGAAAAAATGTTACTGGCCATAAAGTTAACATTAGACACTAAGGGGTTAAAATACACTTAAAGGGGTTGTCCGGGAATTCTAGGAAACTCTGGGGTGGCTGAAGTGGGTGTAAAACAAACCCCATTGTCCAGTCCCCGCCCCATCTACCTTTTATTTGGAGACTCCATTGGCCAAGGGGAGAGGCTCACATGACTTGAGAGCAATCAGTCGCCTCGCGGTCATTGGTGAGGAATCAGTGACATCATTTGGATACAGATTCAGACCACAAGTATCAGTTTTGAAATGGTTTTTCCAGTTTTAGGCTTCAGTCTTAATGTGACTGTTGGGTGAGGGGGAAGGATAAAAATCTACAGTCATGGCCAAAAGTTTTGAGAATGATACAAATATTAATTTTTACAAAGTCTACTGCTTCAGTTTTTCTAATGGCAATTTGCATATACTCCAGAATGTTATAAAGAGTGATCAGCTTAACAGCAATTACTTGCAAAGTCAATATTTGCCTAGAAAATTAACTTTATCCCCCAAAACACATTTCAACATCATTGCAGCCCTGCCTTAAAAGGACCACCTAACATTGTTTCAGTGATTGCTCCATTAACACAGGTGTGGGTGTTGATGAGGACAGGGCTGGAGATCAATCTGTCATGATTAAGTAAGAATGACACCACTGGACACTTTAAAAGGAGGCTGGTGCTTGCCATCATTGTTTCTCTTCTGTTAACCACGGTTATCTCTAAAGAAACACGTGCAGTCATCATTGCACTGCACAAAAATGGCCTAACTGGGAAGAGTATTGCAGCTAGAAAGATTGCACCTCAGTCAACAATCTATCGCATCATCAAGAACTTCAAGGAGAGAGGTTCCATTGGTGCCAAAAAGGCTCCAGGGCGCCCAAGAAAGACCAGCAAGCGGCAGGACCGTCCCTTAAAAGTGTTTCAGCTGCGGGATTGGGCTACCAGCAGTGCAGAGCTTGCTGAGGAATGGCAGCAGGCAGGTGTGAGTGCATCTGCACGCACTGTGAGGCGGAGACTCTTGGAGCAAGGCCTGGTCTCAAGGAGGGCAGCAAAGAAGCCACTTCTCTCCAGAAAAAACATCAGGGACAGACTGATATTCTGCAAAAGGTACAGGGAGTGGACTGCTGAGGACTGGGGTAAAGTCATTTTCTCTGATGAATCCCCTTTTCGATTGTTTGGAACATCTGGAAAACAGCTTATTCGGAGAAGAAGAGGTGAGCGCTACCACCAGTCTTGTCTCATGCCAACTGTAAAGCATCCTGAAACCATTCATGTGTGGGGTTGCTTCTCAGCCAAGGGAATCGGCTCTCTCACAGTCTTGCCTAAAAACACAGCCATGAATAAAGAATGGTACCAGAATGTCCTCCAAGAGCAACTTCTCCCAACCGTCCAAGAGCAGTTTGGCGCTCAACAATGCCTTTTCCAGCATGATGGAGCACCTTGCCATAAAGCAAAGGTGATAACTAAATGGCTCAGGGAACAAAACATAGAGATTTTGGGTCCATGGCCTGGAAACTCCCCAGATCTTAATCCCATTGAGAACTTGTGGTCAATCATCAAGAGACGGGTGGACAAACAAAAACCAACAAATTCAGACAAAATGAAAGCATTGATTCTGCAAGAATGGACTGCTATCAGTCAGGATTTGGTCCAGAAGTTGATTGAGAGCATGCCAGGGAGAATTGCAGAGGTCCTGAAGAAGAAGGGTCAACACTGCAAATATTGACTTGCTGCATTAACTCATTCTAACTGTCAATATAAGCTTCTGTTACTCATAATATGAATGCAATTCTATTTCTGTATGTGATAAAAACATCTGACAAACACTCATAAAAACCAGAGGGCAGCAGATCATGTGAAAATATAATATTTGTGTCATTCTCAAAACTTTTGGCCATGACTGTAGTGAGTTGTGTCAAATGTCTCATTCTCCATGAACCATTACCATTACACTCCATGAGCCACTACTACATCATTATTCGGAGCCATTTGTGGCCATTTTTCTCACTTCTAGTAACTACTTAATTGCTGTTTTCTTATCTTATCCTCTCTTTCTATCCCCGAATGTAAAAGTAACAGCTACTAGTTACAGAGTTTAGTGATAAGCACTGAGACTATGGACACTTGCTAGAAGACACGTAAATTATGGATGGTCTTGTTTATATTTATGAAGGTACTTGAAATATGTCTTGTCTGGAAGAATTTGATTTTTTTTCTCTTTCCTTATCTCTGCCACTATTATTTTATTCTAAATAGCCTTGGAAAAAATGCAAACGCGTAGAGATAGATGGATATATTATAACACACTCAGAAAAACTCATTTCTCAACAATTATTATATATTATAGTCGAGGGCCATGCCAATATAGATGCCCTTCTAGCTATTTCATTTCACATTAGCTATGATTGTTGATTCACTTAGAATGAGGTTGTCAATTCTGGGCAAGGAGAAGAGCCATCAGTCAGACTGCATTCTTATCAAAGGTATTTAATAAGCCACCGCGCTTCCTTCCTAAAAACAGATTTACAGAATTCATTTTCTCTCTTGATAAAGAACATTTTTTATGAACTGCTAGGAACTACCTTCAGTATATATGCAGTGCTGTGCAAAAGTTTTAGACAGACATGGAAAAAATGCTACAAAGTAAGAAGAAAGGGTTAATAGTTTATTTTTGTCAATTAACAAAATAAAGTGAATGAAAAGAGCAATCTAAATCTCATCAATATTTGGTATGACCTTTACCCTTTGCCTTCCATCAGTTCTTCTCGGTACTTGCAGACAGTTTTTGAAGGCACTCGGCAGGGAGGTTGTTCCCGCCATCTTGGAGAACTAAGCACAGATCTTCTGTGGATGTAGGCTTGCTCCAATCCTTCTGCCTCATCATGTCATCCCAGACAGACTGGATCATGATGAGATCAGGGCTATATCTGTGAGGGCCATATCATCACTTCCACAACATTCTTACTTTGCAGCATTTTTCTATGCCTGCCAAAAACTTTTGCACAGTACTGGCATGGCAACTTAAATGGCACATTATTGAAATATGCCATGACTTTTGGTCCAATATTTAGAATTTGGTGCCTCACTAATCATCATTTTCTTCATCCTCTTCACTAATTTTGTCTCAGAGCTCTGTCCAACTGTGCAGGAAAATACAGCCAGCACCATTAAGTTGAATGAATCAGTACAGCACGGCACGGCACGGCAGGTGTTTGGGTCATCACAGGGCAACATTGTGAAGGGGCCACAGAGTAAATGCAACCCCTTCATTCTCAATATTGGAAGGGATCAGTCGTGAAACGTCTGATGATCATAAAGTGGTGACATATCCCAGCTAAGTGCCATCACTTTATAAATAAAGAATACCCCTTTAAAGAGAACCTTTCACCTCCACCATCAACTCCAGTTCTTAGAGAAACAGGCCACACATAAAGGGTTAATGACCATGATAAGAGATGTCTTCACTACTGGTGGATCTATGCTGTGTAAAACCCAGAGACCCGGTGGTTATGGAGTCCACTCGACTTCTGAGCAGGCGCCACATTTAAGACCCAATATCCACTGTACTGTTACAGTAAATGTCAGGAAGGGGTTAAATGAGCTCTCCAAAGTGCGAGTTGCCCTTGGAGATAACTCTTCATCCAGTATCATAGAGAGGGGTCTCTGGTCTCTTTAACGGCTTATAATGTATTTTAATCAGGTCATATTAACTTTATTACATATCTATAACTAAGTTGGTTGTGATTCCCTCATATGTTGTGTCTGGACATACAGATTAGTAACATAATATCTTTGCACTTATTTTCTTTACGTACAATGTTAACAGAGCCAAGATGATCGTATAGAAAGTATAGGACACCATGGGAAGTCCTCCTTGCGCATTAGAAATGTGATGTTATCAGATGCAGGAAGATATGACTGTGAAGCAGCCAGCAGAATTGGTGGCCATCAGAAGAGCATGTATCTCAATGTAGAATGTAAGTTTTGAAGTTATTTCTATGTTGTACAATACAATAGAAATTTTTATGAAGATGTATTAATCTGATCTGATTTGATCAATATCACATGTTTGCCAGTGTTCAATTCTTGCCAGAAAAAAAGGAAAACATGGCTAGTAGTGAAAATGGAACAGGAACAATGATCAAGTAAGGTTGGGCGTTTTTTCTTAGCATATTGCTTCTATATAAGGCTAGGGTTAGATGGAGATTTATGAATCACATTGTGACTTCCAATACATAGAAGTTGATGGAGTTATATTATATTATATATATTGCAGTATATTTGCAATAGAAATTGTAACTGTGTAATTTTTAAGTAAAAGATCAAATTAGGTGATTGATTTAATGAGTGGATAATCTAGCAAAGATAACTGTTATTATTTTGTAAATGAATAGTTAAAGTGAATATAAGAAGCTTTGTAAGATATCTTATCAGAGGAAAATTTCATCTGTTCTCAACTCATCTCCAGCCCGCTAAACTGCTCAATTCACTGAGACATCCCACTACACAGAAGAGTCACAGACAGATCGGGTTACATAGAAGTCTATGGAGGGGGAGGGGGCAAGAGATGGATCATAGTGAGAAGGAAACAAGCACAGACACATCCCAGTAAGTTTTAGCACAATAATAGCAGTTTTTTTTATCAGGTTTTATCAGGATTCAGCAATATAGATGTGAATCAAGGTCTGGTCAGATCTCTCTGTCTCCCACTCTTCTTCCATCCCCCTCCCCTTTCCAAAGACTTTAATTCCAGCTCATATTTTCGGATGCTTTAAGAAGCTGGACAAAGTTTTAGTGAACTCCTTTAAAGAGTTGTCTACTTTCAGACCAGTATTGAGAGACAAATGTTATTGTTTGTATAATGAAAAGTTATATAATTTCCCAATATACTTTCTGTATCAATCCCTCATGGATTTTTAGATCTCTGCTTGCTGTCATTCATTCTGCTTACTTCCAGTGGATAAAAATCAGTCCATGGTCATGTGATGAACACACAGGTGTACAGCTCGTTACAGTCACAGCACAGTAATCAGACATCTGCCTGGTAACGAGCTGTGCACCTGTGTGTACATCACATGACCATGGACAGAATATCACATGACCATGGACTGTATATCACATGACCATGGACTGTATATCACATGACCATGGACCATATAGCACATGACCATGGAGTGTATATCACATGACCATGGACCGTATAGCACATGGGCATGGACTGTATATCACATGACTATGGACTGTATATCATATGAACATACTTTGATTTTTATCCATTGGCAGTAAGCAAAATGAATGACAGCAAGCAAAATATTTGCATGGTTCAACCGGCAGTTTTGTTCAGACCAAACATGTCCAAACCGGAACTGCCATAATTTAACTCTGGGGTCTCTCACCTCCCTTTGGCTCTGGTGCAATCCTCTTCAGGCCTCTTCTAGCCTCCTGAATGATCTCAGGGACTGCTGAGGCCCAATCACACACATGGGTTACGTTGGTATTATGGCACATAGACACAAGCGTTATTACACTAGTGTAACTAGTTCATGGGTGGAGAAACCCAAAAATTTCATGTTCAGTTGACCCAGAAATTTTTGAAAATTTTGTATCAAGACCCCATTTGGTCAGGCCAATGTATGTGCGATTATGGCACATTATACTGTGTGGAGGGGCCACTGTGGGACATTATACTGTGTAGAGAGGCCAGTAGGGAGGGACACTATGGGACATTATTCTGTCACAGGGATCTTTGGCATGAGGAATGGGGACAAACTTTCTGAACAGCTCATTGCCCATGTTAACCTTAATCCATTTGTATAGCCAAGCATTGTGTTGTGTAAAATAAATAAATTTTACGCCATTTTACACCTTGTATATGGGGTATGGAATCAGTGTCTATAACAGGAAAGAGGACTAATGGGAATTGTAGTTCTTTACATGGTTAATCCTGGTAACAGCAAGCCTTAGAAGCATTACAACAAAGGTGCAGCACGGAGCTTGGCAATATAACAAATATTAAAAATACTAAAAAAAAAAAACTACTACTGATCTATGGTGGCATCCCCATGTGAGCACTTTTTTTTTTTTTTTTAGCTCAGAACTATGTAACTCGTACTACACTCATTGCATTCTTTTGATGACATGGATCAGTACCCTGGGAGCTGTTTTTGTGTATACTGTGAAACCTCATATTTCAGCTTTGTCTGTTTTTGTTTGATGATACTGTACTTTGTGTTCCTTCATAATTTCTTATTTTACCTTGCACATTTTATCATGATTTTTCTCTTCTTTTTGCCAGAGCCCGATCCAATCTAATATTGCAGTTACATCTACAATTGTGACAAATCAATTTAAATGTTCCCAAGCAAAAAGTAATTCATTTGTAATATTCATTGCAAACTTTGTCTTCCAACAGATGCACCAAAATTTATTTCAAATCAAACCATCTATTATTCCTGGGAAAACAATCCAATTAATATCAGTTGTGATTTTATTTCCAACCCACCATCATCAATTTTCTGGAGCAGAGAAAAAAATTCTGTTACCGGCACGGAATATAACGAATATAAAAACCTATAGGGATGGAAAGAAGATTCTGTTAGAGGTGAGAACAAGTCTAAGACACTATATGTACAGCATTTGCAATAAAGACTAAGGATGAGATTTATTATTCAATTCTGCCACTTTCATGTTGTAAAATGGTGCAAACCTTGGGTTTGTGAGTTTTGAATGCCACTTGAAACAAAAATGTGTAACTTTTATGCTGCCATTGTAGTTTTCTGGCATAAATGATGCCTGAAATCTACAACAGCTATGATCTGGGGTAGATTTTAGTGCAGGTGCATGACCTGCCAGAGGATACTCTTGTTTTATGAGGAAGCATGCGCCTCCTCACAAACCAGGCAGATTATCTATGTCACAGGCAGTGGCATAACTAGGAATGGCTAGGCCCCAAGGCGAACATTTGACATGGGACCCCCCCGAACCGCCGCCCCCAACCCTCCCCCCAGACTGCCCCCTCCAACCCCCCCCGCACAAACCGTATTCCTGCGCCCACTATTATGCACCATAGTGGCCCCTACACACACTATTATGCCCCATAGTGGCCCCTGCACACAGTATTATGCCCCATAGTGGCCCCTGCACACAGTATTATGCAGCATAGTGGCCCCTGCACACAGTGTTATGCCCCATAGTGGACCACCCATGAACGATTATTATACCCATGGGAGGATACAAACATAAAAAACAATGTCACTTACCTCTTCCTGGCTCCGGTGCACTCTCGTACGCTACTTTGGCCATCTTCAATGTTGGACCAGATCTCGCGTGAGCCAGGTCAGCGTCACGAAGCATAATGATGTCGGCTGACGTCTGGGACGTCACAAAACAGGCCCGAAGCCTGCCGGAGGGCAGGAGAAGTAAGTAACTTTGTTATTTACGTTCCCTCACCTCCCCTGGGCCCCCTAGCATAATGATATAAGACCCCCGAGTATAATGATAGCAGTGTTTGTGGGCTTCGTGGTAGCGGCTGGAACAGGGCTCCAGGTCCCTTAATGTCCCGGGCCCTGTGGCAGCCACTACCGCTGCTACCCCGGAATTTACTCCCCTGGTCACAGGCAACATTGTCAACACTGGGGTACAAAATGCCATTCTTGATAAATCCCCTATTATTTGCTATGCTAGTAAATGTAGCAGAGCTGAATTTATGATTTATCTGCTGGCCCCAAAAACTTAATGAGTTAAATGGATCTTCACACAAAAGCTGCTGTATCGACTTCCAACCATTGGGGCTTCCATTGAATAAGTGTTTAGCTCTTTATGTACAGTAGCATAACATCCAGGGACTTAAATCATCAAAGGATTAGCCATCTTTTAGTTTTAAGGTGGAAGGTAGAATTTTTCTTTAAAGTTTGACCACACAATCCTTTAATAACAAGGGTTGGGAGAGCAGTAGTCAGTCATTTTTAAGAAGGTTGCCTCACACAGTAGGGAGATTATGTACACAGTGATGTCAAAGAACAGTAATCATGGACATAGTGTATGTAAAAGGGACATCATGCACAAATTAGAGCATTCTGACCTTAACAAGTTATCCCCTATCCATAGTTTACAGATCAGTGGACATCCAACCCCCACTGATCAAGAGAATGGGAAGTTTTGTCCGCTGTTTTTAATGGAACAGACATTGGTTGGCTTTGAATGGAGATAGTTGAATGCTGTACTTTAGCTATCTCCACTGGGGACAAAACTCCCCCATACTCCTCATTGGTGGGGGTCTAGTTCCTTGGACCCCGCCAATCTGCAAGCTATCCCATATTCTATGGCTAGGTTATAACTTGTTAAAATGGGCATGCCCATGTAATGTTACAAAACACCAATGACACGCATAGTGATGTCATAGTAGGTATATAAATAATAATTACTGGAAAGTCAAAAGATAAGGTTATTACACACAATGATGTCACAGTATGGAAATAATGTGCACAGTGATGTCACAGAACAGGAATAGTAAACATAATGATGTCACAGCAATGAATGCAGAAATGTCATTGTAATAATAAATACATGTAACAACTAAAGCAGTGACGTCACAGCTCAAGGGTGTCATGGGACAGTTTACTAAATACAGTGATGTCATAACTAAAGGCTGAAGGTCAAATACACATTAGATTACTAATGGTTGAACCTGCAGAAGTGCCAATTTTTGGGGGGATTTGGCTGTTCATCTAAGATGTATGAGGATTCCTTGACTCTCCCCTGAGGAAAAATGCCAGAAGAAGATGGATCTAGAATTACTTTCTTTTACATACCTGATCCTTTTGTTCTCAAGGGAGAAAGGAGGTGTCTGGCATCTATCTACTCCCTCCTGCCCATTACGAACACATGCTCACTTCACCAAACTCAAATGTATTGAGGGTCTATATAGCAATATTAAAGGGTGTCTGTCACCAGACCCCAGCATATCAACCCAGTCCTGCAGATACATAGGTTAGGGTCACCTGAATCAAACAGTGTTTTCCATTGTAAATCGGTGCCCAGATATTGCTGTTTTTGTTAATATGCAATTGAGCTCTTTGTAGCAATGAGGGCATCACCATTACTCCAAAGAGCTAAGTGGCCTTTGTTGCTCCCAAGAGCTTAGGGCTGGTTCACATCTGCATTCGGTTTCCCTTTGGGGAGTCCGCTTGGGGACCCCCCCCCAAACGGAAACCAATATGCATAGAAAAGCAGTTTACCTAAGGAAACCTGCGGACCACATAGACTATAATGGGGTCTGTGTAGTATCTGCTCGGTTTCCACACGAAACATGCGGAGAGAAAATTGCTGCTTGCAGTTCTTTGGCATAAGTCAGCGATTTACAAGGGGAATGCACTGTTTGATTCAGGTGACCCTAACCTATCTATCTGCAGGGTTGGGGTGATATGCTGGTTCTGGTGACACTAACCTATCTATCTGCAGGGCTGGGGTGACATGCTGGTTCTGGTGACCCTAACCTATCTATCTGCAGGGCTGGGGTGACATGCTGGTTCTGGTGACCCTAACCTATCTATCTGCAGGGCTGGGGTGATATTTTGGTTCTGGTGACAGACTCCCTTTAAGGACTGAAGTGGCACCACAATATAGAGATTACAAATACCAAGTGCCCTGTTGTGTCAAAATGGATATTGGGTTTTCAGAAACTCTATTGCCCTGGTGCATCTCCAACTTCTGTACCGTCTATAGTGATGCCCCCTATTTATGCTTGTACTATACATGCAAAAATGTTGCTTTTGCACTATTTATATATTCATATTTCTTTACATATTGGTCAACGATCCATAAATTGACCATTTTGAATATTTTCTTTTCTTTCTACATAAATTTGGATTTTGTCCACTAAGCAATGTTATTTCTCGGACAATTTCTCTTAAAATGGGCTACATTCAACTTCTTGGATATTCCGTGCTCTCAGTTTTGTTAGTGCCAGTAAGAATTATTAAGAGTTTTTGTCCCATTAATCATCAAAGGTCTTTGGACCTAGCAGACTAAACAAACATTTATCAAGCTGTAAGTCATAAAGCCGTGTTTAGATATTTGTAGATACACTGTATAATCACTGGCGTATTCATTATTCATGGCGCTGTTTTATTTTCTTTGAGTAGTACAATGTCTCAGATGACAAACATGATATATTTATTGAAATTAACACGCTACCACTATGTTCCTTACTTAGCTTGAATCAACTTTATTACTTTTCAAAGACAAGATTAATATCAAAAGTCAGCAATGTTTTTTTATTTTTTTCATTTTCTGATTTATGTTTAATCTGTTTTTATTAGAATTTGGCTAAGCAGAAAATGATACAGAGTAGCGGAATACAGCTACACACAATGGATAACAGAAAATCCATTGCAGAAAATAATCCACAGTTATAAGTAAGAGATGATAGAAGAAACATTTTGTAGTATTAATAAATATAAAGAAATATGGCAGAGGAATGGTAGATATGCTAAGAATTGGAGGCATGGACATGGTCTAAAAAGATTTAAACAATACACCTGCAAGCATACATGTAGATATTATGGTCAGTGGGATTTGGATCCACTGTGCTATCAATCCGGTTTGACTTTGGGCCACCTCTAAGGGTATAGTCTAAGCAGCCTCCCCATTATTCACCCTTTAAACGTCTGTACAGATATCTGGACTTCATTATGGGGAGACACCAGGTTGCTCCCCTCCTGAGATGGTCCCGGTACTCACAACAGCTGGTCTTGTGGGTTCGAGACACCCTAATATGAAACACCTGGGATCAGGCTAGAGAATATTCAGGTACAGGCAGGTGGTCAGGGCAAGTAGCAAAAGTGCAGAAGTCAGAATCAGGCCAAGGTCAGACACAGAAAGCAGAAATGACAGAAACAGCAGGCAAGTCTGGGATAAGCCAAAGGTCAAATCACAGGTCAGAAAACAGGAACATCTTATAGCAGGTCTAATAAACTGAGTGCATTATTGCTCAGGCACTAAGCAGGTGGGTACTCATAGCACAATAATCCAGAGGTAGTCTTTTGAGCTACATGTCAGGTTCAATATATTGGTTTCCTAATGAATTTGGGCGCCTCAGAATTAAGTATGCCAAGGTGGCTGTCAAAAGTTTGATTCAGGTGACAGAGGGTGAAAATGGCAATTTCTGAAATATATTGATATGGCAGCCTACAGTATATTATTTCAAGAAGCATGTCAGTATAATATGTGTCTAATGCAAGGTGTGGATGAGGGATGGATATGAAGTCTTTAGCGCTCCAGAGTAGTAATAGGAGAACCAGATGTACCCTGAGATTTTACCTTTATTTTAGTTTCACCATTCGGGCAGTCACACTTCTCCCCCTTTTTCATGTATTTATAAGTTGTGTTCTGCCATGTGATAAGGCTTCTCGGAATTCTATACAAAACATAACTCTTAGGGTATGCCCATCTGAAAATTCACTGTGAATCTGCAATACAATGCATGTGTAGTAGAATAACTGCTGCATTCTGCTGATACCAAGACACACTTGTGGACATAACATCCTGTGCCAAGAAGGAGTACTGTGTCTACTTAAGGAGACTGTCTTTGCTGGCCATCTTTTAGTGTGCAGAGTCTTACAGAGTTATATATGCTGTGCTAAGGATTCTGGAAAAATAACATGCATATATGTTTTCTTTGGTGGAAAAATTAAAACTTGCTCTAGTGCCACCTTTTGCAAAGTAGCTCCCAATAGATCAATGACTGGTTTTCTAGAATCTTAGTGTCATGATCTGGGAGTAAAGCCAAACCAGAACATATCCTACAAAAAAAGGAAGAGAAACCCATCCACAGACAACTGTTTTGGGGTTATTGCCCCTCATCGGTGCAAAGCAGGGTACTGTTGAGAGGTCATAGACATGGGTCAGAAGATGTGCTGTGTCTCCTTAGAGAGCTGTCTTCCAAAAGGTAGTGCTAGAGCAAGTTTTCCTTTTTGAATATTCTTATCCCATGGCAATTAATTCCATAAGGTGTGATGTCAACATGCATGAAGTATTTATGAGTCAGGCCTCTAGTAATGGCCATTATTATGTGGCGTGGATGTCAGATGATTACATGCACATGGTCAACAAGAAGGAGGGGGTTCAGAATCAATAAGGTGTATGTAATGATATGACTACAGATGTAGCCATCTTCACCATGAATCTGATAACTCGCTGCATCGTGATAACAAAAACCATTGAAAATAATGGAAAAAAAAGTCAGCTTAAAGTGAATAGCAAAAGGTTTACTTAATGTGTTAAAAGTCATGTTAAACCTGGCTTTTGTTTTCCTATATTAGGCATATTGTAAAATTTTTATGTGTACAGTTTTCATTATTATTAGTATTATTATTATTATTATTATTATTATTTATTTTCTTTAAGATAACTCCAATATCAGACAATGACTTTGGACGATACAACTGTACAGCGATCAATTCAATAGGATCAAGGATTCAGGAATATGTCCTTACATTGGCCGGTATGTGCAGTGTGATTCTTATATAATAGCCTTTTACAATGATTATTCACGTTCTTTGCCGTAAGAGAAATAACTTTGCCAGTCACTCAGGAAGTGCTTAAGGACTCATGTTTGTCTTGTGTTTCTTTCGAGATGTTGGTATTTCATTTTACACATGACTACAATTGTTGTATTTTGACAGTCTGGGATATGGGTTAAATTGAGTGAATGATTTTCTAAAGTATAACTTGTATAATATGTATAGTGTAAAGCTGTGCTCGGAAAACAGAAGCACATGACTGGGCTGGAGGTACAGTTGACCAGTCATCTGATTCTCTCAGCCAAACTTAGGATCTTTTTCTCATGCTTTTCGCTAGCAGGTCAAGCACAGTGTAGAGAGCAAGACCTTCTTATGAATACTTTAGAGAATAGCTGTACATGTATAACAAGCTTCTGTGAAAATAGAACATCCAACATGCCTTGGTGGGAATTGTAGTTTTGAACCATCTGGAAAGCCATGGTTTGGAAACCAATATTTTAAAGGGATATTTCCATCTTAGATATTTACATAAATGCCTGATAGGTTTGGGTCCCACCTCTTGGACCTGCACCCATATTGTTGTACGTTTGCTTCCTCATGATTGAATATAGTGCCCAAACACGTGGCTCCTTCCATTCACTTGTATGACAGTTACTGTACCAACACAGTCAAGCTTGGTGGAATAGATATCAAAGAATCCCCAGGGGAATACTACTTTAATGGAATGTCGGAACGACTTATGGTGTGATTCTCAGGAACACTGTAAATGTGTATACATGGATTCGGTGACACATGAAAGCAGCACTCCCACATATTTTTTTTTCCCCTCTGGCCAGTTAGAATGATACATGGTAAAATTGTAGTCTACTAACTGGTTCCTGTTATCTGTACTCTCCTGGTCCTCAGCTATGTCATGTGATCAGCAATAAGTCTCTCCATCTGACACCGTGTCCTATGTGTGGACAGAAAGTCAGTTTCTTTATCCATTCCTATGAAAGTCTTTATGTGAGTCTCATGACTTAACAGAGAAAATGACTTCCTGTATACACATAAGTCGTGTGTCAGTTAAACAGTCTTATTGTCAGTCCCATGACACAAGTAAGAACCAGAAGAGAGTGGATAACTCACAAAAACAGCCACAGGTAAAAAGATTATCTTCACTAGTATTTACATCATGTATCTTTCTAATGTGACAGAGAATAAAAGTTATGTGGGCGCGCTACTTGAAGTCCCTACAATTCCACTGGCAGTCTGTGTGATGCCATTTGATGCCTTTGCATAGGTCTAAATTCTGCCCAAGATTAAATAAGATGGAGCATGGAATAATATTTATTCTAGTGGGCAAATTGGTTCTTTAAAAAAACAGGTTCATTACAAATGTTCCAAAATGTCCCAAAATAACCTAAAATTTTAGGGATTCACAACCCACTAACCACTACTATACTGTATGGTCTCTTCAGACCCCAGAGTATACTAAGCGGACACCCACAGTATATACAGTATATAAACATAGCAAACAGTCTTACTCACCTCTCTTGGGCTCTGTTGCGACATCTAATGGGGGTCCCTAAAATCGCCCTCCACTTCCGGCCTCCCAATGATGTCAGAGACACCAGAGCACTGCATGGCCCACAAATGGGCCTAGGTGGTCATGTGGCTCACACCAGCATTGTGACACTTGAAGAAGCCCCAGATTATAATAATACTTATTCTGATTCAGACAGAAGTGGTTCGGCTCCAAACGAAACAACCACACAAACCTCACAAATATTTTCTGAATAGATCGCCAATCACTAATTTCTTACACATGAATTTTAGTAAAAATAATCTCTATATTCTGGATGTGCATTGTGATCCCACAGCTTTGTATAGCTGTGGAATAACTGTGTGCACATGATTTTCACTTTTCAACAAAATTTAGGACTCTGTTGAACTAAAAAAGCAAGATGTGTTTATTGGACTCTATCCACTAAATGGTTATGTGTTACGTGTTAGAGCGGTGCGTTGTTGTGAAAGTATTGGAAGAGAATGTGACTAATCTTGGTTTCCCTGTTAACATAATATGTAATCATCATTACATAAGTATTTATCAGGATCACTTTACGGTTTACGGCTCTGTGGGGTGCATAGTATAGAACAGGAGAAGCTGCACAGAATGATATATAGTCTTGTGGGTAAAGATTCTGTGCAGAGTATTTTATTCATTTACTGTAAGTTTCTATTTCTATTTAGGAGTCCAGTTTAAGAGTCCTAATAAGTGATTGACAGCTTACTCTATGTGTACACGCAAACAGAACCGAAGAGGACCGTCAACTGAACCGCAAAGCAAAGAAAGCAAAGAGTCTTAATGAGGAGCTGTCAAAAGTTCTCAAAAGCCCAAAATACAAAAACATACCTCATCTGACAGGCGCTGTCACCCTGAGCATTTTGGTATTTATCCAAATCCATTCAGCCATTCCAAAGTTATAAGCCCTGTTAATCTTAATACAAGTTAGAGTCTACTAGTCAAGTGGAGGGTAACACTAAATGACACACAGCACACAGAGACTCCACCCCTAGAGTAGCTACAGTGTTACCGCCCACTTGGCTAGACCCTAATTTGTATCAACATTAAAAAAGGGCTTATATCTTTAGAGTGGCTGAACTGATTTGAAAAAACAACCATACCCAAATCACCACGGTCACAGATGACCTGTGTCTTGGGCTTTTCAGGCCTCCTTAAAATAATAAATACAAGTTTTTCTGAATCCTTTCCCACAAAACTATACTGTACAGTATATTAATCTGCTCAGCTCCTCCTGCTCTATAACATGCTGCATACAGATCAGACATGTCCAATATGACAGGTCCCCTTTAAAAGTGTTCTGTTGGTTGTTCATCTGTGTGTTATATCACTGAACATGGGGCCAGCAATAATAAATTCTCACTTGTGGGAAGCGACTGAAATAGAGCTAGTCTTTTGTTGGTAGGATGCAATATAAAACCTGTATTGTATTAGATTTTTTATTTTCATTGGATTTTGGCACAGAAGACAGCAATAATTTCCGCGAGACAAGTCTTAAGGGAGCACTGGAGCTCCTCATGATGGTTTGCTGTTCGTTCTGAAGTAGGTCATTGTATCGCTCTGATCTTTACGGAGTATCTATTATTACAAAAGGTTTATTAGATGTAGTGCTGCCTGAAGAATTGTGTGAAAACAGTTTATTTCGAGTGTTTTTCCGTCCTTCTGTTGTTTTCTGTAAATGTACATTTTCTATCTCTATGTCTGCGTCGATGACTGTGATGTCAGCCGCGCTGGGTAATTTTAAGCAGATACTCTTACTCCCCTCTCACAGCATAAATCTTACAAAGAGATATTAAAGGGGAGATAACATACCTGCACCTCTTCTTTATATACATGGGTTTTTTTGGTGATGATGACATTACTGAACATTTACAGAAATAATGCAGGAACGTGAAGAAAGTGTCACTTTCCCCTAGTGAGGCATATTAAAAGGTTTTGCACAGATATGTCTTACTTCTCAATTAAATTTGTTCAGGACTCAATTTTCTCAAGAAACAAATTGAATACAATATGACAACATTCTGGCAAAACGCTCATGACAAGCTGCAATCCAGATCATAACCACTGGGTGGCAACCTATAGACACGTACAACTCCCAACAGGGTATTGTAAAATCATGTCTATTTTTAAAAGCTGGTAGAGATTTGTTTCACGAATATTTGTGAGGTCCGAGATGAGTAAATATAATAAACATTTGTAGTCATCTTGCCTCATCTCTCCTGGACCCCTTTGCAGTGTCCGGTGACCCCCTCAGCATCCTCTTCCGGCCTCCTGGGTGACGTCTGAAGCCTGTGATTGATCACATGGGGCACACTGAATGCCACTTTAACACAAGAATCATGACATTGACAATTCACAGGTTTCAGCGGTCCCATGGGGCACCCTGGAGGCCAGAAGAGGATGTCACAATGTGAATATAAGGGTTTATTATGTTTCCAGACCTCCTCTGGGTCTCAACTTATTATATTATGGGATCTGAAGAGACCCCAGAGTATAATAGTGGATCATGGGTGGCAAACTCAAAACTTTTGGAAAATGTTTGATGAGTCAGGCTTGTTCTGTACTGGTTTGCTAAAAGCTGGATGTTGAGCCAAGAGGAAAGGCACATCTCTATATTTCCAAGTAATACAGATTTATGCAAAATAAATTATACCAATAAGTAGAGATGTGTCCTCCTTACTTGTCCTCTTATTTGGACATGTTTAGATATGTATATCTCAGGTTAAGCAGCTTTTCTAAACAACATAGTTTTGTTGTCACTTACATGCATACTATTCTGTTTGTGTCTAGAGATGGACAAACCTTGCAAGATTTGTTTCTGCGAATATTCTCGAGGTTATCCCACCCATTTAATTTTGGTCTGAACTTGTTAGGTCTGACCGGGATGTGCTATTATTATACTGTAGGGTCTCTTCATACTCCAGAACATAATGATAGGGGGACCAAGGGATGGGTGGAAAAATAATAAAAAGTCACTTTCCCTCATCTCTACTAGGTTGCATAGCACCATCCAGTGTTCTCTTTCAGGCGTCTTCCAGTCTTAACCAGTGGTCATATGGGGTGCATTGAAGTCATGATGCTTTGATGTGACTTTGAGGCCCAATTATAGGCCTCATCAGTCCCTTGGGCCTCTGATGGCACCTAGGAGGCCAGACGAGGCTAGAAAAGGCCCAGGAGGGAACACTGTATGATGGCATGAGGGAGAACAGAAGAGGTGAGGGAAGGTGAGTTTGACTATTATTTTGTCTGCACCACCCCTTGGCTGCCAATTATTATACTCTGAGTCCGTGGCAAACCCTAAAAGACTAAATTTTTGGAAAATTCGTTAAAAACCCAGCTCTTTACAAATTGGTTTGTTTTTCTCTAGTAACCACTAAGTGGGGAAAGGGTGAATTGCAGACTTGCAAGGCTATTCTTAGTATGTGAATGTGTGATGATGAAGGTCTATTGATATATTGGCATCTTCTGGAGTTTTTCCCATTGTCATTTTGTCCTATTCAATGCTTGCAAACTTTTTACAGTATTTGTATTTATATGCCTAGATGTTTTTGTGTCCCATAGATGTGCCTTCCAGTCCACATGGATTACGAGTTATAGAACTGTCACAGACATATGCCAAAATCTTTTTCAATAAGCCGGACTCACATGGCGGTGTTCCGATTCATCACTATCAAATGGATTTTAAAGAAGTGTCTTCAGATACTTGGAAAGTTGTCCATTCACATGGAACACAAAGTGAGTAATCCTGCTGACTGGGCAATGACTTATATTTAGGCATGTTTTACTCTATTGCAATTAAGTTTCCCCTTTACTGTAACTAAGGGGCCTTGGCCAAACTCTATTATCCCTCCTCCACCAACCTTTACAGCTGGCACAAATCAGGCAGGCAGGTAATATTCTCCTGGCATTCGCCAAACCCAGACTTGTCCATCAGACTGCCAGATAGAAAACTGTCATTCATCACTCCACAGAACACGTTCCCAATGCTTCAGAGTTCAGTGACGACATTGGTGTGCTTTACACCACTCCATTTGGCATTGTGCTTGGTGGTCTAAGGCTTGCTTGTGTCTGCTCGGTCATGCCGTGAAGCTCATAGCAGAGCACAGTTCTCTACTAATATTGGTGCTCTGTGTACTATACAGTACATGAAACTTAAAGCAGTTGCCTCTTTGCCCAGTATAGTGGTGGGGCACTGGTACTGCAGCTCAGCTCTCAGTTACTTCAGCTGACAGTTGTTCCATGTGAGAAACGGTTGTCGGACTCATAGTAATCCGATAATTATGGCTTATTCTAAGGATAGGCTATAAAAAAAAAAAAATCATGAACAACCCCTTTAATGCTATATAAATTGTGTACTTGTCCAACTTAATAAGGTTGAGAACTATAACACAGGGAACAGTTACATTCTAAATAGAGTTGAAAATATATTTTGTACATTACACTTCTGGATCCATCATTGTAGAAGGCTGGCATTATATTTATGGCATTATATTTAGTGTTTTTTTCAGCCGTAAACAAGAATAGTCTATCAGGGTAATGGGGCGTACTGGTACCAGTTGCATGCTGCCAGGGAATACATCAACCAGTCACAAATACTCTGCCTTGGCAAAGGTATTTCAATGGGACCCAAATGAAGAAAAGTCTATCTACCGATCTACGTCTGTAAATTATTCTATTACCATATTAATGTCTTCCATTAGGCTAATAGGCTCTTTAGATATTTTTGTTGACACAAATGGAGGTCGTGCCAGTGATTTTCTACAAGTGTAGAATCTTACAATTCTTTCTATGCAGTAAAATGTAGGACGAGCATATTTGACACCATTTGAATGTGATAATGTGAATTATTAGATGGGTTATGAATTACTGTAATGTGCTTTATTGCTATTACTTTAATGCCATTTTTTTTCTCTGCAGCGATTGTTGTTCTGGCCAATTTGGAAGCCAATACAACATACGAAGTCAAGGTTGCTGCTGTTAATGGTAAAGGACAAGGAGAATACAGCAAAATAGAAATTTTTCAGACTCTTCCTGTTCGTAAGTATAAAATTCTTCTTTTATTTGTGTTGAATTCCATGAGTGTTTAATGCATTTGCCTACTATAATATGTCCTTGCTTGTTATATAGTTACAAAATTAAATGTTTTAAAGGAGCACGCTGGTATACTGTGTCATGCCTTATGCAGGGCCATAGGGGTGATGCATGACTCAGAGATTAAAGAATATGATATTACGTAACATCTCTTCATGTCCGTCACTAGGCATAGCATCAGCAGGGAAAGGTAGGCAAATTGTGTCTCTTATTGTGTTCCAACAGATGAATCATTGAATCACTGAAGAATTTGTTCAGCATTTTTACAGTTCATTGCTTTGCATGATTTGCATATTCACCAGAATCCATAATTTGCATATTCAAAAGTTCACCATAATCTACTTGATATCAAAAGTTGTTTTTATTATCAATTGCAGTCTTAGAGTGTCATTTTTCCCTTGACTTTTTGGTTGTACATTACCATACACTATGAGGCAGATTTATCAATACTGTCTAAAAGTTAGACAGTGCAAACTTAGATTAGACAGACTTAAACTGCGCCAGATTTATCAAAATGTCTGATAAATATGTTGTATTCTTAGACTCTCTAGTCTAACTTTTACAGTTCCTATTAGTTGACTTAGTTTATGCCAGAAAAATATGCCCACGTTTTGGCGCATTATTGCACCATAGTATCACAAGTTAGTCCATGCCCCTTTCCCTGAAGCCACACCAATTCCATGAAGCCATGCCCCGTTGTCGTACAAATTGAAAAAGTGTACAAAAAACTTCATAATTGTGGTGCACAGCATGGTTTTATTGCACAAATGATGCCAGAATTCTGCTTGATAAATCTTCCCCCCCTTTATGTGTGTCATAAGATGACCAGCTTTTCAAAACATAATTTCTCAATATTATCAAGAGCTATCTAATCTATAAGTGTCAGTGTACTGCCACCCAATGATTCTGTTGTGAGTTACATCCTGTTAAGGGTTTTGATATCATATTGCAATATTGTATTAAAATGGTGTAATAAGAAAATGGAGCCTTTGCTAAATTTGAGCTAAAGGTGAAGACTTCTGTATATCTACATTTTTCCATAACATTATACTTGTAAATTTTTCTGTCATTAAAATAGATACATAGTAGATGAGGTTGGATGAAGACACAGGTCCATCAAGTCCAACCTATAACCCTACAGTGTTGATCCAGAGGAAGGCAAAAAAACAAAACAAAACAAAAAAAACATGAGGCTTATGCCAATTACCCCATCTCAGGGGAAAAATATCTTCCCGACTCCAATCTGGCAATCAGTATAAAACCCTGAATCAACTTGTCCTTAACAAAATTTAAAATCCATAACCCATAATATTTTTCTGCCCTAAGGCAGAGAGTTCCATAGTCTCACTGCTCTTATAGTAAAGAATCCCTGTCTTTGTTGCTGGTGAAACTTTCTCTCCTGCAGATGAAGAGGATGTCTCCTTGTCACTGTCACTGGCCTAGATGTAGAGGATGTCCCCTTGTCACTGTCACTGGCCTAGGAGTAAAAAGATCATTAGAAAATTCTTTGTGCTGTCCCATCATGTATTTGTACATTGTTTTTAGATCTCCCCGTAGACGTATTTTCTCTAAATTGAATAATCCTAAATTTGTTAATCTATCGTTGTACTCCAATCCACTCATTTTCCTAATAATTTTGGTTGCCTTCTCTGCACTCTCTATAGTTCAATTATGTCCTTCTTGTATACTGAGGCCCAAAATTGTCCACAATAGTCTAAATGTGGCCATACCAGTGATTTGTATAGAGGCATAACTATGTTCTTGTCATGAGAATCTATACCTCTTTTGATGCATTCCATAATTTTATTTGCCTTGGCAGCGGCTGCCTGGCATTGGTCACTAAAGGTAAGCTTATTGTCCACCACAATCCCCAAGTCTTTTTCATTGGCAGTCTTACCCAGTAATTTACTAAGTTTATAATCATTTTATTTTTTTCAACCAAAATGCATAACCTTACATTTGTCTACAATAAACTTCATTTGCCAAGTCCTGGCCCATGCTTCCAGCTTCCTTAGATCCCCCTGTAATATTCTATTATCCTACTCATTTTTAATTACCTTACAGAGTTTAGTATCATCTGCAAATATGGACACCCTGCTTTGCAAACCGTCTACCAGGTCATTAATAAAGATATTACACAGGAGAGGACCCAATATTGACCCCTGTGGCACCCCACTGGTGACTGTGATCCAGTCTGGGTATTTAGCATTAACAAGCACCCTCTGTTTCCTATCAGTGAGCCAGTTGTGAACCCAAATGCATATGTTTTCCCCCAGTCCCAACATTCTCATTTTGCATACCAACCTTTCATGTGGTACAGTATCAAAAGCCTTTGAAAAGTCTAGATATACTACATCTACCGCATTACCCATGTCCAGGTACCTGGATGGGAAGGCTTTAATTAATCAGAGCCAGCACGGCTTTATGCCTAATAAATCTTGTCAGACTAATCTTATTTCCTTCTATAATAAAGTCACTGAATGGTTGGACCAGGGAAATGCAGTGGACATAGTATATCTTGACTTTAGTAAGGCCTTTGATAAAGTATCACATAACTTTCTTATTGATAAAATGATCAAGTATGGCTTTGATAAAATATCAGTGAGGTGGGTTCACAATTGGCTTAATGATCGGGCACAACGAGTAATTCTAAATGGCTATACATCAAACTGGAAGAAAGTAAAAAGCGGGGTGCCGCAGGGCTCTGTCCTGGGCCCAGTACTTTTTAATATTTTTATAAATGATCTGGATGATGGGGTTAATGGGGAACTAATAAAATTTGCAGATGATACAAAGCTAGGAGGAATGGCCAACACTAGAGAAGAGAGAGAATGCATCCAAAAGGACTTGGACACACTGGAACAATGGGCTGAGGTGAACAAAATGGTATTCAACAGGGACAAATGCAAAGTTCTACATCTGGGTAACAGAAATGCAAGAAGCATATATAGTATGGGAGGAATAGTACTAAGTGAGAGTACAGGGGAAAAGGATCTGGGCATAATAATAGATCACAAATTCAACATGAGTCAACAGTGCGGTGCGGTGGCTGAAAAGGCTAATAAAATTCTAGGATGTATCAAGACGAGCATTGAAGCTAGATCAAGAGAGGTAATTATTCCGCTGTACTCTGCCCTGGTCAGACCCCACCTGGAATACTGTGTACAGTTCTGGGCTCCCCAGTTTAAGAAAGACATCGATTTATTGGAGCAGGTCCAGAGAAGAGCAACCAAAATGGTGGAAGGTCTACAAACCATGTCCTATGAGGAAAGGCTAAAAGAATTGGGACTGCTTAGTTTGCAGAAGAGAAGGCTAAGGGGAGACTTAATAGCGGTATTTAAATATCTGAAAGGTTGTCACAGTGCAGAGGGATCTACCCTATTCTCATTAGCAGAAGGAAGCACGAGAAGTAATGGAATGAAACTAAGGGGAAGGAGATTCAGATTAGACATTAGGAAAAACTTTCTAACAGTAAGGGTAGTGAGGGAGTGGAATAGGCTGCCACGGGAGGTGGTGAGTTCTCCATCAATTGAAATCTTCAAGCGGAAACTGGATAGGTATATAGCTGGGATGATTTAGGAATTCCTGCTTTGCAGGGGGTTGGACTCGATGGCCCTTGAGGTCCCTTCCAACCCAACTCAAACAAACAAACAAGATATACTACATCTACCGCATTACCCATGTCCAGTCCAGATATACTACATCTGCCGCATCACCCATGTCCAGTCTAGAACTGACCTCTTCCTAGAAGCTGATCAGATTAGTCTGACAGGACCGATTCCTCATAAACCCATGCTGATTGGATGTTATAAGATTATTTACATTGTGGTACTCCAGGATAGCATCTCTTATAAAACCCTCAAATATCTTATCCACCACAGAGGTCAAACTTTCTGGCCTATAGTTTCCAGACTCACTTTTAGAACCCTTTTTGAATATTGGCACCACATTTGCTATGCGCCATTCCTATGGACCCTGTCATTACTGAATCCTTAAATAGTAGATAAAAGGCTCTGTCTATCATCGTAATTCCCTCAGAACTCGGGGGTGTATGCCATCTGGAGCTGGCGATTTCTCTATTTTAGTATTTTGAAGGCGGCATTGCTCTTCCTCCTGGGTTAAACAGGTGACATTTAATGGAAAATTTACATTACCCCTAATCACATTGCTGGCCATTGAATTCTCTTGTTTAATGTTGTATAGAATGCGACACTTAAAAGATCTGCCTTTTCCTCATCCTTTTCCACCATCACACCCAGATTATTCTTCGAGGGCCCACATTGTCAGTTTTTATTTTCTTATTATTTATGTAGCTATAAAATAATTTTGGATTATTTTTACTTTCCTTGACAATTATTCTCTCAGCCTCGGCCTTTGCCTCTTTTATTTTTCTTTTATACAATTTATGTTTCTCTTTATATTTCTTTAAAATTCTGAATCAATACCTTCTTGTTTTAGTTTTTTAAATGCTTCCTTTTTATTCCTCATCGCACCCCTTACCATTTTAGTTAGCCATACTGGTTTTCTATTTCTAACCCACTTATTCCCATAAGGTATATATTTTTCACTAGCCCTATTTAGAATGTTCTTTTTCAGATTTTTATGCAACTCTGGACCTTCTGTTATGTATACTATTTCTCCAGTAGCTTTTGGGAGGAGTACAGATAGATAGATAGATAGATAGATAGATAGATAGATAGATAGGGCATACACAGGATTTTATGGGACATTGGTTCCTGATGGAAGTGGGGATAATCATGAAGGAAGGTCCCCTCAACAGTGTACAATGCCCTTTTAGTGCCTCCACATGCTAATGCTCTCCCTAGTAACCCTACACAGTATTTTGTCCTCTAAATGCTCCCACTCTGTATAATGCCTCCTTAGTGGCCCTACTAACTATAATGTCCCATGCAGTATGATCCCTTTGGCTCTCACATAGTATAATGTCCCCAGCTTCCATACAATATCATGTTGCCAGGTCCCATACGGTATAATGTCTCCAAGTTACTCATGGTATAATGTCTCCAAGTTCCCACACAGGATAATATCCCCATCTTCCACACAGTATAATGTCCCGAGGTCCCATAGTATAATGTCATTACCCTGAGCTGCACACATTATAGGACCCAAAGAGTGAGCAATAAGAATTTTTCTCAATATTTACTGCTGCTAGTACTTCTTGCACCTTCTCTTGTTCTGGTGCCAATGCACAGTATGTCAACCTCAACAGAAAAAAAGAATGGGAAGTCCTAAAAGAAGTGAGTACTGAGAATTTCAGTCACTGCACTCTCCCTCCGCTCACCTATGAGTACAGATGATAGCATTCTTTGTTTACTGACAGAGCCATAGTGAACATTATCATGATTCAGGAGAGCTATGGCTTGCTAGGGTCAACACGGGAATGTTTTTTAACCGTGATACCTTGTGTATGCCCCTGAACAGAGATATTGCAAAGTTTAACTTGAATCTGATAACTTGCTGCAGTGTGATAACTTTTAGCGAAAGGCATTGAAACAGCCAACTGTTAACTGAAGTAAAACTTTGCAATATTTGTAGATACATAGATTTGTAGTTTTACATTTGAACATACAATACATGTCAATGGAAAATATGTATTGCAGTGTATTATAATGCTATGCTTGACTATACACAAAAGCTTTTTTGGGGGAGTGTCAATAACTCAAAAGCTAAATGGACATAGTGAACTTTTTTTTCACCCATGTGACAGCAACCTAAAGGAAAGTTTTGCATAATGAAGTGGCTGTATTTCTTAGAAGCCTACAGTACACAGTGAAAGTAGAATTGTTTAAAACTGCTGATAATAAGAAAAACTAAAGAGCAGCTTTTTAGGTTTTTGTGCCAGCTGGTCACTTTGCAATTTAAGGAGTGCAGAGACGGTGCGGCTAATTACAGTCCGTCTGCTGCAATACACAGCACGCTCACCTAGATGCCATTGCTTAACATAAAGCTTTTTGGACACTTACAATGGAGCCAATAATTCAAACAAATTGAACACAAAACTAAACACCTTTTTGCAATAATTGGATCCATTAAATTATAGCATTTAGAAGCCGAACATGACCTTGACTTTTGCAGCGGTGCTAGAAGAAAATTTTATAAAAAGTCAGTTGGGAATTGTTTTTGCATAAATGTAACATTTAACAGTTTAACCTTGCGGTCAATGGCATACGCAGTAGTTTTCGTCATCTGTATGATTGTACGCATCATATAAAGATATGTCCTTCCTTACCTTGGCTCAGCATGATGGATGGCACAAGATAACCGGATTTAAATAAAAATTATTTTGCTGTACTTTGTCACAAATGTTTATGTTATATGTGTCTATTTCTGGTCACCCAGTGGTTGAGTTGTGAATTGCAGCCTTTGAAGGGTTTTTCTAGCATGACATGATAGATATTGTACTGAATTTGTTTAGTTAGAATTTTTTATAAATCCTTATAGGTCATCAATATGTGACGGTCTGACACCTGTGACCTCAGCCAATCAGCTTTTTGAAGAGGTGTTCCCATGATGTCACATTCATTAGTATAAGAAACAGCAGCAACTCAGTCCCATTCAAGATCCAAGCACAGCTCTTACAATATATACAGTGCTGTGCTTGGTATACAGTGAAGACTCCACAGTGCTCACCCAAACACCCAACTAGCTAATTTGGGAGGGTCTCAGGTGTCGGAGCATCACCATTCACAAATTGATGATGACCTATGCTAAGGGCAGGACATCAATATTTTATATTAAAACCCTTTATCCGAAAACCTCTATACCTGAAGAGCAGACATTACTTTCAGGTTAATGGAGCTCTATAAAATTAGATAAAAGGTCAGTTGTTTTCTAGAAACAGCACCACTCTGGTCCATGGGTTGTGTCTGGTATTGCAGCTTCTGTCTTGTACGGTAGTAAGTTAACTTGAAATGCATCCCAGGGATAATGTGCGTGAACTCATTGAGTGCCAGAGTTGAAAGGCTTCATCTCTTACCCTCTTTGTAACGTGGAGGGCATCAATTTGTCATAATTGTAGACTGTACAATGTGCTACTTGGAAAACTTACAGATCTCTTTTGGCCCCAAGGATTTGGTGCTGTATCTTTGCTTACTGAAGCCAAAGGATTTTATCACTGGGGATGTCAGAGTTCATGGGTCTGGTTATCTTCCTGTAAATCCAGTTCATTTGCCAGTTCCTCTTTATTACATGTTGGCTATTAATCTATCTATTACAGACATCAGATGGTTCTGCAGTATTGTGATAACCTATGGCACATCAAGGTTTATCAGGGCTTTTGCCCCTTTTTTTCTTCCAAATTCTACCCCTTTTGTGTTTTACTCTGTGTGCGCACATTTACTGAAGAGTTTCCTACAATACTTGTCACTTTGCTTTTCTGTCATTAAAGGTGGACGTTGTTTATCTGGAGTAACATTTTATGACTTGTACCTTTAAAAAGTTGTAAAAAAGGGGCAACTTCACTCCAGTGTAAAAAAAAAAAATCTGAAATATCGGAAAGCAGTGGAATCACAGTTTTATTGAGGTTAATGTGCAAAACATTTATTATGTATCTTGCACCTTTTTTAGTAAATTGGGTGCATAGAAATACAGACCAGAAATAAGGCACACACACCTTTGGATGGCAGTTCCCATGAAGTCCAATAAAGTTCAGTTGGTGGCCTCTCCAATAACCATGGCTGTTCAGTCTATAGAGCGTAATCTGCAGAGGCGGAGGAGGAGTCACTCTGACCAGCACCTAAACTCCTCGTGGCGCCTGTTTCCGTAATAATAACTTATCCAATGTGTCTATTAGATGATGTTGTCATAAATTATGTTATCACTAATATAATAACTTATCACTGGATGTATTTGTGTATTTTTTTCAGGTGAGCCAAGCCCTCCATCTATTCATGGACAGCCGGGTGCAGGCAAGAGCTTTAAGCTAAGCATAACAAAGCAAGATGACGGGGGCGCTCCCATTTTAAATTATGTTGTCAAATACAGAAGTGTGAGTACATTTACTCTGTATCTTTCATGTAATTCATTAACATGATATTAATCTCCACCATTTTTCTCTACATAGGATTAAATATTTGCATTGATTCATTTCTTAACTTATTTTTATAGCCCCCATATGGCCGAACCTACAGTCATGGCCAAAAGTTTTGAGAATGATACAAATATTAATTTTTACAAAGTCTACTGCTTCAGTTTTTCTAATGGCAATTTGCATATACTCCAGAATGTTATAAAGAGTGATCAGCTTAACAGCAATTACTTGCAAAGTCAATATTTGCCTAGAAAATGAACTTTATCCCCCAAAACACATTTCAACATCATTGCAGCCCTGCCTTAAAAGGACCACCTAACATCGTTTCAGTGATTGCTCCATTAACACAGGTGTGGGTGTTGATGAGGACAGGGCTGGAGATCAATCTGTCATGATTAAGTAAGAATGACACCACTGGACACTTTAAAAGGAGGCTGGTGCTTGCCATCATTGTTTCTCTTCTGTTAACCATGGTTATCTCTAAAGACACACGTGCAGTCATCATTGCACTGCACAAAAATGGCCTAACTGGGAAGAGTATTGCAGCTAGAAAGATTGCACCTCAGTCAACAATCTATCGCATCATCAAGAACTTCAAGGAGAGAGGTTCCATTGGTGCCAAAAAGGCTCCAGGGCGCCCAAGAAAGACCAGCAAGCGGCAGGACCGTCTCTTAAAAGTGTTTCAGCTGCGGGATCGGGCTACCAGCAGTGCAGAGCTTGCTGAGGAATGGCAGCAGGCAGGTGTGAGTGCATCTGCACGCACTGTGAGGCGGAGACTCTTGGAGCAAGGCCTGGTCTCAAGGAGGGCAGCAAAGAAGCCACTTCTCTCCAGAAAAAACATCAGGGACAGACTGATATTCTGCAAAAGGTACAGGGAGTGGACTGCTGAGGACTGGGGTAAAGGCATTTTCTCTGATGAATCCCCTTTTCGATTGTTTGGAACATCTGGAAAACAGCTTATTCGGAGAAGAAGAGGTGAGCGCTACCACCAGTCTTGTCTCATGCCAACTGTAAAGCATCCTGAAACCATTCATGTGTGGGGTTGCTTCTCAGCCAAGGGAATCGGCTCTCTCACAGTCTTGCCTAAAAACACAGCCATGAATAAAGAATGGTACCAGAATGTCCTCCAAGAGCAACTTCTCCCAACCGTCCAAGAGCAGTTTGGCGCTCAACAATGCCTTTTCCAGCATGATGGAGCACCTTGCCATAAAGCAAAGGTGATAACTAAATGGCTCAGGGAACAAAACATAGAGATTTTGGGTCCATGGCCTGGAAACTCCCCAGATCTTAATCCCATTGAGAACTTGTGGTCAATCATCAAGAGACGGGTGGACAAACAAAAACCAACAAATTCAGACAAAATTAAAGCATTGATTCTGCAAGAATGGACTGCTATCAGTCAGGATTTGGTCCAGAAGTTGATTGAGAGCATGCCAGGGAGAATTGCAGAGGTCCTGAAGAAGAAGGGTCAACACTGCAAATATTGACTTGCTGCATTAACTCATTCTAAGTGTCAATATAAGCTTCTGTTACTCATAATATGAATGCAATTCTATTTCTGTATGTGATAAAAACATCTGACAAACACACATAAAAACCAGAGGGCAGCAGATCATGTGAAAATATAATATTTGTGTCATTCTCAAAACTTTTGGCCATGACTGTAGTAATTTGACTTGTGGGTATGGGTGTCCGGATGCTGTATACTCTCCCTTCTCCATTGATAATACATACGCGCTCAACCAAATCAAGCATGTACCAATGTATCCACACTCACAGATGCATTCATCTTGAACTTGAAATTTGATAACTCACAACAAAAGTCATTGAAAGAAATGGGAAAAGTTGAGTTAAAGTGATTAGCAACTGTTCAGGTTAAAAGTCGTATTAAACTACATCTGAACCTGTTCAACCATTTCAAGATATGCCAAGATAAATGGCACATGATGGCAAGCTTAGAAAAAATCAATATACAGGTTTTCTCTGTTGTCCGCTGTGAGTAACAGATTTTTTATTTTTTCAAAGTTAGTCACTAACCTTGGCATACAGGGACATCTCCTCAATAAATTAGAATATCTTTGAAACATTTATTTCTTTCAGTAATTGAATTAAAAAAGTGACCTCCTATATTTTCTAGATTCTTTACACACAGAGTGTTCTATTTCAAGTGTTTTATTTCTGTAAATGTTGATTATGGATTACAGGTAATGAAAACCCAAATCTAAGAAAATTTGAATATTGTAAGTTCAGTTCAGTATTGTAAATTCAGTGCCACCTGCCAAGGTTTCCTAAGCCTTTAAATGGTCCCTCAGTCTGGTTCAGTAGGACACACAATCATAGAAGACGCTGATTATGGATTGTATTACTGAATTACTGAAATGAATGAACGTTTCAAAGATATTCTAATTTATTCAGATGCACCTGTATATTAATACAGGGGTATAGGTAAGCGTGGACACATCTGTATGTCTATTGGAGGTTGGAAGAAATAGCTGTCAACAAGCATTGAATATTCATCAGCCATTGAAGGTATACAGGCACCTGGGTAGTTATCAGAGCACCTTTTTCCTGATACAACACTCTATTATGATCTTTGGATAGACATCTGTGCATAGACATAAGTATATGGCTACATTTAGCTGCCACTAGAGGGAGATTAGAAACTTCATGCTTAGTATGTATATCCAATTATAAAACCACTTTATACAGTATAAGGTGAATATAAGAAACTTTGTAATATATCTTATTAAAAAAATATTATTTCTTCTCCATTCATCAGACTGAGCTACATAGAAGTCTATCAAGAGAGAAAGAGGAGAAGGAGGCTGCTGACACAATGACACAAACATACTGCAAGTGCTAAGCTTTACTATACTATGAGACAGTTCTTTTTACACCATTATATCTTTCAAAATAAAGAAGCTCTAACACTGCACAGAATGAAGGACTAAAACAATTAAAAAGCCAGCAGTAGCCTCCTCCTCCCCCTTCCATAGGCTTCTTTGTGCCATTAATGATAATAGTAAGAGAAAGGGAAGAAGGAGGAAACTAGCCTGATAAATGGAGTTAGAGATATATTTATTAAATAAGATATATTGCAGTGTTTCTTAGATTCACCCATACTATTAATTTATGAAAAATTATATATAATTTGAGGTACGCTTTAAATCATACCTCCTATTATAAATCAATGTTTCATAAATGAATAGTACAGGTGAATGTAAGAAATACCGCAATATATCTTATTAAAGAAATCTGTTTTGTTCTCCAGTTACTCGATTGCTCTCCTCCTCCTTATCTTCACTCAGTCTGTTTGTATATATAGAATCAGTCTCTGAATCAACTCACACACAAAGTCTATGGAGAGAAGGAGGGAGGTGGCTGATTTATTTCCTCATTCTGTGCAGTGATAGAGCCTTTCTTGAAGACACAACAGTATCACAGCTCTCCTTCAATGAGGCCCAGAGTTTCAGTAGCAGTTATGTGTCTTTTCCAGCAGGCTCCTCCTCTTCATAGACTTCTATGTAAAAAGTAACTCATCCGAATATGTGGAAAAAGAAACAGATTTCTTTAATACAATATAATCCAAAGTTTCTCATATTCACCTGTGCTATTCATTTATGAAAATTTGGACGTGCACGTTAAGCTCCTGTACTGTTGGCTATAGGTATCTTGCATGATGTATTTTATATACTGTATACGCCTATATAGAATTTTGGAGTTCTGTTTCAGAAAAAAAAAACATAAAGATAAGAATTAAGAAATTTGTAAGTGCAGAATTTTGGATCTAGAAATGACATGATGATAAAAGATGGAGATTCGTTTTAGATGCCTTACATGCAGTAATCCGTCATCCTTGTGTTTGTCGTGTCCTATGTATAACAATTTGCATACATTTTTCAAAAAGTAAACTCCAAAATCATTGCAGTTAACTTTGTTGAGAATTGCAATGAGACTGAAGTAACAGTTGCCCTATTTTTCATGGTAAGTGAATTAGATGAGATTATAATGATACACTAGATGAACATGAATTCATTTTCGGTTTGTACAGTGAAACAAATAACATTAATTCTGAAATGTTCTAATTTACAATTCACTCATTTGTCAAAATGTTATATTTATTCCATTGTGTTCGCGCAATCTACATTTTAAATTAATTCACATCTCCACCGAAAATGGAAATGTTACCTATGTGCATAGGGCCAAAACCCTGCTGTGTGCACTGATAGGTGAAAGAATACAATTTAATTTAATTTGATACAGTAATGTTTGTATACGCCTGAAAAGTGACAGTGGGGAAAAGTCTGCGCTGTTGAGTTTTGCTGGTGTTTTTTTTTAGAATTTTTTTGTGCAATTAAAGAGGTATTCAGAAATAAGAAAAAAAAACTGAACTCAGCGGTATACAGCACAAGGTCGCTGGGGCCAGTGGTGCGGGATCAAACAAGTGACAGTAGATTTGTTTGGTATTTTATACCAGTTGTTTCATTAACCCAATGTGACTGAGGCTAAGGCCCCACGTTGCGGAAACGCTTCAAAATCTGCAATATTGTGTTTCCACAATATGGGTCCCTAGCCTAAAGGGGTTTTTCAAGATTTACATATTGAGCTATTCTTAGGATAAGTCATCAGTATGTGATTGGTGGTGGTCTGACACCCTGGATCCCCCAACCCCAATTAGTTGGTTGAAGAGGTTGCATTATTTGGGTGAGCACTGCGGCCTCCTCAGGAATACCGTGCACAGTGATGTACATGTCATAGCGGCTGTGCTTGGTATTGAAGCTCAGCACTATTTACATTGAATGATCCTGAGCTGCTACTGTACCATGTGACTGATGAATGTGATGTCATTGGAACCAGTAAGAGGCCGAAACACTGATTGGCAGGGGTTCTAGGTGTTGGACCTTAAGTGATCACATATTGATGATCTAAGATGTCCTAGAAAACTTCTTTAGGCGTGAACGTCACAGTTTGCCCGCGGTGGAGACTGCGCAGAAAAAAACATTTACATTTTACAGTCACTGTGTAGTGGATGGGATTCAAGCGTTGTGGTTTTGAAAATTGCAGCATGTCAATTATACCTATGGAAACGCCGACGGTTTCCCTATGGATATAATTAGGCTAAGACTGCATTTAGTGATCCACAGCTAAAAAACGCTATGGAAAAAAAAAAATGTTTTTCTCTGCGGTTTTTCTTCCCTTATTAAATCTATAGAGAAAATGTTTGTGTTTATCCAGGTAAAATTGGCATGCTGCATTTTTCAAAAAGACATGCATTTTTGGAAATACAGCTTTTCTGCAACATTTTTTTTTCTGCAATGTGAGGATGGTCAAAAATGCTGCATGTCTGCAATATGGGGCCTTAGCCTTAAAGTGAGTCTGTCACCAGAACCCAGCATATCACCCCAGCCCTGCAGATAGATAGGTTAGTGTCACCAGAACTAGCATATCACCCCAGTCCTGCAGATAGATAGGTTAGTGTCACCAAAACCAGCATATCACCCCAGCCCTGCAAATAGATAGGTTAGTGTCACCAGAACCCAGCATATCACTCCAGCCCTGCAGATAGATAGGTTAGTGTCACCAGAACCAGCATATCACCCCAGTCCTGCAGATAGATAGGTTAGTGTCGCCAGAACCAGCATATCACCCCAGCCCTGCAAATAGATAGGTTAGTGTCACCAGAACCAGCATATCACTCCAGCCCTGCAGATAGATAGGTTAGTGTCACCAGAACCAGCATATCACCCCAGCCCTGCAGATAGATAGGTTATTGTCACCAGAACCCAGCATATCACCCCATCCCTGCAGATAGATAGGTTAGTATCACCAGAACCAGCATATCACCCCAGCCCTGCAGATAGATAGGTTAGTGTCACCAGAACCCAGCATATCACCCCAGCCCTGCAGATAGATAGGTTAGTGTCACCAGAACCAGCATATCACCCCAGCCCTGCAGATAGATAGGTTATTGTCACCAGAACCCAGCATATCACCCCATCCCTGCAGATAGATAGGTTAGTATCACCAGAACCCAGCATATCACCCCAGCCCTGCAGATAGATAGGTTAGTGTCACCAGAACCAGCATATCACCCCAGCCCAGCAGATAGATAGGTTAGTGTCGCCAGAACCAGCATATCACCCCAGCCCTGCAGATAGATAGGTTAGTGTCACCAGAACCAGCATATCACCCCAGCCCTGCAGATAGATAGGTTAGTGTCACCAGAACCAGCATATCACCCCAGCCCTGCAGATAGATAGGTTAGTATCACCAGAACCAGCATATCACCCCAGCCCTGCAGATAGATAGGTTAGTGTCACCAGAACCAGCATATCACCCCCAGCCCTACATATTCAGTAGATAGGTTAGGGTTATCTGAATCAAATGGTGTTTTCCCCTTGTGAATTGCTGCCTTAGTTGCCGAGATATCACTGTTGTTCTGTCTTCTTACACGTTCTCTCAGTGTGCAGTCTGACATACAGCAGAAACCTTCTCTGTCTTCCAAATAAACAGACTGTTTTTTCTGTAGTCTAAGAATTTATTGGTCAACAGGTTGTAAATATGGTAATGTGATGATGATATTGATATGATATGTTGTGATTTTGTTCTGGTAAAACTATAAGAATACAAAAGTATAGGTATAAGTATTGAGCACGAATACATGGCCATGACACTTAAAATCAACAGTGAAAGCGCATGGTAAGATGGAAGCCTATACATATACACATATAACTAACAGTAATACATCCTGATTAAGCTATACATGGCTCACTAACAGTCCTGAACACTACATACATTCACATAGGAATAAGACAATTCCTACCAGATATGCTTGCACAAGGATAATGGAGCTCAAGTGTGGAGTAGTGCAAGAGATGGCATCCCAATGTCTTGTGGGCAGGTTTCTTGCTCCCAGAATGCCTTGCTTTACCCAGAGTGCATTGTAGCTCCCATAATGCAATAGCTTCATAAGGAGAATTCAACAGGTAATGTAACTGAAAGACCACTACATGGTGCTATAACCTAATTAGACTATACATTAACACAAGTATGTAAAATGAGATTATACACTTTTAACATCAGATTCTGATCCATTGGGCAGAACAACTGTTTTTGTTGATATGTAAGTGAGCTCTTTGGAGCAATGAGGGTGTTGCTCACCTCCACTTTGTAGACTATGGCCCCTATGTAAGCACCTTTCCACCACCTGAAAGTTTGTACATTGGTCAACTCTTCCAGGAGTCTTAGAGGGCTCCTCTTTTCCTAGAAGCCTTGGGGCAGGTTGGCAAGTAGAGTATTACTACATTTTGTCACTCCCTCTCATTGTTTTTAGATTTGAGGACTTTTCTTATGCTTATTCTACCATGTTTTTGGATTGGAATCAACATAAAAGAAACTCTGTGTGAACATTCCCTTAACTGAATGAAATAGAAACAGGCAATATAATATATTATCTGCTTTATTTGTGCAGATCTCATAGTGACAGTAACATAAAGAGGGTGCTTTAAGTTCTTCACATCAAACTGGGAATTTGTTGAGACCGAACTATAAATCAACCATAGCTTCCAAGCTGCAAGATTCAGGGAAAGAAACATAATTTTGTCTTCTCTCACAGAAATGAATATATTGTTATGCTGCAGGTGGGAAAACAATTTTCCTCTGAAGTTGTGCCAGCTACAGGATATTGGCGGCTTCTGCTTTTTACACTGGGCAGTTTTGATTGAATATTCTATCAGCTTGAAAACTAAAAACTAGGCGTTATTAAGCCTGACTCTGTAAAATACATTGGTCAGTGGTGTCCTATTACTAATCGGAGAATCAACGCTATATGAAAGATGAAATCTCATTACTGGAGGTTTTTTTTTTTTAGATTTTCAGCCAGACTCACTTGATGAGTTTACACAAGCTGAAAGAAAAGAGAGGAAAGCTTGTCTCATTCAGTCTAATGTCTGTAGCCACGATTTTACACAATGCTACATGTATGTTTTTTGTCAATTTTTAAACTTTTTGTCAATGGAGCATGCAACAATCTTTTGGGGCACATTTATCAAAATAAGTCCGACACTTTTCTGTCTACATTTACACCCAAATCTATGGTTTACAGTTTATATGATTTATGAACAGTGTTTTGAAAGAACTTGGCACTCCAGGGGTTCAAAATAGGAATGTATCGAGGTTTATTGTGATGAACAATCCAAATGCAGTAACCTTTCGGTTAACGTTTCGGTACAGCTCGCTCCCTCGCCACCAGAGATTCACCACGGCTTTACAGCTCACCCGTATCCGCCTCCATGCCTCCTATAATCCATTTGAGGAAGGTGGCAAATAGTCAACCGAAATGTTGACTATCACAATAAAACTCAATATATTCATATTTTGAACCCCTGGAGTGCTGAGTGCTTTCTATATGGGGTGGAACCCTACTTGAGCACCAAATATGAGTGGAGTGACATGTCTCCCCATGCAACTATGAACAGTGTGTGTCATAAAATATAGAAAAATACAAATGACTTGACACTTATGAAAAATCTGCACCACCGGGGCATGGTTTAAAAGTGTCTAACTTTATGAGACATAAAAGTATGACTATGGTGCAGATTTTATTGCACAAAGTATACCAAGTTTAAAATGGTATAAATTTAGTTGAAGAATCGAGACAGAATTATGGTGCATGGGCAATGAAGACAATTTTTTTTCCGCAATGGGGACAGATTTTTTTCAATTTATTTTTAGCGCAATGTTTTTTTTTGTTTTGTGCATCAGAAAAATGAGCCAGAATTTTGGTGCATGTGGAAGTGAGCCAGAATTTTGGCATGTAGGAAAGTGAGACAGACTTATGAATGTGTCTAAAACTACGAACAGGAGTGCAAATTTATTAAGACATATCGTAAATCCAGGGAGAAGGGAAAGGAAAGTGGTGGTTTCCAGTGGAAGACCATAGACTATAATGGGGTCTGCCCAGTTTCCGCTGAAAGCGGCGGAGAGAAAAGTCCTCCTTGCAGGACTTTTCTCTCGGACTATTTTAAGGGGAATGGAGGATGGAGTCTTGTACTGAGACTCAAATGCTAGTGTGAACAAAGTGTTAGATACTTTCAGACAGTTTTAGCACCTTGCATGATAGTTATTTAAACTTATCAAAAGGGGCGGGGCTTGTCGGGGCCTCAATTAAAATTTGACAGTATGCACCAAAAATGTGTGATGGGCGAAGCTTGTGAGAGTTGTTTAGTGAATATATGCAAGGTTTACCTGTCAGTTTCATAGTTTGGTCCGAATCAGAAGAGTATAATGCAGTGCAGACTCCAGAGTATAATACGTGGAGGCCTAGAGGAGGTGTGGAGACCCCACAGTATAATAAGTGGAGGCCCAGAGGAGGTGTGGAGACCCCACAATATAATAAGTGGAGGACCAGGGGAGGTGTGGAGGGGGACCCCAGAGTATAATAAGTGGAGGCCCAGAGGAGGTGCGGAGACCCCAGAGTATAATAAGTGGAGGCCCAGAGGAGGTGTGGAGACCCCAGAGTATAATAAGTGGTGGTCCAGAGGAGGTGTGGAGACCCCACAGTATAATAAGTGGAGGCCCAGAGGAGGTGTGGAGACCCCACAATATAATAAGTGGAGGACCAGGGGAGGTGTGGAGACCCCAGAGTATAATAAGTGGAGGCCCAGAGGAGGTGTGGAGACCCCACAGTATAATAAGTGGAGGCCCAGAGGAGGTGTGGAAACCCCACAGTATAATAAGTGGAGGTCCGAGGAGGTGTGGAGACCCCACAATATAATAAGTGGAGGCCAGGGGAGGTGTGGAGACCCAGAGTATAATAAGTGGTGGTCCAGAGGAGGTGTGGAGACCCCACAGTATAATGTGGGGGGGGGGGGGGGCCCGGGGGGCTCCGGGGGGGGTGGGGCCCCCTGGGAGGCCAGGGGGGGGTGGGCCCAGAGTATATAAGTGGTGGTGGGAGGTGTGGAGACCCCACAGTATAATAGTGGAGGTCCAGAGGAGGTGTGGAGCCCCCTTTAGTGGAGGACCGGGGGGGTGTGGAGACCCCAGAGTATAATAAGTGGTGGTCCAGAGGAGGTGTGGAGACCCCACAATATAATAAGTGGAGGACCAGGGGAGGTGTGGAGACCCCAGAGTATAATAAGTGGTGGTCCAGAGGAGGTGGGAACCCCCCGTTTGTGGGGTCCTGGGGAGGGGGACCCCCCGTAAAAGGGGGGGGGGGGGGGGGGGGGCCCCCCCAATATAAGGGGGCCGGGGAGGTGTGGAGACCCCAGAGTATTAAGTGGTGGTCCAGGGGAGGTGTGGAGACCCCACAGTATAATAAGTGGAGGTCCAGAGGAGGTGTGGAAACCCCACAGTATAATAAGTGGAGGTCCTGAGGAGGTGTGGAGACCCCACAATATAATAAGTGGAGGACCAGGGGAGGTGCAGAAAATAATACACACTGATACCCAACTTCCTTCACCTCTCCTAGGCTACTTCTGATGCAAGTTCCCCAACACCTTTGGTCCTTGTCCGGGCCTCTTCTGTGACTTTTTGGGCTCTGAGGTCACCACTGAGGACTGTGCTTGGACCTAAGTAGTCATAGTAGGTGCGTCAATGTTATGACGCTCGCTTGAAGACTCATTATGTAGCAGTTCCTTCATCCCTATCCAAAAGTTTTCTTTATCAGAAACTAAGTCAACTCTTAAGTTTGTATTGTCTAAGACTTAGCATTAGAATATCTTGGCATTGGTAAATTTAGTAAATAAAGACAGCATTAGTAAATCTTTCTCATCTGTTTGATCAGCTTCACATGTGATGGAAACAAATACAGGATATGGTTCTAAGTCAGTACAACATTAGTAAACATGTAATTGTTTAATAGATTTTTGCACTGACCCAGATATAGTAAGTTGTCTATTAAAGAGTATTTAGTTGTTGTTTTTTCCCACCCAGGTAGTTATATTGCCAGACAAAGCTGTTTATTTTGACAGTATATGGCAATTATCTGCATATTATATCTGTATATTAGAACTGTAGCCAGAGAGCAAATTCATGTCATATCTGATAGTAAAAAATAAACAAAGCTGTTCACTGTTCTAAATATATCCCGTATCTGAGATAATGTCAGAAAAATCAGTTAATTAGTAAGAGCTATAGAGAGCCGAGCAGACCTCACTGCTTATATAGTATGGTCATTAGTGGTAGTTATAGCAGTACTAGTATTAGTATCGTTATTATATTCATTTTAATTACATTTGAATCAATATTTTGCTACTAAAAATTATTTTTTTAATGACTCTCTTTCCACCACCTCACATACAGCTGTAGCCTTGGCCAAGAGAGCTCTCATACTGCAATAACAAAACTTCATTTTACTCTTCAGTTTACTTATTAATATTATATTCTATTATTATTATACTATTATATTCCTCATTCATACTCTGTGTGGTGCATATAACACAATAAACTAAAAACTTATGTCCACAGGTGAATAAAATAAATGAATATTTATTAGAATAAATAATACATAAAATTACAACATAATCACAGCGGGGGACATACAACTACAGCGAATGATGTAACAGGGGGTAGAGACTATCTATAGGGATATGAATAATGTAATAAATGCCACATACTACATATAAAGGGTAGAGTACTCTAACAAAGCCTGTCTCTATGTGCAAATTTCATCAAGAGCAAAAAGTGCTATACAGGTGCATCTCAATAAATTAGAATATCTTTGAAACGTTCATTCATTTCAGTAATTCAGTAATACAATCCATAATCAGTGTCTTCCATGATTGTGTGTCCTACTGAACCAGACTGAGGGACCATTTAAAGGCTTAGGAAACCTTGGCAGGTGACACTGAATTTACAATACCACTTTTTTACAATATTCTAATTTTCTTAGATTTGGGTTTTCATTCCCTGTAATCGATAATCAACATTTACAGAAATAAAACACTTGAAATAGAGCACTCTGTGTGTAAAGAATCTAGAAAATATAGGAGGTCACTTTTCTAATTTAATTACTGAAAGAAATAAACATTTCAAAGATATTCTAATTTATTGAGATGCACCTGTAAATTCATGTATAATAGAACAGGGTAATATACACATACGTAACACCCCAAAACGCATCCATAGAAAGATGAAACAACTCTTTGTCTACCAGGTAAGTTTATGTTAGGGTTTGTCATTGTTTCATCTTTCTAACAATATGGCATGAGTAAGGCCCTTTACACATTGAGGTGCGGTACAGTTCTTCCTATTATTTTTGTTTTAAAACCCCGAGGATCTTCTTTCTCCACTTGTCATGCTAAGTAACTTTTTACATAGAAATCTATGGAGAGGGGAGGGTGAGGAGGAAGGCTGCTGCTAAGCTCCACCTCCTCCACCAATGCTTGAGTGACGTCTTCCACTTTGTCACACTATGTCTGCAGTTAGGGACCATTTTCTAGAGCAGAGAGCTAAACCCCAGCAGGAGAAGAAACGCCCCTAAAGCCCTTTTCAGCTAACTTGCATATTAATAATGTAAAATGGAGCTGCAATGCAGAATCAAAAATACATTTTTGGAAAGTGTAGAAGCCGCCCTACAAGGTACTGTCATTAGTTTGATATGGATTTTCCTGCTGACAGCTATAAAAAGATCACTGAAAAACTGCAGAAAATTTCAATGTGTAAACCTAGTCTACCACCTTAAATCTAGATTCCTAAACATAACTACTAAAATATACTCAGACTACGCCTTGCCCTTGTTAACATTGTGCAGTTTGTCATGTGTTTCTTTTTTTTTTTTTTGTTTAGCTTAAAGGGGATTAGATCCAAAGTATAAATCCTTCTTTTATTATTTTACTCTCTTTGGGATCCATTGTGGCTTTGACTATTCTTGTGTAGATTGTGTTGTACTGTGAAGTAGAAAATCCTATTCAATTACTCTTTACCTTCTAGAGCTGCAGACAGATGAGGAATCTTAATGAATGGAAATGGATGAAATTCTGAATTCCCATTTTCAGCACGCATGCTCTGGCTCTCACATTATAAAAGGCATTTTCTATATTGACTTCAATTAGGTAAAAATAGCAATATTAAAAAATAAAAAGGCAAATAGGTAACCATAGACAACTGGAGCAATGCAGAAAAATCCACAGGTATAGATGTCTACTGTCTAAGAAACTCTAGAGCATAGTCTAATAAGGGATTTAGCACTATATAATTCTGATAAACTAGGATTTACTGCTCCCATATTCAGAGAGGTTCATACTTTTTAACCAGAGCCCTTATTTATTACAAGGTTAAAGGAAGTCTATCAGGTCCAATGACTCCTAAACTAATAATATTGCTTTGTAAGGGTCCTCAATAAAAGCAGAAAAATACCTTTGTGGCCACAAAAGATGAAGTAATGCAGACGTAATCATCTTTTTTAGATATCAAATGGGAGGGGCCTGGTTTATCAGATTTGTCTATAGACAGGTGCAGGTCCTATGGGTCTCCCATGGAATTACCTCCATGATTTGCATTTTCAGTCTCTGCATTGTAGACCTGACAGATCGCCTGCAAAGAAGCTTTCCTGCATTTTTTTTTTTATTCTCTTAGAAGAGCACATGTAAATTTTAACAATTGTAGTCCTCTAACCAGTGGATGTATAAGTGAGGTATTCACTCCCTTCCGGTCCTCAGCTATATCACATGACCAGCAATAAGACTCAACTAACAGAGCTTCTTACATGTGGACAGGAAGTCAGTTTCCATATTCATTCCTGTGAGAGCCTCAATGTGAGTCTCATGGGAATGAATAGAAAAACTAATATCCACAGGAGTCAGAGTGTCAGTCGCATGACACAGTTGATGACCAGAAGGGAGCATTATGTTACAGTGACAGGGTAAACCAAATATTTACTTGTTTTCCTTTTTATTATTATTATTATTATTATTTTTATTTTTTTTTATATTTTCTTATATTAAAATGTTTCTTTCAAAAAATGTTTCTGTTCAAGTTTGCATTTTTTTTTAAATTTATAACATGTACTGTATTATTTTTCTTAAACATTTTTCTTTTACTATAATGACCTTACTGAGGATGTCTTTTCAAAGGCATCAGCCCCAGAGATGAAAATGTCAGAGTCTGCAAAAAATCCGCACTACAAATTCTCAGCAAACATATAACATTTTAAGTATACTTTCAGTTATAAATACAATTTCATAAATGAATAGTACAGTTGAATAGAATAAACTTTGTAAAATATCTTATTAAAGAAATATGTTTCCATCTCCACTTATCAGGCTAAATAACTATTACATAGAAATATATAAAGAGGGGAGGGGAAGGAGGCGACTGCTGGAAAAGTCATATAAATAACTGTATTTGTTATACTGTGAGTGAAAGAGAGCTCTTCGGACAATGAGACAATAAATCAACAACCTCTTCTTGTCTATAGACATTTGTGTGTGAGCTGAATATGAAGACAGATTCTATATAAATAAACCATAAATAAGGAGGAGGAAAGCAGCCTAAAAAGTGAAGAGTCATATTTTTTAATAAGATATATTACAAACTATCTGATATTCACATGTACTATTAATTCATGAAAAGTGATTTTATAATTGGGGGTACACTATAAACCCACTCTAAGGCCAGCTGCATACAGGCTTTTCCCATTTAGAACATTGGGCAAATATATCAACCATATGTCCTGGACTGCACTATGGCCGGGTACCCAGATTCACAATATCATTGTTATCTATAATGCTGTGAGTCAATACCACAACATGGGAATACTGTCTCATAATGTAATGTTCTTTTTTCATACAAGGGACTCAAAGTGCAGGGAGCAGTGTGGAGTTAGCGGCTGCCGTATAGGCGCACATCCTCAAACCCACAAGGGTCAGTTGTTTTACGGGAATTTACCAATTTACCCACACAAACACAGGGAGAACATACAGACTCCATGCAGATTTTGCCCTTTGTCAGATGTTGGACCCTAGCGCTGCAAGCCCAACGTGTTGTCCTGGTATTCATGGGGAGACAGTAGTTATGCAGTGTGGCTGTGACTCACGGCATCATATATAACTATGAGTCCAAGTCCATAACAAAGTACAGTCTGGGAAAGGGTTTCTCTGATCCTGGCCATTGAAGTGAGAGTACAACTATCAATAACAGGAGCCCTCCATTGTGCACAGGCACTAGTACTGTGTCCATGAAATCATGCATAATGGTATGTCATGGTGCCTTTAGGCATGGCAAATTGAGTAGACATGGGCAAACCTCACGAGATTCGTTTTGATGAATATTCATGAGGTTCAGCCTTTTGGTTAGTTTAGGGTTTGTTTGGAACAAACTGGAAGAGCTAATATTATAGTCTGGGGTCTTCTCACATAAGTGGAGGCCCAGGGGAAGGTGAGTAAAAATAAAGCGATATACTCACCTTGCCTCACTTCTGGGCATCCTTGTGCATAATAGTGGGCAATAAACCCCAAAAGCAACAAATCAAACCCAAAACTTTTTGAAAACTTGGGTCGAATCTGTTTCCAACCCTGCTCATCGCTAGAACTGAGATGTTTAGTTTTGCCATGATGTTCCGAGTGGTTAACAAAGTAAAAAAAAAAATCACAGCAATAAAAAAGATTGAAATGTATAATTCTTCAATTGTTTGATTTTCTTCTGCTTTTTGTAAATATGATCTTATATTCCAGTATATTATTTACTCTGTGCTTTTCGCCAGTCCTAAAAACCTACAATTTCGTGTGCGGAATCACAGATTACGGGAAAGCAGAATATACATAAAAACGCTCCGTTCCTTCTTTACTAAACACATTTATCGGCCCCACTTTTCACCAGGTGCATTTCACGCTATTTACAGCTTACCACAATTAATTGCAAAAATCTCCTATTTCCAATTTAACTATGGCCAAAGGGAGCTCTTGTAGATAATTGGTTTTATAATGCAAGTTCTACTATACTTTGTCTCACTAGCTGAAAGATTCTTTTATGTTTTAAGTAGTTGTTTTAATTGTCTCATTTGCATTGTTTCATGAGTTCAGCTTGTTCCCTGTTGGGATAAGCATTAGTCTTTCATACTTTCCCTTGTTCGAGTGTATAGGTCCTCGTTTACAATTGTATATATTAGGAAATTATACGGCTTAAAATATTGTAATGCATCGAAAGTGTAGGAATAATATAAATGTGCCCCCCCCATTACCTTTCCTCTGATTTTGTTAAGGACTTCGGTTTCTCATGAGCGTGCTTGCAAAACAGGCTGCTGTTCATATCACAACCACTTAGTGACCACCTATAGACACATATAGAATAAACAAGTCAAAACAGAGTAATAAAAAAGTCATTTTTTGCAAAGCTTCTCACTCATTTCACAATACATCGAGGCAAAAGTGCAGGTAAGGACACATCTGTATGTATACCGATCCTTTTTAAGATTTCAATCTAAATCATCGAAGAAAAAAAAGTTTCCCTGTAGCTTCTGAATGCTGCCCAACCCTAGGAAACCATGCATGTTATTCAAACCAGCATAGCTCCAGCATATCATTTCACTGTGGTTTTCTAGAAAACACGCCAAATGTTCATGTACAACAAAAACTAGGTACTAGTGCAGTGTATAGAACTTCACTGGTTATTGTTGCTTGGCAAGGAAAACAAAGTCATATTATGCCAGACACGTGCACAAGGATTGCTGTGCAGCATAACTAAATTGTCTATTCCTGGACACAATTCAGATTGAATTTGAATGTTTTGACTCTGAGAATTGTGCAGATTAATGCAGCCGGTGCAGTACAAATAGTAGAACCCTAACACACTGTGCCACTGGTCTAACACTGTGAGAGACAGTCTCCTATCTCTGTTAACTAATACCTAGTCTTCTTCTCCAGTACCACTTCTGATTTAGGGGTGTTTTTCTGGGACTTATTCACTGATGACCTACCTTTAAGATAGGTTATCAATTAAAGATCAGAATTCAGAAAGGATATGACACAAAGGACCCCAGCAGATCAGCTGTTTGAAGAGGCATTCGCGGGAGCAGCTGCAGAAAATTCATTATTTGCATTCGTGCAGCAGCTGTGCTTGGAATCATAGCTGTGCCCATTTACTTGAATAGAACTGAACCCCTCTAATACCATGCACTTTCTCACACAGTATTATCTGTGTATCTGTATTTCCTATCTCTCTGTCTGACTGAGGTGTTACTATCTGTCTAATCTCTCCACACAAAAAGAATTCTTCTCATCAGTGGCTTCAGACCTTTATTAACCCATAATTGGTTGATGCTTGTTATGATGCAAGGCATTATGAGGAAGCCCGCGTGATCCCTGATGTAGTGTGATCCCTATTCCCAACTTTATCCTTGTTTTCATATGATGGCCTCCATTTTGGATGGTTTGTGCAAACTAAACTGCAGATTGGTTGTTACATCAACAGCTTTTCCTCCCAACTCCTTATTCACATGCATGTTTTGTTTTGGCCACACCTGCCTATGTTTCAATTTCTATACAGCACAGAAGAGCGTAACACAAAAGTTATGTAGTGATGTGTTATCTTTTAGTCCGAACTTAGGTATATTACAGTGTACCTAAGGTGATAATACAAACTACAAACAAGCAAAACATGTTGTGTGATCTGAACTTTACATACGAAATTCTGTATTACACCAACATACAGTTAAACTATTGTAGCAGGGTTAATAAAGAACCTTCATGGAGCCACCAAAACTAGAGTTTATGGTGCACCAGCCATCCATTATAGTTGACAATAAGGCAGTGCAATGTATACCCGTAGGAGTGTTCTCTACATATGTTGTACACATGTACACTCATTATTTATTTGGTACCCAGAGACAGGAAACATGCCTCACTCATTCCTATACTCTGCTCCAACCCTGCGAGGAGAGTAAAAATGGCTACCATGTATAGTAAATGATCAGCATCCTCTTAAAGGGGCATTCCCAAAACATATTTCATATAAAAGTATTCTGCAAAATATAATTGTCACCCATTAAAGTAATTGTATATGTCACTAGAAAAATTCCAAGGAAATTCCACTTTCCCTTCCACTGACTGAGCACTGTTGCCACTGGATATGCCTTGTAGTCCATCTTCATTTTGGTCAGGCATGCTCACTTTCAATTTTTCTTCCCTGTAGATTAGTGCTACATAATCCTGCATGTGCAGTCCTAACAGATGGGAGCATGTGCAATGCATGAATCATTTCTGTTAGGGGGAATGACCAGTACCGGCAGAGACATGGCTACCATTTGGGCAGAGCATGCAGCTGCTATGGAGCTTCTTCACTTGCTTCCCAACACTGTTTCACTCCATTTTCCTTCTGCCAGCAGAAATGTTTGCTGTATTAATTTCTATTCACTGAGCTCCCCTAGTGGTGGCTGCTGGCAGCACGTTTTATCACACAGAGCTGTTTAGGGGATATATTTCAATGTATTTATACCAGTTGTCTTGTGCAAATACATAGAAAAATTTGGAGGCTGGTATGTATAAGTTATTTCAAAACTAACAATTTTTGATGAATTACTATAAAATTACGTTTTTTCCCATCCCTAAAAGTGGGAAGAGAAAGGGAAGGTAAAAAATCTACCCCAGCCTCGAGCACGGATTTCAATTTATGCTGCACAGACCACCTGAAATATACCAACATTAAGAGGTGTATTCCTCTTAATAATTTTTGCACATTTCGCTACCAAAATAGCTGTTTAAAAGAGATACTATACACCAGTCTTCATAAATCTGCCCCATGATGTTAAAGAGGACTTTTCACAACCTCCACCAACTCCAATTCTCATCATCAGCAAAATAAGCACTGCTTCACTGATTCTGGCAGAGTTGGAATTTTTTCTCTAGCCCCCACCGTTCCTGAGCAATCTGTGCTGTTAGTTTTGGTGCCTGATATGATATTTAGGCTCTGTATTGTCAGGAGGGCGGTGTTAGGCAGGAGCAGGCAAGGGGAATGATTCTGAGTTCTGACACTGACTGCCTCCGAATGGAGCTCTGACTCACGCCCCCTGCTTGACACCACTCACCTGACATTCCAGAGCTTAACTAGCACATAAACACCAAAAGTACCTGAACTTGTTACTTGGGAATGGTGGGGGCTAGAGAGGAAATTCCAACTGTGCTGGAATCAGTGGAGCGGCACCTTTTAATAAATGATAAAAACTGAATTGGTTGAGGTGGTGAAAGGTCCTCTTTAAGATAGTGTCACCTATTAATATGGTATCCTGAGTGTTTTATTTATGTATTTATTTATTTATTTTTTCATTTATTAAGAAAATTCCTCAACTTTATAAAAATTGGATACATTGGGGTCTCATTTACAGTGTGCAGATGGATTATCCTCATGGTGTTTTTTTTTTTTACTACTACCAAAAAAAAAAACCTCTTTAGGCCCCACGTTGCGGAAACGCATCTTTCTTTGTTGCAGAGTTTGCTGCAGGTTTTTGAGCCAAAGCCAAGAATGGCTACAAAAGAAATGGGAAATATATAGGAAGTTCTTCTACCAGCTGCTAAATCCACTCCTGGCTTTGGCTCAAAAAAACCGCACCAAAATTTGCAACAAAAAAAGCTGCATTTCCGCAATGTGGGGCCTCAGCCTTCAGTCATCTGATAGATTGCTTGTTTTATTTTCACACACTGTATTAAACCTCATAATCTCATTGGGTTTATTTTAACATTGAAAATAATAACACTCATGCTTTTATTCCACAGAAAGACAAAGAAGATCAATGGCTGGAGAAAAAGTTCCTGGGGAATAGAGACCATATTGTTCTAGAACATCTACAATGGAATATGGGATATGAAGTTCAGATCATAGCAACAAATAGACTCGGGCATTCAGAGCCAACAATGTATGAGTTTGTAATGCCACCAAAACCCAATATTATTGCAGGTAAGTCAATTCAAATCCAGTATAAGGAATTGTAACTTTAAAGGAGTTCTCCCCCGGCTGACTTTGTCTCCTCCCTCCTGTCCAGTTTCTAATTTCCTGTGCTATGGTATTATATACTATAATACAGTACAGATGTATCAAAGGTAACTACATATGAAATGCTTTCAGAAAAGAAGGGTTAATAGTTTATTTTTGTCAATTTAAATGAAATGAATGAAGAAAAGAGAAATGTAAATCCCATCATTATTTGGTGTGACCTTTGCCCTTTGGAGGAGTAGTCCTGGAAGTGATGATACGGCCCCCACAGATATAGCCCTGATCTCATCATCATCCAGTCTGTCTGGGATGACATGAAGAGACAGAAGGATTGGAGCAAGCCTACATCCACAGAAGATCTGTGCTTAGTTCTCCAAGATGGAGGGAACAACCTCCCTGCCGAGATCTGCCAAAAACTGAGAACTGATGGAAGGCAAAGGTCACACCAAATATTGATGAGATTTAGTTTTTCTTTTTTATTCATTCACTTCATTTTGGTAATTGCCAAAAATAAACTATTAACCCTTCTATTTCTGAAAGCATTCTTACTTTGCAGCACTTTTTCCACACCTGCTTAAATCTTTTATTTTATATATACATATATATATATATATATATATATATATATATATATATATATATTTAAAACACTGTGGAAAAAACACAATGCGTTACTGCGGGGTTTTATTCTACAGTTTTTTTGGTGCGCCTTGCCGTGTGGGCCTTAGCCTTAAAGAGGTTTTACAGTAATTTGATATTAAGTGTCACTCGTTCTTCCCAGACCAGTGACATTACATCATCTAATGCCATTCTGCAGGTCAGTCCCATTCAAATGAATGGTGCTTAGCTGCAATACCAGGCACATCCATTATACACTGTATAGTACTGTTTTAATTACATTATACAATTATTGATATTGTATAATTAATTAAAGACCTCGTTTGTTATATATTTACTTTCATAGGAATACAATGAATGGCTTTTTAGTGAATTTGAGATTTACTGCTGCTGTTTGACCATGGCTATTTGGCCTACCAACTCCATAGCCCTGCTAAAATTACTATTTTAATGTAAAAGTAATTGGACCCAATAATTTTGGATATCTCATAAAATTCTTATATGCATGGGGGCTCTTAGCTTTCCTTTGACAGATGATGTCAGGGAGGAAGAATGATTGGGCATGTTGAATTTCAATACCTGATCCTTTTGCTCTAGGATGTAGTCCAGATGTAATATTGGCCAAATGAATGGTCTTCATGCCAAACAAATGATTGTTTTGTGCTATGGAGTGTAACACAAACTGCACAGCATGACTGCTGCCATACAAAATGAATGGGTGATATGAAAGTTTGTTCGATATATGTTACATCTGTATACCGCCACCTGAGGTGTCTGGCAGTGGCTTATTCCCTACCCCCATTGAGAAAATATGCACACTTGGCTAAGCTAAGGGTGCGTTTGCATAGGTGTCTGGGGGAATAGCTGTGGCCAAATAAAGAGTCTTTCAACAGCTATTGAAGTTGTGGACACACAATAACTACCTGTACATTGAAATGTGGAACAACAGCGATTGCCCGAAAATCTCAACAAAAGATATCATAAACAAGAGAAGATTTCTTACAATAGCAATAGTGGGGAAACCAGGGAAAGAAATATTGGTACAAGGTTTAATGAGAGTTTAACACGTGCCTTGTATTTGATAATGAATTCCAAAAAAGTTAAAAAAAAGACAACCCAAAGACGACGTCTTCTTCTGGACATTGTTAGAGCCAGGATCCCTGGTAGGTCAGTCCATCCCTGAAAACTGGTGTAATATACACATGTGGACAAAATTGTTGGTACCCCTCGTTTAATGAAAGAAAAATCCACAATGGTCACAGAAATAACTTGAATCTGACAAAAATAATAATATATAAAAACATGTTGACAAGCCACAAGGCTTCTGAGAGAATGTCCTATGGACAGATGAGACAAAAATCTAAATTTTCGGCAAGACACATCAGCTCTATGTTCACAGACGGAAAAATGAAACATATCTTGAAAAGAACACTGTCCCTACTGTGAAACATGGAGGAGGCTCTGTTATGTTCTGGGGCTGCTTTGCTGCATCTGGCACAGGGTGTCTTGAATCTGTGCAGGGTACAATGAAATAACAAGACTATCAAGGGATTCTAGAGAGAAATGTGCTGCCCAGTGTCAGAAAGCTTGGTCTCAGTCACAGGTCATGGGTCTTGCAACAGGATAATGACCCAAAACACACAGCTAAAAACACCCAAGAATGACTAAGAGGAAAACATTGGACTATTCTGAAGTGGCCTTCTATGAGCCCTGACCTAAATCCTATTGAGCATCTTTAGAAGGAGCTGAAACATGCCGTCTGGAAAAGGCACCCTTCAAACCCGAGACAACTGGAACAGTTTGCTAATGAGGAGTGGCCAAAATACCTGCTGAGAGGTGCAGAAGTCTCATTGACAGTTACAGGAATCGTTTGATTGCAGTGATTGCCTCAAAAGATTGTGCAACAAAATATTAAGTTAAGGGAACCATCATTTCTGTCCAGGCCTGTTTCATGAATTTTCTTTTTTAAAAAATTCTGTTGAAGCCTGATTGGAAAGCAATGTCTGACTTTCATTTGTTCATTTTCATAGAATTTTTATATATTATTACTTTTGTCAGATTCAAGTTATTTCTGTGACTATTGTGGGTTTTTCTTTCATTAAACAAGGGGTACCAACAATTTTGTCCACGTGTATATAAGAACAACAAGGGGCTGCAGCACTCCATTCACACCTTACTATATGTTTTTGATGTTTTTACACTATGATTCGCTTTGTCTATATTCTCTTATATGGCATTTATTTTTGTGTATGGAAAGTTGCCTGTTCTCTATGCTTAAGGTAAAGATATAACTACAGAATACATAAAAAAAATTGATACTCTTTTGATCTCATGTACTTTAGACACATAAGAAATAGGGGTTCTTTCACGCTACCGTTATTACAGTTTGTTGCTCTCATCCATCATAGGATAAGAATAACTGACTTTAATAGTGATAGAGTGATGGATGCAGAAGAAGCCCTCTCCCACTACATCCATTCCCATTAACTCTAATGTCAAAAACATGACGGAAGCTTTTTTCTTCTGTTGTTTGTTTACTTTGCTAAAGGAAGAAAAATACCTGAATGCACAACTTTTTCTTCCATTAGAAAAGAAAAGAAACATGACGGAATTAAGATTCCATCATGTTTTTAACATTAGAGTTAACGGAGATGGACCATGCTCTGAACTGCTTCAGTCACTCAATCACCTATGGCAGATGAGAGCAACGGACAACAATAATGGTAGCGTGAAAGCATTTTAAGTTTGGCCATTCCTTGAGTAGACCTACACTAGGTCCTATAGCATTTGCCAGTGGCGCAAATAAGAATGGCTAGGCTCGTGCTCACAGCTGCCTCCGCTTCCACAGAGTAGGGATTGGTAAGTAAATAGGGCTCTTTACCTGCTGGTAACGGCCTATTAAAAAAAAAAAAAAAAAAAAAACATCAGGGGCCCGCTGGGCCCCCTAATGTCCCGGGCCATGTGGCAGCCGCTATAACTGCTACCCTGGTATTTTTGCCACTGGCATTTGCACAGTTTTAGTTTCAAAATTGTGTAAAAGCCTGGTACTCCTGTATTATGGCTGTCTAATACAGCGGTAAAATATTAGAGCAACCAGGTGACTGATATGTTATACTATAATGAGTTTCGTTTATATTGTTCTAAACTAGAGATGAGCGAAGTTTTCAAAAATTCGATTCGGCAACTTCGACGAATTTTCCGATATGATTCTATTCGATCCGAATTAATTCACTGCGAATAACCAGCTATTTCCTGGCTGGGGTTGGCAGCAAAATGGCGGAAGACCTTGGATGCCGCGGTCATGTCTCTCTCTCTCTCTACAGCACGGACAACTTTTATTCATGTGGAAGGATCTGCTAACAAGCAAAGACACGCCTACCCAATCACATCACTAGAGAATATCATGTGACCGTCTGATGTCACAAAGGGCCTTACTAAATATTCGTTACCATGAAGCATCAGGAAATCTGGATTCCATATGAATCGAAGATTTCCTGAAATTCGGATCGAATTCCACTTCTGCAGCTTCGATTCACTCATTTCTATTCTAAACAGCATTAATCAGGATTTTTGGGGAGAAAAATTATTCACATTATTTCCTATGCATAAAGACAGAATGTGTTTTCAGCCTGTGTGCTTTAGTATCCATGTGTGCCGTAGGCTGCACACCGACAGCACACAGACCCATAGTAGTACATGCTGCCATTCACCCCAACATTCTTCTGTAGGAAAAAAACCAGAATGCATTATTTTAGTCCCTATTGCAGACAATGTGGACTTGTAAACCATGGGAGTCTCTATCACTCCTCCTTGTTCACCTCTTCCATGGACTTACAGAGTGCACCTACTGTACATATTAAAGTTCATTTGTTTATTGCTAATTCAGCTAAACAAGTTTTTTGTTATGTTTGCGTGAACCTCGCAAAAGGAAAAATACTAGTGAATTTTTCAAAAATATTGATGTATCTGTAGATCATAGACACAAATAAGTCATAACATTTCAGCTACTGCTTTAGTAGACCTGAATTAAAACCTACTGTATATAGTTAGCACAATTTAAGTTTCAATACTGAAATTTTAGTTTCTTCACCATGAAAAGTAAAGCGCAAAATTGAACACCATTTTCTAATCACTGCCTAAGACGCTGCTGTGACAAATACCTTTTGGGAAATGCAGGTGTAAGTATTAAATCGATACAGTGGAGTTCAGTATTTATGGGGATTAACTCTGATAGGAGTTTATTAATTCTTCAGATGTCACAAGAAATAGTCTCTAGAGCAATTTCACCAACACTAAGCAAAACTGTCCTAAGCATAGATCTTGGCAAATTTTGACAATCAAAATATTTATTTCAATAAGGGATGAGTAAGCTTGTCTGAGTATTTATCTCATCTATCTATCTATCTATCTATCTATCTATCTATCTATCTATCTATCTATCTATCTCCTGTATACATCTATCTACTATCTATCTATCTATCTATCTATCTATCTATCTATCTATCTTCTGTGTATTTATGATTAGAAACTCTTATAAATTATTATTATTATTATTATTATTATTATTATTGACAGGAGTATTACCATTTGGGAAATTTATGGCATATCCTGTGAATATACCATAAATGTATGACATATATATAGTTATATCTTGAGAATGGGGTTCCTGACCCTTATCTTGCATCTGTAGTGAAAGTAGAATATGGGGTGAGTGCACAGCTCTCACCATTATCTTCTATGGTTCATCCATGATGAGTTAAACCTCCCTGTTTTGGTGTTCTCGGAAATCCCCGCAGAGGTAAATGGAAATAGTCACACATGTGTGGCATACTCTACATTCACTGCAGTCATGAGATGGCGTTAAAGAAGTTGTCCAGGCATTTTTTTAATTTTAACTATGCCGGGGGAGGTGAAAAAAAAATTTAAAAAAATCATACGTGTCCCTGATGCTCCGGTGTCCTCCTGGCGTGTTCCTTCCTTCTGTCCGATGTCTTCTTGCGGGTCTCTTCCGCTGAAGCTGCTGATTGGCCTCAGCAGTCATGTGACCGTTGAGGTCAATCTGTGGTCTCAGAAGGCCTCAGGAAGCGACCGTGATGTCACAGGTAGTGACACCGCATGCCCTTCACTAAGGTTGCTGATTGGCCTCAGTGGTCACATGTGGCTGGGACTTCCGAAACATTTCAATACTTCAATATACGTCAATATCTTATTATATTAAGTAATGCAGAACTACATTAACAATTCTTATGGTTACTATGTAAGCAGTGAAAATGCTGGTCATGAGCAGAGATAAGCAACAAGCTGGGTTCATTACAAATTTTTCATAAATTTGAGGTTCCGCTGAACCCAAAATTTTTGAGTTTCTCCATTCATGAATCACTATTGTACTTAAGGGACTCTTCAGGTCCCAGCATATAATAAGGGGAGACCCAGGAGAGTTGCAGAAACATGAGGTTGAGTCACCCCAAGTGACTGCTGAAGCCCTGTCACAGACCTCAATGGTTCCCCAACACCTATGACATCATTCAGGAGTTTGGAAGAGGTGGGAATATGACCAAAGGGGAACACGAAGGGGCCCAGGAGAGGTAAGGGAAGAGGAGTATCAGTGTTTATCATGTGTCCGTACATCTCCTGGGGGGTGCAATATATAATAAGAACACTTCTGGTGTGGATCATAATGAAATTAGCAGACGATCCTTAAATAAAACAAAACTGGTAGGTGATTCTTACGAATCACCAGACACATCACTAAAAAGATTTACCAAAAAATTCAAATGTGTTACTTGTAAAATGTATTAAAAAGTACTTTGAATGTGGCTTCCCAGATCTCCATTAACATATGATGTCATGTTTACAAAGGAAGGGGAATGTTGAATTTAAGGGAAAAAAGTCAATGCCAGATTTGTTTGTCAATGACTTACTCTCCTCTCCCTATTGGTAACACATGCATGTCAGGCTGAACTGACTGTGAATCTGTATAAAGGAGTTAGGAGGAATAGCTTAGGGCTAATGAACATTTACTTAACAGCTATTAAATCTGCAAAGAAACCCTAGTTAGGTAGTTAGATGTAGGAATACTTTTTTTTTTATATTGGGATTGAGTTTCTAGAATTTCTTTTTTTTTTCTTTATAAATAACACAGATCATGCTAGCCACATTCTGCCATAAACTTAATGAGTCCCTTTCTTGCTCAAGCAAGATGGCTGCCCCCATAATCATATACAGAATATAACATAAAAAGTTAATGTGTTCCCTTTTTTTTTTTACTAACTAAAACTATATAGTAAAATAAATTCTTTTTTTCTAATCTGTTTTTCTTTTCTATTGTACAGTGATTATGGGGACTGCCATCTAGCCCAATCTGCTTTGTTAAGTAGGTCAGCAGTCGAGAGATTTGCTTTATAGCATTCACATGGATATAAGAAATACCAGTGCAAAAATAACAACACTGGCGTCTAAGGTATTGCTGTGGGCATGCTCTGTGGCATGTACAGAGATCACTTTGCATAGAGCTACAGGTGCATCTCAATAAATGAGAATATCTTTGAAACGTTCATTCATTTCAGTAATTCAGTAATACAATCCATAATCAGCGTCTTCCATGATTGTGTGTCCTACTGAACCAGACTGAGGGACCATTTAAAGGCTTAGGAAACCTTGGCAGGTGACACTGAATTTACAATACTGAACTGAACTTACAATATTCTAATTTTCTTAGATTTGGGTTTTCATTACCTGTAATCCGTAATCAACATTTACAGAAATAAAACACTTGCAGTAGAACACTCTGTGTGTAAAGAATCTAGAAAATATAGGAGGTCGCTTTTTAATTTAATTACCGAAATAAATAAACGCTTCAAAGATATTCTAATTTATTGAGATGCACCTGGATGCAATAACTTACTATTGAGGGAGAAGCCCTTTAACTCCACGTGTGAAGGGAAGCAGAGGATTTGTAGCTCTGTTTCAGAGAAGCTGCATTCATCTTGTAAAGATGCTGTATATAATAAAATGAATTAGGAATTTTTGGTGGCCCAATCACAGGACTTAGCAGTGACCCCGGGTGCATGATGTCACTAGGAGGATACCGAATGCTGCGAGGAAGCCCAATATTTTAATTTTCTTAGATTTGGGTTTTCATTACCTGTAATCCATAATCAACATTTACAGAAATAAAACACTTGAAATAGAACACTCTGTGTGTAAAGAATCTAGAAAATATAGGAGGCCACTTTTTTAATTTAATTACTGAAAGAAATAAACGTTTCAAAGATATTCTAATTTATTGAGATGCATCTGTATGTGTATTGCCCTTTTTTGGCCCAGAAAATAATTTGACATTTTTCAGCTAGTCCATTGCCTTTCTTTTGTAGGACCCAACAACAACAGGACATCTGGGGCTATTTGTAACTTATACCTTTTTTAGTTATTCCTTTCTATCTAAATACTTCTCTTCTGCTAAATCATGTGACTCTCACTCAGACCAAACAAAATGTACATGGAATTATACATGAGTAAAAGAGACTTTCTGTGTCATGGACTGTACCACACAGACTCTACTAAATAATAGAGAGTTTGTGTGACACAGCTTTGGAGAAGGAGCTCACAGCTCAGCCTCCATAACTATGTGCTTACAGTATCTTAGATTATTTAGGATAATATAGAGAGGATAATTGCAGATATAGTACAGTCTACAAGTACCCATGTGATGATATGTTGACACATCATGGGATTGATAGCAGAGCAAAGAGAAATATAAAGCCAAGATGGTGCCCGATCAAGGAGAAGCTGGATTATAATGATATGAGGACAGTATACAGAAAAAGAAACCTGGAGTGTGACAGACATCAGGTGAGGGATGCAGAGATGAAAATCGAGGAGGTTCTTTCCTCCCTCCTTACATTTTTTCCAGATTGCAGACATTAATATATCTTGCAGAAATCCGAATCCAACTGACGTTGTTAGAAAAATTGCTCAAAAAGCCAACTTAACCCCGTAAGCCTATCTCATTGATCTATGCTCAGCTCCTGTCACTACGGTCAAGTAGGATATCATCCTATATTAGACAGTGGGAAAGTGACTGGAGGAGATCTTTCATGGATCAAGTCATATAAAGTAGGGGAAGAAGATCAGCACCAGGCCCCCCTCCCCACAGGCCCCATAGCACCTGTGCGATCTGTCTACATGGCAGATACTCCTAATTAGTAAGGATATAGGTGATAAATTGCCTTTAAAAAAACACCAATAAAATTTATGTTTATCATAAAAACCTGATTTAAACAATAGGAAATTTTCCAACAATAGCTTTTTTTAATTCAATTCAATTCTGCTGCAGCTGGTGTTATTGTAGGAAGGCAAGTTCATTATATGTGTGCATAGCATACATGAATTGTGGTAGATATATATGTAATCTCTACCCCCGATAGTAATATTTTTCGTTTTTATGTAGGTCTTGTCAGCATGCACACTCCGATTCCCTGAATGAATGCATCTTAATGAGTTCATTAGAAGATTTCACACAGAAGTTGGCACACAAAGCCACTTCTTCTCCCCTTCATTAATTTTAATTTAGATTTTTTTTTTTCCCATGGGATTATAATTTCAAGGGTTAAAAAATAAATGATCAATTTACAGAAAAGAGGTTTTCAGTTGCTTATTGTTATTGCCGTAGGTCAAACAGTGTAAAATTGAGCTGTTATTCTGCATTGCTATGGGTTGAAGTGAAAAGATTTCTCCCCTGTCTTTTGCCATTAGCTAGAAATGTAAAGTAATTTTACTTTTTCCCATTTGTCACTGGCTGATACCAACAGAGAGTTTGGAATTGATAGCAACAGGAAAACAAAATATAAAATGAAGTAGCGCTTTAGGACTGAAAGCTGCATTTCAGGCTTACCAACGGCAGGCATTGTGTGCTGTACATTACATGCAGGATTTCCATAAAGAGGAATAATTGTATGTTCAACCCCTTGTGCGAAACCATGTAGCAGTCCTGGGTCAGCATGCTTCCATTCTTCTTAGTGGTTCAGTGAATAATAAATGCCTATACAATGGATATTTTATGTATATACTTCAATACAGGATTATTCATTTCTTGGAAACATGGTTGCGGAGGAAGGGTTTGAGTCTTTAAAGGGGCTGTTTCACCATGACAACATTAACATTCTGTTCTTCACTGTAATTTTGGCATCTGAAGCACCCAACAATAAGCAGAGATGGGGAACAGGTTTGTAACAAGTTAGGTATGTTGCAAATTTGCCAAAAATTTTCAGGTTTAGTAAAATTGTTACTATAGTTTGAGGTCTCTTCAGACCCCATAGAATATTATGTAGAGGCCCAGGAGAGATGAAGACACTGAGATTTATTAAATTCCTTATTATTTTTATTATTTATTAACAGTTAAGATAAAATTTGCTATATCTGTGCATAGTGACTTCATAGTTAGCATATGGTCCTAACTTTAAATTTCACCAGGGACATTTTCTTGAGTTTTTACACTCTTAGCATATTTTTTTTTTGGATTTCCCCCAGTTAAGCCTCCTTCACACGACCATAATTTTGATCCACAATTGCGGATCCACATTTGTGGATCAAAGTACGGATATAATCAATTCTATGCACCCAAACAGATGACCGCATTTTCGGTAGCCATATGTCAATGCCATATCCAAGGACTAAAAATTATGAAGCATGTCCTAATGTAGGGGATGATACAAGTCTTTTTGTGGATCCGTGTTTGCAGATGACATACAGACATATTTTTTGCCAATTGCGGATCAGTATTTGTGAATGGTAAAAACCACTATGGTCGTGTGCAGGAAGTCTTATTCTTAAAAAATGTATCCTTTCTTACCTTTCTTCTTGACTGGACTTGTCTAGATACAGATGTAGTGAAGTTTAACATGATAACCCACTGCACCATGACATCTTGTCATAGAAGACAACAAAAGTCATTGAAATCTATTTAAAAAGTCAGGTTAAAGTGGAATTTCACTTTTTTCAGAAATCCATAGTGCAGGTGAAGATAACAAGCTTTGTAATATACTTAATGCCATTTTCTTTGCTTGTTTGCTTCCTTTTACCACTGATCAAATTTTTAAAAAAGGAGAGAAGAAAGAAGAGGAGAACTGCTCAATGCAGAGAAATAAGAGACTCCTTTGTACTATAGAGTAACAATTCTGTTTCACAACATATATGGGTTATCAGGAATTACTATCAAGTTGTTTCCTGACAGATATGACTTAATTCCATAGACAGCCTTATATCTCTCCCTCCTTCCATCCATAAACTTCATCATATACTGATCTGCCTGTGTACGGGGTAGAGACATAATCACTGAGTCACAGAGAAGTAAAGACAATAGTAAATGGTTATAGACACATGCACTCTTCTTATATATAGTATATGCAAAGTTTGTTCCCTTTACCTACACTACTGATTTAGGAAAAAGGAAATAATGGTTTACTTACACTTTAACCCGCCGTGCCACATTGTAGTTAATACTGTAATTGTCATGTTAAACTTTGCTACAACGCTACGTCTCATGAGATGATTAACTTTTCAATAAAATATTGTCTCGCTATACAGTACTTTTTCAGAAATTGATATCCTATATGTATCTATGTGCAACTACCCAGTAGTTGTGCTGGGTACTTCAGCCTTTACAAGGTTTTGTTGCAAGCTGCAATACTGTATTAAAATGGTCTCATGTGAAGATGAGAGTGGACAAGGTATTTCTACCCATACTCATATTTATTGGTTAACTGGCCTCCATACCGTAGGCTCCAACCACAAACTGAATGGGTCATGTATATAATTCTATATCTTCTACATAAAGAAATGATTGGTTAATGGGGTTTTTCAGCACCCCATGTGTTTTTTTTAATACTAATGACCTATCCACAGGATAGATCATCAGTGGTGTCCAATCGCTGGTGGTCCAACACCCAAAGCCTGCAACATCCCATCAATGGAAGTTGCTGCACAGGACCAGGTCAAAAGCATTGGAGGAGCTGCAGTAGCCCAGTGACACTATATATAGGGCATCTCTGTGCAGTAGCTTCCACAGCAGGAGGCATCAGATCAGTTGAACACTGCAGAGTCTACATTTTGGACCCCATGGATTGGATAATATAAAAAAAGAAATCACTTTAAATAAAAAGCACCTGGAAAATCCCTTTAATGTACATATTTGTTGCTTGAGTAAAGATGAAAATTGAGTTGTGCAAATTGTATATTCTAATTATTTAAAAATTTTACGGAAATACAGTAAAATTTGTTGCTTTGCTGCTCAGTATGGCTTCTGTACATCAAGAGACTTAAAAATGTATGCCGGTACACTTAGATAAGATCCCAGGTCCCTACGTATTTCAGCACAGCAGGCATCACATTACTGTATCTAATCTATGTTAACAGCATTCAAACTTATACTTTCTAGCAGCCCCATGGAGCATAGGAGCATAGGAATGTATAGCTTAAGACGACCCATTGATTGCTATAAAAGAGTATTATAGACATGCTCTGCGATCTGCGGAGACATCACTATGAAGGGGTGAGCTATGACCATCACCTACTTTGAGTGATAGGCTGTGCTTTTTTATATATGTATATATAGGTTACCATTTATTTTATTCCTGCTTAGTGGCCAAAGTGAAATTGCAAGATTGCAAGGGTTTTTTTCTTAAATACGGATAATAATAAATTAACATTTATTATTATTATTATTATTATTATTATTATTATTATTATTTGGAAAATATGGAATCAAATTATATACCAGCACTTGGAACCTTAATACTTTATGTATATTAACTCTGTTTTGCACACCATCATCTATTGTTGAGATTTTACTTATTTTTTTATTTTACATGGCTTTTATACTATAAGTTATAAATTATAATTTTACTATATACTCTGCGATCACACAGCCCTCTTACAGCTCCAGAATTCTCATTGCCAGTCAATTACCCAGTAAGCCTTGGTTCACATTCGCATTCATGCTTTCAATCTGGGTTTCCAACAGGCTTTCCACTGTTTTAATGGCTGGAATTGTGCAGCCTGTAGCAATTTTCTTGACATAAAAAACACTGTAACCCTCTGGGAACCCATTAAGGTCAATAGGGTCTATCAAAATTTGCCAGTATCTGAAAATCTTTAAAACTAGCAAATCATCATGTCTCCACAATAAACAGAAGTCATAGTGAGATCAGAGCCTACCCTATGATTTTTATTATGATTTTTTCACTTGTATAGTATTTTACGCTATTGTTAAATATTTTTGTTTAATTTTTTAATGTACTTTTTAGTTATATATAAAAAAAATTAATGCTTTAATTCATAAAGATAGCAATGGGTCTATAAATCAGCAAAAGCTAATATGTGAAATGTTCTTTTCCTGTAGACACACTATTCAGTGGCCTTGGAATTGGAGCAGTCGTTGGTTTGGCTGTAGCCGCTCTCCTTCTCATTCTCGTTGTGACGGATGTCAGTTGCTTCTTTATGAGACAGTGTGGATTGCTTATGTGTATAACCAGACGGATCTGCGGGAAGAAAACTGGCTCCAGTGGAAAAAGTAAAGAATTAGAAGAAGGAAAAGCTGCATACTTGTGAGAAAAAAATACTTGTTTCTTTTAAATGTCCCTTACAGGTCGAAAAAATAAAATAAAAAAAGATTAAAAAGCTGATAAAAATTCAGTAAAATTTTATGTCATCTGGGTATAATTATAGACATAAAATAAAATGGATACAAATATCACACAATAGAGAAATGTTAAAAGGGTTTTTTTAAAACTATTTTTATTATATTTTTATTAGAGAGCAATTTTTGCTGTTGTCAATAACCAGTAAGTCTTCAAAAGGCCAAATTTAAGGAGACTAGAACCTATGCCATGTTCTTACCTATGGACTCCTGTATACCCTAAATCTACAATGCTCAGTTATTAGGAGAAATGAGCAAACAGGCTGCTAATAGCCTACTAATCCAATATTCACCTTCCCTTGCTTCTTCTGGGCACCCTCATGGATTCCAGTGCTTTTTCCCCAACATCTTCGGTCTTCTTTAGGTCTCTTCTGTGACACCATGGGTCCTAAGTGACCTCTGAGGCCTGTGATTTAGCCACAGCAGTCACGCGGGGTACACTGACATAATGACGCTTGCTTCACAGCATTATGACATTGGTGCACCCTATGAGACTTCTAAGACCCAATCCCTTAGCAGACCCCTAAAGGTTGTGAAATCACTGAAGAGGCCCAAAGAGGTCTGAGGATGTGAAGGAATGTGCACCAGATGCTGAGAAAGAGCCCAAGAGAGGTTAGGAAAGTTGAGTATTTAGATGAGTGTTTATTACTTTATTTCACCTTCCCTGGGCCTCCACTTATTATAGTCAGGGGTCTGAGTATAAAGAAAACACTTTTGGTTTGAACCAAACAAGTTAGTTCCGAAACTAAACTGGTGGGCAACCCTTGCGAATATTTGTAAAAAGAATAATGCAAGGTTTGTCCATCACTAGTTATTAGTGCACAACCTCTTGGAAAACGATTCCCATAGGGCTCCAAAGGGTATGTGGTTTTTTTGAAGATCTTCTATCATGTCATTGTAAGACTTCAGAGACTTCTTAATGTGCCCATACATTCATTGTAAAAGCAAAAGTGTCCAAATCTCAACATGTCTAATCCTGTGGTTTCTCATGGGAGGTAAATCATCGCCAAAGTCTGGTAGTAACTTGTTCCCCACTCCCATTCTTTTCCAAAATGGGCAAAAAGAAATACAACAGACCGTCAGCACAGGTCAGCTCCAGTGAAGAAATAGACCATGATGTCAGCACTTTATAGAAAACATAACTTTACTAACCTCTTGTTCAAAACAACAACTTATTATCCTCTCAAGATCCCTTTTTCAAGGCTGAAAAAATAATTTAAGGGGCTGTAACATTGAATACTGTTTTGGACAATGGGACAGTAAGATTTGGCTTCTATGACATGTTGATGTCATTGTTTATTTTTAAGCTAAAAGATATGTGAGAGCCCCATCATAGTGATTAGTGGGGGTTTCACTTTATGGACTCCCCAACATGTCTCAATGGTATTTCATAAGATATCAAAAGGTGCACATACCTTTACTCTCAAGTCACCTTCGTTGTTCTTAAACTTGAGGCTTTAAGGCCAAGGTTATGGCATCTGTAAGTCAAACCACTGACTATAAAAGTAAATATGCAACAAACTATACATTTAATTAATTATACAGTATCAATAATTGTATAATATGATTAGAAGTAATCATTTTACTTTGAATCGACTGCACCCAAAATTGGCCCCAACTCCAACTTTCCAACTCCTACTTCACAGTCCTGGTTAAGGTTCTGGTTATATTACTACAATCACGTATTTACTATACATATCCTGAAATCTTTAAAGTATACTTCCAATTTTCAGCATCAGCAACATTATTATAAATTTTAAATTTGTATATAATGTTGAGAAAATATGGAAATATATTTTCTTTCCTTTTTAACTTGTACTTCTTCATATATTTATATGTGGTTCCAATTTTCAACACGAGCAACATTATTATAAATTTTATATTTATATATAATGTTGAGAAAATCTGGAAATATTATATTCTATTCTTATATTATATTTTGTATACTTTATATAATTATTATACATTTATTGGTGGTTTATGTGTACTACATATCTGTGCCATGTATAATTTGGGTTCATGGTCCATTTTGTTGGTATGTCCGTCAATTTTGCATGAATGCTTACAGTATTTATTTTTTTTTTTTTTTCATTTTTTATCATTTTGAATGGGAACATTCATTGATGGGATCAATGAGATATGAGTGTGAACAATTTCCAGAATGAATTGTTCCATAGGGAAACATTTACGCTAAGTTAAACTTTTTAAATGGTTTCAGTCCGCTAGGGTTTTGAAAATTGTCCAAAGTCTAACCAGAGGAATTCTATCACCTTGATTCTCTAATACATCTCTATGACAATTCACAAGATTACTATAAAGCTGAAGCCAGATCTTGCAGAATAGCTGCATTTTTGTTGCAGATATTGCTATGTGTTTTTGTGCCAAAGCCTAGAGTAGCTTCAAAGTAATGGGAAGTGTAAAGGATAGCTCTTAAACTTACCCCTTCTACTAAATTCACTCCTGGTATTGGCTTAAAAAACATAGCAAAAGCAAGAAATTGCAACTTTTTCGCAACATGTGGTCTCAGTCTTAGGACTATTTCTCCTTAACAATTTCCTTACGATTCTTGAAAAACTTCCGCCTGCTGATTATTGTGTCGATTAGCTGGGCACGTACACATTGTGCTGTTTTTTGCTCATGGCATTGGATGATAATTTGAGCCTTTGAAAACTTAGCATGTTTGACAGTTTGCTATTCATGTTAAATAATGGTATCTATATATTTGTTTTGCAACTCTGTAGCCTAATTTTAGTCTTGGCTTACTTGACAATCTACCCCCATTACATGCAACTTTGTCAGATTCCAAGCAGTGGTGTAATCACATAAATTCCTGTATGGGGGTTAGATTAGGATCAAGTTCATTGCAGGCATTGGACAAAAGATTGTGTCAGGCTTTTTACTATTTTTTGGATGAAAGTGGGACTATAATATATAAAATTGGCTATAGGTGAAAGATAAAGATTATACAGCTATATTGTATTTAAAAAGTACTCTTTAATAAAGTATGCATATATTAGTGCTGTGTGTTAAACAGTCTGTAAATAATACCATCATACACATAATAATAGCCAAAATAACAGAACTAAATAGTGCCTAAACAATACAACCATATACTGCCTAAAATTAATGCTGTACAATGCACAGGTAACAGAGCACAGGTTTCAGGTTTTTAAGACAAGCAGCAGCAACAGTTGTAGTATCTGCAAATTGTCCTGAGGAGAGTGGTGGAGTTTTGAGGGCAGTTGTCTCTTTTGTTCTCCTTATAATGCAAACTTGAGAAAAGTTCCTTGAGATCATGTGAACAAAGTTTCAAAAAAATTCTAGAATTTGACAATTACGAAATGTGACATACAATTAACAGATATCAAATGTCTTGTACTGACCTTCCACCTCTTTTTCTTTCTGTACCCTGACATCTACAAAAAAACAAAAATGTGGGTGGGGAAGGGAGGGGTTTCATTCATAACGTATGTATTTAAGATGATAAATATGTATATTATCTATCAAAATAATTATGTAAATACTTAAAAATGTATTTCAAGGACCTTTATATGTGTCAACCTTATTTTATAATGTAATAGTTATTCCCAAATAATTCACATTCACATAAGACAATTCAGTCCACGTTAAACAGAAGGATCATTACATATACAATTATGAGAAAAAGAAAGTACATCTTTGAATTTTATGGTTTTACTTATCAGGACATAATTTAAAATAATCTGGTCCTTAGAAGGTCTTAAAATTAGGAAAATACAACCTCAGATGAGCAACAACACACAACAGATTCCACCGTTTCACTATTTATTTAAGAAAATGAAGCTAAAGTGGAAAAACCATGTGTGGAAAACTAATTGTGCCCTATGAATCAATAGCTTGCCACCTTTAGCTTAAATAACTTGAACCATTTAACTTGAACCTTACTGTCTGTGAGCTTCCAATTCTTAAGTACCCTGTGGGGGTAGGGGTGGTTGATTCTGGCCAGAAAAAAAAGACAGTAGACAAGACTCTATGACAAGTGTGAAGCCTTTTTTTAATGACCTCATAGCAATTTGTTTATTTTATGGCAATAGGCCATGCAATATAAAAGTAGGTTCTATCCAATGGGAATGATGCCTTTAGGGTGTCACTTCCAATCAGAATTTCCATACCATATGCCAATGGCATACATTAAATATATAAAGTTACATGCAGAGTATCCTTAATCAGACAAAATAACTTGTACCATGTCTAGTTTTTGTGTCTACCAAACAATTCAAGCAGAGCAGAAAGATTTTAAGAGAGAAGAGATAGGGCAGAGGGTGGGACTTTAACAAAACTAAGATCATATGGTAATTCTCAATAGTATCTTCAGACAATGGAGAGGGAGACCTCATGCTTACACAGAAAATATCAGAAAAAAAAATCATGCAACTTATTGATGAAGGTGGAAAGCAGGATAAGAAAGACTCAAGTTAGTAAACAACTATAAATTGTGAAGGGATGTTTCCTCTCCTCCACTATGATAGACAATTGGTATGCAATGTTTGTGCTGATATGCTATTTTTGGTTTTCATAAAACATAGCATTGTGGCCAAACGCCTACACTTTGGCCTGACCTGTCCAAATGACATTTTTCCAGATGTCTTGAGGTTTGTTCATACTTTGTAAATTTAAGTCTCTGCCATGTTCTTTTTCAAAATAAAAGGATTTCTCCTGGCAACCCTTCTAAACAAGTCTTACTTGTTCAGTCTTTTTCTAATTGTAATGTCATTAAACTTGAACATTCAGCATGCTAATCGAGGCCTGTAGAGTCTTAGATATAGCTCTTGGGAATTTGCAGTTTTTCTGAGCATTACACGGTCTGTCCATGGGGTCTATTTGCTGGGGCATTCACCCTTGGGAAGATTGTCAACTATCTTAATTTTTTTCTACTTGTGAATGATCTTTCTTACTATAGAATGTTAGACTTCAAATTGTTTGGAAATGACCTTAAAGCCCTTTAAGATTGATGGGAAGCAACAATTGCTTGTCTAAGATCATTGCTGGTGACTTGATAAACTACCAAAACTTCTCCTTTTAGGATGGGATCACATGTTTATGTATCCATATGCAGTTTTTGAAGCCAAAATCAGTTGTGTTCAGGGGGACCTGAAACTTTTGGAAATGTCGGGTCGAATCCGGTGCTAAACTAATTAGCATCACCTGGCTGCTGCTTACCCTCTTAGTTCCTATGGGAACAGCAAAAATATACTTAATTTTTTCACACACTGCATCTGCTTATTGGGCTAGTTTTTGTAAAATAAATAATGATATTTTGTAATTTGTTGTATGTTGTTGTTCATCTTATGTTGTCTTGATCTACTCTTAAGACCTTCTAAAGACCAGATGTTTTTTTTATGTCCTGATGCAAAAATAAAATGTAAAGAGGGTGTACTTTCTTTATCCCATGACTGTATGTTTTTGCTTACTTTTTCCTCTTGGCTCAAAATATCTCACAATGAGTGGCTCATGATGACCAGCTTTGAAAAAATATGAATTGTGATACTCTGCTAGGAGTTGTTTCTGTTAAATGTGTCTATATGTGGCCCCGCAGTGGTTGTGATGTACATTGAAACCTGTTGAGGGTTTTGTTAGCATATCACAATAATGTGTTGCAGCTTGCATTGTGAGAAAATACAGTCATTGACTAAATTAATGGAAAGGTAATGGTGGACACATTTGTGGTTTTGGAGCCAGGGCACATCTGTGATTTGAGATACAGCATATGTTATGTCCGATTGTAATGGAGAGGTTCACACATGGCCAACCCACCAGTAACCTCAATGGGATTTATCATGCATATGCTATCATTTCTTAAGTTATATTCCTTAATTATTTGATCCTTTTATGACTCAGTAATCATTTTTCTAATTCACATTTAACCTTTTAAAGAGAGTATAACACATCTCCCAGCCCTATTAAACCCCTATATAGCATTACAGATCCCGTAACAGTGATAAATATGATAACCTTTCGGTATATTCATCAGTGCTACAGAAGTGGAGATAATTAACTTTGAAATTGTATAGAAATTAGGCAGTTGGCGCATTGGGGGCTTTCTCTCAGGTCCCACAATGCTATTTATGCCCCTGAGACCTCTCCCATTCTTGTCATGGCTGCCCTCTGCACACTGGGAGTTGATCGTCCCACTGCTCTGAGACAAGCATCCCCTTGGCGAAATCTCATGTATGCTCTGTATGATCTTCCCTGGCTTGTAAGAGTATATTTCTCATGCGCGAGTTTCTCTAAGGCAGTATTAAGGCTGTCTAATAAGGATAGGGAGGGTGAAGACTCCCTTATAATACAATAGAAGGTACATTAAAAGTTCTTGAAAGATGAGAACGATCTATATTTTTCTTACTGTAAGTCCCTGAAGCATTTGTGTTTATCTTTTATAAGGAGGCATTCCATTGACTTTGCTATGGTCACTGGTTTGACTTTGCTTTGGCTACTTGTTTGACTGGGCGTGATTGTATCACTTGTCCATGATTTTTTATTTTTTTTTTTTATTTCTGGCTATCTTTAGGATAGACCATAAATATCTGATTGATGGGGCTAACAACTATAGTGGCCAGGAGCCAGTACTACAATTCAGCTCCCATTGACTTCAGTGGGAGCTGAGCTGCAGTTACAGTGCCTGACCACTATATAGGGTATAGAGTCAACTGCTTCCAACTCAGTATATAGTATGGGAATTAGAGTGACCCCGAAAAGCCATTTTGTGTGGGGGGACACCTGAGTGTCATTCTAACTGTAGGCCAGAAAAAAAAAAAAATCATGGTCAACCCTTTAAGTAATATCTGCTCAAAAAAACACTAATTTCCATTTATAACGCATGCTATTTATTTTTATATAACCATATGAGTAATGTTCATATCATATCAGTGTATTGCTTAGGAAGAAAGTGAGTATTGCACAGACCTTAATAAGATGCATTCTGAAGATCAGAAAAATGAGCCATAGGATTGAAATGTACAATTGAAAGCACTCGATGTACTGAAAACCTCTTTCAATTTGAACACTTTGATACAGATTTTTTTTTCTATTTATTGACTCATCTTGCACGCTATTAAAGAATGCCTGAGCACTCATTTCTCAAGAGTTCTTCAGTACTGTAATATGTAACTGTACTCTTCTTTTATCATATTTCTTCCATGGCATGATTTTATTTAAAGCTCCAGATATAGTAAAGTTTAACATTACAAATAACAAGAGTATTAACTCAACCTTTTCATTAGATGTTATGGACTTTTGTTGTCTTCTGTGGCAAGATATTGTGTTGCAGTGTGTTATCAGTGCAATGTCAAACTTTGCTATATCTGTACAGTATGTTGTAGAGGGTTAGAGATATGTGTATTACAGAAGCACTCTGATATTTTTGGATGTATAATGTTAACACACCAGCAATATTATGGCAGTTTAATTTGTTTTATCCCAAGGTCAGTTGCATCCAATATTTGAGATGAGCAACAACGATGAGATGAGGCTAACAACGAATTGGGTTTGTTACAAATTTTTGGGGTCTCATCAGACCTCAGAGTATAATAATTGAAGGCTATAGAGGGTGAGTAAGGATAAAACAAAACAAAAAAAAACACACTTATACTCACCTTTCCAGGGCTTTGTTGCAATGTCTGGTCTTCTTCACCATGCACCCTCAGTATCTTTCGACCTTCTGCCTGACGTCATCGGCCTCAGGTCACCGTCAAAGGGTCATGACATTTGTGCCCCTTAACTTGACCACTGAGACCTGTGATCAGGGACGTAAATACCGGAGTAGCAGCAGTAGCGGCTGCCACAGGGCCCGGGACATTAAGGGGCCCGGAGCCCTGTGGGAGACACTACCGCGAACCCCACAAACCAGTGACGTAACGATCGCAGTCGCAGAGGGTGCGACTGCGACCAAACCCGGCAGGGTACGGGGCCCGCGGCCAGTTGGAAAGCCTGGTTCCCTGACCGCTATACATACTGTTATTGGAAAGGGACCCTGGCATATTGCAGGCCCCTTTCCAATAGATGGCAGGGCAGGGCACCCAGGGGAGGTGACTGAAAACAATAAATACTTATTCTCACCTCTCCTGGGCACAGTGTTCTCTCTGGCGCTCTTCCGTCATGTGACTGAGGCCTGTGATTAGGCCCAAGCGGTCACATGGGGCGCAGCCACGTAATGATGTCAGTGCGCCCCCACGTGACTACTGAGGCCCAATCACAGGCCTCAGCAGCAATGTCGGAAGAGGGCCTGAAGATGGCAGGATGGAGCGAGGATGCCAAGGAAAGGTAAGGCAAGGTGAGTATGAATGTTTGTTATTTTTAATCACCTTCCCTGGGCCTCTGATTATTATACTCTGGGGTCTGAGGAGATAATATTCAAATAATAGTCACAGAACTTCATCCCCATTGACTGTAAAGTGGTGGTGTTGGGGTACTGCAGCTCTGCACCTCCTACTTGATTTTCTGGTCTTTCAGTGCACTAGCTTCTCACACTAGGAGGCAGCTAGAATAGCCGATTGGTGTGAGGTAGGGGGTTTAAAACCCCAACTGATCATATACTGGTATTCTGTTCTTTACATCTGGAAGTGCATTCTCTGTGTAGCTGCAGAGTTATAAAAGTCCAGACTGCTTTTCTATAATGCATTATCTGTGTGTGCTGTGTGCAGAATGTCCAGTGTATTTCTATGAGATTCAGCTTCACACTCCTGATTCTTAATAGCTACCAGGGACATATATGTTATAAGTAGAAGACAGTGGAGATGGACTGAAGCTGCATATCATAGGGGTACACAGTGTATGATACGGGACAGAAGTTCTACAGTATGTCACAGATCTATCACTTGCTGCCTTTAGGTGCAGTGAAGTGTGATGAAATTCCATCTCTGTCTTTGAAGAACCAGAGGCATGATGGGAATTATAGCCTGAAATTGGAGAACAATATTAGAGGGGAAGAAGGAATCAGGATAGCAGACAACTCATAAACAGCACATCAACTAGAAGACAAGGCATACATAAAAGCCTCTACATTGTTCTTTAATAACAGTCTATGATGTGCTATATAGGCAAAAATCATCAGAGTGCTTCTATAATGTCTGTAAACAATATTATTAACCAATGAGTTAATTCAAGTACAAATGTGTCCTCCTTTACCCGTACCCTTATCTGGATATGTCCTGATGTGTGTATCACAAGCTGAACAGATTTTCTATTAATAACATAATTTTGAAATAAGTTATTACAAAGTGATATGCTAAATATCTTATGTGTTTGTGTGTGGCCACCCAATAGGAGGGTGAATTGCAGCCTTTCAAAGGCTTTTGCTGGCATGTCATGACATTGTGATTTATTTCATTAAAAAATTGGAATCCTTTATTAAATTGGAGAACATTTAGCATAACTTTAATCCTAGAATTCCATTTCAAAATGATTGGAAGTTGTCTATGTCATTGGTGATCAAAGATGGACGATGTAAATAAACAATGACAATAAAGATTTAATTTTATGGGTATTTCAGATGCAATCTTTTATTTCTTAAATAGTTGTAAGGCCTGTTGTTCAAACATCTGGGTCTTCGTGCATATACTGATACTATTAACCATTCTAAAAGTTTCCATACCCTTTCAATAGCTGCTGAATGTTTCTTCATCTGATAGCTACTGTATTTCTTTCACCCCCCTCCCATTAACATGTACACTCAGTTCAGCAGGAAGAGGAATAAGACACATTTACCTTAAGAACAAAGGATTGGGCATAATGAAATTTCACATGTCCCATCCCTTTCCAGTCTCAAAAGAGTGTTGGTCAAAGACAGACACATTAGCCTGTCTGCTGATGTAAGTCTAATGTGCATGGCCACCTTAAAGGGAACTTGTCAGACAGTTTGGGATCACTAAATCACTAGCATGCTCTTAAACAGTTAGGGTATAGGGTCCCAAAACTTCATATACAGCTGCACTGGGTATTAAAGGAACAATAAACTTAGAAGTAATACTATGACTTCCAAGGTGCCAATGGGGCACAATAAGATTTAGAGCTGCTGCTCGCTAGGAAGCTACATGTAGGGGACATAAGAGCCACATGTGATTCCTAAGGCATACTGTCTGAGCTAAATCACTTTATAGGTTGTCATGTTAAATGTCCTCCCAAAGTAAATCTTTGAACAAAAGATACAGTGATATAACTCTGCTCATGAGCAAAATCATGATTGATCTGCAACACCATTGTTCCTTAGGGGGGTAAAAAAATTGTGACTGATGCAACATTGTCAATACAGTCATCTAAATACTGAAACATTGAAGTCACAGAGCATTCCTAGTTTTACCTTAACTCACAAGAGATATAGTGTAGTCCTAGCCCTGAAATGACTTAAAATATTTATCTAAATGAATTTCATCATTATCAGATTTTTTGTAGTAGAGTTGAGGGGTTAAATGGAACAACACTCCAAATTGACAATGTACTAAAGTTTGTCTCACAGTGTCTTTGGTAAAACTGGACTTAGGGTCAATGAATGAGATGAACAAAAAACAAGAAATGATTCTGAGAATCAGGTGAAAAGCAAAAAGCCCTTGTGCAAGAACAATTTATGGACTCTTTGGTTTTCAACTATTTTAAAGGCATTGACTAGTGTGTCAGGAATGGACAACCTCTGATCCACCAATTTACTAGTTATAAGCTATGGATGAAAATCACTTCTGTATTCTCTTACTTTTTATATCATACACAATAGCAGACACTGTTACACTGTATTTGTCATTAAGGTACTGTAGAATGTGGATCTTTCAGCTGTAGGGACAGTATGCAGCTCCTCAGGTTATACAAATAATATTCTGCCCCTGCTCACTATAAATAATTACCAATGTAGCCCTTTTTAGCACTAATCCAATGACATGCTACATCATACTAGCTCACAAGAAAATCTATTGATCTCGTGATCTATGATCATAAGAATATGTGTACCAGTATTCCCACACATCTTCACCACCATGACCATAGTAAGGAGAACTTTGAATGGAGTGTTCTCCATTTAAACTCTATATGAAAGAAATAGATGGACATATACCTGACTGCTGCTCCATTCAAGCGCTTTTTGACTGTGTTTGTGTGAGTGAGAAAAAACAGGAGACTGAGAATCCTAGGTCTAGTGATCCTGAGGGTTACATTGGTTGGGCTCCAATGATCACCCACCTATCTCACCCTAAATCATTGAGACATGGATGTAAGTGTTTAAAGGGGTTATCCAGCTTTTAACAATTAATGTCTTACCCATTAGATAGGAGATCATTTTTAGATCAGTGTGGGTTCAACTGCCAGACCCATATGATCACATAATTCCCCATGATGGTTCAAGCTACACTACTCACTCACCATTCAAGTCTATGGGACAACCTCTGCAGTACTCACAACTTCCTCTATTTAAAGTATAGAGAGCAAATACTGCAGCTCACTCTGTCATGGGGAACCAGCTGATCTGGGGGGCCTCAGCAGTGGAATCTCTTTCCGATCTAAAATTGATTTCTTATATTACCAATAGGACATCCATTTCAAAAAGCTGGGGACCCCTTTAAAGGGGTTTTACAGGATTACAATATTGATTGCTTATCCTTAGGATAAGGATTCCTTACCCATCACAACACACTACAAAAAATCTGGAATTTTGAAATACAGAGCAATAAAAACAATGAAGAGGGTGCATCACTGGCACAAACAGCTGATTGGAGGGAATGCCAAGAGTACAGCCCCATTCATCCGATATTGATGATTTATTCTGACAATGGGTCATCAATATGCAAGTGTAGCAAAGAAAGCCATTGAAAAGCCATTGAAAGAGTTAAATTAACATTATATAACTCATTAAGAGTCAAATTTAAAAGTAAAATTTTCCTACACCTACAAAGTAGTAATCCCAGAAAATCCCTTTAAGATCTGTAAATGAAGCACCTCTAGCACATAGTCATTTCAGACGGCATTTCTGTCCATTACTGAAACATAGCAAACTATAATTTCCTGCTGCATATCGATGTAGTATATGCATAATTTCGGGAATGCTTGATATCTTGTAGGAAGGATGGATCAAAAGACCCCATAGTAGAGATGAGAACTGAGGATGAAAGAGTTACTAATCATGATGGGAGCCCAGTTATTGAACCAAATGAAACAACACCTCTTACAGAGCCTGAGTATGTATTCTTGTTTTGTTGTTTCTTTTTAAGTTCAGTATCAAAGGCACAAAAGATAAGACATCTCAGTTCCTTTTTGCAGTCTAATGTCTATCTGCAAGTTTCATTTCACCTTATCTCGGTTCGCTTTCTCACTTTCTCTGCCTTGTAATATATATAGTCATTTTTTATGCTAATGGTCGAAAATAAGGCATATCACATTGAGAAAGCATCTTATGAAATGCAATCACATAGGTAATAATTACCTATAAAAGAAGCAAGGCTGTATTATGAGAAAAGCATCAGATAGACATTAGCTGCAGGAGGGATTTCATAAACTGTGTATTTTCATGATCTCCTGTGTCTTAGTTTTTGTACTCTATACAACTGAAAGCCATCTGGAAAAAGAAGTGTATTGGTATAACTCTAAGTAAAGAAAAAACTCCGGTTTGACCATTTTGCCATTTTATCTACAGCTTTAAAGTTTTATCATTCAACTAAGGAACTCTAGATATTCTCATTCACAGAAAAAATATAGCATTAAGATAAAGTCTTGGAGTGGAGTTGGAGTGAAACGAAATTTTCTTAGTGCCTGTAATGATGATATATGTAAGTTATCAAAATCTTAGAGCCAAATGAGAAGTTTATTGGGGAAACTGTAATTGAAAGATTTGAGTACCATGTGGGCATGGAGGGATACAGGTTCTGTATGGCATCGCATGGCACATTTGTGGATATTGCAGCTGGGCCTGTAGATCCTGCACACTCGTAGGTTTGTCTAAGTTGGCATCCCAGGTAGTCCCATAAATGCTTGATAAATCAGGCAATGATGTAGAGTTAGAAAGTATGTAATCTGACATTTCTATCTGGTTGTGCTGTTTTTTTATCAATGTAGATATCATCTTTCATTTTGATAGGGTCAGAAATGAAAATCAGTTGTTCAAAGCCAATGATACACATAGAGTCATTGTGGGTCAGTATAAATGATCCAACCACCAACACGCCAGGCTAAACTGACAGATTGAGGATATCGCTTAAAGAAAAATTATAGTGGACCTTCACAAAGCTGCAATAGGCCAATAATACCATCCGCATGTAGTTTCAGCCAATAACACCTGAAAAAATCCCAAAAAAACTGACAAAAATGTGGCAGTTCATATTTTTGGGAAGAACAGAGTAAGATATATTCTAGAAGGTGCATACATAGATGGTATAGGATAGGGTATAATTTTAGTAGACAATATACTCAGAGTAAGGGGGTAGAAGTTATGTTTAAATCTCCATATCTCCCCAATCCAGTACAGCCTTAAGACTTAAGACCAAAGAACATCCAACTGGTATCAATAAACCTTCCAATGTTCTCTTTATTCAAAACAATATAAAAAGCTCAACCTGTTTTGGGGAAAGTAATATTAGTATAACCTTCATCAGAAGAAAACCAGAGGCACCGAAAACAAACTCTATATACATATAACACTTAAATATAGTTCATAGGTCTCACACGCATACCCATCTCAGACTGAAGTGATATTATGGAAAAAAGTACTGGTGGTCTACTGCATTTCATCCATGGACCATGCGGTCTACTAACATGGAAATAATGAAAAACGTATGAGCTCTATCTCAATCCTTCAGAAGGGACCAATTAAAACTAAAATAAGGTAACCTAAATTTCACAATTAACTAGAGTAATAAAATTAACCAATGGCAAACAATGCCTAATGGACTGTTAAAATATTGGAGGGCCCTATACCAAAAATTATAAATAATTATTGAATCAATAAATTACAAATAATAAAATTTAATATTTTTTGTGTGGAGTCATCAATCATGTACTTATGTTGAGGTGCTCAAAGGGGATGAAGGCAAATAATTTTTTTTATTTTATTTTATTTTTTTTTTATGAATGTATTGTACCACCTATCATGAAAAATATACATTTCTGGCTGCAGGAGATCTCAATTCATAAAATAAAGGAATAACTTTGCACTATGAAATGCAGTTTCAAAAATTTACTAGATGTTTTGGACCAGGAGAATGGATCTTTTCCAAAAGACAGATTAATACAGGCTTCAAATGGGAAGTAGATGAAGAAATGAGATATGGTGCACATGTGGAAATTATGCTACTCCAGCGACAACAATGGTCATTTCCACATGCTTTCCACTTGAGCTCAAGGCAATCTTTTTTTTCCAAAAAAGTCCACCCTCCTGGACCAAAGTCTTAAGTAAGGATTGAATGCTTTCATTAAATTCTTGAAACCACATTGATGATTTCAGAGGTCTTCTATTATTTAGTGGACTGTACCCCTTATCAGAGCTCTAGGCAGTCTCCTATTACTCATATCAGTTCCGCATATAAGTTACAAAAAGGATACGGTTTCTTTAAACTCCATTTTTTCTTGTGCTAAAGCCAATTCCTAGAGAACCATCTGTCAACGTAGCTTTAGCAAGGCTATAACACCTGCCATTTCATAATCTTTCACATAGGTGCATTCAATACTATCAGTATTTTATAAAATGTCAAACCACTTTGGGTTTTGAAGAACATATATTTCATACAGCAAGATATCTCAAGGCAACTGTAATTTTTTGGTTTGTAATCTTTCATGCCGGTGTTTACTGGAGCCTAGTCAGTGGAAAACAAGTTAATCTAGAATAGAAAGTCAGTGGTCTCCGATAATAAAAAGCTGATATTAAATATTTTTTCTATTATACCCAAAGTCAATATAAATAGCCAAAATATTACCCACTAAGCTATAGAGATATTTAAAGGTTACTGTAATGTATGTTGTTCTTTCTTAACTATTTTTCAGTGTGAAGGGTTGCCTCACCTAGATCAGCGAAAAGTGGCCCAGAAGGGGGACAAGCTTGGCTTCTGAAAGTGTTGATATGGACTGATCACCAAGTTGTGGATAGCTACACATTGCAGTAGAAATAAATGGATGACCGTGTGATTAACATGTGTCCTCCATTATTTGTTCTATTGACTGGACATGTATATCTAAAGTCGGGTTTTCAGAAGTTAAGCAGCTTTTCTAAACATAACATGGTTTGTGCAAATATTGTGCAGCCTTTCAAAGCTTTTTTTAGCATGTGTTGAATTGGTTCCAAGACAAATTGGAAACCTTAAAGGGGTTTTCCATGCTAAAACTATCCTAAGGATAGGTCATCAGTACTAGTTCGGTGACACCACCACCAATCAGATATTCTCAACAGCTGATACACAGGGAATTGAGCAGGAAGCAGACAGCCCTGTTCTCTGTGTTGTGGCCAAACCAGGTAACTGCAGATTAACTCTCCTTCATTTCAATGGGACATAAGCTGCAATGACTCTGTTCAGCAACTATACAGAGAGCAGAGTTGTCTTCTTTCTGCTCCATTCTTTGTGTTTCAGCTGATACAAAAAGCTAGTTAATGGGGGTGGTGGGTGGCAAACCCCCACAGATCTAATACTAGTGATCTATCTTTAGGATATTTTTAAGTTAGTGTATAGATGAGGACACGTGCACATAGCTGGTTAGAGTCCACCAGAGAAGAGCAAGTCTTTCTTATTGGCTTTCCTCTCTGAAATAGAGGTAGATCCTTCATGTGGAACCCAAATCTATGAAGTCTATATACTCTAATTGGGTAGTCAAAAATACGCATCCCCTTTGAGATACAAATATGTTATATAAATATTTTCTACAAGATAAATAGTGTGAAATAAAAAAAAAAATGCCAATAAGTTTAGACATGTTAAGAGACACAGTTTCAGTTACCTTATATGTTTGTACAAAAAAGATGATAACTAGAGCTTTCTTTTTTTGTTATTTTCATCTATTTTCTGCTGAAATTTTTAAATCTCATTTTCAGAAATAAAACCAATGCGTAAACAATATTGATGTTCATTTCATTAAGTTTACTTTATAGTTTTGAGTTTTTTGTTTTTTTTCACTATAATTCGCCTCCAAAACAGATAGTAGGTATTTTTGGAAGGAATGGATTCTGTATATTTTTAATGAGGGAATGTGTGATATGCCATAAAAAAATAAACAAATAAAAAATGATTGTGTGTTTTTAAAAAAAATATAAAGAGAAAATATATGGTGTGGTGATGGATCAACATAAAATTATTTTGTTTAACTGGACTTCTAGAAAGAGAACTTAAAATCTTTCCTATTAGAAAATGTAGTGTGGATGCATCTTAGCAACTTTATTATAAAAGCACCAACCTGACCCCTATGATTCTACTGAAGGTCTCTGCAGATGTGTCTTTTCTTACCTTTTTTTTCTTGACTCAATAAATCCTGAAATATGTTGTGAGAGATGATTAACTTTGATTTTGTGATATTCTGTCATGAGATGTCTATGCTACATGTGTCTTTTTGTGGCTACTCTGTGGTTGTGTTGTGAATAGTGATCTGTCAACGGTCTTTGCTTGAATGTTGTGATTCTTTTATTGAGTTTGTTTATTAAGGAATTGTCCTAATCAAATTCTAAGGAATGGTAATGATGAACTCATTTAATCATCATCAAAGATCCAGAGTTGCAAACTATCCATAAGTTTAGTCTAGAGAAAGTCTATTACAAATTTTTAACAGTACTGTGCCAAACTTTCAAGCCGGTGTAAAAAAATGCTGCAAAGTAGGAATGCTTTAAAAAAAAAAAGTTTTAATTCTTTATGTATTTATTTATTATAAATTAGCAAAATGAAGTAAATGAAGAAAAAAAGAAAAACTAAATCCCATCAATATTTGAAGTGACTGCCCTTTGCCTTCTGGTAGACTTGCAGACAGTTTCTGAAGAAACTCAACAGAGAGGTTGTTCCTGCCATCTTGGAGAACTAAGCACAGATCTTCTGTGGATGTAGGCTTGTCAAATCCTCCTGTCTCTTCATATAATCCCAGACAGACTGGATGATGTTGAGATCGGGGGACCATATAATCACTTCTAAGACTTCTCCTTTAAGGGCTCACATAAATATTGTTGGGATTTAGATTTCTCTTTTTTTCATTCACTTCATTTTCTTAACTGATAAGAATATACTAATAACACTTCTATTCTGAACACTTTCTTACTTTGCAACATTTTTCTACACCTGCCTAAAACTTTTTGCACAGTACTGTACATTTGCAAAGTTTTTGAAGTTGCAAGAGCTTGTGAAGGTTACTGTGGTCGTAACAAGCATTACAATTGCCTGCCCTTTCCATTTTGTTTATTCATTTTTGGTTTTACTATGTGTCCATATAAATTTAGGCTACCTGTGAATAGATCCTTATGAGGTACAAATGTTTAGGCAATAACATGGACCCTATATCTTCCTTTATTGAAACAAGTCTTACACTGCTTGCTTTCAGTAAAACTGATAAGTTGTTTTTAATAAGTTGCTGACCTAAACTACTAATGGAAAATCTGAAAGGAAAAGGAAAAGGTGGTATCAAGATGCTTTTAGTGGAATGAGAAATATCAGGTTAAAAGCAACAGCAAACAAAAACAACAAAATCAACAAAAATTTCATCTTGTTTCATAAAATCTTTTTAGTTGTTCAAAATATTGCAGTAATTTCAATAGTCAGCTCAGTATGTCAGGTTAGGGATGCATTTAGCTCTTTTGGAATATTCAGTACATTATTACCTGCATAAGTGGTGTTGCATCCAAAAAGCATATTATTAAAGAATGGGTATGAGATATTTTATCTGTAAGGTTTCTGTCTGTTTAACCTTCTCACTTTAAAGTCTAGTTTAAGGCATATATTAAAATGTAGCTAATGCCAGAGTCATGGAGCTTATTGTGCCCCATCATTTTTTTTATTTGTGTTGTGCCACTTCTGAAATCATCTATTTTGCTATGCTATAGTGATACTGCAGTCTGGCTGAATTCACACATAGCAATTTTACCACTTATAGCTATAGTTTTTTGACTGTGCAGTTTTCATCGATGAAACATGTTATAAAACTGTCTTTTACCTCGATAACTGTGTAGTTATTGGCGTTTCAGTGCAGTAGTCAAATACCAGACCCTTATGTCCTGGGTGAAAACTAAATGAAAGGGTATATTTTTATATCTGCTTTTTATGGTACCAGAAAAGGACTGCTATCCAGGTCTCTTGCATATACAGTCAAGCACTATTCATATTGTTTCTCGAGAGTTATATAGTACCGTGCAAAAGTTTTAAGTAGGTATGAAAAAAAATGCTGCAACGTAAGAATGCTTTCAGAAACAGAAGGGTTAATAGTTTATTTTGCCCAAATGAAGTGAATGAAGAAAAAAAAAAGTAAATCCCATCAATATTTGGTGTGACCTTTGCCCTTTGGAGGAGGAGTCCTGGAAGTGATGATACGGCCCCCACAGATATAGCCCTGATCTCATCATCATCCAGTCTGTCTGGGATGACATGAAGAGACAGAAGGATTGGAGAAAGCCTACATCTACAGAAGATTTGTGCTTAGTTCTCCAAGATGGCAGGAACAACCTCTCTGCCGAGTTCTGCCAAAAACTGTCTGCAAGTACCGAGAAGAACTGATGGAAGGCAAAGGGCAAAGGTCACACCGAATATTGATGGGATTTACATTTCCCTTTTCTTCAGTCATTTCATTTTGTTCTATTTCAGAAAGCATTTTTACTTTGCAGCATTTTCCCACACCTGCCTAAAACTTTTGCACATTACTGTATGTTGGATGCGCAAGGATTATTTATTAGCAACAATTTTTGCATGTTTGATACAAATAAGGGCTCACACATATGGCTTTACTGTGAGTCAGTTTTGTTTGGAGTCAAAATAGGTCTTCCATTGAGGTACAAGAGGTTTCTACTCAGATTTTATGCTTCCACGCCTGCCTAAAACTTTTGCTCAGTACTATACATCAGCAGAGTTTACATACATCTGACAAAATACTGCAGAAAAATATTGTCACCAGTAGACTCCCATTGTATAAAAATGTATTTTTACTGAATCCAGTAGTGTTATGTACTAGGCTACTCTATACAGCAAATAAAATAATAATAATAAAGGCATCCCTATGCATAATAGTCCAGCATATAGCAAAAGGACAAATGCTGTGCGTAGTTTGGAATGTCAACACAGCCTATGCAATCCAATTCTTATATTTCATATTTGGAAAGGCTATGACTTGGAAAGTTTCTTAAAAACAAAGAATTTTTGCAGTATTTGCACAAAATCTGTGACAGGACATGTCACCTCTCCTGACTTGATGATTTTAGCAAATATGTGTACTTTTCTTCCTAAAATGACACATTTGGAGCATCTTTTCCTATAATTCTGTTTTGTACCATCCCCTGAAAATTCCCAGTTCTTAATTTATTCATAAATTTCCAGTAGCAATAACACAGTAACAGCACAATGCAGACTTCTATGGAAAGATCCTCCAGAATTTTTATTTCATTGGGTTTACACATATTTTTCTAAAACAGAAGAGGTTAGTGATCTTCGTTGAGGGGGTCCAACTGCTGCGACTTCCAATGATCCCAAGATTGGAGGCCCATTATAATGAAGCGGCAGGCCGAGCATGAGCCCTGCCCCTCAATTCATTTTCTATGAGAGGGCCAGAAATAATCAAGTACAGCATTTCCAGCTTTACCACAGAGAATGAATTGAGAGGCAGGATGTAGGGCGTATGCTCTGCCTGAAACGCCATAAGGATTGTTGGGGGTCCCTGAAGTCCAACCCCCAAAGATTATGAAGTTATCCCTGGTCCTATTTAACATTTGGTACAACTCCTTTAACCCCTTGCCGACATCCGCCTTATTATTAAGGCAGAAGCTTAATGTGCCCAATGGCAGCCGGGTCTCCATTATATTACTCTGATCATTGACATTAACCCTTTAGATGTATTGGTCAAACATGACTGAAACATCTATTTACTGGTGCCACATGCTTGCTCCCATGATTGTGAAGATCAGTGTCCCCCGTAACAAGATCTGGGACAGTCGATCTGTTCCCATGACAGCAGTGAGTCTTCTGAAGGTTTCCATACTTAGAAGAGTAAAGTACTATAACCTTTAACAGAACTCTATGAATTTTATAATATACTGCAATGCATTAGTATTGCAATATAGTCTACTAGTGATCAGACTCCCTGAGGTTCAAGACCACTAAGGAGGTCTAAAAATCAAACTACAAAAAAGAAAAAAAAAAATAACAAAAATAAAATTTTCCCAAGATCAAAAATAAAAATAAACAAAGTAAAACATAAACATATTAGGTATCCCCCTGTATGCAAATTCACTAACTACAAACATATAAAACTATTTATCCCATATGGTGAACGTCAGAGCAAGAAATATATCAAAATGGCCAAACTGCTTTTTATTTTTTTTGCTGTTTTGCCTTCCAAAGAAACTTGAAAAAGGGATCAAAATATCATATATTCTCCAAAATGGTATAAATAAAAATCCGGCCCTATAAACAAAATAAAAAAACACCTTATGCAGCCGAATATATGGAAATCTAAAACATATATATATATATTTTTTCAAAGTTTGGATTTTTGTTATGGTGTTAAAAAGTAATAAAAACTGTATACATTTAGTATTACTGTAATAGTAATGATCCACAGAATACAGGTAATGTCATTTTGGCTGCACAGTGAATGCTGTAAAAACAAAACCCATAAGAAAATGTTTCAGATGCAGGTTTTTTTTTTTCTCAATCCTTCAAAAAAAAATAAAAATTGCTTTAGGGGGGCGTTCCCACCACCACTGGTGACCGTCAATAGTGTCTGTTGCTATTGTCCATTACAAGATTTTAGCAAAAAATCACGAATCCTTTAAAATTTCTTTTCATTTCAATGGGATTTTATTTGGTGTCCGTTAGTGACCGTTAGTGTTCGTTTACACCATACCCGTCACATATACATTTTTTTTCCCCAGACAAAAAATCCTACATGCAGTACTTTTGTGTCTGTTAAAGAAAAAGGTTTAATGACGGACGTCAAGCATTCGTTATTTTTTAACATTAACGGGTGTCTGTTATAGTGTCTGTTATTACAGTCCGTTTTTTTCTGCACATGCTCAGAAATCAGAAAAAAAAAACAAAAAACGGACGGTATAAAAATGGACACTAACGGACCCTAACTGATGCTAATGTGTCCATTAAATGGATCAGTTAAAAAAAACGGACACATTAACATCAGTTAGTGTCCGTTAATGTTATGATAGGTGTCTGTTTTTTTTTTTTTTTTTAACGGACACTATCATAACGGATATCCAACGGTAGTGTAAAACCAGCCTTAGAGGGAATGGGTTAAAATAGAAAAGTGAATGATTTCTAAATCAGGAATATTTTGATTCTTGCCTTACCCAGATTAGTTTGCACATTCTATTCATCTTGACCAGGATAATTTGTCTTTTATCTCTTCTTTACCACGGTAACTCTTCAGAAAGAGTCAAGGTTTACCTAGCCTGGAAAAGCACAGATATCATATTGTGATCCCCACAATGAATTTTGCCAAACAAACTCAGTTTTGCTACTTTGATAAGTTTACTTTTGCTGCTTCGGTAAATAAATTATCAGCCTGTTTAAAAAATATGTGGGATAAAGCATTTGAGCAGATAACAAAATTGCCCTCAGCTGTCTGCGCGGTTATGGAAATTTGCTGTCACATGTAGAACTGGTACTTCATTAAATCTCATTTGCAAAAAAGTGTTTTACTGAAGTGTAAATGATAAAAACTGGTGACAGCATTAAAGTTGTTCTGTAACCCATGATAAACACTACGTGTTTGTTTTCTTTCCCTTTTGCTGTGTAGGTGCTAACACGGAACAGATGTTGTGACAGATAATTATGGAGTGTTGTTATTATAGGTGTCTCTGAAACCTAATATTTACATTCAAAAAATAACCCATGGAATAATATTTGGCCATGTAATAGTTAAATAGCTTATCTGAAATGCAATTAAAACAGCCTCACCCCTCTCAAACAGCACCACACTTGTACACAGGTTGTATCTGGCATTGCAGCTCAGCTTCATTCACTAATATGTGGCAGAGACGCAATATCAGACAGCCCATGCACAAGAATGGGCATTTTCTTTCTACTTATATAGAACCCCATTAAGCTGGGTCAAGAGGGCACAAGACTTGTCCATCGCAGACTCTTCAGTGACTAACCTGCTACAAGCTATTGTATCAGCTACGAGGATGAGATTTAACAGAATACTCCATTTTTTGTATAATTTTCATTGATAAAATTAATCTGTGCTGCAGGTTTTCAACTTGCAGCATGCCAACTTATGCTAGGTTCACACACTATTGTTCTGGTCCATTGGAGGATCAGAACAATGAACAGGCGGACCACTAAAATAGTGTTTACATATAAAGCCTGACAGACCTCATTGACTATAATTGAGTCCGTTGGGTGTTTGATATTTTTAAACTGAGAGCAACAGATGAAAAAACTGTGTGCAGGACTTTTTCGTCCACCAATGTTAGGCGGACAATGCGACGTAGTCTCCAACAGAGACCGGCGCAAATGTGAATGTAGCCTTATACAGCAGGTTTCAATTACAGAGGTAAAGGTGCCATGAAAATAACCCTATTTTGGAAGATTTTGCAGAGGCATCATTCAGAGTCTTGGTGGAAAATCAGCAATAGAGGGATCCTGTGTCGACTCAATGGCCCTTATTAATATGTAATGTATTGCCTTGTAGACATTCAGGTTTATAATCTCTCTTACCTTGTTACTGCTTCTTTGTATAATTTTTCTGTTCCTTTTTTTATGATGTAAATAAGTCTAAAGGGTTGGATTCTTTTTGCACCCCGCTGTGCCCTGTAAAGGTAATCAATGAGGTTTTGGGGGAACAGCAAATATATTAGTAATGAAGCTTATCTGGTAAAGGGAATGTACTGGCAATCTTTACTTCTTCCTGCATAGCCCCTTTAAGAAAGAGGAAGAGAAGATCAGGCTTGTAAGCCCTTTAAGGATTTTATGAGATAACTGATGTGTTGATATTGCATCAGTCTCAGCCAGTAGCCCTTTGGCATACAATATCCTGCCATAAAGAGCATTACAATATTGCTTCCATCTGTCCCCTACTTCTTAATAACTTAGGCTAGAAAGGCAAAGGGGACAGATGGAAGGCAATATGAGGTTCAGGATCTTACTGCACAGCAACAGTGGAGACACATAGGTCAGCAGAGGAGCTGTAGTCACAAAACTGTGGGGGATTTTTTAATCAAAACTATTTATGAAGTTGTCTAATGTTTTATAAGTGTATACACTTGTATACTGTATGTATGCTCTGCTTGAGCTCAACAGATCACTAAAGAAATTCACTTACATTTTTGACCATATTATTTTTCATTGCATTTTGTATGACATTGTAAAGTCTGATTTGTAAAGTTCTACGGAATATGTTGGCGCTATATAAATAAAGTTATTATTATTATTATTATTATTATTATTATTATTATTTTGTACCGCAGGCAGCGCAGGTAAAGTGATCCTCCGCCAACCTCTAGTTATAAAACAACATTTCATAAATGAAAAGTAAATGTGAATATAAGAAACTATGCAGTACATCTTATTAAAGAAATGTGTTTCAGTTTCCACTTATTAGACTGCTCTCCTGTAAAATCCATACTCAGTCATCCACAGAAGTCTATGGAGAGGGGAGGGACAGTTGGAAGTTGTTAATTTATTTATCACCACGTTCTGTACAGTGGTAAAGTTTTATATTGAAACATAGAAGTATCACTTGAGCTTTTTCAGTGCAGCCGAATGTGTCTTTTCCTACTCTTCCCCCTTCCCTCTCTATAGACTTCTATGTAAAAAGTAAATCAACCTGATACATGGAGAAGGAAACAGATTTATTTAATAAAATATATTATGAAGTTTCTTATATTCACTTTTACTATTCATTTATGAAAACATTTTTTATTAATTGCAGGTATGTTCTAAGTTAGTGATGTCCAGTTAGTGATGATCCATACGCCTTTTGTTTGACCCCAAGGAAAGGCATTACTTCCATATTGTAGGATATTGATGCGCACTGTGCATGTATAGAAACCGAAGAAATAATTCTGGAGACACTGTGATATCTTCATCTCCAGTACTTATTTTGTGTGCATGTATCTATTTACAGGATTGTATATGTCATTTGCATATGTTCTGTATTCCTTCCATATTTAATACAATATGTTTTAAAATTCTTCTGTATAAACTTATCCCATGATAAACTTTATAGTTGTATGTAAGGCACTGGTAACATGGCAGGTATTTACTGTTGAGTCTTGGGTTTCCAGTGTCTATTGGTTTGATGTTTTTGATATTGGTTTGATATGTGACCTCAATACGTGAGAGCCCAAGACTGTGTGTCAGGTACCGTGATCTGTAATACGGGGGCACCTCAAGGTACGGTTCTCGCCCATTTCCTCTTCACACTGTACACTGCAGATTTTAGGTGCAACTCATCCAGCTACTACCTACAGAAGTATTCTGACGACTCTGCAATAGTGGGTCTCATCACAGATGATGATGACAGGGAGTACAGAGAACTGAACCAGGATTTTGTGGACTGGTGCCACCGGAACCACCTGAAGATTAACGCGGGGAAGACCAAGGAGATGGTGGTGGACTTCCGCAAAGGCAGAAGCCCTCCTAAACCAGTGGACATCCTGGGGACGGGCATCGAGATTGTGAAGACCTATAAGTACCTGGGTTTGCTCCTTAATAATAAGCTGGACTGGGCAGATCATATGGAGGCCCTGTACAGGAAGGGCCACAGCAGGCTCTACCTGCTTAGGAAACTGAGAGCCTTTGGAATCCGGGGGACACTTCTTAGAACTTTCTTCAACTCGGTAGTGGCATCAGCCATCTTCTTTGGAGTGGCCTGCTGGGGGAGCAGTATATCAACCAGGGACAGAAATAAACTTGACAAGCTGATTAGAAAGGCCAGCTCTGTCCTGGGGAGCCCACTGGACCCAGTGCAGGTGGTGGGTGACAGAAGGATACTGTCCGTGGTGAGCTCCATGCAGAAGAAGTCCCATCCCATGCATGAGACTGTGATCGCGCTGAGCAGTACTGTCAGTGACCGACTGCTCCACCCTAGGTGTGAGAAGGAGCGCTATCGGAAGTCTTTCCTCCCCACCGCGGTTAGGCTGTACAACCAACACCGACCTAAGTGGAGATCATTACACACAGAGAACTGAAATATCTCTCTGCCTGTTAAATCCCCCCCCCCCCCCCTCTGCTACGTCCTATCTGTCTGTCTGCTATTAATGTAATGCCTCTCACCTTGGAACATTCCTGTACATGTTGTATTTGTATTTGTATCTGCTTATCTTTGCTGCTGTAACACACTGAATTTCCCCATTGTGGGACTATTAAAGGACTATTATTATTATTATTATTATTATTATTATTATTATTATTATTTCTGATTGTTCTGATTCCTTCCAGCGCTTTCTTTATCTGCATGTACAGTATCTGTCCTGTTACCTGTATTTCTATAGTGTATGTTGTCTAAATATTTAGAACATTGGTCCCTCATATTCTAGTGTTTGGATCTCCAGCTCCTCGTTTCTAGTATCTTTGAACTCCAGTTCTGGTAATGAATACTTGCTCTGTTATGAATACTTGCTCTGTTAGTTATGAATGCTTGTTCTGTTAATGAGGTTTCAGTACTTGGTAGCTCATTGTTTATTGTGTACCACTGGTGTTCATGCTTAAGTGTTCTTATGAGTAGATGGCCTTTGCTTATTTATTTCTGCTTGTTCCTTGGTTGTTCTTTCTCATGTCTAAGAAAGAAATAATATGAAATTATGAAATATAAGAGCTCATGAGAATACTACTGAAATCTATGGTCAAGGACATGTTATACTCAATGATATGTATTTCTAATTTCACATCCATGAAAATTGTTGTCCTTAAACTAACTCAATTAACTAGTTTCAGTGACTAAGGGTATCCTCCCGGACCACAAAACCAGACAATGACTGACAACTATCATTGGCTGGTCTAGATGGAGTCTGAGAGCTTCTTCCCGGTCGCTGAAACTAGGTCAACGACCTAATTATAACAAAAAGTATTTACGCCTCAAGGAGTAAATATTGCATTAAATGTAAACCATAGTTTAAGTTCCTACATGAGAAATGGTTAGGATGCAATAAAATAAAACTTTTATTAATCTGATTAAAATAACTATAACTATAGATTTTATTTCATCCTGTCTCTACTGTTCTCTTCCCTGATACTTAAGTAGGTCAATGCCCTAGTTTCAATGGGTAAGAGTAATCTCCTGGACCATATGATCTAAACCAGCCAATGACATTTGTAAGCTCATGACAACTGTCATTGTCTGGCTTTGATCATTTGATGTTTTAAATCAGTTACTCTTAGTTATGGTAGGTCAATGACCTGATTTTAATGAGTAATGCTGCCATTTAGATTGCTTCATCTGAAACATATCCAAAAATATTCAGATTCACCAAAATCTAAAATTTTGGGGAAATTTGGACTCAATTTGTTTTTAATTTTGTCACTCAACTCTAGATGTGCTAACTATCCTATTTGTTTCTATGTGTGGCCACCCTTCGGAGGTATGGGGTAAGGTGTGAATTGCAGCCTTTCAAAGCTTGTTGACATGCTATGATATTGTGTTGAATCGGTTTCCTTGACCAAGCTGGAGATTGGTTAAGTGTGCACAAATTTGTAGTTACATATGTCTGCCATTGAAAATTGACCCTGATGACTTTCCAAACTCAGGCCAAAAGGATACCATTTTGGTACATTTCCATGTAATGAAATTTATGGTGCATATAATTTGTCTTTCTTGGCTTTACATCATGGATAAAATTTAGTCCATGTATTACATATGTTCTATATGTTATTGGTACAGCATTATTTTCGTATTTGGTTACTCAAATATATGTATCTTCTCTTTTAGGAAATTACTACTAAAGGAGGAAAATGGCAAAGAAGCTCTGAGCGCCGAAACGATTGAAATCAAAATATCAAACGACATCATTCAAACAAAAGAAACTGACAGTAAAGCATAGCATGACAAAGTCCATTATCACTCAAAGAGGGAGAGATTGGTGATGCACACCCAATGTCAGCACTCTGCTGCAGACAATTATTGGCTAATATTAGCTTTCGATTGTCAGTACGTGTCCATACCTGAACAACTCACATCTACTGTACTTTAAGGTTTTGTTGATTAATTTAGTATGTTTGTCTGACTGATAACAGTATAAATGTATAAAGTTGACTGCAAAAATTCCTTTAATTTATTATAAAATAAAGTGTACTATTTATAAAATATTTCCTTTTTCCTTGTTAAAAAGGCGTCCTGTGGTTGGCAAATCCGCTATGCTAATATATAATGCATACTTTTTTCTTATATATGGTTCACTTAAATTAGTCTTAAGACCATTGACCAGTACAGACTGTTCATTAGGTAGAAGTTGGACTAGAAACATGCTGTATATATGATGCGTAATGGACTGGCAGGCACGCTCATAGCCAAAGTAGAGAATAATGAGGCTCTAGATATATCCATCTTGTGGTCATGTAAGATAAGTAATGTATAGGTGAATTATAACTGATTTAATTTTTTTTAAGAATTTTCTTTTTCTTTGTGATCTGAGTTTATTTTTTTAAGCTTTATTTTTCTATATGCATTATGTAAACTGTTACAATGTTGCTGTAAAATGTAATGTTGACAGTCAATATTTTGATATCAGTGGAGACTGTTCAGTGTCGGACTGTCCCATGAGAGTACCAGTGGATCCTCTGTTGGACCTAAGCTCTAACACAATAATAGTCCAACAGAAGACAAATTTAAGGGGTACTATGGTCTATTTTCTGGGGGTTGTTAGAGGGTGTACCCCCAGAATAATTTTACCTGGTGAGCCCAAGGAACCTCAGTCCGACACTGAGGCTGTTCAACCCACAAATTAGGGTTGGTACCAAAAGTGAAGTTTTGACAGTAGGGCGTTTTTTCTAGGTTCCTTTGGTTAACATAGTTAAGATAAGTGTCATTATATGCATATGGAAGTCCCATATGAATTCTTTCATCATATACATCCAGACAAGCCATTGACAAAATATATAGGTTATCCAAAATCAGATTTGTTCTTTTTCCAGAAACAGCACCACTCTTGTCTTTTAACTGTATAGTATCTCACATTATAGTTTTCACTTGAATGGAATTAGTGACACTTTCCTCAAAACCAGATTTTTTTGGTTTATTCCTAGATTCAGCATAACAGCAATGACTTTGTAATAAAGCTTCAAAATGAGTAAATGAGTTAACTAAGAGCAGATAAAATACTATTTTTCTTTTTTTCTAGCAGCCATTCTTGTACTTTTACAGTAGCCCATCTTTATTGGAAATAATACAACAGCTGCAATATTAAAGGGAGTCTATCATTCGCAAAACCACTTTTAAGCTAATGGAATGTTGGAATGGCCTTTAAAAAGGCCATTCTTCTCCTACCTTTCCTTGTTTTCTTCTCCCAGCCGATTCCAAGATAATTTGTTTCTTCATGTATGTAAATAAGCGCCACAGAGCACCCGGGCGTTCTTCCTCTTCTGCGAGCACCCACCTCGTTATTGCTTTTCACCGCTACTTCGTCCGCTGCGGTGACTCCCCTCTTAGTCTTCTTTCTTCTCAGTTCTCGCCGGCAGCGCTGTACAGCAGCGAATTCTTGCGCATGCGCAATCGGCTCTGCCACTTCGGGTTCAGGCAGAGCCGACTGCGCATGATGGGCCACCATTTTCTGGTGGTCTGTCGCAAGAGCATACTGTGGCAGAGCTGATTGCACATGCGGACAGTGCTGCGTACGAGGACTTAGAAAAAAGAAGATACAGAGAAGACCAAGAGGGGAGTCACTGCAACGAACGAAGGAAGAGGAGAAGAGGAGGAATGCCCCGAGTTCTCCGTGGTGCTCATTTACATACATGAAGAAACAAATTATCTTGGAATCGGCTGGGAGAAGAAAACAAGTAAAGGTAGGAGAAGAATGCCATTAGCTTAAAAGTGGTTTTGCGAATGATAGACTCCCTTTAAGCTCGGTCAATGGAAATGAGCAGCACTGGTTTTGGGGGAAAAATCTGATTTTTGTTTCTAATACAGGGCATTGCCTTCAATGTTCATGAGCATTTACATGATTAAATTAAAGGAATGATACACCTACAAATAACATAAAAAAGTAAGCAACAGATAATTGCTTACAAATTAATTCTACAAGTTCCTAAAACAAACAGTCTCATAGCAATCCTGCAGTAAAAAGAGGTCATTGTCCTGCTCATATGCTTCAACTTACCCAAGAGTTCAGGGGTTTAAGAATTCCCCCCTTCCTTGTTCAGACTAGGCACAGTAGGGATGTTTCTGTTGCAGCCAGTTGTCTTACAGTCATACAAAGGACAGGGAGGAGGAGGGAGACATGGCAAGTTTTTGGGAAAATATTTCTTTATATAATTTTCAGTTTAAAATGTAATATGACATACAATAGGTTTAATGTAAAGGATGGGATTAATGGAGGAGTTTCTGGGATGTTTAAAAAAAATGTAGTATTTTCGATATTTAGTGCTTCCTTTAGTGCTGCCTTATGTATCTGTTTTAAAGAACATCAAGTCTACTTGATCTATATTATCATAGATAAAACAACTATATTTATTTTTAGCCAAAAAATGACAGCCTTAAAGTGTAATTCTACATTTAGTTAAAAAAAAAAATCTTCATTCACTTCATTTTGTTAATGGACAATTTTTGAAAGAATTCTTACTTTGTAGCATTTTTTTTTTCACACTTTCCCATAGTACATTTCTGTACCATGTTAGTATGCCTCTATTTTTGTATTTGATGCCCTACCTCCCACCCATGACCTTGACTGGATTACCCAAATCTAACCTTCAAATACAATTTTTGCTACAGTAGCTGAGTCATGTATAAATGCATATTTATGAAGTGTAGATAAGATATTGTATAATGTATTCAAATTTCATCAGTACACCAATGTGAGCATGCAAGCAAAAATGACTACAAAAATTAAATCTTCGAGTTAATCCTTGCAAAATTAATGCAATAATGATACACCGCAGATACAGTGATTCATTGTTCCTATTGATTTGTATTATTTAGAGGGAATGTAATCAAAATTTCCCCCGCAGCAATACAGACATGACAAGAATGGCTGTACAGTACATTTAGTTATAACCATTTCACTTGAATTTGGTAACTATTGTATGTTGACAGTAACCTGCCTTACTTTTAACCCCTAAAAGGATTATTTTGTTAAATTAGTTAATAGAATGCGGTTCCCTGTTCAGAACATTCATATAGAAATGTATCCTTCCTTACCTTTCCTCTTGGCTTGTCCAGATAGTCACAAGATGACTAGCTTTCCATAACATGATTTTGAGATATTTTGTCATGAGGTTTTTATCCTATATGTGTCTATGGATTGCAGCCTGAGAAGGATTTTGTTAGCTTGTTACAATATTGTATTGAATTATTTTCATGATAAATTGATGACCTTAACCCAAAACAAAGTAAGGGAGGAAACATCTGTATTAGCCGAAGCAAAATGGTAGAGTGGCCACAAAGACCATTTATTTTCCCTGTGATAGCACTTTCTTAGACATTCTCATGTGTCTGTAGAGGGTACATGTGAGCTTAGAAACAAATTACAAATAAATTCTTCAACCTACCCAGATTCTAGACATAAAGCTGATTTCCTGAGCAGTACCCTCTGGTATTCCAATCCTTTTCAGTGACTGTTCACTGTCTTAATGACATCATTCGTCTCCCACATCACTACTGAGGATGGTGATTGAGTCTCAGTGGTCACTTGGGGGCTGATGATGTCATCATGCTATGATGCTTTACACCCTTTCCCTGCACATGACCTCTGAAACCCATTCACAGACCTTAGTGGTGACACAGGGGCTGAATTACATCATTAAGATGGCTAACTCCTGAAGAGTTATTTTTTATTTTTTCTAATATTTAAAACTTTTCCTGCCCCAAAAATGCTGGATTTGTGTGAACCGAAACTTGTGGAACTTTATAACAAAATTAGTTTGTGAACACGTTCGATCATCACTAGTTCTAATCCACCATAATTCAACAACAGTTTATTACACATGGTTTCCAGCTCATTAATGGCAGATATGTAAAATTTCTCTCCCATGCACAAACTATAAAAAAAAAAATTAAATATTGCTAGCTCCCCAATCTCCTAATAGTATTCAAGATTTGGTTTGGTTTGTGAATACCCTATTCTCTAATAGCCTAATAGGGAATTCTGAGTTAATTGAGTGGATTATCTCATCAATTGGCTCAGCTATAGAGAGTTTCTCTCACTTTGAAGGACTTCGGCATGTCCACCTATGTAGTACTTCATTTTCATTGTGGTGGTGCTGTAGGGTAATTTAGTGCTTGTCCAGGTGTTCTCCTGTGGCGGATCCAGCAAAAGGACTCTCTTTAATCAGCTCATTAACAAGAACACCTAGCAAAATAGGGTTGTCCAAAGTGGACATTAAAGTTGCAAAATTGTTTCTTTCACTTTGATGTCGTCTTTTTTTTTTTCTTACACAATTGACAGATCAGGTTTGATTAGATATCATTGACTTTAAATAATTTCTCCAAACATTTACCATGCAAACCAGCAAAGCAAACTGTATTATATTTCTTTTCATATTCAATAGAAAACTGATAGGGTATAATGATGATACCAATGTGAACAGAACCTTAGGTTCCTATATGGCCAACTTAACCCTATCATGTTTGGTCATCAAAAAATAATGTGTTATTATCATGAAAAATCTGAACATAAAAGCTTTATCTGGTTAATTTTTATTCATAGTTAATTAGTTTATTCATGCATCACACGTTAGTTTTTCATATGTGAGAAAATATGCATAAATTCTTCTATTAATATTCTTGTAAAATTAGGTTTTATATAGTTGAAATGAATGATACTAATAGTTTTAATTAATACTTATGTCTACGGCCAGCTTAGGCATGCAGAGGCCATCAAAAATATGAAATTTTTGCTACTAAATTAAGATTTAAGACATTTAAAGAGAATCTGTAGCCACAATCCTGCATATCAACCCAGCCCCGTAAATTGGTCAGGGTGACCTGAATCAAACTGTATTTCACCCTGTGAATCAGTGCCTCAGTTTCGGGGCATCTTTTGGAGCATCTTTTCTTATTAGACTGTGCTGTGCATTTCTCTGTTAGTCTTTTTGGAAATACACTGTATGAAATAGAAAATTTGATGTTACTATTTTCTCCTGTCATAGGAGTGTATCCTTATACAGTCTGACATTGGCAACACTGATTGTACAATGTCAGATTGGGAGGTGATACAACCCAACTGGTAACACTCCATTGTAAATGAAATTTTCGCCCAATGAACTGATTGACATGCTGAATTTTTCTTAAGGATATGTTGGGAATCTCTGCAGTTGGACTCTCTCCAAACAGACTTTGGTTTGCCATATATGTTAATTTTGGGAGAATGTATTTAATCTTATTGGACATAGTAAGACTACATTTCATTAGGAGCCTCTGTTGCAGAATTGGTCTAAAATCACAGACAGAAAAGTCCTTCATGCAGAACTTTTCCATCTGGCAAAATGACGGAGAACATAACAGATACCCAAAAGACTCCATTATTATGAATGGGATTTTTTTGGATCTGTTAGTGTCCATCATTAAAGGGATCAGTCTTACTGTTAAGTCTGTTCTTCTATTCCTATGACAGAACATAAGAATGGACTTACCCAACAAGAGATGTGAACCAAGAATAAGTCTATGCTAGAGTGTCATGAAACAAGTTTACAAAATCTTCTGACCTACAAAACAAGTATAAAAAAGGAGGTACATAATAAAACATGACATGATATTGGAATTATACTGAGAGGGTTAATTTATCCAGCTAATAATTGTATTTATGAGATACCAGAATTCTTTGATCCTTCAACTGTGTCATAAATACAGTAAAGCTGGCCATATATATTAGATTAATGCTGACCCAACTAGTCAACTATTTAATATGTATAGGAGCCTCCCAACTTTACCCAATGGCAAGACATCAGAAGTAATGGCCAGCTATATGTAGTATAGGAGCTGATGGCCAGCTTAAAGGGGTTTTCCATGTCAAAAATACTGATTACCAATTATAAAAATAGGTCACTAATATCAGATCGATGGGGATCTGCCATCTGCCATCTTCATCTCTGTTCTGACACACAAAGAATGGAGCAGGAACCAGACAACACTATTTTCTGTGTAGTGACAGAACTAAGAGGCAGCAGCTTAGGTCTCATTCAACTGAATGGGAGTGGAGTTGCAGTGCCTGGTCTGGCCACTACACAGAGAACAGAGCTGTCTGCTTCCTGCTACATACTCTGTGTATAAACTGCTGAGAATATCTGATCAGAGGGGATGTTGTATGTTGGACATCCACTAATCTAATATTAATCAATATATATTATTATATATCAATATATATTTTTAAAGATTTTAGCATGGAAAACACCTTTAACAGTTTGTTCTTCTCAATGTCAGAGGTCAGACTGTGCACCTGTACATATTAAAAACCACTGCTGAATAAAATGGCGCCACTTGGCATATGCTGACCATGAAAGTATATAAGATACACAATGGTCTTAATTTGTATCAAGTGCCATAATATAATTGAATTACGGGGTGAATTCCATAATTGAGTAACTAGCTGTATAGTGTATACAGTATCTAACATGGTTTGCTATTTGTACAATTGCCCATGCAAAAATATGATAAATTTCAGGTGGTGTTGGATATATTTTTTTATAATATGTGAAAGTATGCATTATATATTAGAATAGCTTTTATAGATTTAAAATATATATTAGAGGATACAATGTAAAGAAAATTCTAGTGCTTTTACTGCTATTGAATGTTACCATTTGTGTAATGGAATTCTAAACTAGATACAGTAACTAGCATACAGTATGTAAACCTTCTGACCTGGAAAGCTATGTTTCTGTATGCAGTAGGGGCATGCTGAAAAACTATGGAAGCGTTTTATGGAAAGAGAAACACATGTTACAATCTATTCATTGTATATTTTTAATGTCTTCAGGAGGGAGACAGTTTATAGTAACTTGTAAGATATGTCAAAACTGAAAAAAAAAATATTCTTACATTTTTATATGATATTTACAGAGATCTGTATAACTATCGCTTATGTTGTCAAAATGTGATTCCAAATTGTATTATACGTTGAACTGGTTTCTTTTATTTGACACATGTTGCGATTATTAGAATTCTGATTATTATCACAAATTATATTAAAGGGGTTTTCTACCTTCACATGACTTTAGGCTATTTATTTTCAATTTATAAAATGCATGTAAGGGAATCTTTACTTTTAAGACATATATTTATATCATTAGGTAGAGTTGATAATATTTCCTCGAGCAATAGTCTCCGCCTGTGGTTCTTCTACTTTCACGCTGGGCATTGTAATTTTATATTAACTGTGGAGCCACATATTGGAAACTAATAGTCTGGAATGCAATGCCTGTGAATATGTCATATTGGGTACTATGGCACAGCAAAGGAGTAAAACAGAAAAAATGAGGATAGTATAAAATTATAAAAAAAAAATAATACCCACTTTTCCAATTCCCATTGTTCCTGTTCCAATGTTTGGTGGGTCCCCCACCGGTCTCTGTATAATAGCCCCCAGTGATGGAATGCCACACACGATCACTGCGATCAATCACTAGGTGTAGCAGTGTCGCATTACTACTAGTATTTGGGGTCGGCACTCACATGCCCATGGCTATACATTATTGTTGGAGGTAAGAGTATAGAGACCAGATGGGGACCCTAGAATCATCATAATGGGAGAGGTGGGGGATTTATAAGGTGAGTATTGCTATTTTTATTTTTTATGCCATTCTAAGCAATTTTTCAAAAATTTTAGGTGGATGGACAACTGTTTTAACTTAGACATGGAGATTTTGGGTCATGTGCAAATTAATGTAATTCTTGGAATGAGATGAGAGGCAACACATTGTTAAAGACATGGCACTCTAGTTCTCAAAACAAACCACTGTGGTAACAGCTTTTCAGGCCCCGAGACACCTTTATTTTGCAAAAATTTCTTCCTAACTGGAAATTTAGGATGTCATTTGACAAGTACAATAGCAGCACCAGTCATTTGGAAAGCGATTCTAATGAGTGGGGGCATGTGAATTTATGTGGGACAACCCAGTGGGTAAGGTAAATTGTAGCCTTTTGTTAGCATGTCATGATATTGTGTTGACTAGCTTTCATGACAAATTGGAGACCTTATCTAGATTGGACATCAATTAAGTCTGGACACATTTATATATTACAAATCTAAAGCTGGACTATTGGATGTAGCTTCCTATTAGGGCTCATGTAAATGACCGTTTTATTTTTGGATCCAATCTGACTGTGTTTTTTGCATCCAACTGAGATGTGTGTCCGTTTTTAACAGACATTTTGCATCTGTTTTTCACAGATCACATTTTTTTCAAATCTGTTTTTTGGCAATGGATCAGTGAAAACAGATGACATTTACTAAGTCTGTGTCACTATTCCATAGACTTTAGCGGAGTGGCTACGGTTGAGGAAAATGGACCTGAATAGGATATGATCTAAAAACAGATCATATCCTAGTTATGTGTACATAAGTCCATAGGAAAGCATTGATACTAATGCTATCCGAGTGCCACCCATTAAAAAAACTAAAAAAACTGTTATGTGCATGGACACTTACTCTCTAAGAACTTGAGATTTATATATATATATATATATATATATATATATATATATATATTTATTTATTTATTTATTTTTATTTTTTTTTTGAAGAACAGTGCATAATTCAAACCGACCCTATGGGACCATGTACTTAAAACACCTGGTGTCTTGGATCTGCTGATTTCTAGTCCTTTCTCTGTTCATCTATAATGGCCACCAGCCTCATTGACTACAATATGCACACTATGCCTTGGTAGTCTGAGGCACTCCTCTCTGCTCTCAGAATTTCCAGTGCTGATGATGTCAGCTTAGAAGATTGAAGGGCTTTTCAGAAAGCTACAGTATGTTCTAGCCTCTTGACTACAAGGGGTGGCCACATACTGGTCACCATCAAAAATGAGCCAAGATAAAAGAAAACTGGGAAAGAAACCAAGAAACCTCCTGATATAAATATTTGTCTTTTAATATTATCAATGCTTGTAGTAAAATAAAGTCATAAAGTCATATGAAGGTGGAGCGCGCTTTAAATTGTCATGGCTGGCATCACAAAGCAAAGACAATCTTAGTTATGTTCAGTTCTAGATGCAAAAAAAGAGAGTATTCCTAACATCAACATAGATTATTAACTGATGGACACAGACATTTATCTTTTGTTCATATGTGCATAGGAATTTCCGTTTCATGCTTTTTTTATTTTTTTTTTTTTTTGTAAAGTATATACTATGCTATGGGAAAATACAAGTCTGTTGTCATCCAGCTGTGAAGTTCTCTTTGTTCCACAGGTTGTTCACTTGGAAATGTGGTTGGATAAAAGATTCTTTTTATAAATATTTTGTGACTATTGATTTAAGCACAGCTCCACATGGTACATTGGAAGGAATGTAACGTTTCACATCGAGAATCTAGAGAAAAAATAACAACATGAATAATTTATATTGACTACTTAATGCTGGTATAGGCAAGTTTTTATTTTGTTACCCAATTATATTTGATTCAATGCAAAATTATAATTTTTTTTACAATAATATAAAGAGTACACTGGTAAACGAAATATTACTGATATCAGAATATTGCTAGTTCCAGTAGTCTTAGACATCTTAGACATTTATGGTATATTCATAGGTTACACCATAAATGTCTGATAGATTTGGGTCACATCTCTGCGTCCCACAACTATCTTTAGAATGGGGGTTCATTGACTCCCCCTGGTGGGAATAAAGAGCAATTATGCTTGGCTGTATTTGGAACGCTTCTAAAAATAAATGGTGATATGTGTTCAGCCATCTCTCCATTCACTATGGACCCATCAACAGGCAGCCTGGTCAGAGACCTCCTTTCTGCAGAGGTGGGACCATGTTTATGAGCCATTTATGACATATGCTGTGGATATGCAATAAATGTCTAAGATAAGACTATCCATTTAAAGAAAATATCAAAACAGAATTTTGGACCCTGTCAACCAAGAAAAAAACAAAATGGTGTTCAAGCAGGCCATAGACATTACATAGCTTGAGTAAATGATCATCCAACATCTGTTAGCTACAAATGCAAATAGTAAATTTTTTCCCTTATGAATCAGAGAGTTTGTCACCAAGATATCACTACTTATGTTGATATGGAAAATGAGCTCTTTGGAGCAATGAGGTATTGGCATATTGACAAAAACAGCCATATCTCGCAAATGGAGACCAATTCACAAGAGTAAAAAACATTTTGATTTTAGTAGAAAGTTTGTGGCCATGCCATATACAATACATACGATGTATACCAGGGTTCAAACACAAGTGCTACATCTTCAGATTAATAGCTGCCTTTAAGTATTGTAAACTAAAAGTGATCTCACATTCTTGCAAAATAGATGCCAAAAATAACATTATATTAATGCCCTCTATAGTCATCAAACTAGACTGATATTTGTTTAGAATCAAATGCTATGTGAACAAGAAAACTACTTCCAAACTTAATCTAATAAAAAGAAGCTGAAGAGTCAAACCCAATCATCAAAAAACAAGGTTGACTTCATGAGGACTATTTTTTTTTTTTTATAAATAATGCCAAAAACTGACAATAGATACAAATAAAAAGCCTTAAGGGAGTTGTCCAGTTTAGGGAATTATTAGAGTTATTAGGGAGGTATTAGAGGGAGGTTCTCTGTTCAGGATCCTTATCTTCTGGTTAGGATGCACAGCAGTTACAATGAACATTTCTTGTTCTAGAGGACCTGCATTACGTAGACAACCCATTGATATCAAGCAACATGAAGATAATTTACAGTACTGTGTAAATGTTTTAGACAGGTATGGAAAAATGCTTCAAAATAAAAATGCTTTAAGAAATAGAAGTGTTAATAGTTTATTTTCGTCAATGAGCAAAATGAAGTGAATGAACAGAAATATAAATCATATCACTATTTTGTGTGACCTTTGCCTTTTGGAGGACGAGTCCTATAAGTGATGATATGCCCCCGACAGAGCTCTGATCTCAACATCATCCAGTCTGTCTGGGATTTCATAAAGAGACAGAAGGATTGGAGCAAGCCTACATCCACAGAAGGTCTGTGCTTAGTTCTCCAAGATGGCGGGCACAACCTCCCTGCCGAGTTCTGCCAAAACTATTTGCAAGTACAGAGAAGAACTGATGGAAGGCAAAGGTCACGCCAAATATTGATGGGATTTAGATTTATCTCTCCTATATTCACTTCATTTTGTTTTTTGACATAAACTAATAACACTTCTATTTTTGGAAGCATTCTTAGTTTGCTTCCTCAAACAGTTGTATAATACTGTATAATATACTTTAGTAGTCTATAACTACAATCTATGTGAGTAACTTGTTACCTGTGGCTGTAATGGAGTAAAACATTCTTTATGTAAAAGGTAAAGGTGGGAAGCAGTCACATTACAAAGAGAATATCTTGCTATCATACAAAGAAAAATATTCTTCATTTCAACCTATTTTTAGCTTTTACATTAACTCATTGTGATAACTTACTAAGTTTCTAGTAAAAGAATCTGATTGTTCATCGACTTATTAGAAAATTAGAAAGAAGTCTCTATGTTTAATGTCAAACCTATCAACTGTAATTCCTGCACTCTTTACTTTTGTAAACCTCCCTGCCACTACGAATCTTCTATCCTCCCAATCATAAAATAACAAAAGACGTTCCCAAAGGTGTCCCTGACATTACCTTATCCTTCGAAAAGACACTAGCATTTACACAAGGAACTAGCCAAACACATGAAAGTGATTCTGCAAATTTTTCTCATGCATCTAAAATGGCTAAAGGAAATATTTTACTGACATAAGGAAAAGGAATTCAAAGAAAAAGAGTAAAAAAACGTTTCCAAAACTTTAGTTCAAAACATTGTTAAAATGGATGGTGAAAACCTTGGCTCCCAAAAACTATGCAAGTCTTAGTGGAGCGTCCACTGTATTCATAAAAAGTTCTTGAACCTTTCATCATTGTGTGAGGAAACAACGCAACATTATAGGTTTGATCTCTTTGACTTACTTGATCTCTGTGAAGGAGTGTTTACATATATTGCCAAGTTTAACATTACTTTTAACTTGTCAAGTAAATATTTGTTAATTACTTTAAGGCTGAGGCCACATGTTGCAGAAAAGATAAGTATTTTATTGCAGATTTGGCTGCAGTTTTTGAGCCAATGCCAAGAGTAAATTCAGAAGAAGTGAGAAGTACAGGGAGATTCACTTAAAAGATGCCCCAAATATTCTGTAGTAACTCTCGCTATGATCTGAACAATGTCCTCCTTAGTATATGAAGCTTTGAAAAACCACATTGGAGTGATAAGGTAGGTGCTGAGGAGCCTTCACAATGTTTAACCTCTGTTTATCACTTCCGGGTGCATAACCGTGTACCCTTTCACTCAACTTCTTATCAAGATGGTGATTTACAGTATTGAGCAGTATGTTCATTGTGCACACCCATTGGGTCACCAGTTTGTTTAAGCAAGATCAGATGATGTTCACGACTTACCCTCAAAGAATGTTGTTCAGAAGATGGTACAGAAAATGGAAGAAACTGGATCATTGATCCCTTCTCATGGTGGAGGTCATCCAAAAATGTCACATGACACAATCAACGATGTGCAACAACGTCTAGAGTAGTCGCCTACTAAACCTCTGAGATGCCGAGCACAGGAAACCAGGACATCTTATTCAACACTTCAAGCAAATCTCCCTGTATAAGTCCTTCCTTTATATTTCCCATTCCTCTTGAAGCCACTTTTGGCTTTGGTTAATGTGAAAGATCCTCAGTGCGCCAACACCGCTTTGGCTCACACCTGAGTCTTCTTTCATATAAAAACCACACTCACCGCCAGTGAGTGTGGGGTTCACAAGATAAATACAAGACAAGCTTTCTAAATTTTATATATTTATTAACCCCTAAATGGGTCGGTATTAACATCTAACACATGCAGTTCAGAACAGATATGCAGGTATATGCAAGCATTAACAGTTACTAGTTACAAGATACAGTACAAATAAAATAAAAGGGATAAAGGTGAAATGATTACTTTACCACACATGTCCTTGATGTGGTTCTGTAGTCCAACACTCACACATGCTCTGTCATGTGTGAATAACCAGTGGAGGCTGTTTAGCATGTGGCATTAATACAATAATCCAGCCTGCATGCTCTCATCACAGTCTCTCAGCATTAGTCCAGTAGTCTCATCACTAAAAATCTCCTCATGGTGTTCTCTTGTAGTCCCAACACAAAATCCCTTAGTAGCATCTCAATGATAATCTCTGCACTGTATTCTCAGTGGTAGGTTCATCATAGTATCCTCTCAGGGGTAATCTGTCTGTAAAAACTGCCCCACTGGCCTCTTACCTCATCTTTTATACCCTTTATGCCACCTCCCAGAATGAGGTCACCGGCGGCAGCAAGTCTGATTGAATAATGCAATCAAGTCCAGATTCTTTGTATATGGCCGATCCAAGTGAAAGGATACAATGTTATCAGCCATATCTAATCTCCCTGCACAATGCATGTTTCTTTGATCACTCAGAGCTGTGTAGGAATACAATGGAGCCCTGCTGTGATGGATACAAAGCCCTATTGTTCCAGTGCTGCTACTACTGCCAATATACACCTAGGCTTATAGCTGCGCACAGTATGAATAAATGGAACTAGAGAGAAATACGCTACCCAGAGACCAAAATACATCTCTGAGTTATGGCCATATTTAAGCAGAATCATCACAGTTAAAAAAAAACACAACAAAATCTACAACAAAAATGTGGCCTCAGCCTAACTCAACTTTTTCCATTGCTTTCACTGCCTTTTGTTTGACTTATGATTTAAAGGAAAACCTTTAAATATGTTAAAGGCATAAATAAGGCTCAGCATGGAAGTATTTTTAGTAAAAAACTAAACAAAAGAACAAAAGAATAAGCTGAAATTAGTTGGGGGGGAGATCAGAAGCAATGTCAGAAAATATTATTTCAATGAAAGTATAGTTGCGGCTAGGAACAAAATTGTCTGGGATAAACACATGTCTATTATAAGATAAAATGGAAATAATATAATTTATAAGGGCAGACTAGATTGACCATGTGGTCTTTTTTTGTTGTCAGTTTTCTATGTTTCTATGCTAACACCAACCACAACCATTTAACCCTTTGTACCCTGTGCTAAATAGTGACCCTGGCATCTCAGAGATTTGTTACAGTCACCAATGCCCTCCTTGATCACCCCCAACTTAGCAATATGATTGTACAAGGGGCCTCAGTAATGGTGCAAGAGTTTTCTATGGCAGTGTGGGGGGGGGGTCTAAAAATGTTCCCCATAACAGCCATCTTGACTTGACTCTAACTATTATTGCTTCTGTCACCTGTCAAAAAGTAAAAATAAACAATACATGCAATTGGTTTTAATGTGTCCATAATGATCTCATCTTTTAAAGTATCGCTTTATTTAATTTAGTGAACAATGATAAAAATGATGTAAAAATAAAAAAATAAAGTAGTCACAAAGTTGTATGTATTCTAAAATTGTACCAATGAAAATGTGAACTCAAGGCAGACAAAAAAATCTGTTGTACAGCTCTATAACTGGAAAAATAGGAAACAATATATTATAAATTCCAAAATATGGCAATGCTTTAAAACATTTTTATAGGTAAAAGTAGTAAAATAAAACAAACAAAAAAACTCTACATATTTAGTAATTTCATAGTTATGATCTGCAAAATAATTAACATGTTTATGGTTCATGATGAGAGGTACAAAATTTATAATGCAAAATATTTTATTTCAATTCCTCCTCAGAAAAAGTAATAAGAGTTTCCATGTTTCTTCTCCTTAATAGAGATATTGGGGTAGATTTACAAAATTGCCTAAAAGAAAAACTGCGCTTAAAGATGGTTCCGTTTTAGACAGTTTGACACATTTCCAATTGTTTTATCTGTGCCAAGAGATACCAGGATGTAAAGAGCAAGTTGGGATATGGGAAGCGTCAGATAGGTAGTGGCGAAGGATAGGTGAGGTCAGTGGCATTCATAGACATCATGGTGCCCAATAGGAAAAGTTAGAATTTGGGCCCTCTTCTAAAAAATTTTAAAAAAAATATTAGAGTAAAGGAGGACAGTTGTTGTAAAAATGTTGGAGTTTTGCTTTATATTTTTAAGCAAATATGTTTAAAGAATCAAAAAGAAAAAAAAAACCCATCAACAATTACAACAATTGTACGCTTACCATTCCCTGCAGGGTCCACTAGTCCAGCTGACAGGCAGAATACTGTAACCCTTTTAGCTACATTTTTTCTACAGCCTTCCTTATCTAACTATACACTGACCTACTGTTACTTTTTCATTAAATGAACTCCTGACAGTTTAGGGTGGGTTCACACTTGCGCCAGCACTCCGTCCGCCGCGAATCCGACCTAAATGTCAGAAAACTGGATAGGGAAAGGTTTGCGACGCTTTGCTTAAAAACCCATTCACTTCTATGGGTTTTTAAAGCAATCCTTGGGTGTGCGCTTACACACTCTGCGCCGTGAAGACAGTTTTTTTCGTCGGAAACAAAGTCCTGCATGTCCGACTTTGTTTCCAAAGAAAAAAAACGGCTTCATGGCGCAGAGGGTGTAAGCATACATCAGCGCATCGCTTTAAAAACCCATAGAAGTGAATGGGTTTTTAAGCAAAGCATTGCAAACCTCTCCCTATCCAGTTTTCCGACATTTAGGTCGGATTTGCAGCAGACAGAGTGCGGGCTCAAGTGTGAACCCACCCTTAGGTGTCATGTCTGACAGATGGTATCATAAATTGAAGTAAACACAGCAGAGAGGAAGAATCTACAATACTTGGACTGATAGGGGATCAAAATGTTCTGAGAGGGACCTGCTGACCCCCTCCCTCCAAGGACCCCATAGCAATTGTCTGTCTCTACCACAGCTGTACCATTGGGTGAGATGAGTAATGCTTATTTCCTTTTTTAATTCATTTTGCTCTATCCTGCTGGACACCCAGGATTCAATGTTGTTAAAGAGGACCTTTCACCACCTCCACCATCTCTAATTCTACAATTCTCCAGTAGGTACCAATCCACTGATTCCAGCACAGTTGTAATTTTTTTTTCTCTAGCCCCTACTGTTCCCGAGCAATCAGTTCTGTTAGTCTTAGAACCCCAATATGCAATCAGTCTCTCTACTGTCAGGTGGGTGGTCTTTAGCCAGGGCATACAGTATGGGATCACCCACCTGACAGTAGAGAGTCTAACTAGCATATTGGGGGCTGAAACTAACTGCACTGACTGCTTAGGAATGGTGGGAACTCAAAAAAATTCTAACTGAGCCATAATCATTGGAGCGGAATCTATTGAAGGATGCAAAGAGTTGGAGTTGGTAGAGGTGATGAAAGGTCCACTTTAAGCAATAAAATATGAAAAAAGACCAAAAGGGTTAATAGTCTTTATTATCACTTAATTACTATTCATTTATTGATTAGTCGATTATACAGTTTATAGCAGATAACATTGAGTAGAGGTTTAACCTAGTTTAGATTATGCAGTAAATACATACAGTACAAATGAAACAAGTAGAAATCTGCTCAGCTACTGTGAAATTTAAATATCCAAATCTGATGAGACAAATTTCCAGGGAGAAGCTGCGGCATCCAGAAGATACGTCTCTCCGAGCACTGTAATTATTGAAATAAAATTCTACAGATCATGGGTGCTGCAGCTCCCGTCTCATGACTCATCTTTTTACTTCTGAAATACATTGTATCACCATAACAACATAATCCAATGAGAGATTCTCTTCCTTATACATGACCCTGCAAGCAATACAAACATTTAGATGATTCCTTCATAAAACCTCATGAGAATTTATTTGTTAAGTTCTAGAATTCTTTCCCTAACATCCATATATTGAATGCCTGTACTAATACTTGTGACCTTCATATTGCTGCTATCGTTGCTTTTGTCTTTTACATATTTCTGTAGAACAGTATTACACAAGTGTTACTTGATTATATTAAGGAATATGTTTTAGGCTGGGAACACGCATAGAAAACACACTGATGGATTTCCAGCAGGATATTCCAGCAGCACATCTCCCTGGTGCTGCAGCAAAAAGCAACCAATTTTGGAAAATGTTTACTATGGTACACCTGCAGGAAACACCACAGCTCTCCCACAGCTGTCAACTTTATTGACAAGGGTAAAAGCTATGCCCCAATAGCCCTGAAAAGTCATGTATGACACTCTGAAGTCTTCAAGAAACCACTACCATGACAACATGACAGTGTGCCTGATTGTCAGAGTTGTGTTGTTGTGTAGGTGTAGTGGTAGCAGCATCAGTACAGTATGAAACATGATGAACAATACAGGAGAAGTGCAGCTTTGTAGAGGTACTAGTAGTGGCTGCAGAAGCAGTACAGCATGGGACATGACAGCAATGCAGGAAAAATGTGGCTGTGTAAGTGCAGTAATAGTAGTAGTAGTAGTAGTAGTATTAGTAGCAGAATTAGTAGTAGTAGTAGTATTAGAAGCAGAATTAGTAGTAGTAGTAGTAGTAGCAGTATTAGTAGCAGAATTAGTAGTAGTAGTAGTAGCAGCAGTAGTAGTAATAGTAGTAGTACATGGTTACATAGTAGATGAGGTTGGATGAAGACATCAGTCCACCAAGTCCAACCTATAACCCTACAGTCCCCTACAGTGTTGATCCAGAGGAAGGCAAAAAACCCCATGAGGCTTATGACAATTGCCCCATTTCATGGGAAAAAAATTCCTTCCCAACTCCAATCTGGCAATAAAACCCTGGATCAACATTCCCTTAAAATCCCCTTGTCACTGTCACTGGCCTAGGTGTAGAGGATGTCCCCTTGTCACTGTCACTGGCCTAGATGTAGAGGATGTCCCCTTGTCACTGTCACTAGCCTAGGTGTAGAGGATGTCTCCTTGTCACTGTCACTGGCCTAGGTGTAGAGGATGTCCCCTTGTCACTGTCACTGTCCTAGATGTAGAGGATGTCCCCTTGTCACTGTCACTGGCCTAGGTGTAGAGGATGTCCCCTTGTCACTGTCAGTGGCCTAGGGGTAAAAAGATCATTAGAAAGTTCTTTGTGCTGTCCCTTCATGTATTTGTACATTGTTATTAGATCTCCCCGTAGACGTCTTTTCTCTAAACTGAATAACCCCAAGTTTGTTAATCTATCATTGTCCTCCAATCCACCCATTCCCCTAATAATTTTGGTTGCCCTTCTTTGCACTCTTTCTAGTTCGGTTTTGTCTTTCTTGTATACTGGGGCCCAGAATTGTGCACAATAGTCTAAGTGTGGCTGTACCAGTGATTTGTATAGAGGCATAACTATGTTCTTGTCATGAGAATCTATACCTCTTTTGATGCATCCCATAATTTTATTTGCCTTGGCAGCCGCTGCCTGGCACTGGTCACTAAAAGTAAGCTTATTGTCCACCACAATCCCCAAGTCTTTTTCATTGGCAGTTTTACCCAGTAATTTACTATTAAGTACATAATCATACATTTTATTTCGTCGTCCAAAATACATAGCCTGACATTTGTCAATATTAAACTTCATTTGCCAACTCTCGGCCCATGCTTCCAGCTTCCTTAGATCCCTTTGTAATATTCTACTATCCTCCTCATTTTTGATTACCTTACAAAGTTTAGTATCATCTGCAAATATGGATACCCTGCTTTGCAAACCGTCTACCAGGTCATTAATAAAGATATTAAACAGGAGAGGGCCCAATACTGACCCCTGTGGCACCCCACTGGTGACTGTTACCCAGTCTGAATATTTACCATTAATAAGCACCCTCTATTTCCTATCAGTGAGCCAGTTGCAAACCCAAATGCATATGTTTTCCCCCAGTCCCAACATTCTCATTTTGCATACCAACCTTTTATGTGGTACAGTATCAAAAGCCTTTGAAAAGTCCAGATACTGCATTACCCATGTCCAGTCTTGAACTGACCTCTTCATAGAAGCTGATCAGATTAGTCTGACAGGACCGATTCCTCATAAACCCATGCTGATTGGGTTTTATAAGATTATTTACAATGAGGTATTCCAGGATAACATCTCTTAGAAAGCTCTTAAATATCTTACCCACTACAGAAGTCAAACTTATTGGCCTATAGTTTCCAGGCTCACTTTTAGACCCCCTTTTGAAAATTGGCACCACATTTGCTATGCGCCAATCAAGTGGAACAGACCCAGTCATTACTGAATCCTTAAATATTAGATATAAGGATCTGTCTATCACCGTGCATAATTCCCTCAGAACTCGGGGGTGTATGCCATCTGGACCTGGCGATTTCTCTATTTTAGTGTTTTGAAGGCGGCGCCACACTTCCTCCTGAGTTAAAAAGGTGACATTTAATGGAGAGTTAACATTACCCCTAATCATGTTGCTGGTCATTGGATTTTCTTGTGTAAACATCGTAGAAAAGAAGTCATTTAATAGTTGTGCTTTTTCCTCATCCTCCTCCACCATTACACCCAGATTATTTTTGAGAGGGCCCACATTGTCAGTTTTTATTCTCTTGTTATTTATGTAATTGAAGAATAATTTTGGATTATTTTTACTTTCCTTGGCAATTTTTCTCTCATACTCAATCTTTGCCTCCTTTATTTGTCTTTTACACAATTTATTTTTCTCTTTATAGTTTTTTAATGCTGTGTCACTACTTTCTTTTTTTAGCACTTTAAATGCTTCCTTTTTATCCCTCATTGCACTCCTTCCCGTTTTAGTTAGCCATATTGGTTTTCTATGATTTCTGGCCTGCTTATTCCCATAAGGGATATGTTTTTTAGTGGTCCTATTTAGAAGGCTTTTGAAAATGTCCCATTTTGTTTGTGTTCCGTTCACTTTGAGGCCATTGTCCCAGTTTATGCTGCTAAGCTCCTCTCTCATCTGGTTAAAATTAGCCTTCCTGAAGTTTAGTGTTTGTGTTCCCCCTCTACTGAACATTTTTTTAGTGTGTACTGTACAAGGAAACTTATTATGTTGTGGTCACTATTACCAAGATGACCACCAACCTCCACGTTTGACAATGTTTCAGGTTCATTTGTTAAAATTAGGTCTAAAAGTGCCTCGCCTCTAGTTGCGATAGGTAATTGTCTTTTATTACTGACAAAAACCTGTTCCCTTTGTTGGACCTGCAGGTTTCTGCCTCCCAGTTGATATCTGGGTAGTTGAAATCCTCCATAATAATGACTTTATTGTGCTTTGTGGCCTCATCTATTTGATTTATTAGTACATTTTCAGCTTCTTCCATTATATTTGGAGATTTATAACAAATCCCTATCAATATTTTATTATTCTTTGTTCCTACCTTAATTTCCACCCATAAGGACTCCATATATTCATTTTCCTCCCAGATGTCCTCACACAGAACTGGCTTAAGGCAGGATTTTACGTATAAGCAAACCCCTCCCCCTTTCCTATTGGTACGCTCCTTTCTAAACATACTGTACCCCTGTATATTTACAGCACAGTCATAGCTGGAGTCCAGCCATGTCTCACTTATCCCCACCATGTCATATTTCCCTTCCAACATTATCACTTCCAGTTCCTCCATCTTGTTAGTGAGACTTCTGGCGTTAGTATACATACATTTCAAGGATTTATCATTATCCCTACTCTTCCACTGCCTACTGACTGTTCTAACCCCACCCCCCCGCTCCACCCCCAGTTTCATTATTTAGCCCTCTTTCCATTTCTACGCTATCTTGCCCTCTACATCTGTTACCCTCCCCCCCAGTCCCTAGTTTAAACACTCCTCCAACCGTCTAGCCATCTTCTCCCCCAGCACAGCTGCACCCTCTCCATTGATCATGCAGCCCATTCCTACCATAGAACCTGTAGCCCACAGCAAAGTCGGCCCAGTTCTCCAGGAACCCAAACCCCTCCTTCCTACACCAGTTCTTGAGCCACTTGTTTACCTTTCTAATCTCCCGCTGCCTTTCCTGTGTGGTTCGCGGTACAGGTAGTATTTCTGAAAATACTACCTTGGAGGTCCTTGCCTTCAGCTTTCTCCCTAGATCCCTGAAATAATTTTTAAGGACCTTCCACCTACCGCTAGCTTTGTCATTTGTGCCAACGTGCACCATGACCGCTGGATCCACACCAGCCCCGCCCAGTAATCTATCAACCCGATCTGCGATGTGTCGAACTCGAGCGCCAGGAAGGCAACACACCATACGATGATCCCGGTCTTTGTGACAGATTGCCCTGTCTGTTCCCCTAATAATTGAATCCCCCACTACCAGCACCTGTCTGTCTGCACTCTTATCCCCCTTCTTACTGGAGCAGACATTCCCCTGGCAGTCAGAGGAAGTGTCTTGCTGCAGCAGTGTTACCCCTGTACTAACATCCCCCTCATCTGCCAATTTAGCAAACTTGTTGGGGTGTGCCAGTTCAAGACTAACCTCCCTGGCACTCTTCCCTCTACCCCGCTGCTTTCTAACTGTCACCCAGCTAGCTGCCTCATGTTCCTGCACCTCCATGCTACCATCCCCCTCTGCACTTACCCAGCGAGTCCCTGCTCTGTGAGCAACAAACTCCTTTCCAAGTTATCAATGGATCTCAGTCTTGCAATTTGCTTATTTAGATCCATGATCTGGGCTTACATCTTGAACAGCAGTATGCCCCCTCAAGCGGCTGCTCAAGCAGAGAATACATGCTGCAAGATGTACACTGGACTGCATTGGTAAGCATGAAGCACATCTTACCTGATGGGGATTTTTTTTTTTTATAAAGTCGCTGAATCTAAAGTCACTTAATCTTGAGTCACACTTAGATCAAACACACTTGGAATCAAACCACACTCGCCAGCTCACACACTCGCTTTATACTTAGCTTGTAAAGCTGCTCTAAATTGCAGAAAAAGCTGCCGCTGATTCCTCTGATTGCAAAGGGAATGCACCCAGCAAACAGCA